>JANXHW010000004.1:45260000-46735000 GCA_026170595.1 Plestiodon gilberti rubricaudatus
AGGCTTGCCGGTTCTGGAGCACTACGCGTGAAAGAGAGGAGACTTCCTCTTCCAGGGCTGCAATGGCTGACATGGAAGCGTTGAAGGCAGTTTCGAGCGTGGCAGAAATATTCCAGAGAGCCGTTTCCAGCTCTGAAACCCCCAACGTGGGGAAAACAGCTCTTACAAATGAATGATAGCTGGTGGGGCGCAGTACAAGTGGGTTGTCTGCTCTCTTCACCCTGTGCAGGAAGCTCCCTAGGTTCGTGACTTCGTGAGCATGAAGTGCGGGGCGCAGAGTTAGCAACGGAGCTAGGTGAGCCAAAGAACATGTCCCGGACCAGCCGGAAGGGAGCGCTTTGAAAGCTTCCGTCCCACATACAAAATATAAGCCTGGTTCGTGAAGTGTCAGAGTGAGTTTTCCTTCCAGGATCCGCTCCATCTGGAGTGTCTTTTCCAGTTTGAGTTTTATTATCGCATGACATCTGGAAAGGGCTTGAGTGTTCTCCCATTCGAGCCGCTTGGACTCCACAGGGGAAAAAGCAAAAAAGGCACAGAGAATATATCGATGAATCCATCCCAGGGGAGAACGGAGGATCTGGGAACTGCGTTGACACCAGCTCCTTTTGGGCATGGAGTGGTTCACAGATACCCCATTTTGGAGGGTGAGGTAGAAACCTCCTTCGTGGAGTGTAGTAAAATTCTCCCAGCCTGGGTAGGAAACCTTTTGGACCGTTGGTCTGAGGAGGAGGTATCCTTCAAACTGGCCATATCGAACCCCTTCTTTCTGGACACAGGTATATTGAAGCTGGCGGGGTCGGTTAGGTTCCGAAGGGTGATTAGGGGCATTTTGTTCTGTGCTCTCGTCTACCATCCATTCTCCAGTAGAGAGATTAAACTGGATCAGCACTTGGCATAAATGATGGGGTATGTGTCCCATAGATGGTCCGAGACCATGATTGTTCTGGAAACAGATCGGGTGCAACGTTGCTGGGTCGTGCTCAATTTTGTATTGTGGGAGCCCCTTAGTTTGCCACTGTGCATGCCATGCATTAATATGATTTAACAGAGCAATCTGACGAGCTTGGCGTAGAGGTATTCCTGCGGAAGAGGCCATCAAAGGCTGCACCCATTTCTCAGGAGTGACTGGGATGGCAACAAGTGGCGGCTGTCCATCCCAATGTCCCAATTTTTCACAGATCCAGCAATCTGTGAGATTTCCCATTGTTGCTAACGTTTGCATAAATCCATAGTGGGGGTGTTCAATACCTGCAACCGGTATCACAAAATACAACAAAAATAAACATAAACACGTTTCTTTTCCCATTGTTACTTTTTCAGAGGGACAGCAGCAATTTCTTTCTTTCAAGGAAATAAACTTTCTTCTGTTTCTGGGGCGCGCTGGTCTGTGGAATGCGTCGGAGGGCGAAAGGGCATAGACGACCTGAGCTGATGGATACGGGCTACAGGGAGCTGTGTCCAGCAATTACAGTCTACCAAGGCAGGCGCTATGGCTCGCTACCTTCCCTCCTAAGCAAGCCTAGTCTTTGTCAGCAGGAGCTTGGTTGCTGCTTTGTGTCAGCTTCACCTTTGTGGGTCCCAGCTGTGTTGCTTTCCAGTGGATCGGTGGTTGGGTCTTTTTAGCGTGCGATGCATGCACCCAGGCTGACTTCTCCTTCACCTTTATAGCCGTATTTGATACCAAAATAATGAGGAACGGACCCTCCCACCGCTCCTGGAGGCAGTTCTTTCGTTTGAAGTTCTTGATCAGAACGTAGTCTCCAGGCTCGAGATCATGGCATCGCTCGTCGCAGGGCGGTGGTAACGAGGCAAGCACCTTTTTCCGGAGGTGGTAGAGGACCCTGGTGAGCTGCAACACATAACTATTTAGTTCATCAACTTCTTCACTTAACACATGGCCCCTGAGTGGGGGGTGGAGAGCAACTGGCATTGGTCTCCCAAAACAAAGTTCAAACGGAGTAAATCCATGTCTCCTATTTGCCGTATTTCTCAGAGACATGAGGACTAGAGGCAAGGCATGGGGCCATTTCAAACCCGTGTCTGCGCAAACTTTTCCCAGTCTGCGCTTAATGTCCAAATTTCGTTTTTCGACCCTGCCTGCGGATTGAGGATGATAAGGGGTATGAAATCTTAGTTCCATCCCTAATGCTTTTGCTAGCTGCTTGCAAATGCCAGCTGTGAAATGAGTTCCTCGGTCAGAGGACAGAGAAATCGGGATCCCAAAGCGAGGGCAAATTTCAGTGACAAGTTTTTTCACCACAGCGGCAGCATCCGCTTTCCGAGTGGGAAAACATTCCACCCATCCGCTGAAAAGACACACAACTGTTAAGGCATATTTGAAACCCAATGCAGGTGGCAGTTCAATAAAATCTAATTGAAGGGCTGAAAACGGTCCATTTGGTGGCCATGGGGTGGTCCCTGGCAAGCGGGGAGGGGGTCCAGCGGTGGAGTACTTTTGGCAAGTAGTGCAGGTATGGAGCTGGCGAGCAATTTCAGCGTGGACCCCAGGAGCAAACCACAACTTTAGAATATTGTCAGCTATCCCGTCTTTGTTCGCATGGCCAAGAGAGTGTGCTGTGCGAACAAGTGCAGGGAGGAAAAAGGAAGGGCAGGCTGGTCGGCCATCCGGAGCAGTATAAATGCCTGCCTCATCTTGCTGGCACCCAGCCCTTTCCCATAGTTCATGATCCCTGTCCGTAGCTCGCTGTTGTAACTCTGCGAGGGAGGAAGGAAAAAATGTCAGTGGAGTGGCTGGTGCTAGAACGAGAGGGAAAGGACATGGAGGTCCATTTAGAGCTGCCTGTTTGGCAGCAGCATCCGCTCTTGCGTTACCTCGCGCTTGAGGAGAAATGTCTGTGGTGTGCGCCCGAATGTGGACGATGGCAAGGGCAGACGGCAACTGAATAGAGTCCATTAATGAAGCAATGAGGGAGGCATGTGCAACTTTTGTCCCAGAGGATGTAAGGAAACCTCGCTGACGCCAAATTGCGCCCGTGGCAGCCGCCACGGAAAAGCCATACATAGAGTCTGTAAAAACGGTGGCTGAATGTCCTGCTGCCACCGTGCAGGCTCGGATTAGGGCTATGAGCTCCGCCGCTTGTGCGGAGCTGATCTGCGGGAGAGAAAAGGCTTCTATTGTTGCAGTGTCAGACACTACAGCGTAGGCAGCTCGGAGCCTTCCGAGCTCATCTCTGCGGCAGGAGCCATCTGTATAAAGCACAAAATCAGGGTTAGTTAGAGGGGTGTCCTGTAAGTCCTGGCGTGGCTTTGACGCTAGGGTGATCAGGGTGTCGCAGTCGTGGAGTTCCTCGTCTGCGGGGAGATCCATGTCTGGAAGGAGAGATGCAGGATTCAGCGGGGGGCACC
The DNA here is from genome assembly GCA_026170595.1 of Plestiodon gilberti rubricaudatus. Lineage (NCBI taxonomy): Eukaryota > Metazoa > Chordata > Lepidosauria > Squamata > Scincidae > Plestiodon > Plestiodon gilberti. The sequence continues at coordinate 45,263,367 of JANXHW010000004.1, forward strand.
TCTCAATGTGAACGGCGGGGTCTGCTAGAAGTACACGCTCGTATTGCGTCTGCCTCTGGGTGGAGATGTGTTGAGTCCGATGTTTTTGCAGGAGCGCGAAAACAGCATGCGGAACTCGCAGGTAAACGGTGTGTCCCAACGTGAGGCTTTGCGCCTTTTGGAGAATCAGCGCAGATGCGGCTACAGCACGCAGGCAGGGTGGCATCCCAGCTGCGACATTATCGAGAGTTCCGGAAAGATAAGCAATTGGACGAAGTGTGAGTCCAAACGTTTGGGAGAGAACTCCTGCAGCGTGGCCATCGTGTTCATGGACATAGAGAAAAAAGTCCTTTTTGTAGTCTGGAGTCCCTAAAGCAGGAGGGGATCCCAGAGCCGTTTTAAGAGTCTGGAAGGCTTTAATAAACTCATCTGAGTGTTGTGGAGGATCTGGAGCGTCATTGTGCAGTGCCAGATGCAAGGGGGCTGCAATGTGAGAGAATTCTGGTATCCACTGACGGCAATAGGAGGCAGCCCCCAAGAATTGGCGTATTTGCTTCTTTGAGTGAGGAAGGGGAAGAGAAAGGAGGGCTGAAATTCTGTCTTTTGTGAGAGAGCGTCCCTCTGCAGAGAGGTGGTGGCCCAGATATGTGACTTTCTGCTGACAGAATTGGAGCTTTTTCTTAGAGGCTTTGTACCCCTTTTTGGCCAGGTGGCAGAGGAGTGCCACCGTGTCTTCAATACAATTTTCCTTTGAATCACTAGACACTAAAAGATCATCAATGTAACAGGATAGAGCAGAGTTTCTTGGAAAAGAGAAATCTGACAAGTCAGTGTGTAGAGCTTGGCAGAAAATAGTGGGAGAATCCACATAGCCCATAGGGAGCCTGGTCCATGTGAGTTTTTGATTTTTGAAAGAGAAAGCAAACAGAAATTGGCATTCCTCCGCTACAGGGACAGAAAAGAAAGCTGAAGAGATATCTACAGCAGAAAAGTATTTTGCTGAGGCAGGAATAGAGGCAATCACAGTGGTTGGGTCAGGGACCAGTGAATGCTGGGGGATTACAAACTGATTTACTGCGCGTAGATCTTGCACAAAGCGCCAAATTTGGTTCCCGTCTTTGTCCACTTTCCCCGGTTTTTTCACAGGCAAAATGGGCGTGTTACACGGGGAGGCACAGGGGATCAGGACCCCTTGTTGTAGGAGGGAGGAAATCACGGGAGCAATGCCCTCCTCCTGCTCTTTTGACAGCGGGTACTGGGATACTTGGGGAAAGGGTCTGTTAGCTTTCCACATAATATAGTGAGGGGACCCAGCGGTCCTAGTGCCCACTTCATTTGGATCATTTGCCCATAACTCTGGAGGGACGACATCCAGGGGATCGGGGTGCGCAGTCCCGATTTCCGGAGCATCCTCCGTCAGCAGGGTCATTAGCAACTGTGGGGCTTTGTGAGATGGAAGCGTCAAGAACAATCCATCTGGGGTGCACTTTATCACAGCATCCATCTTACATAAAAGGTCCCTCCCCATCAGCGGGTACGGAGCTGTCGCGGAGAGTAAAAAGGCATGATCAGCAGTAAGGGGACCTAGGGTAACTTTTGATAAATTGGACATGTATTGGTATTTTGGTTCCCCATCCACCCCAACAGTCCAGCACCCTTCGGCCGTGGGATGCACTCCCTTCATTTTATTTACAGCAGATTCATTTAGAACGGACACCGTGGCTCCAGTGTCAACCAGAAAGGTGCAAGGCTCTCCGTTTACTTCAGCTTCTATTAGAGGATCACTCCTCTGGTCCTGAGATACTTGTAACGCGGGAGCTTGCACAGCGGGTTCGGGCGTATCTGAGCCTAGTCATTGGGGTCCCCATGGGTGGGCAGCATGGTTCCCTTGAGGGGACCAGTGCTGCTGAGGGCGAAATGGGGCTGAATTTCGGGGCGCCGTCCATTCGGTGCCCTGAGCTGGGTAGTAGCCTCTATTAGGTTGGTGCGGTGGGAATTCCCGTCTTTCCCGCAGCCTCTTTCTGCAATCTCGGCGAAAATGGCCCGGGCGTCGACAGTACCCACAAAGCGCTTGCTGTTTTTTCTCTGCTAGGGGCTGAGGCTGAGTTTGGTCACCCCTGTCTTCGTACTCCTTGACTTGGAGGGCGAGAAGCTTAGTTTTGTTGTCCTTCGCTTTTTTCCCTTCCGTTTGTAAGTTTTCAAAGAACTGCGTAGCCACCCCCACGAGTTGCTCGAGGGTCTGGTTCTGCCAGTTCAGGACGATGTCCTTTACTTTTTCCTTTATAGGGGTCAAAAGCCCATCCACGAAAGTGGGGACAAGCAGTTTCTGATTTTCAGTATCCTCTATATTTAGGTTGGAATACTGCTGACTTAGCGTGCGGAAACGATCAAGATAGTCTCTGGGAGTTTCATTGTCTTTTTGTTTACAGTCTTGTATTTTTCCCCAGTCTAATCTCCGCCTAAAAGCCTCTGTAACAGCATTTAGGAGTCCTTCCCGAGCTTCGCGCAGCGCGGTCCAGTAGTCCGCGTTTGCGGTGGCAAGTTCTGGGAGGGCTAAAGGCCATTGTGCGCCCTGATGGGGCGGCTGGTCTGCGGGACCTTTTCTGGCTTGAAGCAATAAAGCACTATAGTCTGGCGCTGGAAGAACACCTTTTAATAACCAGTCCAGATCTTGATATGTTGGATTGTATATATTTATAATAGACCTTAATTCTTCCTGGAATTTTGGAGGATTATCTCGTAAGGAGGGTAATAGGGTTTTTAAGTTTATGATCTCAGCGGCAGACCAGGGTACATGGATGTTCTGGGGGTTTCCCTGCGGACCGGGGAAAACCCGCATGGGCGCCAGGACTGTAGCCTTTGATTGCGCCCTGGTCACCATTCCCTCAGAGCCGTTCTTGGTTTTTGCAAACAGCTCAGGGAAATGGTGTTTAGAAAACAAAATGTCTTTTAATACCCCCTGATCGGTGCGGACAGATATTCTTCCCGCTTCTGTGTTAACACTAACCACGGTGTCTACCTCCGGCTCAATGTAAGCTTGCAGATCGGCGATAGACAGTGATTGGAGTAAGTCTAGGTCCCTCTTTCCGAGCGGGCAGAGGTCCGGGTTTTCTTTTTCTCCCACCACCTCTTTGGTCCTGGTAACCACGGAGGTTGAGGGGGTTTCTAGACTGGCGGCCGCTGCTGCTGTTGCTCCCAGCGCCGCAATTTCTTGCGACCGCGGAGGTACAGCTGGTGGAAGACCAGCGGGAAATTGGGCTGGCATAAGTGGAGGAGCAGTGGGTGTTAGCCCAGTCCACATGTCCAGCAGGTCCTCCTCCGGCTCCGTTAGGAGGTTCGGGAGAAGGGCTTTTAGTGAGTTTCTTAAAGGTTCTAATTCAGCAGTTTTTTCTAGTTTTACTGGGACTTTTGACAGGATCTCTGCCTCCTGTGCCAGGGCTTTTACCTGGGCTTGTAAATCTTCGTTTTTTGCACGTTCTTTTTCAAGGGAGTCTTTTAGGCTGGCAGTAACGCTTTTTTCCCTGCGTTGTTCTGCCTGATCCTCCCAAAGTAGCCAATATACCATCTGGCCAGGGCGGTTTTGAGCTATTACTTTTCCCAATTGTCGTATAATTTTTAGGTCAAAACTGCCTTCTTCTGGCCAGCCTGGCTGAAAGGTTTTTCCGAATTCAAACCAGTCGACTCTACACAAATGGGAGAGCTTGTCGACTGAAAGTCCCTTTTGGAGTCTTCCCGGGGGAGAGAAAACTTTTGTCATTTGGTGAAGGGGGCTCCCGAGAGACAACTCGAATTTGCTCTGGCTTTTCCCCATGCCTCCCCCGATATAGCCTTTCTGGTTCTATAGCCGGGTGTCTTGATTACAGTAATCCCGTCTTTGCCAGAACCTGGCGGATTATTTTCTCCCTGATTTAGCGTGACTGGCTGCGAGTGTCAGGGGGTGACTCTCCACAGGTATTTTTCCTGGCGAGTCTAGCTTAGATGTCCTTTTCCTGCCTTTCTTTTCCTTTCAAGGCGAGTCTAACCTAGGTTGCTATCTCCGTTTCCTGCCCCTTTCCCTTTCAGGGCGAGTGTCGACCTAGGTCCCTCCTTGGTCCCTAGGGGTTTCCCTTAATAAGCCGGCCGGGCTTTTTTCATACACACACTCACAGTCACTCACTCTTTCAGATACTAAAGAGAAGGAAAAAAAGATAAAGGAAAAGACGGCTCCCCCTTGCTATTGAGACACCAGACGGTCACTAGATTTCTCTTCGCATCGGGCTCAGGGCGGCTGAGAGCCGTAGAAAAAGACAAAACAACACGTTTTACACGTAGGCACTCACACACACAAGCACTCCCCTCTCCCACCGATACAACCCTCGTTATCTCACCAGTCTTGCGGGGTCCTGTGTTCCTGCGGGATCGTCCAGCCGGTCCGCCTGAGCGCTGCTTCCAGTCAAAGAGAACCACTCCACCCCACTTTCAGGAAAAGGAAAACTTTTCCTCCAGTGAGGAAGAGAGGAGCCCCAATCCCAGGAGCCACGCCAGGAGTGTAGCTATGGATCCCACTTCTGACACCAAACTGAAGCCGAAATTTGCAAATGAGGATCCAGAAGACCGGAGGTACCAGGAAGGCAGTATGGGTTTATTTAGAACGATGGAGAGGTGGACAACATTCCAAGGGTTTAGAATGAAGACCACGTGCTGTTACCAGCACACACTTTTATACACCAGAACAATAGCATGTCACATGGTAGAACGGAAGAGGCATACTTTACAAAGTCATACGGTTTACACAATAGTTTTGATTTGCAATTTACAGGCAACAATAAGAACAATACTGGGCTGAACTAGGCACCGGACCTTGCTTGATGGTTCACGATGGTTCTCGATGGTCCTAGCAGCGATTCCTGGATGACTTGACTGCGTTATCTTGCCTTGAATTAAGTTGCCCTCCCTTCCGCCCATTAAACAGCTTAATGTGTGTGAGCGTATACGGAAAGACAAAAGGAGGTTGCCAAATGTGAGATTTCCTCCTGGTGACAGGGTGGGGGCAGATATGTAAAAAAACACAGTGTAAAAACGAACATAACCAGAATAAAACAAGAATAATATTTTTTTCCGCATCAGGAGAAAAGTAGAAGGGGACAAAAGAAAGCCTGGCCATGGAGGGGGGGCGGCAGCTGCACACATGCATAAAGGCCCTTCTCCATGGCTTGCCCTAGGGCCCAGTGCAACTCTGTTAACTTATTTCAATGGACAACTTGTCAGGAATTAGAAATGCAGCAACCAGAAGTTCTTCTGCCAGAAGAGGTAGCAAATGATGGCATTTATGAAAGTACACTCACCTCCATGACTTACGCAGCCTATAAGGGCTGCTTCCTGAAATTGTTAAAGCCTGGATAGCAATTGCAGTTTTTGTCATATTTGCATCCATTCTTAGCCTCGCATTCATCAAATTTCCTGGTCATTGGAACACAAAGATGAGATACGTCCGTGATTCTTCACAAAAGTACATCTTCCAGCTGCTTTCCACTTTGTGTCTGTTGCATCCTAGACCAGGTACCTGAACAAGCACCGTGTTTATTTCAGAAACCATATTAAGATTCTCCATGCAAACTCTTTGCTCTCTTTCCCAGCCACCACAGGAAAGCCTCGTGCTTTTAGGGATCAGAGGAAATTCATTTTGCCCTAGCACATGTTTAGGGACCATACCAAACTAATTTACAATCGCAGGATACAGCAGCATCTCAAAAATCAATTGTTGTGAATGAGCTTCAGTATAGGGGTACATTACAACCAGAGGCATCCTGACTAGCACCTCCAGACTAGCACCTCCACCATCGGAAACTCACTTTGCAAATGGAAGCTTCCTCCATGCGCAAGCTTCCATGAGCTCCTTTCATTCACGGAGGAAAATTCCATTTGCAGAATGAGCTCCCAATTGCAGAAATGCTAGTTGGGATGCCACCCAGTGAATTACTGTAGTTCCAAAGAACTGCTTGACTAGTTCCATGTGCACAAGGGATATTTGGACTTGTGTTACTTAAGTGCCCACATTCCTTCTCCTAAAGGTCTAGCACTTTGTCCCGGTTGGAGATCTGGTAAGTCTATTTATATGGAGCTATACAAGGACTGCAAGGAGCTATACAAGGAGCTATTTATATGGAGCTATACATCGTTGCACCGATGCAACGAACATGAAAATGAGCGAACTCAGGAAGATAGTGGAGGACAGGAAGGCCTGGCGGGATGTGGTTCATGGGATCACGAAGGGTCGGACACGACTTAACGACTGAACAACAACATACAAGGACTGCATACTAAACTGAGACAATCAAGGCTTTCAGCTTACTAAGAGTTGAATAGTGGTAGTCTATCCATGAATGTCCATATCCATGAAATCTCGTCAGCAAATCAGCGCTTGTCACCCTTAGACCTGATGCAAAAGTAGCCATGAACCAATGTGCAACAAATGCTCAGCAGATGTGCTATTGGATCACTGTTTCAGTACATCGAAAAGGGTGAGTGTGTTTTCCACACGGAACGGAACAGCAGGTTGCTCCTTCAGGAAAAACCGAATAAAACGGAATTACCAGCCGTTTTCATTAACACTTTTTTTAATATGCATTTTTAAGAGTTAAGCAAGTGGAGGCTTTGAGAATCATACCCTGGGACATTAGTTCTACTTGTATCGTCTTTTAACTTGGCACAAAGACCACTGACAGTGATCCAAAAACGATAAACATCTACTGAGGTCATTCTTGCAGTACTGTGGTGCTACAGTTCTATTTGAACACAGTGGGCTGTGTGGGTGACTCATTCAGTTCACTGAGTCCTGCCTAGACTGTGAATACGTTGGAAAGAATGACATCTAGTGGATCCTAGAAGCAGCTGGTTTTCATGTATCAAATCAAAACATTTATTAATGAAAAGGCCAGAGAGGGGAAATCCAAGAGCAAATAAAACAGGGACGTGACAGGGCCTTTTAAAATGCAAGCTTGAAATTAGGGAGATGCACTGGGGCAGCCTTGCTTGTTTCTTTGAGCATGTGCTTTTGTTTAGCATTTTCGTCCCAGTCATATTACATCCAAGATTGCTTTGCCAGAAGCAACAACCCTTCTGCTAAAACAGGTGAGTGCATCCACCTCATGAATGAATCTCCTGGCCTTTGTGTCTCCACTCCCCTCAAATAATTCAGTGCTGCACTCCCCCAAAGGCATCCGAGAATCAGTGGTTTAAAAAGTAGTATTTGACCTCCATTTCAAAATTCAAATGAAATGCAACTAGTAGTCTGACTGAGGTGGTTGCCGCAGGCAGCAGGTTGATGGGGGTTCCCACCTCTGGCCACCCACTCACCTCTACTGCTACTGCTGCTCCTCCTCCTCCCTGAATTGGAAACAGAAGAGGAGGTGAAGGGAAGGAGGATGCGTGGAGGAGAGGAGAGGAGAGTGGTGGGCTAGAGCGCCTAAGAACACCAAGTGAGTTCATTGCAACCAGCAAGTATCTCTGCCACTCTAGCACACCATGCTCCTCTCCTCCACAGTTCCACTTTATCCCCCTCTTGCTTTTTCAGTCCAGGGAGCAGGAGGAACAGAGGCTGACACACTACCAGGTAAGGGGGGGGGGGATAGCATTTGTCATCAAGCCACCTCAAGCACCCGAGAGTCTTGGGCCAGCCCTGTATTTTCCCATAATGTTATTAATGTATTAAAGGACAGAAGGAAAGATGCACCAGCATCACTTCCTGTAGCAAACACATGTTCCTTATAAACGTCATTGTTTACCTACCGCTGATTTTGCCTCTAATATGAGGTCACTGCCCGCCAGACCTTTGTCTGGAAAATCATTTGCTCATCCAGTTCATGAGGTTTTTTTTTTCCTTTATTACTTTGCTTGCATAAAATCTAATAAAAATTAGTCATAAGATGAATCACACATGCCAGGAATGCGCAAAAAAGCCTTTAAATGAATTTGTGCATTTATACACTGGGATGTGATCAAGCAACTCCCTTTCAGGTTTTATTTACTAGTAAAACAACTGAAAGGATTCCTGTCAAATGTTGCACAATGCTACAAGCTGAACCCACTTAACTTGGGGGAAAATGCCATTAGCATGAAGACACATGAAGCACTAAGAAAGACACATAAAGTTGGTGCCATCACACCACGAAGCCATACCCCCCCCCCCCATTGCCAGAAAATAAAACCTAGCTGAAAAGTTAGAAAGAAGAGTAAAAACTGGTTGTGTGGATCAGGGTTTAGCTATTTGGTAGGTTGCAACTTCTCTCTCTTTCTGTTCTACCTCCTTTTGCTTCTTTCTGTAAGGTAAGGTAAAGGTAAAGTCATCGACATTTAGGTCCAGTCATGTCCGACTCTAGGGCACATTGCTCATCCCCGTTACGAAGCCGAAGAGCCAGCACTGTCTGAAGATGCTCCCATGGTCATGTGGCCGGCGTGACTCTCCTTGCCGCAGCGCGTAGCGTGCAGCTGGACATGGAACGCTGTTACCTTCCTGCAAGCGGTACCTATTTATCTACTCACATTAACATGCTTTGTTTCGAACTGCTAGGTTGGCAAGAGCTGGGCCAAGCGACGAGAGCTCACCCCGTCATGAGGATTCAAACTGTCAATCTTTCAATCAACAGCTCATGGTTCAGTGGTTTAACCCACTGCGCCACCCTGCGGCCCCTGCTTCTAGTGGTACAGTACATCCTTGCAATTCAGCTGCATTCAAATACATGTAGTTCTGTGTGCATGCTACTAAACTCAGTAGCAAGCAGTTTATGTCTTAGTGCTGCTTTGCACATTAGATGATTAGCAGAGATACCTTGTGTATAGCCCATAACATAAGAAGCTGTTTCATGCCTTTTGTCATGGTGCATACAGGTATAGCAGAAGTGGGGCTGATCACAGCTTTCCACAGCCTGCTGACAAGAAATATATGTACACTGCAAGGATACACACGATACCACATTATACTGTACATAAACTATCATGAAGCAGCCATTAGACAATTACTTACAAATGTTGATTAACATTGTTAACCTTTTGACAGCCTTCTTTTTAAAGAAAAACGAAACATCAGTTGCTTTGAATTAAAATTCCTGTTGGCAAAGATTTGCTTGGTGACTGAATTCCAATCTCGTGCAGTTTACCGATATATTGGTTGGGGTCCAAAACACCAAGAAACTAATTCTGCACAATTGAGAAAGCCATTGAGCTTTTATTGCTTGAGGAGGGGCCCCCATGTGCCACATGGTGAATGGCCTTTGAAACTAAGAAGGCTTTCAAAAGCAAGTAAAGATATGGCGTATGGGGGTGGTGGAATTAAACAATCCATTTGGTGAGTGCATAGAGTAACTTGTCAGATGTGTGCCAAGTGGTTCATAAGACCATATCTCAATATATTTAATAACCAAATGATAATCTTAGGCTTCAATCCTTTACAAACTTATCTGGGAACTCAAGGGGACCCCATGGAACTCAAGGGGACTTGCTTCTGAGCAGACATGCATAGGATTGGGTTGTCAATCAATGGCAGGAGATGCGAAATGACCTATTTCTGTAATACTTCACTGGCTAGCATTCCTTACATGAATTCATTTCTTTTGCCCAGAATCAGTACAATGGAACCAGTCTTTAATTATTCACTCATCATACTAGCCAAGTTAAATAACGTTCTGGCATGACTTTTCTCTGTTTGTCTGAACATGTCTCCACTTTGTTTAAAAAAAATGAACAGTAGCAGCAAGCAATCATATCTGAGAAAGAATGAGCGATCAAATGTCATTATTCTGAGATTATCAACGTCTTTTCATTGGTATAAATTACAATAATGCCAATTTTGGTGGAGATGGCATTTTACTCTTAAGTATTGACAGTCCTAGACTACTGCGAGTGTCAGGTGAAGCCATGCTGTGGACAATATTTCTGCCTGCAGAGACATTTGTGTGATGCTGCTGCAAGCTTTGGAATCCTCTGCACAGCTAGGCCCACTGAATCACATTTCTTTATGCTTTTAAGGCACCAAGTGAACATGTCTTTTATTCCACCAGGCTCTTGAACCCTTCTGATTTTGACTAAAACTGGCTCTTTTCTTGCAACTGTTTATGTTTCATTAAGTTTTATCTAGGGTTTTTGAAATTTGTAATGATTTTAGGTGTTCACCCGGTTTTAATCGCTGTACACCATCTTGAGCATCAATCTGCTTGGAAAAGCCATATAGGCAGCTTTAAAATAAATACATTATTTCAGGATGGACCACTTAGTCAAAAGATGGAGACCAAATGGGTTCCCATGGTCTGTTCCAGTATATTCGTTTGATGGCTCTCATTCTACCATATTCATGGAAAGCCCAAATCAATCATTTTACAAAAATGAAAGCTAGGGTTCATATAAGTTGCCTTATTATACCAAGCCAGACCATAGGTCTAGCTCAGTATTGCCTCCACTAGAGGTCTTCAACTGATGGGTCAGGACTCAGAAATGTTGCAGTCTTTTTTTGTTTTGTTGCAGTCTTTTTGGTCCATTTTGTTTTGAGGCTCAGGTCTGCACTATTTGAACATTAGCCATGTTGTCCAGATTGCATAGTTGAGGGAAATCCTGCTGGAGACTTTGAGGGGATTGCTTTGGCCGAGTCTCCCAATCGTCAGTGGGCCCCCTCAGTTCCCCACCCACCTGCCTGATTTTCCCTCTGCACTGCCTTGTCTTGCAGGACAAGCCCAGCCATGAAGTTGATTGGTGGCTGCTTTGAGTGGCAGGTTGGAGTGGGGGAGCAGACTGACAAGGAGTGCCTTGCAACCTCTAGCCGCCCACTGCCCCCTTTTGGCCCACCACGCATCCAGCCACTTTAATTGGCTCTCTGATCCTCACTTTTCTCACTAAAGGTGAGCAAGAAGAGGATTGGGGCAGTGGCAACCCACCTCTTCCTCCAGCATCACCACCGTGAGCAATCGTGACAGTGGAGTTTCTCAAGAAGAGACAGTAAGGCGATTTTGTTCGGATTGCTCACTTTCATGAACAGGACAGAACAGAACTGGATCATTTGGCTCCGCTTTCTTCTTCTTGCCCACCCAGCAAGAAGGTCAGGTGGACAAGAAGGGAAAGGAGGCAGAGCCCCTCAACTCCTCCTTCCTCTTTTCAGGTTGTCCACTGCTGCCTCTTCCCACTGGCTCTCTGCCCATCCTGTTGAAACAAGCAGGGTGGGCAGAGTATGCTGGGAGTGAAGAGCAAGCGGGAAGAGGCAGTGGCGAGGGGTGGCCCGCCCAAAAGGTAAGAGGAGGAAGAGAGGTGGACCCAGATCATTTGCTGCACTCTGCTCCTGTCATCCTCCCTCCTTGCCAACCCATTTGCCCCCCTAAGCAGCCAGGCAGGTGCAGAGGAGGCAGTGACGGATGGCAGCAGTGGCAGCAAGAGTGCACACATGCACAACATTAAAGGGGGGGCTGAGCACCCAGGCAGGGGCAGCAGAACTCTGCAAATTCAGGCGACAGATCCTCTGTGAATGCCCGTTGCCTTGCTTCGTTTTTCGTTCCCACCTTCTTTCAAAACTGAGTGCACACTCTTGCCGCACCACTTTCTGCACATCTTCCAATGGACCTGCCAGGAAAGAAGGGATAGGGTGGCACCTGCTGGCCACTACTGGGCAGGAAAAAAAGAGGAACCATAGTAGCTCTATGGCCCACTACTCTCACATGCTGGGCTCTTGAAGGTGGGTCCCGTCTCTTTGACAAGCTGAAGACAACTGGTCTACCTGACCAGCATAGCTCTCTAGAATTCCAGACAGAGTTTTTTCCCATCCTACCTGGAAGGACAAGGGCAGGACTGGCCCATCCATGAGACCAACTGAAGTGATTGCCTCAGGCAGCAGGCTGGCAGGGGGCACCCACTTCTGTTCCCCCCCCCCCCGCTCACTTCCACTGACCCTTCCACTCCTGGGATTGGAAAAGGGGAACTAAGCAGAAATGTGGAGGAGAGCAGTGGGCTAGAGTCTTGGAGAAGCAGAGGCTGGCACATCACCATGGTAAGAGGAGCAAGCATTTGGCATGCTGCCTCAGGAGCCAGGAGGTCTTGGGCTAACCCTGGACTAGGGATTAAAGCGGATACCTTCTGTATTGAAACCATGATAACTACCACTGAGCCACAGTCCATCCTGTAAACGTGGAGATGGAAGAATGGAAAACATAGCCAATTAAGAGTGCTTGTCAATTGTAGATGCTTACGTCTTTATAGTGCTTTCCTTTATGAAAATTCATAGTCCAGATTCCCTACAACCAGTGCAAACCTCGTGAAAAAATGTGCCTTCACTGACACTAAAATAAGCAGTAACTGGCATGAAGCATTAGCAATGTCGAGTAGAACGGAACCAATGAGCAATGTAACGTTAAGCAAGAGAGAATTATATTTTTTTCAGTTTATGACATATAATTGCATATTAGTTCCACTTTTTAGGCAAGCAACTTTAGCTAGAAAAAGTTTTAGGAACCTAAATCTAAATTTCTCAAGGGGTGAGGGCACTTGACTTTTTTCCCAGTTTGGAGATACTACTTGAAAATTATCTTAACTCTTTACTTCATCATGCAGCAAGTTATTAGCCTGTGGAACTCATTGCCACAGGATGTGGTGATGGCTACTAGTCATGATGGCTCTGCTCTACCTCCAGATCCAGCAGCAGTATGCCTCTGAATACCATTTGCAAGGAGCAGTGGTAGGAGGGAAGTATGCCTTTCTCTCCTGCTTGCGGACTTCCCAGAGGAAGCTGGTGGGCTATTACGGGAAATGGAAAGCTGGACTACATGGGCCTTTGGCCTGATCTAGCAGGGCTTTGCTTATGTTCTTATGTAACTCTGAGCAGTTTGGCTCAGATAAGCTAAGTATTTAGAAATGAAAAGGAGTGCATGATAATCTTTTATCGTGTCTGCTGGGTGGGTAACTTGTCAAAAAATATTTTGGTGCTTTTTTCCCTTCACTTCCTATCTTCTTGAGCTGCTACTTTAAGAGGATGAATGTGAACTGTATCACTACAACAAGTTTAGATTCGCAGAATTGTTCTGGATAGTGACATTTATTTATTTTTTATCTGGATTTATATCCCACCTCATTTAAAATCCCAAAGTGACTTACAAAACAAATATAAAATCACAATTAAAACAATTTAAGAATATAAATGTTTATATAATTTTAAAAACAATTTAAAAGCTTCTACCACGATAGAAGAGAGGATAAGATCAGGAAAAAGTTAGTTTTGCACAGAGCCAACAACTTTCTGCAATAAGAATGTCTTTAATCTTCATTTGAAGGTGGTGAAGGAGGAAACCCAGGGGTGGTGTAAGGGGTTTACTGGGTTGGGCACTCCCCAAGGGCCCATGCCCTTAAGAGGGCCCATCCAGCAATCCGTGGACTCTCAGTACCAATGGCAGCATCCAATGCACCATCGGGGCATGCGAGGGATGTCATGGAGGGTCTAGTGCAGGACATTTTCTCAAGAGCCCCAACTACCCAAGACCACACTAAAGAAGCCATTGAAATGTCTTTAGGGAAGGAGTTTCACAGGCATGGTACCATCACTGAAAAGAAGCCTCATATTATTAATGCAGGTATTGAAAGAAGAGTACCGAATCACGTACTGAAGGTTTGCAAGTTGCAAGCAGCACTATATTTCGAATTGCTGTTGTGAGTACCTGCAGGAGACCTTGTATTCAAGAGAGAGGTTATATAGCTGTTGGTTGTATAAATTAGCAGCTGCTGCGGCTTCTTCTTCTTCGCATATGTAATGTACAGCAAGTCCTCACTTAAAATTGTTTTGCTTTAAGTCATTTCATTTTAAAGTTGTTGAAAAAAAGACTCAATTTCCAGCCGGGGCCACTATCTGTGTGGAGTTTGAACATTTTCCCCAAGTCTGTGTGGGTTTTCTCTGGCCCAGAAAGCTCACATTTATTTCAATGTTTAATATTAGTGTTTTGGGTCTTAATTTAGAAGTTTGGTGATGTTTTTGTGACTAGAAATATGCCGTAAACTCTTGTTTATGCATATCAATTAGCCGATGGTAAAATTGGTTTTGTATTAAGTCGTTTCATTTTAAGTTGCAGTTTCCAAGAACCTATCACAACTTTAAGTGAGGACTTGCTGTAATTGCCTTCTGTTTTAACATTTACGCTGGCAGAAAAGGAGATGGTTCAGATGCATTTCTCCAGGAGTGAGGAGACAGCTCACTTCCTGGAAGACAGAATCAGGATTCAAAACGATCTTGATCATTGGACGATCTTCAATCAGATGAAGTTCAACTGAGACAAATGTAATGTTTTGCACATAACTTGAGTAAATAGAGCAGAAGTTGTTATGCACAGAAGTTGACAGGTATATTTATTACTTTTCTATATTGTCTGCATTTTGTGTTTTCCTACAAGTTCCCCCTTCCCCTTATGGCTACCCCTCTAGAATTTGTCTTTTTTCTCCTTGTTATATTTCTTTTGCAATAACTTTGGGCTCATGTGTGTTATAGCCAAGCTTTTTCCAGTGAAAACAGACCTTTTGTATTTTTGGATAGTAAGGCTAGATTTTTGGATAATAAAATTTGGATAATAAAACAGAGAGCCTTGGGGAAGACTAGGTGAACCTCAACAATGGCCACCTGTTTTCAATTGATCATCAAAAGGAGACAATATAATACAGTGTAAGGAACCTGACTGGTTTGGACCTTATTTAGATTTCTAGTTCTGCCTTTTTAGCCTCTCTGCATACAGAAGATATTTCACATATATGATCACTTTAGTTGCTATTGTCTGCACATCCTACACTAGACTGGGTAAGGGAGAATGGGAGGAAATAGGAACCTAAATAGCTGGCTGTTCACACATTATGCTGTACCTGGCTACAGAACACCTGTACTTGGGTACACATTTCCATGTGAATAACTGTACCTGGGTTCATTTTTACAGCACAACAGTCCCTGTTCACTGTATGCAGATTGTGCCTGCATTGAATAGAACGTATAAAATCTGTACCCAGGTAAAGACTTGGGTAAACTGTCCAGGTACAGTTTAACATATCAGTAGCCCTACTATGAACCCCATGAAGCCTTGGTATTCTAATTTCGCTACCTTTTTGCAACGTGGTAGCTATGAGAATTGGATGTGAGATATGCTTCGCCATCCGAGATGCCTACACTAAGTTTTCATAGAAGTACATTTGTTTTCTTCTTTTGTTAAGAAGAATGTAGGGTTCCATCCTTTTTACAAATGCAGGCGAGGAAGGCTTGAGAAACGTAGCATTCCCCATTCAGCTTTTTTTTTTCCTAGTCCAAGTGAGGCTGCTGCAATGCCTGCTGGAGTCCCAGCTTCTCTTCCAACGGGAAAGACATCAGATCTTTCCTCGTGATTATCCCAACAACTTGGTTCTGCAAATCCACAACTGTCAGGTGGCGAAGGCCCAGAGACCGAAAGATGATGTATGTGCGCTGCAGTGAGAAATGAGCTTGAACCGACACTGCAGATTTGTTTATGTATGGCTCCTGCAAGATAAAGTAAAGGCACACAAAGAGAAAATGAGTGAAACCCTGACACATCTGGATTCCCAAATGAAGCCTAGGGGTGGCATGGTACTATTTTGTGTGGTGCTTTTTTTTTTTTTTAAATCTCAGTTGTATTTTAAAATGGCAAAAAGCACACAGTACTGCGATTCTATTTTCCACTAGAAGATCAGGTTAATGCCAAGTTGTTATTACTGGAATATACCCAGCTCACACAGGGTAAGGCAGCTGAGACTAAACTCCATTGGTGTTCAGAGTTTCTGCTTGGAAATCATAAATTACCCTACATTTATCAACTTTAGGATGTTTTACAGCCAGGTTTTTGTTGCACAGTCATTTATGACATCCTGTAATGTTCTGCAACTGAAGCTTACAAAACAAAACAAGTGCTTCTACACTGAGATTAAAAACAACAACAACAACAACAACAAAAATTGTCCCCCTACCTCCAATGAGGCCCTTTGGCTGAAGAACCATCATGACCTCAAGTATTTGTAAGTGAGCAAAGCTACATTCACAAGATGTTCTTAGAAAAAGCCGTGTACGACCATCGAGATTATCTCGGAGTAGGAAAAATCATTTTCACTTGTGAAGAGCAGAGCCAAATATGTTACGCCACACAAGTGTGCTCAGAAGCTGATATGCAGAAGGATGATCTCAGAGAAATGTCATGTGGAACCAATGGGTTAAAACCAATGGGTTGGATCCTAGTTTGTGTGAGCAGAATGAAACTCACAAAAGAGATCTGGCATGGCCTCTCCTCCCCATAGCAGCTCCTTGCACCTCTAGAAACCCTCCGTTGAGGGTCAGGGGACTCTTAGACAAGGGATGGCATGCAGGGAGATAAGGGAATCCCAGAAACTATGTTCAGGCACTTTCTGACCCCCAGGAAAGCTTTTTTAGGAAGGGCACATGGGATTGCTGTGGGGAGGAGGGGGAGGAGATGATCCTTTGACCTAACTCATGCACATTAGGATCCAATCCAATTTTTCCAGACTTATTAGACTGTCATGGCAGAAGATGGAGAACAGGTGCGCACACAGAAAATCTAGTGCTTCAATCCAAGAAACATACCATATTTTGGTAGCAGTCAACATTTGTATAGTTCTCAGGCTAGACTAGTGTAATGCACTTTGAATGGGACTGCTCTTGATGAGAGTGATGCTGAGAGCCCAGAAGATTCAGCCATAGAGGCATACTGTCTTGCCCATGATGGTTTGCTCCACTGAAAGCCTATTACACCACTATTCAATCATCAGCCGTTGGTTCCTGATTGTTTTCTAGGCACAAATCAAGGGACTCGTTTGCATAACAAAATCCTTAAGGCGGAAGCACACCAGCTGCGTTCTGCGTGCGGCGTGTGCTGCGCGAGAAACGCAGCCAAAGTTGAGAATTCTCCAGGGGAAGCGTCAAACGCCAACGGGCCTCTCTGCGGCTCCTGGCGGCTCTCAGCGTTCTGTGGGACTTGTCTCCGGCCAGATAGAACGCAGACGCAGCCGGCCGCAACGGGCTGCACGCATGGAGAACGCAGCCGGTGTGCTTCAGCCTTTAATCGCCGGAGTCCAACACACCAAACAACCTGCCCTGTTACATCATTACCTCCACGATGGTCCAAAGGCATAAGACTGAGGCTGCCATCTGTGTGCCGTGCCAGGAGCTGGTGCTTGTAAAAAAACACGGTAATCCTTAGGATACCTTACAGCTACTGTGAAATGAAATGTCATTCACAGACAACACAGTGTAGATCATTAGTGCTGAGTAGTCCCTTCATGAGAAAATCAATAGATCAGAGGTGCCTTTGGCATTAACTTTCAATGCAGCAGTTAAGGTGCAAAACTCTATCCAGGAAAACAGGCACAGGAAAATTAGTTTGTCACTGCTGGTGTGTTGTTGGAGGTATGATGGTTGCAGAGAGGAGAAAAACTCAAGAGCCTCACTATACATTGTGCCTTTACAATTCCATAGGAGCCAAATTCTGACATTTAAATCATCTGTTCCATTAACACTGCATCTTTTTTCTGCCAATCTGGAATGTGTTTTCATCGCAAACCCCCTTGAAATGGTTGCCTTTGTTGTATTTTCTTGTTGGCTCATTGTATCAACATCTGTTCTGTTTATATAATATGAATTAAAACTCAGGAATGCTGTTTGTACTTGGCTACTTTTGTTGAGAGTGTAGCGTCCCGGGATTGGCAGTGTTTATGAAAATCAGTGTAGCTGACACAGCCGTCATAAACAGAAGAGAATATATAACAAACACATTGTTCACAGAGGAAATGTTTGTTTTCAGAGTTGGCTTCACTCTTACCAGATTGATGAAGAGCTGCTGATACTGAGGGTCTGTACTATAGCAACCCAACAACGTGGTCATCCGTTGCTGATCAGGCAATTTTTCAACTCTCATCTGGAACAGACAATATGATACATCAGCATTGCTGTGTGCAATACACTAATGCTCCAAGTTTCTAGCACAAGTGTAATTAGGTGGAGCGTTTAGCAAGAAAATCCCACCACAAGGAAAGACATCTCTGTAATTCTTCCATAGGCGTTTGCTCATATAAGTAAATCTACCCTCCTGTAATTAATTTAAAAAAGATACAACGAAGGCCATAGTTCAGGGACAGATCACATGCTTTGTATGCAGAAGGTCCCAGGTGCGAGCTGGAACTGGTACCCATCTGAAACCCTGGAGAACCACTGCCAGTCAGCTAAATGGACCAATGCTTTATCTCAAGATAAGACAGCTTCCTATATTCAAATATATTCTTTTCACTATATTTATTTATTTTATTAATATAATATTAAAACATAAAAAATATATATTTCGTCAAGTTATAGCAAGCGTGAAGCAATATATCCTATTAGCATACTATTCACTATTTTCTACATATAATATCCAACTAAGCCAAAATATCACCAACATTCTAGTCATTAAATCCACATATCATCACATCATTCCTCTCTCTCTCTCTCTCTCTCTCTCTCTCTCTCTAATAATCAATAAATGGTTTCCAATTATTCACAAAAAGGTTAACTGACTTTTCCTTAATTAAAATTGTAAGTGTATCCATTTCAGCATAATCCAAAACTCATTCAAATATATTATTAGCAATGGATTGTATCCTAAGCTTCCACAGGTGGAAGGAAATTCATTTACCCCTCCTCCCCAGCATCCTAAAACCCTAAAAACCTTGCAGAATCCCTCAGGAATAGTTTGGAGTGGGGTACAGGGAGCTGCAAGAGGAGGGGAATTTCTCCCAAAATGGGTGCAAACCTATTTCATGAGCAGAGCTCCACTTACAAATCATGTTTTCGCCTGGTTTAGGGGAATTCCCCTCCCCCAACAGCTTCCCACATTTCATCCCATACATTCTTGGCGGGTCTCCCCAACCCCCAAAGATCAGCTTTCCAGGGCCTCAGATGCAGAAGGGGGGGTTACAATAGAATCCAATGGGCTGCACGTGTATTCTAGCTCCTCCCTTCCCTGTCTCGTTAATGAGACAGGGAAGGGAGGTATGGGGGGTCATCCAAATCACCCCTTTACACACTCTGCGTTAATTTCTTAAATATGATGCAAGCCCCGTATAAAAGGTTAAATTATGGAGAGATCCTGTGACACCTCTGTCTCTTAAAATCCTTTTTCCGTGTTTGTCTGCTTTTGTTTAACGTGTAGCAAATGCAGCCAACTAACAGTTTTTATTCCAAAGCAACAAGACGGATTGGCGTCCTTATGACTTCAGATTAATACATCAGTGGGGGTCAGCAGAAATAAATCTGAATTTGGATCTGGGAAAACCCAGGTAAGAATTCCCCTGCTGTAACTGACTCATTGCAAGGCCTTGGGCATGTTGCCGTACTTCAGGAGCCCTGATAAGACAACTGATCCTGGTTGTGCAAATACATGAGAAGATGGCACACAGTTGTGTTTATTTTATTTAACCAGTGATTTACACCATGCCCTTTGGCCCCTAAAGACAGCTTACAACAAAATAAAAAAACAATAAATCAACCTAAAATTCAATTTTAAAAAAACGACTCAACAATTAACACAAAGAACAAATGTCAAATAACAACCCAAGAAAAAACAAGGAAGAGAAAAACAATCATGGCATCAGATCCTGTCCCAATCTATCCCCATTCACTTGATGGTTGGAACACAGCCTACATGTGTATAGTACAACTCTTTCCATATGATTGGGATCTGTGAAAAAGGAGGGATTCCCGATCACATGGAGAAAGCTGTACAATGTACTGGCTCTGTCTTGGCCTGGAAATGAACATCCCTACTCAATCCTACTTTCCCCCATCACCCCCCCACCACACACACGGTTTGCACACCCTCAGTATTTAGATCATCCATAAGATACTCGGGTAACCAAAAGGTGAGAAGCTTACCTATAAGGAAAATGTACATCTCACTGATTCCCTAGGTTTGGGCTCGAGGTATAGCATGAATTTATACCAAAAACTCAAGAGCCAAATGTTCTACCAAACAAATTGTTGACTTTCTCTCTCCATAAAAATAGCATACATGTTACATAGAATGTAGAATCCTCACACTCAACACAGATTTGTTCGAGAAGTGGGGTTTCATAGTTCAAGGAGCATTGCAGAAGCATTCTACGGAGTATTGCCTCAATCTCTATTTCAATCAGAGTCTTTCCACAGTGGCTGGAAAGTTGCCCAAGTCAGGGGAAGGGTGAAGTGTGCTCTCTGGGCTTGCCTAGCAAACCCCTTGTCACCCTTTTGATTCCTTGAACCTCTTTTCCTTAAGCAGGAGATTGCTCCACCACAGCTATCTAGCCCCACAGTTCCTGCATCTTTGCATGCTTTCAGGAAACTGTCACAGCAGAAAGGGATAACCTTGGCGATTGGGTTCTGCTATACTATTTTCTGTATCTGCTGCGCAGCCAAATTGGTGACATACTTAGGCTGCAATTGTATACACACTTTCCTGGGAGTAAGTCCCGTTGAACATAATGGGACTTACGTCCAAGTAGACATGCATAGGATTGCACCGTTACGTGCTTATTTCTCTGTTGTGTGTGGGAGGGCATCGAGGACTCTTTGTTAGTCTCTCTTATCACAGGTTAAGCTGAAGGCCCAGAGATTTGCCCCAAGCCTCCATTTTGGGTGGATTTCTTTAATCAGCTGCTCACAGTTGAAGCAAGCCTCTTGTTCCAAAGGTCTTTTCTCCAGGCTAAGGAAGGGAGGTGCCCTCATTCATGAAGAAGCTGTCTTTGCAAGCACCTGCAAGGGCTTGTTAGGAGGAGTAAAGATACAGTGGGAGAGACTAGCTGTTTCACCACAAGTGGGTGTTGCCTTATGGCCTGTCAAGGGGCTTACTCCTTACCTGCAGCCACTGTTCCAGACTACAGTGGAACCTAGCTCTAGCAGCTGTCTCAGCTGGACTCTGCAGTTTCTATTCCACCCCTCAAGCTAGTCAGTGGTAGCACTAGGTCTGTGGAACCCCTCAGTCAAGTGCTATTATGGGCCCCTCAAAGGCACCACAGAGCAGCCATGTTGGTGCCCACCATCTTGAATTTCCCACAATACACTGTGCCCATCATTGCCAGTTGTAGTGCAATAAGAAAACTGCATTATAGGAAATTCAAGATGTCAGGTGCCATAAGTGACGCTACCAGAGAGTATACCGGGCAGCTGCTAAGGTAAGTTCCCACAAGATTTGGGGAAGGTTTACTTTAGTGTGCCCACAGTGTCCTCTGGCAACCGTGTTTCTGGTGCTCACCATCTTTGGTATGTGGTCTGCTGGCTACCTCCACCAATGCTGCTGCTTAACTTTCCCTGCACTGGGCATGAGGGGTGGGTGGGTGGGTGGAGGACCAGTGTGCATGCCTGGGAAAGCTAAATTGGAGATAAGAACATAAGAACATAAGAAGAGCCCTGCTGGATCAGGCCAAAAGGCTCATCTAGTCCAGCTTCCTGTATCACACAGTGGCCCCACCAAATGCCTCAGGGAGCACACAGCCAACAAGATAACCTGTTTACTGCTGCCACTCCCCTGCACCAGGCACAGAGAAAACCTACTTCTAAAACCAGGAGGTTGCTTATGGCTTGTAACCTGTGATGGTCTTTTCCTCCATGAATCTATCCAAACCCCTTTTAAAAAGGCATCTAGGCCAGGTGCCATCACCACATCCTGTGGCAAGGAGTTCCACAGATGAATTACAGTAAAGAAATATTTTATTTTATCCGTTCTAACTCTCCCTCCACTCAATTTTAGTGCATGTCCCCTGGTTCTGGTGTTGTGCAAGAGGGAGAAGAATTTCCCTCTATCCACTGGACAAGTTATCATCCTTTAGTTCCATTGTGAAAACAGCAGTGCTGACGGAGAGGGGGTTCCACTGCTGCCCACCACCACGAGGTAAGTCTCCCCATTGTGCCTTTTCCCTTGCAAGGCTAACCAGGTGATTGTGGGCAATGGCAGCAATGGGTCTCCTCCTTAAGTGCACAGCACTATTTTGTTTTGCAGATGTTCTGCTTCCAAACCAAAATAGCACCATGCACTAAAGCAGGACAATATCCACTGCTGCTGTGGCCTACCACTGTACAGGAAGCTTGCCAAGGGCAGGACTCAACAGGAAGGCTTACTGGGTACCATTGGGTGGCAACAGCAGACATCCCATCTTCAGGGGTTGGCTGGGACGGGCCCTCAGGCTAGCATAGCCAGTAGTCAACCTGGTTGACTCCTGATGCAAGTTCTGAGGCTCGAACTGATGGGAGGAAGGAGGAGGGGGGGAAAGGAGGGCTTTTTGTGTACCAAGCATGTGTGTTCTGTGCACCACCCACCACATATGTATGTTGCACTGCCCATCACCTACTTCAAAACTGGTAGGGTGGTCCCCAGACCAAAATGGGTTCTCCCTCACTCTGAATAAGACCAGATAAGTCCAAGAGAAATAAAAGAAAAATTGGTTAAAAACCAATAAAAGGTTAAAAACAGGTTCCTCTTAAAAAAAACAGGTTAAAACATTCAAAGGTTAAAAACAAGTTTAAAAACATAAACAAAAAAGGACCACTATGTTTCATTCAATTCTATGAATTTCGTCGGTGGAAAACAGAGCACCAAAAAGCTGCTGTGATGTGCTTTTTAAAAATGAAATGTTTAAAGAGAAATTATTATTTTAAAAGAGAAATTATTTTAAAGAGAAATTATTACCTTCTGGTAGGAAAGAAGAGGTGGAGAATTTTCCATAGACTCTGTTTCAAAGGTCTCTTCATTCTGCAGTAGCACACAGAGCTCAAGCCTATATTTATGGAGAATACATTCATCAGCACACAAAATGACCAGTCCAAGGTGACTATGAGACTGAAAATAGAGAGAGGCCACGGCCACCAGTGAATTTCCTTTCCAGCATTGTACCACCCCCACCCCGACAGTCATCCTCATAATGAATTAGTTCTGCATTTCCTCCGAGTGCAGCAGGCAAATGATGAACATCAAACCACCAAGGGAATGTCTACTTCCCTTCTCCTTATCAGCCCAGTTGCCTTCTCTCAAAGTCATTCTAAAGAGTACATTTTAACCTATAAAGAGAACATTTCTTACTACAGGAAGAAACTGCCCCTGCAATTAACAACAAACAGGGAGAACTGCACCAGAAACTTTCAGAATGCCTAGCAGAAAGGACATTCACAACTAAGAACCAATTTCCCTTTGTGGCCGAGATGGAGGTTGTAGGACATAAGTCCTTCCTGTCCTCCTCTTGTATGCTCTCCAAGTAATGCAAGAAGAGACTGAAGCTGCCAGGCAGATGTGGAGCGCAGGACACACACACCCCCCACCAGCTTGCCACCTGCCTGAGCCCACCACCTGAGGAAAACGGTTCAACCAGCCTCATGACTGGACCAGCCCTACAAAGAAAGGTCAAAAGTTTCAGAACCACTTTATTTTGCTCCCACACAGGGTGGAGGTTTGTGTAAAGACTTCTCTGCACTTAATTCCTCTAAAAGCATGATCAGCATCCCACACTAGCAAAGTTCAGCTCCTCAAGAGGAGTCACTGTAAGAGGAATCATACAGCTAAAAACCTCTACATGGCTTCTTACCAGTGTGGAACCAACCACACTGCTTGTGGCACATATGAGGGGCTCTCAGAGTAAGAGCACAATCCTGCCTAACACTAGGTTGGTGAAGCGAGCGCTCCACCAGCCTACGGTGTCGCAAAAGTGCCGGAAAGCAGTTTCATGGCAACTCAGGAGTAAGCGGCACTGGTGCAGAGACCAGCACCACTCACTCTGCCTCTCTCCAGGACTCACACCACCGGACACAGGTAAGCCCTGCGCCAGGAGGGTGTGGGGAGGGAGGACCACCCAGGCCGGGGAGGGGGCAGGGATATCGATGGCACATTCCACCCACTGGCGTCCCTGGAGGTGGGGCGGAAAGCTAAGTTCTGCAGCTTTCCGCCCCACCGTTACTCTCCTGCATGAGGCGCCCCGCCCCCTCGTTGTAGGAGCCCGTCAGCGGAGAGAAAGCAATGCACAGGAGAGTCCCTGCGCGTTGCTTTCTCTCCGCTGACGGGCTCCTATGACGAGGGGGCGGGGCGCCTCGTACCGGAGAGTAACGGTGGGGTGGAAAGCTGCAGAACTTAGCTTTCCGCCCCACCTCCAGCGACGCCAGTGACTCCACCGATATCCCAGCCCCCTTCTTGGGCCTGGCCAGCCTTACACGGCCTCTCCGGTTGTGCGCCAGCTAAATAGCTGACGTGCATCCAAGGAGACCTATTGGGGCCGCCAGGGCTTACACCAGGGGATGAATGTCCCCTTCCCCCAAGGTGAGCCACGGCCCCACTGGCACAGGCCACATCCTGCGTAGGATGCAGTGGCCGGCCATTTAGGCTGGCCGAGAGTGTGTCAAAAGCACAGTGTATAAAAACACTCTACATGTACAACAGGCAGGGCTTGAAAGACAGCTGGGATGGTGATGGGGTCATAGCTCAGTGAAAGAGCATCCACTTTACATGCAGAAAGTCCCAGGTTCAATCACTTGCATCTCCAGTTAGGGATGGGAAAAATCCCTCTCTACAACCCTGGAGAGCAATAACAAACTAGATGAAACAGTGGTCTGACTCAGTATAAGGGAGCTTGTATGTAAGAACTACGTAAGAATCTATCTGCTTTGCTTTCATCTTCAGGCAGGATGGAGGAGTTAGAATTTCACAAGCATTCATGTGCATTCTTGAATATAAATATATATAAATAATCTCACACACACACACACACACACACACACACACACACACACACACACACACACACAGTTCAACTTCAAAAAAGTTTTCAAACAGCAAAAGGAATGGGAAAAAAAGGTTTCCTGTCCCAAGGGGACTCACAACCTAAACAGAAACACAAGGGGAACATTAGCAGCAGCCACTGGGAGGGACGTTATGCTGTGATGAATAGGGACAGTCGCTCTCCTCCTGCTAAACAGAGAACCAAAAACGTACCCACCCACCTATTTTTTTCTTTTTTGCCCTCTCTGTTGTTCAAGTTCAGATACTACCCCTTTTCCCCCTCCCACCTCTTAATTTCAATTATTGCATGTTAATTTATTGGAGATCCAGGAGGGACAGCCTGTGCGCCACTGAACAAAGTTAGTTTTTGTTTCTTTCCAATCAAATAATAACAATAAACAGTTAACAACATAAAAGGAGCCTCTTTGCCCAATTAGCTGGAGTAAGTGATATATGACCTGACAAACTGAAATATTTGCACCTAAAACCAACACTCAAAATCATGCCCCCTCAATCTTGAACTGAAATGCTGTTTTTAAAAATGACAAAGAGAGTTGGAAACGGGATGTAGACCACTGGTACCCACTGGTACAAAGAATAGATGCTTTCAAACTGTGGTGCTGGAGAAGACTCCTGAGAGTCCCTTGGACTGCTAGGAGATCAAATCAATCAATCCTAAATTAAATCAACCCTGACTGTTCCCTGGAAGGACAGGTACTGAGGCTGAAACTCAAATATTTTGGCCACCTAATGCGAAGAGAGGACTCTCTGGAGAAGACTCTGATGCTGGGAAAGATTGAAGGCAAAAGGAGAAGGGGAAGGCAAAGGATGAGATGGTTAGACAGCATCACCGATGCAACGAACATGAAAATGAGCAAACTCAGGAAGATAGTGGAGGATAGGAAGGCCTGGCGGGATATGGTTCATGGGATCACGAAGGGTCGGACACGACTTAACGACTGAACAACAACAACAACAACCAAAAGGACTCCCAGAAAGGCATACAAAAACTTAAAAACAATACAAAGATCTAATAAAACAACACAACTATAAAACAAGAGCAGGCAGAACGTGTCCATGTTGCTACAGAATTAAACCTAAAAGTCTGAAAGCTGCAAGATTCAGAAGACCTGAGCAAATAAATCTTCAGCAGGGATGTGTTTTGAAGCCCATCGATGCCACTGGACAATTCTGGTGGCCATGAGAAAAAGACATCATACTCAATGTCAGGAGAGTCTCCTTGGGAAGAGTGTTCCACAACTAGGCACAGTTGATCCCCAGGCAGTACCAACCTTACCTCTGGAGGTGAGGAGACCTAGAGAAGGGCCTCCAAAGATTATCTCAATATGGGTGGGATCATGCGAGAGGAGGTAGTCCTTAAGATACCCAGGTCCCAAGCCATTTCAGGCTATCAAGCCAATAGCGGTATTTTTAAAAGAGTAACACAAATGTTCCATTTAGTACAATGTGAAAGAACCGAAACATTTGCCGAGCACAAGGAGTCAAGCTGGTAAACTTGGTCAGATCCCAACTGATTCAAGACTCGTTGAAATAAACCGGGCAGGGAGTCGCATAGGAGCAGTGCTTTGAGAAATGAAAGAAAATCATGAAACGGGCGCATATACATGCAAGATATATACCACAAGCACGATGAAGGAAAGTTTTGGAACAACACTGCTAATGAAAAACAATCCAAGGCTATGAAACATGCCACATTCAGGAGAAAAATGAGCACTCATTATTTCACTTGGACTTGCAGAAGTCATGCTTCAGAGGCATAACAAGATCACTCTTTGATGTTACATATATCCTTCCTATCACATCATCAAGTCTCTAAAACAGCAGCCCAACCATGTTTCTTGCACTATATTTTTTGAGCTTAAAGGCAGTTCTAGGGATCAGGCAATGAACTGGCATTTGTTCTTTTACACTTTATTCATTTAGAAAGGAAGAAACCCATTTAGGAAAGAGCCCTCATTCAAAGATTGCCTGGCAAGGCATTACAACACTTTTATTTTACAATACTAGTTATAAAACAGGCATCACAAAGACACACAATTAAGATAACACACAAGTATCCAAACCTCCAACATTAGATACTAATCATACTTGAACACAATGCTGAAGCTATCAAGACAGAAAATGTCTAAATCTCTGTCTCAGAATATAGAAACTTCTACATGACAGCAAAGTGACAAAAATGAAAAAGAAAACCTTTCCAGAATAGCAACAAAATGCATACGAAATAGATAAAGCACTTATATCATAGGCGAGATAATCAAAAGACAGACATCCAATTTCATCCCGCACGCTATCTCTGTGTATTTCAGCCTAAATCTGATTTGACAAAAAATGCATTCAGCAATGTGCTGTGTACGGATCCGAGCTTCACAATCATGTGACTTGATTATAAGTATGCTTCCAAGTACAGCAATTGACTCACTGTATACGTTCTATCTTCCAGTGGGATTGGTTTCAAAACCCAGTGATGTGAATAGTAACATATTTCAATGGGTTTTAGACTTAACAGAGCAAAGAAAAACATGGACGCAAAATTTCCCATTCTGTCAGTCCCGAGTCCTCCCACATGTACCAAACACCTTACATTTTCCCCACCCCTCTTTTTAGTTGTAGTGAATATCAAGCCCCGACGTTATCATCTTTAATGTTCAAAGAAACAAGCCTTTGTGAACTAAGAGAAACTCACAACAAAGATATTGCCCTTGACTGTGAGACTCCATAACTGCATCTGGAAGCACATCCATTTAGCTGTCCCCAGGGAAGATTGCAAACATGTATAAACATTACAGTCTGAAAATATTTTTCAGGCAAGCAGTCTTCTCAGCCCTTGTGTTCAGTTATATAAAACGAGACAACATGGAACAAGGATTTTACACATCAGCAGTGATCCTTCCTCTGGGTGAACCACAGATTAAAAGGGGTACAAATCAAGCCAAGAGGATGCTAATGTGGCTAAATGGCAGAAGCAACCGAGCCAAATAAAGCAAGAAGGCATCTTTTGAAAAGTGAGATGCCGAAATTAAGGAAAGGAAAAAAAGCGCACAGATTCTGGCAAAAGAAATATAAGTTGACAGCGAAGCAAATGAAGAAGGAACTTGAGGAGGAAATTGCTAAAGGGCGTAAAAATAAATGATAAAAAATTCTTTAAGTACATCCAAAGCAGGGTAGAAGTGGGTCTGACAAAAGTGTGGTAGGAGGAGGACTGAAGGAGAACAGAGAGAGAGGAATTAATGGTGCGGATGAAGATTGCAAATATCACGCTTGCAATCCAAATTTCACTCACTGCTTGTAATATTTGATTTTGTTTCCTCATCCCAAAACTCTTATTCTATTCATGATTAATAATGGAACATATTTTGAACAATTCCTTGTTTTTGCGCCTGCAGTCAGCATTCATCTGACCAGGCACATTTTTAAAAGCCTCCTTATTGAAAGATTGTACAAGCCATTTTTAAAGAAAAAGAGATCCAGGGAGCGAACAGCAATCCCG
This sequence comes from Plestiodon gilberti rubricaudatus, assembly GCA_026170595.1. Lineage (NCBI taxonomy): Eukaryota > Metazoa > Chordata > Lepidosauria > Squamata > Scincidae > Plestiodon > Plestiodon gilberti. The sequence continues at coordinate 45,291,615 of JANXHW010000004.1, forward strand.
GATTAATAATTGCCTTACTTCTGTCCTAAATATTTGGACAGAAGGGATTTTAAGAGCTATAATTATTAAACCTACAGAAGAACAAGTGTTGCTGAGGAAGAATCAGCATGGCTTCTATAAAGACAAGTCCAGTCTACAGAGGGCAGCTTCTGGGTTGTCCAGGTCAACCTAGGAACCCAACATTTTGTCTTAACTTCACTATACAAGTGGTATCTGTTGCCTGCTGTATCTTAGTATTGAACTCAAGATCAAGTTTTAACTCTGGCTTTGCTCCAGCTTCAGCTATTGAGCTGAAGAAACTTAACTCAAGGTCTAGACCTTATGGTAGGTCTGGTATAGCCAGCCAAGTAATGCTGGAATGCAGAAGAGATTAAAAGCTTCTGTGAGGAAAGACAAAGCAGAGTTATCACCCTATGATGTACTCCAACCTCCAGCTAAAATTAAACTATTGTTTTGTACTTAATTTTTTCACCCATTCTGCTGCCTCCAGCATTACTCCCCATGGGAACCCTCTGCAGTAACACTTTAGATATTCAGGATATATTACATTTTCCATTGTATTTTCATAAAATTCATAGTAACTGCCATGTTGTCTACAATGCAAATTTGTCAAGTGTACACAAGATTTTGCCTCTTCAAAATAAACTCAATTGCTGAATTCTGACTCTATTGCATTGGCAGGGATGTGGATCAAGTCTCTGAACCCCAAGTCTTGAGTCAAGTCCCAGGTCTCTGAGTCCAAGTCTCAAGTCAAGTCCCAAATCTTTGCCCCCAAGTCCCAAGTCTTTAATTGCGAGTCACTAGTCCCTATCAATTTAATGAGGAAAACAGGTTTAAACCCAAATAAAATTTGACTAGTCGTAAAAGGCTCCAAGTCTCGAGTCGAGTCTTTTGAGTCATTCGCAGAGTCAAGTCCGAGTCGAGTCATTGACGCGACTCGAGTCCAAGTCAATAGACTCAAGTCTACATCACTGCTCTATTGTCTCCATTATCTACTGGTCAGCTCTTGCTGTAGCCAATAGACAAAAAAGAAGATGAAAGAATGCATACAAATGCTTAAGAGGATATAAAATGGTACTTTTGACATAAGTCTCCTGAAGAGGTTCTTGCTTCTATTTCCATTTGGGTCTTTAATCAACTAAACTACCATTCAATTTCAGATGAGCCCATCACATATTGAAGCTATAGGACAAATACATGATCAGTCTTTCCATACATAACTAATTTTTCCCTCATGCCCCTGCTTGATTCCAACTTTTAAGAACAGCCTGCACTTGCCTCAAAGCCACCCACAGCTACAAGTTGGCTCCATATGTTTTTAATTTGTCTTTCAGAGTTTTCATTTGCACGCTGGATCGCTCCAGCATATTCTGGAGAGTTCTGCACACCTGTACAATTATTTGAACAACAAAGCAAAACCTTTATTTTTAAAAGAATATGAAATATTTCTCTTTAGCAAAAGTCTTTTTTTTGCACTCTAGATCCACTATAAGACCTGTACCTCAAACACCTGCCCCAGAGTACCCCTAAAACACCTTTTAGACCCTTAAAAAACATAGAAAATGTGGTACGGAAATTAAGTCATAATCCTATACACCAGTGGTTCTTAACCTTTTTTGGGCTACAAACCCCTTTGAGAATTTGATGGAAAATGCACATAAACACACACACAAACGTTTGCACCCTGTTCATGGGTCCCGTGAAGCCCATCCATGGACCCCAGGTTAAGAATTCCTGCTATACACAATGATCTGGGAGTACATCCGAATGAGTTGACTAGAACTTACTTTCAAGTAGGCATGCATAGGATTACATGGTTAATCATAGAAAGCACTCTTCTGAATTGATAATACACATGACTAACAGCGCAATCCTACTAACTATCCGGCGGCTAGCCCAGGGCCACCCGCTGGATCCTACCCCATTCTGGGCCATTCTGGAGAGAACCAGAGGTCTATTCGGGGAAAGGGGACTTTTACCCCCTTCCCCCCGGTGTAAACCGGGGAAGGTCCAGTGTGGGCCTCCTCGGATTTCCGCCAGCTATTTAGCTGGCGAAAGTAGGAGGCCATGTAACGGTCACGCAGGCCGGAACGGGGATATGGTTGACACCATTCCCGCCACCTCCCAGGCCAGCACGGCCAATGGCCCCCTCCCTCACTGCCCAGACCACCCATGCGGCCGCTGGGGGATCCCTTACCTTCCTCCAGCAGCCGCATGGGCAATTCGGCACCAGAGTAAGGGCTGCCAGCCTAGCGCTGGCTGCCCTTACTCCCAAGTTGTTGCAAATGTGCTTTACGGCACATTCACAACGGCTTCCGACGGCGGAGCATTTGCTCCGCTGCTGGATAGTTCGGGTTGATTGCGCTGTAAAACACTACTTACCCCTAGTCTTATTTAAATTATAGCTTTATTACTTTATCAGTTTTGTAGTCTGATATTTCAATTTATGTGTTCAAACTATACAGAGTTGGAAGTTGCAGATGTGTGAAATCCAAACATTTGTCCTCTTGCAAACCCCCCCCCCCCCGGTTGTATTTTACTGCACTTTTCAGTGGCATGAGTGCTTTATGACAGAATTGTGCAAATGCATTCATTACATTCATGCAATTGCATTATACGCAGCAGCAGCAACAACAATGAATGCACTAGCTGGATATATTATTCCCTGTGTACTCAGAAGCTTCATAAAGAAGGTTTTTCATGACACAATCTTTTTAAATTTATAATTTGCATTCACATTTTCTCTTTTTTAATCTCCTTACAAAGCCAACAACAGAGCATTACCAAAACAGGCAGAAAGGCCTCCCTCGTTAATATGCCATTCATTTCAAAGCTATTGTACTATTTAAGTTACAGAATATGCACATATCTCCTCTTCACAAGCCGTGGCATAGAGCCGTAGTAATGACTGCTTCATTGAGTAAGGCCAAGGAAGTTCCTAGAAGGAAACCGTGGCCCCCATATATAATCTCACTGCATTATATCATTTTCTTAAGCTGTACATCTTCAACACACACTGTTACAGTGAAGAAACATACTTGTTCCCAAGTAATTTTGGCGTAGCAAGTTTTCAATTCACTTTGCCAACCGGAGGAAAAATTATACCCAATAAATCGCAATGAAGTATACATAGACAGAGTCCTTTGGATCAATTATTTCTTCTTAAAGGATGTTACTGCATATTGCAGCTTTAAGGTTTCAACTTTGTCATATTTTCTAAACTATGATCTCTTCCATTTACTTTCAGTTATGGGACTGCACTTTACTGGAGTGAAAGTATTTATTAGCTAAACAAAGTAGTTTGGCTTTCGTGTTCCCATGCATCATCATGAAAATGTTTGTCTCAGCAATTGTGTCATTATTGTTACTGAGTACAGCTGCTCTGCCATCTCTTTCTAACATGGACAACAAGACTAACTTTTGACCAGTTTATATGCATAAAAACTAATCTTCTCCAGAACTATGAATCAGAGGTATTAACGAGACAATGAGTTGTAACCAAGGAGTCCAATTCTACCCAACTCCCCATGTGCTGATGCAGCTGCGCCGCTGGGGCACACGCTGCATCCTGTGGGGGAGTTTTGAGCTGCAAAGGCCTCCTCAAGGTAAGGGAATATTTGTTCCCTTGTCCCGGAGTAAGCAGTCGCAGCTTCGCTGGGTCTACTTGGACCTACACCAGCTACTTTGCGGGCACAAGTCCGAGTGGACCTGGGTTGGGGAACTGATGCCAGGAAGGGGGATAGAATATCAGTGGCACTGCTGCCACCAATACCACCCCCTTCCCGGCCCCAGTCTCCTCCTCAGAAGAGACAATGAATGCAAGTTAACTTTCCTATCTTGTTTTGTTTAAATCTTGCAAGCTTTTTTTTTTCTTTTGTCAGAAGTCAGTCACACCTCATTCTGTATTGGGTTATTTGCTGACTCACCACTCATGCATCAGCTATCAGTTACCAGTTAACACTATACCACAGAACCCACTGAAATGCATATATAGATGCTCATGAATTCAATGCTCTTGTTGGAGGCAAAGTAGTGAAGGTGGGATTTTTCAGCCAAATGGCAGGGGATACAGAAAGAGACAGATCACATGAGAATTCAGGAAAATAGGGGCACAGTCAGGCGAGAACCAGATGCTTATTCATTCAAGCAGGAGCCTGTAAGTAGAGATGTAATTCATGTCACATCTGTTTTGACCCTCTGTTCTGAGACCCTAGAACAAAATTGTAAAATTAAATCAACTGCCTTTCAGTTTAATAATAATAATAATAATAATAATAATAATAATGAACCAGTATTTATATACCACCTTTTCTTTGGTCATCGGATTTCTCCTCTGACTTTAATTGAAAGACTGTTTATATGGGCAGGCTTTCTAAACCCCAGCTCTCCAACAGACACAAACTTCCAGCAGTCTCGAACTGCCGTCCTTCAGATCTTCAGGCATATATGAGATGGTCACTCTACCAACTGAGCCAGACATCCTGGCCAGGGGTGGGATAAATAAATAGCCATCCTAGCATCTTTTGACAATTCCTTTAACCCCTACTAACTGGGCACAGGCACTTTTTAAAGTGGCAGCTTTCTTATATTTAGCAGGCGGAGAGCAACTGTTTGAAGAGCAACAGCATGTGAGCAAAACCACCCAGTCAGTGGTATGGGTATACATGTTAATCCCTAACGGCAGGGAGAGCTGTAACCTATCCTGTTGCTGTTTAAAAAGGTGTGTGGGTTGCTCTACTTTGACTAGATCTCTCTATTTCCTGTCTTCTTATTCTACTGTGTAACCATGTGTAACCATGGCTGCAGTTCTTTCCTTGTTGCAGTAAAGTTCTTAACAAAACTCAGCTTTGCTGTGCGTAGGGCTGGTTGATTCCCTCAGCTCTGCTAACAGCAACTATCCTGATTAATCCCAGCATAGTATCTTCTCTAGCTGCTGTTTGGTGGTGTCTCTTGTCTTGGGACCGGTGCTTTTCAACTTATTCATAAATGACCTGGAGTTGCGGATAAGCAGCGAGGTGGACAAGTTTGCGAATGACACTAAACTTTTCCGGGTGGTGAAGACCAGCAGGGATTGTGAAGAGCTCCAGAAGGATCTCTCCAAACTGGAAGAATGGGCAGCAAAATGGCAGACGCGCTTCAATGTAAGTAAGTGCAAAATGATGCACATTGGGGCAAGAAACCAAAATTTCACATATACGCTAATGGGTTAGTCTTAGTTGTCTGTGACGGATCAAGAGAGAGATCTTGGGATGCTGGTGGACAGGTCGATGGAAGTGTCGACCCAGTGTGCGGCAGCTGTGAAGAAGGCCAATTCCATGCTCGGGATCATTAAAAAAGGGATTGAGAATAAAACGGCCAATATCATTATGCCTTTGTACAAATCGATGGTAAGGCCACATCTGGAGTATTGTGTCCAGTTCTGGTCACCACACCTCAAAAAGGATATAGTTGAATTGGAAAAGGTGCAGAAAAGAGCGACCAGAATGATTGGGGGGCTGGAGCACCTCCCTTATGAGGAAAGGCTACATCGTTTGGGACTCTTCAGTCTAGAAAAAAGGCGCCTGGGGCACTGTGACGCGCGTCACCCCCCCCGACTCACCCCCCCGACACCCCCCCCGAATCACCCCCCCTACAGAAACTTTCGCATGCGCGAAAATCGTCAAACTTCGCGTTTTAATGCAAGCGCTCCAGGGCCTCTTCTTTTCAGAAGGCCCTGGAGCGCCGGCCGGGCCGGACGCTCCCCGGCGTCCGGCCTCCGGAGGGTGACGCGCGTCACCCCCCGGCGGCCCGCCCGCCATGCTACAGTGACGCCAGTGGCCTGGGGACATGATTGAGACGTATAAAATTATGCATGAGATGGAGAGAGTGGATAGAGGGAAATTCTTCTCCCTCTCGCACAACACCAGAACCAGGGGACATGCACTAAAATTGAGTGGAGGGAGAGTTAGAACGGATAAAAGAAAATATTTCTTTACCTAGCGTGTAATTCATCTGTGGAACTCCTTGCCACAGGATGTGGTGATGGCACCTGGCCTAGATGCCTTTAAAAGGGGTTTGGACAGATTCTTGGAGGAAAAGACCATCACAAGTTACAAGCCATAAGCAACCTCCTGGTTTTAGAAGTAGGTTTTCTCTGTGCCAGGCGCAGGGGAGTGGCAGCAGGAAACTATCTTGTTGGCTGTGTGCTCTTGGAGGCATCTGGTGGGGCCACTGTGTGATACAGGAAGCTGGACTAGATGGGCCTTTGGCCTGATCCAGCAGGGCTCTTCTTATGTTCTTATTACATTTTTTAAGGTGGGGACTGTATTTGGGATTTTTTGCTGTGTAAACTGTAAACTTTTTTGGTTAAAGAACATAACCAAGGCATTCTTCATAATGATAATAAAATAATCATTGCCTAAGGTAATCTTTTTTTTACAAGAGGAAATTTTAGGATGAGTTCATTTAATTAGTAAAAAGACAGATGAATAACCACATTAGATGCAAGCTATGCCAGTTTACTAATGTAGGTTATCCAAAAACGAGCGAAAATACCTGCCACCCAAGTGAAACTGGCAGGGCTGTTAAAAAAAAAAATCAAAACATCTTGGCTTAGTGTCAGTTTCAGGTTGAGTAAGTTTCTGGCAGTACCCTCTGTTTCACAAAATGGTTTAGCCTGAAGTATAATAATTTCCATCAACCACTGATATGTCAGTAAGCTCCAAGGTTGGGAGGAGAAGGGGTTGCCTAAGTAATAATGACATTATACAGAATTAGGGGCAAAGTGCCACAGCTTCTATTCGTTTTGCAAAACTGTCAACACAACAGGTTTTCACCAGTTTCTTTTTACAGGTAGAGTGTTTAGTACGTTCTTGGATACACAATACGCCATTGCCATTTCTGAGTAATCACCTTTTCCCAATCCTGCTAAGTAAACCTGAAATATTTCAATAAACAACAGATTCACCTGTGTTGCTGCCTTGATATAATTACTGCTCCCACTACTAGTTATTCCACTCTATCCCATTTCAGTCAATCAAAAGGTGCACACATGTAGGGGGGAAAGATGGACTGCAGTAGCAGGGTCCACCTCTGGCATGTACATGTTCAGCTGAAAGTTGTTGTAAACCAGCAGCAGAAGGCCACCTGGGGGGGGGCAGGTGGCACATAGGGAGGGTGAAAAATGCACTGCATTCAAACAGTTGACCTACTATAGACAAGGAGAGGAGACACATCAAAAGAATTCTGGAAATTTTAGTTTGAAGATATGTTGAGAATGGTTTGAGAGTAGTAGTATTTCTTAAAGAATTACAATTCCCAGCATTCCCTGGAGATAATGAATAACTTAAATGGCCGTCACGTAGATCAGACTCTCGTGGCCCAATCCTATTGCTGGTTTCCACCGGCATGGGTTCTCGAAAAAGCGCTGTAAAGCGCGTTGTGGCATTGTTCATACTGCAGGGCAAGGAGGCGGCTGAACGGGGCGGGAGAGGGCAGCGATGGGGCAGAGGTGGGCAGATTGGGCCCAGGAGGGGGCAGGATCGGCATCAATGGCACACACCATATTCTAACCCCCTTCCTGGACCTGATCCACTGACATGGATTAACGTATCACTGGCACAGCTTTGAATTGACCAGTTGCTGCTGCTGGGGCTTACCCCAAGGAGACCCCTTACCCTGATGAGATCTCCAGCATGCTAAATTCCCGGTGCAGGATGCAGCATAGGCTATGCCGGTGCCACTGCATCACCACGTGGGAATTTAGCTAGTCTAGGGCTATTATGGCACAATCGTATGCATTCTTTGCACCAGCGGAATGAGGGTTCTGCCAGCACACAGTGTTGTAAAAGTGCCATAAAGTGCTTTGTGACAGCGTTAATTCTAGATGCGCTTACAGAAAGGCTGGAACGTTTCCACTGGTGCCAGCGGCCTTAGGGACACTCGTTGGACCAGGTAAGTTCACACAGGGGGGCAGAATGGGGCAGGGAAGGTTGGAAGGCTGAATTGGTCAGAGCAGTGACAGGGGTGGGGTGTGCGGATTGGGCCCAGGAAGGGGGCAGGATCAGCATGGCCAGCATGCAGTGTATCCTAACCCCCTTCCCAGGCCTGATCTGCCAACACGGATCAATGTGGACTTGTGCCAGTGATTTTGCTGGCACAGGTCCGAGTTAACCTGTTGCCGCTGCTGAGGCTTACCCCGGGGGCAAGGGGACAAATGTCTCCTTACCTCGAAGAGACCTCCAGCATGCTAAATTCCCCCATGAGATGCAATGTAGCCAGCTCCTGCACCGCTGCATTGCAGCGCAGGAATTTAGATAGAATTGGGCTGCTGGTCGCCCCATCTCAAATACATAACGTATTTTCTGTAGTACCTAGGGCAGTTTGGTTATAATCCTTTACTAACTCATATGGAAATGTGATACACTCCCTCACCTTCTTATTCTCATTGTCTTCCAATTTACTGGGGTATTTGTGCACATTTCAGACTCTCTCTCACCACTGGCAAGTGATGCGGAGAACAAAGTAGTAGGGGTGAGTTAACGAGGGAAAGAATGAGACAAGCATTTTGGCTCAATAATTTATGACCATAAGTTCTAGTTTTATTACAGTGGACAGCTGGGAAATAAATGAGTGGTCTAAGCTTATTTAATGCAACATGTAACGTATTCAACCTGGTGGACTCTGCAGCTTGTGAGCCATCAGATTTGCAGTTCTGTGGTTCCTCAAACACTTATTCATAACACTGAATGAAGCAGCAAGGAGACGGCAGATAAGGCATCACAAGAATGTGTGCCTCGTCACACATTACATTTATAGGTGTACACCTAGAATGTAAAGTACAAATGTGACAACCACAGGTTCATAAGCATGTGTATCATGTAGGCAGACTTGTCAGGATGACAGGACTGGCTGCCTCAATGAGAAAACTCTGGTTTGCCCTGCATAATGTGTGAAATGACTACATAAGACAAGGAACACTGGGAAAGGTCATTACCATGGTTGAAATGGACAAGACTTGCATATAAATCAATCAAATATGCACTCCATGGATTAAATACTGATGCCCTGTATAGATTTAAAATCAAGTGGTTTTCATTTTAAGACTTGTTTTTTTGTTATTGATTTGAAATTTCCAAATGACGTAAGCTCATATTTCATAACCCATCATCTTCAAATTGTTGGGATTAGATTGTTAAAAAGCTCTCTGTTTACATTCCAAGTAGCGCCAAACTTTACTTCAGAAAAACACATTAATGGTTGGGTAAGCAAGGAGACCAATCATCTGGGTAGTGAAAAACAAATATGCTCTGGTTCAGCTTCCCCATGTTCTCACACATGTTGTATATACTGTACACACGCATGCAAAAGCACAGCTTCTAGATATCAGCACTTCAAAACTTAGCCAGAACTGAAAATGGAATGTGGTCTTTTCCCAAGAATAATGTGTTGTTGCTTCTGTTTCAGACAGGATGAGATCATGGCTACTAGACAGTGGATGCATGATTTTTTTTTTTCATTTAGTTGTTCAGTTTGTTTTTATTATTCACAACTTCATTTGTTTAATGATTCATTCATTAAAATCATTAGAATTCATTCATCACTGTTTCATTCATTTTCATTATGCCCATTTGCCCTTGGTTTCAATGGGAGACCTAGCTGGTCTACTCCTGCCTCCATCTTCCGTGCCTTCCATTCAACTGGCATGGCATTTTCAAGTATTCTACTATTTCTCCAAGTTACCAGACCTACCAAGTTACAGACAGATAGAAAAAAGGGTCCCTGGTTTGTAAGCAACTAAAAAAAGGCACACGGAGACACAGCCTATTTATTATTTAAACTAATTGTACCTAGAACTAGTAAACAATGTACTCATGGCTGAGGAGGGATCAGGCAAACAGATCTGGGAGGCAGCAGCAGATTTTGACAGGGCAGATGAGTGGTCAGGCAGGTAGACCTTCAGCAAACAGATCCTAATAGAGATTAGACTATCAGTTAACATCAGCTACCAAATCACCGATGCAACAAACATGAAAATCAGCGAACTCAGGAAGATAGTGGAGGACAGGAAGGCCTGGCGGGATGTGGTTCATGGGATCACGAAGGGTCGGACACAACTTAACGACTGAACAACAACAACAAACCAAAAACTGACTAAGTACAAAGGAATGGGAAAAATAGACACACTATTGAATGGAGTGAAAGTCTTTACAGGAACTATAAGAGCCAACTGATTAAGAAAACTGTTTTTGCACAGACACGAAGAAGAGACCAACAGAGCAGTCTGCAAACACTCAATCCCTAAAGAGAAAGAACTCACACAGTAGGGCTGGCCCATCTATGAGGCCAACTGAAGCAGGCCTCAGGCAGCAGACTGAGAGGGAGCGTCCACTTCTGTCCATCTACTGGCCTCCACTGATCCTCCCACTCCCTGAACTAGAAGAGGAAAAGGGGACAAAATGGAGCTGTAGAGAAAAGGAGAGCAGTGGGCTAGAGTGCTGGAGGGGCAGAGGTTGGCACATCATCAGGTAAAGGGGGCAGCATTTGGCATGCTGCCTCAGGTGCCAGGAGGTTTTAGACAACAAAACCCCTATTCCATGTCTTTGGCGCCCTTTCTTACAGCATTCCAAAAACCTCCCCTTGCTACTGTGATTGTAGAGTTCTACCTGAAAACAAGACCTAACAGAAGTGGGACACTTCTGCTACAATGAGTCTGAATTGAAGATTGGACAATTTACAGTATCACTTTCCTCCCTCCCTATAATAACCTCCATCTGATGTATTCTGACTGGTGCCAGACAAACATGGATTAAACAAACCCCATTCAGAACTCAATCTGCCACACGGTTGCTTCTTTATTAGTAACAAACATGGATGGTATCAGAGGTTGGCCAGTTCAGGTACTAAATGAGGGCTCATGAGTTTCACCCCTAAAGCCCCTGGCAACTGGCAAGCAGGTGCCAGCGGCCAGGATAGTAAAAACAGGACAATTGCTCTACTCTCAGCACCCCAGCAGTACTGAGAAAGAAATAGCCAAGCTGTGCTCAGGGGAGGCGTACACACCAATGGCTCCATGGGGGACTCAGGGCAGGGCTTTGCCGGAGGACTCCCCAGAACCTGGCAATGATGCTAGTAACAAATCAAACAAATGTATCCAATTCATTTCAATTGCTAATTTGTTAACAAAACAAATGTGTGCTCATATTACTAGACATTTTTTATATCAGCTGTAGGTATCAGTGACCCAGCAGAACAGCAATGGCACTGGACTGGCCCAAACACCAAAATATAGGAACTGCTGCATGATTGATAACAGGTGACTTAAGCATATGAATATGGCCAGGCATTTAATAAGAAGACTGAGACTGGCATGCCCTACTTTTGGAAAAATTATGTCAAAAAGTCTCATTAGAACAGCTTGTGGTCTCAACAGCACAGCAGGAAAATGCGGCATCCTTGATTGGAAAAGGCTTTCGTAGGAAACTCTCCTCATACCAACATTTGTACTCTTCAGTGGACAACTGCAGTATTGGCCAATAGTTTCTGGACTGGCTTCAACCCCAACTGTCCACATAATACAGTACATGATCTTCCAAGAAGTCTCGTATGCTGTTAACGTTAGCAATTCTTGATTAGTTTGCAAACTCCAAAAGCACTAGTTGCTATAAACGTACCCTGAAAAGCAAACTGTAGTACCAAGCCCAAACTTCTAACAGTAGAGATGACACCTATCACAGCAGACCTTTTGAACATGCCACCATAGCGATTTTAGGTGCTATCACACTCTGGTAATAGCAGATAGGAGGCATTGCAGAGCTAAGAAATGTTCACTGTTAATACTCAGCTTTTGCCATCTCTGTCTCTTTCTGCTTACCGCCACTATCTTTTCTTTTTCTCCTTTGGTTTTTGTCACTCCACTTGCCCTAGAGTAGGGGTTCTCAAAGTGGTGGGTCACGACCCACCACACCAGGTGGGAGCTGGTGTGGCCCCCTTAAGGGTTGTTGTGATCCCCAATGGCAATGGTAGTGGCAGCGACCCTGGGATCTTGCCACTGCCGGGGATAAAAGGGGCATTTTTAGACTTACTGGGGGTCACGCCGCCTCTCTGGAGAGTGGGGGGCATGGCCCCCCTGCAGGCTTCCCCAAGCCTCTGAACGACTCCTGGAGGTGATTAAAGCCCACTTCCGATTTACCTCCTAGTTTCCCCCAAAACCAGAAGTGGGCTTAAATCACCTCCAGGAGCCATTTGGAGGCTTGGTGAGGCCCACTGGGGACCACAGTCCGTCCCCCCGGAACCTCCAGACGGCAGCACAACCCCCAGTAAGTTCAAAAATACCCCTTTCGTTCCCAACGGCAGCACGATCCTGGAATTGCTGCCGCTGCCATCACCCCACCCCTGCAAGCACTCAAAATCCTCCCCTACTCATGGGGAGAACTTTGAGAAATGCTGCCCTAGAGAACTAGACCGTGTGCCTCAGATGTTTACCCAAGGTCAGTATTACCACAGTATTGAGTTTTCTGTTGCATGCACTTTCCCAAACCATGCTGTAACATGCATCTGGCCTGCATGTGTACATTCCACATTGCAAAACATAAGAGAATCAATGTGTTCATTATACAGATTGGCATTACAAGTGTGTAAATTGCATTAAGTTAAAAAGGGATGGTGGGCATTCATGGAAGGAGTTACAGTAGCAGTTGTGCTCCACAGAGTTGCAGAACTGCTATGGAAGAGGAACTTTTCAGCTTGTGCAATGAGCTTGTAAAAAGAAGTAGTGAAATGTTTTGTACAATGATTTTCCACTAATGCAAGGACTACCCTGGAACAGATGTATCTTTCTCCATAAGAACTTTGTAGGATGCCCTTCCACTTGTGCAGAAAAATTTCCACTAGCGAAAGACACCGCTGGATGCCACCACATGTATTTTTCCACATCCTCACCGCAAAAAGGAAAAGGATCTGGGATTGTTTTTTATAACTACCATGTTCATCTTTACAAATCTTTGTCCATTTCCCCATAATCTGAAAAAGATATGTGCAGGGTCCTCCAAGTATGTGCAGTTGCCATTATGCGAATTTAAAGGAAAAAAAATTACAGAAGCAACACTGTTTGCAATTTTTCTTATTTGGGGGCTTTTTTGTTGAAATATACAATTGCACAAAAGGTGAGAGTCACACTATACTCCATAATTAAAAACATAAAAACTACAGAACAGCAGGAGGAATTAGTAGTTATGCAATTCTCAGAGATTTACAAAAAGGAAAATGAAGATGAAAGGAAAACAGAAACTGGAAGCCACTGCAAAGCATTCTTGGGAAGGCCTGGTTGTGCCAGAACAACCACAACTGTGGGCACAGGATGCAATTCACATTATACAGATATCCAGTTTAACATTGCCTTTGCATTGAACCAGCATCATTTCCAAGAGAAGTACTGTAACTTTATTTACAGCCCAGACAAGCACAGTTGTAGTTCAATTTTGAGTGAAAGCTTTCATGGCCAGCTACGATTTTCCAGGACAAAGGATTTATAGGTTAAAAAAAGCCATGTAAAATACTTTTAAAAAACCTAAAAATTGCATTAAAAACATAAAAATTCACGATACTTAATATATTAAGAATAGCATCATTTAATAACTTTTATTCACTGATGCTATTCTTAATATCTTTTAAGTATCATGAATTTTGATGTTTTAATGCAAATTTTAGGGTTTTTTTAAAGTATTTTACATGGCTTTTTTTACCTATAAATCCTTTGTCCTGGAAAAACAGCTGTAGTTCACACACTCTTTTTGCTTCTTTTCCCTAAAAGGTAGAGTCTGGGTTGGATTGTTGCTGCCCCCCCCCCAAAAAAAATATTTCTGGTCATCTTTTCTAAAAACAGCTAATCTGGTCTCCTTAATTAATCCAGAAATCACCACAAACAGGTAATTGTTGCAGCAAAAGTTGCACAAAATAAGATGGCAGGTTCCATGGGGTCTTTCAGGCCAGACCTGCAACAGATGCATAACTCTCCAGCAGCTGCTGTAGACATGATAGTGTCAGGGCCAGACCAAGACCTCCTGGCATCTGAGGTGGCATGATGCCAAATGATGTGCCAGCTTCTACTCTTCCAACACATCACATTCTAGTCCGGCTTCTCAGGCTCTGCTCCTCTCTAGTTCTGCTTCTCTGTGACACTCTAGCCCGCCACTCTCCTCTCCTGCACACTTCTGCTCTGTCCCCCTCTTCCTTTTCCAATCCAGGGAGTGGGAAGGAGGAGGATTAGTGGAGGCAAGTGGGTATTTCCCCATCAATCTGCTGCCTGAGGCAACCGCTTCATTTGGTCTCATGGATGAGCTGGCCCTGGGTAGAGTTAATGTGATCCTAGAATTCTAATTCTAGCCTTGCTCAACACAGATCCTAAGAAGTTCTAGAAAGCTCAATACCTTATTAGTGAAAGCCAGTTTGGAGCAGTGCTTAAAGGACTGGAGCAGACCTGGGTTCAGGTCCTCATAGAGCTCCAGTGGCATTCCGAGGCTGGTGCGGAAGTGTACGTGTAGCAGGATGCTGCTTCGTGTGTGAAATCGCCCCTCCCCCTCGGCGGTCGGAGCCATTCCCAGCAGGCAACAGCTCCCGCATGGGCAGCCGTCGCCCGTTGGGAAAGGCTCCAACCGGCAAGGGGGAGGGGCAATTTCACGTGTTAAGCAGCATCCTGCTACATGTAAGCTTCCGCACCAGCCTCAGAACACCACTGTAGAGCTCACAGGGTTACCCTGGCCTCTCAGCCTAACCTAATTGCAAGTATAAAATGGGAAGGGAAGAGAATCATGTACAGCTCTTTGAGTTCTTTGGAGGAAAGATGGGATAGAAGTGTAATTAACAGATACAAATAAGAATAGCTAGACATGCCTTCATTCTACCTTGTCATCATTCATGCTCTTTCACTGCCGTTTCATGATGGTCATGTGCCACCTCCAGAGTCCCTTAACCAACCTAACAAAACCTCTCAGCCCATAATGTTTGTCTGTGCAGGAGCAGCAGACTTTGTCTACGAAGAAGCAAAAGCCAACGCCACCCCACCTCAGAGGAATTACGACATCAGTGAAGAGTTTTTGTAGTGGACACTACAGAGGAATAGCAAGGCCACTCCAAGCCAGGCTCCTCCTGTTTGTCTCTGCTTTTTAATGCATTGCATGAATTGAGCCATCAGTGTGCCCCCATGCCTCAGCCAAGCTCTCCATACTGTGTGCCTTCCCCTTTCTCTCCCTCAGTCTTTTCTGTTCTAAGTATCAAACCACTCTTATATAGTTCTTTGTGTTGAAACATACACATGCAGTTCATTCTAAGTGGGATTGTTAGTATATCATTGCTTATTTTGCCACTTGTTTGCATTATCATTTGCCTATAATTTCATTATTGTTTTGTCTCTTGCACATTTATTTATAAGCGGTGTGCCCCAAGGATCGGTCTTGGGACTGGTGCTTTTTAATTTGTTCATAAATGACCTGGAGTGGGGGATAAGCAGAGAGGTGGCCAAGTTTGCGGATGGCACTAAACTTTTCCGGGTGGTGAAGACCAGCAGGGATTGTGAAGAGCTCCAGAAGGATCTCTCCAAACTGGGAGAATGGGCAGCAAAATGGCAGTCGCGCTTCAATGTAAGTAAGAGTAAAGTGATGCACATTGGGGCAAGAAATCAAAACTTCACATAATGGGTTCTGAGCTGTCTGTGACGGATCAGGAGAGAGATCTTGGGGTGCTGGTGGACAGGTCGATGGAAGTGTCGACCCAGTGTGCGGCGGCTGTGAAGAAGGCCAATTCCATGCTCGGGATCATTAAAAAAGGGATTGAGAATAAAATGGCAAATATCATTATGCCCTTGTACAAATCGATGGTAAGGCCACATCTGGAGTATTGTGTCCAGTTCTGGTCACCAAACCTCAAGAAGGATATAGTTGAATTGGAAAAGGTTCAGAAAAGAGCGACCAAAATGATTTGTGGGCTGGAGCATCTCCCTTATGAGGAAAAGCTACAGCGTCTGGGGCTTTTCAGCCTAGAAAAAAGGCGCCTGAAGGGAGACATGATTGAGACGTATAAAATTATGCATGGGGTGGAGAGAGTGGATAGAGGAAAATTCTTCTTCTCGCACAACACCAGAACCAGGGGACATGCACTAAAATTGAGTGGAGGGAGAATTAGAACGGATAAAAGCATGTAATTCATCTGTGGAACTCCTTGCCACAGGATGTGGCACCTAGGCACCTGGCCTAGATGCCTTTAAAAGGGGTTTGGATAGATTCATGGAGAAAAAACCATCACAGGTTACAAGCCATAAGCAACCTCCTGGCTTTAGAAGTAGGTTTTCTCTGTGCCAGGTGCAAGGGAGTGACAACAGGAAACAGGTTATCTTGTTGGCTGTGTGCTCTTGGAGGCATCTGGTGGAGCCACTGTGAGATAGAGGAAGCTGGACTAGATGGGCCTTTGGCCTGATCCAGCAAGGCTCTTCTTATGTTCTTATTTTGATTGAATAATAATTTGATTATTATTGTAAATAATCTCTAAATAAACTGCGCGCTGTGATTTGAATTGAACCCTCTGGATTATCTCTGTTCTTTTCTCTCACAAATACCAATTCCTTCTAAGTGCACCACAACCAACGGTCAAATATTCCTTAATGCACTTGTTTCGGTACATGTGTAGGTTCATTCCTATGTGTTCCTGAACAGGTGGGGTGAAATCATTTTCTCATATTTTGCAAAAACTTCCACAAAATAGCCTTTTCTGTTTGCAGGTTGACTATCACTGAGAATGAATGTCAGTGATTTGATATCAATTCTTATGGGAATTTTGGGGGAATGGAGGCAGTCTTACATAATGGTATTATATAAACCAAACTCGTGTGAGCAAAAACATCCTATATGTATTGCCACTTTCTTCCCCTTGTAAAAGCCCTTTTAGCGATAGCGCTTGCTTGCATTCGTTCCTGTTTACTGAAACAAGTCATCACAGGCATGATAGATTTTGCTGTTCTGTCTGAATTGTGACATGTTTTATCTTGAAAGAGGTGAACTTGAGGCAGAGAGTAAACAAAGGAAAGCTTGCTGCTAACTTTTTCTAGTAAGTTGGTTTTGCTTTAATTTCATGATCAATTTGATCCCATAAGTCGTGCTGCATTGCAGTTCTAGTGAATAAGCTCTCAAGTGCCTTGAGGCCTTGGCCTGTTTCTAATGGAGTATCGCATACTAACGTAGAACACCACCAAAAGGCCTATTTATACAACTCTGGGTGAAAATGTACATACTGTTGTTCCGGACGATCAAGAGAAATCTGCTACGGATATGAAGGCCTCTACTTCATGACATGGGTTTTCATAGCACGGTACATTAAGACCTTCATTCTTTGTTCCGAGTACTGGCCTCAGGGGCCATTTATCTTCAAGAAAGAACGTAGTGGTGTCTTACCTTGTAATTGTTCCCAGGAACACCTCTGCCTGATCTGGCTTAGATTTGTAAACGACTGGGAATCCACTATGGCTGGTGTTGGCAAGGAGCTGCGCCAAGAAAGCAATGCTTTCCTTTACGCAGAGGACTCTGACACGAAGCTTCATGACATCTCTGGCAGCAAACAATTCCAGGTTTAACCTGAAAGACATAAAGCAGGCAGCCAATGATTTGTTTAGTAAACAGGAAACAAGGCGCACCACTTCATGCTTTGAGGACTTTATAATGTGCGAGTCATTCACGTCAAGCTGCAAATAAATTGCTCTTTATTTGGAAATATTTGTTTTAAATATAATTAGGCAATAAAAGTGATCATCGAACATGGCCTTCCCATCCATGAGAAAAATGTACAATAAATTCAACCAGATGCGAGCACTGGTATTTTAGGATAGGACAAGAGCCATCAATCTTCTATAACTTTTTAGCTCTTTGTTTTAGAATCCTAATTGAAAAATCAAATCCTCCGAAAACCGTGTTTAGGTTACAAACCATTCTTGGAACAGGGAGGAGAGAAGGAAAGATAAATGAAAAGAAATCCGACTTTCATAATAACATAAGGACAGCTAAAGGAGCTCAGACCAATTGTTCACCGAGGACAATTCCACCTCTGACTTGTCCACCCAGCTCAGAATTCTACCTCTGACTGGGACCACTGATGACTGCATGAAGATGTAGAAAACCATTAACTACTGAGCTAGTCTTCTATGGATTTCAGGGAACACTAGTGCCACTTCTTTTATAGCGATATTACTTTTATCACAGGGATGACAAGTATTCTTTTTTTTTTCCCTATAACACAACGGAAAGCAAGTCAGGTGATATCTAGTAGTTGATTTCTTGAGTGTATAAAATCTGGGTGCAAAAGTGGATTAACGTGTCAAGCAGTTACCTGTACTAGTTACATATCCTACTAGACATAGTTCTCACAAATAGTAAATGAGGTGGTAAACCAACCTGTTTTTCAGTAGCATCGCTTAAACTGAGGATTGGGGTTCACATGATTGAATAGTCCTCCATACGAAAACACCCCTTGCATATAGGAAAATTAACTTTGAATTAAAGTCAAAGGAGAAATCCGATGACCAAAGAAAAGGCGGTATATAAATATTGGTTATTATTATTAACATTAGATGTCAGAGGAAATCTCCTCCCTAATGTGTCAGTTTTTAGATGCAAGGAAATTTTTGTTCACAGGTCATCATGCAAACCCCGTTCAATCATGTACAGCTCAGAAACAGGGTAACCGTTTCATCTTCTGTTTGAAATAAGTAACTAGTCTCTCAAGTGATGAGAAACAGGAGGATTGTATATCCGAGGCCCGATTCTGATTTCCAGTCTTCCATGAGAATATTCCTCTCAAGGAGCATTTTAGATGTTCCAAACCGGACATGCTTATGAAAATCAGCATGAGAGAACAGGCGGCTCAGCTCATTCACATGTTTGCATAACCGGCAGTTTTGTTCAGCCCTCACTCAAGTTGACTTGCTTCATTTGGTGAGAATGTTTACCCATTGACTAGCTGAAAGTCTTCTTCATCAGAACCACATTGGATTTTAGCTGGGCTTCTTGTAAACCATTGTTTTATTGTGCGAACTAAATCTTGCATGTTACATAAATATATTGAAAGAGTTTGTTTTGGTGCTGGTTTTATTATCATGATGGTTGCCAGTAATCTTTAGACTGAGCATTAAAAACTCTTTTAAAAACTCTTTTTGATCTCTGAATTCATAAGGTGGCAACCGCATAAATAAATTGCCTGTTAATAGTAATTGTGTCCATAATTAAACCTGGTCAGTCGTTTTTTTAAAGTAATTTACAATAGATTGTTGCTTTTGTACAATCAGTTTTGGGTTGTATCCTAAGTTTACTTTGTCATGACTAAGGAAATAGTCATGGCGGGCAGCCCAATCCTGCGTAAGATCCACCGTGCAATTTTTGTAAATTACATGGTGGGCGGAAGGATCAGGATTGGAACTGCAGCACATGCAGGGAGGGTCCTTTCCCGCTGCACTGTGGTTCTGATGAATATCACACCCCCAAAGCTACAACTAGTCCTGGAAGAGAAGTTTCCACTGGCACCAATGCAAATTCTCAGGGCTAAGAGAAGCTTCAGGGGCATGATTTTGGTTGGGACCTTGGCTCAGCAGGAAAGGATTGAATACCTGTCCCCACTGCTCTGGTCCCAACCTTGATTGCTACACTCTTAACTTACAAAAACAAGCACACAGGGCCAAACTGCACATTTAATGGGCCATGTACGTTGGCCCTCAGAGTGTTGGAAGAAGATCTCATTGTGTTTAGGTTTGCAGTATCAATTCAATGGCCAAAGGCTTGGCAAGCTCATGAGCTGCCTCCATGCAACTGAGATGGGTCATAAAAAAGGTAGGATTCCCAGCATTCTCTGGTGCTAGACTCTTGGATTGCTCAAATGAGAGGAGACTTGGCTGTTCAGCTACATAGACAAAGTTGTTGTTACTGTTATTATAGGTACTTATATACTGCTTTTCAACAAAGAGTAGTTCACAAAGTGGTTTACAAAGTTAAATAAATGGTTCCCTGTGGAAATTTGTTTGGGTTAATTTAATGTCTGTGTCACTTGCTTCACTATAGAGAAGGGGTGGTCAACCTTCCATATTAGGACCTCTGCATTCTTAAGAATTGTGTAGAAGACAGAATCTTGGCAGCTGCGATTGCTGACGGTGCTGCTAAAGCAACTGCACCTGCTGAAATGTCCTCACCTATACAGCCATTAAAGGGCCAGGAGCATTCAGGTTGAAAGGTTGGCCACCCCTGCTATAGAGGATTTAAAATATCATTTGTTTACCAACTACTGGTTGAACTGATGGCATTCCAGATGTACTCTATTGAGGTGGTAAACTGAAAGAATATCTACAGCAGGAAAAACACACTGATAAAAAAAAAACACATTCCTCATTGTGTAGGGCTAGATCAGAACGTTAAAGTATCACCCAAACTGACCCATAAATACTGTAGTTACAACGCAGGAACCAGTCAGATTTTAAAAGTTTGCTGAAAGAAGTAGATTGTAACCGCCCATTCAAAAGCAAGCAAAGATGGAGCCTGAACAGGTGCTCCACACTTCAGGTAGCACCGCAGATGAGGACCAGTCTCTCCAGCTCTCCCAACATACCTTTGCTGGCAACAGGACACAGAGCTGGGCCTCCAATGCCAACGTTAACACACAGATGGAATCTGTGAAAGTGGGTGAAGGTGGTTTCTCAGGTATCCTGGTATAGTTGTTATAGAGATATTTCAACATTTTAAAAGAAGGCTTCCTAAAAATGGGCCAGTCTGATCAGTTTCTATACCAACACAGCTGGACATTTTGGGCACTTTTAAGTGGAAAACCTCAGTCATTTGTTCTGTCCGCCAGCTGGTGACCAGATATTATGGCAGCCTTAACCAATTAGCAGAATGTCACATCCAGTGGCTAGACTCACTGTGTGTTCCACCTGCAAACTACCGCATCTGAGAACTGAACAGGGATCAATGCAACCCAAAAGCTGCAGCTCCAATAAAGGAGCCCCAAAAAAATTTTCCAGCCAACAGAAACTATTCTCTGTTCCTCTCTCAGCAGGAAGTCAGTCACTCTCAGCATGTTATCTATAAAGGCCTGCTAAAAAATGGATGATCCATAAAGCACTCCAGAAGCCCAAAACAAAAATGTATTAATTCCATATGTTGATCCCAGGAGTTTCCTTCTGCAAAATGTGTACAGAAGCAACTTTGGTTGTGTGAGAATAGCACTTTGGAAGACAGCAACAAGGGCAACTGGGGCAGCTAGGGCTGTGGGAGGCAATTTGCTATCTACAGCCCCGCCCAATGCTAGGAGCCATACTTAGAGAAAGAGAGAGAGAGAGAGACAGAGAGAGAGACAGACAGACAGACAGCTGCCTTGGGTTAGAAAGTTGCACCTGGGAAAGAAGTTCCATCAGGCTGCTTTCAGACACTTCCAGGTTGCGGGGTACTTGCGGTGAGGCTCACCATGGGTGGTGACGAGTCACATCTAAAGGAGGTCATCCCTTTTGATCATTGCTTTGAGGAGTAGTGAGGGTCAACCCCATTTCAGCTATTTTCTCTGTTACAAAAGAGTGGCCTGGGTTTTGAGGATTTTAGAACTTTGCACATTTGTCTTACCACCAGGCTGAGAAATAGAAGGGCAAAAAGTCTTTTTTCAGCCTTTTGACTGTTCTACGGTGAGAGGGTGGATTTAGTCTGGCCAGCTTGGGCGCTACCTGCTTCTCCTCTTGGAGGTGTCTTTAAGTTGCAACTTCTGCAGTGGAACGTGAGAAAGTGCTTGGCCTTGGTTTGATCTACTATTAGAGATTGTTAGGGATGAATTCAAGGGTCAGCATCAGGAGGTAGCATCACTGATCGCTGAGGACCCAGAGCCTTCAGAAGGGCCCCAAACCAATCCTCAAGATCACCTCTGTTCCCATAGCCTTTGTGGGATGTTTGTGGAATGGCTCCCTCAGGGCCCACCACAGACAGCAGTTTGCCTGTTTAATGCTATTGTTGCATCATGTTATGTTGTTAGTAATGATTGAATTCTTATAATTTCATTATTACTCAACTGTATTAGTTGCTTAGTTTTGGCTTTTGAATTATTTGTTAATTGTTCACTGAATTGTTTTTTAGTGATTTATTATGTTTAATACTTCATTGCGTTAATAGGTCTTTTTGCTATTGTAAATCACTTTAAGTATCATTGAGACAGAAATGCAGTATAGAGATTGAACTTGACGTATCTATGCAGGGGACAGTTTTTTTTACTACAGCAGCTGCTGTGCTTCTGGTATTGTCCCCTCACCTACTAAGAAACGAGGATCTAATACGATATCAGGAAGGAAAGGCCATCCAGCAGGCAAGCAAATCCTAGAGATAGAGGGAGGAGCTAGTGTTGCCTGATAAAAATAAAAATGCTTATTTGAATGCAAGAAGTGTGATGCATATGTACGTGGCACTGAGGGCCTGCCAGGAGAGCATGACCCAGGCCAGTGTCATGACTTTAGCAAGAGGCCTCAGGTCCCACAGGCTGTGAGGAAGGTCCCACTTTTCATTGTCAGAGCAATCACACACACCCCATCAGTCCACCTTGGAAGAGGTCTAGGCTCCAGCAGGAAGCTAGTATAGCTGTGGATATTTGGGAGATGGTTATTAAAAAGGCGAGTGGTCTGGCAACACAAAGGGATGGAAGACATAGCGCAAACTCAGTAAGGATTCAGGACTTTCTATACTACAGACACCAACAGTTAGGACCATGAACAGCTCCAAGGGGGTGCTGCAGACCAGACACAGTAGTAGTCAGTTCAGACTCGGATGCTGTCCTAGCCAAAGTGTGAGATTGACTGAGGGTTTTTATGACTGCTGAAGAATTAGCGGCTAGCTCACCCCTTCTCCTGGGAAGCCTGCCATGGCTTTAACAATTCTTGCTGGATTTCTCTTGACTCCTACCTATGGCACAGCGCAAACTGTGACCCCCTTGTGTGTTCTACCAATGAGTCTTCTGAACCCAAGGAGAGGGACAGGGTTCATATAGAGGGTATACTGAGGCCAATTGCTGGGGTACTCCCTGCACAGGGGCTTCTGAGGAAGGGGCAACCTGGATCTGCACGCAGAGGATTCCTGACTCTGCCTCATCCTCGATTGCAGGGACTCTATTCCTGGGATCATTACACTAGCGCAAGCATCTTTTCTGAACGTAATGGGACGTACTTCTGAGTAGACATGCATAGGATTGCACTATAAATAGTATTATCTTCACATGGCAGCAGGGAAGCTGAGGCCTGGCTAATGTCACCTAAAGAGTTCATGGCAGAGGTGAGGAAAATTCTGATTTGTAGCTCAGTCCATGGGATTGTGGTCTAGAATGAGGAATAGCATAATAATTAAATAAAATGCATGTAAATAATTCAGAAAGAGCTGATTTGTTCAAAGCATTTCACATAGTCATCTTTACAAGACCCCAGCATATAAATGTTTGTGGCCTACATTTAATTTCACAGTGGCCAAATCTCGGCCCGCAAATGTCCACATGCAGATTTTCAGAGCGATTCTTCACCATAAACTTATTCCCTTCAATTTCAAAAGGTATTTGCAGATTCATCCTCCATCTTCAGGAAATCCAAGTCAATATTTTACAGATGGGAGTTCCTATATCAAGATCTCAGCTATGTAACATAACCTCAGCTATTTAATATGCCACTTTCCAACATGCACTTATTCAAAACAGTGCACAATAACTATAAAATAGTCAGAATTCTTGGCTCCCTGTATCAGCTTTATATGGCACTTCATGTAACAAACCCCAGAGATTAATGCTGCAACCATATTCACCTGGGACTAAGTCCCATTAAAGTCAATGGGTCTTACTCTGAATAGACATCCACAGAATTGCACTGTAAGAAGACTTTGACAAGGCTAATGGATAAGCTTGAACAGAATGGGCACCAAATTCTCATAACTCAACTTCTCCCATTAAAAAGTAGGCTGTAAGTTATTTTCTCTCTCAAGTACATAGTGGCTTATAAAAGCAGGAAGAGTTGCCAAGTTGTAGATGTGTTCAAGCACTCTTACCCTCATTAAAAAAAAGCACTCCCTGGCAGCTAGCAGCTCTGAGCGTTCCAGCTAGTGAGTTCTTTAAGGCGGAGGGGGATGTTTACAGTGACGTGCAGCACAGCTAGAAGTCACATTGCACCTCTGTGTTAGATACAGCTTGATCATCCAAGGGTCCTCCAGAACATAACGGACTGTATGACCAGAAATAAGTGCTTACAAGAGAGTGTGAATCGACACTTTACAACAAGAACAACATCACAGGAATAGCTTAGGTCCCACGGGTCATGGATTTATTACTGGAAGACTGATTCAGCATTTGACACCTCTTCCAATCTGGGTGTTATGCCCAGCCTTGGCTGAAAGCAGACTACAATGAATACATTAGCTCTTTCCCATCTGTATATCACCAGTGTCAGCACAGAGAGCTGAGCAACTCAAAGCACGACTCCTCCACAAATGGGAACAGAGGGCCAAATGATCTGCCTTCTTTCCTTCCCCAGCTGCATCACTCGTTGCATCACATCAATCACGATGTTCCAAACACTCCCATTTCTTATGGTTTAGGGAAGCCATTGCAGACAGATAATCCTATACACATAATAGGTAACTCAGCTGTCCATTATATCCGTGGTTTCCAAGGGCTTGTGTCCGCATTACTGGCTTCACTATGTTTTCCTGTCTTATTTAGTTAGTTGCTAATAGGTAGAGGAGAATTTAGTTCCTAATAGGACAGGGGAGAAAGAGCTGGCAGTAAAGAAGTCTAGTATGATACACACTTCTGTGAGTCCTAATATTTAAGACCTTTAATTACTATTCTTGTATTTCCTTTAAATCTTTAAGATTTCTGTGGACCTTTTAAGATGACATGGACCCTGGGGGCCACTTTAAAACTATCCTCTCATCTAGCTAAAGCATTTCATGTTTTCAAAGATTGCTTGTACTTGCTGCTTTCAGAATGACACTTGGATCCAAATATGGGTACTTCATATATATATACAGTATTGTACAATATTTTGTCCCTAACAGACTCCGATTTCCAATTGCTAAACCAGCTGAAAGAAAACAGATCCAACACAAATAGCACAATCCTATCCAACTTACACCACCGGTACAGCGAGAACGGGAGGCCCCAGAATGGAAAGGGGATTCAAATTCCCTCCAAAGGGGGATTGAAAGGGGATTTAAATCTCCTCTCCCCTACAAAGCCTCCTGCCCTGCCCTCCCCCGCTGGTTACTCCCAGTATCGTCGCTAGGGGGCGCATCACCCTAGAGTGGGGGTGCACGCATCACCCCTGCCCTAGGGTGACACTTACCCCCGGCTCTAACAGCGACCGCCCTGTCCGGCGGTCCGGGGCCTTCTGAGAAGGCCCAATGTGTCGATGCGGCATTTATTAGCTTTTTCTCACATGCGCAGACCGTTTCTGAGGGCAAGGGCTGCCCTTTTGCCCTCAGAAACGGTCTTCGCATGCGCAAAAAAGCGAATAAATGCCACGTCAACGCAGGGGCGGATGCTCCGAGGCCTTCTTCCGGCCTCGAAGCCTCCACGCGGAACGGGGGCATGCGCGTCACCCCCCCGGTGCCCCGCCCGCCACGCTACAGTGACATGACTGGTTACACCGATGGTGTAAGTTGGATAGGATTGTGCTGGAAGTGCCACTCAGCCTGATGAGTCCTCAAATACTAGAGGGTATAATCAATATTTCTTCTAAAATACAATACAGATCCAACAGGCAGGCAAAACTCTTCTTCCATGGTGACATAATGCCCAGCATAGGTAAGAATGGATTGCAGATGAAACGCCAGGCCAGAAGAAATCTACATTCTGTACTGTGTCAACTGTATCATTTTGTACTCAACCTGTTGTGCTTTTCTTCTGATCTGTTACATAGTGCACCTGCTCTCTATTGATGGTATGTGATGATACAGACTATATCAGTTAATTGGTTGGGCCGTGCTCCTGACTTGCTGCTGGAAATCAAACTACAAAGCTTTTTTCATCCCTCTTCTCTCTATGTAATATTGTAGTATAAAGTAACACAGATCCAAAAACACAGATCTAAAATCAGAGGAAGTTGCACATTATGACAGAATTGATGTGTAATCATTTAAGAGTAGGAATGTAAGGAAATCCACCCATTTTATTCTGACGCCCTGAACAGTCATCATAAGAAGAAAATCAGAAAAAAAAACTCACCATTTTTTCCTATGGCAAACAAATGGCTCAGCATCTAAATAAGGAATGCACTTCAGCTTCAGTAAAGAGCTGTACAGAGACATGTTAAACCAGTCGCCAACCATTTTGGCTACCATGACAGCCAGCATGATGAGTAACAAGGACTGCACATCGTTTGTGAGCTCTACCTAAAGTAGGAGAGAAATTAGAACATTACTACTTGTAATGATAAGTGTGTTGTTGGTTATTAATGATATCAGTAGGCTTCATGTTCAAAAGGTAAGAGATAACTACAATCAGGGACAAACTAGACATTTGCCTAAATACACAAAGTAGCTTGATGGGTGGTTAGTTTTGTTTATACCAGTAAATTGCGGTCACAAAGCATGGTGAAATTGCAGCAGGGGTAATGGGGCTTTAGAACATTGCCTCTGCTGCAGTTTTGATCCCAATCATGCATGCACACACTGGCTATTTTTAGCTGAAAAACTTCCATGGAAGCCAATGGAAGTTTTTCCACAAAAAAATAATAAAAAATAATACAGTACTTGGAGGAATCCATGATAAGAATAAAAATTGCAGCAGGGGTAAAATATTAAAGTCCCTCCACCATCCTCTGCTATAATTTTATGTTTCGCTCACCCACCCCGTCGCATCTCCCCCTCCCCCCACTTGCTAGTTATTATAAATAAAGCCAATATGCCCGAACAGGCTACATTGTGCAATTAGGCACAAATCTAGTTTGTCCCTTACACAGCACTTTTTCAGCATTCAGAGAACTTCACTTCAGTAATCTTTACAGCAACCTGTCTTGTGTGATATGAGGGAAGCACTGGTCTGCCTTACTGCCAGTAAGGCAGACCAGTGCTTCCCTCATATCACACAAGACAGGTTGAGGGTGACAGGCAGCAGCAGCTACTTGGTGAACTGATAGCTGAACCATGATTGGAATTGGTAACCTCCGAGCTCACACTCCTATCTGCACTGCACCAGCCTTCATAGGATAGAAACACTCCCAATCCAGAGTGCTGACAGAGGGATATGCAAGCATCATAAATAAAGTTACTTTGAAAATCCATTTTCATTTTTTACATTAACTTAAATTAAAGCAGTTTGCTTTTAAGCACTAACAAAATTACTTCTCAGAAAACTGCACAATTTTAATTGCTTTGTAAAATCTGTCATAGTTCTTTCATTTGGAAGGCACCTCACTTTACATTTCTTTCAAATGAATTTTGAAAGCATCCAATTTTCCACAACTTTTAATAAAACTAAGATTTCTAAAAGTAACCATTTAAAAAAATATGTCTCTCAATACAAATCTGATAAGGATGAGATAAAACTCTTCTCTGCTTCCCTTTTAAAAATAAGAGAATACATGTATAATTATAAATAAATTATCTTCAACTGCTGCTGTTAGATGAGACATTTGCCAAAAACTGTGGAGAATACACAAAAACATGAGAAAAGGGAAAAGATAATTATGAATTATGAATAATTATGGCATAAATATATTAAATATATACATCAAGGGTAACAATATGATATAAACTATAGTAAAATTGATAAACAATGAAATAAATGGCATAGGTCAAACTTTCCAAAAACTCCTACTAATACAGAATTTCGAATCCTAAATGATGCTAGTCAATCTCACATTAGCCATATATAAGGAGCTTCAGGTCTCGTATGGAAAGTAAACAGCTGCAGCTGAAAAATATAGATACCTCTTGAGTCTATGCAGTGAGTAGGTGAATCAGTTCTAGCCAAATGGATATGAATATACAGTAGAATGTTTCTTGACACTGTGATTGTTAAAAGAAAACTTAAGGTTTCCGACAGCACTGAGAGAACGTTGCATAAAGTGCTTTTCCTCTTCGTTATTAAGTCGTCAATTCAAGTATGCAACAACAAAGACTTTTTACCGGACAAGGTTGGCGGTTCAAGCCTATGCAAATAAGCCCCACTGAGTTTACAGAACTTACTCCCAGGTAAGTGTGCATAGGATTGCGGCCTAAGTTTCTGATGAGATAGTTTGATAGAACTCTTCATTACATCTCCTTCAAAAAGCAGAAAACTAACAACGCAATCCTATGCACACGTTCAGCCACAGCTTCCCAGCTCTAGAATGGGGATAACACAGGACTCAGTTTATGGGGTTGTTTTACGGGCTACATGAAGACAGTAAATATGAAGTGCTGTGAACACTCAGAGAGTGCTATATCATTCCTATATTTATTATTATTACTACCACCACCACTGAGTGACTCAGGCAAAAATCATTTGGTCTTTATCTGTTCCTGATAGAAGAAATCTTCTCCAAATCTGGTTGATGGGAAAGTTATCAAAGAAAGAAGGCTGTGATTATATACTTTTGTCTTTATGCAGGATAATAGCAAGACAACATTTTTAAAAGCTTCAAAAAAAATATATCCTAGATGCCTATCTGGTTTCTGCGTTCTCAAGATAACTTAAAAAATAAACTTAAAAAATAACCCTTTACAATGATGAGATGCTGAATGAGTTGTAGCCTCAAGCCTCTTGAGGATTGCTTGATTGTTTTAAGAATTTCATTCCAATATGACATATGAAGATGTGGTCCTTCTCATTCTGCCATCTGTTTATTCCACAGCTCATCTAAGGGACAGCCAATACCACACAAAAAATGCAAATATAAATTCATTGTCTCTCATTGTGGTTTCCATAGAATTTATGAGTTTAGCCAGATCTGAAATTCCTGATGCTGCTGGGACATCCATTTGGATGCCTAGGCAACATCTGAACTGCAAGTACTACCATGAATCCAATGCCTATGCATGGATCACTTCCATCAAATCTAGTCAGACTTCATGAAATACACACAAACACATTTCTTGTACGCTCACATTTAATTGCAATCTAACTGTTTTACAGTGCAATCCTATCCAACGTATGCCACCGGTGTAACTAAGCTCAATCCTATCCAATTTATGCCACCGGTGTAACCCAGCGGTGCAGTGAGAACGGGAGGCCCCAGAACGAAAAGGGGATTCAAATCCTCTCCAAAGGGGGATTTAAAGGGGATTTGAATCCCCTTTCCATTCTGTGGCCTCCCGTTCTCGCTGCACCACTGGGTTACACCGGTGGCGTAAATTGGATTGAGCTTAGTTACACCGGTGGCGTAAGTTGAATAGGATTGCGCTGTTGACTGTATCTTCCTAAGGACAGAGACCTGTCTTTTTCTTATAACTCTGTAAAGCACCAGGCACACTGACTGAACTATATAAATAATAAACTATATAAATGAGCCATAATAATGAACTATATAAATAATAAATAAAATACAATGAAACACCCAATAGTAATAATTCTTGATGGTACCTTAAGTCTTAATAGCACCCCTAGCTGGAGAAAGGGTCACATTTTCCCAGTCATGCTATATTAAGGTTTTAGTGCTTGAAAAATATACCATCCCCAAACAGAAGAATTTTCTTGGGGGAAAGACACCTGGATCTCATGCAACAAAAGGGTGACTACCTATCTGTTGCTCTAAAAACTGATAATCTGAACAGACCACCACCACCCCAAAACCACTTGCTTCTTGGAACTCTCTATAGAAAAGTTTGTGAACCTTCACCGAACCCTGTACCTTGTGGAAACTGAACATACATGAAAGGGAGAGATGGGGAAAAAAACAAATAGAAAATGAGGAGAAAAACCATATAAGAGCTATAATTCAAGCATGGAAGAGAAGAAAAGGGGGGAGCAAGGGAACACAACAGCCAATACGTATTATTTTTCTTTTAATCATATGTAGTGTGTACTTAGCGGCTGATCATAAAGGAAGCTTTGCAGGCTATGCTTTTGCTACCTTACTTAATTCAGATCTTATGGAGGTAACGAGGCATGCTGAAGACGGTTTGACTTTAGGATTGCTGCTGCAGCTGCAAGGTTGACATTGCTAATGGGCTGTGGAGAAATCCTGTTAATAGACGGATTTATAATTTATAAATCAGCAAATGAGTTTTGCCTTGCTTACCTCATATATAATTGCACGATTAGTGAAACACTTTGGAGCCTTTTAAAAAAACAACATTTCCTTTGAGTCATTCGTGGAACTTTGCTGCACATCCCATAGTGCTCCATCTCCAGGGCTTCCACATCATTATAGACCACTGGCCCCCTTCCTATTATTTCAGTTTTATTACATAACACATACTTATGCATTTCATTAAGAGCATCAACAGGGCATGGCACATCAAAGGAAGCGGGCAGCTGCCCAGGAAACTCAAACGATGCCTTTTTACGTAAAACTACTGATAAAAGCCCTGGCCAAGGTTCTCAGCCACACTGTGGTTAACCTGTTTCATGGTTTGGCTTTTGGTTTTGAAAAGTACAGTCAAAATGGAACCTCATTAGAGCTGGACCTGCTGATGCAGCAGACTTTTAGCATGGATCTTTTTTCTTTGATTTCATGGGAGAAAAAATCCACTTAAAAGTGAAATCATCTGGTGCAAAAAGCATATTTTGTAGTCTATAAAGGCAAAAGCAAAAAGGGCACCATATTTGCATTCATAAGGCGGCAAGTGACTGCGGTATATATGCATGTGCCTTAAAACAGAACAGCTGCCCGCCTCATTTAGCAGATAGCGGCTGCTCCCTTACCGCATTAGTCCGACCATGGCGGATTGTTACACCAACTTTGCAAAAACGATTTGTACCAGGACTGTGCAGCTCCAAGCATTCTGAGGTTTTTATACTTTTTTTGCTAACTCTAGAGGGCCATATGTCTATATTTAAGAGGGGAAGTCATGTTTGCTATTTTTTTAATTCTTTGTTTTCTTTTTAACCCATTCTCTGTTGACCCCCTTTTCCTCTCTGAGAGTCACAGCATGTGTTCTCATTTCTTTCTAATGATGGAGCTGGTGTAGCATAGCGGCCAAGTGACTGAGCTACAAACCTGGACTTCCCCAGGTCAAATTTCACCAGGGTTGGAACCCGAAACACATTTACCTGGGAGCACGCCCAACTGAATACAGTACATTACTTCTGTTGGAAAAAAAAAAAAACACTTAGTATTATGCTGCAAGGTGGTCTTCTTAGGCAAGCTGCTACCTCTCAGCTTCAGCTCCTCAGCTGCAATATGGGGAAAACAACTGACTTATCTTGCAGTGTTGTTGGCAGAATTACATCCAGATAACACATGAAGTACTTTGCACACTCAGAAAGTGCTACAGAAAGGCGAAGTATTACCGTATATTTATTCTCATTTCTGCACTACTACAACCTCTCTGAACCTCTTTCTGTTAGCACTGGAGAGAGGAAAGGAGGAAGGCTTTCTCTCTGCAACACTGAGTGTGCATACATACTCCCCCCTCTCTCTGCCAGCAGATGATTGCACCCCATCTCTGCTACCCTCCCTCTTGTTTTTCTACCCACAGGGCTCTCTGCAGTCCCATTTTGCAGTTGACCCCTCTTTTTCCTTAGGCACCCCATGCGTCTTCTCTTCCCTCTCTTTGGATACCACAGTTCTCTTTGTATTCTCTTTTGCCCCCTCCTTTTTTTTCTTTCACTTTTTTTGCTCTTTTTCCCTGCTCCTCCTCACTCAGTTCAGTGGCAACAGTGCACAAGGCTTTCACTATTCTTCTAGCAGTTCACACACTGAAGGTCACAGGTGGCCTGTGGCCAACTGCAAATGGCTGAAAAACCTAGAATTCAGTACCCCTGAACTCCTGGGAAAAGAGAGCAATGCAGTCATCATGATGCAAGCATTCACCCATACCCACCCCCAGTGTTGACAGAAGATGCTCCCACAAAGCGGGAGGAAATAGGTTTCATAAACTGAGTATTTGGAATCCTTCCAAGGGGCTGCAGTCAATCGACAGGCCTGATGTTGTGAAAGTCTGAATTACAGTGATGCAGTTCCACCTGCTGGAAAAATTAGCGTCTGATAGGATATAGAATTCACGGTATTTCATTAGAGACTATGAAATTACCGTACTACCCAAGGGCGGACTTAATTAGTGGGCATATTCATCCTGGCAAATGTTACCTATCCTAGCATATCGAACATAAAGGCTGGTACTGCAGTATACCGCTGGAGAGTTCTGTGCCCAGGCGTTTGACAGGTAGATGCAGTCCCCCATGTAATCATTTTTTATTTTTATTTTTTTGCTTGCTCACTTGTGGAAACAGAATACTTCCACTTTGAAGTTACTGCTGGGGTGTGCTGAACACAGCCAGAAAAGCACTTAATGCCGCCAACAGATGTTTCAGCTTTTTGCAGCAGATGGAAACCTTTTAGATATTTATTTTCCTTTCCCAAGAGGAAATGCCAACAAGGTTGTGCTCCAGCCATGACACAAAAAAGTGAAGCCATGCTCTCTATCCAAGAACAACAACTGGGCCACTTTACCCTAAATACTGTACATGACCTTCTCCCAATTATGGCTTTATATATTTATTTTATTTTTTATTTACTGTATTTATACCCCACTTTTTTCCCTCCCCAAGGGGTACTCAAAGCGGCTTACAAGGCATAAAACACATTAAAGACAGTGTAAACATTAAAATCTCCTAAAACAAGAAGTTCTCTGAGCAGGGACAGCATCTCATCTATGTGTTACATACAGTACCTAGCACACCATGGGTGTAGTGGGACTTTTAAAACAGAGAGAAGACATGGGTGGTAATGAAAATCGGTGTTCCTCATGCATCCTAATGGACAGGCAAATTACCACAGAATAAATTAACGTGCCGGATTGAAGGAGCAGAAGAGAAGCTAGAAATGCATGCAAAGGAATCCAAGCCAAGACCACACCAAAGAGTGGAGCAACAACCTGTGAGGGGATGACGTTGCTCACCCCCTGCCCTTCCATCTTCCTAGAAAACGGCCTCCCCAGAGCTGGAGACTGCCCCACTGAGTACGTCCAATTACCGCAAAAGATGCCTTCAATATTTGGGAAATCATATTTCAAGGCGAGCTAGATCATTTTTATTACTCCATTCTCTCTTTGTGGTGAATGAAAGAGCAAGCAACAAGCCTGTTTTACTTTGTTTGGTAGTGTGTGGTTGCTCTGCGTTCTATGTTTTATTTTTTAATTTTTGTATTAGTCATAAAATAATGGATGAACACATTGTCAGTCGTTCTATAGCCAAAAACATTCACACGTAAGCACCCAAATTTCCAGTGCAAACTGCCAAAGGTTGTGCTACTTTGCATTTATGCTTTGAAGCGGCTTTTAAATCGTCATTCTAGAACTTTGTGAACTGTCAGTCTTTTAGCTCTGGAATTCTGAATGCAACCTTAGCTTAACTCCTAAGAACAAAAAGGAGGAGAGGATGTCTGTATTTTCCCAGTGAAATCCTCCAAACAGCCCTGTCTCTGTGAATATATCTTGAAAGCTCTAGATCAAGGTTTCCCAACCTATAGTACTAAGTACCACCAGTGGTACTTCAACCGACTGCTGGTGATACTCTGACTGCTGGACCACTGGAACCCCACTCCAACATGGCGGTTTTGGTGGCGTATTTTTGCTTCCAAGAAGCTCCTGCCTTTGGCCGAGCCTCTCAGGAATGCTGAGAAGGGCCCTCCCTCCCACCCACCCAGAGCCGCCTCCTTGCATTTTCTGGTCTCCAAAAACCTGAAAACATGGAAGTAACTGGCAATAATGTCATCGCCAGTCACTTCCGGTGGTATGCAGAAGAAGAGTGGCGCTGGAGGTGGCACTCAGCCGAGAAGGGGTTGGGAACCCCTGCTCTAGATGTATTGTCACAGAAGCAGTGGTCTTACACAGTGCATCCAATCACTGATTCACAGTGCAGGAAACTTCTACTCCAAAAACTAGTGTAACTAGCAGTCCAGCTGAAAATCTTTCAAAGTGCCAGTTCCTGAGTCCTCAGGTAGTCTCCACAGGCTAACGTCATGGCCATAGGACCTCCTTGTCAGGCCACTGATTATTTACACCAGAGTCTGTCTCACCTCTGTCTCTTAAGTAAGTGTGTTTTTCCTGCTTCTCTTTTGTGAATGGTCATAGCATCAGTTTCCTTAAATTGAGACACACAATCTAATTTCCCCTTTAGGATCTTCAAAGTTATCAGCAAAGACTTTACAGAGTTGTATGTGTGGGCAGTCATCTCTCACTCACCCCTACTTCCACTTCAGAATGTAAAATATCCTTATCCCCTAGAAGCTTTTTTTCCTCTCAAATCATTGTCCCTCAGGTTAGATTGCCTTTTTCTGGCAGAGTTCCCTGCACTTTTAACAGTTGTTCAACATGCAGGAATTGAACATGTGACGTTTCCAGTCCTCAGATGTAAAGCTTTCTGCCTCTGTTGTATCTGGCTGTGATCCAGTTTTCAGATGTGGTAGAAGTCACCCACAAGCTGGTTCACATTTACAGTGCACCCACACAAGCAGCTCAGCAGTGCATGTAGGGCTACTGGATCCATGTGCAAAGCACAGATTCCATGTAAACAGACAGGGACGTGCAATGCGGGCGTGGCAGGTGAGACAGTCCCTCCCTGTCATAGTCCACGGACCAAAGCATAATTTTATACATCTCATCAATCATGTCCCCCCTCAGACGCCTTTTTTCTAGGCTGAAGAGCCCCAAACACTGTAGCCTTTCCTCATAAGGGAGGTGCCCCAGCCCACTAATCATTTTGTTCACTCTCTTCTGGTCCTTTTCCAGTTCCACTATATCCTTTTTAAGATGCGACGACCAGAACTGGACGCAATTCTCCAGATGTGGCCTTATCATCAATGTGTATAATGGCATAAAAGTTGCTGTTTAGAGGGTGGTCATGTGAAGACCAGGCATTTATCCGATGGCTGTTCTTCAGATGTCTTTACTGAAGTCAGACATCTCTTCTGCCCAATGGATGATCGGTCAATGCATGAGGTTGGCTGAGGTAGTTGCCTCAGGTAACAAATTGACAGGGGGAGCCTGCTGCCCACCTCTATGCCTCTGCCCTCTACTCCCTGTATTTGAAAAGGAAAGGGGGAGTGGAGTGGAAGAGGAAGTGTAGAAGAAAAGAGAGGAGTGGGCTATGTGCCATTCTCCTCTTTTTTGTTTAAGGGAGAATGAGCTGAGGAGTGGCCACAGAGACAGCTGGTATGCCACAAGTAAGGGGGATGGCAGCAGCTTTTGGTGCATTGTCCCAGGTGATGTCAGGTCTTGGGCTGGTCTTAAAGGGCCGAAAAGTATCCAGGAAAAACTAGTCTTACTCCTAAGTACTGTAGTTTGCATACATTGAGAAGGAAATGAATGCAAACAAGTAGAAGTAGGACATTTTAAATATACAGTGAACGCTTGATTTAATGAATTAATGGGGGGGAAGGGGTGTCCGTTAATGCCAAAAATCAATTAAATCCAAATGCAGTGAAGTTAGTAGGGACGCGCATGAGCAAAATGGATACGACTACTTAATGAAGTAGAAAATGTATGTTGTTTCTGAAGGCTGTTAAAGGTGCATTAAAATGAGGGTTCACTGTAGAGATGGGATAACTTTTTCATTAGATGCTACCACTGAGTAACAATAAGTGCATCTGTGTTTGAGACATCAGCGACATAGGAAAATAAGTTTGGTTCTTCTAACTACGTACAGTACATCCATACCAGCTCATGCATCATTCTGTGCTACAAGGGCAGCACAGAATGGATCAACACAAGTCTCTCCCTTCCACCACATCTATGCCCTACACAGTATGAACTGTGCATGACCTCCCAACCATGCAGCAGTCTGTTCCCCCACTTTTTTGAGAGGACTGAATCGTATGAGCAAGCCCCCACATGATCAAGTGTTCATACAGAGGGCCCAGTTCACACTTTAGGCTGTGTCAGAGGTCAAGGCTCACCCCAGAATGAATTAGGAACTGGAGCTATGTGACATCTACCTGCAACATTAAGTGGTTGACTATAACCAGCACCACTGCAGTGTATATTGATATTTTGAAATTAAAAAATAGATTTCATTCTGTATTATAACTCTTTGGATTTTGAATGGACTCTCTGAACAATTTTGGTTTTAGACTTGAACCTTTTTTTTTTTTTTAGTATTTGCCCGGTAATATCCAAAGGAACACAACTACAAAAGATGTGATCAGGGCATGGTCTGATGGCACAATGCATTGTGGAAGGCAGGATACACATTTAATAAATAAATACACTAAACAAAATTGCTACCAAAAAGAAGACTAGAACAATGAACTTGGCCCAACATTTTTCACTCAGCAGAATATCCACACAGGTACACTTCATACACAGATTATATTCTGTGTATATACATACACAGAATATCCTCATACACAGAATACAGCCCCATATGGAGCTACGTTTAACACCACTGGGCATTGACTGACTGCACCTAACTCTGTGTTGGATTAGGGCACAGGATGTGAACTGGTACCTAGCAAACCAGGGAAAATCTCACCAGAACTAGCATTTTCTATAAAGAGTAAAGGATGACGGTCAAATGTCAACACCAAAGAGGTCAGGAGCCAAGAATGAAGAGGTGGGCAAAAGCCTGTGGGGTCTGCTATTTTCAATAGTAACCTGTTCACTACCACTACATAACTTTTTCCAAATGGAAGACTGTGCAGAAAGCCAAAGCAAACATTCTAAAATGATTTTGGAACCCCTCAGACAATATAAGAAAAAATGTGTGCATTTTATGGTTTGAGGCCACAACCTTTTAACTATGTTTTTGCATCGTCACATCCAAGTCTTTTTCTTTTTTGCCTTAAAAATAATATTTACTCAAATGATGCTGCAGTTGACATTGGATGAACCTGAACTGAAACACAGTTTCCTGGGCGTGGGGGGGGGGGGGAGGCAGATAAGAGTTATATCATGCCACCTAGGGGAATTACGAGTGCATTGCAGGGCGGCCAGAACCATGACTCCTGCTTCTCTTGGATTGTTTTTTTATGCTGCTGTCATTTTCTGCACTAGTTATTTGGTCTCAAAGCCACAGGGTTTGTGGAAGCTGTTTCTGACCTTTTTATTACGTGAATTGTGCTGAGCGCAGGTTTTCCACACAGAGACTGGAAAATGTTCAGAGAAGAAAAGAACCTCCCCAGAGATCTCATTTTATTCCAGAGGTGAGATTGAGAGAGGGCTTGCCTCAAAAATTCTAAGAGTACCCTATTCTCATTTATCCGGTTTTGTATAAATCCAGTTTTAATTAATGGTTGTATTCTATTACCTGAGAATATTGCAAATTTAATTGCTATGAGGAGAGGCAATTTATTATTTGGAAGCTGCTGCTGCCTCTCCAATTTAGTTCTTGCAAAGGAGAGAAATAAATAATTTCAGATGTTATGTTTACCCCAGATCAAGAAGGCTGCATCTCACTATTGATTTATTAGAATTCCATTCAGGTCTCAAGACCAGGACCAAGTCTGAGTTAATCTGGGCACTGCTGGGTCCACCTCAGAAGGTAAAGGGTGGTCATTGGCCCTCAAGACCCAGAAGGCAAGGAAGTCTTCTTGACCCAAGGATCAAACTAAGCCCATCATTGAGAATTAGTGTAAATAGAAGTGCCTCTCCTTTGTCAAAAACAAAGGGGGCCAATACCATGGCACACTGGGAGGGGCATTAAACATTTTTCCCCATGCTTTGTTCCTGCCAAAAATCTCCCCAGGGCAAGTATTTTCCTCAAATCAGTACATTAGGAGGCAATTTTCAGGTGGAAAATAGCACAGCAGAAAACATTAACACCCCCCTCCCACCCACACCCACACACACCCACACACCCCTGGCCACAATCCAGATTGAACCTCCCATCCCCCAGCAGTAGGTTTTTTAAAAACGAAAACAAAAAAGGCTTCTTTTTGAACATGTAGTTTGTACTCAGGATCATTCTTGAGTCCAGAAGGGGGTGAAATATGACAACCACAAACCAGGCCCCAGTACTGCCCCCTAGTTCCACAGAACAGTATTGCCAACGAGCTTGGACAGAGGTGGCTTATTAAGCAGCTAAGGGTCTGCTTCTGAAAGCTGATAAATCAAAAACGGTTTCAAGTCATCGTCAGGCCAGGCTGCCAAAAACTGTAGCAAGACAGTACAGTACTTCAAGACTCACTTTAGAACAAACAGTAGCAGAGCTCCTTTCCTCAGGACAATCTGCTTCCCTGCGCCTCCTCACTGCCACACTCAAAATTCTCTTTCCGTCTCTTTAGTGATGTCACGGTGGCTGTTCACCAAACAACTGTGCTTCCACGCTTAATATCCAAAATACATACCATTATCACAGTAAGGGAGATAGTGAGCCTTGAAACACCACTGAAGAAAGAAGCTGCTCCAACTGCAGCAAACAGTCCCGGATCAATCCATGCACCCCACTCATCAGTCTGAATCCCAAACATGGAAACCAGTATCAAGCCAACGATCCTGCCATATAATGCCCCTATATACCTGGAGAAGAAAAGACAAAAGTGAGGGCACTACTACTACTACTACTACTACTACTACTACTACTACTACTACTACTGGCAGATGTGCCTTTTCTCTTAGAACAGTAATGTACTTTTACTAGTACAGATCCAGCCCCTGTCATCATGTGACATCCTATCGCCATATAATGGAAGGTGGGGCAGTCTTTGGGGGACAGCCTTATTGGCTTGCCACTAAACAAAAAAATATATAGGAAATGTACAAATGTGCAGCCTTCAATGAAAGACATTTTAGAAACTATTGAATGCAAGCAATTTGCAAGCAGTGGGTTAAACCGCTGAACCATGAGCTGTCGATCGAAAGGTCGGCAGTTCGAATCCGCGACGGGGTGAGCTCTCATTGTTTGGCCAGCTCCTGCCAACCTAGCAGTTCCAAAGCATGTTAATGTGAGTAGATAAATAGGTACCGCTTGCGGGAAGGTAAACAGCGCTCCGTGTTCCAGCCGCATGCTACACGCTGCGGCAAGGAGAGTCATGCCGGCCACATGACCACGGAGGCGTCTTCAGACAACGTTGGCTCTTCGGCTTTAAAATGGGGATGAGCACCACACCCTAGAGTCGGACATGACTGGACTTAATTGTCAGGGGTCACCTTTACCTTTTAGGACTCACAGCTGCAGTTCTCCACTATTAAATGCTGCAGTTTGGGTGATGGGTGCAGAAAGTAGATTTGCTGTTCCCCATTTTTTCTGTTAAATGACAACTGAAGCATTCTCACATAGCAGTGCAGCAAGATAAAACCTTTCAAATTATTCTAACAATAACACTTTTTAAAATCCACAAAATGGTCTGGGGGGAGCAGAGTTGCTTATCACTAGTGATGTGACAGGCATTGTCCAATAGGTGCCTGTGACACACAACAACTTTCCACACAGCATTTACGATTACCATGGGTGCACCAGCTGAAAAGACTATTGCAATTTATCCACTATTAAATGCTGCAGTTTGGGTGCTGGGAAAATGTGATTCCCCCACCCACCCCCCAATACAGAAGCACACCCTTAAGGAAAGACCTCTGGTACCGCTCAATGAATGTAAGAAATGCACACTTATTGTGCAAAACTCCCAATCATATGAAAAGATAAAGTAAGCGTTTGACTGTTTCAAATATAAAGGTAAAGGTAAAGGTATCCCCTGACAATTAAGTCCAGTCGTGTCCGACTCTAGGGTGTGGTGCTCATCTCCATTTCAAAGCCGAAGAGCCAGCGTTGTCCGAAGACGCCTCCGTGGTCATGTGGCCGGCATGACTCTCCTTGCCGCAGCGCGTAGCATGCAGCTGGAACGCGGAGCGCTGTTTACCTTCCCGCAAGCGGTACCTATTTATCTACTCGCATTGACATGCTTTGGAACTGCTAGGTTGGCAGGAGCTGGCCAAGCAACGAGCGCTCACCCCGTCGCGGGAATCGAACTGCCGACCTTTCGATCGACAGCTTATGGTTCAGCGGTTTAACCCGCTGCGCCACCAATATACCCACTGAGAATAATACTAAATCTTTTATCCTACCACTGAAGACTTTTTTGCACCAACCTAAGCTATGAAATTCAAAATTTATTAGGTTTGCCCTTTCTTTTTAGCCACCGGCTAGAAACCCACTTCCTTTGGCCTGCAACAGTGGACTGCAGTGCCAGACCATCCATACAGACATCTGAAGCAGGTTACATTGGCAGCAGATTGCAAGGGGTCTGAGGGGGAGATGGATTCAAGACGTTTTTAACCACGAGTCTGTGGCCACTGTTGTGTCCTTCCACCCTGCTGCCAATTCAAGCCACACTAATTTGCTTTGCATTCCCTCGAGCGCAAAGCAGGTCATTCCCCTCCTTGCTGTGCTCCTTACGCAATGCCATGAAACCCGGAAGTGCAGGACGTCTGGTTTCCATTTACAGGGACAGCGTGAGAGTTTGCACGGTCCCAATGAAACCGAAAGTCTCACACTTCTGGGTTTCATGGCAGTGCACAAGGAGCTAGATAATAAGGGTGTTGGTTTTGGGTTGCTTTTAGCACAGAGGTGGCAGACCCGAGATGGCATCAGGCAACATTCCAGGTCACACCACCCCAGTGAACTGTGACTTACAGTCCAATCCTATCCTTCCCTCGCCCGCCCGCCCGCCCTCCCCCCACTGATGCAGCAATGCCAAAATGATTATCACTGCATCCTGCGGAGGGGGGGGCAGTCACAGAGGTCTCTTCTCCTCTGGGAACGGGAACATTCATTCCTTTACCTGGGGGTAAGCCTCCACTAGCGAAATCGCTGACGCAGGTCCACGTGGACCCGTGGCACCAGATCATGTCCAGGAAGGGGGCTAGAATTTGGCAGCTGCAGCCACCAAACGCATCACCTTCCTGGATCCAATCCACCCTTCCTCCAACCCCATTGCCCTCCCCCACCCCGTCCTACCTTCCTTGCCAGTCTACCTTTGTCTGTGGACCTGCAACCATACGCCGGCACATGAGAGGCTGCTCCAGCCTCTCTGCCTGCACTCCTGCAGCATGCGACTTTGTGCGCTGCCGAAGTGTTCTTTACTACTGCCATAAGGAAATTTACACAGGCAGAATGTGTGTTCCACCAGCGTACAGCCCCAATAGGATTGGGCTGCTGTCAAACTAGTACAAAATACTTGCAATACTTACAGCATAGGTATAACCAAACCACTGGCCACAGCAGAGCCTGCTGTTAAGCAGGACAACAGGAAGTAAAATACCAGTGCTGTAAAAAGAGAGGCATATCCAAATTCTTCATGAGTCCCACGTCTGAATAAGTACATGATTCCTTTCATACCATTCTCAGCCAAGAGGGCAGCAGCTTCAAATGAATGAAAAAGGGAACACAGAGAAGGGTTTGTGGTGTCAAAACGTACGTTCTTTCCTTTTGTTTAACCACTACTACTGGTATATAGCAGGTTCGAGGTCTTTTATATACTGACTAGACTTTAAGGTGAATTTGTAACCAACACCACCCGTGGCAGGGGCATGCTCACTAACCATGTGTTGGAAATAAAAACCTTTTCCATGAGGCCTTTGGCTCAATCATGCCCCTTAATCCTCATTCACAACTGTAACCACATTTTTTTGTCCCCATAACTGCATTTGCTCACTTTCATCCCTTGCTACGCATGCACCTTCCCCACCGTCCATTGTCTTTCCTATTTGTCTGTTTCACACTGCAGGCTCCTTGGGATCTATCTAGTGTTTGCTTATGGACATCATCATGCACCATAAACACTGACAGTGCTGTATAAAGATCAAATAAATAAATAAAAATATTACAGGTATCCCGTTTAACAATGAGGATAGGTGTAGCATGGATATTCTCATGACCAGACATAGTGCAAAAAGGTAGAGATTTATAGGTTTAACAAGTCATGTAAAAAGTTTTTTTATAAATATTAAACAAGTAGGAGGAATTCCAAAAACTTTAAAATATAAAATATATAAAATCATCAGAAAAAACCACACATTGTAAAATACTGATCCAACGTTTCATCCAGTACTCTGGACATTCTCAAGGAAACCACAGGCAACCTGTGTAGAATGTGGTTTCCTTGAGAATGTCCAGAGTACTGGATGAAACGTTGGATCAATATTTTACAATGTGTGGTTTTTTCTGATGATTTTATATATTTTATATTTTAAAGTTTTTGGAATTCCTCCTACTTGTTTAATATTTTTAAAAAACGTTTTACATGACTTTTTAAACCTATAAATCTCTACCTTTTTGCAATGAGGATAGGGTTCTCAATCCCAGTTGTAAAGTCGTTAAAGTGAACATTCAGTGCCACCTATTGGTTGAATGCTGTATAGCACCTATAGTAAAGAATACAGAGCTTTAGAATTGCCAGGCAAGGCATTCTG
This sequence comes from Plestiodon gilberti rubricaudatus, assembly GCA_026170595.1. Taxonomy (NCBI): domain Eukaryota; kingdom Metazoa; phylum Chordata; class Lepidosauria; order Squamata; family Scincidae; genus Plestiodon; species Plestiodon gilberti. The sequence goes on from JANXHW010000004.1 coordinate 45,334,109, forward strand.
GGGTGATAAAGGTAATTATACAGTAGTGCAATTATCTAGCTCTAAACTAGCTGCAGGAGAGGTGTGAAATGGCTGTGGAGAGGTTCAGAGAGCTGCAGAATTGAACTAACTAATGGCAGGTTAGTTTATTTGTAACAGCTACTAGGAATTTTTCGGCTACAATAATGTTATGGAACTGCCGTTGTATATCCAGGGCGGTCGTTAATCGAACCATCATTAAGCAGGGGATACCTGTGTTACTATGAATTACATTACCATTTCATGTACACAACAATGGTTTCTTCACAGACGAACAAGTCCTTCCTACCACCTTTCCATCCAGCCTGCTACGGTAAGTCCTTTGGGCAAAGTCCTACACAGGAGTGTGACCAAAGGACATCTATAGGGAACTGAACAGCAGCACAGGATGGTACAGTTGGAATGCATCTGATTTACTTGAGAGCTCAGGAGGCTTTTCTCTATCATGTTATGTTGGCAGATGTCCATGGCAGAGCAATCCTATGCATGTCTACACAGTAATAAGCCCCATTGAGTTTAATGGTCTCACTCCAAGACAAGCGTGCATAAGGATGCAGTCAAAGTTACACTTTCTAGAGGTTTTCTTAGATCCTGATCTGGAAACAAACTAAACTTACTATGGAAAAAAAAAGAAGTTCCTTGGAGAAATACAATTACATACACTGTTTATTCTGTATTTCTAGTTAAATATTTTTCTCCTTACCTTCATTAAAAGTTTGGTTGGAATATTTCTCAACATCCGATCCAACATGCAATGCTGCCAGTGGACAATTATATTGTGAAATTTGCCACCTGACCTGACTTATGCTTGAAAATCAAAAAGAAAAGAAATATTAAATTCATGAATGGAATATTCAGTGCCTCTATAAAATACTTATTTTCTGTTGAATAACTTTAGCATTGATGCTTATTTGGTTCCTGCAGCTTTAAGGTCATTATTGATTTATTTTGCTTGCTGTGTAAACTGCTTTGTGAGATACTTATTACTGTATTATAAGTCCTTGTGTCTTAATAAAGACTGGAGCTGAACTTTATGCAGGAGGCAGAGGAGGTAGTATTGTGTTTCTGTGATGTTGTCTTGTTAAGAGCAGGCTTTTGCCGAAAACTGAAATTGTTCCTTCCTGTTCTCTCACACAGCCAGCCTTCTCATTCTGAGGCCTTCTGGGCATGTCTCTTTACAAGGCAGTACACACTAAATGTGGTGAATGTTTGTTTCTGTACAGTACCTAGTTGTTAACCTCCACCAACTGACCCAGAGGCAGATCAAGACCTCTAAAAATCTCTCCTTTTCAGGCCTTTGTATCTAAGATCAGCAATCCAGTCACAAAAGGCCCTGCAGCTCAATGAGAACTCTAGATGTGTCGTTTGGGATTACTAGATTGTTTTTGTGAACTCTTGCCAGTCTTATAACAATATGGTTCTGTAGTTCTGTGATATCGCTCTGAAAGTCTTATGTGATAGAAACCCAATTCTAATGTTCCTAAATATGAAACATATCTGAAGTACGTACACATTTCATTTCCTATGCTCCCACAATCAAGTAAGCCTGTGGCTGGGCTCCAGCAACATTCCACGCAAGCAGGCTCTGAAGTCATATGGAACTCCAGAGAAGCTTCGCAAACCAAGGGACCAATTTGCAAACAGCAGAAGCAATGTAAAGCCAACGGCCCCTAGAAAACACAAAAATCTATCCCTCTCTTTCATGACTTACTTCTCAGATTTAAGAGCATGCTCAGGCATCGCTGGGAACTTGATTGGAGTACAGGGAAAGAAATATGGCAAGTAAACAGTAGCGGTAACGGTTAAAACCTGTACATTAAAAAAAAATTGCAAAAAGTAGAAATATTGAATAAATGTACGGTCCAACATCTGTCCATCACTATCGTGCTTTCTGAGTGCTCAAAGCACCTCACATGTATTATGTATCAATACAAGTATCACACATATGGAATTCTTACAACAACCCTTTAAAGTAATTCATACTTAAAAGAAATTAAATCATCCCCATATTGCAGCTCAGGAGCTGAAGTTGAGAGGAAATGGCTTGCCTAAGGCCACCTAGTGAGCTCATGGCAACCGGCAAGCATTTATGCCACTGTAGCTCACAACTCTCCTCTTCTTGGCACTCTTGTTCTGCTCCATTCCCCTTTTCCTTGTTGAATCCGGGGAGTAGCAAGGGGTGCAGGTGGCAGGTGGGCCTTGTTGTCCATTCATTACCGGATGCAACCGCCTTAGACAGGCCGCCCCTGTCTATTCATCCTTACTTATTGAGGCTCAGGCCTTCATTCTTATTAAATCCAGCATAAATGCAAGTTTGGACCACTCAACCAAATGTCATTAAAATACTCACAAGAACCAGCACAGATTCTAACAGTTTGGCTGTTTTTCTGAGGGATGCTTTTGGAATTGTGCTGAAGAACCCCATACGTAATTTATTAATCTTTATATTCAGGAAGACAAAGAAAGCTCCTAAAAGGCCTCCAAGGATTCCAAGGAAAATGGCTGGAATGAAGGCCAGCACACTCATATCCAGTAAGTTCTTAACCTGAGGCGAAAGGGAAAGAAACAGTATGTCAGTTAGCTGATGTACAGCAGTCCGTGTGCTAGAAGAAATATGATACGATAGCTCAACAAATGAGCAGAAATTAGGTGTATAAAAAGCAGATTGCTCTTGTAATCGCATATGGGTCATCATAGCCAATGATTCTGTGCCAGATCCTTCAATATATCCAATGAAGCCTTCTGCCTTAAGATGGAGCAGTGTAAACACTTCATACTAAAGTTATGTGTGTAGCTTTGCATAAAACCAGAATTCGCCTGAATTAAGCTACTGGATAGGCTGGTCTGTGATGTGTTAATGATTGTTTATCATAAGCAAGCACCAGTGCTTACTCTTTGAAGTGTTATGTTATGCCAATACCTTCTGCAGAGTCAATCACCCAACTACCTAAACTAAGCTGGTAGGAGAATGAAGCATTTGTGCCACAGCCCTGTTTGTGAAGAAATTAGTTAACCTTTTCTTTGCCAGAAAGGGAGACAGTAAATAAGACCTCAATCCTGTACACACTTACCAGGGAATAAGTGCTATTGAACTCAATAGAATTTACTTCTGAGAAGACATGACTAGGCTTCTGGCCAAGGGAACACGATTATCAGAGAGTATTGGCCTGCTGGGAGTAACGCACTTCAAACATGCTAATGATGTATGACTCAAGTGATCATCCACAGATGTACAGAAGAAACTGCCATACTAAATGAGACCAGTGGTCTGTCTAGGTCAGCACCATCTATACCAATGGCAGCAGTTATCCAAGGTTTCAGTCAGGAGCCTTTCCCAGTACTACCTAGAGATGCAAAGGATCGAACCTGCATAAGAGCATAAGAAGAGCCCTGCTGGATCAGGCCAAAGGCCCATCTAGTCCAGCTTCCTGTATCACACGGTAGCCCCACCAGATGCCTCAGGGAGCACACAAGACAACAAGATACCTGTGTCCAGCCGCCACTCCCTTGCACCTGGCACAGAGAAAACCTACTCCTACAACCAGGAGGTTGCTTTTCCCCATCATGGCTTGTAAGCTGTGATGGACTTTTCCTCCCCAGCACTCTCTACCAGCCTATCTAGACGAGACGTGATGTCCGCAACCTTCGCACCAGGCAGGCAAGTCACCATGCGGTCCTCACATCCATCACAGACCCCCCCTCTCTATGTTCGACTATAGAATCACCCACTACAAGAAGGCCCCTTCCCCAGAGGAGTATCCATAGTGTGACTGGATACGGGCCCACCATCTAAAGAAGGGGTCCCCACTAAGGGATAGTGTCCCACTTCTCCAGAATGACGTCCTCCAGCCCTGAGACTTCCTTCCCTGGCAGTGGAGGAGCTGCCCAACTGAGAGTGGGATGATGCCTCCACGTCCCTGGAAGTCTCACCCTGGTCCCTCTCTATCTGTCTTTGCCTCTCCAGGTCAGCAACCAAGGATTCAAGGGAGGAAACCTGCTCCTTGAGAGCCTGGAGCTCTTTGCACCGTGCACACACCCATGACGTATGCCCAAGAGGCATATAGTCATACATGTGACACTTGGTGCGAAACACTGGATAGCCCCCACCATGCTGCTGGCTGGCTGGCTGCATAATTTTGTGTAATTTGGCTTAGTTTGGTGTATTTGATTTGGGTTTACCTAGACAGCTGATATAGCTGAGCCTCTACCTCCTATCACAGGACGTGCAGTGCAGTGTTTGGGGCCTGGCTTCCTCACCCTGCTGCTGAACTCGCACAGCTGCTAAACTCGCATCGTGGCACTTCTTCCCAGTGAGGCACTCGCTGCTCATGGAAAGGAGGCACTCGCAAGCAGGCCTGAGCTTTATAGCCTGACTTAACTCCTCCCCCTGCTCTGCTGTATCCCGATTTAGCTCCTTCCCCTGCTCTGCTGACTGAGACTGGGGTGATCTGCTAGGATTAGCAGGACAATAGCTGGCTGATTATAGCTATCTGGGTATGTGCAACGTTTTGTGTGCAACACATGTGCTCTACCACTGAGCTACAACCCCAGCCCCTTATGTTCATATCTGTTCCTTAAAAACGTAAGCTTTATTATCTCAAATTAAGTTTGCACCCTAACCCTATACATATTTACTCAAATGTAAATATATAGTAGATTTTAACTCAATGAGATGTTAGAGCTGTTCACATGTCATGCTGTACCCTGGTACAGAATGTCTGTACAGGGTGGCCACATGTGTACAGGGTGGCCACAAAGTCCCTATGCATGAGATTGTGTGGATTTGGGATTGAAGCCATTTCTGCAGAGAGCCTTTGTGGCCACGCTGTACACATTTCCAAATGAACGATTATACCTGGATTCATGTTTGTAGGTCAGCAATCCATTTTCACCGTACTTGTATTGAATGGAATGCCCAGGTACAATTTAACATGTGAATGGCCCTTTATTCTCAACTTAAAGTATAACAAATAAAGTATAACAAATAACAAATTCAGACTGCCATAAAAAAACCCTACACTTTGGAAAATCAAAGAGATTGCAGTGCAATGAAGCCTACATTACAACACTATGTTGTGTGGGATGAAACTGAATAAAAGAAAGATTTGTTTTTCTAGAAAAAAACCATAACCCACAAGAGCTTTCTGTTCAGAGTTTGTTCACTGTAAACCAGACTAGTTACTGCTATAAAACATGAAAGAGGCCAAATTTCCCTGGAGTCCAATGTTAACTGAAATGAAAACATTTCTGATTATCTGACCTAGCTGGCATGCAAAAAATTGTAGAGCCATGGGAGAAAAAGCCATGCTGGCAGCAATCCTATTCAGCTTTTCCTCTGGGGATACAAGACAAAATTCAATTGCTCTTGTGCGAAATATTCTCAAATCAGCTTGGTAAAGAACTATTTTTAAAAAGCAGCAATCATTATAATACACTATCTTGTTCTCATGGTAATTACAGAGAAGAACTTTTTTGCATGTTGAATGAAATCTGTCTCTAGGGATGAAGTTCCAGCAACCAAACCAGGTGACACTACCAAAAAGGCCCTGTTTCTAACCTGACTTCAAACTGTGGTAGAGCACCGGCTTTCAAACTGATCTCTACTCAGAGAGCACGAGAGAGAGAGAGCAGTGACAATGCACTCTGGAAAGTTGGACAGGGAAGCATGACCCTGTTGATTCTCCTGACACAGCAGCTTTCACCACCGTCAACCATGGTATCATTCTGACCACAAGACAGAGTTGCTGTTGGTTGGTGGACCTTGAGATTCCAGATTACCGTAAGTACCGTATATATTTTGCTCCAGATGGGGTTGCATTCTTCCTGAAGGATTAGCTTTGATTTGGTGCTGCTTTTGGAGGCTAAGGTAATGGTATCAGGGAGTGTTCTTTACAAGCTGCGGTTGGTACACCAGCTGCGTATTTTCCTGAAAAAGTTGGAGCTTGTCACAGTTGTTCCTGGTCTAGTCACTTTCAGGTTTGAGTACAGTATCACACTTTGTTTGGGAATGCCATTAAAAAGCATTCAGAAACGTCAATTGGTGCAAAATGTGGCTGCCAGATCAGTCCCTTGGAGCACATTACTCCAGTGCTATTCAATCCACACCTGTTACCTGTTCCTTTCTAGGCTCTGTTCAAGGTGCTGGTCTCAACCTCTGAAGTTATAAATAGTTTGGGCATGGGACCAAGGTAAGTAGAAAAAAGAGAACCTACTATTTCTGGAAAGAATCACACACAGACAATGTTCTTGAGAAAGAGCTGTAAAGCTCGTACTGTGCCAATTTTCTAAAAATAAAACCAGTATTCTACAGCACTTTTAATACTTTCCTTTTCTTTGTGCCTTTTGTGATTAATCTTTCTTCGACAACATGACTGCAAGGTCCAAGTTTGAGAGGAAAAGAAAAAGAACTTTACTAGCTCATCAGTGGTTCTGTAACACATCCATTAGAACAGAATAGCCCTGATAGCCAAAATAAAACCTCTGTTTTACTGCATACATGTTTGCTAAAAATTACTGCATATTGGAGTTCGCCATCAGAGTTAGATGTTGACAGCATGGCCTCCTTGTGATTTAATCCTGGCCACTGCGAGTGGGCAGAAATCTGAGTTAGATAAGCTATTGGTCTGACCCATCCAGTGTGGAAATGTTCATGCTCACATCTGTCAATGCTACGACTGTTCTCTCTTTGGCTAACATTAGCAAATAAATAGATATTATAAAGTACCAAATACAGGCTGGGCTATAGCCTTTTATTGAACTGCCTTCCAGCTGTTCATTCTAGAACAACATGCCTGGATAACAGAAGAGTAAAACATCACCACCACCTGCCTAGGGCCACCGCAGCATGCAAAAACAAATTGTGCCGGATCCTAAGCAGGATCGGACCAGCACTGACAGAGCTGGGGCACACCTCGGGAGAAAGGGACGTTCATCCCTTTCCCCTGGGGAAAGCCCCAGTGGCCCCTATGCACCGCCAATCCCTCTTCCTTCCCTGGCCCAGTGGCCCAATCACCCCCTCCTGTCCCAGCCTGCCCACCCCTTGCTGCTCCACGGGGGACTTACCTGCGCAGTGCGGCAGACGGTTCAGATGTTGGGTGGATAGGCCGGTACTGGCCTTGGCGCCAGCGGGGCCTTATAGCACGTTTACAACACCCAGCACCGGCAGAGCTGGTGCTCCACCGGCACTTACTTACACAGGATTGCACTGTAAGTAATTAAATCCAGCATTTATAAGAGGAACTAACTACTGTGGATCATATGATGGCTATAACTCTACTTTCACCTTGAAATCTGGCTTACTTATTGGTGTGGCATTCCTTTTAGAATCATAGAGATAGTGTGTACACACACACACACACACACACACACACACACACACACACACACACACACACACACACACACACAAAGTGCCATCATATAGCAGGGGATTTGATACTATCTAGAATTACAGCGCAATCCGACTTAACTTTTGTGCCAGTTTAACCAGCGGTACAGCGAGAGCGGGAGGCCCCAGAACTAGATTCAAATCCCCTCCAAAAGAGGAATTCAAAGGGGATTTGAATCCCTTTTCCGTTCTGGGGCCTCCCATTCTCGCTGCGCCGCTGGTTAAACTGGCACAAAAGTTAAGTCGGATTGCGCTGTTAGTATGTTAACTGTTATCATGATCTCATCTGTAATACCTATTGTATAGTTCCAGAGCTGAGGACCTCCTTGGACATCATTACAGGTAAATGTGTTTCTGTAAGACTGTTTTATTTCTTAAAGGCTCCCCCCCCCCCGGCATCCAAATTCAATTATATTTGCTAAAAATGTACATCTGGCTGGAGATCAGATGAGAAAGAACATGACTCCACAAAGTCTAAATAAGAGCCTGCAAGAAATCACATTAGAATTACAATCCACCTATGAAATGGAAAAACCCACTGGTACTTCTAGTCAATGCAACAATTTTTTTTAGTATTCACAGCAAGGAAAAAAAGTATTATGAAACCTGCAAGATTGTTCTGCAAAAGCTTTCATTCAGTTCGCCTAGTAAGTCTTCAAGCTTGCCAGGAACACCAATATTACAAGGTATTACTTATCCCCAACTATGCTTAGCATCCATTTTTGTTGAGCACACTCTACAGTTCATAGGACCAGAGCCTATGTTTTATGGCTTATTCACAGAGGAAGCATAAATTCATATGTGCTTACATCAATCTATAATGCAAACGTAAAAGCTGTGGTCTGCCCCATATTAACATCAACACCCAGAACAAACAGTTTGAGAGAGGCTCAAATAATTCTTCCTTATTTAAAAGAAAAGCAGCTTTGAGATGAAAGAAATTAATTAGAAAAGCATCAAGGGGATGGGATGCTTTAACAGTTTCCCCATCCACTGTTTGCCCTCCAAACTGTTCCCTCCTCCCTGGGGTTCCCAATTTGTTTGCTCTTGCATAGAGTCTATGTTAAAAATAGAGCAAGTGTCATTTAAGAACTTTCTGCGGTCTAGAGAGGCAGAAACCAATTCTGCAGAGGTCGTACTGACAACCAGTTAGCTTCTTGGCATAGTGCAAGATGCTGGTTTTAACCTTTAAAGCCCTTCACAGCCTGGGACCTGAAAGCCTGGACAACTTTTCCTTATAGGTTTCCCCCACCAATCACAACCTGCATCAGGAGCCCCTTTCTGTGTTCCATCACAACACAAGGTCCAGCTGACCTCAGCAAGGAACAGGGCTTATTCAGTGGTGGCCCCAGGCTGTGGAATGGCCTCCCAGACACAGTTCTCCCCCCCCCCCAAAAAAAAACATCTCTGACAGATCTTGCAGCCCTGTCTGACAGCTATTTGGGATGTTTTAATTTTTTGTCATTTTGTTTTTATAAATAATTGTGATTTTTTAGTATGGCCATGAGCTACCTTTAACATAGGAGGTGGTACAGTATAAATATTATAAATAAATAGGCCCAAAATATATCTGGTGGTTGTTGCCATGCAATACTGCATTTTTTTATCAACTTAGTACATACCCAAAACAAAATCCTCTTCTCTGCTTTGAAAAATCCAAATTGTCCTCTGTAGACAAACCCACTGAGAGAAGAGGAGAGTAAATCTGAAGTGAAAGCAGCCATCAAGCAACAGAAGAAGGTTTGCCAGGCCAATTTGATATCCCAGAAAGAGGCCACTTCCTCTAGTGTAAAGAGAAGTCCACCCACTGGAGCATGGAACACAGAGGCAATCCCTGCTCCTGCACCTGCCGTAACAAAATTCCTCCTGTAACAAGACGGGGGGAAATACTTAGGACAAAAAAAGCACATTGAACCATAGCACCAATTCCTTCAGAATCCCATTATGTTTAGAAAGCTTTAGAAAACTCTTGTTTTTCATGTTTAGGTCCCAGAACAGGAGGCTTACAGGGCCAGCCCACCCATGAGACCAACTGAAGCAGTCACCCCAAGTAGCAGATTGGTGGGTGGCACCCATCTCTGTCCAACTACTTGCCTCCAATGCCCTCCTTCTCTGTGGTTCTTGCATTGAACATGGAAGAGGGAGCTAGTATGAAACAGAAAGTGTGGAGGAGAGGAGAGTACTGATCTAGTAGAGTGAGAGGAGAAGGCTGGGGTATTGTTGGGTAAGGGGGACAACACTTAGCATGTTGCCTGAGGCATTGGGGGTCTTGTACGAGCCCTGCAGACATCAGTAATTGCTATCTGGTGAGCTAGGAAGAAATGGAACTGAAGAGAAAAGTCAGAAGGTGACACATGCCCCTGGCACACAAAGATGGTGATTGGAAATTTGAAAATGGAAGCCCCTCTGAAACCTGCTGCCTGAGGAAGCTGCTTTATGGTAAGGTTGGCACTGCTGAGAACAGTGCATTTCAATCGGGGCAACGTTCTTTTTCCAGTATTTGAAACGTGATGCGAGTAAGGAAACATAGTACTCACACTCACTCTTTAAGGCACAAGGAGAGTAAACGAAAGCAGTGAAAGGCACATCAGAGCTATGTATACTCCTTTGATAATTGTGACATCACAAATTATGGTTATTCATATTACACCATCTATGTGCATGGTGCTTTTCCTCATGTCTTTTGCCTTTTTAAATGGCTTCTTTGTTAGTGCCCTACCGAGACAAGCAGAGAAAATTATCAAAACTCAGCCCCAGATTTTAACGTGCATCTTTCTCTGTGCCATGGATGTGCAAAAATACATGCTAGTATGGTCAGATTGCCCAGTTCAAAGATCTACTGCACCAGCAAATGAGCATTTAGGATGGGCTGTAGAAACTGCTGGCTTGTCAAGAGACCATAAATGTGAATAGGCAAAGTAAGGATGTTACACTTGAGATGCAACTAGAAATGTCAAGAGGCCCCAACCAAATGCTAACAATGAAAGTGTAAGAAAACAGGTGACAGGGACAAAGCACAGATCTCAGAACTGTCTGTTTCATAGAACGATGCACTGAATCTTCAGTGCGCAGACACCCACCCACAGCATCTCCTCATCTTGTCAGCCCACATGTTACAGTCGGCTACAGCTAATGTATATTGTTTCTAGGCTGGCCAGAAGCAATCTTCTTTAGAGCTAGCTGACTCTTGTCAAGCTGTATTAACCCAAGTACTCTCACAGAGAGGAGCTCAAAGGCTAATGTACTGACTATAAGTAACCTGGGCTGGCTGAATTTCAAATTCCCATAGGGACTTTTGCAAACATGCAAATATACCTCTGAAATCTGTGTGCTTGGTCTTCAAGAAAATTTCTTCCATAAGTTACAGCTTAAGAAACATATCCCTAACTTAATTTCACTAATTGCTGAGGCAACTTAAAAGGCAAAATCTATCATGTTTATTTGGGCTGTCTGATTATCCTTGGGCCACAGATAACTCGTAATAGCTTTTTGTTTGAATGCACAACAAATGGTACGGTCAAAGGCATATGGTTATTTACATACTTTCATAATCCAGTGTCTTACAGCTATAGAACTTGATTCTTCAAACTCTTCCATATGGAACCTTGACATAAACTATTGCACTGGTATAAAGATTCAGGTTAAAATAATACCGTTTAGGGTACCCCGTGGATTTGCAAATGCCAGCATTTCACAAATAAAAGTGTTTGTAGTCCGTGCTTAAACAGCAACATCTGCTGATTTGTCAGATCTGAGTATCTTGAAAATTCATTTTTATATACAAGGTAACAGGCATAGGACCTAATACTCCATTGTCTCAAATGTGTGGCAACATCTTATCTGAGAGCACCATCAATTTAATAGCACTAAGACTACTGCAAACGGAGAGTTCTGTTGCATGCATGCTTTATAGCAAAGTCAGTCAGATACAGTATACAGTATAAGGATCAGATCAGGAGTTTTAAACCTGATGTTCTTCTATGCATTCAGCATAGTAATTTTTTAGTGTTTGATCATCACAGACTCCAGAATGAAGGTGATCAAAATAGTGCCATAGCAGGTCTCCCTAATGAAGATTTGCCAATCAAGACAAAAACATCATCAACCGTTTGCTTAGTAGTGTTCATACTTGTTCCAGAGCTAAGAGGAGGCTTAAGTTGGGGATGTGTAAGGTAAAGGTGACCCCTGACAATTAAGTCCAGTCGTGTCCGACTCTAGGGTGTGGTGCTCATCCCCATTTCAAAGCCGAAGAGCCAGCATTGTCCGAAGACGCCTCCGTGGTCATGTGGCCGGCATGACTCTCCTTGCCACAGCGCATAGCATGCAGCTGGAACACGGAGCGCTGTTCACCTTCCCGCAAGCGGCACCTATTTATCTACTCACATTAACATGCTTTGGAACTGCTAGGTTGGCAGGAGCTGGCCAAGCAACGAGAGCTCACCCCGTCGCGGATTCGAACTGCCGACCTTTCGATCGACAGCTCATGGGCTTAAGTTGGGGATATGTAGTAGATATCTAATAAAATGTCAGATTACAGGGGTAATCTGGACAACTGAGGGAAGGGAACAGCGGACATCCGTTGTCTATATCATCGCACAGATCCAGCCGCTCACCACTTGAGGAGGCGGCCAGACCACACTTGCTGGTACTGTCATGTTTGCGACAGCTGTAAAAGCTGTTTACACTGCCGGAACGCTCATTCTAGCGACATAAACAACCCTTAGGATAGCCTGCAATCCTTTACACACTTGCCTGGGAGTAATTCCCCTTGAATTCAGTGGGACTTGCTTTTGAGTAGACATGCATAGGCTTGCACTGTAAGCTGCTGTTTGAATGCTGCACTCCCTGCAGTGGAGATGTGACTTGGAGAAAGTCTGGATTCTTTGAATCCAAAAGAGTCACCAGGGCACTCTCATTTCTCCAAAATATAAATGCCTCTGCAGTTCTTCAGCAGTATAGCAGTTCCGTCTACATACAAAATCTCATTGTTCTCATGGTTATTAATGGTGTGTTACATCTTTCATTTATAGGTTCCATAGATTATGGAAGCCTTTAACATCTCTCAGAAAGTACTTGGATAAATTTATTTAAGAAACATCCTTACTTGTCAGCTGAATTCCAAAATCTGGTAAAAGAGGGAAGATGAATTCCAAGGATCTCTGGCTTGAACTGGCTCAATCCATATCCTATTATTGCACTGAAAAAATATTTCTAAATATTAATGCTATGTTAAAATATACACATTTGCAAACTTTAAGAGTAAAGAAACTAATCATAAGCTGTAGAACTACAGAGCAATTTAGATTCATTCTTAAGATGATTTATATGCCCTTTCACATATGATCTTTAGCATATGAGCTGAATGCTTTTCTCTTCCCTCCATGAACTTCAAAGTAGAACATGCTACTCTTCATGAAAATAACCATCTATTCTCCTGCCTGGCCCTATTCAATCTTTTCCAGAAAATGACTGAGCTAAGGTCTGTGCAGCCTCTCTAGGAATATCCTCTCTATGTTATTGACATCTGCATTCTCCAGGCATTAAACTGAATGATCCAAGTAACAGAAGGATGTGACACATGTGCAATCTTCTCTAATAGAATTTGAAGCAGGTTGTCCCTTTTGAGTTGTCTGAGAAACTTTTGAAACTCTGAATACCTCTAAGAAATTATCAACATTGATACCACCTATTGTCTGTGAATTGTCCTGTTTTAGCTACAGATCTATTGGCACAGAATATAGAGTTTGGCATTATAGGAATAGATTTCTTACCCCAAGTAAATCATGGGACCTTCTGGCCCACAGAAGAGTCCAGATCCCACAGCCAGAACACAGGAGACAAATGTTCCCCCAAATGTCCTGATATTAAAAATGTGCTGAATAGAAGCACCATTCAGAAATCCAATGACTTCTGGAAGTCCACTTGGTGCACCTGTTGGACAAAGGAACTGTCAAAAGAAAAAGACAATATTACCGTCACAGCCACATATCCACATGGATGACAGTTCTGATCAAATATTTTGCCATTTCCATTTGAGGCTATAACCGAAACTGGTTTAACTATCATGGTTTCTCCTAAAGAATCCTGAGAATTATGGCCTCCTAAGAATTCTCTGTTTGATGTGCATAGCTTTCTCAAAGAACTGCAATTGCTATAACTTCAGGAGGGCCAAACTAGACATTGGGTTGTATCCTAAGGAAGTTAGCCATCCCTAAATCCCACTGAAATTAATGGGATATGTCTCATTGATTTCAGTGGTGCTTGGTCATGACTGACTTATAAGGTCAACATTCATAATGTGCAACCTACAGTAAGTGGACATGGACCAAATTCGCAGTGTACAACTGCTGAGTCTCATGCTCTATAACTAAGACTGTAGCCTTCACTTTTCAGGATGTGTGTCAATAGCTGAGCAATTAGTAGGAGTTTCACACACTTACCACAACCAGTCCTGATGATGCAATTATCATAGCCAGTCCAGTGCCAAGTATGCAGACCCAAGTCATAGAAAAGTTGCCTCTCTGTCAATTTTATAAACAAACGATTGACAGAAATCACGTAAAACAATTAGGTACTCACTTGCCACACTAGTTCCATTGCCTTATTACAGAACATTGTCTTATCTTATGACCAGCTCACATATTATCCTTATCACATGGAAGAAGCTGGAAATGGCCTCCACACAATGGCTTCTCCACACACCACCAGCATAATGTGCAAAGTGGCTGATCACATGTTTTTTTCTGCTTGAAATCAATACTTTCTATGCTACCATCAGCAGGTGACAAGGATGAGTGGCACTGGTAGGGAACCTCCATGGTAGATGAAAAATAATGTGCCTATCTGCATTTAATCAAAGCTATTTAATTATTTAATGCAGTTAATCCAATTAATGTAATCAATTACTTTAAGCCAACGGTGTAGCAGTAAATTTTGAAGTTCAAGAGCATTTCATTACACCCCCCGCCCCTGTAGCCACACCACACTTAGACTTACCACCACCACCTTTAAATCTCTTCATTAGGGTATTTTCTTTTCCTGTCACTTATTCCTATTTTGGAACATATTATACTTCATTAAAAGATCTTGCTCAGTGGTTCCCAAACTCTTGGAGTGGGTTGTAACAATTTAAAACAATTTTTTAAATTGATTGATCAATTTTTATACAATACCCATATAAAAATGAAGGTTTACTCAGAAACAAATTCTACTGTGTTCATTAGGACTTACTCCCTGGTAAATTTGTTTAGGAGTGTAGCTTTAATGTAACCTGAGCTACATACCATCTCTGAGGCAGCCCTTGTGAAAGACAGTGGCCAAGGCATTAGCATAGGCTCCTAGACAAATTTCTCAGTTTGCCTCCTGATGCTTCTGCTCACCTAAGGTCCTCTGGAAAAAAAGGTTTCAAAGGCAGCACCTGATCTCACCTGCTGATGACATCACTGCAGCTCTATCCTTGTTCCCCCTCAACTACACCTTTGCTTTAGGCATGGCCTTTCCATTTCCATTAATTTCCATTAAACAGCCATTAATAGGCTATTGATCAAGTTTAAAATAGCTGGCTCCTCCTCCTACGCTATGTCACACATATAAGATACATACTGATGATGTGCTCCCAATATATGCATATTTCTTGTAAACACTTTTGAGACCAAATAGCATTCTTAGCATCACTTGATAAAACTTTCCAGAGTCATTAGTCAAGAAATTCCTACAACATAAAGAGCCAATTCACAGCATGCCGCCTAACTGAATCCCCACAAGCCCTATTTTATTTGAACATTGATTAAACTGTAATTCAAATACATCTTCAATCACCATTCTAAATAAGATGGACTCTCCTTGAAAAAGTGGATGCCACTGAAACCTTAGTCTAACGTCCACTTGATATTGGATGTAAAATTTGCCAAGTACAATTACTGTATTATTATAGAATGTTATAAACAATCCCCTCCATTCTAAATATTTTGCAAGTTCACAGTTTAGACTCCCCCCCCCCTTTTGATCTGTTTGTTTGTGTCTCACTTAACTGGCGTCATGTTGTCTCCAATGTCCATTACAAGTAAATTGACTCCCACACATTTACAAAAAATTCACAGTGCTGAGGTTAGATTCACTTGTGTCTGGAAGTCAAAGATGCCTCTTTTGTTTCCTAACCTTCAGCAAGCTACCACAGACTTCCTGCCTTAACCTCATGTCAGGTCTTTGACTGTAAATTGCAAACATGTGGCAGTGGTATGCTGCAGCAAAACAGGAAGACCAGATACAAGTAACCTGGGTCTATCACTTTGCACATTTAAGGGGCAGATACCTGGCTCCCAAAATCTGTTCCCTTTATTTTCTGAAGTTTACTTACACATAAAGCGATGGCCTCAGGCTGTCTGAAATGGTCAGCACTCCTTTCCTGCCCACCTGCCCTCATTTTATAGGAACTCAGCAGCACACTGTCTCTTATCAGTATCGCACCCAGTTGTTTGGACCATAAACTTGGCAGTCTGGAGGGATTTATCACTCAGTCTCATTCAATCTTTCCATGATGGCACAAGTTTTTGATTACGGTGAAGTAAAATGGCAAGAAGAAAGAGGGTAGAGTTCGCCCCACTAGCTAACTGGTGCTAACCAGTGCTAGCTGGTGTCTATTATTTTCCCCCTAGTGGTAATATTTTTAACTGCAGATTAAAATAAAGAGCACATACACTGAGCAGCGGTGGTGCAAGTAGCATGCTGCCTGAGTCAGCACACATCTACTGTCCCTACCAGCGCACACGCACACATACAGTAATTCCTCCTTTATTTTTTATTTGTGTGAGCAATAGCACATATGCTATAGAGCCAGGATGGTGTAGTGGTTTGGGAGTCGGACTTAGACCTGGAAGATCCAGGTTCAAATCCCCGCTCAGCCACGAAGCTTCCTGGGTGACCTTGGGCCAGTCACTATCTCTCAGCCCCACCTACCTCACAGGGTTGTTGTGAGGACAAAAAAGGAGGGGAGGAAATATGTACACCACTCTGAGCTCCTTGGAGGAAGGACGGTATAAAAATGTGAAAAATAAATAAAAATATGCCCCACCATGCTGCTGCTGCTGCCACCGCCACCATCACTGCCTCCTGCTTCCCCACCCACCACCCACCCCCATCACCAGCCAGGCTTTTTAAAGAAACAGCCAGCTGGACAAGGAGAAGGGAAGTGAGCAGAGAGGAGCACAATGGAGCAATCCCAGAGCCCCCCCCCTTCTTTATATCTGCCACCTTTATATCTGCCACCATCTGGCCATGAACATGGCCAGGTAGGTGGAAACAAGTAGGAGGCAGCGGCAGATGTCAAGGTAAGAAGGAAGAGGATGAGTTTGCCGCCTCCTTCTCTGCCTAAGCCTTCTTGCTGGACAGACAAGAAGGAGATGGAGGCAGAGCAATCGCCAATCGTGTTTTGATTGCTCATGGAAGCAAGCAAGCAATCCGAACTGGGCTGCCATGCTGCTTCTGGCTACAACTGATCATGGCAACAGTGGTGGAGGAACAGATGGGTTGCCGCTGTCCCAATTCTCCTTTCACTCTCTCTCTCTGTGAGCAAAATTAAGATTGAAGTACGACTGAAGCAGCTAGGTGGGCAACAGGCGGATGCAGGGGACTGGGCATCCTCATCCGTTTGCTGCCTCCACCAGTCTGCCACTCAGGGGCCACTTCAGTCGCCCTCATAACTGGGCTGGCCCTGCACTGAGCTGCTTATCCACAATGTCCTCTTTACTTTGTGCTCTTGTTGCTCACGCAGCCACTGATATACAGATTTCTCACAAGCTGCTGCAAGCCACAAGCCAGCCACTACTTAGGTCTTAGCACTGAACCAAAGAAAACAAAGCTAGAACATAGGCTGGGCACTGAGCCTGAACATTAAGAACACCATCCTTAGACATAAACCCCATTGACAGTTTCTGCTAACTCAGTTGACTATCAAGAGGGAAACAGTTCTACTTGCCTAGGCAAAATCAGTGTAGTCTTTGAAAAGCTAGCTCAATTGCCTTTTGGAACAACCATGAAATCCGTAGACCAGAAGTTAAAAATCTATGGTTCTATTGTACAGTCCACTCTTGGGTTTGTTTTTTATGTCCATCATTGGTTTTCCCATTTTTTAAAACAAATGTTCAAACCTACCAACAATACAATCCTGGCTTGATATATCAAGATGTTATTACACAGAAACATGTAATACACAGAAACATGTTCATGTGGTCAGGACTCTGTTCCTTCTGGACAGATTAATGTCTTCTTCAATCTTGCTCAAGTCTTAATTGCAAGTATTTATTTATTTATTTATTTATTACAATTCTGTCCCATTTGCTTAGTATGGCTTATGGAGGGCTTCCAGGCTACCATGGCCAAGCAGATCCCTACTTACAGTTTTAACAATTCAGCAACGTCACTCATCCTCAGACCTCACTCAGGGACCAAACAGCACACGTGACGAGAGCAGAAAACAAGTGGCTTCGGCTACTGCTCTTTGTATTAACTGCTAAGAATGGGACTCAACACCAGTGCCATGTTGTGGTGGGCCCTAAAGCACACTTTGCACTGGCCCCCACATGGTACCCCCCAATGGGCCATAGGTCCAGGTATCAGCCTGGCCAAATGGGCCCTCTGACGGGAAAGGGGCCTGTGGTCAGTGCTCAACTCCACAGCCCCCCAAAGGGAACCACTCTAGTCTTACAGAGGCTAATGGAAAACAGGGAGATTATTGATAACACATATTCCCTCATTAAGATAAATTATGTACTATGCATGCACACACATATGCATGCATGTACATGTGCACACATACACACACAGTTCCTGGGCATCAGGTAGCATCAGAGGTAGGCCATGTGAGGAAATGGTCAAGGATCCAGGTCCATCAGTGGCCGCAACCGACCAGCCAGCCCTCTGAACCCCCCCCCCCACTGAACCCCCCCACACACACACACCAGTGGCAGCAATGGAATGTCAGCCAAAAGACTCAGTATCTCCATCTATAAATGGGAATGTGCCCCAGAGGCTCCTGCATTAACACGGGATGCTGAGGGGATGCTCCCACTGGCCATGGCAGAGAGTGAGAGACCTACTCTGCAAGTCTCTTGGAGGAGGTTGGCATTAGCTCCTCTTCTCCCATCTTCCCTTCCCATTGGCAAAATGGGATATAATACTTGTGTCTTCGTCCTACCCTGCAAGAGTGGGAGGGGAGGAAGCGCTGCCAAACCCTCTTCTCGTTTTCCAGGACGGGGGCTGGGAGGAGCTGCAGCTCATTGCCGTTATCTATCACTGGTGGGCATGCCAGCTATTGACACTGTCCAGTTGTATCTTTTCTCAGTGTTGAAGAGGGATGTGGTCATAGACAGAGATGGCATAATGCCAATGTCAGGTTGGAAAATGTTAACTGAACTTTACTATCAGTTAAAGTTGGGTGAAAGGAAAGACCAAGTTATTTTCTGCCATTTTACCTGAATGTGGCTTTCCACCAGCTCCCACTTCAGTTTGATGAGATAATCAATTATTTGATGGATCAGGAAACCCAGTGTTCCTACTACTATTCCAATGAGTCCCATCAACAGCCACCGATCCCAGTCCATTCTGAAAATTAAAAGGCAGAAACGCTTATCATCAGTTACAATAACCCTCAGATGTTAACAGTGAGACTTTTGGTAAAGGGTCCAAAAAGCTAAAGAGAAGCAGATCATGGAACCCAACACTTGAGAGTGGTGGCTTCTTCAGAGGATAATTCTCAGCTTCCAGTTGAAACAAGGCCATGTTTTTCTAGCGATTGTCATATTGCTTAGCTAATGCCTCATGTCCCTACACTGAGCAAGTAGGAGGCTTCTTGATCCATCCAACCCATCAGCCCCCATCTCTATTATTGCCTATAGAATTCCCTGCATACAACTGAAATAGCAAGTCCCCTCTCTGATTAGTCCAGTCCTTGACCAGAATCTCAGGTTCTAGAAGAAGGAAAATGCAATCACAGCAAATTAGTTTAATTTTCATAATTCATTCCAGTCCCAGACGTTGAGAATTACAAGTACAGTATAGGCTTTCAAGTTGCAAATATGCTCCATTTACCTCTTTAAACTATTTACAACAACTGTGTTTGAAGCTAAATGCACAGGTGTGATGTCTCCCACTCTGTCAAGACGCAAGGATGTAAAAATAGATTCAAAGATCCACTTCCTACTGGAAGGCAGGACTGTTTTAACATTTTCAAAAATCCCAGATCTGCTGGTGTTCTTTATGAATAGAGTTTGATGCAGCAGCAAAACTCATTCCCAGTTTGGCTTCATTAATCAGTCTAGCGTAGCCCACCACTTCTTCTGGTTCTGAACTTTCTCCCTTGCAATGTGTGACCTGCAGCTTAGCAACAGCTGTGTATTGCTTGATTTTATACACTTCAAATGCAGTGTTCCTTTAAAAAAACCTGCTGATGTATGTTTCTAGCAGGCATCAATTCCTTATCCATCCCTAAACAGCACATTATTCAACAAAGATCTTCTCTACCACCAATAGATGGCATCAGAGGACTTTTGTTGAAACCTACAGATGTAAAGGCATGTACTGTACAGTAAATCCTCAAAGAAGAATGGGAGATATTTTTAACCTTTGAAGATGGGAATTCCCACCAAGGAGGAAAAATTCCTCTCCTAAATACTGTATATAGCTCTGTTCTTCTTGATTGCACTTGCTCCTTGGAGGGAATTGAGATTGTTGTTGTTGTTCAGTCCTTAAGTTGTGTCCGACCCTTCGTGATCCCATGAACCACATCCCACCAGGCCTTCCTGTCCTCCACTATCTTCCTGAGTTCGCTCATTTTCATGTTCGTTGCATCGGTGATGCTGTCTAACCATCTCATCCTTTGCCTTCCCTTTCTCCTGTTGCCTTCAGTCTTTCCCAGCATCAAAGTCTTCTCCAGAGAGTCCTCTCCTCGCATTAGGTGGCCAAAACATTTGAGCTTCAGCCTCAGTACCTGTCCTTCCAGGGAACAGTCAGGGTTGAGTTGAGATTAGACAACACCTAAAATCTCTTCCATATTAGGGGAGGGAGCAAAGAGGCCCTAATAAATAAGGGAAAGAATAATCCTTTGTCTTTTCTTACCTAGATCAGTGTGCTTCATCTTCCTGAGGGGTCACCCTGTTGCGACAAAAGCCACAGAGCCCTGTGGCACCTTAAAGCTTGACACATTTATCCTAACATAAACTCAGTGTTGTGTTTGAGCACACATCTGTTTCCATAGAGGTAATGGATCAAGCTTAAATGTGCTTCCGTTTGGCTAGACTGTGTTCCTAATGTCTCTGTTGTACCCCAAGAATTATATAAGCGATTTGCATCTGTGCTACAACAGTGGAACCGATGTAAGATTAGCAAACCTAGATTTACAAACTCAGCTTTGACCTCCGGAAAAAAGCTTAGGAATTTAAGTAACCACATGGCTGCCATCCCTGTACATATTCCTTTGGAGATGTCTCACTGAATTCAGCAGGACTTACTTTTGTGTAAACCTACATAGCGCTACACGAGTTCAAGTTTAAAATAAATAAAATACAGGTGGGCCCCCATATCCACTGGTTCGCTATCCACGGTTTCAGTTATCCATGGATTGTGGGGACCCCCCCAGGCTTTTACTTTTTTCCCCAGTACGTTTCATTTTTTCCTTAAAGAAACAGGAGAAGCAGCCTCTGGCTGCTTATTACAGGCAAGTAGAACAAGACTAAGTACTAGAGAGGCTCTGCAAGGTTAACAGAAACCTTGCAGAGCCTCTCTAGGACTTAGTCTCATTCTACTTGCCTGCAATGGAGGCTGCTTCTCTGTTTGTTTTAAGGAAGAAACAAAGCTTGCAGAAAGAAAAATAAGAGCTGGGGGGGCAAGCATGCCTGCCTGCAGGGGAGGCAGGGTGGGGGGCCCTCAGGAAACCATGGAGGGGGTGTTCGCTCTTATCCACAGTTTCAAGTATCCACGGAGGGACCTGGAACATATCCCCAGCGGATATGGGGGCCCACCTGTATATTGATTCTCAAACTATGCAACTTTACCTAAGAAAACATAATAAGCACATCCTCAGGTCCATTAGGTATTTCGCCAATAAATTCTTATGGACAGTTCAGCATTAATTCCATCATCCCTTCTGACAAAGCAGTGGGTTGCCCCCATTCTGAACAAAAGAGTATCACTGAGACAGAAGGGGGGGGATCATTTCTACTTATCCTGGAACAATTCTCCCATGCTTTCCTGTAACACAGTTTCTCATCCTCACCTCCCCTTCAGGATACTTTCAGCTTCTAGACCTTCCTTCACAGCTTAAGAGACCTTTGCGAATAAAAGTGTTTCCTTTGGTCCAAATTAAACCTCCCAAGACTATTTAAGCTGTAAAAGGGCAGACCCCAACATTTTCAAGGATTCTGGAATGAATGTGCAGTTTCAGATGCCCATTCCCCCCCCCCCAATACAGCAACAGAATGGTGTGAAGCCAACTGAGAGTTCTGTGGGGCCCCAGCTCCAAACCCTAGCACTATAGCACTAGGGGAAGTTTCTCCATCATTTATCCCCCGAATGCAATTTCTCACATTCCCCCACCCACCCACCCACACTTGTTAGTACTAATTCAGTACCAATGTTTAATGTGTGCATTGAGGACATTGTTACCTGTAGGCTTGGCTCTGCAACCATTTCTCGTAGACTTTACTGTGCGAAGGCAAATAATTCAGACTCTCGTGGACTAACAGACGTTCTCTTTCCTTCTCTTGGCAACTAACACTTCCTGAGCACATTCGGTTTTTAGTGCTGTTGTTACATCTGGGGTCAAGAGACTCAATCAAGTCTGGCCTATCTTCTGTCAGCGACATCTGCTCTTCGCCGTCTTCTACATACCTCTTACAAGATGGCATTTTGCAGAATCAGAGCTCTCAACTGAATGTGACAAATACAGCCACACAGTAGATTCTCCCTGTGCACTAAGGCAAGGGCTGACTTTAGCTGTGGGTTGGGTTACTGCAGTGGCACACAGATCCAACATGTTTGTGTCACCCACAACCTGTCAGAACTAGATCTTGTTTTAGGTGACTCTCTCACTAGAAGGGTGTAGTATGCAGTAAAACAGATTGTACTTCTTTCTGGAATAACACAGAGACTGTGAAATCTTAGGTAGGTTTAAGATCAAGCAGTACCTACAAATGGATGGGTCATTAAAATCATGGTCATATACAAGTACTGTATATTCCTTTTTTAACAAAAGAAAAGCAGCTGCAGCAGCAATAATGCATAGTGCTTCATAACTGCTCAAAGCAGATGGGGGACATTGGATGACCACGGCCGCACTTGTGAAACCAACCATTGGAATTCTGAGTATAGTTGTGGTTACCCATCTCAAAAAGGCAACCAAAATAATCAGGCAGTTGGACACCACCTTGGAAGGAAAGGCTAAAGCACTGGGGGTTTTTTAGGTTTAGAGAAAGGGAGACTGAGCGACATCATAGACGTTTATAAAATTATGCATTGTATAATGAATGTGGATAGAGATAACTTTTTCTTCTCTTGTCATAAAAGAATTCGGGGTAGGCCAGGGAAACTGAGCTGCAGGAGATTCAGGACAGACAAAAGGTAGTACTTCTTCACACAGGGCATAATTATGCACATTTTAGAGGAGATGGCCACTAGCTAAGGCAGTTTTAGCAGAGGATTAGATAAATTCACAGACGACAAGTCTATCACTGGCCATGAGTTATGACGGCTATGTGGAACTTCCATGTTCAATGGCAGTATGCCTCCACATACCAGTTGCTGCAGAGTGATGGCTGCAGTGGGCTTCATCTCCTTCAGTGCCTTCATCTCCCTCCTGGTGAGCTGCTGGAAGAAACAGGATGCTGAGCTAGATGGGCCTTTAAGGCCGACCCACACCGCACAATTTCCGTCGTGGAGGCGAGCGAGCGTAGGTGCCTGGCCGCTCGCCTCCGCGCACTGAAACTCGTTAGAAGGAGTGTCTTCCCGCAAATAGTCCCTCCTCTTGTCCCGCCTTCTTAAGTGCAGCTGTGATTGGGTAAACACAAGTGCCACTCTCCTCCCCCTCTCATCTCATTGGTGGCTGCAGTAGCTCCGCAAACCCGCCCCCTCAAAAGATGGGCAAACAACTTTATGTACGTGCCGGCAATCGGGAGAGCGCAGCTCTCCCGATCGCTTCCGCAATGGTGAGCAGACAGCGCCACACATCTCCACGCGCATCTGGGACGTGCCGGAAATCGTGCTATGTGGGTCGGCCTTCAGCCTGATCCAGCAGGGCTTTTCTTATGTTCTCATCTTATACGTGCATAGGGAAATATGGCTCAAACCCAATATTCTATATAGTGCATCACACTTTTTAAGTTACCCATTTAATAATCCATGCCAGGGCAAGGAGGAATGAGGAAAACCACAGAAGGAAAAAAAAACCCTCCGAATCCAAGCAAAGGAAATACTGTCACCATGTGTTTGAGCATCCACATTCTCAAGTAGGACCGAAAAGATTAAATATCGCCTGCTCCCTCTCACAGATGTTGCTGTTTTTCAGTTTACAGTAAACAATATTGTGTGCTGACAAGACGGCGCGTGACAATCAATTTCAGACAGGACAAGTTCCACAGGTTGTTCGCTGCCTGGCTGTTTATACAGCAGAATGGCAATGGAGGAATACAGCAACACTTCATGCTGAATTGTTTTTGCTTCCTAACAGCTAGGAGTGAAAAAGAATATTTTTATTACATGGTAGATTGTGCTCATAGTGTGGCCTGCAGCTATCACAGAGAACCACATGCAAAATAGTCCAAATCTGATTGCTTCTGCTATTGTGTAACTGTTCCAAAGAGCACAACTTGAAAGCAAAAGTGCAGCCTGTAAAATGAAGCCTGCTCGGAGAACTTGTTATAGGCGTGTAAATTCCCATAGAGATTGGTAATGAGGTACAACAGACATTGAGAAACCAATTCAATCAACACATACTAGAAGAGAACACCAATACTATTTTATTCTCAGAGAATGAACCAGTCTCTCATTAAACCTTGAACTCAAAGCACATATAAATACCACATGACCTAAACCTGGCTAGATATAACATTAAGAGGAGATTGCATTTTAGGACAAAGAAAAAAGTCAAACCCTCTTGAATTACCTGCTGTTAATGTACTGGTTGAGCTGCTGTTTTGCAATTCATCAACTTGCAATGAACAATATTTTTATTGTCTAATGGCCGTGTACTCTGTACACCCAAAGAAATCTCAGCTTAACAAAAAAGGCATCAACACTAGTAGTTATACCAAAAAGTCAGCAGTGATTATTGAAACAACTTCCAGAGGGGTAGCGGTGCTAGCCTGTTGCCACAAACACAAGACACCCGAGTACCTTAAAGACTAACTGACTAGCTTATTTCAGCATAAGCTTTCCAGAACCACAGTCCATCAGATGCAAAGTGAAGTCAGAGGTTGCACAGAGGGGTGGAATTCAGTGCTGCTCAAGGCGTAACTATTTCAATTACCCCCTTATAGACACATTATTTCTTTTCTCCCAACCCAGCAATCCTTTGACAAGCTTAATGTTATACGGAGAACTACGTTAAATAAATCATGCATGCTTGCTTGACCTGCTTAATTGTGTTCATCTTGTTGCAGAATTCAGGTTTTAGTTTTTTTCCAGGTGTGGTGGGTGAATGTAGCTGAGAATCAGGTCAGTTCCATTCTGCTGCCATAATCTTTCCAACAAAAACTATTAATAAAAAGTTATTACTTGACACATTGAAATTCTTTTTCCAAGAGAGCAACTAGTCTTCTCTTGACTAGACAAAGAACCTTTTTCAAAAGAAAAACAAAGTTCTGTTGTGACTTACAACACCTCCCCATGCTAAACCTACGTATTTATTCAAAATGAAGATACAAAGCCCTTTGACTTCTCTTCTGCTATTTAAAGGCTGTAGCACACCGCATGCGTCGAGTCCCACGTGCCCAGTGCCTTGGCTTACGTGAGGGACTGGATGGGACGTGACCATGTCCTACCAGATCGCAGCCGTGCCGTGTTGGAGCAATGTGATTGGTCACTTGCTTGAAATACTTGAATTTAATGCTGAAAAACATTCAGTTGCTGACATCCTGATGGGGACATCCCCTGCCTTGGGAGAGAGGCGCCCACCCCTGGAGCATCAGAACGAGAGACAGCATGCCCTTCTCAGTATGGCCTTTTTTACCTAAATGTACACACGCTCCTTAGCACACTACTTATATTTCCCCATTATGTGATGTATAGTACAGCCTTTGAATTCATTCTAGGGCTATTTCCCATGAGTCCATTTGTAAGGTGAAATTTACCAGAAGCTACAGAGGACAAGACTTCAGCATACTGCATTAGTTATAAAACCTCATCTGTGTACAAGTCATTCTTTCCTTGCACATACTCACAAGCAGTGACCTAACCCTTTCCCAGTTTCCACGTATTTTGAAGGGAAAAACTTTTTTCCCCCAGAACAAAGCATCCTTTAAAGCAGCTTGTTCTTGTTTGTAGTCTTTGTTTGCTATAGCACTTTAAACAAGTGTGGGAGGGGTGGATGTTCTTTGAAGTGTACATATGGAAAGGAATAAAGAGAAAAGGAACTCTTTTCTGCCACAGCATGCCTCCCACTCTTCCCATGGGAGGGACAGAAGAAGAAGGGACCAGGATTTCAAACATTCACCAGCTTGATTTCAGCTCGGCTCCTGGCCTTCCCAATTCAGCTGAACAAAAAAAAACCTCGTGACACAAGGGGATTTGGCAGGACCAGCAGACAATTAACAAGCAGGTAGTAAAATGGAGCCTCCATGCTGGAGGGCAAGTAAAGGGTTGTTGCCTTCACGCCCCATTCGCAGGCTTCCAAAAAGCATCTGGCTGACCATGTTGGAAACTGAACTAGTGACCCCTTGAGGCTGATCCAACAGGGCTCTTATAATCCTATAATAGCTCAGGGAAGGGGTGGGGGGAGGGAATGGTGAAGGTGAGTTAGGCTGGGCTATACCAAGAGCAGCCAGCAGATGCCACAAGAGTCTGTAATCCAAGTTGACTGCTTTTCACACCAAGTGCGCTCTGCTCTGGGAATCATTCACATGGGTGCCCAAACAGCCCACTCCCTAATAGCACCCCCTTCACATATAGGGTTTATTGGGGAAGGATTGTGTGCATGCATGTTTGCACATCTCCTAGACTTAAAATACATTTTATTCCAAGGCAGAGCCAAGATGTGACAAGATGCAACAAGTTCAACTGTCCTCCTATGCCTCTTGAATCTGCTAGCAGCACCACCACAGGAGCACAAGACACACAGTGAGACCCACTACGACGGCAGCAGGAGTTACAACAGAACACAACTCTGTCCTCAAGACTCAAAAGTTACTATACATGCACAACCTTCTTCTGAATCCACTGTAATTGTTCCAGCACCATCAGTTATCAAGCAAAATAGAGTGGAAGTTGAGCCGTAGATTAGCAGTAACATTTGAGGTTTTTGCAAGGTACTACTGCACAAGCATCAGTTACTATCACAGAGAAATGGCACAGCCTCAGAGGATACTTTCCACATTTTTATTTACATTTGAAGACTAACTTTATTCTCAATCACATATCCATACACCTATTTCCGTTTTTGTTTTGTTTCACTAAAACTTAAATGCATGGTTTATTCGAACAAAGACTGTAAACAAATATTTGCAATGTCCATTACATGTAACACACAGGAGCCGCTTAAAAGAAAATCATTCCCCCATTTTATAAATACAAGTATCAAAACAATCCTGACTGTATTCTGCGACACTACTAGCAGTCAGCACCCACACCTTTGCAAAAATTAAACAAGTTGAGCAATGGTATTGCAGTACCTGCTACTTAAACGATTTTTATCTGCAGCTCTTTTACTAAAGCAAGATGGATAAAGCATGCCATTTTGTCTTTTTTTATTTCATCTGAGAAAGTTTTCTGAAACATTATTCCACAGCAACCTGACACTTCTTGTCATGCTTTCGTCTTGAAACACCGGAGCTCCAATTTTACGCTAGTTCAGGCTTATGCTTAAAATGGTAGTGCCTTGGTAAAGAGGAAAAAAATTGTGCTGCCTTTTTTCTCTCCGATTGTGCCTGAAAAGATATGGGGCATACATATATATATATGTATGCATATATACACAAACACATGTGCATACATATGTATGTATATGTGTTTGCAATGAATATATATATTCTTATATATATGTATGCATATGTATGCAAGAATATATATATTCTTCCAAATGTCCAAATCATGTACACCAGCAGAAACTCTTAATGTGTGGGTGCATTGTGAGATTGAATCAAGACATTAACATAAGTAGAAGTTGTTTAAGACAAGTTTGGGATTCAGCTAAAATTAATTGTTGTAAGTTTGTCCTTCTGGAGGTTGTGGAAGCTTCATATTTTCTTTGGACATCATTAGACGCCTTAGCTCTTGAAGTACAACTTTAATGCTATAAGAATTTTGCCATTTTGTTAACACTGGTATGCTCCGTGCATCCACCTGTAAGGAAGAAGAATATATTTAAATAAAAAGCACAGAATGTAAAATACCTGGTTTCATAATTGTGGTTGTATGCACGCATGGAGTTCTCAAAACATCTGAACCTCAGCAGCCTAGACATTGCCTGGTGATAAATCTGGCTGCACTAGTGATAAGAAGGGGCCTATGGATCAATATAACTTGTTATAAATCATTATGGGTTCAAGTATCTAGGATGTAGTTTTTGCGCTCTCATTCAAGAGAAGCACATTTTCAGTTCTTGTAAAGCTGTAGAAGGAAACCTGTAGAAGGAAAACAGCTCCTGTTAAAAAGCTTAAAGATCAAGCACAAGGGGAAGAAGGCAGAACAAAATAAGAAGGTATTATCCAGTTACATGAATAGGCTAGAAAAATTGCCTTTTTATTTTAGTGGTACTTGCAACAGAAACTCATGAAGGTCAAAAGCACCAACCTTTTTTTTTAGTAGCTATAGAAGAATGTGGCAATAGTTCAGCATTTATACAGATTCATTTTTGAGCTGTAAAATTACAGTCTCAAAATAATTTGATTGGATAAAATTCAAGCTATTTAAAAAGAAACAAATACTTGCTGCTGTCGGTATTTAAAAGCAAACACTCCTATGATATGTCAGCAGGCTGCTGATGAATTTAGTTACTTTAACCAAGTTCCAGCCCCTGCTAAGGATTATGAGAAAATAGTGTCACAAAATAACTTGCATTTTATCAATCTGATATACAGTACAATATAAAAAGGCAAGAACTCCCAGAACTCTAATGCTGAATTTTCTCATTTTACAGTAATTACATCCTACGTCGATGCTGGGTCGAATTTCCGGTATACACCTGTGTTTCCTTAACAAAATCCAAAGTAGAATTTTAATTTTATTTGGAATTCAAATGTTCACGTGTCACACGTTGCAGTCACACCCTTGCAGCATCCCCCAATTCCCACAAGCAGACCGACAATTGATTCACAAGCCTACATGCCTCATTTAGAGCATATAAAACTGAAACATACCAATACAATGCAAGCATAGCTAAACAAGCAAGCACAGACAATGTGACAGAGAACACAGATGCACTGTTACTTTGCATTTTTTTGTTTTACATCTGATTGACAGTCATTTTCAGAGCACAACTTCTTCAGCTTTAGTCATCTGGTCACAAAAGAAACACATGAGCTGAAGGACCACATGAGCTGAAGGACCATAGCTAAAGCTTCATTTCCACATTTTAACTGTGTAAACTAACAATCAGTACATCATAATTTTGGCACAAGACAAACTACAATTGAACATGCTTTACTGACTCTACTGTATCCTAAAACTGTACTCCCCAAATGCGAAGGCTTAGGGGGCAAACATTATACATTTCCTAAATGAATTTCCTCCCTAGCTTGTATATATGTCACAAGACACACACATGTACAACTACCGTAATTTGTGGTTTTCACACTTCTCTCTCCACAAGTGTCGCACCCCCCCAGAAAATGATGTTTGAAGACATGAGATTTTAAAAACTAAGTAGGGGCAGGGTTAACCCATCAATCAATTCCATAATTAATTTTACCCCACAAATACAATTGGAACTGTTACCTTCACTATGGCTTTAGGACTTTCTCTACCATTATCAATATCACACAACGGAACGTAAGTAACTTAGAAAAGGTTAATATTATTCTTAGTTCAGGGCATATAATAGCAGATGCACGTGTAATCTTTCCCACCCATCTGACTAACAGCTTTTCTTTAAAAATGACTAGAGCTAGACTACTTCTCTTGAATTCCAACTTACCATTCCATTGGAATTATTTATTCCATTCATATTAATTTTAGTTACAAATCTAACTGTTGGAGGTGCTTCTGGATATTTAGGCCCACACTCTACCTTCAAGCTGTATATTCGGTTTTCATAATTTGTCTAGTAAATAAAGAAGAAAAAGAATTATTCATCATACTAAAAGCTAATATGCATGCAATACATACTCCTCAAGACCAGATACCGACAAGACCAGTCATTCCAATCCAAAGTAGCATGAGCAGAGCTCTTCCAAAACTGGTACCATCCTGCTGATAAATTGTTTGTCAAGGAAGAGGAATAGGTGAATTCTGTATCCCCCCCACCCCCCACTCTCCCTTCCCAAACAGCTGACTAGCAGAAGGTTAGCAGTTTTTCAAGGATTCCATACATGTAGCCCAGCTGTTGGGTTTGAAAGAACTACTTACATACAGAACACATTTGTGCAATTTCCCATCCAGCTGAAGATATGAAAGCACAATGTCCCAGCAAAACCAGGCTGAATACAGAGTATATGAACACTAAAGTAACAAAAATTTTTTGACTTGATCGAAGGGCAGCACAAGGGCGTGTTATCTATCTCACAGGATTTTTTTTTAATTTTATTTGGCTGCATACACCATATATTTCAGGCATCCATGAATGGTATCTAGACATTACAGTGAACCCTCGATTTAACAAACCAACGGGGGAAGGGATGTATGTTAATGCCAAAATCCCATTATATCTGGGCTTTCCCTCATTAGTCAGTTAAACCCCTATCTTAGAAAGCTCCCTCAGTGCTGTCACTCCGCTCCCCACCAGGGTGCTCTAGGAATGCAGGAATTTTTAGAGCATCCTAGCGGAGAGAGGAGCAGCAGCACCAACAGAGATCTCTAAGGTAGGTAAGTGGTGGAAGGGGTTCGGGGGCAGGCTTATCTATCTTCCAGGGTTCCCTCAGTACTGGTGCTGCTGCTCTCCTTTCTGCCTATGAGCTGGGTAATCAAGGAGCAGAGATGCTGCCAAGGGAGCTCTGTAAGGTAGTGTTTAACAGACCTCTGCAGACGTCAGAGACTGTTATTTCCGAATTCCATTGAATTGAGGCTGGTTAACTCAAGAGTTCCCTCCAAGATTTTTAGAAAATGAAGTCAAAGAAAATTCTAAGCATACCTCTCTTCCAAAGAACACAACACCTTTAAATGCCACCAATAAAAGATCATAATAAAAGATCAAAATTTTAATTGAGAAGAGATGCAAAATATGCATGTAAAACATAAGGAAAGACAGCAGAATAATAGTCAGCCAGGCACAAAATAACTTTGGAACATTCCAGAAAGAAAGCATTAACAGAACTCAGTCTCATGGGTTGCCGGTGATAGTAGGGAACTCCAACGAAGTCTGCTCCCTGTGAGAAGGGAAGCAGTAAGCATCCAACTGCAAATTGAGATACCAGCTACCCAAGGATCCAGTTGCTGTGAGAGGGAGGTACTGTACATGTTGCTAGAGTAACCCAGGCACTCCAGCTGAGTCCTTTTCCAGGTGCAAGGAGGGAAGCCGTATACACTATTTGCTGTGGCAGCTTTAAAAGCCTAGTTGCTGGCATCAATGAGAAAAAGGCAGATAACTGAGGGCTCCCATGACCTATTGACAGCTGTCACCTAGAGAGAAAGCAAGCAATGGAGAGGGAGAGGAGAAAAAGGGTACAGGGGGACAACCTCCCCCTTAATCCCTCAGTCTAGCCTGTACTAAGGTGCCTACGTCAGAGGAAACCAGGATCAAGAGAGGGCTTTGGGACTCACAGGTGGTTCAGGTAAAATTCCCTTTTCCTTTCTCAGTTTGTGACCGAAGGGCCCCATCAATGGGGGACTTGTCATACTCAGGATGTTCTGTAAGTGTTTCATAAAAACCCATAATGTAAACCAGAGCTCTATAAATTTGCTTTGGATCTAAAAGCCAGTTCAAACATTTAGGAGTCAGACAAAAGTTTTCTGCTTTCAGGTTTTTATGCTTTAACACCAGCCCCCCCCCCCCATCTCATGTGCCACCAGTGAGTGGTATAAATTTAATTTTACGTATAATCCAAGCATTCCAAAGCACATTTTCAACCTCTGAGGTGGTAGGAAACCTTGGCAAATGTCAATGTGACAGCAAGAACAAATAAAAAAAAATCCAAAGGCTTTCAATCCAAAAATAAAGAGGTTGCATCCATTTTAAAGTTAAAATTCATGACACTAACGCTGTAATCCTATTGTCTTCGTACCTGGGAGTAAGTCCTATTGAACTCAATGGGCTTACTTCTAAATAGACATGCGCTGTAAAACAAGCACCGTCTTCCTCTCCTCCTCATCCCCTCCCTAGTATGGGAAAGACACATGCGCTCATGCACAACCCTAGAAGACCTACGGGAGGGAGGGAGGGAAGGAAGAAGTGTGTGCTCCATGTGACACACATCCCCAGTCACAGTGTGTGAGAAGCTCCATCCACAAGTAAGCCCCTTCTCCTCTGCCAACCAGAAACAGGTTGTCCTGCACCCCTCGCCCAGCCCCACAGCTCTTGCTGCTGCTGTTCTTTTTTAAAAAAAAAATAATGAAACTCAACTGCTCTGGCAGCTGCAGTCTTTCAGCCATTCCCTAGGTGCCAAGAACAAATTTTGAGTCACCATAGTGAACTGGCAACCTGAATTTATTGAGCCCAATATAAACACTAAGGGGGAAAAAAAAATATCCCGTTGAACATCTTGTCAAATACCATCTTAAAAATAATTCAGAGCAATTTTCTGTAGATAGCTTATGAACAAGGTAGAATAACTGATAACCTTGTCTGAACTAGGAAGCCATCTGGGCTTAGAGAAGTGTCAATCTCTAAAATATAAATATAGCTATAGTAATCACAAAGCAAGGCCATGTATACCAGGGGCTGAATGCCAGAGGAAAGCAATAATGCTTGCCTTCAAAACTTCATTCCATTTGAATTAAAAAGATCATCTCAAAAGAGACCACATTTTAATCAAACAAGAATAGGTTTTATGCAGTTCAACATACTAAGTGAAAATGGCAGGCAGATTCTCCAAATCACACACATGACTGTTTGCTTATTCAGTGAAAGAGGTTCTTCCCTTTCACATTTGAAATGTTGTGTCTAGCTCTACTTTCCACATATGTTCAGGCAGTTTTCGGATCTTATGTATTCCTATCTAGCTAACATGACACCTGTCTCCTCCTCATTTGAATACAATGCCGGCAGGATCCTTTAGCCCCTCTTGTATCTACACAAAATATTGGTTCTCTTCTTTTAAATAGCATATTTCAGTCTGCAAAGTGGCTTACAATTTTTATTCAAATTCTATTCAGTTTATTAACAATACACAAAGATGAATGAAATCAACCCATGCTAAGTGGACACAAAGGCATACTGTATTTTAAAGTGGGAACGATCATATTTAGCAGGGGGAGAGCAACTGTCCCTATTCATTCCAACATCATGTTTCTTCCACTGATTGACTTTGACTCTGTGTGTGTGTGTGTGTGTGTGTGTGTGTGTGTGTGTGTGTGTGTGTGTGTGTGTGTGTGTGTGTGTGTGTGTGTGTGTGTGTGTGTGTGTGTGTGTGTGTGTGTGTGTGTGTGTGTGTGTGTGTGTGTGTGTGTCTTTTGACAGGGAACCATCTCCTTATTCCTCACCGTGTCAACCACTCTGTTAACCTTTTTTCCCTTGAGAAGCAGTACAGAAGATTCCCAACATGCAGACATTTGAGTTACAAACATCCGACTTACAAACAGGTTTGGTTGGGGCTTTGAAGCAGGCGCAGCTATGCAGATACCACCAAAACAAACAGAAGCTGCTTGGAGACAACCAGAGCAGAACTTTAAAAATGCTCTCTGCCTCAGCCCCACATCCATACAGTGGCTAGAATACTGGCCTATGTACAGGGTTCCTGTAAGGACTGCTGAGACAATGCATATTTAAGAAGATCACTTAATACAGCGGCCCCGGATGGGCCCAGAAGTAGCTTCTGGTCGTGTCCAGGAGGTGTTCTGAGGTGCAGGGAAGCCCATGGAGTGGGCCACGGGCTCCGCGTGACCTCTGGAGGGCCCAGTATGGCCGCAAATTAAGTATTGCGGCGCTACGACCCTGCCTCCCTGCAGACTCCAGCATCCAAGGATTTGTGGTATCCGCAGGAGGGGCAGACCCAAACCCCCATGGATACTGAGGGACCACTGTACTAAGATCAGAAGAACTGTCGCATAAAAGCATTACGTGGAAGAACATACATTCTCAAAACAGGTGTGGGGAGAAACTACTCTGGGAATCCCTACCTTTAGAGCTCAAGCGGATGGTGACCAAACAGAGCCTCTTCAGTGAGGTTGCCCCAGTTATGAAATACACTCTGCAGAAATATTTGTCTGGCATTACCCTTGTTATCTTTTAGATGCCAAATTAAAACTGCTTTGTTCTTTGTAACTTTTAGCAATATTTCTCTTTCCTATTACTGTTTACCATTTATTATATTAGATAGGTACTGTACTTTAGATGGTAATGTTATTGTGGTTTTTGTGACAATTGTATTTGGAGTTTTGCAAGTTGACTGAGAATGCAATCCTAGGCATATTTACTCAGAAGTAAAGCCTAGTAAATTCAATGTGACTTACTCACAGGGAAATGTGCATGGGAAATATGCATACAATTACAGTCTTAGAAGTTCAACAGAAAGGTAGGATATATTATTGACTGCCATCATTCTGACTTTTGCATGTGTGCATTCGTAATGCTACTACCTGTACTTGTATTATCATTGTGCATTAAGGCAACAGTGCCTTCTCCTGGCTACTGCTCAGATGGGCAGCCCGATCCTGCTTAAGGATCCACAGTCAGTCCATAGGGACGGCCGCAGGATCTTCAGCAGTTCCCGGGCCGCTCTGGAGCAGCCTGGGGACTCCTTGGGCTGTCTGGGGCCTATTGGCCTCCTTGAATGTATGCCAGCTCTCTAGCAGATGTACACTTGGGGAGTTATGGAAAGGGCTGCTGAGCCCGGGAATGGGGACGGGGATATCACGGCTGACATCCCTGCCCCCTCCCGGGCTGGCTTGTCCAACAGCCGCCCTTCCTCGACACCCAGTCTGCACTTGCAACCACTGGCATAAGCCTTACCTTGCTCTGGTGGCTGCAGGTCAGTTCCGTGGCGGAGTGAGGATTGCCAGTCTGCGTGATGGCAGCCCTTACTCAGAGGGTGCCGAAAATGCGCTTTACGGCGTTTACAGCACCCTCCGCCTACAGAGTGCACGCTCCACAGGCATAGGGTTCCGCAGGATTGCGCCGTGAAGCACAGATACATTTGGAGCACTATTATGTAGCTATGGCCCAGCACAAAGTGCTATAAACAATGTTCATTACGTATATTTTATTAATGAGACTTCTTACTATAGTTTCAGATCTTGAAAAACATGACTTGTGCTTTCAGAACTGCAAAGTATTTTCAGCTACTTTTTCATGTATATCTATAATATGCCATTTCATCATGCATCTCTTTTAGCACAGAACACCCACCCTCCTTTTCTGTAGTTTCGCATACATGTTTGTGAACGCACACCCACAAACATCAATAATGAAGAATGACAAAAAACCTGACAGATACGTTTTTATTGCCAGTGGGCTTCTGGCACACAATACTCTCCCTTTACCTGTTAGAAAATAGAGCGAGCAAGCTCACATCTTGGTCTGGGGTCTGACAAATCTTTCTATACCTTACTACCAATGTGTGAGGAATCAAGACTAGGTTTATGTAGTAGGTAATTTCCTTTGCTGGCTATAAAAGTCCTGACAGATTGGCACTAGAATTGTGCATAACTTTACTTAGGCATACATTTCAAATGTTCTAAAACAAGCTTTCTGCTAAAATGCTTTTTTTTAATATGAAGATTTAAACTTGTTGCACTGACCCTTGGTGGCCCAATAATCATGCCTGTCCACCTTGTAAGCGTCATGTCTTCATCATCTTCAAGGCCCCAGCTTACCGTACCATCTCCTACTCCTTTCTGACCTTCTTCAAGTTCTTCCAACAAGCGAAAATTACGAGGGACTTTAACTATTTAAAAAGAAGCAAAACAACATCAATAGAAGCATTCAAAGTCAACACCAGCATCTCTTCACCTATTAATATGACAGCTTACACCCCGAGACAGCATAAATCCACACCTTAGAATTTCTTCATATAAAATGTATCGGATAGCTCTATTACATTTCAACCGATATAAAAATAAACACATCTCAAATACAAGTGTCATTATACGATCACTAGTTTCTGCCTTAGGAAACTTCCAAATCTGATGCCCATTCAGTATCTTTTGGGTACCTCTGTGTACTGTGGGGACTTTGCAGTTTTTGCAATATCCTAATCCCTGTGAGACAATGCAGCTTCCATTATTCACAGCACACCTTTCAAATTTAAGACATTAAATTTCATCTCTTTTCAAAAATGTAGCTGGAAAGCATTTAAGTTACATTATTCTCTGTCGTTTTCTGATTAAGTAATGATTCAAACTAGAAATCACAGCTTGAAAATACAGTAAAACTAAGATTATTATATTTTTTCTTATACATAAAAAGGAGCCATTCCAAAAAGTGCTCCTAATCTGCAGATGGCACTGGCAACTGAAGTTGCTGAACGGATCAAATTACTAATCCAGCTACGTACACATTTGATTCCTTGTGTAGGTCAACAATTATGCAAGCATGCAATTTCTGCTCTAAGTCGCTTTGACCACAAGTATACTCATATCATAGGGCTATTTCTGAAGATAGAACTCAGGGAAATGCCAAGGGAATTTAAAAGATGATATTTGCATGAGAAATGAAGACAGAAACCTAACAAATGTATGAAGTTTAATTAATGTATGCTGGAAGTGATGTTTTAATGTTCCATCATTATGTTGAAATACATCAACAAGGGATGATTTGACCCATGTCATACTTTGACAAACACTGTAGGCTCTATGTCAAACATATGGCCTGTGGGCTGGATGCGGCACACGGAAACTCTTTATCCAGCCTGCATGATCGGTGGGCTCTCCCAGCACCATCATCAGTAGCTGAGCTGCAAAGTGACACATTGGCAGAAGCGACACTGCTGACAGGGCAGTACTGGGAGAGTCTATCATGTGGGCCACCCTTTCAGCAGCACTGCTTCTGCTAAGGTGTTACTTTTCAGAACGTCCCTCAGGTGCTGAGCTGCAAAGTGACACCTAAGCAGAAGTAGCGCTGCTAAAAGGGCAACCCACGTGATAATTGGGCTCTCCCATCTTGAAATTATCATCAAGATTTGCATATTTTTTCTTCTGCCATTTGCAGTTAATGAGTTCCTAAGTGAGAAAAAAAGTGCTTCATCATCTGCTGAAAGATGTTACTTCCTGCTTAATGACATTACTTCAGGTCCTCAGCAAGCACCATGAATAGTATTTGGTCTGCTGTATGAAACACATATTGTCACCCTGCTTATTTAACTTATATGCAGAGTACATTATGAGAAATGCAGGGCTGAATGAATCACAAGCCGGAATCAAGATTGCCGGGAGAAATATCAACAACCTCAGATATGCAGACGATACCACCCTAATGGCAGAAAGTGAAGAAGAACTAAAGAGCCTCTTCATGAGAGTGAAAGAGGAGAGTGCAAAAGTTGGCTTGAAACTCAACATTAATAAAACTAAGATCATGGCATCGGGTCCCATCAATTCCTGGCAAATAGAAGGGGCAGAAATGGAAGCAGTAACAGATTTTACTTTTCTGGGTTCCAAGATCACTGCAGACGGAGACAGCAGCCATGAAATTAAAAGACGCTTACTCCTTGGAAGGAAAGCTATGGCAAACTTAGACAGCATAATAAAAAGCAGAGATATCACCATGCCAACAAAAGTTCGTATAGTCAGGGCGATGGTGTTCCCAGTAGCAATGTATGGTTGCGAGAGTTGGACCATAAGGAAGGCTGAGCGCCGAAGAATAGATGCTTTTGAACTGTGGTGCTGGAGAAGACTCCTGAGAGTCCCTTGGACTGCTAGGAGATCAAATCAGTCAATTCTAAATGAAATCAAGCCTGACTGTTCCCTGGAAGGACAGGTACTAAGGCTGAAACTCAAATATTTTGGCCACCTAATGCGAAGAGAGGACTCTCTGGAGAAGACTCTGATGCTGGGAAAGATTGAAGGCAAAAGGAGAAGGGGAAGGCAAAGGATGAGATGGTTAGACAGCATCACCGATGCAACGAACATGAAAATGAGCGAACTCAGGAAGATAGTGGAGGACAGGAAGGCCTGGCGGGATATGGTTCATGGGATCACGAAGGGTCGGACACGACTTAACGACTGAACAACAACAACAACAACATGAAACACGTTTGACACCCCTGCTCTAAATAATGCAGGTGCTTCGCTGAGCAATAGTAGCATACAACGCAATGGGAGGAAATACAGTTACTACCACAGGGAAGTTACTACAAGTCACTGCCAGTTTTTCATTTCAAGACATGGCAAAACCTGAGGAGTAAGGGCACAATCTACTTGGGCCATGAACATCCACAACTCTTTATTTCAGTAGGACACAGATAGGACATAAGGTGTTGCTGCTTCTCCATAGTGCTTGGCTTCAAGAACAATTTCCTAAACATGTACAGCTTTAGAGAAAAAAGTACAGCTTTAGAGAAAAAAGTTACGGTAGATCATATCTGGCCCACTACTGTCAAACTGTAACTGTTAGCCCAGAAGTATGGCTGGAATCAGCTTCAAAGTATAAACCAACAACAGCATGATTTTCAGTAGCCAAGTAAGCAGTTGCTTCTTTAAAAAAAATAAAATAAAATATTTTTTGAGCAATCTTTTTAAAATTACCCTACTATTGTCTCTAGCTAAAATTGATAGTACTGAATTGTTGCTATGGGAAACAGTTTTTGAATTAGAACCTTTAACACAACCATGTATTACAGACTCCATAAAAGAGCTTGCAAAGCATTATACCTTTGACTCAAATTGCTGTAGCTGCTCACTTTGTTATATTCAAACAATGTCACCATCACAGCCACCATCAAATAGCCGAACCATTTGTTAATATATGCAACATCTATGGCAGGGGTCGGCAACCTTCTTCCACATAGGGCCCACAGACATTGGATCTGTCAACAGTATAAGAACACATGCGCATTTGATACACATGTGCGAACCTCCCAATTAAGCCATAGAGCTAAGAAAAAAAGATGTGGGCACAGTGTGGAGAGACGCATGCCCAGATGGAGAAAGATGCTCAACGGAAGCATCTGCCCTTTGTCTGCTTACACTGTAAACCTTACAGAGATAGAATTACAAACGAATTATTTTTCAGGATCACCACAGGTTGGGTTGATATCTTTTTGGGACTATGAGTTGGATTATTTTGGGTGGTGAGCCAGATCCAGCCCGTGGGCCATATGTTGCCTATCCCTGATAGGATTAGTTAACAGTCGTTCACTTTCTGCATAGTGCTATTGTCTAAGATGCCACAACAGATATTTCTAAGGATATAAAATCTACTACATACAATAGATGTCAGAAGAACCATCTTGCTTCTGCACGGCTAGGTAAGTGCTGTCTTTTGACTAGGAAAACGCCAGGGGTTGTATCTTAACAACACTTGCATATGTGATTTTCCTCACCCAATTCTCCCTAGGGTAGATCCCTATCACGGCTACCCAAGTTGGCTTACAACAGGATAACACAAAATAAAATCTCCAACCAAGACACCCATTAATTACAAAGACAGCATAAGGCAAAACCAAACATCAGAACTGAAAAGCCAAAACTAAAAGACGTCCAAATATCACTCCCCTTCAAAGGCTGAATGGAAAAATCAAGGCTTTACATATCTCCTGAGGGGGAGCATAGGATAGGGGCCAATCAGACCTCCAGGGAGAAGACATTCCACAAAGTTGGCACCACTAGTGAGACGGCTTTGCTCCTAAAAGATGTCCGCCATGTCTATAAAATAAGAGTACCCAGGGCAAGGCCCGATGAACAGAGTGTATGGGAAGGCACATGCAGGAGGAGGCAGTCCTTAAGGTACCCAGGTCTCAAGCCACATAGAACTTTAAAGGCCGTAACTGGCAGCTTAAATTGCCTGAAACACATTGGTAATCAATACAATTCACAGCAAATTGGGGTGATGTGATTCCCCAAGCAGCCCCAGTTAACAACCTGGCTGTTGCATTTTGTGTCAACTGTAGCTACTAATCACTTTTCAGGAGTAGCCCCAAGTAGAGAACATTACAACAGTCCAATCAGGTGGTGACCGGTTTGTGGATAACTAGCTAAATCAATTCTCTCCAGGAAAGGCGACAGCTGGCAATTAAGCCAAAGCTGATAAAAAGTACCGGTACTCCTTGCCACCAAGGAGAAAACCCAAATAGTGGAACACCCTCAGATTACAAACCTGCATTTTAACGGGGAACACAACCCTGTCAAGGACAAGCTGAACACCATCTCCCTAACCAGGGGAACACCCAACTAACATCATCACCATGTTGTCTAAATTCATTGGCCATGGCAAACCATGATCTGTAAACAAGAGACGGGCTACAGATTTGCATGGTCTAATTTTGTTTTTCCCGGAAGCATGCTCCACCAGTGGGCTCAAAATTTATGGAGTAAGAGGATACATGCATGATCCCTTAACTGTTAAGGCAATGCTAATCTATGTTAAATGATCCCAAGGATGAGCTCTTGAATAAGAACATAAGTAGTACCTTGCTGGATCAGACTAAGGGCCACTTAGTTCAGCATTCACTGCAGGAATCCCGAGAACCAGCAGGCGCTGAAAAATTGCCAGTTATTAACTGGGGATCATGGCCTACCTTCTGTCCACCGTTACCTATCCTTTACTTGAGCATTTGTAGCATGGGAGTCACTGATAGGGTTCACCTGTCAATAAAAATATAATGCACTTTGTACAGTAAAATAATAATTTGTATTATACTATACTGTGCATTACACTAAGCAGAATTCTTCCCTCAAAAACAAAAGTAGTACAGTATGGCAGCCCAAGTCAGAATTGTAACATGCTATACAGCATGTATTACCAATGAATTAACATAAATTTGCTTCCTTCCTAAAGCTCAATAACCTAGGTGCCCTAATTGAGAGAAACATTCAAAATTGGTAGTTTCAGCAAGAAAGCCCTTCACACACTTAATCATGACTGAAGGCTAGGAAAGTTACACATAATCACTTATACAGCAGTTACCAGTACTCCCATCTAAATCCATCCACCAGTCCCTACCTTCTAGGTCACTGGTCAGCTGCCAGAGCCACATCACCGAGTCCTAATCTTATGGTGGGCTAGAGCAGATCAATTATAGAAAATATATACATATTGTGCATAACTAAATTCTCACAATAGGAGAAAAATATTTGCAGGTGTAGACCTGATTGCAAGAGCAACCTGATCCAGCACAGCAGTTGCTTCATCGAGCTGGAGAGGAAGAAGAGGAAGGAACGGTGGGGTTGCCTGTAATGCCACTAGACTCAGTGGGCCAGTCAAAATGTGTTGGTGGGCTAGATATGTACTGCAGGCCATATTATGGGGCCCCCTGGCTTAGGTACTTCTGCCATTCTCCTTGGTAAAACTACTTTTGCAATACACCTTACAAAAATTATGTAACTGTGCTGTAGAAGTGTTCAGCTTTCCAAAACTAGCAATTATATCATGGTAATTTTTAGAATTAAAAGGTGGAAAATAAACACTCTGAAAAAATATGCAATTATGAATCACACAGGTATACAGAAATTGGATTATCTAATGCATAGTCAGGCCCAATCTCTGAATGATGCATTACAGAAACCAATTCTCCAGGTTACCAATATTTTCTCTTCTCGTTCTTCAAATTTTTTTTACAACTTACAATGGACAACTCCATAAGGAATGGATGATAAATCCATAAATGCAAGATGAATAAGTAGAGATTGGTTTCTTTTAATTCAGTAGTCCTGCTATTGACCATGTGTCAAATGGTATGGACAGCACTGACTCTCTCTGTGCCATGTCAACCCTATTCTCCGATTTTCTTCATTTCTGAGAAAGATGTATGGACATCTTAACAGTCTCTCTGCTCTTACAACATTCCTTAGGTCAATTACCACCATTTAAAGATGGGTGTGGGAAACGACTTGTCCAAGGCCACAGAATGAGTCCATGTCACAGATGGAACCAGAAGCCAGCTGAATGTTTAAATACTTTCTAGCATTCAAATATATGTTAAATGTGTTGCCTTTGGGAGTTGCTAAGAATTATGGGTGCAGCTGCCACCTAAAATATTTCTAATTTCTTTTGTTCAGTAGTTATCTATGATGTAGTTTTGGGGGAGGGATGGGATACACAAGCTAAACTCAAGTAATATAGCAATCCATTTATTGATGACAGTATTTTTTAAAAATTGATTCTAGACTTGGAGTGGATTTATTGATAATTTTGATTAAGAAAAATGATGTCCCAGTAGACAGAAGAGTCTATTTTAATGTTTGTATTTTTCTTATAATTTAATAAAAATATTAAAATATGTGATCTAAATTAACACAGCCAGTACTTTATGAGAGGAGCAGGATGTCAAGAGCTTTAAGCCCTATACAACTTATGTCCTTTATTCCAATTGTCACTCACATTTTGCATGCAACAGCAACATTTACAGAATTCACTAGCCAATCCAGATTTTAAGAGAGTGTGTGGTCAGTAGACAAAGTAAACACTAACAGCAAGAACAATTCAATACATACCAACAACTGCTACACCTGCTTCACACACCCAGTTATTATACCCTGATGTCTCACTGCACTGAGCAATTCATCTATCATCAAGTACACAGAATGAATTAAGAAAAAAATATAATGAAGAGTTAGGAAATAACCTAAGCACCCACCCAATGAAGAAAAAGCACAACCC
Source organism: Plestiodon gilberti rubricaudatus (assembly GCA_026170595.1). Lineage (NCBI taxonomy): Eukaryota > Metazoa > Chordata > Lepidosauria > Squamata > Scincidae > Plestiodon > Plestiodon gilberti. The sequence goes on from JANXHW010000004.1 coordinate 45,376,774, forward strand.
ACCAGCTCATTTCTAAAGTTATCAAGTTAACAATATTTTTTTCAGTGGTGCTGCTTTTTAAACTTTAAGTCACCAACTGACTCAGGCCTCATTCAGGAGTTTGTCTTCTATGTCTCATAAGTGTGCCCTCTTCATTCAAAACTCCAGCCACGCCCAGCAAGCCTGAGTTTATTTCAAAAGTACTGCATTACCTTATTTGAGCTAGCATTTTGTGACAAGGGTTAATGCTGGTGGAGGGCGGGGCCTTGAATATGTAGCCGATTTTTATTGTGGTGGCTTCATTTGGCTAGTTTCCAATTGTTGTAAAATTATTTTTAAAGATTTTAATCAACTAAACCCCAACAGAGGTATGCACTAGAAAATGCGAATGAAAAAGCCTTTTAGAAATCCTGAACGAACAGTTTCTCTTAAGGCACACCTTAAGTGCAGTTCAATAACAAAAAGATACTAATCAATGTTAAGATGATGCATTTTATGAATTGCAATTTTAATCAGTTTTATGTGGTCCATTGGGGTCTGCTTGTTTTACTGTTTTTAAATTTACATCTGTACTGTTTTTATGTAGTAAGCCACCTTGAGTGCCCTGTGTGGGAGAAAGGCAGGGTATAAATTGTCTAAATAAATACATTTAAAAGAAAGTTTTAAATTAAATCCTTAACAGTAACATAATAGACTCAGTGATTTAAATAATTTAGCAAGTTTAGTACCCATCAGCTCAGTGATAATATTTAGTCTATAAGGGGTAATATTTACAGTCTAAGCAAGTAAATCCAAGTTATTAAATAGAAGTATTTGTGGAGAAAAATCCACTAATTTTACATCTATGATCACCTACATTATACCCCATTCTTTTGAGAGATTCAAGTACCAGTTGGTTTGTATAATATTAAAATCCACAGCACTAGAACATTTTTATAATAAACCTCTGATGGGTAATAGTTCTGCATTCCATAAAATTACAGCATGAACATAGAATACCCTAAAACAGAAAGCAAGTGAGACACAAAATAAGACTTGATAATGTCCTTTTTCTGAATTCATTCAAAATAACTATCAGAAAGGGAAGCGATGGTGTGCAAAAAGGCAAGGAATTCCACAATAGGATCACATTCACTAGGATTCCATGGTCCTATGGTATACACACAATCAGTGGGTTAAGGTATTCCACCGCACTCATCAGCCTACATACTGAAAGACTGACTTCACTTTTTTATCATTCTGACAAATGGGGTTAGCAAAGAGAGACTGGTCATGTGTGGGAGGTGAGAAAGCCCAGTTTGGAGAGTAGGGTTGCTGGCAGAATGTTATGGGGGGGAAGTAGGGCTGAGAGAAAAAAGGAGAAGGAGGGGCCAATAGAAAAGAGACATGCTAAAGTTTTGCTTTTTTTTCCCCTTAAAATTACAGCATGAACATAGAAGACCCTAAAACAGAAAACAAGTGAGACAACACATAACCAAATTCCCTTCTTGAGTTTTGCAAGAAACCAACCAACAAGATCACAGCTGGAAAGGAGGAAATTATGAGATTACCTAGAAACAAAAGTTTATAAGCAAGGCTTTTCTTCCTTACAGACATTAACCTGACGAGTGCTATGAAGATGTTTAGGACTTAATTACATCTATTCTCCCTTTGTTAAAAAAAACTTCCAGCCCAGCCTCCAGAACCAGTTATGGCAGCACCTCTGAGGTAAGACGATTAAACCCCACCTAAAATCTATGAGGGCATCATTTGCCTGCGAGGAGCCCCAGTCATCCTCATCTTATCTGGGAAAGGGTCTCCTTTTCTCCAGACTCCATGAAGGAATTCCTCAGCCAGCCTAACCCAAGCCCAGCAGATTTATCCCATACAAAAGCAAGGCAACCTCAAAGGAAAGCCACCTTGAACACCACCATCCTTCTCCCCGCAAGAAATCAACTTCATGAATGAAAGGCTGCCTTGACCGCCCAGGCAGCCGCGCATTTCTCCGAACACAGTCAACCAGGGCTCGCAATCCCAGCGCCAACCCCGCGGCCTCTCCACCCTCCTCCCCGAGGCTGGAACTCTGGCCAAGCTGCGCTGTCACCAGCCACTCTCCACGAGGCGAGCCAGCCTCAGGCCACCACCCGGGTTTCTGGGGTGAGAGACCCTCCCTCCCATGCAAGCCCCCGCGGCCTTTCCAAGACACCCCCCCAACACAGACCTGTGGATCCAGCCATCTTGTCCAAACCCCTCCCCCACCAGCCAGGAAACACACGGGCGCCAAGCACGTGACTTGTGCCCTTGCGTGGATCGTCACTTCCTGGAAACAAGCTCCACCCTCTCGTCCTCCCCGGCGCTGTGCCTTCTTCCCTAGCAACCTCAAATCACCCTGACTGTAGAGACATGAGGGGAGAGATGGCAGGTTGGGGTGTGCAGGATGAAGAGAGCGATGCGAGCCGAGCCATCCGTCCCTGTCGGGACAGTGTGGTTAAGGAAGGGGTAATGGTGGAGCTAGCGTCTTTATCCTACACACTGGTGCAAGTCCCATTCAGCTCAGCGTGATTTTATACGTTGCCATCAGTGGCGCGCATCGACTTTCTACAGTCGTTTTACGAGTTGCTTGTTTTGTCTTCCTTGACTTGGAAAGCACGCCTAAGGGCGGTATCGGTAGGGATAGGGAAGCTCTAGGAAAGGAAAATGTCCCTTGCACTGGCTTACAATGCAATCCTATGTGCATGTCTACTCTCAGAAGTAAGTCCCATTATAGTCAATGGGGCTTACTCCCATATACCGTGTGGATAGGATTGCAGCATTAGTTGAGCCTCCTTAGGTAGGTGAGGAAGAGGGAAGGGAAAGAGAAGGAACAGAGACTTGCATGCCCTCTCCCAGTTGCCAACTTGGCAACTGGGAGAGGGCATACACGCGGAGGCTATGGTAGTTGTGGCGGGGTATAAGGAGGGAAGGATACAGAGTCCTTCCCAGATGTTCCCCCACCTCCTCCAATTCCACTTATCTGATGAGCCACTTGCTTCCCTTATGTTGACACCTTCTTGTCTCCTGCCCACGCCCCTCCCATGCTTCTTCCACCCTGTTTGGAGATTTTCACCAGCTGTAGTTGCGCCAGAGTTGAAGGAATGTCAGTGCAACGTTGCCATGGCACATCCATCGTTGGAATTAGAGCTATGATAGCAGGACCGTTGTTGTGCTGGTGTAGCAGTCATTGCGCTGGCATCCAAATGCATACTCCATATCCTGTGCTTCTCAGACTGGCATTTCTGAAGTATAGGATTGCACTGTAGGCTGCAACCCTGCATCTACTTCCTTGGGAGTAAGCCCCGTTGAAAGCAGTGTTAATCACTTGCTCAATGCTCCCATTAAATTGTGCTTGGGCTGCAGTGGTTTTCAAACTGTGTTAACATGGAATGCGAAGATTCCTTGAGAGCTTATTTGAGTTCTGCAACAATAAAGTCTAGTGATGGACAAGCTTCTCCAAAGCTTGCCCACCATAACCAATCTTCTCCTGCAATATTTTGCCTCAAAAGGATGTTCTGAGGATGAAGTTGATGTTAATGTACATAGCACTATGAAAATGATAGAAAAATGAAAATTATGTATTTTGCATCCAGTTCCAGGGGTTCAAAAATCAGAAGCAGCAGATTGAAGATATACAATAGATGCAAAGCAAAAAAAAAAACCCCAGCCATTTGTTAACTTTTATTTGGCTGAGCTGCTTCCATCTGTTTAACTTGATTGCTGTGCAAAAATTTCCTAGAAAACCCATTTCCTACAATGACTTATCAAGAGCAAAACTGTGTTACTTAAACTTATCTGAGGGGAATTAGCTCAAATGGTAGAGCGCTCGCTTAGCATGCGAGAGGTAGCGGGATCGATGCCCGCATTCTCCAATGGTGTAGGTGTAGCTTATTTCATAGCTCACATTTTTTCTTTACAGCTGGTTGTTTTGCTAACTCCTTCGTTGAATACGTGGATAATTGTAGGGTGACTGATGGTTTGGAGATAGTCATATATCTTGATGAGGAGTATGGTTTTAAATAACATGCCCCGCCGAAGAGCCAGTTTTGCCTAAAAGAAACGAAATGCGGTATGGTAGTATGTAAGGGTACTTTCTGGAAAGCCCGTTCCGTCTTATGACTCACTGAAAGCTATGGGCTGCAAAAGGCTACTAGAAGGGGAATTAGCTCAAATGGTAGAGCGCTCGCTTAGCATGCGAGAGGTAGCGGGATCGATGCCCGCATTCTCCAAAGTGGATTTTTTTCCCTTTCACATTCTTAATGACAAAGCCACCTGGTTATGAGTCTGTAACTTGTCTTATTCTGTCAGACAAATAGGAACGGGAGACGCTCAAAGACTAGAGCCCCACTTTGGAAAGTTTTTCATATGTTGTATCGTAGAGGGATCCTTCACAAAGTTACATATGCACCGAGAAGGGAATCGCCCACAGTGTTACTGAATGTTTGTAATTGTAATGACAGAGGCTTCCAGGCACCTAAGCACTCTATTCGAAAGTCTTTTGTTAGCTGCCTCATGAAGCTTTTCTCCTGAAAGGCAGAATATAAATCTTTTAACTAAATAAATGTCACGAGTAGCTTAAAGTACAGAGTGTTTTGCGTTCCGGAAGCAATAGGATTGATGCTTGCAGCTTATTTTTTTCTTTGTGTGAATTCTAGTGAAGAGACTGTTCAAAAGGATGTCTTGCTTTTTTTTTTAATTTAAAGATATGCAAATAGAAATGCAACCAGTGGGTAAGCCTAAAATGTATTTTTAAGAGAACGGTCTTTCCAATAAAAGATGAATGGTCTCGTTTTGTTATAGTTACTTTTGATTTGAAAAATACAGTACATGCCTTGCTGTTTCAATGACGAGCCTGCTGGACTCTTAATGTTGTCTATGTGAGACTGTGTTCATAGCAAGCAGCTGTCTCTTGCATTGTGGCGGAAAGCTGAGTCAGCCGAAACTTGAGAAATAGTCACTTGGCATTTCATGACGAGGATTTCTGTTCGCAGCCTTTTCAAGTACGTTTACAGGAGGGGAATTAGCTCAAATGGTAGAGCGCTCGCTTAGCATGTGAGAGGTAGCGGGATCGATGCCCGCATTCTCCAGTTTTGTTTATGTGCTTTAGGAAAGAGCTAGAGAGATAATCGTCGTTTTACAAGAGTCTCTCTGATCATAACTATGTATAACACAAAATAAAAGAAACCAATGGGTACGAAACTATTCATCTGACAATTTTATTGAATGAACATTCAGAACCAGTGCCGGATCCTACTACTCAAATGCAAGTCATATCAGTGTCCAATGTTTCTTATTTCTTAGTACCTATGCACATGCGAGTAGATAAATAGGTACCGCTTGTGGGAAGGTATCAGCGCTCCGTGTTCCAGCCGCATGCTACGCGCTGCGGCAAGGAGAGTCCGGCCACGGCCACGGCCACGGCCACATGACCACGGAGGCGGCTCAAAACAGGAAGATCGAAGAGGGAGGAGGGAAGCAGTAGAGAGAATCGGCGAAGACGAGCAACATCGTCGTTAGTAGGGGGAATAGGGAAGATACAGCCACATGCATAAGCTGTATGGGGGGGGGGGGGTTTGGCAGAAGATAAATCAAACCTCTTTTTTCTCAAGAATTCTTACCGTAAGTTGATCGATCATATTGTTTCTAATTCAGCTTCATGCAAAAAAAAAAATCTTGTTAGATATAAAGCCTTCCCTTGGCCTTTGGCCCCTTGCTGGTCGAAACCAATTTCCCCTTATCAGAATATAATTATTTGTAGATCAGTGATGTGCAGTAAAAAAAAATATACATTGAGTCTTTAAAGCCCTTTTATAAGGAACAGTTAGCATTTTTTTCAGTTAACTTGAAAACAATTTACATCATCACAGATTTTTTTTGAAGCCAAGAAGTCAACTTTTAAGCCCTTTTGACTTTTTAAAACAAATATACACATGAACTTGCTAGCTAGTCATATACATATTTTAATCGCAAGATGAATGACCTATTGTATGTTCTGCAAACGTATTCATTCTTTAAACAAACTTTAAAACAAGAAGCAAAATGAGTTGATTTACAATACAGTCCTATATGTCTCTACTCATAAATAAGCCTCATTGAAATCAATGGGTCTTAACCCTAGGCAAAGGTGTATAATATAGGTGTATAATATAGTATAATATTGCAGCCTTAATTTTATAGGCCATAGGTAATTACTGATATATTTGATTCCTTCAAGGTCCTAATAGCTGGATAGTTGATGCTTTACTCAAGAATTTAGATTGCCTGCATCTCCTCCTTGTGGTGATAATTATACCCAAAATTTGTATTACTTTAGCACTAGTGGCACAACACTTGCTCATTTTAATGCAAAAGCCACGATGCAAGCATACATTTATTAGGATCAACAACAACAGACAGAATTTTAAACTTAAGTTCTCCAGAACTCTTAATCAGGGCAGGCTAGATGTTAAACACAGGGGGAAAAAAAGTAGACGTAAACTATGCATGGTGTAATCATCTTGAAGTTTGCAATTTATAAATCTTAAATGAAGTATAGGAGTTAAACAGACTCATTTTGATTAGCCTCACTGAGTGCAAGACACTGATCTCAGGTGGCATGCAGGGCTTCTGCCAAGAGGTGACTAGTATGAACTTCAGACTTTTACAAAACTATCCCCCCCCTTTTTTTTTGTTTTATCATCTAACAAACAGTTTGGGAGACCTTAAAATTTTGTATCGTTTTGATCTACCTGAATCAAGGTATGGCTAGATAGGGGCTTTTGGATTTTTAGCTAATGCATCAGTAGTGCACCTGCAATTTTTTGAGAATGCCACATTTAGCTATCAAGCTGAAGGATTTTGAAGTGGATTTTGAAGTGGAGGAAAATTTATGTTCTACCACCTGAAAAACCAGACTTTACTTTTCACACACCCTTTGTCTCCAGTGAAAACCTACAACTGCCTTCCTTTTGCTACACCTACACTGGTGGAATCAGCTGAGAACCCACCCTGCATCAAAGAAAACATTCTTAGACAATTTTATGCAGTCCACTCAAAATCGGTTCAATGAGACTTGCTTCCAAGTAACTCACTGCAAGTTGCTCCAAGTCTTGCAGACAGGATTGCAGCTGGGCAGCCCAATCCTATGTAAGCCTAAAGGGCTGGCTGCCGTATGCTATGCAGGTTCCGGGCTGCCCCAGGGCAGCCCTGATGCACCTCTAGGGAAGGTGATGATTGTCCCCTTCCCTGGGTGTAAGCAGCAGGAGGCCCACCGGGCCTCCTCAAATGTATACGAGCTCTGGAGCTCAGGCACCGGCTGTGTAGGGGCCTGGAGAGGGCTTTGGATATGGTGTATCTCGCCGCTGATATCTCTGCCCTCTCCAGGCCTGGCCCAACTCGGCCAATGGCGCATTTACAACACCCTGCGCCGGGGGAGCACGTACTCCCCCGGCACAGGCCTACCCAGGATTGCGCCGTGAATCATTAACACCAATGTTCCAGTGAGCAAATATAATCTAAACATCCCTGACTTTTAGCAAGGATGGCCAGTCATCTAGCAACCAAGAGAATACAGATGCTTCAAGTCAACTAAAAATGTTCTAGTTTGACTGAATTACAAGAGATCGTGTGTGTGTGTGTGTGTGTGTGCGCTGAAAAACCTTTGAAAGCAATGTGTTTTTGTTGCAGCAGAATAAGGTAACTGCTGTATCTTGAAGACTAATGGATCTAGCCTAGTTGATGCACAAAATGAACAGGTATCTAGTATTTAATCCAAACACTTTATTTTGCGTCATAATTGTTCAAGGCTCAAAATAGCAGCCTTGCTTCACTCTAATTTTGTTTAAAAAACAAATTGCCAACATTCAACAACACTTTAATAAACTTCTATGGATCAGTCTCACGAGGCCATGTGATTAAAGACATACATGCTCATGGGGCAGGTATATCCTCACTGCTTCCATCTGGTCAGTTTGTGTGAAGGTTTTTAAAAATAGCGTTAGTGCCACATGATTAAACAAACTGCCCCTAATGCAAGGGGCGAGGTTGCATCCGTGCCATGAGCTTGCATGTTCTCAATCACATGAGGCCCATCAGATTGTTTAAATGTCATGCAAACCAGCCCCAAGAAACACAATCCAAGGTGGTGATATGTCTGCAGATAGAAGCAGGCTTTTTTAGGTCTGAGCAGAGAGCATATTTAACACTTGGCCCACTCTCATGGTAAGTCTACTTTCTTCCATCAGAGAGTTGTCGCTCTCTGTCATATACATGCAGGTGCCAGAGTATCGTCCTGCTCTGAATGGGGTTGCACTCCCTCTGAAGGAGCAGGTCTGCAGCTTGGGGGTCCGCCTGGATCCGCAGCTGCTCCTGGATTCCCAGGTGGCAGCTGTGGCCAGGAGGGCCTTTGCCCAGCTTCGGCTGGTGCGCCAGCTGCAACCATACTTGGATCGCACAGACCTGACCACGGTGACATCGCGACTAGATTATTGTAACACGCTCTACGTGGGGCTGCCCTTGAAGACAGTTCGGAAACTGCAATTAGTGCAGAATGCGGCGGCCCGTGGAGTCACTGGAGGTAGGCAGTTTGACTCTGGCGGGCCGCTCCTCTGACAGCTGCACTGGCTGCCGATTCGTTTCCGGGCCCAATTTAAAGTGCTGGTTTTGACGTTTAAAGCCCTATACGGCTTGGGGCCAGGATATTTGAAAGACCGCCTAATTCTGTATAGTCCGGCTCATCTCCTTAGATCATCAGATAAGGCCCTTTTGTAGGTACCATCACCCAGGGAGGTGCGAGGGGAGGCAGCCAGAAATAGGGCCTTTTCAGTAATGGCACCAACCTTATGGAATTCCCTCCCCTTTGACTTACGAACTGCTCCCTCCTTGGACACTTTCCGGCAAGGCCCAAAAACCTTCTTGTTCAAAGCCTTCTGAGTCCTTGCCTTTAACATTCTGCTAGTACAGGTGGGGCACTGCTGTTTTTATGATCTGTTTTTAATTGTAATAATTTTTTAAACCAATTTTTAGATGTTTTTATTAGTTTTTGTTAAATAGTTTCAAAACAATAAAAAACAGTTATGTATGCACTTTCTTGGTATTGTACTTTTTTTCTGTTGTAAGCCGCCTTGGGTCCCTTCGGGGAAAAAGGTGGGATAAAAATATTGTAAATAAATAAATTTTCTACAGAGTCAGTTTAAAGTTGCTGTAGACAGAGGAAGTCACTGACAATAGGCAAAAAAAAAGTTAAGACTGGGCTAAGAAGGTACTAGTCAGAATTTCCACTGGCTGGAATCCAAAGTGCCTCACGTGGTGGCTTTTTAGCTCTCCCCCCCTCCTTCCAGCAGCAGCCCCTTGTACTTCCCAGAAAGTCATAGGACAGTGGTACGCCATGAGGCACAAGGGACAATGACCATAAAAGATCATCAGCAAACCTCCACCGCCACCCCAGCAAAAGTGGATGGGCTTCTCTTGAGCTCCATAATCAAAAGCAACATTATATGAAATAATATATATTAGAAATAACATTTTAATAGTATCTTGACAAGAGAAAGGCACTAAACAAAGAGCATGTACAGTTTTTAAACCAGGCAAAAGGGGACCATTACATACAAAATGTCAATTGACAGTCAAACAGGTACAGGTTCATTATTTTAGATTTTAAGTGTATGGCAAACTACATCAGTAATATTCAAATGCATCATCTAACATGTGGAAGTAGTGCTACAGTCAACATGCAATCCTTGAATTTGCATTAATTACAAACTGTTGTCCATTATAGAACTTTGAGAAAAATTGACCATAACAAATCTTAAAGTTAAATCATACCACTAATTTACAGTGCTGATATTGGTGGCTTAACAATGAATATTATGTCTCAGTTACAAGGGCATCTTGTACTAGCCAAATTATAGGAAGAAGCAGGTTTTATAAATCCATTATTGTGAAGTTAGAGGTTTATTTAGAGCAGTCTAACAGTTTTTCCAGTCACAGTCAAGAAGTCATCATCAGCCAATGCATGAAGTGCTTCGTCAAACATTTCTTTAGTGACCGCCTAAAAGAAAACAGAACAAAATAAACACAAGTACTGTGTACAACAGCATTGCTTTATCACATCAACTCTCCTTTGCAGGGCTAGCCTTAGGAGCCATGGGGCCCAATCGGATGCACCTGGAAGCGTTTTGGCAGCAACACAATGACTTTAACGTCACTGCATCATCGGCAATTGCTTCCGGATTGCTCCAATTTTGGGCCAATCGAATGCAAGGGAGGGCCCTTCCAGCACCAGCTACGTGAAGCACACCCAGAGCTCCGTTCGCCTTATGACCCACCAAGTGTGTGTGTGTGTGTGTGGGGGGGGGGGGAGCCACGCAGGGCCCAATTGGACGGAATTGGTCCAGTTGCCTTAAAGCCGGCCCTGCTCCTTTGGAGAACCTTGAAGTGATCACCCTGAGGTTTTTTGGAAGTTTTGTTTCTCAGTAGGATTAGTAATGGCAGACCAGTTTTCTTGCCCTTTGTGATTTCCCCTATCTCAACCCCTTCCTGGCCGAGTACTACCTCCGGTGACATTTTCTTGCTGTGTACCACTAGAAGTGACTGGTGACGACATCATTGCCAGTTACTTCTGGGTTTTCAGAGGCCAGAAGACACAGGTAGGAGGCTCTGGGCAGGTGGGAGGGCCCTTCTCTGCATTCAAGAGGTTCAGCTAAAGCAGGAGCCTCTCAGTGAAAACGCACAGTCAAAAGCGCTGCATCAGAGTGGGGTTCCGGTAGTCCGGGGGGTTCGATTACCACCTGCAGTCAGCTGAAGTACTACTGGTGGTACTAGTACCACTGCTTGAGAACCCCTGTCCTATTACAATGTGCAGAAGTTGATCAGCGATTCAAACGAAGACCCAAGAAAACAACTTCTGGCTCACTCAGTACAAAAAGTAGTTATCCTACTTGGTGTGCCCTGCTCGGCTTTTTGTCTTCACATTGTATGTTTTTTTTCCTCTTTTACACACACACACACACACACACACACACACACACACACACGGTAAGTGTATCAGAATTCTTTGTACTGCTTCAGTAGACTAACATAGCTACTCCTTGGGAATCCCGTCCTATGACACTTTCTTGTTGTTACTTAAGTGCCTGTATATAGCATTGTTCAGTAAAGAAACTCTAAAAAGGATTGTGAAATTATTAATCTCTTCTAGAGACTCAGACATGGCTAGAAGTAACAAGGTGAGGGCTTCGTAGTAGGAGCCCTTTTTACCCCAAACCTAAATTAACACTGCTTTCCCCCCTATATTACCTATTCACAACAATCTTATGAGCAACTCATCATCTGAAAAACTCCAAAAACTTGATCCAGGGAGGAAAGAGGCATGTTTTGAACCTTGTAAAAGTGAGCAGCACAGGCACAGTAAGGTATGTCTTCAAATATACAAAAATCAAACATACCATTTCAGATTGTGCACGAAGATCATCAAACAGCTGCTGGTATCTTAGAGCTGGAGTTTTACCCTTTGACTGAATAAGCTTCTTCAAAACTTGAGCCAGTTCTTCCTTACGTTTACGGGCAGTTGCACTCATACCTTGAAAGGCAAGTACAGAAAGAATCACAATCCTTTTTCCTTAACAAACAAATCTTATTAAGCAGTTTTAGGCTAACTGACCAAGTACAACATTTAAACAGCACATTAGTGGAAGATCCTTCACATCAATTCATTTTTAGATACGGACCTGTAGTGAGAATAGATATGTCCACAATTCCCGTTCTTGGATCAGTAGCAGACTGTTTTAGAGCCTCACGGTGAAGGCGCTTGGCTTCCTCTACATCTATCGTTTCCACCTTATCAGAAAAGCGCACTTTAGCATGAGCTTCGGCCAGACGAATCAAAGACTCCAACTGTCGAGGATATGCAGAAACCATTCCTCTACCACTTCCAATCTTCCTCATATCCACATATGCCTAGTGAGAGAGGACAGGAAATACTGGATTTCATTTTTTTTTTCATAAATGTGTTAAACAGTTAAAAATAGAAGTCACATCAAGTGAAAAATGTCTTTCAAAATATTCTCAAAATTACCTGTTTTATGCCAATACAAACAGCATGTACTTTGTCATGTTTTATCAAAGGCAGTGCTTCTTTAACTGATGTGCCAATATGATCAATAATGTATTTGAAACCTATTATTGAGACCAAGCAAGCACATGATCCAATTTTTTTTTAAAAAGGCAACAGAAGAACAAAGATGACTATGCACGTAAGATCAGGCCAAGGCCCATCTAAGTCCAGTTTCCTGTACCTCATGGTGGCCCGCCAGAGCATGCAAGACAACAAGATACCTGTATTCTGTTGCCATTTCCTTGCATCAGGTATTCAGAGAGGCTACCTCTAAAACCTGGAGGTTGCATATAGTCATCATGACTTGTGACCAGTGTTGACCTTTCCTCTATAAATCTGTCCAATCCCCTTTTAAAGGTCAGGTGCCATCACAACATCTTGTGTCAAGGAGTTACACAGATTATACACAAGGTAAAGAAATATTTTTTCTGTTCTGACTCTCCCACCAGTCAATGTTACGGCGCAATCCTGTGTGGGCTTTGCGCTGGGGCAGCACATGCTGCCCCAGCGCAGGGTGTCGCAAACGTGTTGTAAGGCACTTACATGACACCCCATGAGCAAGCAGCGCCGGCGCTGCTCGCTCCACCGTCACCCCGACCGGTACAGGTAAGGCCTACGCTGGTTGGGGCAGGGGCGGACTGGATGTCGAGGAAGTGCGGCCATTGGCCGCCTGGGGCCTGAAGGGGGCAGGGATACCGGGGGCCGAGATCCAATGCTCCCTCCAGGCCCCAGATATGCTGACATGGTCGGCGTTACTGTGCGTGAGCTCTAGGGCTGGTGCACATTCGAGTAGGCCTACCGCTGCCAACTCTAGGGGAAGGGGACGATTGTCCCCTTCTCCCAAGTTGTTCCCAGGCTGCCCCGGGGCACCCCTGGAACTTGACAGGATACAGCGGCTGGCCCTTTAGGCCAGCCGCCGTATCCAACAAAGGATTGGGCTGCTTGTGAAAACAACTTCCCTCTAACCACTCTATCCACCCCGTGCATAATTCTATATTTCTCAGTCATGTTCCCCATCCCTGCACCTTCTAAGCATCCATTCAATGGCGTCGTTCCCGTCAAGTGACGGGAGCGGGCCGCTATGGGGTGACGCGCGCACCTCCGTGATGCGCGTCGCCCGCCAGATGCTCCGAGGCCGGACCAGGAGCCAGCCTCAGAGCGTCCGGCCTGGCCCTGGCCCTCAAAACGGTCTCTGCACATGCGCGAAAACAGTAAAAGTTCGCGTATTGACGCAGTGGGCCTTCTTTCAGAAGGCCCTGGACTGCTGGCCGGGCCAGATGCTCCGAGGCCGGCTCCCGGGCCAGCCTCGGAGCGTCCGGAGGGCGACGCGAAGGGGTGGGGTGCAGCCGGGTGGCCCCCCCAAAAAAATCGTTCACACACAGTGAAAAAAAACCGTTCACTCACAAAAATAGTTCTATGGGGGGATCACTAGGGTGATGTGCGCCCCCCCGCCTTGGGGTGACGCGCGTCCTAGTGACGCCTCTGCATCCATTTGGTTGACAACCAGTTTAATATCTACTCCATGGATTAGCTCAATTAAAAATAATAATGTTTTAACACACTCTTACCTCAATAAGAGCTTGACTTGCTTCTTCACTGAGCCTTGGACTGACATAACTACGAGCATAAGCAATATAATCTTTTAATACTGCCATATCCATGTACTCCTCTTCAACCTGCTCTTCAGTTTGATAGTACAATGCAACCAAGTGGTGAGCCAAACGTCTGTCATATGCTTCATCTCTAGGGTCCAGCATAAGGAAAATGAGATCAAACCTATGTAGGAGAACAACATAGTGTGAAGAATTTTTCCAACATTATAACTTGCTCCATAGACTTGATAAAGCTTTTGGATTGTTGCAAGGTCAACCAAATGCCAATATAGTCAAGCTCTAATATGACTGATTTTCTCGATTTCTGGAAAGCAAACTTTTCTTCATATAATAGGGAGAAACCAGCATTTATTTTGATTTGTTATATATCTACCAATTCGTCTAGAACAGACCCCAACAGTCTGCAACCTGTTGATTCCAACAACCAATGACAACAGGCATTTATAGTTCTTACTCTGTATACCGATATGGGATGCATTCAGTTTTGAATGGAAACTGAAGACATCGAACATGTTGATTCTCAAAAGTAGGAAAAATGTTATTGTGCAGGTAACAAAGTACTGTACAGGTAATGACGATCCGCATATATGACAGATGTTCCCGAAGTGTAAACGAAGAATTAAAGCTACAGTAAAAAGGTAAAGGTGACCCCTGACAATTAAGTCCAGTCGTGACCGACTCTAGGGTGTGGTGCTCATCCCCATTTCAAAGCCGAAGAGCTAGCGTTGTCCGAAGACGCCTCTGTGGTCATGTGGCCAGCAGGACTGTATTTTAAATGCAAAAAAAGTTGTCTTTAACTCTGTGTTTGTGTGTGTGTTTCTACCTCCATTGACAGGTAGAAATCTTGTTGTGCTTTGTGTTACTCATAACGTACACTGCGTTTGCCATTCATTTCCTACTACAACTCCACTCTGTGGAGTTGAGGACTCGCTTAATGACGGTTTCACTATATGACGGGTTTTCCAGAACGTACCCCCGTCGTTAAGCGGGGGACACCAGTATACAATTATATAATGTGACTGAGCATACCTAGATAACAATGTATGGGGAAGTTGAATGTTTTCAATAGTAGTTTTCTTTGGATTCCACTGGGATTCTATAGGATTAGCAGCTGCCAGGACTGAGGTTCGAGCATTCAATTGGCAAATAATTCCAGCCTGTCAGAAAGGAAAGATATGAGCTTTATTTACAGTACTAATAGGGTCAAAAATTATACTCTGCACATGGGTTGCAGCAATAACTATCAATACTTAACGGTGTTGAGAACTAGAAGCCAGACACACATACTTATTCTGAGTAACCATTCATAAAACTGCAGTCAATCTCTCTTATTAAAAGTGTACTTAAGGCTGCAATCCTACATACGCTTATGAGGGACTCTGAATTGAATCCTATCCCCCACCATCTTCTGCCATGCAGTTGTGCTGCCAGAGGACACGCTGCATGCTAGAGTGTGTGTTCGTTCAGACGGCCAGTAAGAGGTAAGCAAAAAACTTTACTTTCCTCCCAGTAGGCCACCTGATCGCCTATAGGTCTCCTCGGACCCTTGCGGAGGGTCTGCAGAGAGGAAGGAGGTGGACTGGGTCGAAAAATTGGATAGGATCCAGCGCGCACTTTTGCCACTAAGATCCACCTCCTCCAGTCTGCTCTCCACCCCTGCTCTCCCCACCCCTTCCGCTGCGGCTCGGGGTGGGCCCTTGTGTGCAGGGAGCCACTGGCAGCTCCCTTGCATTCGGCAGCAGTGCACCATTTACAATGGCGCCACGCCACTTATGGCAGTGGAATACGGGTTCCGCTCTTGTAACTGAAAGACGATTGCGCTGTTAATGAATCAATTCTCAATCATTTTACATACAAGTGTTCAACAATTATCTTCCTTACAATGTTTGACTCTAGTTCAGTTTTTGCCGATAAGTTTTAGGTGAGTTTTTTTTTACCTTAGCAATAGAAAGTGTTTGTTGTTCCATGACTTCATGAAGCACTGATCTTGTACTTTCATTCATTTTATCAAACTCATCAATACAGCAAATGCCATTGTCACTGAGAACCAAAGCTCCCGTCTGCAGAACTAACTGTCTTGTTTCAGGATCCTTCATTATATATGCTGTAAGACCAACAGCACTAGAGCCTTTCCCAGATGTATATTGGCCTCTTGGAACCAAGTTATAGACATAATGAAGCAACTGTGACTTGCTGGTCCCAGGATCTCCACAAAGCAGAATGTTGATCTCAGCACGAAAATTACCTCTGCCAGTATGACTGAAATCTTTCCTTGATCCTCCAAATAGCTGAAGAAGGATGCCCTGCAGAATGAAAAAATCCACTTACAAGACTATTTTTAAGCGAGATATCAATTTATGAAAGTATATTTGCTTCATTATGCAATGAGAACAGTCAGACTCTTTCTCCCCCACTACCACCAATTTCCTTTTTTTGTTTAGTAGACAATACTAAATGAAGCCAATTCAATTAGCAACTGTCTGTTTCCTGACATTCACCCTTCCAATTTTATCCTTGTATGCACAGAACTTAAAAGCGTGCAAATCTGCATTTAAAGATGGCACTATAAGTCTGATGTTATGTTGCACACAAGAATGTACATTTTATACTGGCTTGATGTCAGAACATTGTGCCTAGAGGAAAAGTATTAGTCAGACAAATAGAAATCTTGATGCTTGAACCTACGTTACACAAGCTCAAGACTATGGCTTCTGACAAGTGATTGCTGGGAAACAAGATCATCAAAAACAGCATCAATACTTAACAGTGTTGAGAACTAGACGCCTATACATACTAGAAGCCTATACATATTGTACATCTTACATGTCCACCTTGATCACTAAGTTTATCAAAGCAAGTTTAGTTTATTTTCTTTGCTCATTTCAGACAAAGCAAAAGGGAAGGTGACAAACTAAACGGATCCCCTTAATTCCTCCCTTCCTTCAATTTGTACACCAAAAACGAATCACCTTGTTCTATATATCCATCACGAACTATTTCTTATTGTCATTATTATTATATATGCAACAGACGTCAATGATATTCTTTTTTAAATAGGCAAAACAGAAGATGGATGTCGGTCTTCTAACATGTGAGAAACCATTACCGTCTTACACGTCAAGCCTATGCATACTTACTCGGGTCACACTACACTCCATGAGGACTATTTCTAAATTAGCATAGGCCTGCGAGGTACACCTTTGAACTTATCTTAGAAAAGGAAGCTGATGTTTATACCAAAATATACCAACTTTGAGCACTTTCTGAACGTCACATGTAAACTACATGGCAACTGTGGTCTATGCTCTCAATATTCATGGATGAGGTTTAAAATTCTGCTTACCTTTTTAATATCTTCATGCTCATAAATACTTGGAGCAAGTGCTGAAGAAAGCCTGTCATAAATATCTGGTTTTCTAGACAGCTCTTGAAGTATTTTCTCACGTTCCTCTGTAAACATTTTCTGTTCCGTTCCTTCCTCGATTTCATGCAAACGTTTTGAGTCCGTTTTGCAATAATGAACAACATCAATGTGTGTCTTATATACAGATCTTACGCTGCTCATTCTTGGAATAACGCGAACAGGGACTGCTCTGTAGATACCTGACCCAACACAAAGTCATATTTATAATTACTAATTGCAAAGAGACATACCATGCCCTTTCTCCCCATGAGATATTAAAAATCATAAATTATATTACATAAAAGGCCCAATCATAGCTGAATTTCCAGCACTGATGCAGCCATGTCAACGGGGTGGTGGGGACCAGTCACTGAGGCTCCTCAAGGTAAGAAAATGTTTGTTCCCTTACCTTGGGACTGCACTGCAGCTGCATCAGTGTTGGAAAGTTGGATACAAATTGAGCCCAAAATCATAACCAACTTTTAAGTTTCGACTGGGATATGCAGTCACTCAGTAGGTCAATGATTTCTGAAAAACAGGTCATATGATTTTGTCCCAAAGATGGGTAGCCACAATGCCATGGCACAAAGGATACAGACCACATTATGAGTAATAAATTAAATCAATTTTCCCATGTAAGAATACTTATGAGTATTAGGAGGTTCTCTAAGAAACGTACTGAATTAGGCCAAAGCTCATCTAATTCAGCATCCTGTGGCCCACCAGGTGCCTATGGGAAGTCCACAGTCAGGAAAGACATCTCTCCCACCCTTGCTTTCCAGCAATTCAGAGGCATAGTACCGTATTGTCCCGAGTATAAGACACACCTGATTATAAGACGTACCCTTAAAGTTTGGTGCTATTAAAAAAATTTTAATTAAATCACTGGCATTATTGCAACAGCCTGATTATAAGACGCACCCCTAGTTTAAAAACTTAAATTAGGAGAAAAAAGTGAGTCTTCTACTCACACCAATACGGTATATCGCCACTGATAAACCTGTCCTCATACAGGAAAAAAATATTATGGAGGCATAATAGTCAGCAGTTCTAAGCTGGCAGTATTCACATTTCCACCTCTGTCTTTTTTTAGCTTACTATTTCTGTAATGGAAAAAATACTATTCCACACTGGGTTAACTATTCACCTTTATTTAAATAAAGACAAGTTTTGAGGTTCAAACACTATTCTTACCTGTAACATTAACTCTGTCACCTGGCTGAACTTTATCAACAAGATCATTGTGAGCAAAGAGAACAATTGTACATGGTGTCTGGCCAGCAGGCATGTCTTCGGGAGATTCCTGCAGTTTGATCTGACACAAGACTGATGATTAGCTTAAGCACAACAATATTTTTAATCAAGCTAATTAATTGTTAGAACTGTTGCATAAAAGCTTTCCAAACCACATATTCTTCTTCAAGCATAATTGTCGGGAGCAAAAAGTTTAAACGTGTCACTTCCCCAAGCTCCATGAGTACCACTGCAGAATGTACTTGTTCAGGTCTGCAATTGCAACCCCATGCTCTGAGCAAGTACAAACTGCCCCCAGGCAACCAGGTGAATGGTAGACAATTTTTTTTAAAGCCATAAAGAAAAACATCGACAGAGTACCAGCCTTTTCTTAGTTAAAGAAACACAGCAGGGATCTCCAGCAACATTTTCTCTCTCTTTCCTCTGTCTCTTTAACTTTGGAAAGATAGGGCAAGAAGAAAAAAGAAATAGAGGTGGCGGCTTGGAGCAATTACCCCACAATATAGTGCTAACAAGGTTACAAATACATTTAACTCTGATACCTTGGAATGAACCCAATAGATTTTTAAGTACTGCACTTCATAAGTCTACAGATGAAGTGTGTGTTTTAAAAATTAACATACTTTGAGAATTGTGGAATCTTTCCTGCATCTTTCTTTTCCCCCTTACTTCATATTTTGTATTTGTATTGATACTGGGTTGTATCCCGAGTTACTCCTTCACTTGCATAAGGAGGCTTGTGTGCACAGAAGTGGTAGTGCAAGGCTGATGCGCAGAGAAATCCAAATTGAATCCTGACTAGGCTCTGCATGTGCACAAATGTCACTGATGGGCATAATATTTTTAATTCACTGTTGTGCAATATCTTTGCACATGCTTGTACAACCACACATGAAACAGTGCAAAATGCTGCCTTTCTTCCAAATGTACTTCTTAAGTTACAACCCACAATCTGCCAAGTTAGGATAACACTTTATAAATCTGACAAAATGCGCTCTAGTTCACAGAAAATATATTAGTCTTTTGGGTGCCACGAGACTCTGCATTAGGTTTGCTGCTACCCCATTGAAATTGATTTAGCTTCATTATGAATTTGGGGAAATGCATAGAGCCTACATCAAAGGCTACACTATACAACCCAATTTAGACACTTGTTACATGAGAAGGTAATTGAAGACCTGTACTAACTCTAAGGGTGCAATCCTATCCTACTTACACCACCGTTGTAACCAGCGGCGCAGCGAAAACAGGAGGCCCCAGAATGGAAAGGGGATTCAAATCCCCTTTGAATTCCCCTTTTGGAGGGGATTTGAATCCCCTTTCCGTTCTGGGGCCTCCCGTTCTCGCAGCGCCGCTGGTTACAACGGTGGCGTAAGTAGGATAGGATTGCGCCCTAAGTAATATATACTTGCTCCCCGAAGTTAAGCAACAAGTTTTGAGAAATGAATGCAGTAACTGATGCAAAAAAATAGAATGTAATTTTTAAAAGGGGTAGCCTGCAATACATATAGTGTATATTTCCATGGGTTAGGCTAATCCAGTACCAGAAAACCAACTCTTATGGTTATAACAAGAAGTGGTTTCATTCCTATGCAACTCAGAAAAAATGTTTCTGACCATTGCAAATCACCGTTGGTGATTGCAAACCAAAAATGCAATCACAAATTGCATAGTGTTGAACTATGAGAAGTGTGTCAATAGGTTTGCAAAATGTATATGTAGTAATATAAATGTACTGTTGAAAATGAAGCATATCAAATTTTTTCAAGTGAAAACAAGAGAAGTATACCATCTGCTTATCCGAGAAGAGTGAGCGATTGTGAATCAAAGCCATACTGTGTGTGGTATTACAGTTCTTGCATGCTGTTGGTTCGGCAATCCTGCCACGGTCAATTTCTACTCTTGTCGTGAAAGCACAGACCTGGCACTTAAAGAAAGCTTCTTGCATTTCTGGAATTAATTGGGAGCTTCTGATCACCATGCCATTTATAGTGATAAGCTGATCAATGTCTGACATTAAAAAAAGAAACAGAATAATTAAATCATGTTTTCACATAGCTAACCATTGTATAGTTGCTAACCATTATATAGTTCATAAAGAAAATAAGCATATAAGGACCTCCAAATATGTATCAAATAGGTCCATAATCCTTGGAAGAGCAAAAGTTATGCAATATCCATTGTGGAATAACATCTTTGGGGAAGGCGTATAAACCCTTCTGCTTCAATCGCTCACAAGGAAATTAGGAAGCAATTGCATGCCATAGGAAGACTGTAAACAGATTCATTCATTTTTGTAACTTCTTCTGAAGAAGACATACTGACTAACATAACATTATATACTACTGACTAAGTGGGACTTAAGTCCAGTCTGTTACAAACATTACTTTTTTTTTTTTGGCATTCATTGACCTACAACTGAGTAGTATAATAAATATCAACTTCTTTGCCTATAGAAATCCTTTTCCCACAATCAACTTCACAAATTTACAGCCCAGTTCTATCTAAAAAGCATGCAATATTGCTGGTGCAGGTCTGAGTTGCCCCATTGTGGCTGCAGGGGCTTACCCCAGGACAAGGGGACACCTCCAGCAGCCAAAACTCAACTGCGGGATGCAACGGAGGCCACACTGATGTCGCTGCATCACTGCACGTGAGTTTAGGTAGGACTGGGCTGCCCCAGACTGAACGTAGAGGAAGATTGCATTCTGCTGGTGCTGGCCCCAATGCTGACATCCTCCCACCATTGGCACGCTTGCCTGAACATGTAAACATGAAAGGAGCTCTTTTGCATCTTCAGTTCTGAATGAATGAGTGAACAAGGATAAAGAGACACTGTACCCAAAGCTTACCTTCTGGATTGAGGCTCCTCATGTTTCTGGTCCTTAATGCATTATATGGTCTTACTTGTATTTGGTGATCCAATATTGAGTCAGGATAACGGTCAAAGAAAATTTCATTAGCAGCCATATCAAATGTTGGAATAACTTCCTGTAGAAATTGAACAGCTATAACCATTGTGCACATCAATACTTGCTTCTAAGCTTTCATAACACACTTGAAAATATACTTCTAATGAGTGCTAGATGGCAGCAATGTCTTTGATAACAAATTACAGGTATTTTTCCCCCCGCCAAGTGGTAAGCTTGTGACCAGGACCACTATCTTTTGTATAGTGCCTAGTTTGATTTTAATATGGGTCCTGAATATTGGCCTGAATCCATAGAACCAAACAACTATTTCCACATGCTTAAGGGGGCCAAAGAACAGTACTCCGTGCACCATGGCAAATCTTTTGAAATTTTAGCAATGATAGCAGCACTTAATTCCCCCTATACAAACGATGTGCCATTTTTGAACCTCTGAAGTAGTGAAATCAATAGACATAAGTCAGACTCACTAATTTTAGTTTCTGATCACTTATTTTCAACAGTTGTTAATCTTACCTGGGGATAGCAAATCAGCTGTCGGTAAAGATTTTCATCAAATGATTTCAAATGGTCACAGTTTACGTTCAGAAATGGTTCTCCAACCAAGTTTATCTGCAAGTAAGTCACATGTTAATAATTAGCATTTTAATCTAAACAAGCAAGCCAGGCTTAAACTATACTACTGAAATATACCTCCTCCAGTCGTTGCATATACAGAGGCTCATTAAGGTCCAAGCCAATATTTTCTTCTTCTTTAGCAGTTGGATCAATAAAACGCTGGAGAAATCTCTGAACAAGACAAGAATAAAGCTTCAGCATCTACATTCATCCAAAACCATCAGGACAGGTTACTATAATTTCTACACCCAAGTGATTCCTCTAAGAGTAATACTAATTTCATGTCATCCCATGGGATTACAGTGACTGTTTACACTGCTAACTAGAAAAGGACTAGAAAAATTTCTCTTAGGAATAAAATCTTCCAACTGGTCTTACACATTTATTTCCTGCATATACAATTGTGTCATAAGTCACACACTGAA
Organism: Plestiodon gilberti rubricaudatus; assembly: GCA_026170595.1. NCBI lineage: Eukaryota > Metazoa > Chordata > Lepidosauria > Squamata > Scincidae > Plestiodon > Plestiodon gilberti. The sequence continues at coordinate 45,399,099 of JANXHW010000004.1, forward strand.
AAGCGGTCTCTTTGAAAGAAAACAAATATTGTCAACATGTAAGATTATAAACAAGTCTGGTAACCTTTATTCACTCACCTGGAACTTCTCTTTGCAGGAGGCCACATTAACATCTGTTCCCCAGATCACAAGCTTTTGTCCAAGAGACTGTTCACTTGCCGCTGCATCCTCTGCTGTAGGCTAAATAAAAGAGTATCCCATCAATATCAAATTTACCCTATGCTCAAGTAAATTCCACTGGATTCAGTGGTGAGATGTATTCCAAGCAAAGATGCACAGAACTGTAAGTTAGCCTAGATCATTTGTACATACCACATCCGAATGCAGGTCCACTTGCCTGGCTTTGCGGACAGAGCCAAGATCAGCCCTCTGTCTGATTGGAGTTCCTCGCACACCACTTCTTGGAGTTCCTTCCACTCTAGAGCTGGGAGTGCCATAGGTCAGTGGTGAGCTAACATCAAAGTCAAGTGGCACTATTACAAATAAAATTAGGATTATGATTCAGATTTGCAAATGTGAGTGTATTTGTTATACACTTGCCAACAGACTTCTCCCAACAGAAGACAAGAAACAATCTGTATAGAAATATACAGTTACAGAATGATATACCACGAACGAAGCATCTTCAGCTGGATTTAGGTCATAAAACAAGTTTAAAACGTATTGAAACTTTAAAATATTTAAAATACATTTTAAACATATTTTTTATGACCTTAATCCCTCTGAAGATGCTTCGTTCGTGGTATATCGTTGCCGGTCATAACAGTTTTCGCTCGATTTTAGTTACACAATGGTGCTTTAAAATCAACAGACTGCATAAATTGGTCTAAGGTAAAGGTAAAGGTATCCCTTGACAATTAAGTCCAGTCGTGTCCGACTCTAGGGAGCGGTGCTCATCTCCGTTTCAAAGCCGAAGAGCCAGTGCTGTCCGAAGACATTTCCATGGTCATGTGGCCGGCATGACTCAACACCGAGGCGCATGGATCGCTGTTACCATCCCGCTGACGCGGTACCTATTAATCTACTTGCAATTTCTTGCTTTCGAACTGCTAGGTTGGCAGGAGCCGTTGCACGGATTCGAACTGCCGACCTTTCGATCGACAGCTCATGGTTCAGTGGTTTAACCACTTGCTCCCAAATCAGATTAGTCTCATCAGAGTAGATGAGACCAAGTTTTGTTAAGTGCTAGCAATGCTGCTTGAGCAGCTTGTGAAGGCGGGAGGGGAAGAGAGAGAGTGAAAGAGAAAAGACAGTTCCAAGTATCACCTGAGGAACTAACAGAGGATGCCACAGGGTAATTTCTGGGAGGTGTTATACATTGGAGCATTAAAACAAATGTTAGTTACATGGCAATGTCATGGCTTACTATTTCCTTACAATTTGAGTTGATACTGAGCAGTAATTTTGTCATGTCTGTGATGCATCAGAACAAGTAAATATCTAATCATCATGCAAAGATGATGATCTTCAAAAATATTTAAGACAACTGCGTAAACTACATCAAAGGCCCCTACTTTTAAATATCTTAAAGTTCTTTGACAAGAAATGAAAGATGAGCACTTCGATGCTGTTGCTGACTTGCCCCGTTCAATGTCAAAGATACCTGAATGTTGGAATTGTGGTGGACTGGAGAACAGAGCATCTTGAACATTTGGGCTTTGTGTGTCAATTGGTGGAGACGTTGGCATTGGCTGCAAGTCTCCAGTGGATGTGGAGTCATCTGTGCGACGTCGCTGTGAAGGAGGGGATTGTACATCTTCAATAAGAGCTGAAACAAGTTGAGAGTTAAGGAATGTAGTCACACATCTCAACATTTCAAATGAGTAAGTAGCAGACCTTTACTTTTCCATAACAAAAATACTGTAAAAACACCCAGCATATTTCCATTTTTCATTGTATTTAACACGATTTCTTTTTTTAAACTGCAACCTGGAGATGCATTTAGGATTGGAAATTCAATAGCCCAAACAATAGTCTACCGACATGACTAGTGAGTGAAGAACTCTTGAGGTCTTACATCTTTAAAATTCTTTGGTATCAGTATCAGAAGACAGGGACGATGGATAAAAACAACCAAAGACCTGATCACCACTCCTCATCTAAGCTGAGATGAATGACACTACATAGCTGATAGGGGTTCAACATATTTTGCTCAAATCATGAAGCTGACTTAAAAAAAAATCCTCACAACTTCTCAGATCATATTGTTGCTATAAAGACATGTACCCATGAAATTCTGGAATTTTGAGCACAGGGGAAAAAAAAAAACAAAGGGATCTTGCGGGCAGTAATCCAGTAATATTTTCCTTTGAAACTTGGTGAAAGGAGACCAGAAAAAGTAGGAGAAAAGTAGGATTCTCACTTGATCCCTTTGGCCTAACACCATGCCCAGGACACAGGATGCAACTGCAAGGGTGGAGCGCACAGATAATTCCATAATACACTGTTATCGCATAAATGCACCCAAGGTCAGCTCACACAGGGCAAAGTACCTTGCTGTCCCTACATTCTGTCAAATATTTTAGGGGCTGGCTGCAGCCAGTTTTTGATTAATTATCTGACAGATGTTCAAGAAGGGAGAGTAAAGCAGAGACAGAGCAGAATTCCCTAACTTCAGATATGCTGCCCTCTAGTGGAGAGCAATGTACATATGATCAAATGAATTTCTTATTAGCCTTGATATTAGAAACTGGTTTCAGGACAGAGCTGTTTTTCAATGCTCCTCTGTTCAGAGCTCTGTGAGCAATGGGGTTAAACAGTATGGAAGATACATAAAAAGGGCAGTTCCAGAACATACAATTGCTGTGGGAAACACCAGTGTTTCCTGCGGTAAACACATCATCTGCAAATGTCTTACAAGAGCACACATACATCTACACACCAGCTGGACATCAGGTTTTACAAATGAGCATACATTAGTGTTTAAAGATCTGTTTACATTCACATGCAAATGATGTCCAAATAGTACAGTATATTCCAGGAATAGCAGCCACATTTGTCTTGCATAGTAAATGCAACAAAGAGTCTTGTGGCAGTTGAAAGACAAACAATTATAGTATAATTTTAGTAATTATGAGTATTATTTAGCACCATTTATGTGCATCATGGGTTTTCTTCATCAGCTCTAATCCAGGAAAACTTCTGTCCCAAGAAACAAAAACCTACTAGTCTTTCAGGTACCACAAGACACTTTTTTCCATGCATGTTACTGGTTTACTCCAGAAAAACACTACGGCAATGGTAGCGTTGAAGCAACTTAAAGCATGCACATGTACAGTAAAAGGCACACATGTCATGCTCTACAGCAAAGATGGCCAACCTTTCACTATTAGGGCCTCTGCGGTCTTAAGAGTTGTGTAGAAGACAGAATCTTGGCAGCTGCTACAATGGCTGATGGTGCTGCTAAAGCAGCTGCACCTGCTGAAATGCCCTCACCTATACAACCATTAAAGGGTCAGGAGCATTCATGTTGAAAGGTCGGCCACCCCTGTTCTACACTCTAAATCAGTGTAGGAGCGAGCGGTGGGTGGGTCCTGTAAATTCGCGGGGGGGGGGTCAAATTTGCAGGGGGGGCCAAAAATTTCAGCTGGACTCACGGCCGGCCCGCAGCCAATTTTCCCCATGGGAAAATGGCCCCCCACCCCTGCTCTAACAAGAAAAACTCACAATCCAAGGTCAGGCATTATTTTCTTAGGACCAGCGAACAGGTGGTGGCAAACAGCAAACTTTCAAGTTGGTGGTAAACAAAAAGAGGAAAGGAGGTGGGCATGTGGTAGAGGCCCCTACACCAGAAAGAGCTCTGCACAACTCGGTTACTGGAGACTCATTTCTACCTACTTCGGATTGCGGTTTTGTTTTGTTTTACACTAGTAACAGAAGACCATTAAAAGTCAGGAATATCGGCAAACAACGGGGGCTCCGCACTGCACTACAGAAGCCCTCCACGGCAACTTACGCGTAGTGGGGTTGGTGTCATTGGTGGTCGGGCCAGCTCTGCCTCTGTGGCGTTTACTGCCGCGGCGACTCGGTGTAGACGTAGGCGAGGACATGGCTCGGAGAATCCTATGGCGGGAGGAGCGGGAAGAGGCCACAGAAGTAGTTAAAAGCAATCCCTGAGCGCCCACGCAGGACAAACCACGACCGCGGCAGATTCGGCTGAACTGCAGTTCAGGTCTGTTTCTCGCGCAACTACTTACAGCAGCGCGTACTCCGCCTTTCCTTAGACTAGTCCGGTTTTTCAATGATCACAAGAAGTCGATACTGTGTGTGCCGGTTCTTGCGGGAAAGCTTCCGCGCCAAAAGGGTCACAAGACCTCAAGCTTCGCGGGCTTTCCCACCAATCGCACCATGGGAAATACCAACTCAGCCCGGGAAAGTAAAAAGGGGGTGTCCATGTCATTTCTTTTTACGTTTTGGGTCATGGAAGCAGAGTACGGGGGAGAAGGGTGGGACTTGCTAGTTTGTTCTACCGACACTGCTCAAAAAGTGTCAAGAAAGCCGAATGCGGCGATCTGCCTTCAAATACTTTTTCCTTAACCTTTGAACCCCCGCCCTAAAAAAGATGGCATCTCCTCAGTTTGACAGAATTCCGCGGCAACTTGGATGGGGAATAATCCATTATCATGAGCGCAGGGGGGGAAGCAGAGGGACAAAGGCTGCGCGCGGCTCTCGTAGGAGGAGCTGACAAAAACGGCTTGCTTCTCCAGAACGGTGTGAGATAATGCTACACAAAATGTGTCGTTGTGTTGTGGCCAAACAAACCCCATCTTTCAGTCCTCAATGGTTTTTTCCAACATCGGCGCCCGCCTCCCTTTCCCTTCAGAAAGCCAATCACGTATTTCCTTCCCCACAACGCAGTTTGGTTCCTTCCCCGAAAGTTTTCCCATCCCTCTCCCCACCCACTGCTGAGGCACTTTTGGTTCTGTCCGTCGCCCGGCTGAGTGGCCGTATGGCGGCCATGGCGACCTCGAACGCTGCCGGGGGATTGCAGGGCTTCCTTCTACAGCTGCACGGCATCCTGCGGAGCCCGGAGCCCGCTATCGCAGCCCTTCACGGCCCCAGCCTGATCCGCTCCTTGGCGGAGATGTGCGTCACCAGCAGCGGGGAGGCTGCCCGCGGTGCGTAACAGCTCGAGGGTTGGAGGAGCATGTGCTTAAGAAACTCTTACTTAAGAAACCTTAGCGTGATAGCCTGGTCTCAGGTTTTGGACTGTCACGTGTGAATAAAACGTTTCGGGTGTAATAATGCACAACAAGTTTTCCCTTTTCATCCGTTGACAGTTTTTGACTTGTGGAATTCATTGCCACCTGAAATAGAAATGAATAATCGTACATGACGTGACTAGCAGACCTGTTCTTTGTATTTTCTCTCGGAAGACTTGCTTTCTAGTAAACGTGTATATATGAGTATAACTATGTTGGCTAGTCAGATATAAGTTTACTCCGAAATAAATTCCATTGACTTCACTGGATGTGTGTTGTAAGTCTTTGACTTCAATCCTGAGTACACTTCCCAGGAATCTCTCTCTCTCTCTCTCTCTCTCTCTCTCTCTCTCGCTGGCTGTAAAATGTAAGGATTTATATCCCGCCATTTGGCTCCCAGATAGGGCTTCAGTGGAGTTTAGTTCTGAGAAAACGTGCATACATACGATTGTGCTCTTTCGCACCTGGTGAACTTGTGACTGAAGATTTGAACTGAGGGCTTTCCAGCGTACTTTCTCTGCCACAATGCTACACAGCTCTTGTGTCAAGTGATCAAATAAAGTTAATTCTGAACTAAGCACCACTGAAATCAATAGAGGCAAGTTGTTCATGGTGGCTAACTCGGGCCCAGTGAGTGTAATATGGGACTGACTCCCAAAAGTGTGTATGGGATTGCAGCCTAATTTAAGTTCCATTGATTTAAATGATGCTTGCAGCCCAATCCTATTCCACACTGATGCAACGAGGCCACGCAGCCCATGCTGTATCCTGCACAGGAATATTGCGGGCTGCGGCTAGAGGTCTCCCTGGGGTAAGGGGACATTTGCCTGCTCAGTGGGGCAACTCAGATCTGCACCTGCAAAATAGTCAGCGCAAGTCCAAGCTGCCTCGTTTCAGGCCCGGGAAGGGGGACAATGTGTGTGCCCGTACCGCCCCCTCCAGAGCCTGATCCGCCCCCATTGCTGCCCACCCCTCATCTCGTTTCGCCCTATCTCCACCCCTGCGCAGACCAGCAGGCACTTATCTGCACCAGTGCATGTCGCGTCCTGCACTGGCAGGACAGCGCAGGCTTTCCCGCAGGCGCCCCTATCTTCTGTGCTGTTGCAATGTGCCTTTTTACAGCGTGTAACCTGCACAAGAAGAGAATAGGATTGTGCCATTAGTCAGGATGTTGTCTTTGAAAACAGCTCAGTGTTTTTCATTGCACTATGTATTTTGCTGACAATTCCACAATACTGTTTGAAAGTTGCTGCTTGTGCAAAATGCTGCTGCCCATCTCTAGTTGTAGAACACATAGTACTCTAGTTTTTGCTTAGTTGGTCTCGTAGCCAGTTTGTTTTTGGGAAGAATTCAGAGTTAGACTTTTAATTTATTGTACTAAATATGCTGCTGTTACTGGACAGCTTTTTAAAATTGTCATCACCATTACTTTTATTCTGTCGTGGGTGCATTGGTGTGTGTGTATATGTGTGTGTGTGTGTGTGTGTGTGTGTGTGTGTGTTTGTGAGAGAGAGAGAGAGAGAGAGAGAGAGAGCATCTTGGATTCCTACTAAACAAAACAAAAATGGTTTAGATTTAGATAGTTTAGAACTTTTAAAATAAAGAATGGAGGAGGTTTGAACCATAAAGTTGCCTACAAGCTATCATAAAAATGCTACAACAAAGCTGTGATGTTTCCCTGAAGATAGTAATGAATATCATTTATGCAAAAATAATAAACGGGAGCACCATCCATTTATGCACATTGACATTTCTTTAAGATGGACATGCATTGTGCAGTATAACATGAAAGAGCATATTGAAATACTGTAATAGATTTGGGTGCTATATTTCATGAACTGTAAAGGTCATATCTTGCAGTGAGAAATGGCCTAGCTCAGCAGTTTCCAAAGTTCCTGCTGCGACTCACCATCTGCAGATGCTCCCCCATCATGCCGGGCCCGGGACAGCCTCCGCTGGCCTCAGGAAGGCCTCCCGACGCAACTGGAAGTTACGTTGGCAAAACCGGATGTGACCCGGAAGTCTATTCAAAAGGCCTTCTGAGGCCCATGGAGACCTCAGGAGGCCGTCCCGGGCCCAGTGCAACAGGGAAGCAGCTGCAGAAGGTGAGTTGTGACCTGGAAGTGGCCTCCAGTTACTTCTGTTTGGCTCCAATTTGAAGCCAGAAGAGGCAAGGACGGGCAGGTGGGCCCAACTGACTACCCACCTCAGCATCGGGTCATGACCTCACACTTTGAGAAGCCCTGGCCTAACTTATTTCAAGGAAATAGTGTACTATCTTGAAAAATGTATGAAACCAATATCCCCTCTAAAGATGGGGATGTTGATGTTTCTTTCAATGGGTATATTATCCACAGTAACGTGATTCAAGTTTAACGAAAAGTGATGTCATTTTTGTCTGTCCTTCAAGCATTGCTTTTCTGCAGGGAAAGAGAAATGAATATCTTACGTTGAGAAAAGATCTAAAACTGTCATGGCCTGCAACTGTATACAATGAACAAACTGTATTCACGGGCTTTGAAGCCATGTAAAATTGATTTTACAGAGGACTCTCTGGAGAAGACTCTGATGCTGGGAAAGATTGAAGGCAAAAGGAGAAGGGGAAAGCAAAGGATGAGATGCTTAGACAGCATCACCGATGCAACGAACATGAAAATGAACAAACTCCGGAAGATAGTGGAGGACAGGAAGGCCTGGCGGGATATGGTTCATGGGATCACAAAGGGTCAGACACGACTTAACGACTGAACAACAACAAAATTGATTTAAAATTTTATAAAAACATTTGATTAAAACGTAATAAAAACTTTTTAAAAAATCTTCAGCAGCATTATTATTATTAACAGTATTTATATACCGCTTTTCAACAAAAAGTTCACAAAGCGGTTTACAGACAAAATCAAATGATTAAATGGCTCCAAGTCCCCAAAGGGCTCACAATCTAAAAAAGATGCAGAAGACCACCAGCAAACAGCCACCAGAAAAGACACTGTGCTGGGGTGAAAGGGGAGCGATTACTCTCCCCCTGCTAAATATAAGAGGAGCACCAATTGAAAATGTGCCTCTTGCCCAGTTAGCAGGGGTTTTATTTATTTCATTACGTTTCATTTATTTACCATAAACTTTTTCAGATGCATTGTATTGTAGAGCCAAAGCAGCCTTGGGAAGGGAAGCGAACAGCCAATCAAAATCGAGTCTGAAAAGACTCGATTCTGATTGGCTGAAAAGATGAGAGAGAGAGAGAGAGCCATCCAAGCATCCCCCTGGACTGTATAGACAGGAAGCAGCATGAAACGAAGTCCATCTTCGCTTCGCGACGCCTGTAGTGTGTCACAACCTTAAGCTTTTCAGCTAACTTGTACATGAAGTATAAAGGTAAAGGTGACCCCTGACAATTAAGTCCAGTCGTGTCCGACGTTTGTTGACGGTTTGCATCCCACTTTTACCTGTCTGTAGTGGTACACGAGCCACCATTCGGTGGTACTTGAACCCATGGCTGGCAAGATGGTGGCTGCCATGGTGGCCGCACCATGGCAGAGCCCTAAAAGCGGCGGCTTGAGCTCTGCTGAGGCGGCAGAGCTTACTACACTTGGAAGGGCCCTCCTGCCTACCCTTTTGTTCTTACCTTGTGTTTTCTGGGCTCTGGTGCGGTGAAAAACCAGAAGTAAGTGGTGATGACATCATCGCCACTTCCAGTGGTACTTGATGCGGCGGTGGCCATGTAGGTGGTACGCCGCGCCAAGTACATTGAGAACCCCTGCTGTACAGAAAATGCATGGAGATACAGCAGGTTTGCTCATCCTGATCTCCCCTCAGTTAGCAAAAGATCTGAACAGAGTCTACAAATGCATAATTGTATGCACATAGGCTCCGTCACTTGAATGGGAACTTGAGCTAGGTTCCTGATTGCACATAAGTAGTGTATGTGTGTATAGTAGTCCATGTGTAGTCTCTGTTTAGACCTTCTACTGACTGCACAGTGGTTGCAAATGGAACCAGTAGGCATGATGCATCTTTTTTCTGCTACACATGTTCCCTGTGCCTTGCATTATGTCTTGCATTATGTGGTACTAAGCTAATTTTATGTATTATACAATGCATTTTGAAAGACATGACTTAATTCAGTATAAACAGCCGGAATCTTTGCCTGCTCTTTCCACAGCCTTACAGACATCACTGGTGTTTTCTAAAGAAGATGGGCTACTTGCCTTTATCCATAAATCACTGGGTACTGAAGAAGTAAGTTGATAATATTAGTTTGAAAGGTGCTTGCAAATTTACACTTGCCTTGTTGCCTTAAAGAGTAAGAATTGATGAGGCAGATAAGATGGTTTTAAAAAAACTTTTCTTCTAGACTAGAGTTGGGCCTTTTTCTTTCTTGCAGTCTGTGTTTCTTTTTTCTTTCTTGCAGTCTTTCTTTCTTAGTCATGAATTACTAACATTGCTATATATCTATGGAGTAGGCTAATAAAATAAAATCTGAGCCAGTAACTTTTGTGTACTTATTTACAAGGCTGGTTTGAAGGCTTATTAATTGCACATTTATTGCTATCTGACTAGTATTTCTTGCTGGGGGAAATACTATTAATGCTGTCTTGATTTCAGTTTCGAGATTGCAGAGAAGAAGCATTAAAATTTCTTTGTGCTTTTCTGGAAAAGATTGGCTTGCAAGTTCACCCATATGCACAGGAGATAAAGGTGAGTCAAGGTTTTGTATAAAATACTTTTTTTTCTTGTATATAATTCTAAACCTTTTCTGCTATTCTTTTGGTGATTCATCCACCTTTTTCTTCAGTGAAATTGTACTGAAAATCATTGCCTGCCACCGTCAGTCTTTGATGGCCCAATCCTATCATCCATGTACATCAGCGGAACTCATGTTCCGCGGTTACACTGGTGGTGTAAGTTGGATAGGATTGCGCTGTTAGTGATTTTTTTAAACATTGTAGAATATTGAGGAACAAATGCAAAGGTAGTGCAAGCTATAAGAGTGCAAATAACAGTGCATTGTAATTACATTTTTTTCTTTTAAAAATGCAGCGGACGTGTATTAGTGTTTATTCAAAAGACAAATCTGCAAAATGCAGGATCCCAGCCCTTGAGCTACTGATTAAGGTAAACGTTTATATTATAAAACTTAGTTGTTTCCGAGTTCTGAGAATATTTAGTTATGCCAGTTTATGCGGTGATATATCCACAGCCCAGTACTACATAAATATTTTAATCATATAAAATCTAAAATTGTATTACGGTAAATCTAAAAGTGTTTTAACTATATTACATTCAGAGTAGAAGGAAAACCCACTTTCAGGAAGAGAATGCATAGCACTAACATAGAAATGGTAACGTGTCTGATAATAACATTTATGTAGCTAACAGATGTTTCACTCTAAACCTGTTCTATAGTTGATTTTTAGTTGAATAGAATGGAAATAAGATATACCTCTGTTAACTGGATAAAGAGGTGCCTTTTAAAGTGGCTCTGTTATACATACAGAAGGATATACTGCACTGGTGTCACTCGAGGTGGGGCGGAAAGCTAAGTTCTGCAGCTTTCCGCCCTACCGTTACTCTCCTGCACGAGGCGCCCCGCCCCCTCGTCATAGGAGCCCGTCAACAGAGAGAAAGCAACACACAGGGACTCTCCTGCGCGTTGCTTTCTCTCCGCTGACGGGCTCCTATGACAAGGAGGCGGGGCGCCTTGTGCAGGAGAGTAACGGTGGGGCGGAAAGCTGCAGAACTTAGCTTTCCGCCCCACCTCGAGCGACGCCAGTGATATACTGTACATACATCTCTTACTCAGAAAGAGAGTAGCTGTTCCTATTCAGTCCAGCAGAGCCTCCCTCCCAGTGGCTTATTGCTGGTGTCCCCTTTGTGCCTTAAAAAAAAAAAAAAGATTCTGGGCCCCTTTGGGACAGGGAACCATCTTTTCATTCCTTTTCTATGTAAATTGCTTTGATGACGTTTTGTAGTTGAAAAGCAGGATATAAATATTCTGAATAATAGTCTTGCAGTACTTTTTAAAAGATGGTTTATTTCCTAATACTGGTTATTATGAACACTCTTCTAGCTGCTTCTGAATCTACGGTCATCTTATGTGATGGAAGATATGAAAGTTGCAGAAATCTTTAACAAATTCTATGGAGAACTTGCTGTGAAAAGTAAAGTGCCTGATACGGGTAAGCCTTTTCCATCACCATGTTTTATTTACATTAATGATTAGAAGATGATGGGTCAGTAATTTATAATACTAAACAATTTGGGCACAATTCAGCAAAAGGTAGGTGTTATGGCTCAGGCTGCAGTTGTACTTACTAGGGAATAAGTTCCATTGAACTCAGTGGGACTCTTTTTTCGAAAGAAACATGCATAGGGTTGAATGTTACGGAGAGAAATTGAATTGAACTTTTAAATTCCATTGATTTCAGTGGGTGTTAATTTTGATTAACTGTTGCTGGATTCGCCTCATGTTTTTGAGTGCACTTAGATACCATATTGGGATTTGTGGAGCTGTTATGTCTCCTGAAGCCTGATCCTACTCCAGGGAATGCCTTGCACTTGGTCCTTATGAAAATTGCTGCTCTCAGCTGTTTGTGACTTAGCTCTCCTTTCATTCTTACTTTTTTCTTTACTCACAAGATAATTGTTCTTCCTTGTGGTCTCTGTGCATTCACACATGGTTTCGGGAACATTCTAGAGTTGTAGTTAGGGTGTGTGTGCCTTGAAGGTACAGTGAGTGCTTCCCCACTTAGGTGTCAGCAGCAGCTTAGGGGACTTACCGGTAAGTGTTGTTGAAACTAAGCTAAGTATAAGGTAGTGTCTCTTTGAACCGTTGTTGCATGTGCCAGCTTGTTCCTTTTCAGGCCCAACTCATCTGTGGTTAGGGTGGCAAGAAGCAGTAAGTGCTGATTGTGTTCTTTTATTTTCTCCCAGTCACAAAAACTTTATAGATAGCCTTCTTTGGCTTTCTAAATAAGAGTGGCAGTGGTGATGGATAAAGGTCAGGATGATGGGAAGGTGCCGTAATAAGAAGTTGGGGATCTGTAATATTGTGTGAAGGATCAAATCCTTCCCGTTTATGAGAAATGAAAGCACTGATGTAACTGATATGAAAGAAAATGTAAATATGTGATCAGGATGCTACTTTTTTTTAAGTTTTGGAAAGGATTTATGAGCTCCTGGGAATCTTGGGAGAAGTCCAGCCTAGTGACATGCTTGAAAACTCTGAGAAACTATTCCGAGCTTATCTGGGCGAACTCAAAACACAGGTAAAATTAGGGCTTTTTGTGAGACTTGAATAGCATTTTACTCCTACATGCAAAGATTGTTAGAGACTTTACTTAACGATGCAATATTTCACTGTTGGAAATTATGCGTGGTTTCCTAAATTACAGTGTACAAATAATTTGAGGACTTGCAGAGGAGAGAACTACAACTAGATCTAACTGAATTTTACTGCAGAGAAATTCATGATGAATTTTTGGTCCATTGTAACTTAAAAGAATGTTAGTTGTAATGAAGTTCCATTGAAGGCAATGAAATGGAACTTATTGGTGACATTCTCAAGTCAAATTGATTATGATTAATTATTCCTGAATTGTGCCTACTATATTTTAAGAAATCCAGCGAGGTGCAAACTACCAAATGATGATGTTATCTCTCTCTCTCTCTCTCCCCTCCCCTCACTCTTGAGTGAGAGTGAGAGAGAGAATATACTGGAAAGGGTTTTCAGATATATTTCCTAATCTGAGGATAACAATCGTACTTGTAAAAAAACTGCATCAGAGTGGGTTCAGATTACCAAATACACCATGGTTTATTCGTCCCTGAACGTCCCTGAATCCATGTGCTTCTCCTTACCTCCGTTTTACTTCCTGGTTTCCTCAAAAACTGGATGTGGGCTTTAATAGTGTCCATGTTGCGCTTTGAGACTTCTTTCTCCATAGAAGCCTCCTCTATTTTGGGTCATCTCTTTCCCCAATAGAGGTGTCCATGCTGAGCGTTTTTCTTCTTACCATTTGCCAAGGTGCCTATTCTGCTGTGCGTTTTGGTGGTCTCTTCCCCATAGAGACCCCCCCCCCATTTTTCTTCCCTGGAACCTGGAATTGTGTAGCCTTGCTCTTGCTGCTTGATAGACTTCATACTCAAAACCTGCCCAGCAGAATAGGATTGGTAATCTCCCCCCCTTCCCCTTTTGATCCTCATACCAGATCCTTCACTCTCCCCCACAAGCATTTCTTTCACTTGCAACCATTTAAAGCTCTGTAACTGATATCTTAAGCTTGAAAGTAAACTTGTTATCTATATTTCTATAATAAACTCTATCCTCTTTTTTTGAAAAGCTCAGTCTTGTGGTTACTGGTAGCCTACTTTAGAGGCACTCTGAAGTTGTTTGCTTTGCTCACCCATGTCAACAATCCCAAAAACTGTCAGACACTGATGAATTTGACCTCTCTAGAAGTATTGCGAATACCCCCAATTTGGTTCAATTTGAGTTATTGTGTGTGTTTGCATGACACGTGTAGGAACACACGTATGCGTGTGAATGAACAGTGTTGGCAACACCATAGAATTGTGGTTTAAAAAATCAAAACACAATATCAATGGATGTGAGCAAGGAAGGAGGGAGTGTGTGAGCTCAGGTCACGTTCATGACCAAATATCGTTTGTGTTAACTCTGTTTTTTGTGGGGTTTTGGTCTTTCTTTTGCTATGTATGTTTATTTTGTATTTAAATACCAATAAAGGTTCTGATTTCTGAAACTATCTTTTATTTGGTTTGAGTCTTTCCTTAGATTTTTTAAAAACAGAAATTGTGCCTTGTATTGCATATTGAAGTCTCAGGCTACCGGTAACTACCTAGTTCAGTACTGTACTTGGGTGTAACTTTTTCTCATTTGTAGATGACCTCTGCAGTGAGAGAGCCCAAGTTTCCAATAGTAGCTGGATGTCTGAAAGGACTGACTGCACTCTTGCACAATTTTACTAAGTCCATGGATGAAGGTATAGTATTTCTCTTATTAAAATCTCCTGATGATTATGAGTAGCACAGCATCTCTCAAAATACGTGGAGTTGACCCTTCTAAACTTTCTAGACTTTTGGTTCCTGTGCCCAAACCCAATAGGTTTTGTTGGGCATCCCTGCCCTGATTTTGCCCACATTTGTGCCCCTTTACCACTTCATCACCAGTCTGAAGCAACAGGGCCCACAGCTCTCATGGACTATCTATTCCATTCCTCCCTATTGCAATTGAAGTTTCATTCTGACCTCAAATGTGGGGAAATTTCATTGTTCCCCAAAATGTTCCCCATCCTGAGATGAGCTACGTTCAGAAAATGTGGTTTAGATTATTATGAAAGAAGCCTTGGGCTCACATGCTCCCCATCTCCTTCATGTGGGAACTTTAAGATAAAACCACAGATCCTTATCATGTACACACTTGGGGAACTGTGATTTGTTAAGTAACTAGAGTTAGAATAAGTCGGGATAAAACCATGGTTACATATCTTGGTTTGTTCGAAGTCTAGTTAGTTAACAAACCTCAGTTTTCCAAGTTTGTATGTAATAGAGGATTGCAGGTTGTTTTAGTGTGAAAGCAAAAGCATTCACTTGTCTCCTTTTTGCACGTGGAATAGAGGGGAAGGGAGTGCACACCAACCTGACACTTGCTGTAGCTCATTTGCTATAATCTGAATAATGCTTTAGAAGATAATCACCTGAACTGGACCAATGTTTACATGTCCAGTTCCAATAAGATATGGAAACTATTTGCATATTCCTTCCCCACTGCACTATGTGCTATCTTAAACTGCAATCTTTTACACACTTACCTGAGAGTAAGCCCCATTGAACTGAGTGGGACTTACTTTTGAGTAGACATACATAGGATTGGGTTCATCCTATCTACCAGTTTGGGAAGCACTGATATAGCAAATGGAATTTTTCCATTTACCATATCTGGAGAAAGGATAAATTATTTGGGATTTGTTTTCTAGGGCCTTTTTCCTGTCTATAGTCTCTGAGCTCTTAAACAACTTTCTTAAATTGGGATATGCAGAACTGAACACAGTCCTCTAAATGAGATGTTCCAGTTGCACTATACCCATTTCTGTTA
The DNA here is from genome assembly GCA_026170595.1 of Plestiodon gilberti rubricaudatus. NCBI lineage: Eukaryota > Metazoa > Chordata > Lepidosauria > Squamata > Scincidae > Plestiodon > Plestiodon gilberti. Next base: position 45,414,414 of record JANXHW010000004.1, read on the forward strand.
ACTTCCTGGATATTATGGTGCATCCACACAGGATACTGTTCATTCTTAGAAGCAGAGGCATAGCAGCAGCGAGTGCTGCCTGGAGCACTTGCTGCTGCGCCACCCCGAAGGGGCGGTGCCGCTCCGGGGGGGGCGCTGCCGCTCCGGGGGGATGACCCGGCTTCCGCGTGCGCTCCGAGGCCTTCTCCCCCGGCCTCGGAGCCGGAGAAAGCCCCGGAGCGTCCACCTTGACCGGTGGCCGGGTCTTTCTGAAGGCCGACTGCCGCGCCGCGCTGTTTATCTTTGTTTTGCACATGCGCAAAACGTTTTAACGTTTTGCGCATGTACAAAACAAAGATAAACGGCGCGGCAGGGCAGTCGGCCTTCAGAAAGCCCTGGCCACCGGTCGAGGTGGACGCTCCGGGGCTTTCTCCGGCTCCGAGGCCGGGGGAGAAGGCCTCGGAGCGGCCGCCCGCGTCACCTGGCGGGCGTGTTCGCTCCATGGAAAGACTGGAGCGAGCAGAGCAGCGCTGCCCGGGGCCGAGGTGCCGCCTGGAGCCACTGCTCCGCTCGCTCCAGTCTTTCCACGCCTCTGCTTAGAAGGGAACTGCCAGGACAGGAAGTTTGATGTAATTGGGCTCCTTCTTTCTGTAGACCTAATACCTTGAGATTTCTTAAATCTGCCATGATTGGGTTGATCTGATTAAAAAAAAAAAATCCTATGCAGTTACACAAATATACCATCTTTTGAAGAACATATTTTTGTGAAGACTACATTTTCCTCTCCTCATATCCATTGGACATTTTCACATTGCTGTGTTATGACTTTATTTAAATGTTTGAATATTTTCCCCACAGATCCGCAGACTTCAAAGGAGATCTTTGATTTTGCACTGAAGGCTATAAATCCACAGGTGTGTTGGTTTTCCTTTTCACTTTAACAGCGCAATCTTGCCTAAGATCCGCCTGGCGGCCCATGGCCGCCCGCTGTGTCCTGTGCACCGGCAGTCAGTGTGGCTGCTGGGTGGGAGGTCTACTTGGGGCAGGGGACGCTTCCCCAAGTGTAACCGGGGCCAGGCTCTATTGGCTTCCTTGGATTTCCGCCAGCTATTTTGCTGGCGGAAGTAGAGGAGGCCGTGTAAAGGCTCCGGCACCCGGCAGGGGACAGGATTCAGTCGAAGGCCGTCCCCTGCCCTCTCCCAGGCTGCCGGGGCCAATGGCCACCCTCCCCCGTCCGGCGATCCGCCCGCCGGATCCTAACTTACCTGGGTCCGACAGCTGACAAGAGCTCCGTCGTCGGAGCGGGGAAGGACGGCCTCTGCGCCGGCCTTCCCTGCTCGCAAGTAGGTGCAAACGTGCTTTCTGGCACGTTTGCGGCTACTTCTGGCGACGGAATGCTTGTTCCGTTGCCGGGGGGGTTAGTAGGAATTGGGCTGTAAAACAATAATCCTTGATACGTTAACAGCTCTTAGGAACAAGTCTTTTATATTGAATCTTTTGACATTTCAGGTTGACTTAAAGCGATATGCAGTGCCTGTTGGTAAGAACTTCGTTTCATGTCAAGTAACTCTGTGCAGACACATAACTTTATAACAACATATTTCTTCCCTGCTGGAAAAGGCATAGCACATCTACTTTATTTTTTTGTGAACAAGAAGTGAAATATGTTTAAAATAATAATAAACAAAAAATTCAGTTGAGTTTTTGTCAGGGTAAGTTCTATTAATATTGGTTTGTTGCAATTGTCTAAGAAAGGTGAAAGTTGCATGGTAGAAATATATATACCACATGCTCAGCTGTCTAGCTATAACAATATTCTCAATTTAAGTTCCAACTTTTGCTTTGCAGCTGGCCTACATTTGTTCAGCATGCATGCTGTTCAGTTTAGCCCCTGCCTTCTGGACAACTATATCTCACTTTATGAAATAATGTCCAAATGGTGTGGCCATCAGAATGCAGAACTGAAGAAAGCTGGCCATTCTGCCTTGGATGCATTTCTTAAGCAGGTACAATAACTGCAGTTTATAACCCAGCGTTTTAACTGTATAATTCCCAAATATTATACAACATGCTGCCCTTTCCCCAGCTAACCAGTTTCTCTCTCTCTCTCTCTCCACTGTCATGTCTCTGTTTCTTTCTTTCCTGCAATCTTCTCATGCATTCATTCCTGCCTGCTCCCTTCTCTCTTGTAGCCTTCTCTCCCGTCTTTTAGTCATTCTGTCTCCACTACCATCTCTCTGTGCTGTTTGAGACAAGGTTTTACTTTGAGCGCAATACAAGATACTGTTTCTACTTGAGAGTTCAATGCTTTATTGCTTATTAATGATATTTAACTTTTTATACTGGTGTTAAGAAGATGTGACCATGTTTTTTTTTGCTTCTTCCGTCATAGCTCAGGAGGTTTCATCATTATGGTGTGCCAATGCTATGATTTGTTATTGTTATGACAGGTTGGTTTGAGGAAGCTGCTGAATAGTATCTCTATGTAGAAATTAACTTTTTGTTTTTATTCAAATTCTAAAATGTCCAATTTTTATATATAATGTGCAGATCTCTGCAGTGGTTGCAAAAGATGCAGAAATGCATAAGAGCAAGCTGCGCTTCTTCATGGAACAGTTTTATGGCATCATCAGAAAGATAGATGCCAGCAACAAGGACTTGTCGATTGCTATTCGTGGATATGGACTTTTTGCTGCTGTATGTACTTAATTTCATTACATGTTAGCATGTTGAAGAAGTTGATCATTTGCCTAAAGAACACATTTATCTTATAGGTTTGATTGGAGTACTATTTTTTTGTATGGGAATTTTAGCTGCATCATTAGGTATGCATTTTTTCCAGACTTTGCAGTGGCAAGGCAAGGGAAATGAATCTCCCTTGCCTTGCAGTACTTGAAAAATTAAACATATCTCACAGATAATTAAGTTTAGCCAGGTACTTTTAACCTGATAAATGGTTTTTCCATCATCTATGAAACTTACAGCGCAATCCTGTGCAGAAATAGGCCTGCGAAGCACGCTCTCCACTGGCCTAAGGAGTCACAAAAGTGCTGTAAAGCACTTTTCAGCTCCTCACGTGTAAGTGGCACTGGTGCGGAGGCCAGCACCACTCACACCTCTACCTAACCAGACCTGCGCTGGCCAACTCAGGTAAGTGCTGTGTGGGTCGGCGCAGGGGTGGCGAGGGAAGGGGCCATTGGCTGGGCCGGCTTGGGAGGGGGCGTGGATATTGGTGCTGGGTTGTATCCAACGCCCCTTCCCAGGCTGGGCTGGCCTTATACGACTTCCCCAGACGCGCTCCAGCCAAAGAGCTGGCGCACATCCGAGGACCATTGGGGCCTCCGGCGCTTACATTCATTGGAATGTCCCCTTCCCCTGAGGTGAGCCTGGACCATGTCAGCACAGCCCGCACATCCCGACTAGGATGCAGCGGCCGGCTGCCACATCTTAGGCAGGATCAGGCTGTTAGTTACTTTTGTGTAAAAAATGTTTAGGTTTACTAAACAAATTTTGGACATACAGTTTTATCCCTCGATCGTTAGAAACTGGAGCTATTCAGAGGAGTTGGAGAAATAAAATGGCTTGGATTCAGAGATCCTGTTGTGTGAGAAGAAGGCTCCTATACTCGGGAGAATTCATACATTTTCTCTCTCTCTCTCTCACCTCGGCACCCAGTAACCCTGAAAACTGGTTCCAGAGGGTCCAGGGAGGGGACCCTTCAGAACAGCATTTCAGAAGGTTTTGGAGAGCCATAGGCAGGGGGAAATGGGTGACAAGGAACCCCTATGCAAGAGGTAGTGCCTTCCACTTGGATCCAAGGCAATGCTGAAGAAGCCTGTGCTTCAGCTTCTACCGAAGAAACCAGTTATCATGTTTGATATCCTGGACAGTTGTACAGAAACAGTGCCGCTCTTTGCCTGTCCAACATGCCACTTTCTTCACCCCTACCCAATTTACTTTGTCATAGGGCAAAGGGCTCAGACTCTACAGTATTCTAATCATTGTACACTCTTCTCCAGTCTCCTTAGTACATTTGCTATAAGGATTTTCACTTATCCATATTGCACATATTAAGACCATCCCTCTTTATCCATACCAAGATTTTTTATATATAACTTACCTTCACCAGCAGCCACAGCTCCCGATCTGGTGGAGAGTGAGCGGCACTGGCCTCTCCGCTGGCTCCGGCAGAGCCGTTGTTCCATCAGCGGATTTCTACACAGGATTGCGCTATTACTGTAAATATGGGTCCTAAAGAACAGAAAAAGATGGGAAAACTCATGGGAAAAGTGGAAAAACAGGTGAAACGTACGAGAGTTGCTCATAGTTTGCAACCGCAGCTTGAGGTGCTAAACTTCTATGTGATGCTAGAGTTTCTGAAACATTTGCATCGTCAACTTTACCACTTTATTGATGCTATATTATGTTATTTGTTTATTCTATTTTATCATGCAACACAGCTTCTTTCTTATGGCATTTTCTTGTGGTAAATGCCATATTAGGCAATTAGGGTGAACTTGGAATGGTTTTGGGATGAGTTAGAATTTTTCCCATTGAAATTAAATCATACTCATTATCTGGATTTTCCCTATAAGGGCCATTTTCAGGAATGAATTATGTACGGATAATGAAGGAAGAGTGTATTGTTAAAATTAACAAACATGCAAGTGGAATTTACAAGTTTAACTATTTTTAAAAAAAGCTAGGGAAGAGTGTGCTTGTATGTGGGTGGGAGGAGGAAAATCAGAGCTGTTTTGAGTCTATGAGAAATGGAATCTTGTATGCATGGGTGCTGGGCTGGATGGTGGCTTTTGTATTTTAATCTCTTTTAATTTTGATGTGTTTATTTAAAGTCGTGCAAAGCTATCAATTCAAAAGATGTTGACATCATGTATGTTGAGCTCCTTCAGCGCTGTAAACAAATGTATCTCACTGAGGCAGAATCAATAGATGATCATATGTACCAGCTACCAAGTTTCCTTCAGTCTATTGCAAGCGTTATCTTCCACTTGGATACCGTAAGTGATCAGATGAAACCTCATTTGTGATGCCATTATAAAATAATTTAACAGCCATATGACTCTATTGATGATAAGGGTGATGCTGCAAACTTTCTCTTCAAGTTCTATAAACCTCTTCCATTTGAAAAGGTTGACATTTTTATTTTTAGTGAACTTGCAGTTTCTGTCTTCTAATATGTGATTCTTTCTCTTCTAGATTCCTGAAGTATACACTCCAGTACTTGAACGCCTGGTTGTGGTACAAATAGATAGCTTCCCACAATACAGTGTAAAAATGCAATATGTGTGTTGTAAATCCATTGTGAAGGTTTTTTTAGCTTTGGCAGGAAAAGGTCCTGTCCTATGGAGTTTTATAAGCACTGTAGGTGAGTTTTTAATTATCTAGAGATGAATCATTTCCTTTCATTGGCATAGTATGCAAAATACTCATTTGGGGTAACAGTGGTGGCAATAGAGAGCTTATACACTGTCTTATTATCTCTGTTTTAGTATGCTCCTGAAATTGTTAGAGGGCTGATTGAACTACTATTATTTCTTTCCTCTCAAGCTTTTGCTTTTCTTTGTTTACAAAACTCAATCTATTTGTAGTGCTTTTCTTCCTGTCACTACCTCTTTTGATCTTTCGTTCCTCACACTCCTCTTTCTCACCTACCAATCCAACCTTTCTCTAAAGTTGCCCCCATTTTTGCTTTCTCCAAAGCCTCCACTAATTTTCTAGATCCTATCCCTTTGCCCTGCTGCTTTGTACTTACACATTTAAGCTTCACAGGAGAGACCTCTTTGCAGTTCTTGGCCAGTTGACTGTCCTTTTTTCATTTTTTTCTTTTTACACCTGTGTGTACACCTATGTGTGTACACCTGCCAACAAAGGCATGTGTGTACACCTGCCAACTAAGGATAACATTTCGGATGAAAAGGACTGTAGTCCATGAAAGCTTCTGCTATAATGATAATTTGTTAGTCTTTAAGGCAGTGTTTCCCAAACGTTTTCAACCTGCGGCTCCCTTGACCATTGGTGACCATTGGCTGCAACTCCCCATTACTTTATGTTGTTGCCTGCTAATTGATATTGCACTGTTTTCTGAGACGATTTCGTGGCACTCCGCGTCTCCCACAGCTCCCCTGGGAGCCGCGCCTCCCCGTTTGGGAACCACTGCTTTAAGGTATTGCAGGACTTTGGAGTTTGTATTAATATGTTAGAATACTCATTTATTTATTTTTTTGCACATTATCTTTATTTTCAGTGCATCAAGGTTTAATCAGAGTCTGTTCTAAGCCAATTGTCTTTCCAAAGGTAAGTTTGGTTTAGTATTGTTTTATGTATATGTACAGTTGGAGTTTAATGCTTGTAATGCACCTTTATTACCTCTTGTTCAGCCAAGCTGTTGTACTGCCTACCCTTATTTTGTTTTCTTTATTTGAAGTATCAGAGAAGGCTTTAGTAGGAGGTGAGGCATTAAAATGTGTGTTTTCGTGCCCACAAGGTATTCAACATACCTTGGGGACTTAATGTTCAAGTAAAACACACTTATGAAATTCTAAGAATACCATATGAGAATGAAACTTCCTCCTGATTGTCTTGACCAGTAACTTGAAATATTGTGTCTTTCTATCTGTCATGTGCCCTAAACAGGACAGTTAAAAATGCATTGATTTTGCAGTGCCTCTGGTGTCTGCACACTGTGATCCCTTCTGTTTGGTGGCATGTGTGCGTTACAAGTTTAAACAGTTTAAAACCTGTTTAACTGAACAAATAGACTTTTATCATTCATACCCTAGTTACTTCTAGGTTAGATTCCTATAGGTTTTTTTTATATGGGACTGTCTTTGAAGACTATTTGGAAACTTCAGTTGATCCAAATGTGACTACTAGAGTGCTTTCTGGGACATGTGGGTCCAAATATGCCTTTTACATTGGTTACCAATTTGTTTGCAAGCTGAATTTAAAGTTTTGATTCCTTTTTAAACCCCTAACAATCAAGACGCTCTGGTCCTAAACAATCGCCTTCTCCCATATGGACCTCCCAATCATTGAGGTTTACCTCTGAGGCTCTGCCCTGGGTCCCCCTTGCTGTGTGAAACACAGCACATCTGCATGAAGGATTTTCTGTTGTGGTGTTAAGACTTTGATATACCCTCCAAAAGGAAGTCTGCCTAATCTTTGATTATCTTTCAGTGAAGGCCTAAAGTTATTCCTTTTCCAAAAAATATTCTTGGGTGCTGCCTCTTAAAATAATACTGTATTTGACTGCTGCTGTTTTAATATAACTGATGAATTTTTGTGGTTATCTTTGTTTTTAATACATTTTTAGTTTGTCTTTTTTAATATTGCTTGCCACTTTAATGATCTTGGAAAAAAGGTGGTATATGAATGCCTGGAATAACGTTAAATTACATTTTGCCTGAAGAAGTATGCAATTGTAACTTGCCTGCTGTCAGATTTCTCAAAACTTTCATAAAATTAGTATTCACAAGGATCATTCAAGTGTGTCATAACAGAGGTGATATCAGCCATAGCTGTTTACATTTATAGTTTAGATATGCACTGCTTCAAAATATGTTAGATTTGTAGTCTCAACCAAATTAAGTCACTTGACTCTGATCCTATATTAAAAGAGAGATAGCTGAATTCCAGGAGATGTATTTATATGTTCAGTTTTTTTATTAGGTTTTAGAATGTTTTACTGTACCAAATATATGTTCCTGAAATGGAACACGTCAAAATTTGTCCTGGCATAGTGATTTTGTGTGCTCTATCTCTTGCTCTTCTGAAATAAGAGAGTCTTGTTAGCTTATTTTCCGCTGTAATAGAAATCTAGGGCTGATTGTGGTTACGGTTACCTGTATAATTTTCTATATATTCACATCAACATTATGGTGACTTCTAGGAAAATTCAGGTAAAGCTGTTTCTAGCTCAGAGGAAACTCCTACGCCTGGAGAAGTTAGGACTGGGAAATGGAAAGTGCCTACATATAAGGATTACTTGGATCTTTTTAGAAGTTTACTTAGCTGTGACACAATGAAGGTAAAAACTGTAATAGTGGGATTTTCTATGTGGCAAACGAAATGATTCAGTTTTTAAACTTTTCTTCTTGCTGATGGAACTACCGTAGTTTGCATCTTCTTTACATGTAGCTTGTCTTCCCCCCCCCCCCCATCATTCTCTGATATTCCCAGAAAGTGGGGAATTTCTAAGGAGCTTCTTTTTATAGAAGGTGCCTCCACCCAATTTCTGGGACTTCCACCCCCCTCCTGCAGTGCTCACACCCCATGCCATTCATTTTTCATCGATCTTCTGACTCTTAGCAGAGACTTTGGGGGATGCACAAGAAGGAAGGTACAGGAAAGCTCCTTTGTGGAAATTTTCTTCTGTGTGTGGTGGGGTGTTCCTTAGGATCTATTCCCTGATCTTTGCTTCAAATATGCATGCTTACAGTTCTTACGTCTTATTTGAATATATGTCAAAAGACAAACCCATTATTGCCTCTAGATTGGGTTCTAGAACTGTAGAGTCGGGGGGGGGAGTTTTTTCCAACTTTAGTTAAGAGTCTTCACATCATGTCTACTCTGTCTGAACCTGGTAGTTTGGTATTAGTTTATGCTTTTTTCATTTCTTGTTTTATAACTTCCCTTGTAGACCTTTTAGGATCTTTATATCGTTTTATTTTACCTCATCAACATCTTCTGTTAAAAATATTAATGTTTTCTTTCACAATGAGCTTTCTGCTGTTAAACCTTAAATTGCATTATCCTTTTGTCCATTGCTGTCATCTTCTGAGATCTTTACATTTTTAATTTAGTGTGTAATTTTGGAGTAATTTTCACTTTACCAACTATCTGAAAATCTTTTTTTCCTTCAACAAAGGACTCTCTGTTGGCAGATGAAAACTTTCTAATTGCAAATTCACCACTACAATCTCTAAATCGTTTGCTCTATGATGAACTGATAAAGTCTATTCTAAAAATAATTGAAAAGTTGGATCTTACAGTTCAGAAACAAAATGTTAATGCAGAGAAGGTAAGAATTACTTTCTGCACATAATTTGTAGCAAAAGATACGCTTGCACTTTTTTATAGGCTAACTATTCAGTGTGCACTTTGCACAAATGCCAAAACCATTTCTGTCATATTCATATTTGTGTTCGTTGTTTTTATTAACGTTTATAGGCATTGGAATAGGTTGGACTGTAAAACTGAATAAACAGCAGCTGTATATAAATAAATGGGCTCTTATGATCGAAGAGATTGTAATCTTAAATTATATAGATATACAGCAACCAAAAAAGAAAGGTAGAAGGGAAGGATATGTGATCAGATGCTGAATTGATTTCCTCATTAGGAGTGATAAGATGATAAACTGTAACGTATATAAATACAAATTACTGTGAAGAGCATATAAATTGATTTTTATCTCTCTCATCCCAAAGCAGTATGGTGTGTGAGAGTGTTACAGTTTTATTAAGGCAAACTCCAAAACTTCAAAGCAACCTATTTAGAATATAAAATTGAACAAGATTAAAATATGTTACTGTTGCCAGTGACACATCTAGTAATAAAAGACATCAAAAACAATGGTTTGCATTGTTGTCTGGAAAAAGACCATGTAGTGTGGTTTATTTGATGAGACTGAGTATAGACCAGGCCTGCACAATTTACAGCCCGCGGGCCGCTTGTGGACCGCCAAAGGATTTTGACCTCCCCACCACTTCCTCCCTGCAAAGAAAACTGGGATCCCTCGGCTCTCTCCATCCTGGCATCGTCGTGCGCCTCCTCGGGCGATTTCAAAGCTTCTAGCCGCGCGGCTCCAAAGCCGAAACTCGCGCAGGCGCCCGACGATGCCAAGACGAAGAGAGCCATTTTGGAAAGGGGCTTCCCGGCTTGTCGCGTTGCTGGGCAATGTGCGAGCCTCTTCTCATTGGGCGCCGGGATGATCCGTCTCGGTGTGTTCTTGTTATTCAGGGTCTAGTTGGGAGGAAGGGGTGAGGAGGTCTAACAATTTAAAAAAAAGCTGAGTGGAGCAAGGAGCTGGTGTGTGACTTGACTGGCAACCAGTAAGAGCGGCGGGGACGCAGGAGGTGGAGGGGAAGGCGGGGAGGAAGAGCCCGCCCCCGATGTGAGCAGCGTTGGAGGAGTTTTCCCATTGTGAGATCGAAAAAGGAGGTGGATGCTTTTTTGATCTCATGATGGGAAAACTAACGCCGCTCACGTCGGGGGCGGGCTCTTCCTCCCGCCTTCCCCTCCACCTCCTGCGTCCCCGCCGCTCTTACTGGTTGCCAGTCGAGTCACGCACCAGCTCCTCGCCCCGCTCAGCTTTTTTTTTAGTTGTTAGACCTCCCCACCCCTTCCTCCCAACTAGACCTTGAATAACAAGAACACACCGAGATGGATCATCCCGGCGCCCAATGAGAAGTGGCTCGCGCGTTGCCCAGCAACGCAACAAGCCGGGAAGCCCCTTCTCAAAATGGCTCTCTTCATCTTGGCATCGTCGTGCGCCTTATTGGATGGGGTTTTGATGATGCCATTCAGCGAAAAAAATCGTGAATGGAAAAAAGGGCTTGTCGCGCTCTAGATTTCTGTGACTATAACATGGCATTCTCATTGGGCAGTCGGCTTGCACATCTACTGCATAAAAGTTCGCCCGTTCACCTGTATACAGCACAGCTCTTAAACGTCTGTGCGTTGAAGTTCGTCACTGTTAGGTTAAGAGTAGCTTGCCAAATGTTCTTAATTGTAAGATTCTTAATTGCACATGAAAAATACTGATGTACAGCGATAAAATGAGCCGGTCTCTGCCCCGAGGGCTTGCAGTTAAAAAAAGGAGAGTGACAAAAAGTTGGAGGGAAAGAGAAAGCTTTAACAAAAGAGCTAAACTTTAGCTCAATTATTGTTTAGCTCAATTATTGTAGCTAATTGAATTCATTTAGGGATGAATGAAAGGGAAAATAGTTACAATTTTATGAATAAATGAATTGATAAATGAATTAATTAGCAGATGAATGTTTAATAATCAAATACCTAATATAAATGTAAGTAAATATATTTATTAATATGTTGCAATTCCGGAGATTTTCTGGCTCATGGACACGCCCCTTGCATGGTTCCTTGCTACGCCCCCCGCGACACCTATCTGCGGCCCCGAAGAAGTTTAGTCTATTCATTTCGGCCCCTACCTACTGCCAAGTTGTGCACCCCTGGTATAGAGTATGGAGAATCTGAAGATCCCTAACAGATTAGATCAAGTAATTCAGATTAGAGTACATAAAGCCAAGTGTGAGCTTGCAACTTGTACAATGTGAATGAGACTTGTAGGAAAAGAAATGCTGGTTTAGATCCCCCCACCTAAGTGCTTCTGGTAATTCTTTTCACAGGATGAAAGTGAACCAGATGTTGATCTTATCATTCCTACTTCTGATCCAGCTGCAAATCTTCAGCCAATCAAGCCGAAAGACTTCACAGCCTTCATTAACCTAGTGGAATTTTCCAGGTATAGTTTGATCCAAAGAGTGTCGCTGGGAAGAAACCAGGAATACTTCTGTGTCCTACCCTTGAGTCACTTTTAAATGCACAACCATACACACTCGCAATATTTGTAAAATTCTTGCTGCTACCAGAAGTGTTGGGTTTAGAAGTTACTCTGCTTCTTCCTCAGTCTGTTTGCTAGTGTTCTTCAATGACGTATTACCTCTGTGTGTGTGTTTCTGTCTGAGACAGATTGCCCCTTTTCAGCTTCTCTCTCTCACTTACACACACACTCTCTCACTCACTCACTTGCACGCACGCACACACACACACACACACACACACACACACACACACACACACACACACACACACACACACACACACACACACACACACACACAGCCCTTTTATAGGTTTTCACTCCATAGAATCATCTGGGATTCTTAGGTTGGGTAACTACCAGATGGTCCTCTATTGCTAGTCAAGGACTCCTTCTGAGTTCTGCCTTTGTTTTCCCACCCAGCTGAGGGTGTGGTAACTAGTTGGATGGCTGTTGGATTGTTTCTAGATTGGAGCCCAGTCATGGGGATGTTGAGGAGCATTTATTTAATGCATTTATATCCCACCTTTCCCAAGCTGAAGCAAATGCCCAAGGCGGCTTACAAAGTTCCATAATAAATGTACAGTGTATATAAACAATGAGTAAAAAACATTAATAAAAATAATAAAACCAATGGGAAATGTGAAGCTTTTGTTTTACAAAAGTTTTCCTCAAACTCAGGCGTCCATGGAGATGACTCTGTTCACAAGACACCAAGTATGCTTTTCCAGCTGGGTTTGGAGCTGGAAGACTTCACCTGTATTTTGGAGGCATAAAAAACTCCATTTACCTTTAAGGAGTAAACAGGCCTCTCTTCAAATTTAGTGTTAGGCTCCATGGGGTGATTAAGGGAGGAGGGGTTATTACATAGTTCAGTTAACAGTGTGCTCTTCTTGGCCTCTGGATCTGTGACCTCTTGCTGTAAGTTCTGTAAATTAGGCACTTTACTGGTCTGGCCCTTTGTTCTCCAGGCAGGCACAAAGTACAGGTGTTTAGATGTGCTATTCCTGCATGCCAGTGGCATAGGTAGGATCCAGTGCACCTGGAACCCTAGTGATGGTGTCGCCCCCGGAAGTGTTGTCACTCCAGGGGGAAAAAGGTAGGGGGTTGCCAGGGGGGTCCTAGAAGAGGCTTCTGGCACCTCCTTGCCACCCCCTTTGATTACCTAGCGCTGGACAGTGCATAGCACCAATCAGCTGTTAGGTAGGGGGCCTCTTCTGGCTCCCCCCTGCTCACCCTTCAAAAACGCAATCAGTGCTGTACCCCAATATCTGCTCCTTGTGGATACTGGGGTCCAGCAATCCGATAAATAATTAATCACCCGGGGGGCACATTTTCCCTCGCGCAGGTCTGCAGAAGCCTCTGTAAGCCTCTCTGTTGGGATTTAAAGTGACTTCTGGTGACTTTATTTCTGTAGTTTGATGCAGGAATCACGCTCTGCTTACGTTTAATTTCCTTTTCCCTTTTACATCTGTTGCATGTTGGATTTAGCCCCAAATCTTCCATGTACTTTCAAGTGTACCCAAAAAAAAAAAAATTTTTTGATCCTGAGGTTAATATGTTCAGAATGTGCTTATTGGCTTCTCCCTCACATTTAATATTTATATGTACTGATAAATTTGGGATGTGGTTAAGCAAGGCGAGCATATAAAAAGCAATTTTCAACTCAGGGAGGAATGTAGTTCAATAGTGGAGCATCTGCTTTGCATCCAGAAGATTTCAGGTTCAGTTCCTCCCATTTCCAGGGAGGACTGAGAGGGACTCGTGTCTGAAATCTTGGAGAGGTCAGCGAACACAATACTGAGTACTGAACACAATACAGGTGGGCCCCCATATCCACTGATTTGCTATCCACAGTTTCAGTTATCAGTTATTCAGTTATTAACAGAAACCTTGCAGAGCCTCTCTAGGACTTAGTTTCGTTCTACTTGCCTGCAATGGAGGCTGCTTCTCTGTTTGTTTTAAGGAAGAAACAAAGCTTGCAGAAAGAAAAATAAGAGCTGGGGGGGGGGGGCAAGCATGCCTGCCTGCAGGGGAGGCAAGGTGGGGGGGGAAATGTTCCCTCAGGAAACCATGGAGGGGGTGTTTGCTCTTATCCACGGTTTAAAGTATCCACGGAGGGGCCTGGAACATATCCCCAGCGGATATGGGGGCCCACCTGTACAGTCAGCGAACACAATACTGAGTGGTCTAACTCAGTAAAAGCCGTTTCATTGGGAAGAAATGTTCCCTTGACCTTACCTTGAGGAGGCCTCTGTGACTGCCTCCCCACAGGATGAAGTGCATGCCCGTTTGACATGGCTGCATTGGTGCTGGAAAGTTGGATAGGATTTGGCCCTTAGTTTTGTTACATTTGTTAAGCTACTCCCTATATTTGGAGCCTGCTTCCTCTTTCTGTGTCAAGCTGCTTCCTCCTGCAGATCTTCTTGTGGGTTTCACTTATTCCTGAGTAAACATGCATAGGATTTCACTGTAAGAGTGGTTCTTGTAAAAAGTACTGCACCTTGGCTCTCATGGAAAATACACACCACATTTGCTGAAAATCAAAAAAAGAAGAAATCGGAAAAAAGCGGCGCAAATGCCGCCGTGGCCACCGTGCCGCCACCAAAATTTGCACCGCGTGGTGAGTGCTGCCCCTCTGCTGCCCCCCAGGCCCTGCTACCTGGGGGCGGACCACTCCCCCCCATTCCTATGCCTCTGCCTTCTTGCCCACTGTGAGGCTGCTGGATGTTCCCTGCGTCGGTGGCTTCCTAGCTAGCTTAGCTCTGGGCGTGTGTCCTGGCGATGTGGCTGCTATGGCTGCTCTGTCACACTGAGCGGGTTCCTTCGATCTGCTGTGGCTGCCTGACTGATGTTGGTGGCATCCTGACATGGCACAGGCCTGCACCTCCTTCATTTTGCTCTGGCCCTGCTGATACCTCCTGGTAGTCCAGCATATCCGATGATCCGGCACTGCCTAGGTGCCCAAGGTGCCGAATTATCAGAAGTCTGCTGTAGTTTGTCCACTCCTTTCAAAAACAAAAAACAACCCTACACTGAGGATATCCTTAGATTATAAGTTCTCTGGGCAGAGACTGTGTTGCTGCTTGGTGCCTACTACACCGTTGGCACATAGTGAATGTTAAATGGTAGTAATGTTAAAATAATTGAAAGAAGGATTCTTTGAATATTGTGGGCTATTTTTGCAGTAACTCGTTATTTAAAAGCATGTACTTATATCTAGTCTTAATACTACTGTACTTATGAGCTTTAATTTAATGAAAACTTCAACTGACAGTCTGTTGATTTTTATATAGTTCACGTGCTTGCCATTTTGAGTGTAGTATAACAGTTACCTTTATTGATATTTCTTGTATTTTCACAGAGAAATCCTCCCAGAGAAGCATACTGAGTATTTTGAACCGTGGGTATATTCATTTGGTTATGAGCTGATTATACAGTCAACACGATTACCTTTTATTAGTGGATTTTATAAGCTGCTTTCCATTGCCATGAAAATTGCCAAGAAAATAAAATATTTTGAGGTGAGATATCACTCTATAGGAAGAAAAATGTTTTGTAACATATTCAAGGTAATATTAATGTAATGCTGAGCTATGCATACCTTTATGTTGGGGTGAATATACCGTATTGTCCCGAGTATAAGACGCACCCTTAAAGTTTGGTGCTATTAAAAAAAGTTAATTAAATCACTGGCATTAAATTGCAACACCCTGATTATAAGACGCACCCCTAGTTAAAAAACTTAAATTAGGAGAAAAAAGTGAGTCTTATACTCAGACCAATACGGTAATTATGATTATTTCATTTTAACAGCTAAGATGAACATTATCGTTGTATATAAGTGAAAAATTATATAGATATAGATATAAGTAAAGGAAAGGTGACCGCTGACAATTAAGTCCAGTCGTGTCTGACTCTAGGGTGTGGTGCTCATCCCCATTTCAAAGCCGAAGAGCCAGCGTTGTCCGAAGACGCCTCCGTGGTCATGTGGCCGGCATGACTCTCCTTGCCGCAGCGCGTAGCATGCAGCTGGAACACGGAGCGCTGTTTCCCTTCCGCAAGCGGTACCTATTTATCTACTCACATTAACATGCTTTGGAACTGCTAGGTTGGCAGGAGCTGGCCAAGCAATGAGAGCTCACCCCGTCGCGGATTCGAACTGCCGACCTTTCAATCGACAGCTCATGGTTCAGCAGTTTAACCCACTGCGCCACCCGCTGGCCTATATATATATATATAATATATATAATCCTTAACAAAAATGGCACAGGAAATTCTTTAATCTATAAGAGCTATAATCCTTAACAAAAATGGCACAGGAAATTCTTTAATCTATAAGAGCTATAATCCTTAACAAAAATGGCACAGGAAATTCTTTAATCAGTTGTTACTTGCTCGGCAGGATTCTATGGCAGGCTCTTTTTGTTTTTTTCCAGTAGTTTGGAACAGTTGTTCCAATAGGACAGTTCTATTCCAACAGAACTGAAGACCACTGACATAATGCTGCCCATTCCTTTACTGTTATTAAGGATCAGGCTGTGGAGTTGTGCGCTTCTTTCACTTAGCCCCTTTTCATGTGTGAATTCCCTCTACACCCCCTTTCCCGGCCTTAATTGTGGTTTGCCATGATTACACCAACTGCGTGATCAGTGCTGATCGAGACTCGCTCTTAACCAAGATTAACCAAGATTGGAAGTTGGTTCTGAATTCTGGGTTAGGAGTGACTATAGTTAACTTTGATACAGATATAACAACTAAGCATGCTTAAGGCCGGGGGAAGGATTGTGCAGTCCCATAGCATGTGCACAATTTCTTACCCAGTTTTACAAACCTGTTTATCAGATGGCAAATGACAATTGGCATTAAAATAATTTTTAACAAGAGTCTGTGGGTCATACAAATATGCCTTGTTACATACATGCTATCAAATCAGAATAGTGCGTTATCCAGTCATTCCTTTTCAGAAATTGGAGCAATAAAGCTGCAATCCTATATACACTTACTTGGGAGTAAGTCCCTTTGAACATAGTGGGACTTGCTTCTGAGTAAACATGTATTGGATTGCACTGCAAGACAAGTTTTTGAAGTCTGCAAAGTCTGTACCGTTCTCTTATTCTGTTTGGCAGGGTGTCGGTCCAAAGAGTAAAAAAAAATGCCCTGATCCGGAGAAGAGCTCCTGCTTTGCGTTGTTCACAAAATTTGGAAAAGAGGTGATTCATTTTCCTGTGATCTTTCTTTGAAGCTTCTTTGAAGTATGTATTGAAATAACCTTTTGGGATGTGAAAGAAGTAAAATTGTAACTATGTGGCTTTCCTAGTCAGTGTTCAAGCATGATCCATATACTTTGTACAGTACTGGCTCATTACTTAAGTGCTTGTGTGTACATCCTCACTTGTCAAATTATTTTAATCTAGTACTATTAGGATTGAAACCTAATTAATCAGGCCCCTCTTGGAAACCATTGTAGTTGACTTTAGTGAAATATACTTCCAAGACAGTGAAAGGATGCAGCCTTCATTTACTTCTTTTGAACATATGCCTGTACTTGACATGTTTATCCATCATAAAATCAACTTCTAAGATTGTCGCTTCTGGTCATCATTATACAATTCGCATTAAGAGTCCTTAGTTCTCATTTTAGGTAACAGCAAAAATGAAGCAGTACAAAGATGAACTACTAGCATCCTGCCTCACCTTTGTACTTTCGTTGCCCCATGACATCGTTATGCTGGACATCAAAGCTTACATTCCTGCTTTACAGGTAGGATAGGATGGTGAATAAGCAACATAATGTTTTTTGTGTGTATTTTTAAAATAAATATTTGCTTCATTACATTTATACAAGATGCATGCGCTGTTTTAGTGAATATTACTGTCTGCATTATTATGATGCCAGTTGGTGAATTAGTAGGGGAACTGAAAGTCTGAGAGGCAAGTTTGTATGGCTGTTATGTGTGTGATCCACAACATTATTAAGAGTATTTGGTTCTGTGTGTGCTAACCACTAACTTAAACATTGGATTTTCTCTGTGGCAGCACCAAGGTTGTAGAATTCAGGAACATGCAAGGTTACCTTGTATTGAGAGTCAAACTATTTATCCATCTAATGGCGCAATCCAAACTGGACCTAACACCGGCCCAGCAGTCCCTGCGCTGGCCAAGAGTGTTGCAAACGTGCCATAAAGCACATTTGCAACTACTGTAGTGCAGGAAACACTAGTGGAAAGGCCTATGCCGGCCCGCCGACGCTGTCCCCCGGCTTCCGGCGAAAGTGAGTGCAGCGGCGCAGGGGAGGGTCGGGCGGAGGCAAACTCTGAGTAGACCTTCAGCCTCCTCCTGACCAGCATAGGATACAGCATGGGCCACTCGGCCCCACTGTGCTGGCGTTGGTTAAGATTGGGCTGTAAGTCAGTATTATCCACACAGATGGACAGCTGCTCTCCAGGATTTTGGACAGGGTCTTTCACAATCCTATATGGGACCTTCTGTATGCAAAGTATGTGCTCTTCTGTGCTACGGCCCCATCTTCTAATTTGCACTTTAGGAGATTTATCCTTCCCCTCCCTTATTAATATTCACATTTCAAGAAGCAACAGTTGTTTGGTTTTGTTTGTTTATTAGGAAAATTAGTTTTTTTTCAGAGGGTATTTGGGTCTGAGGATTTTCAAGTTTACTGCTGTAGTTGCCGTTAGCTCTTCCTGTCTTTGTTTGAATTAACATGTTGTTTGGTGATTTGTCTTTAATTTATAAGCCATTTCCATGTTGGACCTTTTTGGGTCCAAAAATGGGATATGAATTTTTGAAATAAACCTGTATCATTCTATGGGCCGGTCAGACTAAGATTATGATGCGGTAGCTATTTGGCAGTGTGGGCTTATAGAATACTTCTCACAACCAAAGGGAAAAAATTTTTTGAGCCCCCCCCCCCCCATCTAATAGTTTTCATTATGCTCCTTGTATAGAATGCTTTTAAGCTGGGCCTTAGCCACACTCCGATGGCTGACGTGGCATTGGATGCACTGGAGGATTGGTCAACCCACATTCCCAGATGTGCAATGCAGCCTTATTACAAGGACATCTTGCCTTTCCTTGACGGTTATTTGCAAACTTCTGTATCAACAGGTACTTGCTTAAAAATTGAATATAAAAATCGAGGAAAGGTGTGTGTGTGTGTGTGTGTGTGTGTGTGTGTGTGTGTGTGTGTGTGTGTGTGTAACCATTATCAGGGGCTGACTAAAAATATTGGTGCATAAGACCATTTTGCAGGAATTGTTGTACTGGGTATTTCTTTGTTTCATAGCTCAGAGATTTCCCTTGGTGCTGTAACAGAAAACAAGTCAGTGGCAATTAATACAGTTGGACCTTTTTGTCCACTTTTTTTTATCCACGGACTTGACTCAACACGGGTGGCAAAACTGTGGAAGAGGGAGTCTGACCACACTACATTACCTCTTTTTTCCCAGCGTTGTCAGCGTTGTCCCGCCAGCCACTTCCCATCTCCTGCGAGCATCCAAACTGCTGAAAAAAGAAAAAAAAACGCAACCAGGAATCTGTCGGTTTCTAAAAAAAAAAAATTGTTCTGAATCTTTTTGCTTTTGTATGCAATGCTCAATGTATCTACTTCCATAAATACAATAAACTGGCATTAATTATGCTGTTGCTTGTTGATTAGATGACTCTCAGAATAACTTGGAGGTGAAGAAACTTTCCCGGACAGTCCAGAAGGGATTAAACAAAGTCATAATACAGCGTCTGAAGAAAGCAAAGAGTCTTGTGCTGGTAAAGTTTTCTTGTATCCTTCAAAAATATTGCTTTCTCAATTGGAGAACCAAATCATTTTGTTATTGAGAAATAAATAGAAAATTATTTGTTTACATTAAAGATAAAGTTTTCTGCATCACGTAAGAAACTTGTGTGTTGAATGACTTGCAACCCAATCCTGTCTAGAATGTAGTGGCGGCGCACCTAAGGCGGCCGCTGCATCCTAGACAGAATTGGGCCTGTGCCGCTGGAGCGCTCCTCGGGGGGGGGGGAAGGAACGTTTATCCCTACCCCCAGGTAGAGCCCCAGTAGGCCAAACGGGCCACCTCAGATGTGCGCCGGTAAAATGCGCACATCCGAGGAGCCGGTGTAAGGCTGACCAAGCCCGGGATGTGGGGTAGGATTCAGTGGAGCGCACCACTGATGATCTCTTCCCCCATCCCTAGCCTGGCTGGCCAATCACCCCCTCCCCTTTTCTGATGAAAACCAGAATTGGTCGTAATCTCTCGGGCCTCCCCAAACCCTCCAGAGGCTCCAGGAACCCTGGTAAGTGAAAAAATAACCTTTTAAAAACATTTTTCCCCGCCAGCGATCCCTGGGATTGCCGCTGCTGCCATGCTGTTTCCGCCCCTTAAGGTGGCAGGGGACAGCATCCGTTTCTGCTGGTGGGTCGTGTCCCACCAGTTTGAGAACCACTGAGCTATATGTTAATAGCCCAATCCAAATCCTTCTCAGTTCAGTCATCCTGCTAGCTTCTGCAAGTTTGTTCTTGAGTTATCAGAAACTATTCCCATGCTGCCCAAAATCAAAAAGCTGCTTTAGAATGTAGCACCCTAATATAGCTTCCCTCCCTCTTTTTGAACATTTTTGGTTGTGAGATATAGTGGTTTTGTTGACTTTGGAATCAAGACCTCTTCATTCTCTCCCCCCCCCCTTTAAAACAAAAGGTTGCATATAAAAATGCCTTAAGGTGAAAGACTACTTCATACACATTCTTTCTTTTATCTATTTAATTATTCCTGTTTGAATTAGGAAGAAGATCTTTCATTGGAAGCAGTAAGAGCTAGAGTCATACGCCTTCTTGGATCTCTGGGAGGGCAAGTCAGGAATTTAGTTACAGGTGAGTGTTCAAAAATCTGTCTGGAAATGACAAAAAAAAACTACCCTAGAAAATACCAAAACTGTAACAGTATTTTTAGACATATCTGTTTCTGTGCCTTTATACTGCATGAATGGGATGTGACCCAGACTACAGCTGACTGGCTTTATATTTACTACCTAGTACAGGATACATGGGTGGACGTGATGGAAGCTATGTAATGACAGATCACGAACCAGTTCTATTTGAATGTGTGAGATGCCTTTGGGAATGATTCCCGTGAATTTGTGGTTTTTGGAGATGGTTTTTGGTATGTGCCATCGATGTCCTTGGATCAAATATGAGCCCATGAGCAGCATGCTGGATTCTTCTTTGTGGTCTCTGTGCAGTTGCATGTAATGGAGTTCTGTGCATGCTCAGAGCTGACTTCAGAAGCTTCCACAGCTTTGTCAAGTATTCCACCCTTGTTCTCAGTGGGGGAAGCCCAGAGCACACCATGACCCTGTTGGAAGAGGGGGAGAGCAGAGCAATCAGCGAAAGCACTCCCTTCCTATGGTATAATATCCCACCACCCGGGCTAGTTGCTATCAATAAAACATACACGGGAGCAGAGGCTTGGTTAAGGTTTTATAGGAAATACTTATATTTCAGTGCAGTGCTGCCATTGCAACCTGCATTGCATGCTATGCCAGGAGAAGTAAGTAAAGGCATGCTTTACTTAACTCCCTGTAAGCCACCTGGTTCCCAATGATTCTCCTCAGACGTATGTCAGCTCTTTTGCTGGCATATGTCTGAAGAGCCTCTGGAGTGGGTCTCGCCCAGGAAGGGGGAATAGGATCTGGCATGCATGCTGTGGAGATCCACCCCCCCTCCTGTCTTTGATCCACCCTTGCTGCTGAGTTAATGGTGATGACAGAGGCTCTGTGGGCTGTTGTCAACTGCGTGCGGCCTCTGGGGCTTTGTGCTGTTGGCGGCAGCCGTCAGAACGGCAGAATGGCTGCCATGTCAGTGGCCTAGGCCATATGCTGTTGGATCGTGAGATCCGACAGTGTAAGGCCCAGATAGGATTGGACCATGGAGATCAGTGGAGCTTATTTTTGACATGCATAGGATTGCACTGTTTGTCACCCAGCAAGCCAGACGCTGGGTAGAAACATTTTTGTTCCTTCGGGGCGCCTTGCAACAGATAAACTGGCATGCTGCAGTTTTATTAAAATAAAAGGACAGAGTCGTGTCTGCCCTCCTGTCTTTGATCCACCCTTGCTGCTGAGTTAATGGTGATGACAGAGGCTCTGTGGGCTGTTGTCAACTGCGTGCGGCCTCTGGGGCTTTGTGCTGTTGGCGGCAGCCGTCAGAACGGCAGAATGGCTGCCATGTCAGTGGCCTAGGCCATATGCTGTTGGATCGTGAGATCCGACAGTGTAAGGCCCAGATAGGATTGGACCATGGAGATTAGTGGAGCTTATTTTTGACATGCATAGGATTGCACTGTTTGTCACCCAGCAAGCCAGACGCTGGGTAGAAACATTTTTGTTCCTTCGGGGCGCCTTGCAACAGATAAACTGGCATGCTGCAGTTTTATTAACATAAAAGGACAGAGTCGTGTCTGCACAGATGACCACTTGAAGAAGAATAGCTGCAGTAAACGACCTGTCCTCCTTGATGAACCCAATTCAGAGGTTTGTTTTTGAATAGGTTGCACAGGTGAATGTGATCCTAGAAAAAAAAAGTAGTATGTGTTACATCTGTAGGAATATTTCCCATATCCATTCCATGGATGCCAAGAGTTAAGCTGGATTTGGCTCTGCATAAGCCTCAGGTTTTTAAACACTGTTATTTCAAAATGAATGTAATTTGTTCTAGATCCACACTTCAGGGTTTTGGAGACACAAAAGCATATTAACTTGGAATTATTTCTGTTGAAATAACAGGATTCCTGAGTGAACATAGTTAGGGTCAGGCTTAAAGTTTCTTATTGTTGGTTCATAGCACATCCTGCACATTGGTCTCAGTGGACTTCTAAGGAAGTGTGCTTAGGATTTCTGTCTGGTAAGGTGTGATGTGTTTCATGCTTTGCCTAGAGTACTTTTGGGTTTAATTTTGGATTTAATTTAGAAACAGAAGTTTCTAAATTTAAAACTATTCGGGCAGGCCGCTAAAGTTCATAGCTTGTGTTTTTCTCTTGTACTTGCTTTTTTATTTTAGTATTTATGAATCTGGCCTAGTTCCCAGGACTTGATCTTCTAATTGTGTGTTTGTCTTCTCAGCTGGCTGTAGGTCAAACTTTCTGCTCAGTAATTTGTCCAAGCTATTTTCTTTCTTCTTCTTCCCAAGCTTGTGGTATGACTTTAAGACATGTTTTAAACCTAATGTTGCTTATAAAGGTAAAACTTTGTAAACATGATCATTGCAAAATAAAAACAATTGGAAGTATATTTCAGTAGTTTCCCATTCAGCTTCAAGCTTGAAATGTAGTGTTGCTTTAAGACAAATGACATAAAGCAGTGATTCCCAAAATTTTACCAAGGTGATCTTTAAACAAACAAACAAAAAACCTCTTTGCATTTGAGTACTTGCTGGAACCATTTCTCACAACCTTCTGGTTAATTTTTTTTCTCAGTGAAAATGAGCATCCTAAGAGTGATCCTAAGGGCCCGGGATTTGGGCTGGGACATCGGTGGCACGCTCTGTCGACCTTACACGGCCTCCCCGGATTTTCGCCGGCACACATCCAAGGAGGCCCATTGAGGATGCTGGGGCTGACACTGGGGGAAAGGGATGAACATCCCTTTCCCCTGAGGTGTGCCCTAGCTCCACTGGCGCAACCCTGATCCTGCTTGGTATCCGCCACAGCTCGCATCTTAGGCAGGATTGGTCTGCCCGTTCTGAGTGCGTAGCATACATAGAATTGTAAATTTGTTAGATACTGTATGACAAAGCCCTTCAAAATTGTTTCTTATCAATTCGTCTTAAGTGGTCGAAGGCCTTAATGCTTGCCAGATTTTGTTTAAATGTTTGATTACCTGCTTAACTTGGTGGTTTGTGTATTTTTGGTTATTTTTGTTTTCTTTTCCAAATGTGCTAGCTGCTTCTGCAGAGGAGAAGATGAAGAAATTTGTGTCTTGGGACACAGAGAAGCACCTGAACTTTGCTGTGCCATTTGTTGATATGAAACCTGTTATCTACTTGGATGTATTCTTGCCTCGTGTCACTGAGTTGGCTCTTAATGCTAGTGACAGGCAGACTAAGGTATTAGGAATTTCCTCTTTCCTGCTTTTACCACTAAGTAGAGATTAAGCTGACACCTTTTAAAGAAATCATTGCAAAGAAAACGTTGAATAATGGTCAAGATGTGATGCAATGACCACACTGTTCTAAAAGTGCAACTAATACAACTATTCTGCCATATGGCATAATATTCGTGACATATATTCTTTGGGCCATTTTTTAGCCCAAGCACACTTAGGTGAGTTTGGATTCTTGTTTGAAACCTAATGTTTTACCTTTCATTTAATATTAATAAAGTAGCTTCCTGGTCCCTGTGAAAGCGTAATAATCAATTGTAGAACAAAAAAGCAAGAAAATTCCCTTCTCATGAGGGAATTGTCTGTTGGCCCCAGTGCAGTAGGAGGGAGATATTTAGGTCTAAGTAGAGACCGGCGGAGTGACTGCTCCACTGGTCTAGGGTGTTGCAAACATGCAGTGATGCACGTTTGCAGCACCCGGAGAGTAAGCGGCGCTGGCAGAGAGGCTTGCGCTGCTCCTCTGGTGCCGCAGATAACAGCATCGCCACGGCGGAGAAGTAGGTCCCCACCGGGCAGTGGGGGGACAGGTGGAACAGGGTGTTTTTGGTGGGTGGGATTGGAGGATTGGCTCATCAGATCCTTTTTTTTTTTTTAGGTTGCAGCTTGTGAGCTCTTGCATAGCATAGTTATGTACATGTTGGGGAAAGCGTCTCAAATACCCGAAGGACAAAAGGGTCCTCCACCAATGTCTTGCCTGAATAAACATACATTTCCAGTACTGCTTCGACTTGCCTGCGATGTGGACCAGGCAAGTAAACCCATTTTTGTTGCTTGAACCTAGTACTGTCACTTGAAATTGAGTTAGGTGGTAAGCTCTTTAAAGTATTTTCTTTAAAAAACAGAAGCTTTTCAATGACTTTAACTGACTCAGAATTTTTTTAAACTTCCTCATCCAAAAAAGAAAAAAATATCTGTATTTTATGTCTTGGAAGCCATAGAAAAATGCAGAAAAGAAGATGTTATTACAAAGCTATCATGCTGTTTTCATATACTGTTGTCAGAAAAAATTGGCAACAAATAAGCAGCTATGATTTTTGTTTTAGCGGTTTCTTTCCAGCCAGACAGACAATATTCAAGCACAGAGTCAACTATAAACATTGTGTCATTCCTGGCATTTCCTGCTGGGAAATTGCAGTGTGTGCTGTCAGGGGACGGGGGAGAAGAGAGAAGATTTGCCAGCTGAATGATTAAGGATCTGTCACTGAATTTCTATCCCTTTGTACACTTAATATTTATGCAAAGGAATGTAACATCATAAAGGTACACATCTAAATTTTATGAAGTAGTAGTGTTAGTAAACAAACATAAGAAACAGAAAGGAACATTTTGTCAGTATTCATTACAAGGAACCACCCAGCCAAAAGGTCCATTTTATGAGGCTTGTATGCGACACTGTTAACTGAAGTACCGCAAGTTCCGCTTGGTATTCGCAAGTTACCGCTTGATATTCGCAAGTTCCTCATGTTCTTGACTAAAAAAGCTTTTCAATTATGTCACTTTTGGATTTCAGTTAAATATGTGAAATTATATTAATTTTAATTCATCATAATTTTCAGTAATATTAGTCCACCCTCCACATTATTGCACAGTGATAACTCTCCGCATTCAGCCAGATGAGTGTTGGGAGCCACATGATGGTATAACCTCTGCAACGTCAGTGCAATGTGATTGCTGCTCTAAAACATCATTCAATACTTTTTTCTCCCTGTTTAGGTTACAAGGCAACTCTATGAGCCTCTAATTATGGAGTTAATTCACTGGTTCACAAACAACAAAAAATTTGAAAGCCAGGACACAGTGGCGTTACTAGAAGCTATTTTGGTAGGTAATTGTCATCTGTGAGATAAATTCTTTTAAATATTTTGCTAAAACAGTCTGTAAAATGCTTAATCTCCTCCCCCCCAGTTTTCAGACAAATCTGATATCAAAGAAGACAAATTCATTTGCCTTAGTATTCACCATTGATTCAGCTTACTATCAGTCTCCGAATCTCTGTTTCACCTTTACTATCGCCAAAATATTATATCTAATAAAAGCCAGCAGGATTCTTGCTAATTTTTAAAAATATCTATCTTTCGCTGTGAGTATTCCCAAATATGGATCCTTGGGTGTCAAAGGTTGGCAAGATCAGGCACTGACTACGGGCCCACCTAGTTAGACCAACCCCACCCCCTCAGTTCCGGTGGCATTGGTTAGTTCCCAGTGAAGAGGCGTCGTTGGGAGGGTGGGGCCCCCGGGTGCGGGGGCGACATGTGCTGGGGGTGCACTTGTCGCCGAATTCGGCAGCAATTTGGCGGTGGCATGGCGAAAATGCACACCCCGGCAGTTTTTGGGCCGCTTGCGGCTACGGGATTTGCCCGCCCGCCCAGGCTGCAAATGGCCCAAAAGTGGCCAAAAAAACACCGGGGATCATTTTTGACACGCCTATGAGTTGCATTGTTATGGGATGAATGGGAGGTACTATGGGGGCCCCAGTGTAGGGCTTTGCCTCAGCCCACAGCAATCACACTGGTGCTGTATGGATTCCTTTAAAAAAAAAAATACACAGAGTTCTGCTCTCAGCTGTTTTCCAGCAGATTGTGAATGAAATATTGGACAATAACTTAAGCCACAGATCATGTTGTGTCTTTCTGGTAGACTGGAAAATGTTTAACTATACAAATTTAGGATGTAAAGCGTGAAAAGTTACATTTGTTTTTCATTATCAAATAGTTCTTCATTTCTCCTTAACCAATGAATAACAATGAATAACACAGTTCCTGGCATGGGGATTAAATCAAATGAACTCCATCATAGAAGGTCGTTGTAGTGAATGAACCAAATCTGTTCTCTCTTTCAGGATGGGATAGTGGATCCTGTGGACAGCACTTTGAGAGACTTCTGTGGTCAATGTGTCCGAGAATTTTTGAAATGGTCCATTAAGCAGACTACACCTCAGCAGCAAGAGAAAAGTCCTGTGAACACCAAGTCTCTCTTCAAAAGACTGTACAGCCTTGCTCTCCATCCCAATGCTTTCAAACGGCTAGGAGCTGCACTAGCTTTTAACAACATCTACAGAGAATTTAGGTTAATGACTCCTGATTAGA
Organism: Plestiodon gilberti rubricaudatus; assembly: GCA_026170595.1. NCBI lineage: Eukaryota > Metazoa > Chordata > Lepidosauria > Squamata > Scincidae > Plestiodon > Plestiodon gilberti. Next base: position 45,441,231 of record JANXHW010000004.1, read on the forward strand.
TAGATAAAAATAATACATGGATGTAGAGGAGAGAGAGTGCAGTTTCTCCTAAATCTTACGCTGTCTTTAATTTTTTTAAACAGATACTATAGAATTTATTTATTTATTTATTTAAATAATTTATGCCCCGCCTTACTCCCAGCAAGGGCACTCAAGGTGGCTTACAATAAAAACATTAAAATACATATATACATTGAAATAATAAAAAACAAATAATTAAAACTATAATTAAAAACAAATAATTAAAACAGTAATTAAAACAATTATAGTTGTGTGTGTGTGTGTGTGTGTGTGATATATATATATAAAGCTCCGCAGCCAAATCGGGGAATTGTGCGCGCATGCTAACTGCTTGCACTGAAACGGGTAGCATGCATGTGGAATCCCCCAGTTAGACTGCGGAACATCTGGAAGGTTTTGTCTGAATTTTGAAGGCATGAAAACTGCGTTTGAATTTAAGTAATAAATGAGTCAAATTTTGAGCGTTGAACTCCATAGATCAAGGGAGAGCGATTACATGGTTCAGTGAAAAATGTGACCTTCCTGGCCTGTGGATCTGTGGCCGCTTGCCATCAGTCCTGTAATTAGCCATGTTACTGGTCTGGCCCTTTGCTCTCTAGGTAAGCACTTAGCAGCAAGTACACGTGTGTAAATGTGTGTTTCCTGCATGCCTTGAATCAAAAGGAAATGAACAGAAATAAAATATCTAAAATATAATTTAAAACATTGCGTGAGTTCTTGAGCCACGGACTAGATGTAGGGTTTGATCCCAATGTTTTGCTTTCAGCTGTGGAAAGCATCTTCAGGGGTTAGCACCCTCTGCTTGGTGGTTGGTTGGTTGGTTATTGACAGTGTGACAACCACCACTTTAAAAGGTGTCTCTTTGCTCAGATAGTAATAGTTTTGGCTGGGTTCTCATCCAGAAACCAGCAGTTGCTTTTAAATGTTGTGCTGTTGCCTGTCCCCGCCCTTCTGCCAGTCCTGTGAAGACCTATGACTTGTAATTCCCACAGTGGTGCATGAACTGTGAGACACAGTGGGGCAATGATGAGGGTCTTTGACTCTCCATCCCAACATGCAACAGGGGCAGGAAGTGATGGTGGAGCAGGAATCAGAAGGTCCTCATCACGGCCCTGCACCACCACAGGGATTGTAATTTGCAAGCATTGAGGGACCAGCAGGAGCAGCCACGCCAGGGTTTTCAGCCAGAGCAGCCACGCCAGTCTTTTAAAGCCAAAGCTGATATGCTGCCAGTGCTAGTTAGGAGGGATAATTGATGCTGCAGTTGATGCCCATTTCTGCAGAGATTCTCGCACCTTCACATTTAGTCATTTTAAAAATGGTTTCAGAAACATAAAAAGCATGCTTTCTTACCATACACAGAAATTATTAATATTTGAAAGCTTAGAGTAGTATCCACAGTTTCTTATTTAAGAGGAGGGGAAACTGTGGCTCCTACCTCTAGTTCCCAAATAATAGTCCAATCTTTTATTTAATTTTTTCCACTTGTTTCATAGGGAAGAGAATGCTCTGGTGGACCAGTTTGTCTTTGAAGCACTGGTTGTGTTCTTGGAAAGTCTGGCCTTGACACATGGAGATGAGAAATCTTTAGGTGTGTATTTAACTAAAGCTTCTTTTGAAAGTTGTATTGGGTAAAACCTATGCTTGGTGCTTCAAGATCAAATGGAATGCAGACCTCGATACATTTGGAGTTCCCTGTTCAAATATTTCAGATTCGGCAGCCTTTCAAATGTCTGCATTTAAATTAAAATCAAATTGCACTGTAGAAACTTGCTGTGAAATAGGCAGACTTGGGAAGAACATTATATTTAAAATATCTGTTTTCTTGTTATGTCTTCATTGTAAACATCCATTTGTGAAGCTAAGCATCGTATTTTATCACATATTTCCAGTATTGTTTGTAGGATTGGAAACCTACACACAATACTGGAAGCCAGAATCTCTTAGAAATTTTATTTGGAGCCAGTTATTATATTAACCTCTTCAATTTGAAAACAGGTACAACCCAACAATGCGGTGATGCTGTTGATCACCTGAAGCGTATAATTAAGCACAAAGCATCCACTCTGAACAAAGAAAGCAATCGGCGATTACCTCGGTTAGTAATCTCTTCCAAATTCTGAGACACACGCATTTTGTGGAGGGAAATCTCACCAGACTTCTAATGCAAGTCTGCTTTCTCGTATAAGGCTCTGAAAACTATGTCAAAGAGTGCATTGCTGTGCACATGTATTTGGGAATGAGCACCAGTTAAATCCGTGGAATTTTCTTCTCAATGTACATGTAATCAGGCTGAAAGTCTATTCAGTGTTTTATAGAATATGAAATATGTATATGCAATTTACAGCTGAACTGGCAAGGTTGCTTGTTCTTGGCCCTGGGCAGGCCTCCACTCCTCCACCCCAATGTGGTGGGCAGGTGGCAGTAGCAGCTTCTTCCCCCTTGCCTCCAAAGGGTGAGAAGGAGAGTTGCTGCTACTGTTTCTGAGTCCTTTGGCAGCAACTTGCCCGCCTCCAGGTGGCTAATGAGCTCTCTCATAAAGGCCCCTGCATCACCACAGGGGTCTTGGAAAGAAAGCCCACTTGGGGGAGGGAGGCACAAGAGAAAAATAATCTGCAATTAAGCTAAGCAGGATCAGTTTCTTGGATGGGAGACAAAGGCCGCTGTCTATGCGAAGGAGTGGAGTATGGAGGAGTCAGCTGGCAAAAAAACGGATAACATCCTTGAGAAGCCGTTTTGAAGCTTGGTTTGCAGCTGCCTGCGAGAGCTTGGAAAGTGCAAGGGTCGGCAGCCAGGATGACGACTGCACTATGAAGAGAAACGCCTGGAGATTCTATGTGTTTGTTTTATGGAATAATACTTGTAAAAATCTCATTGAAAATGGGTATAAGTTCAGTCTGCCTATGTAAACCACCTTGAGTCTATTCAGAAAGGTGTGGTATATAAATATCTTAAATAAATAAAACCTGTGCAGTAGCCCCTTCTTCTCCTACCCACCTTGTAGACCAAAGGTGTAGGTGGCAAAGTTAGTGGCAGTTCAGGTCTGTTGGTTGAATGGCACCACTGCCATCAGAAAGGGATCAACTGGCTCGGTGGATGTTGGTTCACAGGCCTGTGTCTGATCTAACCAATTTGTGGTGTTGTTGCTGTGAACTGGAGTTTAGAAATTAAGGTTATTTAAGTTGTTAAGCAAATATTCTTGGTAGTGAGAGAGTTCTGCCTTTTTTGGAACTGGGGAGCTAGAAAACAAAAATAGCTGTTTTTCCCCTGGACAAATCTTTCATCAAGCCTTATAAACAAAATGTTGTTATTGTGCGTGAAATGTACAAGTCGCCCCTCGTTATTTGCAGGTTCAGCATCTGTGAATTTCACCACCTGCGGATGCCGAGCTGTCCCTCCTGCATCACGCCGGGTGTAACCCGCAAATAACAGGGTACTGGAGTCCAGCACCCGATATCACAAGTACTCATTGGGGGGGTCCTCCAGAGGCCCCTTCTGTGTCATGCCCGGTCTGCTACCTGCTCCATAGGCTTCCGCGGACCTCAGTAAATCTCTCCGAAGCGACTTCTGGTTTAGATTCAGCCACTTTCGGTTGCTTCGGAGAGGCTTTCTGAGGCCTGTAGAGGCCCATGGAGGGAGTTATTCGAAGCCCCCACCCCCCAGTGAGTACAATTTCAGCATGCGGTGCTGGATTCCAGCATCCGCGGATTCGCGGTATCTGCAGGGGTGCCGGAACCAATCCCCTGCGGATACCAAGCGACAACTGTATCTAAAACAGTTCAAAACCAAATAGTCTAAGCTGGTTACTGAGTTACTTTTTTAAAGTAACTGAACTCGAGCTGAAGCAGAAAATAATAATAGAGTAAAAGAAAACAAAAAAAGCAGAGTAAAAAAATGGTTCATCTCTCTGTTTGCTGGGGCATTAGAAATGCTAATTTTTCTGTTTAGATTTATAAGCAGAGTAATATTTAAGTAACCGCTATAATGGATTAAGTTTATAACTTTAGCCAATGTTTTATTGTTACCTTCATATATAGCGGATTTCCACCTGCTACATCAGTATGTTTAGTGGATGTTGTCATGTGGCTTTTTACACAATGTGGACGACCCCAAACTGAATGTCGGCATAAGGTCATGGAACTTTTCTTTGAATTTGTTCCTTTGTTGCCAGGTTTGTATATTGTTACACCTGTAGATAGTTTGCTATTACTGTAGCAATGTGGATAAATATTGTGCTGTAAATTGGGAAACCCCCAATTCAAATATCTTCTGGTTTTTGGAAAGCCACTGTATCCCCATTGGAATTCACACTAAGTTCTCATGTATTGATGAAGAGTGCATTTTGAAAGGTGATATGTGGATTCATTGTTAAATATTACGGTTGCAATTCTGAATGCCATTATATTGTTTAAAATTCACAGTGCACTTTAAGCCACATAACTATATGTAGGATTATAGCCTAGGATTTTGTTAAATAGAGGTACTATAACATTTCTATTCAGGCTTTCTTCCACCATTCTGTGAATTGGTCTTATCCTGCCTGGGAAGGTAAATCTCTAGGTACATTTTTTTTTGTCCTGGCTGGCTATGAGATGAGATTCTTAAGGCACAATGTCTAGGTGTAGATTCCTTAAGCCATCTTCACCTTTGGTTAGGGAGTAATGTGTTTTTTGGTTGCTTTTTTTTAAACCAACCATCAATCTATGGAAATAAAATAGAGCGGGTTTTCCTAGCCTGACCCAATGTTTATAGGAGAAAACATTTTGGTGGAGTTTACTTGACAAGATATGGAGTTGGATGTTGCCTGCATATTTATCCAGAAATAATTTACTTATATTTTTCCATCAGGAAGCAGAACTCCATCTTCCTGGTTGGGTGATGTTCTTCAGAAACAAGGAATTTCTTTTATCATAAAGAAACTTGAAGGAGGTGGCTGTGAAGATGAAAATGTTTCTGGAATATTGTCTCATCCAACACTTTATGACCTGCGAGGGACGTTTAGTTTGCAAGCTGTTGTGCAGTGGATGGAAATGCTTCTGGCTGCTTTGGATTGTTACAATACTTTTATTGAACAGGGAATGATCAAACCGCATGAAGTGCTAGGTAGGTAAATTGCTAATGATTCATCTACCCAAATGTAGAAAGTGTGTAACTAGAAATGTTAGAAAAACGTCCTAAGTTTCAAAATTACATTCTGTCTTAATTTTTCAGAGAAAATAAATTTAATATTTAAGGATAAAAATGTGCACGGAGAATGTCCCCCCCTTCCTCCCCTCTCACCACCAGCTCATAAGTACAGAAGGTGAAGTTTGTTTTAAGGCTGATCTACACCTACCCCTGTTGCGTTGCACTTGCGTGGTGAGGCGTGCGAGCGTAGGGAACTAGATGCCCCGCTTGAAACGCTGCCCTGGGCTCCACCATTTTCTTCAACGCAAATAGTCCCTCCTGATTGTCCCGCCTTCTAATAAAGCTCAACGCTGATTGGCTGAAACACAAGTGTGCTCTGATTGGCTGAAACCCCCCTCATTCCATTGGTCTAACAATTAGCTCCACGTCCCGCCCTCTCAAATCATGTGCATGGTCCACGGCCGATTGCAGCCGAACTCGGGAGAGCGCGGCTCTCCTGCTTTCCGATGCGATCAGATAAAATGGAAGCCACACAGCTCCGTACTCTCCGCACGCACCTGGGATGCACCGGAATTCATGCGGTGGAGGTCAGCCTTTAGAGGGGAAATTGAGTGAGAAATACTTCTAGAATGCTGGAAGCATAAAATCTGGTGGCTATACTATTTATTCCTTTTATTTAAACATTCTGACTGACAAAATAAGATTGTATTCTGAGGTGTTTTAATATTAGCACATTTATTTCAAGCTGCAAATACAGAATCTTCATTCCTGACATCGTTGGAGTTCTTCCTTGAAAAAATTAGCTTGGAAGATGTGTCTGGTGCAGAACAGTGTTTTAGCACTGGGTCAAAAGGCAACATGTTCAGTCCGCAAGAGAGAGAAGAATACAATTACGGCAAATGTACAATTATAGTTCGACTTATGGTTTTTGTTAGCATGATTTTGGAGACCCGCCACCAGGATTTCTGGAAGGTAGGTTTGGATTCTGGCCATTAGAGCCAAACCAAGCATTCTATTAGTTCCTCACACACAAGGGAAGTTCTGGAAAACAAGGCAGAAAAGCATCTTTTGATACTGAGAAAAGTTTCCTGATTGTGGGGGGTGGGCAGGGTAGAAGGAGTGTCCAAGGGAAAAAAATGTCAAACATTACTAGCCTTCTTTTACTCCAAGTAGCTCTTTGGATCTCAGTCGTCGCTTTTGTGCATCATAAAATGTGGTCTATGCAACCACTCTGACACTGTGCTGGTAAATGAGCTGGAGATCCTGTTCTGTTGGATTAATTACTAGCTAAGAAGAGTAGATTACCTTTGCAGTACATTAAATTGTGTTTTTTGTACACTGAAGTTGGTGTTCACTCATTTTTAGCTAAAATAGAACTGATGTCTCTTTGCTAGATTCCTTTGACAACTTTTGTATACAGCAAGTCCTCAAAGTTGTTTTGTTATAAGTTGTTTTGTTTTAAAGTTGTTGAGAGAAAAAAACAATTGATTCCCGGGCGGGGCCACTGTGTGGAGTTTAAATGTCCTCTGCACTTCTACGTGGGTTTTCTCTGGCCCAGAAAGCTCACATTTATTTCAGTGTTTTATATTAGAAGTGTTTTGGGTCTTTTGGTGATGTTTTTGTGACCAGAAATAGGCTGTGAATTCTTGCTTACGTGTATCAATTAACCTATGACAGTGGTTCTCAAACTGGTGGGTAAACTACCTCCTTAAGGGGGGTGGCAATGTGTGGTGACATTGGCAACATCCCGCCACCACAAGGAGAAAGGTTTTTTTTTTAACTTACCAGGGGTTTGCTGGCCCTCCAGAGGGTGCAGGGGGGCCATGGCCATCTCTGCCCCCCCCCCCCGGGGCTTCAGATCGGCTCCCTGAAGCGATCAAGACTCACTTCCGGTTTTGGATGAAAACCGGAAGTAGGGCTCGATTGCTTCAGGGAGCCGATCTGAAGCGCGGGTGGGGGGGCAGAGATGGCCATGGCCCTCTGACCCTCTGGAGGGCTGGCGTGACCCCCAATAATAAAAAAAAACATTTTTTCTGCTGGCAGCTCGATCCCAGGTACGCTGCCACTGCTGTCGGTCTGCCCCCACAAGGACTTAAACTTCCCCTACTCTTGGGGAGAACTTTGAGAACCGCTGGCCTATGGTAAAATTGGTTTTGTTACAAGTCATTTCGCTTAAAGTTGCAGTTTCCAAGAACCTGTTGACAACTTTAAGTGAAAACTTGCTGTATTCTTATGCAAATTACTTTTTGCTCTTGAATGGATACACAGAAAAAGGAGTTAAAACTCATGAAAGTTGTTAGATTTTGAAATTGAAACTGAGTGTGTTGTTTTAATCTTGTCATTTTTAGCTTCTTGAGAGACCGTTGCTTAATGAGAATCTGATAGAACTCCTTGTCAAGACAGTATGTGACCCCCAAACCATAGGATTTAACATAGCTGATGTGCAAGTTATGCAAAAGCTCCCGGATATCTGTGTGAGACTTATAAATGCTTTGATGAGATCTCCTTACAAAGAATCTTTAGAAATCAGCATAAAGAAAATAATAACATCAAAAAGGTAAAGTGCCGCTGAACACAATATTCTAGTGCAGGCGTTCCCAACCTGTGGTACGCGTACCCCTAGGGGTATGCAGACTGCAGTCCAGGGGTACGTGAGACACTGTCCCTCATCAGCTGTTGGGATCAGCAGCTGATAAGGGACAGCTGCTGAAGGGGATTTTTTCTGGGTTGCGGTGCAGGCGGGCAGGTGCCCGCTCTGCAAGCCGGAAAAAATGCCCCGAGGTGTCCCTGGTAGCTCCTCCTACCTGTTCTTCTGGGCGCCGCCATCTTGAATCTCATGAAATATCGTGAGATCCAAAATGGCGGCATCCAATTCTTATGACAATGGCAAACCCTCTTGATCATGCTGCAACCCGAAGGGAAAGGGTTCATAGGGGGGGTTCGCGGGGGGTATGCAGGGGCATGCGGGCCTCAAAAGGTCCGGGGATACGTGGGGCAGCTGGGGTTACGCGGAGCAGCTCGAGGCCCATGTAGGGGGTACGTGGGCCTCCAAAGTTTGAGAACCCTTGTTCTAGTGCATCGTCGGGGAGAACTCTTAAGTTTTTTGGGGGGTGGGGACAGCAGCAGCGGCGATCCCAGGGATTGCCGCCAGCGGTGGGAAAATAATGTGTTCTTTCCACTTACTGAGAGTCCTGGAACCCTCCGTGGGGTCCCCCGAGCTTTATATCGCCACAGAGCGGTGATTACGAACACTTCTGGTTTTCATCTGAAAACCAGACGTGGTCATAATCACTGCTCTGTGGCGATCTAAAACTGGTGGGTGGGACGTTTGGAGTGCTCCAGAACCCCCAGTAAGTGGAAAACGTGCTTTTGGTAACTTTCCTGGTGGTGGCGATCCCCAGGATTTCTGCTGCCACCGAAATTCTGTCCCCACCCCTTAAGGTGGCAGGGGACAGCATCCGGTTCTGCTGGTGGGTCATGACCCACCAGTTTGAGAACTGCTGTTATAGTGTAAGTGGAAAGAAAATGATGGAAATAGTATTTTCACATGACATTAATGCCCTAATGATATGGTTGATATTTTATTCTACTTTGCTTTTTCAGTATTGAAGAACTTTGCAATGTTCAGTTATACAATCCTGATGCCCGATTGGATCATGTTAGACTTGCTGCCATTCTGTCTGCATGCAAACAACTTCATAAGGCTGGGCTGCTTCACAGCACCTTGCAGTCTCAGGTAAAAATAGAGCTTGTCATATGCATTGACTATAATACTCTGTAGAATAAAAAGAAGTTGTAAAATGTTGTGAGCTGTTTTGCAGTACCTAAAGCACTGACATCAGCGTAACAAAATCCAGTGTAAGATATTGTACAGTATTTCATTACTAAACTATGCTTCTTGACTGGAAGACAGACGTAAGACACTTCCTCTGCAAGAAAGAAAAATTAAAAATGAACAAACATTTTCCCACATCTTCGGTCTGTTGGGTCAATCTAAATCTGATTTTGTCTGTGTTAAAGTACCTCTGGTGGCAAAAACCATAATTCACACACTCCTTGATTCAAAAACTCCTTCACACAAGATTTGGCATGATATTAAAACTGGAATTTGGTCATGTCAGAGTGGGAGAGAAGGGCACCACTTTTCTTCTGGACTATTCATGAGGATGCTTCAATTAAAGGAGAATTTCTAAGGGACCTTTTGACAAGTGAGAGAAGAAAAGGGCTTCTTATAATCTCAGCTTTACAGAGCAGTCCTGTGCATGTTGCAGTGACCAGCCTAAATGGCTGGCCGCTGCATCCTGCGCAGGATGTGGGCCGCGCCGGAGTGGCCTGTACTCATCTCAGGGGAAGGGGACGTTTGTCCCCTTCCCCTTGTTGTAAGCATTGGAGTCCACAATAGGCCTCTTTGGATGCACGCCAGCTCTTTAGCTGGCATGCGTCCGGGGTGGCCGCGTAAGGCCTGCCAATGGAGTGAGCAGTGCTGGCCTCCGCCGCTTACTCTCAGGGTGTCGAAAAACGTGCCTTATTGGCAAGCTAAAGTTGGGCAGGATTGGGCTGCCCGTCTACTTTCTCAATAATGGAAAAATATTTTTTAATAAATCTTTTGGTATCTTTTCCTCCTCAAGGGTACAGATCTGAATTCCAAGATAGGCTCTATGCTCGTTCTAGTTGTATACAGAGGTATTGCACCAGGAGATGAAAGGAAGTCTCTTCCATTGTTGGATGTCAGCAGTAAGCGACTGGCTGAGGGATTGCTGCAATTAGCTTTTGCCTTTGGTGTCCAGGTAGGAGACTGACTTAATGCTCTTTAATAGTAGAGAAAACTTAATAGTAGAGAAACCTCTGTCAGGACTAACTGTGAAAGTTAGGAAAATGTAGGTAGCCTTTTATGTATGTTGTTCTACAGAGGATTGTATTTTTCAGTCAAATTCAGTAATGAACATTCTCAGTGGCAAGCCTTAGATTGGTTAACTCCACCCTTTCACACATGAAGGCAGAAATCGTAGAAAAGCCTCACATCAATGGTAGAGCCCCACCTACTTTTCCTTGCTTACCCTGTAAGTTCAGGTCTCATTGAGCAGCTCCTTGTAACACTCCAGAAAATTTTCCCTTTCGCTTTTTCACACCTCAATCTTAGTTCGGCAAGGAAGAAAGACCCCCCTCCCCCCCCAAAAGGTCCAACAATAAAAGAATGAAGGTGTAGAGTAGCTAGTAAGTAGTAGCTAGTGCATTTTCTATCAGGCCTAAATGAAGGCTAGTGTATCTGCAAAAGGCCTGAGAAGTGAGAGACTGTGGGCGTAATCCAAACCTACTTAGGCCGCCATTGTAACCAGTGGCCCAGCGAAAACTGGAGGCCCCAGAATGAAAAGGGGAATTCAAAGGGGATTTGAATCCCCTTTCCGTTCTGGGGCCTCTTGTTTTCGCTGGGCTGCCGGTTACAACAGCGGCCTAAGTAGGTTTGGTTTGCGCCCTGAATCACTCCAAATATCTTCCCTCTTCCTGTTGAACACAGAGCATGGCTTCCCTGAGAGTAGTGCTAAGAGGAGCCATCAATATGCACGAAATGTATCAAAGGTAGTGAGCCCTATTTTGACCAATCCAGTTCCAGATCTTCCATCTGATCTGCTTTAGAGAGAATGGACAAAGAAGAAAAAAGTTAGTAACAGCTCCTCCAATTTCAGCTCTGAAAACACAGATTCCTCACAATCACATCCACCATTCTAGAGAACTGAGAAAAAATGCCAGAGTTCCAAGTGCTATAGCCTATACCCTATGAAGTGGGCCTCCTCTGGTTTAGCGGAGACCCCATTATTCCCAAGAATCAGGCAGAGTGGCACATGATCCAGGAAGTCCCTAGTCCCAGCATTCCATTACCTGAGCAAAGGTTACATCCCAAACAGAGCCCAAGGGGATTAACTCCCATTCTCAAGAATGAGTCTCACTCCAAATGAAGAGTAGGGAGAACTTTTTGTTTTCAGTTCAACAAGATGGTCTTCCATAGATAATCATCCCGACATGAAACAATAAGGGAAGTCAATCTCCGTAGACTTCTGATTTGTAAATCGATATCCTCTGCGAAACCTTCATGCTGTCTTTAGTCCCTCATCATAGGGCCTTATTTTGAGCTCCTCAAATTTGAAGTTCCTCACACTGCAGGGCTTAATCCTGATTTCTTTCAGCTCTGCAAGAATGATATTTGAGCTAGAAGTCCTTTCAGTTAGGAATGAGCTCTGTATTTTTCAGCAGGTCGGGGTCATTCTACTCGTATATTCAACGTATTGTCCTTAAAGTCAATATCCTGTTCCAAAAGCTCTAACCTACCCTGATCCTAAACATCTCCAAGGGAAAAAAAGTAGTCCTCTCTAGAGTTGCATCTGTATCCAACTTTGTTTGGCTTGATAAGATTTGCCTCTATATCTGTGGCCTTTGCAAGATGGGTACAGCATCAGGTCTTGAACAACATAGGCAGGGCACTTCTGTTTTCCGTTCCATCCAAGGATGTCATCTTCCACTGAAAGAGAAAGGAGCACTAGTTCATCTGTCTCAGGGATGGTGACATTCTGGATCCACCTAGGGTTATTTTTTTTACAGGTTGATTAACTCCTGCCCACAACTTCCCCAGGAACTGAGGATAGCACAGTGTCAACTTTTGGGTTAATCAGCGATAATTCACCTCCAGTTTCTTTTCTTCTCTGGTTTGATCTCCGAATTACTCAGTGTTTGCAGGCTCTATATTTTTTATAGCTATCCTCTGAGTAGGGTACTTCTGAATAGAGTAACTGAGTAGGGCCCAGATCACGTATTCCTAATTTGTATAGCCCTGCCGACAGGGGGAGAGTGAATCCATTCAAGGATATTTTTTGTCTACTTGAAGAATGAGAATTCACAGTGAGTACCAACATTAGTTTTCTTATAAGCACTTGCACCACAAGAGCCCTACATTTTTCAGTGCTTAATGATAGGAAAAGGTATTCTTCATATGAAAGATATATTTTGGATATTGAAATACATGAACTTAATTCTTTTGCATCCATTCCTATAGTGTACAGAGCTGGTGAGTCTCTTGTTAAACACATTGGTATTATCTGTGCCATTATCTGGAGCATCCCAAAGAGACCTTATCAACTTCTCTCATGGAGAATATTTCTACAACTTATTCTCAGAAACTGTTAACAGAGAGTTGCTGAAAAACCTGGATGTAGCAGTACTTCAGCTTATGAAATCAACTCACGACAGCCCCCAGATGGTACTGGACTCTTTCTTTAACACAATCAACTTTCAAATGTATTTTTCTCTCAAGTTCATTCTGTAAATAAGTGTAACAAAAAAATGGAGTAAGCTTTCTATGCATTTAGCTATCCTTCTGCTGCAATCGTTAGTTTTCTGTTTCTTGGTGTTATATCTATGCAGATATTTTGTATAGTACTATCCTAGCCCTGTCAGAGACTATATCTAAATGATACATTGGGGAACTTTATTACTAGTTCATTGCTACTAACAAATAGTTCTTGTAAGGACCCCCCACACACACTAGCAGTGATATCTCTAGGCCAGTTCTTTTACTATGGGATTCAGCAGAATCTGAATGATGAATTGATGAATCATCAGTCAACTGAATTGATGAATTATATTTTTCTATGTTACAAACTTTGGTTTAAATATCACGGCACCTTTTTAATGCACCCTAAGAATTGGCATTCTTTGTGAAAGCTGTGGCATGTTTCATGTCTCAATAGCAGACATGATCATAGAGATAATTTACATCCACTCTAATGATCATATGACTAGGTCCCCCATCTTGCAAGCTTTTTGTATTAGTCTCAGAGCAAAGTATTGATATACTGTATATTGAATACTGATAGTTCAAAACTGCTGTCATAAACTATGAAATATTGAACCTGCATTTCAGGTTGGTACTATTTTGAATGGTATGCTGGATCAAAGCTTTAGAGATCGTGCTGTTCGCAAGCAACAAGGAGTGAAACTGGTGACTGCTATACTGACAAACTGGGCACACCTTGACAACTGGTGGACCAAAGATTCTTCTCCAGAGAGCAAAATGGCTGTCTTGACCTTACTGGCTAAAGTTCTGCAGGTAAATTTAATGAAGTTGTATTAGCTATATTTGGTGGTGGTGGTGGTGGTGGTGGTGGTGGTGATCGTACTATGTGAGAGCCCAAGGCCCACCCTACATAATTCCTCAGAGAGAATAATGTATGAACAAGCTTCAAGAGGACACATTTTAAGAAAAATCTCAAACGTAGTATTTGTAGCCTTCTTTGTAGCCTTCAAATATTGTAGTTTAATTTCTCAGACGGAACCAAGACTTTATTGGCAACCATGTTTTGAAAAATGTGCCTACGCACAGAGGGCAGGGTATAATTGTCTTCACGTATGTTAATAATTCCACGATCTGATTATACTGGCACCCATATACAGTTTCTGGGAACTGCATATATGAGTTGCCCCCCCCCCCGCGCTTCTGGCCATAGCGAAGGCCTTCTACATCTCTCACTAGGATGATACCCAATATACAGGTGGCTGTTATGCCAGCAATCTGGACCAAAGCCATTTCAGGCATAAAGATTACTGATGTCCAGAGTATATGGAAGGCCAACTTTGGCCCTGGCTGCTGTTCAGGGTACATTGTGGGCATCCTGGGTGCTTTGAGGAAACTGGGAGTGCTCAATAAAATGAACTCTTTGGGAATATTCCAAGACCACCTTGGGTGCCCTTTGGGGAGAAAGGTGGGATATAAACCGAGTAAATAAAATAAATATTCTAGATCCTGATGGCTGTAGCATGCTGGTCTACTGACCCTTCAGTTTCCTCAAAACTCCTGGGATGTGACCTGCTGGCATTAGAGCTTTGGTTCTCCTCTATTGCAGCACCTCTTCCCCTAATAGCTTGCTATGGAGCTGGGACATTTTTCACTAATCGTTGCTTCTTGGCCTTCGGGCTAAGATCAAGTGTGGTTGGATTGAGCTTCATGTTAATTTAAAAATCCCTTTGTGAAATTCAAACCTCACTGATCTGCACAAATTTCATTTTAGAAACTTAGATATCATTAATTTAAATCTCCTTACACGCACATCAGCTGAAACATATTTGCGATCAACAATGGAATTGATTAGTCCACTATCAAACTGAATATTCTCCCCAAACCATAAAAAGCAACAATATTCTACATGAAATATTAATCTAATTTCTTTACTTTCTCCAGATTGACTCTTCTGTGTCATCTAATACCAATCATGAGGCATTTTCTGTTGTTTTTAATACATACACAAGTCTACTTACTGACCAGAATTTAGGTTTAAATCTCAAGGTACGTTAGTGTGTGTGCTAATGTTTTCAACTTGCAAACAACTGGTTGCATACAATGCTGTATTTGGAGCAGTAGCATTCTTCCCTTTCTATGGTGTCACCTGAAAGGGGAGAGAGATTTCAAGAACTTGTCGGCAGCAGCAGTGGCAGCAGCATGCTTCTTTGCAATACCTTTAATATCAGGGCGTTAATATCTGGGGCGTTCCTAGTTTGGGAAGCTCTGATCTAAGAAAAACTTTGTTGGTGTTAGCCATGATAGAATTCACTATGCTGATGCTAACTTTAGCTTTAGATGTTTGTAAACATATGAGATCTCATTCTAAATTATTTTTATTTCAGAGTCAAGCAATCATCATTCTTCCATTTTTCACTAATCTTGTTGGAGAAAAACTTGGTGACCTTAAGAATGCACTTGACCAACTTGTAGCATCACACTTTCCTTTGAGATCAGATGAGTTTCCTAAAGGAACCTTAAGATACAATAATTACGTGGACTGCACTAAAAAGGTAAGTGAAAAGATGTGTATAATTTTGCTCATGCATAATTATGTTTTTTTTTTTAAAAATGACTATTCTGAGCCCAAAGTGGGATTTTTTTTAAAAAAAATGACAGATAGGACTGTGAAATTGTGAAGAAATTATACACACAAATATATTTTCTATTCCTTGGTGTGAATAACCAAATACACATCAGTTCTTGCTGTAACTTTATATTATTTGTTTTGAATAAGATTTTGAATATTGAATGTTAACTACGTAGATTTCATGTGCAACTCATGCCTATCTCTCTAAATGTGCCTCACTCTAAATAATGAATATTATCAGGAATAAAAATGCTATATATGAACTTTTCATATAACCAGAATGGATGTGTGCAAACCCCTAACGTGTTGAAGTCCCTATTACTTTAGGACACGTTCAGACTTCACTTCAATTAACAGTGGCACCTCCCATAGGAAGCACCGTGTAAATCCCCTTGCTATTGGAATTTAGAGTTCCAAAACATGTTAATGCGAGTAGATAAATAGGTACCGCTTGCGGGAAGGTAAGCAGCGCTCCGTGTTCCAGCCGCATACTACGCGTTGCGGCAAGGAGAGTCATGCCGGCCACATGACCACGGAGGTGTCTTCGGACAACGCTGGCTCTTTGGCTTTGAAATGGGGATGAGCACCACACCCTAGAGTCGGACACGACTGGACTTAATTGTCAGGGGTCACCTTTACCTAGAATTGTGATGTAGTGCTGCTGCTTATACCGTGCCTGCTAGTCTGTCTAAATTAGCATGAGGATTGCTCCCCTGAACTTGTAGGCTGTGGGTGACCAGTACAGTGAGCCCTCGGAATGCGTTCCCGGAACCCCCGTGGATGCCCAAAATCGCGTATAATCAACTAGCATAGTTATATCTGAAGGATAAGCAGATCATATGAGGTGGAAGCATTCTTCATTACTGAAAGTTTTTAAAACTTCTGACATAGCGACAATTGTTCTGTAATTTTGGTCTTAAAATATATGATTTGTAATTCATTATTTTGAACTTGATGGAACACTATATTCTCTAGCTGTGCAATTTCTTTTTTTTCCCCTTTCCTCCTAGTTTCTAGATGCACTAGAATTATCCCAGAGTCCTATGTTGTTGCAGTTGATGGTAGAAATCTTTTGTAGGGACCACAAACATATAATGGAGGAATTATTTGAAATCAGCTTCAAAAGGATTGTCAAAAGGTAATCTTGATCAATTGCTCTTTTAAAGTAGCTGTGAAATAGTATTTCTCTCCAGTTTTTACCAATCCACATTGTAAATTTCAAAACATAAATAACTTTTCAAGAGAGCAGAAGGCAAGTATCAAAGCTAGGGATGCTTGGTTATTGTCTGAAAATGCAGTGTATGTGTGTGATGCCTTGTTTTTCCCCGTTTTGCCTATTTGCCCTGATTTTTGGACACTTCTAACTCCTCAGAAGCTCATGGGCAGGTTCAGCAGCCTAAAAAGCTGCTGTTAAGTAGCCTTTGTCTGTTTGAACCTCGATTAATAGCAAGCGCAGGTTTTGTGGATTCAGAAAATTCCTGACTATCTGGAGTGTTTTGCTGAGTGATAAGCCTGCCTTGCCAGTTGGGCAGCAATCCTATCCATCTTATTCTAGGTAAAGGGATAGGATGGAGAAGCCGGGTGCGTTCCTCCAATTGGGTAACGATGACATCAAATCAAGGCTTTTTAACTCCCAAGTACACAGGAAGCAGATTGTATTCTGCCTGGAGACCTAATGATGTTACATGCAAGCACAACCATTTACTCTCCAGTAAGTGTAGGGGACCAGGATTCCTTGGACAAATGTAAGTCCCTAGGATAGGGACTGTATTGTATAGCAAGCCGCGTTTTAGGGAATTTATTTTGCTTTGTCTGCTATTTTTACTCCATGCCCATCTGTCAACAATAGTGATGTGCTGGGGGACTGTCTGTGGGCTGTGTTTTTGAGTAGTATCCTGGCTCCATCTATTGGGCATTAATGGTTACTATGTCCACAAAAAAGGATTCAAGGGTAAAAAAAAGCCATGTAGAAAAATATTTTTATCCAAGCCAAAATGCGTATTAAAAACAATTTAAAATCAAAGTTAAAATGCTCCACACTTTTAAAAAGCATTTGTGATGCAAATCATTCCAATAGCGTGGCTGGTCTGACCGACGTTTTGTGCTAAATCATAGCACATTTACTAGGTCTAGAGATAGGTTCAGAATGTACATTTGATTTTAAATTGTTTTTAATACGCATTTTGGCTTGGATAAAAATATTTTTCTACATGGCTTTTTTACCCTTGAATCCTTTTTTGTGCAACATTGTTTCTAGCCATGACAGCTTCTACACAATGCTAAAGGTTACTATGTCCATTTGATCATACCTTTCTGCTCATCCAGCCACATTCAGATATTTTCTGTCTGCCTGCTTATACTATTTCTGCCCACCCCATCCTCCTTTCGTTTAATTCCTTTTCTTTTGGACTTTTAATAAGCTAGTTATATTTTGAAACTTTTTCTTTCTAGTCCATGTTCATGGGTAATTCAATGGGTTGCTACATCTCTTCACCCTGCAGATGCTACTGTGGGTTTGATTTTTTTAATAAGAAACCTTGAGGTTCAATGCTCTCCTGGGAGGGAGGGCAGACAGCGCCCCCCCCCCTCTGCCTGGTTTCTGTAGCCTGGGATGGTGGTAGCAGATAAAAACTGCCAAGGTTTTTCCTCCATTCAGCTGCTGGTCTAGTAAAAGGAAAGCAGGGAACAGGAAGGGGTGCACGCACTAACCACTAGATGCTACTACCCTTGGTCAGCCTGCCTTCTTGGGTCCCAACAATGTGCTAAATAGCTTTTTATTTTGCTTCAGCAATCTGAAGGTGCTCCTGCAGTATAAAGCAGGACAATTCCTGATGTCACGACCTGATGGTCATGTAGGTTGTGGTTTGGAAAAATGGTTCAGTCCCAGATTCCGTTGGTGCTTCGTATTTGGAAGCCTTGATCCTACAGCTGAAGCTGTTAAAACCATCTCTTTCCATAGGATTTTTAAGTTGGCTGCAGCTTGGTCTGTTAGCGTACAAACATGCAGTCAATTCTTGCCATCTGCGCACTCTGTTCCCGCGGATTCGCTTATCCATGGGAACGAGTGTTACTTATGTCGTGTCATCTGCTGCCTGTTCTTGGCCATCCATGGCAATCCTGACGCTATTTGTTGCATCCGTGACCATTTTGGAGCTATTTGCTGCGTCTGCAGCGGCCATTTTGAATCTGCGGTGATCATTCCGAAGCATCCGCAGCCATATTGAAGCTATCTGCACCATTCTGAAGCTGTCTGCTGCTGGCATTCCTAACCAGGTTAGCTACCCCTTCCCCTAACCCCATTGATCCCATATAGGATCAATTATTTGCTATCTGTGGATTCAGTATCCACTGGGGTTTCCAGAAACCTAACCCCAGTGGATAACAAGAATTGACTGTATTTTACTTATAAGTATGTAATGTCCAACAGTTTCTTTGGAAGCATCCTCATAGACCCTGATTTGCTTATATCGTTGTGTCATAATTACCGGTAAATCACTAACTAATACAATGTATGATTAAGAGATTTGGGGTTGTACAGTGGAGTTTTATGTAGAAATGTGGTTGAATGATGTAGTATTTTTAAATGTTCCCTTCTGTTTAGGGGTGGCTGTGACAAACAAGTTGTGCTGCTGGATACTGTGCACAAAATGTTCCAGAGTGAAACCCTTCTCTCAAATGCAACTCGTCAAGCCTATGTAGATCGCTGTCTTCTCCCCCTTTTGCTACACTGCAGCTTGGATGCACTGAAAGATTTTTTAACTAAGGTTATTGTGGAGGCCATGGATATGCTGAAATCCAGGTTTACAAAGGTAAAAATAGAGCCATAGCTCCTGAAATTGAGGGTCTTTGATAATGCAACAATTAGATTCATCTTTTTAAGGATGCTGTGTAAAAACAAAGAAAGGTGGTACATAAACAAATACATAAATAACATTTTAAAAATATTTAAATCTGAAAGTGCTTAAGCATTTTTGCCAGACAATGACTGAAAACTTTGTTTTGAATATATTGTTTCCAGTCAAATGAAACTGCTTTTGAAATGCAACTTGTCAAGAAAATGAGCTACTTCAAGATCTTAGAAGTGATGTATTCACGTCTTTCAAAAGAAGATGTGTATTCAAAAGACTCTCGAATTAATCAAGCTTTTCAGGGCTCTGCCTGTGTAGAAGGAAATGAACTTACAAAGACATTAATAAAGTAAGAATTCTCCATTTTAAACCATTGATTAGCTTGATTTTCATGGTCCATAAAACAATACATTATTAAGACCAATGTTCACAGATCTCTTTTTAGCTGGATATTCAAGAACATTTTTTAACTGAGTAACAAATGTTTGGTAAACTCTTGTCGGTAGATTGTTTCAGTCTAGGAATTACCACCATGCCCTTAATGAGAAACATCTATTATTCTTTCCCTTTAAATATTATTGAATTCCAGCCTGAATAAGAAAGTTCTTTCTTTCTGCTCTGTAATGCGTCCTGGTTTGTCCACCAGATATCCTTGGGTGGCATGTTTCTATAGAGATGGTGTATTTTACAATTGATGTTTCAGCTAATCAGCTCGTTATTGGGGTTTACTGGTTTTACTGCATATGTCATATGTCAATATGACATACTGCGTATGTCATAAAATATTTCAGTTTTAACCTCAAAGTGGCATGTTGCAAACATATGACTCCCTGTAAAACATCACCTAATTTCTGATCTGTTTTGATTCAAGGTCCTGTTATGATGCCTTTACAGAAAACATGTCAGGTGAAACTCAGCTGCTAGAAAAGAGGAGACAGTACCATTGTGCTGCATATAATTGCGCAATTGCTGTTATTAGCTGTGTGTTCAATGAAAGTAAATTCTACCACGGCTTTCTTTTCACAGAAAAACCGGAAAAGGTATGTTTTTAATGACACCTTCACCCAGTGTAGAGGTTTACTACTGTTGTACTGGTTCTTGTACCAAATCTGGCTGTAGGACGGTTGGCTGTTGGCCCGTCAACCTAATAGTCCAGGCTCATTGACTGACGATCAGCTGCTACTGTATTGTCTGAACTAGCTTCATCCATTAAGGTGCTTATATCAGGGAAATTGGGACATTAACAGCGCAATCCTATCCAACTTCCCCCACTGGTGTAATCAGCGGGGGAGTGCAGGACGGAAGGCTTTGGAGGGGAGGGGGGATTTAAATCCCCTTTGAATCCTCCTTTGGAGGGGATTTGAATCCCCTTTCCATTCTGGGGCCTCCCATTCTCGCTGCACTGCTGGCTGAACCAATGGGGGAAGTTGGATAGGATTGCGCTGTAAAGGTCCTCAGTGGTTTCCTGCTTTGAACAGAAGTAATTAGGAGCATTAATAAAAATTAATAAAAATAAAAACATTAATAAAACTAAGATCATGGCATCTGGTCCCATCAATTCCTGGCAAATAGAAGGGGCAGAAATGGAAGCAGTAACAGATTTTACTTTTTTGGGTTCCAAGATCACTGCAGACGGAGACAGCAGCCATGAAATTAAAAGACGCTTACTCCTTGGAAGGAAAGCTATGGTAAATTTAGTTAGCATAATAAAAAGCAGAGATATCGCCATGCCAACAAAAGTTCGCATAGTCAGGGCGATGGTGTTCCCAGTAGCAATGTATGGTTGCGAGAGTTGGACCATAAGGAAGTCTAAGTGCCGAAGAATAGATGCTTTTGAACTGTGGTGCTGGAGAAGACTCCTGTGAGTCCCTTGGACTGCTAGGAGATCAAATCAGTCAATCCTAAATGAAATCAAGCCTGACTGTTCCCTGGAAGGACAGGTACTGAGGCTGAAGCTCAAATATTTTGGCCACCTAATGCGAAGAGAGGACTCTCTGGAGAAGACTCTGATGCTGGGAAAAATTGAAGGCAAAAGGAGAAGGGGAAGGCAAAGGATGAGATGGTTGGACAGCATCACCGATGCAACGAACATGAAAATGAGCGAACTCAGGAAGATAGTGGAGGACAGGAAGGCCTGGCGGGATACGGTTCATGGGATCACGAAGGGTCGTACACGACTTAACGACTGAACAACAGCAATTAGGAGCTAGTGAATGGTTGCCAGGCAAAAGCAAGAAAGCCTATGCTGAGTAGCCCTGGAGCAGTGTATATATGGGATATGCACATGTGCAATTCTTGGAATATCAGTTGTTACATTAGTATAATTATTGAGAAGAATGTGGAATAAGGAGATCAATCTGAAATATTTTACTGTTTAGAGTAGCAAACATCTTGGTAAGTTACATTCAAAACTGTCAGCATAATGGATAGGAAATCTAAATATGAAATTGTCTAGTGACACTCAATAATACAAATTCATATTTGTATTCAGTAGGATTTATCTCAATTAGGATTTCAGTTTTTTTCAAAGTAAACATCTGGAAATTTCGGAAGTGGCAAAAATCTGCGCCGCCCGCCAGATCCCATGCTCGCTCCGGGCTGCTCTGCAGCGGCCCAGAGGTCTACTCGGGGAAAGGGGACGTTTGTCCCCTTCCCCCGTGTAGAGCTGGGAAGGGCCAATGGGCCTCCTCAGATTTCCGCCAGCTAAATAGGCCCGGTGGGCTCGGCCAATGGCCCCCCTCCCTTGCCACCCAGACCGACCCACGTCTGCCGGGGGATCTCTTACCTGCCTCCGGTCACTGTGGGGCCGCCCTTACTCCTGAGTTGCTGGAAGGTGCTTTACGGCACGTTCGCGACGGCTTCTGGCAGCTCATTCTGCCGCCGTTTTTTCCCCGCAGGATGGCTGCCTGCCACTTTCTGGTCAGCAGAACACATGCAGCTGCGCTAAGCTTAGTCAGATTATATATAAATATATAGCATTGATTAATTTTAAATTTGCATATATTCTTTTGTTATGCAGAATCTTCTTATTTTTGAAAACTTGTTGGATTTGCAGCACCATTATTTATTTCCTATAGAAGTTGAGGTAAGAAGTACTTAGATTTCACTGATAATTCACAGTAGTGTTTTATCCTGCATAGTAATACATTGAATGTAGTGAAAGCAACCCCCCTTCTTTTTAGAAGGCAGAATAGGGTTAACTTCTTCCTGTTCAGAAGATTTGTCTGCCAGAAGAGTACTAGACCAAGCTAAGGCACGTGGCTGAGTCACAGAGGACGAGAATCAAGGCATGCCTGGTTGAATTAGTGCTCTTTTGGTGGTTCCTGGTTGCCTATAGATTCAGTACTTCAGTCAGGATTTATTCAAGATCACTGAAGTGGCTCCTGCTCTTCAAACCAAGCCAGATAGTGGTGAAGGTGGACCCTAAGGTCACTTTTGCCAAACTTGTCTCAAAGACTCTAGCGTGAGACACAGCAAAGTGTGCTGTGTAGAAATCTATGCTCCAAGTATGGCACTTGGGTTGTAGAAGGAGACTGATATTACTAGAAAATACAAGCCACTATTTACTAGCTCAGATTTTGGGGAGATGTGAGATGATGATAATGGTAACTCATGATGTCCACTAATAGATCTAGTTATCCAGTGAGGTGGTGCTTTTCTGCACATGAGCAGTGCAAGGTCTAGCATCACTAGACATTCAATTTGTGCTCAACATCTTTTTTCCCTTTGTCTCTAACATGGTGCCCACTTCTGTAATGTATACACTTTCTTCTTTATAACTTTTTAAAGTAGGTAGTGCTATTAGTAATTAATTAATATTAAACTGCAAGCAGTTAATTTATTAATATTATTAATTAATATTAAACTGCAGTTAAGCTGCAAGCAGATTGGATTTCTTTTGAATTTGTTTTGGTCTATTCTAGGTTCCTCTGGAAAAAAAGAAACGGTACATTGCCATTAGGAAAGAAGCCAGGAGGGAAGCTATGAGTGCCGATTCAAGTATAATTATTTGTTCTTACCCAAAACAGGCTATCAGTATATGTAATGTTTTACAGAGTAATGCCCGATCCTCTCTAACTATACAGCGGCGGATTGCATGCTCCGCCGCTCTAAGCCGTCGCAAATGTGCCGTAAAGCATGTTTGCGATGACTCTAGAGTAAGGGCTGCCAGCGCGGAGGCCCTTACTCTATATTTTATATAATTTTATATTATATAAAATATAATATTTTATATAATTAAAATATTAATATTTTAATATATTAAAATATTTAATATTTTAAAATGTTAAAATGAAAAGTATTTTTAAAACCTGATGGCATGAGCTCCCTGGTATGAGCTTCTCCCCTTCTGCCTTCCCCTTAGGGTTTGCAGGTCTTTAAATAGCCTTTGGGAAGATTTATCTTACTGGTTTGTTCACATTCACAAAATTTTAAGTGAGGAAAAACGTCTAACCTATTGCTATATAAATAAGGTTTGATTGACTGATTGGCAGAAATCTGGAGCATGAGGCTGGTTTTACTTAGAACGGGCCACATGCAAAGACTGTAGCAATTCTGTCATTTTACTAGATGGCCAGTTTTGCAATCCTTGATCGATCTTCAATCTAGTTTAACCAGATTGCATCTTTTTTCTTTAGATGAGCCGCACTATTTAGCTTCTGCATCATATATGGTGGACAGCAGCCTGAGTGAGGAAATGAATCAATTTGATTTCTCCACTGGATTGCAGAGTTTTTCATATAACTCACAAAATCCTACTGCCTCTAGTTCCCAGTTCAGGAGAAAGGTGACTTGATTAATGTATTCTGTGGCAAAACTGCAAGGTTGACCATATTTTCCCTTTTTTCTTAAATTACTGTACTTTTGTGGACTCCCAATTTGAAATATAATTGATTTATAGTGTAATCCTATGTAAGTAAAATTAGTAAACCTTATTAATTCAATGGGCTTTACTGCCGGGTGAGTGTTCATAGGATTACAGCCTCTGTAACCTTTACTGTGTGTGCTTGTTTCTAGCTAGTATAAGATCAGAACTAGTGACAGCCAAAATGTTTAAGCAGTTTGCTTATGTTATTGACAAGTTAAGTCTGCTGTTTGAAAATACTATTCAAATCCTGGTGGTAGGGCTAAATGTTTGTGAAAAGTGCCCATCTCCTTAGAAACATGGTCCCCTGAATTGGAAGATACACCTCATTGAGTAAATGTTGTGCCCCTAAGTGAGGGAACTCACCCGCAGGCTGAGACAGCCTGGTTTAAATGAGAAACTGGCTACATGAACATCACACAGATAAGCGTTTCCTTTTTAACTTTAAATCAGGTTTCGCTTTTACCAACATACTGTTTTAAAAACCTGAAATGGAGATAGGCTACTGGCATATTTTGTGCAAAATGGTCAGCATTCAAACATATGGATGGTACAGGTCTTGCTATTTATAAATAAATGTTTAGGGCTATACAGTATATAATTTCACTATTTCTAAGCACTTATTGTAGGTAAACATATATTGTTGTTGAGGAAACGTTTGGGTTGATGTGTTTTAAATCTAATTTCAGTTAAAAAGCAATAAGCGTTGCATCTTTGAAACCTAATAGTCTTGTTTTTAAAAAGGAGACCACAGAATCTATGGTTCCAGATGATGTTATGGAATTGGAAATGGATGAGCTCAACCAGCATGAATGTATGGCCTCTATGACAACCCTGATCAAACATATGCAGAGAAATAACATCACACCCACAGTTAAAAAGGTCAGTATTCATCTGTTTGTTCATATATAGTAAACATGCATCTTTTCCAAGGCCTTGCTATAGTAGGACTGTCAGTGTCCAACAAATAAAGGCTGTGGAAATTCAGCACATCTTCTAAATGAAAGTCATCTTGGGAAGTTCTTATCCTATCCATGGTTAATGTCTAGTTGAATTAGGAAAGACCTCTAACACATTTGCTCTATGCGAGTGTGTGTGTGTGAGAGAGTGTGTGTGTGTGTGTGTGTGTGTGAGAGAGAGAGAGAGAGAGAGAGAGAGAGAGATCTAAAATCCTGATGATTGAAAAACCATTGTTGGAGCCAACTGTTCCAGTATTAGAAAGTCCAGTTTTGTATTAAACATCATACTTGTGGTTGTACTGGGTTTTGTATCATCTGGCCATGGACCAGAAATAGATTCAACAGTCTACCGTGTTATACGTCCTGCAAAGCTATTGTGGCATTTTAATTTTTCACTTGTGCGTGATTGTGTGCATGAAAGAAGAGACTTTGGCTTTACTCCCTTGATTATTGGCTTATATGAGGTAGCCTCCTCTCCTTGTTACATTTGACACTGCTACCATCAATTCTAAATGCAAAGATTTCTAACTTTCATACCCTATGTAAGAAAACATGTCCCATGAAATACTTGTATCTTGCATTTAATTTTTATTAAATTTTTTAATTTGTATTATTTGTATTTTAATTTGATTATTTGCTTCTTTGGACTTTTCAAGTCTTCGGAAGTTTTCACCAAGTGCAGTATTGATAAATTTAGAGTTAGGTTGATGTGGGTGGAAACCTTACACAAAAAACACTACACAGCCATTCTCAAACCTTTTTTTGGCCACTGCCCCTTATGAGTTCTTCTCAGGTTCCAGGACCCCACTGTCAAAAAAGGATACAACACAAACAGATAAACAGATCCCCTTCTCACAGTTTTCAGTCTGTAGCCCCCTTCAAATGTGCCATGGCCATATGGCCCCCATTAAGATTGGCTGCGTAGAAAACTGTTTCTATATCAGGGGCCTCAAACTTTTTAAACGGGGCCAGTTCACTGTCCCTCAGACTGTTGGGGGGGCGGTCTGCACACACACCCCAGAACTGCCCCCCGTCACTCCGCGCTGCCAAAATGTCACCATCTGTCACTCTGCTTCGCCGCAAAAAACAAGCCTGCTAAAAATGGCCTAAAAAGAGGCTTGAAAAAGCCTCTTTTAAGGGTTTTTTTTTGCAGGTCTCCCCGTCCCCTTGCCCTCGAAAGCAGCCGGGTGTATGTGTGTGCATGCCAGGGGGTTGTTCTTTCTTACACCCCCCCCCCCATGTTCCTCTTTCGGTATCCCAGTCCCTACCTCCCACCAGCCTCCCGAGCCAGGAAAGTGAAACCCGAGCCCTTCTCAATCAAGCCCCCCACGGCTGACCCTCTCACCCCACTGTGGCTGCCGCGGTCCCTCCCATTCATGCTCCTGCTCCGCCGTCTTGCCCCTTTCTCCCCAGAGACCCTCAGGTGCACGAAGCCCAGGAGCCCCCCGCTCTGCACCTCTTGGTCCTTAAAGTCCAGCAGCAGCACTTCTTCCATGAGCATGAGGTGCGTTTCCTTGGAGTTGCCCTTCTCGTCGTTGTCCTGCTCATCACGCCGGCCTTCTTCCTCCGGACCCCCGCCACCACCGGCTGCCCGCTCTTTTCCACGGTAGCGGCACTGCGAGAGGCCTCAGGCCCGAGATTCGCTGGGTCAGGGAAGTCATGGTGGCGGCGGCGGCTGAGGAAGGAAAGGGAGCCCAGAGACCCTGGTGGGGAGAGGCGCCGGGCGCGCCTCTCGCTGCTCTGTTTAATGCCGCGTGATGGCTCTAGGCTCTGGAGGACCAGCGAGACTAGGTGCGTGGAGAGGCTGTGTGCAAGCAAGGTTACACCCGGTCTTGCTGGTCCTTATGGCGACAACGGCAGCAGGCCAGGCGGCAAGTTGGGGGTGCACAAAGCTAAAGTAAGTGCTGCCTTGCTGATTGACGCCGCTGCCGTCACCCTGTTGCGGCCCGGGTAAATTACCTTGGCGGGTCGGATCCGGCCCGTGGGCCGTAGTTTGAGGACCCCTGTTCTATATAGTTCTCCAAAATGCAGTTTGCAATAAATGACTGACAATGTAATCTGTACTTTTTGTCCTCAGGGTGAAACTTCACCAGATCTTCCTCCATGGATGAGGTTTCTGCACTGCAAACTGGGTAATCCATCTGTACCGCTGAATATTCGCCTCTTTGTGGCAAAACTCATTGTGAATACTGAAGAAGTGAGTCGGTTTTTGGTATTGCATTATAAAAAAACTGTTATAAATGTACTAGGAAATTGTAAAGCCTTTAATATACAGGACCATCAAGGCCAGACTTTGCTCCAGTATTATTTTAATGAATGAAAGCAATTGAACACTTGCTTGGGGTTTGTGTTAAGGTAGGGAGTGAGAGATTGGTGCAAGGAGTGTTCCTTTCTTCCCCCTCCAAGTGGGCAAAGTATGCCATTTAAAATCAAGAAAGAGGTGGGGAAGGGGAAAGAGCTCAGCAACTCCTATTTACTAAAATAAAATATCTGGATAGAATTATTTTTCAGTAAATACACTTTTGTTATCACCACCTGTTTGAACTAAATAAGATTATGTGCCGATATAACGACACAGAATCTATTCTCTGACTCTTTTAACAATTTACTTGCTTTTTTCACAATTGGTATATTTCCATGCCATCTCATTACTTATCCATAAATAATATATGCTTGCCTGCTTTGCCACCCTCTCTCCGCCCTGCTCCACTCACCTCGCCTCTGCCGGGGTCGTGAGACAGCGTTGGCGGGCCAGCACAGGCCTTTCCGCTGGTGTTCCTTGCACTAGAGTGGTCGCAAACTCGACCATCGCAGGCGGCTTCACGGGTGGCACGAGCTTCGCCCGGCCTCCTGCCTCCCCGAGCAGCAGCGAGGCGCGGGACTCGCCGCCCTCGGGGAAGACGGACAGGCCGCGGGCGGCTGCCCGGTGGGGGGCCCGCTCGGCAGAAGGGCCGGCGCGGCCCGTCGCCTGGCCAGCCAGCCTCAGCTCCAGCCGCGGCTCCGGCACAGAAAGGCGGGGCGCGGCGGAAGACAGCGGTAACCTCGCTGCTCTCCCCGTCGACCCCGCCAGCAACAGGGGGGATAAAACAGCCACCGGCGGGGGTCTGGAAGCTTCCCGCCCCCCTCTCCACCCCTCCAATCCCCACAGGAGGCGCAGCTCGGCAACAGCGTGGACAGCAAGCCTACAGGACGGATAGCCCGCCCAGCCAACCCGGAGACGCGGCAGGCCAGCCGGGCCCCCAGGCTCTGGTGGGATTGGCTAAAGGGGCAGGGGGCGGGATCAGAGGGGTGTGACCAGGGCCAGGGAGGGGTATATAAGGAGGCAGGTAAGGCCTGTGAGGAGGACGGCTAGTTAGTGGGAGGCTGGAGTATCGGAGCAACAGCCTCAGGAGTCCTGCGCTAGTCAGGCTGGGGAAAGGAAGAGGGTGCAGTAACCCCCTTTGCCCTTGGCTAGTTCTGAGGCCAGCCTAGCAGACTCCTCGGGAGCTGGCCTGCTCCTTAACCCTCTCTCCGGGCTGGAGGTTCACCCCGTCGCCCCTGAGCCAGAGGGGGCTGACCAGGCGCTGACTACCCCCCTTCCGGGGTCCCCGGTAAGCACCCCCTCACACAAACATTAATCTAATTTTAACGTATTATCTAAATATCATATGTTTATCACCCAAAGAATCTAATTTTTGTAGTCGTATCAGTGCATCTAATTGTCAAGCATTTGTGTTTTATGTACTTTATTGATACTGAGCAGAAGTTTTCAGAATGACTTTTGTACAAATTACTTCTCATTTTTCTTCCCTAGGTTTTTCAACCTTATGCGAAGCAGTGGCTAGGCCCCTTATTGCAGCTGATTGTTTCTGGAGATAATGGAGGAGAAGGGATTCATTACATGGTGGTGGAGATAGTAGTCACCTTGCTTTCCTGGACTAGTGTTGCTACTCCCAAAGTAAGGAACTGAAGAATTTAATTGGTCCTAATAAGGCTGATTAAGGCTGCAGTCATATGCATTATATCTTATGTTTATCTGTGAGTAAACCCCATTGATTATGATAGGGCTTACTTCTGAGTAAAAGTGCATAGAATTGAGTTGTAAGGCAAATAGCTAATTAATTTCACCGAGAAGAAAAGTATCAGTTTTTATTAAGAAGCAACTCTGGGAATTCAGTGCCAGGTTAGTAGCAGTGTCCTGAAGAGACACTTTAGATGAATACATGTATGCTATTCGTACTAAATGCAAGTTAGTACAGGGGGGCACCGGTATCCACGAATTCCTCAACCTTGGTTTCAATTATCCACGGTTGAGGAATCCCCCCCGCACCCTCCACAGCCCCCTCCGCACTTACTTTTAGCAGAAATCTCCGTTCTTTTCTTCAAAAGTTCCGAGTTTCCATCTGTTTTAGGCCTGAGCAACTAGACTTAGGTGATAGCTAGAGTCTCAGCAAGGTTGCAGAGACTCTAGCTATTAACTAAGTCTAGTTGCTCAGGCCTAAAACAGATGGGAACTCGGAACTTTTGAAGAGAAGAACGGAGGTTTCTGCTAAAAGTAAGTGCCTAGGGGGGCTGTGGAGGGCGCGGGGGGGTCGTGCTCGCCCCCCGCACTTACTTTTAACGGAGAAAGCTCCGTTGTTTTCTTCAAAAGCCTTTGCTGTAGGCCTTACCACCAACAAGTCTTCAGTGCTAGAAAGTCTCAGCAACCTCTCAGCAAGGTTGCTGAGACACTCTAGCACCCAAGACTTGTTGGTAAGAAGGCCTACAGCAAAGGCTTTTGAAGAAAAAAAACACGGAGCTTTCTCCGTTAAAAGTAAGTACTTGGGGGGGTTGTGGAGGGTGCGGGGGGTCGCGCAGGCCCGCAGGGGGTCGGGGGGGCCCTGAAAACCACGGAAATGGGCATTCGCCGCGGTTTCAGGTATCCACGGTGGGGGCTGGAACGTATCCCCCGTGGATACCGGGGTCCCCCTGTAATAGTATTGCAAGTGTATTTTGATGTATTGCAAGTGTATTTTGATTTTAAGTTATACATATTCATAACTTAAAATGTTGCTATCCTATGTAGATTTGAGAATAGTTGAAATACAGTACTGTCCACCTCCAGAAGAATTAAGTGACATGGAATAGGTGGCATAATGCTTTTTAACATTATGAAATTTTATTGAATTTTGAATTTTAATATTGGCTTATTGAATTTTAAAATGTTGCAAGTTCTCAGATATAGATAGAGAAAATACAGACTCAGACTAGTAGCCCAATCCTGTGCATGTCTACTCAGAAGGAAGGCTCATTACAGTCAATGGGGCTTACTCCCCAGGTAAGTGTGCATAGGATTGCAGCCTTGATCACCCAATCCTGTGTAAGATGCGGCGGCCGGCCTAAAGGGCAGCCCAGGTGCACCTCAAGGGAAGGGGACACTTGTCCCCTTCCCCGGGTGCAAACGACCTGAGGCCCTATGGGCCTACTCGAATGTACGCCAGCTCTGGAGCTGGCATACATTTGAACTTGGCATGTAAGGCCTCACCAGACTGGAAGAGGGCTTGGGATATCAGCGGAGCTCACCGCCGATATCCCCGCTCTCTCCCCGCCTGGTTCGGCCAATGGCCACCCTCTCTTGCCGCCAGGTCCACCCTCCCTCCGCCCTTGCACTGGCCGGTGTAGGGCTTACCTTCTCCAGCGGGTGCAGGGATGGTGTGCCGGGTGAGAGTGGGCTGCCGGCCTCTGCGCTAGCACTCTTACTGCACCCTTACTCTCCGGGTGCCGTAAAAACGCTTTATGGCGTGTTTATGACACCCAGTGCCGGGGGTGCGTGCACTCTTCTGGCACTTTTGTACACTGGATTGTGCCATTAGTTCACTGCTGTTAAAACAAAAGAGATGAGAGGAAACTTTCTTAATTGCCTTGGGGCTCATGTTTTTTAAGGTCTTAGAGAAAATGTACCATGTGAAAAACATGGACTCATTGAAAAATGTAGCAGTGAGAAAAGTAAGCTTCTCCTTAGCTTGTCTCATTTACTCTTTGTAGGGTAAAGAGTGGATATGCCAAACAAAAATACTCATCATTTTATCAAAGTTGGAGATTAATTTTAAAAACCTCAATTCAAATGGTAATAGTATTTTCTTCCAGAAAACAACAATTTAATTCTATGATATAAGTAACTTGGTGGTTCTTTTTTATTTATTTATTTTTGAAGAGTCCACTCTATTTTTATGCCATAGCTGTGGTTCTGGAGGACCTTTCTAAAGAAATGTGTAAATGCACAAGCATGCTAACATATACACCAGTTTTTGTGTATAACTTGCATTCTGGTCAAGCTAGGAAACAATATACCTAAAACAGTTCTGCTTAAATGGATCTTCTCCGGCAGGACTATAGTCCTGCACACAAGCTGTTGGAAATCAGTTCAATTGCAGAGAATTGCAACCCAACCCAACTTGTTAATATAACGTTAACTGACTTGAACACTATACAGTCGGAGATGGAGAGTATTGCGATCCACTAGGGCCTTATTTCGTAAAGATTTATGTTTTATTTCTTTGTTGTCCCTGCCTTTCCAAATTTGAAGCATGTTGGCCTGAGTCTTCCTTCTTTCTCTGATCTCTTTGTTCTAGGCCATGAGACAAAAATTAAGGTTGCCAAGCAGTTTGGTTGTGTTTATCTTGATCCTTCTGCCAAAATAGTTTTGCTGTTGACTAATGACACAATTTAACAACCAGGATTTTATAGTATGATGGTGGGATTCTACTGTTAATGCGAGCATACAAGGATAATTTTATTATGTCAAAGGTGTATTGGTGGAATGAGAAACAGACTTTCCTAATAATATTTTGTTAGTTTAAACTGAAAACATAGTTAACTTACTGCATAGAAAGCTCCATTCAAATTAAGGGAATTCATGCATTTGTTATATTCTTAAGGCAAACGGGAATTGTACTACCAGTACTACTATTTAGCATTTTTTTTAGTGTGTACATTGTGCTAGACAGTGTATACAACAACTTTGTTTAAACTTACCTCAAGAGTTTGTTAATCATGTTACTAGATTGAAACTTGCATAGTTTCACTTTGAGCATTGTAGGGAAAGAGTCTTGTCTATGGTCTTTATAATCAGTCGCATGTTCTTGTGTGTAAAACAGCAATTCTGCTTTGTGATTGTTTCATACTAGGGAAATATCAAGGATGAAGTCCTAGCTAACAGGTTACTTGAATTCTTGATGAAGAATGCATTTCACCAGAAAAGAGCAGTATTCAAACATAACCTAGAAATTATCAAGACAGTAGTAGAGTGCTGGAAAGATTGTCTCAGTATACCTTACAGGTAAATAATTTAATAAAGGTATGTATATCAGCTGCAGTATACAGCTAGGGTAAATGTTGAGCGTTGCCAACATTTATGGACTTCTGGTTCAGTTGGTAGAGCGATTGTCTCATAAATGCCTGAATATCTGAAGGATGGCAGTTCAAGACAGCCGGAAGTGTCTGTGTCTGTCGGAGAGCTGCCGACACGCCGAGCTGATAAGTTGCGGAGCCTCTGTGGGGGAGTGGAACTGCAGCTGCAGCACTTGAATGGCAGTCAAGGTTGCCTGTCAGCTGAAGCATGGTGAGGAGAGGGAGAAACATCTAGAATGAAGGGTTCTATGAAAGATTAGAACGTCATTGTATTGTAAAAACCCCTTGGGGTTTAGAAAGCCTGCCCGTGTACACCGCCTTGAATTAAAGTCGGAGGAGAAATCCAATGACCAAAAAAGGCGGTATATAAATACTGTATATTATTATATTATTATTATATTATGTAGTTTGTGATCACAAAAGCATCTAAGTTGTCTGAAAGCCTGCTTTTTCAAAGGTAGTGGTAGCAGTAATGATTTTCTCATAGGTGGATTCTTGCATTTATACCAAATCCTGTTGTTGTCAAGCCTAACTGCTTGTTGAGCAAATTCCAATTTTACTCACTACCATTTTTCTATTGTCATGAGAATTACTCAAATTAAAAAAAAACAAAAACCCAAACACGAAACCCAGGCTGCAGAAGAAATGGAAGGTCAGTGGGTTCCATGCCCTTAGAAGACCAGTCAACCCAATGGGAAAACTGGGTGATGGGTTTGTCTGTGGTAGGGACTTGGATCCAGAAAGCTGTGGATCCAGAAAGCTGTGAGCAGTGTTCCTCTCATGGAATGGAGCTTTCCCCATCCTCTCTTCTGTGCTGCTGTTCCCAGCACCCCTTGTAAAAAATGATCTTGGGGTTGAAGACCATCAGGGAGCCGCCAGTGGAGGGGGGGGGTTGTCACCTGAAATTGCAGCCCCTCCATGTGAGCAGCAGTGCCTTTTGCCTTGCACAGTCCCCTCCTCTGAATCCAGCCCATAGTTTTTAAACATACTCCACTTTATGCACCTTGTGCAATAACTATAGATTTGACCAGTTCTGTATTTTTTCTAGATTTGTCAATTTGCAATTTTTTATATGTTTTTGTTTATTACAGGGTAATATTCGGACAGTTTTCTGGTGGAGATCCCAATACAAAAGACAACTCAGTGGGAATTCAGTTGTTAGGAATTGTTCTTGCTAATAATTTGCCTCCCTATGATCCTAAGTGTGAAATAGATAGTATGAGGTAAGAAAAACAGCTGTCAACTTAGTGGCAGTTGCTTTCAAGATAACTCTTTGCAGTGTCATCTCTGTAGAAGTCATGTTTTTCAGAAATACATATTTGAATGTGGTTTGTTCACTCTTCTGATCAAATAGTTAAATTCATTCCTGTAGCACTCTGTATTCCTAAGATTGCATCAGAATTCTTTCGCTCAATTTTGAATACATACGTCTCGATTATTCTGTAGCACTAAGATCACAAGGAGACATTTCTCAATTGCAATGATCACGATATACCTGTGATATTCCTCCAAGTTAAATTAGGGTGCACTGGATGATTCACTGCTATGTGTACATATTGATCATCTGAAAAGGAAAAAACTGCATGTACAGTGGTACAGAAGACCTCCCTTTGCCACATCAGCACCAGCAAGAGGGCAGTGGAAAGAACTTTATCATTGTCCCTCCAGGAACAATATCAGGAATACCTGTTAGACTGAGGAGAGGGCTCTAGGAAAATATTTGCTCCTTAGCGTCCAGGATCCACAGCAGGTCCAATTGAATCCATCTGTTGTTCAGGGTGCTTGCCCTGCCCCGAAGTGACCCCGAAGTACTGAAATAACAACACAGCCAGTATGGTTGCCCTGACTATAGCAGCTCTTGCACTGCTCTTGTGAGACAGAATCTAGGCCTCCTGTGCATGCACAGACTACAGAGACCTCTTTAGCCAATCAGGGAGGGGACATCAAAGTGGGCACATTTTTGGCTGGTGGTTGTGCTCCCAGGAAGAGGCCAGCCAAGGGAACCAGAGCCGAAGAGAACGGGGGAAGAGCATAGGAGCAAACTGAAACATCAGGGAAAAGAGCCTATTATTTAATAGGCATTAAAATGCCATTCTGAGAATATCGCAATGTTTCTTATTTATGCTAGATACTTCCAAGCTTTGGCTAAAAACCTGAGCTTTATACGATACAAGGAAATATATGCAGCTGCAGCAGAAGTTCTGGGGCTTGTTCTTCAGTATGTTGCTGAGAAGGAAAACGTGAGTGCTGACTCATTGTTTATATTATAAATATTTATAAATATAAATCACTAATCAAAGAATGTACCAAGATTGAAGCATCTTCACCGGGATTATGGTCATAAGAACAACAACAAAAAATGTTTAAAACGTGTATCTCCAAGTATAGCTTTATAAGTCTCTTAAAATACACACGTGCAATAAAATACAATAAAAACACTTTAAAACATATCTGGCATTACGTTTCATTCATTACGCTATGAATTTCATCAGATGCAACAAAGGCTAAGCAGGCTTTTTAAAGTATTTTATTGCACATATGTGTATTTTAAGAGACTTATAAAGCTACACTTGGAGATACATGTTTTAAACATTTTTAAAGTGTTTTTGTTGTTCTTATGACCATAATCCCGGTGAAGATGCTTCAATCTTGGTACATTGTAGCCAGTCATAACAGTTTTCGATCTATACCAATCAAAGAGTTTATTTTCTAAGTATATTGTATGCTATTTTATTTTTAAAGCTGGTATCTAAAATGCCTATAGTGGCATACTTTTAAAGCCCCATTTATATTTAATTATCATCACTAGTCCCTTGAATTTCAGTACTAGTGTAACGTTCTGAAAATAAAATGGAAGATAAAATAAATATTATTGTAATAAAATGTAGGAATTGCCATGATCTCAGCACAGGCCATCTAGTGCATCTATCTCTCACAGTAGCCAGTCAGAGGCTTGAGAAGTATATAAGCAAGACATGATGAAAGCCATTTGTGGTTTGTCTCTAGTATTTGGTTAAGCAGAGATATACTGTCCCTGAAATCGTTCCATTCTTATTATTATGGTTAGTAACTGATCTGTGAGTGAGCTCTCCTGAAATTATCTAAACCCTATAAGAAGTTATCCCTGACAGTATCAGTACCAAGAGGCTTGTAAGTAAGGATGCAGCTTTCAATTTAACAATGATAGAGGAGGTTTCATACTGCTATTGGTTGATTATGCTACTATTAATATTACTAGAATTTTTGTATAATTGCTTTAGCTTTTGGCATTTCCATGTATGTCATGATGATATATTAATTTTTTCAGGTATTCGAAGGTCCAGTTTATGACTTAGTCATAAAACAACTACAGCAGCATCAAAATTCCAAAGACGACAAATTTATTGTCTGCCTGAATAAAGTGACAAAGAACTTTCCTCCTCTTGCTGATAGGTATATTAGAATTGTGAGTTATCTCATACTGTATATTCAATTAAGTAGCTTTATTTATAACGTCTTGCGCATTTTGGTTCTTGATCATGAAAAGGTTTATGAATACAGTGTTCTTCTTGATACCGAAACTTCATGGGGTGATGAAAACCTACTGTCTGGAAGTAGTCCTGTGCCGTGCCCAAGAAATCACTGACCTGTACTTACTGTTGAAGAGTAAGGACTTCACTCAGATTGTGAATCACAGGTAAGGAAAGGCATAACTAGCCCACATTTCTTGTCATGTCCTTGTGCGTATAGTACAGAGGCCATAGGAAAACATTCCTGTGCAAGCCCCATTCAGATAAAGGAAGTTGCCCAAGTACATATATTTCTTTTGCTGGGAAAACAGGAGGAGGCTGGCATTGCAATGCTGATCCTGTTTAGTTGGAATTCTTCAGAGAAGAATTTTCTACATTCAGTAAAGATAGGCTTACCAGATCTCCAACCGGGACAGAGTGCTAGACCTTTAGGAAAAGGAATGTGGGCAGGTGTAGCTTGTTAAACCTTACAGCACAATCCTAGGCATGTCTACTCAGAAGCAAGCCCCATTATGTTCAGTGGGGCTTGCTTCTGAGTAGACATGCCTAGGATTGTGCTGTAAGGCTTAACAAGCTACGCCTGCCCACATTCCTTCTCCTAAAGGTTTAGCACTCTGTCCCAGTTGGAGATCTGGTAAGCCTAAGTAAAGATAAATCTGGAAAGCCTAGCTTTGTTGCATGTTTTCTATATATAAAGCCATGCTTCTTGTTGATATAATGCAGCTATGTTTAAATTCCATTGAATTGTGATGCACTTAAGGGCAAAAAAAAAAAAAAGAAATTCCCAACTTCACATATACACTGATGGGGTCTGAGCTGTCAGTGACAAAGGAAAAAAATGTTGGAGTCATGGTAGATTGCTCAATGAAAGCATCAACTCAGTGTGTAGAAGCTGTGAATAAGGCAAATTCCATGCTTGGGGTTATTTTAAAAAGAAAGTGAGAATAAACTGCTAATATTATAATGCTTCTGTACAAATCTATGGTGTGGTACAGTGTATAGTTCTGGTCACCACGCTTTGGGATACAGATTGTGAAGCTAGAAAAGGTGCAAAAGTGGCTAACCAGAGTGGTCAGAGAACTGGAGCACCGTTCTTATGAAGAAGGCTACAACGTTTGGGACTTTTTAACTTGAAAAAAACCAATTAAGGGGGACATTCAATGGTGATCCTACGCCCCCCCCATGGGGGAGGCGCCGACGCGACACGCCCATGTGACACCACATGCCATGCCCCGGGGGGGGGCGTGATGTCATTTTCACACACCACCGCCAAATTTTGTCGGCGGCGCGAAACACACACACCGTCACTTTTCGAGGCATTTTAGAGCCAAACGGCTCCAGGGCGGGTGGGAGGGCCAGGGCGGGTCTCGCAGCCCGGCAGT
Source organism: Plestiodon gilberti rubricaudatus (assembly GCA_026170595.1). Taxonomy (NCBI): domain Eukaryota; kingdom Metazoa; phylum Chordata; class Lepidosauria; order Squamata; family Scincidae; genus Plestiodon; species Plestiodon gilberti. The sequence continues at coordinate 45,478,223 of JANXHW010000004.1, forward strand.
GCAAAAAGACGACAGGAGCAGCAGCGGAGGGGGCAACCCGGTGGCGACTCCAGGAGGCAAGTACATACCCACTGCGTGGCACCCCCCCACCCTCCCCCCAACGACGCCTCTGGTGACATGATTGAGACTTATAAAATTATACATGGTATGGGAGAGGGAAGTTTTTTTCCTTTCTCACGATGGTAGCTAGAAGCAGGGTCAGTCCCTAAAACGGATTGACAGGAGATTTAGAATGGACAAAAGGAAGTACTTCTTCATACAGAGTGTAATTAGTCTGTGGAATTCATTGCCACAAGATGTGGTGATGGCCACTAGCTTGGATGACTTTAAAAGGGGATTAGACAAATTTATGGAGGACGGATTTACCAATGGGTACTAGTCATAACTATGCAGTACCTCTGGGTTCAGCTGCAATATGCCTTTAAATACTGTTTGCAGGGGAGCAATGGTGGGTAGGTATACCTTTTTCTTCTGCATGTGGGCTTCCCAGAAGCAGCTGGTGGGCCACTGTCGGAAATAGGACGCTGGACTAGGTGGGCCCTTGGTCTGATCCAGCAGGACTTTTATGTTTTTATGTGCCTTTTTAAGTAAATAAAAATCTGTTGAATAAATACATCTTCTGAAATTAAAAATAAAATTTGTAAATGTTACTCTTTTTAATTTTCATTTCTGCATGTTACTAATATTAAAGAATAATGAAAGCAATGTAGGTTTTCTTTTTTCTTTCTTAGAGATGATGAGAGACAAATAGTATGTTTAGATATTGTATACAAGATGTTACCTAAGCTGAAACCAGCTGAAGTACAAGAGCTTCTGCCTACAGTAACAGGCTTCATCTCTCACCCTTCAGTGTTATGTCGGGGGCGAATGTATGACATTCTCATGTGGATATATGATAACTACAGGTAGGAATTCATGCACAGGTACTGTTATAAAGAAATGTTTTAGTCAGCCTGGCTACGTGTTCCATTGATCATGTGAAAAGTAGCTGCCTTAGTTAGCTGCGCTCTGACTGTTGAGAATTCTGAAGCTTTCTGAGAGATTGCAATGGAAAGAGGCAGGAGCTCTCAGGGGCTGAAGACTCAGAAGCAGCAAATAAACAGGTCCCAGAGGCAGGGTGGCTGTAGGGAGAGGGGCAAGTAAAACCTAAGGGGAATATGTATGGTGGACAGGGCCATTCAGAGGAATTTTATCAGGGGGTACAAAGTTTCTTTTGGGTCCCTTCCCTACGTATGAATTTGGCTCCTGGGCCCCCTTTTTTGTTCCAGGGCCCCCTTTTTGACCCATTTTTCACCCTGGGCCCGGGTACAAATTACCCCCTTAACCCCCCCCCCTCTTAGAGGCCCTGATGGTGGAGGCAGAAGACTGAAGGAAAGGAGTGGAGAAGAACTTAGGACAGTGGGCAAATCCTCACAAAGGGCCCAGACAGGCAAGGAACTTGGGGAGACAGGGGATTAGCTGTTTGAAGTTATCTCACTAACAGTTAATATCTTGAATGTCATTCAGTTGCTTACTATGATTTAATCACATGAGTAGTCTCATTGACTTCACTGACTGAATAAATTTTGTACATCACTGTTTGCCATTGTGTGTGTGTGTGTGTAAGGGGGAAAATGGAGTTAGAATTGTGTTTTCTCTTATATCAGAGATTCTGAAAGCCAGACAGATCCAGAGTCTTCAGATGTGTTTAAATTAGTAAAAGAAGCTTTACTTCAAGGATTGATTGATGACAATTCTGGACTACAGTGAGTAATACATACTGGGAAGGGTGATGCAATTGAAATTCAAGTGAAAAATATTTTTGTTCCAACCATAGGTCATAAAACTCAACTGTAATAGCAAAATTGATAATTTCATTCCAGCAAGCAGAGTTTTCTTGCAAGCTGTGTTACATTGCCTGTTGAATAGCAGCACATAATTGAAGATGTCCACGCTTGTTTCTGGAGCATGGGATTTTTTTTTATAAATACTGAATTTATTTGCAGTGGAAGACTGACAGCCCGATCCTAACTAAGATGCAGTGGCCGGCCAAAATGGCCGGCCGCTGCATCCTAGTTAGGATGCGGCCCATGCCGACGTGGCCAGGACTCACCTCGGGGGAAGGGGAAGGTCGTCCCCTTCCCCCGGTGTAAATGCAGAGGCCCCAATGGGCCTCCTTAGATGTGTGCCAGCTCTTTAGCTGGTGCACAACTGAGGAGGCCATGTAAGACTGGCCCGGAATGGGGATATAGCAGAGTGTGCTGCCAATATCCCGCCCCCCTCTCGGCCCAGCTTGGCATCTCGGGCCTGCCACCCCGGCCCGCCTTCCCGCTGCCCGCTGCAGGACCTACCTGTGTCCAGCAGCGCAGGTCGTGTGGGGCGACCCAGTAAGTGGTGCCAGTCTTGCACCGGCGCCGCTTACTCTAGAGGCGCTGCAAAGTGCCTTACGGCACTTTTGCAACAGCTTAGGCCAGCGGAGCACTTGCTTCACCAGCCTAATTCTGCTCAGGATTGAACAGTAAATTTCTTAATTCTGGAGTTTAAAAAGGTTTGATTAAAGCAAAGGTTTTCTTCTGCCTTTATTTGGGGATGTTGAGTTAGAGTTTTAAAGAATTAGAGTTAGGTAGAGTTTTTCCAAGTTAGGGTCTCCTCTCTTTGTGGGGCAGTGTTTCCTCACAATTCATTACAAAGGAGCAGTTCTACTCACTAGTCCAAACATTTTGTTTCTAACAAATAAGAAACGCAATTCTACCAGTAAGTTTAAATTCCCATTTTCATGTGTTTGCCTTGATAAAGTAAAAAATAAAAAAAAATCTGATCTTGTATGACTTTTTAACAGGTGAAAAATATATAACACACATAGCCTAATCCTATGGGCTGCCCAACACTGATGGGACAGAGTCCCGCTATTGTAAAGTGCTTTTTGGTAGTGTGCATAGCGCGTGCCACTGGCAGCCATTTCCAGCTGCTGCCACAAAGCACCAGCAGCATTGGAGGCTCACTGCCTCAGCTGGCAGCCTGCACTGAAGCAGCCAAACCAGTGCGGGGGGGGGCACAGCTAGTGGGCAGGGAGGGGGAGTAACGGCGTGTTGGGGAAGGGACGGGGGAAGGGATGGATCTGGCGGCAGTCGTGCATGCCAGATCTTACCCCCGATTTTTATTCCTGCCCTGCCTTCCGTTCTCCTCGGATTTGCACCAGCTATATAGCTAGTGTAGGTCCGAGGAGACCTATAGGCGATTGGGCAGCCTACTGGGGGGTAAATTTTTTTTACTAAAAATATTTTTGCTTACCTCCTGCAGGTTATCCAATCGTCACCCCCCCCCCCCCCAATAGCATGCAGTGCATCCTCCACTAGTGTGGCTGCATGCTAAAACATGACAGGGGATAGGATTCGGGCCTTAGTCTAACCAGATTAAAGAGACACTGTTAACATGCCATTATGTGTTCCATCCTGATGTTAAAATTCATAAGAATTCTTTTAACTTGACATAATTGTATTATGGCTTATTTTTCAGACAAGCATGTGTGTGTCTCTTTCTTTTACAGATTGATTGTTAGGAATTTTTGGAGTGATGAAACTAGATTACCAGCAAATACACTTGATCGTATGTTGACTTTGTTACATTCTTTATACTCTGCCAAAATTGAAACTCGGTATTTGAGTTTAGCTACTGATTTTCTGCTTGAAATGACCAGCAAGAGCCCAGATTACTCCAGAAAAATGTTTGAATATCCACTTTCGGAATGCAAATTTCAGGTGAATTTCTAGTTTTTGTAGTATGGTATCATGGGATGGTCTTCAGTATACATAACCTTAGTCTACAGAGAGATTCATTTTGTGGTATTAATTGTGATTTCCATGTGTTTATTCCATGCTCAAAAAGATGTAAACTGAGACAGTCATAAATTATTGGAGGACTTAGAATTTTGATGATTATATTGGAATAATGTGGTATTTTTTATAAAATGAAGTACAGTATTTCCTTGGAAAATATTTGGATATAAATTTAACAACTATATCAACACCAAATAGCTGTATTTTCCCAAGTTGTATTGAAAATTAAAGTATGTAAGGATTAATGCACAAACTTTGCCATAACGAAACTAGATGATAAAAGGTTCCACTGCATTGTTATGCTGTCATTCCAGTATTGAATAAGCACTATTCAATTTGTGATTAACATCTTCCTGTTTTTTTCCATTTCTTATGATTAGTTTGTATGAAATATTAATTGTCAAGTGAGACTGACATTCGGTTTTAACGTATAGGTTCCTGTATTATGATTATGTGTTATAGTGTTTGAGTTTTTTTATTCTTTGTGACTATGTTAATTGTTTTGCTTTTTTGTGAATGTGTGAGTTGCTTTGGGTCTTTTGAACCCTGCTCTTGAACCAGGTAGAAACTTGAGAATGATTTTTCCCCAAAAGCTAAATGATAGACTTTAATGAACAATGAAATAAAGCTGATGGAAAAAAGGACACTTGGATTAGGGAATGGCACTTTTTTTGTTGCCAAATGTGAGAACCTTTGTTAAACCAGGTACTTTGCCTAATGCTAAAGTAGGACATGTCCACAATATTAGTTAAAATACCTACTTGTAGTTAAAAAACTGAATGTATTTTACTTAATAGTATCATGTGCAGCCCAGTCCTATGCATATTTATTTTTATGCTTCATTGAGTTCAATGGGATTTATTCCCAAGTATGTTTGCCTAGGATTGAAGACTTACAGCACAATCCTGTGTACGATACGGTGGCTGGCCTAAAGGGCCGGTGGCTGTATCCTATCCAGGTTCCAGGCTGTTCCAATTGTCCCCTTCCTGGATGCAAGGCGACCCAGTAGGTCTACTTGGATGTACACCAGCTTTGGAGCTAGTGCACATCCAAGGCCTCGGTGTAAGGCTGCGCCGGGCCTGGAGAGGGCTTTGGATATCGGCGGATCTCGCCGCCAATATCCCTGCCCTCTCCTGGCCCAGGGTGGTCAATGGCCGCCCTCCCTCACCGCCCAGGGCAGTCAATGGCCGCCCTCCCTCACTGTCCAGTCTGCCCTCCCCCCCCTGCACCGGCCTTTACCTTGCCTAGTGGACGTGGGGACAGTCCGCCAGGGGAGAGAGGGCCGGCGGCCTCTGCGCCGGCGGTCCTTACTCTCCAGGTGCCACGTTTACGGCACGTTTACGACACCTAGTGCCGGGGGAGCGCACGCTCCCCTGGTGTTGCGTTACACAGAATTGCGCTGTTATGGTAGTTTTATTTTGTAGTTATAATAGGATAGTAATAGTTTCAACTCCTTTATTTTTCATCTATAGGATTTTGCTATTGACTCAAATTGGCGTTACCGAAGTACTGTTCTGACACCTCTGTTTGTAGAAACCCAGGCTTCCCAGAATACTAACAGGTATCGGATGCAAGAAGGGACTGCTGGATCTATAGGTGGCCAGCTGAGGGCTACACAACAAGAATATGAATTCACCCCCACACAAAATTTCAGTAAGTGCGTGGGTGTGTGTATATAGTTTGGTTCTGAAGCTCTAAGAACAGTTTAAAAATACTGTCTCTGCAGTTCGTTCTTTCCTGTTCAAGTGTTTTTGTGCCCTTTTAGATCTATATACCTGGAAAAAAGTATTACTAAGCATCTTAGTTTTCATGTTGACTTCCCCCTCCCTCATTCTGTCATTATTTAAATACTTTTGATTGTAACTGAATTATAAACAAAATAATAGTATTTGGAGGAGGGAAAGGGCAACTCTGTTTATATATGTCATGCCTTGTACGTTGATATTTTCTTCTTACTGCAGGTGGGAGAAGCTCTTTTAACTGGCTAAGAGGAAATAGTGTCGACACCTTTGCAGAGTACACTGTTCCTTCATCTTCTGAATCCCTGTCTTCATCAATGCTGCTCATTAAAAAGCGGGCTGATAGATCGCAAAGAGCTGTGCTCAAGCCGTTAGGTCCTAATTTTGGGGAAAAACGGCTGAGTTTGCCTGGAGATGAAGTGGATAGCAAAGCTAAAGGTATTGCTGCTGTTTATGCATTTTTCTCCTGTGTGTGTGTGTGTGTTGAAAGAAGTCATCCATTATGCAAGTGGTTTAGCTCCCAATCCTGTTCGAATGACGCGCTGATGTCACATGGATGCTGGTGCAACGTCTGTCATATCCTAAACCTGTCCGGGCAATGCCACACCAGTGCAGCCCTCCCAGTCAGAGAAAACGTCAAGGGGCGGGCGGGGGGGCCAGGGCCCCTGGGTGGAGGGCGCAGAGGCTCCTGATGGGGGGCACGGGCCTACTTAGGTTTCGGTTCGTTTTTCTGTTTTTTTTACTGTTTACTGGTTTTTTTCGGGGGTTTACGGGCTTTTTTACTGTAATCTACATATGTGTATGCTTTCTCCCACTTAGCTTGTGAACCGGAGCCGATTCGGAACTTCCCGGAGCCTTCATCCTTTCGTTCTGCCAGCAGAACTCTGGAAAAGCGCCCAGCAGGGCGCTCCGTCGTTCTGCGCTTGCGCAAGTCTTCACAGTTTGCACAGGCGCAGAACGATTGGAATTTTCGTCGTTCTGCGCTTGCGCAATTCTTCACAGTTTGCGCAGGCGCAGAACGACGAAAATTCCAATCGTTCTGCGCCTGCGCAAACTGTGAAGACATGCGCAAGCGCAGAACGACGGATCGCCCTGCTGGGCGCTTTTCCGAAGTTCTGCCAGCAGAACGAAAGGATGAAGGCTCCGGGAAGTTCCGAATCGGCTCCGGTTCACAAGCTAAGTAGGAGAAAGCATACACACATGTAGATTACAGTAAAAAAGCACGTAAACCCCCGAAAAAACCCCGGTGGGGGACTGATTTGTTTTTGATTTTTTTATTTTTTTTAATATTTTTTTTTCATTTTTTATTGGGGGGGCGGAGAAATCTCCCCCCCCCCGGGGGGGGCGCAGGTTCGTCTCTGCTCCCAGTAATGCTGGTACAGCCTTTCCCAACAATGCTGACAGCGTCCATGGAAACCCATACACAGCCTATCACCCATGGCGCACCCATGGAGCAGTGTCCCAACATTGGTGCATTGTCAGCACAATATCCATGTGTCATTGGTGTGATGTCCAAGGCACTCTTCCCTGTAAGTTGTGTGGCCATGTAGCTTGTATCAAAGCCCTTCACAACTTGCAACTCTATGGCTGCAGAGCTTAGCAGTGACGCTGTTGTCATCACCAAGTGCTCCCAATGCTGACAGCCACACCCACACAGCCACCATAGTGCTTCGTTCAATCAACAAAAAAATAGAGGGAACATTGGTCCAAGGGCAACATTGGCCCCAGCGGCCAGAGAATTGCTCCCAGGGTAAACAGAACAGGGAGCAGGGACAGGTGCAGGGCCAATGAGCGGCCAACACTGGGGGGACGACACCCCTGTGGCAGCTACTAGGCATGAGCAGCACAGCAACCGGCACCTCCGCTAACCATGAGGAGGTGCCCCAAGGACACCACAGACAAACAAACATGACATCACACAAGGAAACTAGATGCATGCTTTATTTCAGGGGTGCACAACATTTGGCCCCCGGGCCGCTTGTGGCCCTCCGAAGGATTTCCGGTGGCCCCCGAAGAAATCGGGGATCCCTTGGTGCGCGTTGCTTACGAAGAGAGCACCGAGGGATCTCCGATGTTTTCGCTCCAATCGCGTTGCTGTGCAGCCTTCTCGCTTGGGTCGCCGAGCGAGAAGGACGAAGTCACTGAGCCTTGCGAGCCCATTGGCCGTTGCTGAAGGCGGCATTTGATCGCCGCCGATCAGCTGGAGTCTCCTGGCATTCAGCCAGGAGCCGGAAGAGCTGCGTCTCCTCTTGTGTGCCAACGGGCGCGGAGGTTTTGGGGCTTGTCCCGTTGGCGCTGTCGCTGCTCCCTGTGAGGAGGAGGCTCGGATTCGCGGTGGGAGGGCAAATCCGAATTTTTAATTCTGTAAATATCTTTATTTATTAATATGTTGCTTTTCCGGATATTTTCTGGCTCATGGACACACACCCTGTGATGTCACTTCCTGAGGAAGTGACATCACGGTTCCGTGACACGCCCCCCCCCCCCCGTGCTGCCCCGAAGAAGTTTAGTTTATTCATTTTGGCCCCTACCTACTTCCAAGTTGTGCACCCCTGCTTTATTTATTCCCATTTCTTCCATGATGGAACTCAAGACTCTTGCAGATGGAGTTCCCAGGTGGTCTCCCAACCAGGCACTGACCATGCCCAAACCTGCTTAGCTTCAGCAAGTTTGCTGCGTTGTATGCCTGCAGACCATAGCCCTGACCGGCACAAAAAACTCTGCATAAAAAAAACTAACTAAAAATTTAAATGGGACTGTCGTCCGTATTATTATTTGAGACTGATAATAGATTTTTTTTTTAATCCAAGGTCTTTAATCAGGAGTAGATTTTTATCTACAAGTTTAAAACGAAATTTCCTCCCGTATGTATTAGGTATAGATGAACGGGCTGAAATCTTGAGACTGCGGAGACGCTTCTTAAAGGATCAAGAAAAACTCAGTTTGATTTTTGCAAGGAAAGGTGTTGCTGAGCAGAACCAAAAAAAGGTTTGTTTTTGTTCTATAAATTGTAAATGGAGAACTTTATTATCATTGAGAAATTGCTTTGTGGATAGTCCTGCTGCAATACCTTTTTATGCTAGGGAAAATAAGTGGCTGAAGTAATCTAGGTTGATCCTAAAGCGAGGGAGTGTCAAGCCTTTGAGACAAGCAAGTCTTTTAGACTGCAGTCCTCTACATGTTTTCCTGAGAGTAAATTCTATTGAACACAAAGGGACTTACTTCTGAGTAAACCCGTATAGGATTGCACTGGAAGTTACTGAGCCAACTTTTGGTTTTCTCTGTTCATGATGCAATGGTCTCATCAATTGCTGCAGGAGATGACAAGCCAAATGAAGATGAAGCGGGATGCTCAAGTTACTTTGTATAGGAGATACCGGCAAGGGGACCTCCCTGACATCCAGATTGAATACAGCAGTCTAATTACCCCCCTGCAGGGTGTGGCACAGGTATGCTATATTTCTTAATTAAAACATCCTGCACAAACCATTGCAATGATATGTTTGAGGACCTGCCCCTTGTTGGTTCCATGATAGCACTTGAGAGGAAAGGGAGGACATGCTGGTTGGTTAAGGTTTCACATCATCTATGGGTCCTAATGACATGTTCTTTAGAAACCCTGCTGCTCTCCGTATCACCCGTGCACTCAATAGCAATAGTCTTACATGATGATCTGCTTGTATTGGGTAGCAACATCGATGTTGCTTATTAAAGGACATGAAGTTGGGGATGGTAGTCTTTCCTCCCAAAAAACCCCACATAGCCAGCATCCCTTCGACTTGCACACCGAAATTCTTCAGTTAGGAACTATGAGTCAGGCCTTTCATTTCTAAGTCTATAGTCACAAGGCGGTGTTGCTACCATAAAGTAAAAGGAATAATATATTCCGTGGTTGAATGAATAGGCAAACTAAAGTTGTATTTCTTGTGAATTTGAGTGGAACTAAACTTTAACAGGGAAGGATGTCTTTTTATAGCCAAGCAACTCATGTTGTTGTTTTTCTATACCTTTTTTCACCTCCTGTCTCTGCAGTAAGCATGGAGCTTCTTTAGAAAAATACTACAGTAGTTTAAAGTTTGATGTCTAGGTGGTTGCTAAATATCTGCTGTTTATTATATCATGTGTAAGAGCCCAGTCTTGGGAATGATTACTTAGAAGTGAGCCCCAATGAGTTCAGTGCAGTCTTACTCCCAGGTAAGTGTGAATAGGATTGCACTGTTAGGTGGTAGAGGCAATAATGGAACAGTATCTTACCCAACTTGTTTCATAATATATTCCGCATGTCTTGTCATACCATCTTACTATAAATAAATTCTATATATAAATGTCGTACCATCTTACCATATATAAATAATATAAAATGCTCATTTTCTATAACGAGCTTCACCCTTCATAAAAAAATTTAAAGCAAGACTTTTAACAATAGCTACTAAATAACTATTATGATGCCACAAAACTTGATAATGGATTGTACAACATTTGGCTTTCTCTCTCAAAATTATAAAATATATGCGTTAAATGTGGGTTACCCTGCCTATAATATGCTCCAGATGTAGCCATGGTGCACATTTGTCTGCAATGTGGAGTACCAGTGCAGTATTGTTGTACCAAATATTTATTGCTTGCATTGTTCAATTACAGAGAGACCCTACATTGGCTAAGTTGCTTTTCAGCAGTTTGTTTAGTGGGATTTTGAAAGAAATGAAAACATCTAAGTCTAAGCCGGAGGAGAACATCATCATCCAGCAGTTAGTGCAGGACTTCAACCGCTTCCTGACCACAACTGTATTGTTTTTCCCACCATTCATATCCTGCATCCAGGTAGTGCATTCTGTATGGTCTTTTAGCATCCTGTTTTGCTTTTTATTCTTATGGGACATGAAAATGGACAAACTGACAATGATAAAGGATGGCTTATATGTGTAAATCTCTACCCAGTGACCTGATGGCTCCTTGCATAAATAATAATCTGTGACATTATCTTAATTAATTATCCTAATTCTTACTCTCTGCAATATAAACTCATCTAATTTGGCTAATTTCTTTATTGACAAAGCCTCTCCTTCATGATGTTGGAAAGTGGAAATGTCAAGAAGGGCCAGTAGAGATGTCATGCTCCTGACGTGCTTTCAGTGGTTTAGCGATTGCTGAATGATTGCCCTTAAAAAAAACTGGTTTCCAAAAGGGGGTGTAGGAGCCCCCTTAAGAGTAGGTTTATCAATAATCAGATGTTATATTGAACTGTGGCTCAAGGAGATGAGGGGGAATTTGAGCACAAGAATAGAGGAGCAGGGGGAGGGGCATGTAGTATGATTACACGGTACTTGGCAGTTAGTGATCCATGGTTAGTATTGGAGGGCATTGTTTGCAGTGGCCCAAGGTGCTTCTTATTCTTGCTCATAAATAGTTGCAGATTGTCTTTCCTGCCTATGTGGAGAATCACTTGATAATCTTGTCTTGGGTGTCAAAGACAGGTAGTTATGCCTAAGGCATCTGCTTCTGCTACCAAATACCAAACTGCAGATCATATATTGTATGTTTATGACAAAATAAACTCTGAAGCACTGTCATTCTACATCCTTTGAACCTCATTCTAGTAGATGCCTGTGTCTAATCTTTGCCTAGTCTTCAGCCACATTTGCAACGTAAACTTGTGAAAAAGACTGGTATATGTTACCAAAGAAACACAGAAAGGATATAAAACTCCATTCGCGCAGGTCTGCACCAAGAGTTTCCTATGCTATTGCTAACATCAAGACAGAATTACATATTTTATTAACCATATATGTGTTCACTGCCAAAGACAGCAACTACTGTTTAATTCTCATCTTCCCCTTGTAACATCCAGGACAACTTGCTCTTTGTCCTGATACTCATGTTCTGCTATGGCAGTGTTGTCTGCTTTCCCTGTCCCCATTCCACATTATTGGCTGTCATTAGTGATGGGCAAGGAAACACATAACACCTTGATGTCTGTATATGTGTAAATTGCTAGACCTTATTGAAAGGCAGGGGTTTTTTTTGGGGGGGGGGGAGATGAAGTGTGTGACTGCCATGCATTTGATGTAACATAGTTCCTGCTTCCAGAAGTTATCCTAATAGCTAATTATATCTTTGATGCAATAGGAAATGAGTTATCAACACAAGGAGTTGCTGGACCTCAACTCTTCCAGTGTGAGTACTAGCTGCTTAGCATGTTTGCAGCAACCAGTGGGTATCTTGCTTCTTGAACAAGGTTTGATTCACCTTTCCCTTGAGGAGGAGGAGCCACCTTCGAAACGTAAGCGTGGAAAGACGGCGCTTTCTCCAGATGTGAACAGATGGATTGAACTAGCCAAGTACGTTTTTCTTCAGAGAGAAATTGGTGGTTTGTTTTTTTACCTTGCCCTAGAAATGAGTGTTAGAATTACATGGAAGTTAATACTTGTCAAATTGATGTTCCTTTGCTATAAAACTGGTCTTGTACATGTCAAAGTTCAGTTGCCTCTTTCCTAGGCTCGGACTTGCTTTTTAATGGCTCTGCAATATCATTTATGGAAGGTAGTCTGTATGTTAGCTTACTGCTGTTCTGTGTTTCTCCTCTGGAGTTACATTTCCATAGTTGTGATTTTAATCAGTTGTAAAACCACTAATGGCCCAATCCTATTTGGACACCATGCTGATGGCACAAGGACACCGGCATGACATGCGTCATATCCTGACCTAAGCCCATCTGGCAACACCAGACCTGTTGCGCACCAACACCTACACAGTAAGGGCCAAATGCCAAGCCTGTCCTGGCAAGGCAATGCTGGCACAGCCCTTCCCAGTAACATCCTGAGCATCCATGGAAGCATCAACACAGCCCATTATCCACAGAGCTTCCTCCTGACGTTGGTATACCATCACATCATCGGTGTGATGTCCAAGCAGCCGATTTCAGCATCCAATCAGCCCCAACACTGGTGGCCAGAGAAGTGTTGTCATGGTAAACTGAGCAGGGGGCTTGGGCAGGACCAATGAGTGGCCAGTGCTGAGGGGGACCCCCCTGCCAGCCACTGGGAGTGAGTAGCACAGCAACAGACACAAGCCCCAAACATGGGGAGACGCCCCAAGGACACTACACACAAATTCATGCAACCCGATGTAAGGATGCAATGGCATCCCATCTCCTACCCAAGTTATAGTGGCATTTTCACTAATTTGCTTGGGGTTATATACCATCTATACATCATTTTATACATATTTTCCTTAATATTAATATTTTACGTAAATTTCAGCTGTTTTAACCATAATTGTTACCATTGCTCCATTAAAATTTCATGACCTACATTTTTTGCACAATGAATCATACATTCTTTAACCTGTTCTTCTTCAGGTTCACTTCAAAAGCAATTTATACGTTTTTGTAATTACCTGGTCTTCAGATTTTAATTGTACCTTCCAGTATTGATTCTTCTTCTACAAATCCATATACCTTCTTATCCACTTTAAATCTCTCTGAAATTTGAGCATATACAAACCATTGGCAATTAAATTCTTCTTCCATTAATTTTTCTCTTGACTTCATTGTACATTCTCCTTGCAAAAAAATTAATACATTTCTGTATAATAGTCCTTTCTCTCTTGGCAAGTTACTCCCACCAAAATGCACTTCATATGGCAATAACCCATAATGATATTTTCTTATAAAACCTGGTTTTTCCCCCACTTTCTAGGCTTTATCGATCTGTTGGAGATTATGATGTTCTGCGCGGTATTTTTAGTGGAAAGATTGGCACGAAGGAAATTACCCAGAAGGCTCTATTAGCAGAAGCAAAAAGTGATTATGCTGAAGCAGCTAAGAATTATGAAGAGGTACAATTGATACTTTATAAAATATCTTTAAAGTGTTTGAAGAAAAATGGAATAATTACTCAGGTAAATGCATAATTAAAAAAAAAAAAGGTAAAGGTGACCCCTGACCAATTAAGCCTAGAGTGTCCGACTCTAGGGTGTGGTGCTCATCCCCATTTCAAAGCCGAAGAGCCAGCGTTGTCCGAAGACACCTCCGTGGTCATGTGGCCGGCATGACTCTCCTTGCCACAGCGCGTAGCATGCAGCTGGAACACGGAGCGCTGTTTACCTTCCTGCAAGCGGTACCTATTTATCTACTCTCATTAACATGCTTTGGAACTGCTAGGTTGGCAGGAGCTGGCCAAGCAACAAGAGCTCACCCTGTCGCGGATTCGAACTGCCGACCTTTCGATCGACAGCTCATGGTTCAGCGGTTTAACCCACTGCGCCACCCGCTGGCCGTACAAATGCATAATTACTCAGGCATAATTACTCAGGTAAATGCAGAGTTATGGATCTGGATCATTTTTTGTGCACAATTCAAGGTTCTGGTTATTCCCTTTGAACTCTTGTATGGTTTGGGTCTAGGGTACCTTAAGGATCACCTTCTCCCATATGAACATGTCTACTTGTTACCATCTTCAGCAGGGGTAAGCTCCATGGTGCAGTTGGCAGTGATAAGGGACAGGACGTTTTCCATGGCAGTTCCTTGCCCTTCTTGTTTGTTAGCAGAGATGTTGTTGCCACTTGGGTGTAGGATTTCATCATTAGTAGGCTTGCTATAGTCCCAGAATCAAGGCGGGGGTCGGCCTAGAGCAGACCCGAGCCGCTCCCAAGAGTGCACCGTGGCTGCCCAATGCGGTTTCGTTGTTGACCAGAAGCCGCACACGCATTGGGCAGCACTCTTGTGAGCGACTCAGGTCCGCCCTAGGCCGACACCTGCCTCGATTCCAGGACTATGGTAAGCCTAATCATTAGTGACTGAGGGAACTGAAAGGCATAAAGTATGCATAAACATATTTAAAACTTCAGTAAGACTTTCTATGGAATATTGTCATTAGTCTGCTAAAAAGGATAGTGAGATTTGCAGAAATACCATAAGGAGGGTTTGACTTAGAGCAATGATTGATAGGTTAACATCAGGTTGTAAAAAGATGTCTTTATTTTGGAAGATAAGTGGTATATTTTTATTTGGTACAGAAGGAACTCTACTGCTTAAACATTTAGCTGGTGGTATGCTTTTTTTCTGTTGGATCCTGTAGGCGCTTTCTTCACAAGACTGGCCTGGTGAAGAACCATCAGAAGCAGAAAAGGATTTTTGGGAACTTTCATCTCTTGAATGTTACAACCACCTGACGGAATGGAAGTCTTTGGAATACTGTTCAACTGTTAACATTGACGACGGACAGCCGCCAGATTTAAATAAAACATGGAGTGATCCATTTTATCAGGTTTGCAAATATACATACAGTATATGACAAAAACTATACTGTACTTGTGCATTGTACCAGGGTACTAGAAGTGTGAGTGATAGGCCTGACTGCATTTTTTTAAAATTTTGTACATTTATCTCCTGCTTTTCTTCCCTTATGGAACTCAAGGTGGCGTACATGGGGTTCCCAGGCAGTCAGCCGTCCATGCACTGACCAGACCTAAACCTGCTTTGTGTCAGCAGGATGGCTGTACTGTACCCTCAGACTATAGCATGAGAATGCATATTATGCAGGAAATCTGTGATTGATCTCTAGGTGTGTGTATCCCCCCCGGAGTGCAAACTGGGCTCTTGATCAGGAAAATTGGGGAGGGGGTTGATCATTTCCTCAACCTTCTGCAAACAGATGGGCACCACCCCCCAACAGCTGCATTTCACTTAAAATAAAAAGGCTGGGATGTCCTGTGTCACATGTAGTAGTTTGATACTAGGGAAACATCTCTAGTTTTGGGTGAAAGAATCTGATTTTCATTTTAAAAACAATTTAATGTGATACACTGTCTAAGTAAATTTGAAAAGCCTTAGGCTATCATGTGCCATGTTAACCTACTTTTGGTTTACGTATGAGATAAAAGATGTATAAAAACAATACTTTCACTTCTCACTTCTTAGGAAACCTATCTACCATACATAATTCGCAGCAAGCTGAAGCTTCTCCTTCATGGTGGTGATGACCAGTCCTTATTGACATTCATTGATGAGGCTATGAAGACAGAACAGAAGAAAGTTCTTATCGAAATGTATTACAGTCAAGAGTTGAGTCTTCTCTACCTGTTGCAGGATGACTTTGACAGAGCCAAATATTATGTCAAGAATGCCATGCAGGTGTTTGTGCAGGTAATGGTTGCAAGCATCACTTCTCTAATGTTGAGGAAGGAATAGTATAAATTGATAATAGTTTAATGTTGCTTCATTGACCATCCTGAAGAACTACAATGTTGAGAAGTTGTGTATTCTCCACTTCTTGGGTGGTGGAGTTAATATTGGGAGCTATTCAAAGTTAAATGTTGCATTTCCTCCTAGAATTATTCCAGTATTGATTCACTATCGCACCAGAGTCGACTTACGAAGCTGCAGTCTGTTCAGGCTTTAACAGAAATACAAGACTTCATCAACTTTATAAGTAAACCAAGTACGTCTCTTTTAATGCAGTGCTTTCCACATATATTTAGTAGATCCAGTGTTGTACTAGACTTGCAAGTTTGGAAAAATTTAAATCCAGATAGTCATCCCTTTTCTCAAAAGTAAGCACTATTTCCTTTTATACATATGTCTGTTTTTCCAAAAGCTAAAGTGTTCCTTTTGTTGTGAGTGATAGCAGCTGCTGCTAGTTGTTTGGACAAGTGGGCTCAGATCCAGAGTGCATATAGCAAGACTGGTACACATGGAAGTTTCTGTTTTAAATAGCTCCCCTACACAGCAGCAGAAGCTACTTTTGACATTTAGGAAATGGACAAAAGCAGCTTTCAGTTAACTTCTGCTTTAAAAAAAGGGGGTCTGTGCACAAGTCAAAGCTGTTGCATTATATAGAAATAAAATGTATTCCTGCCCATGCTAGTTAGTTAGGGTCTAAATATCCAGGTTCTTTTCCTGGGTTGTCTGGTTGCAGTTTTGATTTTTAAACATGATTTAATACTTTAGAACAAATGTGTGGGTTTTCTTTTTTTTCTTGTTGGCTCCCTAGTGTCAGTTTCAAGATTGTACACCCCTTGGGGCCGGGACCTGTCTTTTTTTCTTTTTTTTCTTAACTGTATGTAAAACATCATGTACATTGATGATGCTAAATAAATCAATAATTTTGATAAATATTTCTTAGGTAATATGGCTTCTCATGCTTCCCTTAAGAGACTTTTAAGTATTTGGACAACCAGATATCCTGATACCAAAATGGATCCTTTGAACATTTGGGATGATATCATTACAAATCGGTAAGTTTAAGTTGACCCTAGTTATTTGTGACTGCATGTGTCTCTTATACATCCAAGAATTCAATATGTTCTAGATGCAATAAATGGCTCTCTTACAAATTTTAGGAGCAGTAGCAGCAGAAGCTGCTTTTGGGAGCAGCAATAGTATATTTTGGAGTTAGTGTTACATATAGGAAACACAGATGACTGCCAGGGCAACAAATAATACTTTCAAATGCTTGTCCTACGTCAGATGTGCATCAGTGATTAGACTCAATAAGCTAGCTGCTTCTCAGACTTAAATTACTATTAGTCACACAGAGTAAGCATTGTTAGGAAGAGTGTGACTATCTGGCTAATTATTAAATCCAGTTAAATTAAATAATAGTTATTTTTATTAAATAAATTAAATAAATCAAATCTAATGTAGAATGAATATTTTCATGACCAGACATGATAGCAAGAAAGAAACTTTATAGGTTTAAAAGGTCATGTAAAAATACAATTAAATATTCCTCATATTTAATTATATTTTTACATGACCTTTTAAACCTATAAAGTTTCTTTCTTGCTAAATTAAATCTAGTTAAATTAAATAAACACACACTGAAGAGTACTTGGATTAATAGCTATTACTATAATAAAGCAGCTCATTTGGAGTATCTGTAAAGATGTAATGGCTAAGTTGAATTGCACGTTAATATTGCATGTGGCTTGTGGACAGCTATAAAATTGATCCTGTTACATGCTGGTGTTTCTAATGTGTCATGACACTCGTTCTGTCCCTTCTCTGATCAACTTGTACTATCTCTGGTTGGGTTTCCCCTGGAGCCTATCCAATTTTGTTCATGTCCTTCCTCTTATAATGTTCTCATGGTTGTGCAGTAGTATATAATTATTCCTGAACCAAGAATTTCTGCTATGGAAAAATTATTATGGTGGATAGCTCAAAGATGACTTTTGCCATCACTGACATCATATCTTCACTGAGAACATTCAGATGGTTATACAACATCTTTTTCCTTTTCTTTCCACTGCAAACTTTTCATGTAGAAAATAAGGGTAAGGATTGAAATTACCTCTGCAGCTCTTGTACTGTTTCTGATATAACTGTTTGTGTTTCCTTCTGCAGGTGTTTTTTTCTTGACAAAATTCAAGAGAAGCTTCCTAACACTCCTCTTGAAGACAGTATGGAAGTGGACGGAGGAGGAGACGCTAGTTCCAAAATGGAAGTGGATAATGAAGCAGAAGATATAAACTCAATGATAAGAAGTTGCAAATTTACTATGAAAATGAAGATGATAGAGAGTGCTAGGAAACAGGTGTCTATGTCCACTTTAGTAGTCCTTAATCCATCACAAAAATTGATCACAGTCAAAGGATGTTGGGGTGATTTTGAGATTCAGGTCTTTTCTTGCCCGATGGTTCCCTGAGTATTTTCTACTCTTGCCATTCTCCAAGCTGCAGTTGAGCAAATTACTGAAACACGTGATTAAATCTTGTTGATTTCAGTGACACTTTGCATGTGCTTAAGATCTTTGAGGAGCAGGGTTACACTTTCTGAACTTTGGTAGCAGTTAGTGTTTTGACTTGGCTTTGCGTATGTGGTACTTGTGCTGAGTGCAGCACTTTATTTTTGAATGCTTGACTAAATGGGACATTTTAAAATAGTCTTTCCAAGCTTTGAGTCTGTATGTTTCCCTACCAAAAATGTGCTCAAGGTTGTGCAGTTGAACAGTGTGCTTTGAATTGTGCTTGTTTAAAACAAGCGCTTTGCCTTCTATTTGAAAACGTTTGTTTTACTGACAGAAATGACGGGTACCCTCCCGGCGCCCGGCGTGTGGGGGCGGGGCCTGCGTCGTGTCACGTCGACGTGTCCCCACGCCCGATTTGCGCCCTCCCCCGCCCGTTTTCAGCTCATTTTGGAGCCAAACGGGCTCCAGGGACGGAGGGAGGGCCGATACAGCGCTCTGCGCGCGCCCCTGCCCGCCCGAGCGCCTGGAGCTCCTGCTCCACGCGCTCCACCGTTGTTCCGCCGCTGTTTGCTGATTGAGATTCCTGCCATTCATATTACTGCAAATTCTCATTTCTTCCCTGGTACTCAAAAGATTTATGCCTGCTTCATGGCTTTTGCAATACTATATCAAGCTTTTTCTTTTTGATCTGCTAATGCAGAACAGCTTCTCAGTAGCCATGAAACTTCTGAAGGACCTGCACAGAGATTCTAAGACTAGAGAAGATTGGCTGGTGAGGTGGAACCATAGTTATTGCCGCTTTAGCCACAGTCGCAGCCGGACTCAGAGTGGTTCTGAACAAATACTGACAGTACTCAAAACAATCTCATTACTCGGTAAGTGCTTCACATAGGTTTCCACAAGTGCATAATGTAACAGTGCAATGTTTAGAAAAAAATCTTCCAGTGCATTTCTGAGTACACAGTACTGGTATCAGAATATCATTTTTCCAACATTTGGCTCGACAGATGAAACTAAGTCTGGAAGCTTGAGCAACAACACACGTATCTTCCGCAACCAAAACCTCCTCCTGGGTACCACTTTCCACATTATGGCCAATGCTCTCTGCAAGGATGAAAGATGTCTTGACCAAATTGAGGAAGAAAAAGCTAGGAAAGTCATAACACTTTCAGAAGAACGACCTGATAATATTAAAGAGGTAAGTTCCCCCCCCCAAAAAATAAAACCCTGATCCAAGTTCCCCCCCCCCAAATAAATAAATCCCTGATCCAAGTGAGTTTAAAACAACTGAAAATGTTTTCGTGTAATCCAAAATCGGTTATATGGAAGTAAAAAGTTGCAGTGATTTCAGTAGAACTTGCTTCTCCCCTGACTCCTAGAGGGCATACTTGGTTTTTTAGAATTGCAGCTCCTCTTAGAATTAGAGAGAGGTCCAAATTCTTCTGTGGTCTCTAAGCTGGGAACTGCCTTCCCAGATCATCCCTGCTTAGAAGCAGGTGTTTTGCTGAACTCCATTGGAGTTTACCTCTGCGTTGCTTTTTCTTTTGTCTTCTAGGAGGAGGTTGTAACAACTAATATGTAATGCTTGGCAGGCTTACCTTACGTGCTGTAGATGTACAGGCAGCAGGGTGCCAAGAAATAAACATGTTCAGGATAATTGGGATTTCGTGTAGGAAGGCCCTAAGTGGTTAAATACAGAAACATGTTGTAGCTGTGTGTTGTTTTTTAAACACTTACATATGATTTTTGCAACTTTAGCTTTATTTTAAATTTAATTTTCATTATTATGTTGCCTTGCACGTCTGAGACTCTTGAACTTGATTGTGTGGTTTCTGGCTTGTGATTTCAGGTTATGGCAGGTTTGCACAAGAGGGCATTCCAGTGCTTCAGCAATGCAGTGAAGAAAGCTGAAGAAGAGGTACAGTCCCTCTCATCTGATCACATAGATATAAATGGTGTCATAGATGCTTATATGACATTGGCTAATTTCTGCGACAGTCATCTCTGCAGAGAAGGCTCAGCAGGTGAGTTAAAGGATGAGTTATTCATTTCAGTTTTGCAACTCTGAGAAAATAGATGGGAGGAAATGTATATTTAAGCCCAAAATTATAAATTATTTTTGACATCAGCTGATTTTTTTCCATGTCTGTTTTGCATAATGAAAATTTTGTTACATAGTGAGAGTTGGCATATACATCACATTGTATTTAGATTTTTACATTTACTCTGGTGTGATAAAATACCATCCCTACAACTATGTTAATGGTATATTAAAAATGGTATATTGTTGATATTTAATATTAATGTTATATTGAAAAATATATCTTCCCCATGCGAATCTCACATAGTAAAATTAACTCATTTATGGTATGATGGCAATGACAGATTGGACAGGTCTTTGACAGTTTGGTCACTTTATGAGCTTCATATTTCTAGGGCCTAAAATCCAGTTGTAAACAGCTTGTTTAAGTGTATTTAATTTCCTTTGCGGATCAGTTTCTGCCTTCCAACAGCAGAAGCTTCAAATCCCTTCCTTCCTTTTACATCCTGTTATTTAAATGATATTAATTCAGTTCCAAGTGACCCATTAGTGCTTCAGAAGCATTTTGATCTTCCTGTCAGACTACTTTTGGGGGATGTTAAATGTTCCTATATCTTTCCTTAGTCAAATTAATGGCTCAACACGTGACCTCTTAATTTGGGATCTGCTGATAATGAACAAGTTAATACAGCAAATTTGGACCCAGCAAGAAAAGCAGAAAATGGAAGATTGGTGGCTGGTGATTACTTTCCTGGAATCTCAACCTGTAAACTAAGATACACTAAACTACTATAAAACTATATGTTTATATTATCAGCTCAATCCTGTCTACCTAGACTGCAGTGCGGGCATTGAGCCCGCGCTACATCCTATCCAGATAGGACTCAGCACTGGCCTGGCTGGAGCACTTCTCGGGGGGAAGGGGACATTCGTTCCCTTACCCCAAGTAGTTAAGTTAAAGAAAAACTATTTGCAACCTATTTTCATTATAGGTGGTTTTATGTAATCAAAAAGTAACTTATGATTCAATCCTAAAATGGCTTTAAAAAGTAGGTTGCAGTTGAAGAAGACGATTTAAGTGGCAATGACTTTCCATATAATTATGCTTATGAATTTTGGATGTACCAAGCAGACTAATTGGATTTGTTTGTTTCCATCAGTAATGTGCTTTTAAAACTTGGTTTAGGTCAGTCGTCATTATTCGTCATAAGGTTATTCTTGCTTTCGGGGGAGATAGTAATAATACCAAAATGGGCAAAATGCTCAAGGCAATAGAATCCTTGGCAAAGTTCCTACAATCCGCATGGTTACAGTCATAAAGTGATTCTCTGGAAGGAGGAAAGGGTCATTCTGACGCTTGGGTTATGCCTCTTGGGGCATAACCCAAGAGTCAGAATGACCCTTTCCTCTTCCCAGAACAGGATATTCCCAGGTAAGGAATTCCGTTTTTTTCCAAAACACGGATATATAGTTGAATGTGTGCATGAGGGTATGCATATTTTTTCTGACAAACTACTTATTGCAATGGATAAAAAATAATATTAAAAGTGATGATATTCTCTTGATTTTTTTTATGTTTTGTCAGATATAAATGCTAAGGACTTGAAGGCATTCCCAACCATTGTAGTGGAGAAAGTAATAAAAGCTTTAAAACTGAATTCAGAAGAAGCTAGGTTAAAATTTCCCAGGCTGTTGCAAATTGTAGAGAAGTATCCAAAAGAGACGTTGGGCCTCATGGTACGAGAGGTGAGTTTTCCCATCTCCTTGAGCAGAAAGAGAGGTTTTGACATGCAGGGTTAACACTCATGAAATGATGAGGTTTACTTGGAAGGCTTTTATGGCCCATTTTTCCCTGAGCTGACTCCGATAATTTTTGCACTTGAATGAGGAAAGTGTATGGCAGCCACCCAAAGGAAGCTGCCTGCACAGGGAACAACACATGCAGTCACTTCTTCCTTCGCTGTTGTCAACAGCTGAAGAGCCAAATCCTTGTTCAGTATATTTTTTCAGTGCTTTTTTCAGTTGCTGTAGGAGTACTCTTGCAAGAACGGAGCACATGATTCTCTTCTTTTGAGCTTAGAAGTCTTGTTTTCTTCCATTTTCATGGATCTTGGAAACTTATTACCAGTGACATTTTGATTGAGTGATGCAAATTTGATGCAGATTCTATATGATCCATAAACACATTTAAGTGAAAAATTACAACGGGAAACATCTTGTAGTGTTTTCTGTTTGGTTCCGCTGATTAGAAGTAAAGTGATATATTGTTTGTTCTTCCACACATTCACAAATATTGCTACATGTTTTACAGATTTCCTCAGTTCCCTGTTGGCAGTTCATTGGCTGGATTAGTCAGTTGATGGCAATGCTTGACAAAGAGGCAGCAGTTGCTGTGCAGCACACAGTGGAAGAAATTGTCAACAGTTACCCACAGGCAATAGTGTATCCCTTCATGATCAGCAGTGAAAGTTTTCATTTCCAAGAAACTGTCATGGGCCATAAGAATAAGGAATTTGTAGCAAGGTAGTATTAAAAATGACCAAAACATTACTTGCAAGCAAATTATCTTCATCGTTAATAAAAATAAATTATACTTTCTAAAAAAAATACAGTTAAACGTTGTGTTATCTGGCACTTGGTTAAGCAACAAACTCACAGTGCAATCCTATCCAGCTTCCCCCCCCCCCGGTGCAGCCAGAGGTGCAGCAAGAACGGAAGGCCCCAGAACGGAAAGGGGGATTCAAATCCCCTCCAGAGGGGGATTCAAAGGGGATTTAAATCCCCTCTCCCCTCCAAAGCCTTCCACCCTGCACTCCCCCGCTGGTTACATGGGTGGGGGAAGTTGGATAGGATTGCACTGTCAGTTAACCAGAATCTGTGCCTGCTGCCTTGGGTGGGCAGAGGTGTCATTTAAACAAGTGTTCAACTTAAAATGTAGGTTATGTAAGCCCTCCCCGCCTGCCCCCCAGCCGTCGTTCTCACTTACTTTACCCTTACAGCACCACCCTTCTGCCCTCCATCCTTCTTCACAAGGGCCTTCTAGGAATGAAGATGTTCCACTTCCTCATGAGGACCTTATCTCCATTCCTAGGAGGCTTTCGTGAAGAAGGAAGGAGGGTGGAGTGAGAGGTAGGCTTACCATAGTCCTGGAATCGAGGCGTGCCTAGACCCGAGCCGCTCCCAAGAATGCACCGTGGCTGCCCAATACGGGCTGCTGCTTCCGGTCAACGAGGCAACTGCGTTGGGCAGCCACGGTGCACTCTTGGGAGCGGCTCGGGTCCTCTCTAGGCTGAAGCACGCCTCGATTCCAGAACTATAATAAGCATATGCAAAGGGAACCCTGTCAGGTAAGCAAAGGAGCAGAGGGAGCCCTGTCGGCACTTGTAAGTCTGGCAAAAGCATTGTTAACTGGAATATTTGGGTAACTAGAAAACCCTGTTCTCCATGTGTGCCAGATAACTTTTTTTTAAATTGTATGTTGTTTGAGAGGAAAAAGCTGTTTTAAACTGGTTTTAAACTGGTGTTTTTAGAGCTGGGCATTTACGCTATATGTATGTTAAGAAACATACGTGTATGTTGCTCATCTTTCTTCTTCCTTAATAACTCTTGTTACTCATTCTTTTACATTCCCATGTCAGAAAACTTACAAGTAAAAACTATGGTGGTGTAGTGGTTTGGGAGTCGGACTTAGACCTGGAAGATCCAGGTTCAAATCCCCGCTCAGCCACGAAGCTTCCTGGGTGACCTTGGGCCAGTCACTATCTCTCAGCCCCACCTACCTCACAGGGTTGTTGTGAGGACAAAAGGAGGGGAGGAAATATGTACACCACTCTGAGCTCCTTGGAGGAAGGGCGGTATAAAAATGTGAAAAATAAATAAATAAAATGTTCCTTTTTTCACTCTTTCGGTATGTTTAAATTTAAGAATTGGAAATCCTAGAATTACTTGTATAAGGTTACATGCTTACATAAGAGTAAGTTCCATTGAATTCAATAAAACTTCTGAGTGAACATGCATAGGATTCTGGTGTTATTCCAAGGAGCAGCTTGACAACTACTTACACTGGTGTAGTCACACTGACCGGCGTAGAACGTACCCGGTCCGGTGGGCACAGGGCCGGGGAGACGGCGGGGCAAGCTGCGCCGGGGCTGCTTGTTCTCTGGGTGTCGCGCAAGTTCTTTACGGCACTTGTGCGACACCCCGCCCCGGGGCAGCACTACACAGGTATGTGCAGTGTATGATGTCCCCAAGGACTGAGAGTCGACGCTAGCTCAGTGCCAAGGGATAGTCTTGATCAAGTAGTGAAAGTTCTGGTCTTTTATGGCATGTTAAATAAAGGTGGTGCGTACTCCTCAGCACTGGAGAGAGTAAGCAAGCAGCCTATGGAGGAGGATGGGGAGGGAAATTCAAAAATGCACAAGTAGACAGGGGAGTGGTTAGAGAAATGTTTGGCAGTGATGCCATGTGCACTTTTCAACAGAGGCCTGTGCATTAGCATAGCTACAGTCTCCACCAAGAAACAAGATGGGATAGTTGTTCCTTTGTGTTCAGCTGCTTGCCAGTTTTCACTGCATCTGCCCAAGCAGCCCCCATAAGAGTTTGTGGTGGTGTGACTTGAAAATTAGTATAGCCATTTAGCAAGCCACTGAACATGAACAAGTAGCTTTAAAACCAAGTACATGGAATGTGTGTGGTCCTAAGTTTTGGGCTTTAATGTTTTTGTGATTCTGTTAAATACGGTCTTTTAGGTGCCTAATAGATGCGTTGAGCTATTTATCTGTTCACGAAACAGAGAAGAATCCTTCAATGGTAGTGTTTTGTTTTCCTTCCAATTGTGACCATCTCTTTTTCCATAGGCTGAAGGACAAACTGGATAGAGGAGGAGTGGTGCAAGATTTTGTCCATGCCTTAGAGCAGCTTTCCAATCCTGCAATGCTGTTCAAGGTACAATAGTCACATCCTGCATGCAATGGGATGTTCTAGAACAGAGGTTCTCAACCTGTGGTACGGGTACCTCTAGGGGTATGCGGACCTCTTGCTGGGGGTACGCCAAGCCCTGCCCCTTATCTGCCCCATCAGCAGCTAATTAAGTGTTAATTAACATGGATTTTAAATTGTAATTATTTTCGGAGCCCTTCTGTCTCTCTGATTTTGGTTTTGTGCTTATTTTTGTACTTTGGAAAATGTACATTGGTGGGGTGGTGGAGGGAGGAGCTGATTTTTTGGGAAGTGTGACTTGGAGAAAAAAAGAGATCCTTGCGTGCGCGCGCACACACACACACACAAACAGAGTTTAATAAGACGTTTTTTCACATTTAAAATTGTTTTAGTACTTTTTTATTTAATGTTAATTAATTAATTGATTAATTCAATTAGCAGTTAATTAGCAGGGGGTACTTCAGAAAATTGGATCGTGATAGGGGGTACCCAGGCCTTCAAAGGTTGAGAACCCCTGTTCTAGAAATTGTTACTTCCCAATTATATCATGGTTTCTCAATGTTCAGGACACCAGACTCATACAATCTCATTAATTACTGAAGCCGTTCTTAGCCTAATTCTCATTACTGTATTAGCTAGTGTGTATAAACTTTTGCTCTCTGCTTGAATACAATAAAAGTATTTCTCAGTGGAAGAGAGTATCCTGAGTTCTACTCCTTCTGATCACTCACCAGGCAAAGCCATGTCAATTGTTGCAATCTTTTGACCTACCCAGTTCTAGTCCTGCTTGCTCTGTAGAAACAGGTGTTTTTGGAGGGTGGGATGGGGGTTGAGCTCCTGCTTCCTTTTTCATCTTTACAAAGGCAACATTTTCTCTACATTTCCTAAATTTGATAGGATGGGAAGGGAAATCGCCCATCTTCATATGGGACTGACTGATTGACTGTTTATTCTGGATTCACAGGATTGGATGGAGGATGTCAGAAATGAGCTAGGGAAAACTAAAAGAGAGAAAAATAAAATTCAGCAGTTGTATGATGGAATGTACCAAAGCCTGGGAAATCTAAATGCTCCAGGTCTTGGGTTGTTCAGAAAGCAGTTTATTCAGGTATGTACTGAGATCCTATCATTAGGGTGGAATATTATTAAAGCAGAGCAGGAGAGTAAAAAATTGTGGAGATTCTGAATTAAAGAGTTATATTTATTCTGATCCTATGTCTGTCCTTCTACATAACTGAATAGTCCTCAGGCATGAGTGGCGTGGTGAGGAGTCCTAGTAAAATTACCATTCTTCAGTGTGTCACAATGCACAATCCTTACATTTATACAGGACTTGCAAGCCTTGACGCAAGGGATTCCGCTATGGCCTTTAAAGATACACTCTGTACAGACATAGCAGTTCAAAGGTTCGGGAGAGTTTAGTTCAAGTGCAGTCTGCTTGTACTGTTGTGCCAGTGCTTGCCTTTTGTGACAGATCTCTTGTGCTATGAATAGGCAGTTGTGTAACACAGAGGTGGCAGAAATAGGCCGTTTTTTTCCTTTGTTGTTCCTCCCCCCCCCCTTTTCTGGAGACTTTTTGGGTTAATCCATAAAAGCTGTGGAAGACAAGCTTGTGCTGACCTCATCTTGTAGCAAGGGTTGTGATTCTGCCAAATAAATTGTGCTGATTGTCCGGTCCTGGTTGTCAGACATTCGTACAGAATGGTGTCATCTTAATTTCAAAACCATATACTGGTAATGGTTATAGGATGGCACTATTATATTCAGCTACATTGAGGGATTCACTGGTCAAAATACCCTGCCTGTAATGAAATTAATGCTTCTGTTGTAAATACATTTCTACTTCAGAAATTTGGGGAGGAACTTGAGAATCATTTTGGAAAACGAGGTTCGAAGCTGCTGGATATGACAGCCAGTGTCTTCAGCAGTATTGCAGGCTCTCTGTCCTTGAAAATGAGAGAATGTCAGAAAGAACCGGGAAATTTGAAGGAGTGCTCACCATGGATGAGTGAATTCAAACCAGAATTCTTGAGGCAAGAGCTAGAAATTCCTGGTAAGCTATACCTTCAGCAGGTAAACTGAAGAACAATAGCTATTTTGATTCATCCAAGTCATATCAGTTTCACGTCCTATGTAGTCACTTTGTGGGCCCTAATTTTCTCCTCTTACAAGGGGATTAATTCTACTTGACAGATATCTTCGAACTCTGACCATTATGACTACCTTCTTTACCTTTTGTTCCCCAGCTATAATAGTTTCATAAATGTAGATATTTCTTCTTTTGATTTGGGCAGTTTTGTATTACTTAGGTTTTCAGTGCAATCCTATGCATGTGTTGTTAGACGTAAGCCCAGTTGAATTAAATGGGATTGACTCTCAGGTATACATAGAATTGCAATCTTAGGGCGCCATCCTATCCGGCCGCCAGGCCAGCATAGGACCTCTGCGCTGGTCCAGGACCGTTGCAAAAGCCGCTGTAAGGCAGTTGCGCCAGCCCCAGGCAAGTGCAGAGGCCTGTGCCTGCAGGACAGATCCCAAGCTAAAGTGGGATCTGCAGATAAGCTGCAGCTGGGCCGTGCGGCTCAGGGGTAGGGGGATGGAGTTCTGGGGGTGTTCCAGGGTGGGGGAGGGCAGATCGGGACTGGGAGGGGGCGGGATTGGCACCAGCAGTGTACGCCATATCCTATCTCTCTCTCAGGCCCGTTTCACCCGACATGGGCAGCCTTGATTTGCGCCACCAAAATGGCAGGCGCAGATCCAAGGAGGCCCCATTGCGGGGAATGGGGCTTTAACCGGGGCAAGGGAACAAAAGGGAGACTTCAAACCCCGCCTACTCAGGATACAGCATTGCCGGTGCCGGTATAGCTGGATTGCTGAGCAGAGCGTATGATAGGATTGGGCTGCCCATCTTTTTATTTTGGAGTAAACTCTTTCCTCTGAACTTATTGAGTGTCATAGCTACTGAAGTTTTTTTTTTAAAGAAAAACTTTAAAATTTGAGAAACTGCTTTTTATTTGAAATATGCTTTTAACTGGGGCTTGCTGCATAGAGCATATAACTCTGATATTGCACCAACTGAATTGGCTACCAATTTGTTCCTGGGCCCTATTCACTTTAGCTCCAAGTTATCTGAAGGGCTGCTTCATCCTATATGTGCCTACTTGTGTACTTCAGTCAGCCTCTGCTCTTTTTTTCCCATATCTTGTGAGCCATTCAGATCTGCAATTATGGAACCCCCCTTCCTAGGGAGGCCAACCTTGCCTAAGTCGCTGCTCACCTTTTGATGGACAGTGAAAACCTGGCTCTGTAAGAAAGCTTTTGAATGCTGATGCTGTTTTGCTTTTATTATGGTTTGTTGTTCAGTCGTTAAGTCGTGTCCGACCCTTTGTGATCCCATGAACCATATCCCGCCAGGCCTTCCTGTCCTCCACTATCTTCCTGAGTTCGCTCATTTTCATGTTCGTTGCATCGGTGATGCTGTCTAACCATCTCATCCTTTGCCTTCCCCTTCTCCTTTTGCCTTCAGTCTTTCCCAGCATCAGAGTCTTCTCCAGAGAGTCCTCTCTTCGCATTAGGTGGCCAAAATATTTGAGTTTCAGCCTCAGTACCTGTCCTTCCAGGGAACAGTCAGGCTTGATTTCATTTAGGATTGACTGATTTGATCTCCTAGCAGTCCAAGGGACTCTCAGGAGTCTTCTCCAGCACCACAGTTCGAAAGCATCTATTCTTCGGCGCTCAGCCTTCCTTATGGTCCCAACTCTCGCAACCATACATTGCTACTGGGAACACCATCGCCCTGACTATACGTACTTCTGTTGGCATGGTGATATCTCTGCTTTTTATTATGCTATCTAAATTTGCCATAGCTTTCCTTCCAAGGAGTAAGCGTCTTTTAATTTCATGGCTGCTGTCTCCATCTGCAGTGATCTTGGAACCCAAAAAAGTAAAATCTATTTCCGCCCCTTCTATTTGCCAGGAATTGATGGGACCCGATGCCATGATCTTAGTTTTATTAATGTTGAGTTTTAAGCCAACTTTTGCACTCTCCTCTTTCACCCTCATCAAGAGGCTCTTTAGTTCTTCTTCACTTTCTGCCATTAGGGTGGTATCGTCTGCATATCTGAGGTTGTTGATGTTTCTCCCGGCAATCTTGATTCCGGCTTGCGATTCATTCAGCCCTGCATTTCTCATAATGTAGTCTGCATATTATGGTACTACTTTTTAGTTTGTTTTTCTACTACTTTTATGTATGTTATATGATGTTACTGATGTTGTAGTCTGTTTCATGGTTGTATTCTTTTTTATTATTCGCAAGCCACCTTGAGAATCCTTTTGGGGCTAGCATTGCATGATATTATTAAGAATATTTATATACCGATTTTCAACAAAAAAAGTTCATAAAACGGTTTCCAGAGAAAACCAAATAACTAAGTGGCTCCCTGTCCCAAAAGGGCTCTCAATGTAAACAAATGCAGAAGAACACCAGCAAATAGCCGCCAGAAAATTCACTGTGCTGGGGTGAAGAGTGACAGTTAGTCTCTCCCTGCTAAATATTAAAAGGATCGTCAATTGAAAAAAAATATTTATTTATTTATAGAATTTATACTCCGCCTTTCTCCCACAAGGGCAAGCAAGGCAGCTTACAATAAAAACATTAAAATACATATATACATTTAAAATCAAGAATTAAAACAGTTAAAACAATTAAAACAAACAGCCCCAGTGGGTCATCCACATTTACATTTGTTAAAAGCCATCTGTTAAAAAGCCAGCCCGCCATGTCAGACATCAAATGCTGATCTAAATAAAAATGTCTTAAGGCCTCGCCGAAAGGTCTCTGAGGGAGCCGTTCTCAATTCCAGGGGGAGGGAATTCCACAATTGGGGCGCCTCTGCCGAGAAGGCCCTGTTCCGCGCCGCCATCCCCCTCACCTCCGTCAATGGCGGCACGGTTAACAGGGCCCCCCCTGATGTACGGGTTGGATTATAAGGAAGGAGGCGGTCCCTCAAATACCCTGGACCCGAGCCGGACCTTTTGCCCAGTTAGCAGGGTAACATATGACATATAACGATATATTTTTTAATCAGTAATGAACGTTGTGCTGCAGAATCAGAACCATTAAGGACCTGTTGTTTCTTACTAGTGATGTGGTTGCTATGAGGAGCAGAAGATTGTTGCTATTTTGAGGATGTTGGGTAACAACTGTTTGATCAATGCAATGCTATCTTAAATATTATCTTAATCAAGTAAACATTGTGAGACCTCTCAATTAAACAGTTACATTTTATTCACCCAGGCCAATATGATGGTAGAGGAAAGCCATTACCAGAATACCATGCAAAGATTTCTGGATTTGATGAGCGGGTATGTTCAATATATTAAAGTCTAAAGTGTACCATTGCTTGATATTGTGATGTATTGTGTATGTGTTTAGAGAGTATCCAACACCCCCCTTCCCTCCAAAGGACACAGTTGAATATTTCTGTTCATCATATTGACACTGTAAGTAACAAGAGTGCATTACGTATGGTGATTGTAGACAAACACCCCTAACATCTTGGGAAATTATACAGATCTAAAATGATTTTTTCTGCACTCTCACATTACACTGAAAATAACTTTTTAGTGAGCTAATTCCTTTCTACAATATCTTCTTGTCAAATCATAACTGTTTTTTCTTCCCCCTGTTTTGTCCAAGATAAAAGTAATGGAATCCATCAGGAAGCCAAAGCGTATAATAATTAGAGGCAGTGATGAGCGGGAGTATCCATTCCTTGTAAAGGGAGGGGAAGACCTCCGGCAAGATCAACGCATTGAGCAGCTCTTTGACATCATGAATACTGTTCTTTCACGAGATGCTGCCTGCAGCCAAAGAAACATGCAATTAAAAACTTACCAAGTTATACCAATGACCACCAGGTAGGCCCTTGCTTGTCTCTTACGTACAAATATGCACCTGAGAATTTCAGAACCATAATCCAATGGGATTAATTATCGGCAAAATTTGAATGTGATATTTGTGGAATAGCTCACTCACTGCAAAGTTACTTTGATGTCACAGTTCAGTGTCAGTTCAGACATCACATGGAGCCAGGATTGAATCCTGGCTTCATGTGACATCCTCAAGCCTTGGACTTTCATGCACTTACCCCTTTCCTCCTGCTTCTGATCCCTACTTCTTCTAAGTCAGGATTTGTCATTATGTCTGAACCAGGCGATCACAGTTTATTTCAGTGAGAGTTTCCAAATAAACCAGGATCAAGAGCTGGTACTACTGTCTCCTTGGGATGTCTGAACTGTGTGACTATCACACAGTACACGTGATGACTGTTGGGATTAAAAGTGGGTGAGACCAAGTTTTCTGTCCTGAGCGGCTTGATAGATGGACGGGATAAAAATGTAATAGTTTGAAACAGGTCCAGCCCAAGTTGAACCAGTGACTGAAGCAGTGCCCAGATTCCATTCCCCCCCTTTTTTGCTCATCCCAGCCCCTCCATCTCACTTCCACCACCATCTCCTTCACCACCTTTTCTTCTAAATTGGCAGGGTGGGGAGTATGTTGGGAGCAGAACCTCTTCCACTCCCAGCATCCTGCCCACCTGGCCAGTTTAGAAGAAGCGGTGAGCAGCAGCAGATGAGGAGGAGACAGACAACAGTAATGAGTCTGGCTCAGTTGGGAGAGCTGCTGCCTTGCAAAGCCCGAAGACCTTGATAAGTTCGAGACATGCCGGCGGCAAAAAGCTTTGAAAGCCTCCAGGAGGAGAGATAAGAGCTTCCAGCTGCGTTGGTCGAGTGTGGGAGGCGCCAGCCAGCAGAATTGTCAGACTGTAAAAAGGATACCATCTGGAATGCAGTTGTTCATGAAAGATTGAACATTTATATTATATACATGATTGTAAAGACCCCCATTAGTGGGGTTGGGAAAGCCTGCCCATGTAAACTGCCTTGGATTAAAGTCGGAAGAGAAATCCAATGACCAAGAAAGGCGGTATATAAATACTGTATATTATATATTATTATATTATGGTCTTTTTCTCAACTTCAATCAGGAACAGGATCACAGTGGTGTTGGCAACTACCACCTCCTCCAGTTCCACCACCTTGATATTTGGCAGCAGTGCTGGAGGAGGAGGTAAGCCACCCTCTTCTTGCTTGTTCACCAAGGAGAGCAGCGGAGTCAAGGATGGGGCAGATAGCACAGTTGAGTGGTCAAACAGGTGACGGGTGGGAGTGGGATGCAGGCAACCTTCCCTCTATGCTGCACGGCCACACAGCTGGAATAGAAGTTCTGCACAACGTGTCTCTCAGTGCACCGGAGCTTGAAGATGATGTCATCACCAAGCGCTCCAGAGCCACAGTAGGACATTGGATGCAGGGCACTCCTCATCAGTTCACTGCCTCCCCTCCCCTACCACTCAAAGCAGCTTCTTCCTCCTGTCTCATGGGTGGGCTGGCCCTGGTTCTAATGGTGTGAGGTAGATTTTTGAAGAAAGAGCAGTCAGTTACTAGGGAAGGTGCGAGGGAAGGTCATCTTCGACCTGCCCATGTACCCTCCCTTTCCTGCACATGGCTTGACTAGACCTGAAGTCAGAGCATTAACTTTCCCAAACCTGCACTGTGGGGGAAAAAAAAAGGAAAGAAAGATGTTGTATCAGGTGCCCACTGTAATTTTAAGTGGTGCTTCAGACAATAAGGCAATGTATGTATATAACATAACATTATACATATATAAACTGGATCTATCAGATTCCAAAATTACTTTTCATTTGCTTGAGTAAAACTGAAGGATTGTTATTTCAAAACTTACATTAGCTCTTGCTTTCCTGTTGCGTTGTGTTGTATGAATATTTAAAACATATCCTGGGGCATGTTAGTATCCTTGAGCAATGAGGCAAAAAAGTGTCAATCATGCTGCTTCTGCATATTTTACCTCTCTTTATTAAAATACAATGTGTTATATTTATTTTTGTCAGGTTACTTACATATACCTTGTATATGTTTTCTTCCAGACTAGGACTGATTGAATGGCTTGAGAATACCTGTACTTTAAAGGAGTTCCTTCTAAAGAACATGTCTGAGCAGGAAAAAAATTACTATAGCAGGTATTGAAAATGTATTATTCTGTTTCTGGGTTATTAATGACATTTTTGGGAGATATGTAAAGGACTGTGACAGTCGGTTAATCAGTTGACATTAATCTGCAGAAGTCAAAGTACTTCCTGCTCTAGATTAATAATTGGCAGCTGTTTGTTTAATTTCACCTCTAGCCTATACTCTCTGCCCATTTATGTAAACAAAGCACTTGCTGTCATCTGAGGCTTCATCACCGTGTTCTTATCAATGGATTGATTTTAACAAGCAAGGGATTTTTATTTTAGTTTGAATAAGCAGGACATGAACTTCAGACAGAATGCAAAGCAGTGTGAATGCGTGCTCAGCATTGAATAAGTAGCAATGGAAATGGGTTATAATTCTTGTGGCGAGGAACAAGGGAGAGTGTCTCAGGAGTCATCACAATTATCACGTCACTCAACACAAGTCAAATCTAGGCCAGTTTTCATCATGGGGTAACTTGTACAGCATTCTCATGAACAAAGGTTGTAATGCTGAAAGCAGCATCAGGTTGATTACTGAATATTATCTTATTATAGCTTTTTGTGAATACTGGATTCTAGAACATTATTTCTGCCACATAGTGTCTGTCCTTTTCAGCTCTTCTTAAGCATTTCTCTTCAGATACCTGGCATGATTCATTTGACTGCTCCTGTCAGAGTTGGATTTGAATTTATAACCCCATGGTAGCACTTCAGCTCAATGCCGTTCTAAAACTTTGAACATTTATCAGCGTTGCCTTCTGCCTCTCATTTGGTACAGAAGAATGTTAAATTTATGCTTGCTTCCCCCACCCCCACTAAATAGCATAACAGTGAATATTTGCTTACAATGTAACAGTTCCAAATGACTATTTAAGCAATTGCATATCATTTCATAAACGTTTATGCTGATGCACTGCCAATAATTCATAGTTAACAAAAAGACAGTGTTGAAAAGAAACGCTGACAGATGTAATAATCATGTGCAGGTAAGAATTAATGTTCAGAAAATATGCTTCTTCTTAGACAGTGAAACAAATTATGTCTTATTGTTGATTATATAAAAGTGAGCATTTTTAAGAGGTGACTGGAGAGCTAACTTCATGGGCAGCTCAATCCTGTGCAAAGCGCACTGCGCCGGATCAGGGCCACGCCAGCAGAGTTGGGGCACACCTCGGGGGAAAGGGACATTTGTCCCTTTCCCCTGGTGTCAGCCCCAGTGGTCCCAATGGGCCTCCTCGGATGTGCACCAGCAAAATGGCCAGTGCTAATCTGCGGAGGCCGTGTAAGGCTGCCCTGGCCCGGGAAGAGGCTTTGGATATTGACGGAGCATGCCGCCGGTATCCCCGCCCCTGTTCCTGGCCTAGCCGGCCAATCACCCCTGTGCTTTCACATAGCACTTTGAATGAAATAAGGTCTCAAGCAGCTGTACCTTTCAGATGATGTATAAGCTCAGAAGCATCGTCTGATATGGGGCGGTGGGGCAGAGGGCTCAGGGGGTGGGGCGGGGCTCCCCCCGGTTTTGTTTTTCCCCTTTTTTCCGTTTTTTAAAACTATTTCTGTGTTTTTTTTTAAGTCTTAACGGGTTTTTAAAGTCTTAATGTATGCTTTCGCCCACTTGTTACTGTAAGGCTCCAGCGACAATCTTCTTCCAGCTCCCGGGCGCTTCTTCTTCCTGCGCCCGGGGCGCGAGCTCCTTAAAGGCGCAGAAGGTCGGCTGGAACAGCTTCGTTGTTCTGTGAAGACTTGCGCATGCGCAGGACAATGAAGCTGTTCCAGCCGACCTTCTGCGCCTTTAAGGAGCTCGTGCCCCGGGCGCAGAGAGAAGAAGCGCCCGGGAGCTGGAAGAAGATCGTCGCTGGAGCCTTACAGTAACAAGATAAGTGGGCAAAAGCATACATTAAGACTTTAAAAACCCGTTAAGACTTAAACACAGAAATAGTTTTAAAAAATGGAAAAAAAGTTAAAAAAAATAAGGGGGCGCCGGGCGGGCGGGGGGGGGGTCGGGCGGCGACCCCCCGCTCCCTTTCTGGCGACGTCTCTGTATAAGCTTGTGATTGGTTTTGGCTTTTCCCTTCACCCAGCTCCAGAGGACCTCGTGCTGATTATGGTGATTGGTTGTCCAAGATGGGGGACAATAATAAAGGTGTGGAACGGTACATACCTATGTACAAGTAAGTCTTGTTGTAATGCACAACATTTAGTTTCATCAGATTTCTTCCCTGACTCCTGGTGATAAGAGATTCTGGTTGTTGGGTACTCCACAACCTCTGGTTATGTTGCTGCCTGTGACTCTCAGCCACAGGAAATGCTGTCCAGTCTGGGGACAAACTGAAAGTCAGAACCCCATTTTCTCCTACTGTCTCAGAGAGAGCAATTCTGCAGTGATTGCTGGCTTGCCTAATCACATCCGTTCTGTCCCCTCCCCCATCCCCTTTTACTGCATAATCTCAATTGATAATAAGAAATAATCTCAATTGGGAAGACATGCTGCTGTTAATCCCAGATGTTCACTAATGCTTGAAGTTGGGGTTTTTTCTTCTTCATTTGCCTGAAAAATCCATTATATTGTTCTTATTTATTTATTTTGTAGAGTTATAAGCGGCCCTTTAGTAAAAGGACACTTGGGGTTGCGTCTGGAACACTTGTGTTTAGATTGCACTAAGAACAGGTGTCATGTAACACTGCTTCGCATCCACAAAGGTCACATTCAGTAAAGGCACTAGAGCAGAGCGGAATACGTATCCATAAAGCCTTGGTTCTGCTTCTTGCGGTGCAAGGAGCCACTTTCTCTGTGATGGGAAGAGGTTCCCTGAGAAGAGCAAAGTGCAGGCCGTACTCCTGTAACGTTCACATGAGCAAATGGCAGAAGTTAGATTATGCTTCTGTTTTAGAGAGAAATCCAGATTTCTGGTTTCTTGCTTTCAATGTTTGCGTATTAGGGCTGCCATTATGTGGAGGCTGCTGGAAATGGATCCATGTGGTAAAGGGTTTGTATGTGGCCATTCATCATGCAGATGATGCAATTTTCATCGTACTGCTGCCAAGGACGCTCTTCTGGATCACATTGTTTCTTTGGTTATGTTTAGTATGATATTGGGATTAAAATGTTAAAGAGAATATTTCCAATCCAAAGGATGGCAGAGAGACAACTGAGAAACATTTAAGAAGGCATTTGGGACTGGTGGAAACCAAGCGTCTGTTGGTTCTCTGTGCAGTTGTCTGTGCTTGATTCCTGTTCTTTTTATTACCATTTTTTAAAATCATATGGTTATAATTACTGTTTTGCTTCACTTCTAGGAGAGCTAGTCGCACAGAAACAGTAACGTCTTTCCGACGAAGAGAGAACCTTGTTCCTGAAGATCTGCTAAGGTGAGTGTGCACTCGCGTGCTATGAACTTAGATGATTGTAGTAGTGAGTAGTGTAACTATAGTTAAGAGTTGCATACAAAAGTTGTATGTGACAACCAGCGCAATCCTATCCAACTTACACCACCGGTGTAACCAGCGGAGGAGGGCAGGGTGGGGAGGCTTTGGAGGGGAAGGGAGATTTAAATCCCCTTTGAAATCCCCCTTTTGGAGAGGATTTGAACCTCCTTTCCATTCTGGGGCCTCCCGTTCTCGTTCTACCGGTGGTGTAAGTTGGATAGAATTGCACTGCAGAAGCCACAGTTCTCTCTCTTTCTCACAGTGGAGAACGGCACCCTTGGACGAGTTGCTCCTCCTACTCACTCCACATAGACAAGGCTATGCAAATCAGCAACTTTTGGGGCTGTGGGATGAGCAGGCATGACCACTTCCTCCATCTCTGCTGCCCAGCTGGGCAAGGCCACATCCTTTGTGGCTGAAGCTGAGTCTCCCAGACTGGCTGCACCTGCTCCCTTTGCACCACCACCCAATCTGATGTGGTCGTGCCCTTAGTGGCTGGAGCACAAACAAGCACCATCAACAGCAATGAAAGAGAGTCTGCCCTACCCAGCGAGATTGTTCTTCTCTTTGAAAGAGTCGCCTTCTCTTCTTCATGAGGAGCTTTAGTAGCTCTGCTAGGTGGAGGTGATGCAAGGTGAGAATAATGCATGGGAAACTGGCCCAGGCATCTCTCATCAAGTAGACTTTGACCAAGAGGTTTTTATACACCATGTCAAAGCCATGAGTTGGGGAGATGCTGCAGACCTCAGTGGCCCAGATTTCATTTCCTCGGTATTGCGGGGGGGGGGGGGCTCATCCCCTCTGCCATCCATCATTTATAGGCTGCCTACTCTGATGGAAAATCATTCCCTGCTTAAGAAGGTTGGTTGTGTGGAAGACTAAGGCCGCAATCCTATGCACGCTTTCTTGGGAATAAGTCCCACTGAACACAGTGGAACTTCAGACATGCAGTAGGATTGTGCTGTAAGTGAGACCTGTTTGCATCAAAAAGTCACATACAGTACTTTTGGGAGGAAAGTCTGAAGACCTTAGGCCAGCGGTTCCCAAACTTACCACAGTCATGGCGCCCTTCTTGCATAGCATGTCTCCCGGACGTTGCCATCTTGAATTGCGTGAGAATTGCATGTGATTCAAAATGGCGGCGCCCAGGAGAGCCGGTAAGAAGAGGCACCGGGCATCCCTGTGAGTTCACCGCAGCGTCCTTAGGCGCCGTGGCGCACAGTTTGGGAACCACTGCCTTAGGCCTTTTGGGTGGCAGAAAACCCTCCAGTATTCCACTTGTAAATGCAGCACCTGTTTTCAACCAGTAGAGGGCACCAAGGCATTGCGGAAGAAAATTTATCTTCACCCCCATACTCAGGCCCACCTGTACACTCATCCCCAGGAGTGAGTGTTTCTCTGATCTCATGCAAGACGGTGTTTGTAATAGACAAGGCAGTGTCGCACACAGCACACAGAGAAGTTCAGTTGTGGGGCAAGAGGTTAATTATGTGTTTGTTGCTGAAACGTAAAAGTTCCAAAAGCAGTAGGAAGTGTCAGCTCTCTGGTGAGAGACTAAAAGGTCTTAGAAGGTTCTTCTGTTGAACGGTTTTTCTTTTTCAGCCTATTTGCCCCTCAAAAATGGAGAGTGTAGGTCCTATGCTGAAGGCAAAAGGAAGTTCTCTTCAAACGGAGGACATTCCTGCTTCTTTCTCTGAGGCCCTGCCTAGAAGAAAAGGAGTGGCATAGCCCCCTTCTACTATGAGTTTCAGGCCCCTCCTGCCTTAGTAACAAGAGGGGTGGTGAATCAAGATGAGAGTCTTTCCCCATGCTTTTCTCGGAGGCTTCTAGAAAGGTGGCCTCTGCAGATTGCTGGCCTTTCTCAAGCCCAGGAGGGTCAAAAGATTGCGTTCAAGGGGAAGCAAGTAAAAAGCCCGTTGACTCTTCTGTAAAAGGGCTACAACCTACTTAAATGAATGGAAGGAAAATGACCTCGGAAGCTCATGCAAGCCCTTAGTGAGGGCCCTGTTGCTATGCTCATTTGTCAGAAACGGGCACTGTGATTCCAAAGGTGGGGGTGTGGCTATAGTCATAATGAGTCTTGGGAGGCTTTCGCTTTACTCATGAAGACATCTGCAGCCACCTCTAAATTTTGTCAGGGTTTCATGTACTGTAGGACAAGGTGGTCCCCAATGATTTGCCAAGGCTGCTGTCTTTATGGCACGTAGTCTACAAAACAGTGTCATATATAAAGTCTGCAAATATACCTTCCTGCTGCCTTAGGGGAGCACTGATATCCCTGCCCCCTCCCAGGCCTGGCTGGCCTATGACCCCTCCCCCGTCACTCTGGCCTGCCCTCCCCATGTCTTCCTGTCACCTGGCGCAGGACTCGCCTTTGCCCGACGGTGTGGAGTCCAGGGGACAACAGAGTGAGTGGCACCGGCCTCCATGCTGGCGCTGCTTACTCCAGAGGTGCCGTGAAAGTGCTTTACTGTACTTTCACGACACATTAGGTTGGCGGAGCACTTGCTCCGCCAGCCTATAGTTACGGTGGATTGCGCTTACTGTGATAAGTTTTATCTTTACAGTAGATGGATGGCATCCTAGGTGCCCACAGAGGAAGCAATTTTATACATTTATCTAGCACACTTCTCAAGTTTTCAGGCCACAAGTTGTAGCAAAACAGTTGCTTCCAGTTGTGCAATATTCAGATTATAGGAGCAGTTAAAGAAAAGGAAGTTTACTTTCTGCTATTGGAACCGAACTGGGCAGGATAGCTCCTCCCATGACTCTTAAAGGATGCTAATTTGCGCAGCCCTGTCTATGTGGAATGAGTAGGAGGAGCAACCTGCCTAAAGATGCCATTTGTCCAATATGGAAAAAGGACTTATGATGGGTGAGTCCAACATAGTTCTCTCTTTTCTGGACAGGCTGCTCATTCACAATCCTATGAAAAGCCTCTTTCAGAACCTTTCCTCTCTCCTATGACCCCTAAAGATCTTTTAGCATGTTTCTGGAAAGGTGAAGGGGAAAAGACCATTTTTCCTCTTGAACTTCTCCTGTTTTGATTGTCTCGGAACTGTGCCTGTGGAAATTTGGGAGCAACTTGCAGTTCTGCAGCCTCTCCTAATATATAGGCTTACCAGATTTCTGGCACCCCCGAGGGGGACGCAAGTGACATCACAAGAAGGCGGGTCAAAAACTGTGATGTCACTTCCGCCGGAAGTGGGTGTGTCCACCAGAAGTGGGCATGTCCTCCATAAAATAAATACAGGATTTTACCTTTTTCCCCATGCCTCTGAGCATGTGCAGAGTGCTGCCGCTGTTTTCGTCCCGGCCAACCAGGTGCATTGTGACAGCCAGTGCTGGCTGCCACAACGCAGCCAGCTGGCAGGGACGAAAACAGCGGCGGCACTCTGCACGTGCTCAGAGGTACGGGGAAAAAGGTAAAATACAGTATTTATTTAATAATGTTGAGCCAGCTGAAAATGCCAGCTGGACATCCAGGGGGTCACTTTCGCTGCCACTCAGCACAGCCCCCGCTCAGCCTCTTTGTCTCCACAACCAGCGCGAATTAGCCCTCGCTTTCCGAGTGCTCCCAGCCACACGATGCAGAGCCTGAACTGAGCTTGAACCCCAGGAGTAAAAGGAGCCGTTATTTCAGGCTCTTGCTGAGGCAAAATATCTTTCTGCTCAAAAGAGCCTTCCCTGGACTCTGACATGCTTTCTTGTAAAAAAATTCACAAGGAGCCTCTCAGAGCTCCGAAGAAGCCAGGGAGCCAGATTAGCCGTCAACTGCTCTAATTAGGCTCCTGCTGAGCAGGCTAGCTGGTTTCACAATGGCTCCTGCAGCACAGATAACACACAAAGCCAGTCACATCCTACGGCTAAAGTAAAGAGTTAAAGGAAAACCAATTCACAGCGACCTCTGGTTACAACGCGAAACCGAAAGTAGCTGTGAATCAGGTTTTTTAAAAGTTTTTACAGCCGTTTGAAGTGCTGGAAGGTCGCATGGCAACCGGGATTCTGGGGGAGGGCAGCCGGTATGACCGGGATGATCCTTGTTACCGTGAAAATCCCGGTCATTTCCGGGACGATGGTAAGCGTACTAATATATATGTTTTGCTTCCCTTAAGGAGAGCTTTTGTTAAAATGAGTACAACTCCAGAGGCCCTGCTGTCACTACGATCTCATTTTGCCAGCTCTCATGCGTTGATGTGCGTCAGTCACTGGATTCTTGGTATTGGAGATAGACATTTGTCCAATTTCATGATCAACCTGGAGACAGGTGGCATGGTGGGAATAGACTTTGGACATGCATTTGGTTCAGCTACACAGGTATTTTTCCTTCTCTGTGGATTACGTATAGGTTTTCGATATACTGTATTAAATTGTATGGCATCTTAATTTTCTTTCTTGATAAATGCCCGCAAACCTCTCCTGGTTCCCTTTCGGGTTTCTTTTTTTTAGCTGGCCACAGCACTGTTGCTGTCAACCAAGTGAAGCAAGACTTTGAATGCCGCTTGCCCTGTGCCTGTTGAGAGGGAGGCTCTTTCATCTAGAACATTCAGGGCCCAATCCTATGGGCCAGCTGCGCCACTTTCTTCTTGACTCACCAAGGGAGGTCAAAGAGGCATTTAAGTGGCTTAAAGCTGTATCAGGGTCCAATACTCAGACTCCTTAATATGACTAAGACCAGGAATCTCATAATTCTCAGGAGGAATTTCCTTTTCAAGTATATTGTTTTCCATCTTACAAGGCTTCTCTTCATGTGTGGTTTGATTTCACTATTTAGTGAAACCATCCAATCAGTTACTTTCCTCAAGTCTTTACTAACCCAGTGCCCCCCCTTTTTTTTAAAAGGGCTGCAACAGTTTTTTGACCACTTATTCTCTTCCATATTTCAAATCATGTAATTATCAAACAGTTAATGAATCAAACTTAATAAAACTAATAAAGCAGCTTCAAAACAAAAATGTCCTAGAAAGCTTCACTAAAAACACACTGTCCAAACCCACTTAAATGCCTCTTTGACCTCCCTCGGTGAGTCTCCGGTGTGCAAGAAGAATGTATCTAAAGTGCAAAGAAAAGGTGGGGAAGATTAAAAGGACCTACAAAGAATTACAGTATTTTTTTTTACTTCTACAGATGATTTAGATGAGGAAAAATGTCACTATGCTGATTCAGAAATTATTCAGCAACTAAAAGAACACTTTAAAACTATGAAAAAGCTCATGATTTTGATAGTTTTACCAAAAAGCTGATCCTGTAAAAGAATAGAAAGTGAATTCATTCTCTATAAATCTATCTCTATAAGTCCTGTTATAAATTTTTGGATTCATTTCAGTTTACCACATAATTTTATCAATGTAAACTGTAGAAAAATGGACTTGAAGGGTTTAATTCCTGGTCACTGCCAACAAGAAAATTTATTTTTTGTATGATACCATTGAGATACCA
This sequence comes from Plestiodon gilberti rubricaudatus, assembly GCA_026170595.1. NCBI lineage: Eukaryota > Metazoa > Chordata > Lepidosauria > Squamata > Scincidae > Plestiodon > Plestiodon gilberti. The sequence continues at coordinate 45,520,406 of JANXHW010000004.1, forward strand.
TCTTGAAATTTTGACTGATTGACTACAAGACATATACCTTTAAGTGTGATTTTTTGAAAATTAAAAAAAATTAAATTTTCCAAAATTTCAAAATTAATATTTGAATAATTTTGAATTTCTTGAAAATTTACAATTATGTCATGTTGTATATCAAATGAAAGCCCTATTCATATGCCTTAACATGACACCTGTCACATGTCTGTAGCTTTCATCGGTACCTTGTAAATGACGTTTGAAGGTATGGTGACAAGTGAATTTTGGCATTTTTAGGCAATTTTGAACATTCAATATCTCAAAAACGGATGGACAAAAAATCTGAGTTTTTTTTAAACATCTCATGGTAAGGCACAAATGTACCAAAAATGAGCAAAATCCGTGACATCAAGTTCCAAAATGGATTTTTCATTGGTTGATTTGACATGGAATGACCCGTGACTGTTTTTGTTCCCAATTTTCTCTATCACGTATTTTGGCCAGTGCAAAGAACATCTGGTTTCCTTCTTGTCTTTTTAGCAAATTATTCAATTCAAAAAGGATCCATTATGTTGCCATGGATTAGGCTGTAATCCTGTGCACATTTCTAAACAGTAAGCCCCCTTGAAATCAGTGGGACTTCTGCATAAACGTGCATAGGATTGGGCTGGATAGTCTCACCATCCCATGTTTCTTTACTGGTATAGTGGTATTATGTTAATGTTTTTCGTTGTTGTAGACAATGTTATTTTGTAGCTTTTCAGAAGAATCCTATCCTCCCCCCCCCTCGCCGGTGCAGCAGTGCCAAAATGGCAACCATTGCATCCTATGGTGGAGGGTCAGTTGCGGAAGTCTCCTCCAAGTAAGGGAACAATTGTTCCCTTACCAGGGGGGGGGGAGCCTCCATGGCATGGGAAATCTACTTGGACCTGCACTAGCCAAATAGCTGGCACAGGTCTGCATGGACCCGCGCTGCGAGATTGGGTCTGGGAAGGGGGATAGGATATGGTGCGCGCCAGCGCCACCGATCCTGCCCTCCTCCTGGACCTGATCTGCCCATCCCCCACCTCGTCACCACCCTCCCACCACCTCTTCCCGCCTCCCCAACCATCTTACCTCCTCCAGCGAGCGTCAGTAACCGCTGGAGCAGGTGGGAAGGCCCAGGCCTTCTTGCCGGCGCTCCAGCAGTGCATAGCCTCATGTGCTGCTGGAGTGCCTTTTGCGACTTGTGCTGACTGCTTTATGGCAGTCGGTGCCAGTGGAAGAGAGGACTGATGTCAACTGGTAAGTATATTGGTAAGTATAGGATTGAGCTCTTCAGTTAATGTAAAAAAGACATTATAAAAAAAAAATTGCCATGCTTTAGGTACACTTTGCTTAATGTTCCTTAACTATTACCTTGAATTCTGTCTATTCATAAATCAAGGTATCTTCCCTTGCATGATAAAGACAAATTGGCAGTCGTTGTTGTTTATGTATTTCTTCATAGTTTTCATTTACCTCATTTGCAGTTTCTGCCCGTGCCGGAATTGATGCCTTTTCGTTTGACTCGCCAGTTTGTTAATCTGATGTTACCTATGAAAGAATCAGGTCTCATTTACAGCGTGATGGTACATTCCTTAAGAGCCTACCGTGCAGATCCAGACATTCTCATCAATACTATGGATGTATTTGTGAAAGAACCTTCCTTAGATTGGAAAGTAGGTTCTCTTATTAATCCTGGTTTATCTGAACAAAGCAGGATACATTGTTTCATTAGAAAGAGAGGATGGCGAAATGATCTAATAAAAAGTTCTTATTTAGTAATTATTCTGTCTTGTATCTTTTCAGTGAATATACTTGTATTTTTCCAATCTTAGGTTGCGTTGCGCTTGTAGCATTGAAGCCTTGTCACAAACAAGGCTTGTGGATAGCGAGAGGATACATATGTCATATGTCAAGGAGAGGATAGCGATGGGTGAGAGAGGAGCAAAGTGATTGGTGGAAAAAAGTATATTCATGGAAGTAGGATCCGAACTGGGGGGGAGCGGGGTTGGGGTTTCGATCATAGAGGGAGGAAGAGGAATCTGGGGGTAGAAGGGAGGGAAAAGAGTTAAATGAAAGTTAGGATCATCTGGGATACAGAGAAAAGACAGAGTGGAGAGAGGAGATTCTCTCAGTCTGTTGATATGGGGGGGGCAAGGTGTGTGTGTGTGTGTGTGTGTGTGTGTGTGTGTGTGTGTGTGTGTGTGTGTGTGTGTGTGTCTCAGCCAAAATACTGGGTGCAATCCTAGTTTATTTTAAAGGAGTTTTTACACGTTAAAGTAACATTTGGTTTCAACAGCATATGCACAGTATTAGAAATATTTGCACAAGTGTGTACAGCCTTTCAGAAGGGTCCTGTCCAATGTCACCTTTAGCAGCATGGGAACTGTTGAAGCATGTCTTCATCCAATGATGAACTCATTCCCACCACCCCAGTAAGGTCAGAATATCCAGACCACATGGGAGCTGATGCCGTAACTCTTTTCACAGCAGCAATATACTTTCCAGAAATTGGAATGATTCTAGCATAGGAAGGGTCTGCAGCAAAGGGTGTCTTCCCCCCCACCCCATGTGGCCTAGATCTTTCAGTGTTGCTGGGGCATTGTGGGAAGAACACACACAGACATTTGCTGTTAAAAATCTAAGCAATAGTAAAGCTATGCATGTCCTTTTCCTTTCATTTTTAATCAACTTGCAATAAAGATATGATATACATATAATTCAAAGAATGATATACATATAATTCAAAGAATTCCAAAATATAACTTTACATATCAGGTAGGTATGTTAATCCTGCAAGATGCTTAATTTGGTTGAAAGTGTACACTGATGTATATTGCAGAACTACAAAATTACTCGATATGGCTCAGTGTGTGACATTTTCTCTCATTAGAATTTTGAACTGAAACAGTTGAAAAAAAGAGGCACGTGGACTAAGGAAATAAACACAGATGAGGTGAATTGGTATCCCCTCCAAAAACTAAATTTTGCCAAAAGGAAGCTAGCAGGTGCCAATCCAGCTGTGATCACCAGGTACGTTTTTCTCTTACATATTTCGAAATGAAGAATACAATTGAGAAGGGTAATGGCAGTCTGTAAAAACTAGGATTCTTGTTTTGGTAGGTTCTTAGATACAGCAAGAGTTTTTAGTGCTCACATGCTGCTTCTATTAACCATGCCAAACAAAATTCCCATTACTTTTCCTAATGTTCTTGTTCCACCGCAGGGCTACATATACATGCCTGTCATTTGTTTTATTTAAAAATACCCTGCCTTTCCTCCCAACATTGAGGCGCTCAAAGTGGCATTAAAACATTAAAAATACAAAACAATAAATGCAATAATATAAAAAGCAGCATCAAAAACTGCATTTTTGTCCTACAGTTTTGGAAGTATAAGAGTGAGAAAATATCAAATAGCTTTTTACACATCATAGTGACAAAAATATTATGAAAGAAGCATGTATGGCAAATTATTTATTTGAATTTTTGTTCTAGGTGTTAGCTAGTCATGTGCTTTTTTCTCTTTTTTTAAAGCATAATTTAGAATTTATACAGGGACTTAATTGCTTGAATGCTTTAGCACTTTTGCCGGTAGATGTGAGGCATACTTCATCACAAGAGAAGTCAAGTCTATACCTGATTTATCCTTATTGATGAAGGACAGGTTTACTCAGAGTCATTTCACGTATATATTTTTTAACATTAATTACAGAAAGCTGAACAAAGAAAATGAATAAGGGATAAGTTGAGCAGTGCAAACCTATTCTTAATAGGAAGGAAGAGTAAAAGTTTAATAATGAGTATAAAAAGAAGAGTGTCTGATTGGGGGCTAGTTAGGGAAATTCTGCCACCATCTTTCTCAAAGTATTTTGTTGCTGTTCTTAAGTGATGAATTACGGCTGGGCCATGAAAGATCAGCTGCCTACAGGGATTATATTTCTGTGGCCCGAGGAAGCAAAGAGTACAGTGTCCGAGCCAGAGAACCAGAGGATGGACTTCCAGAAGAAACGCAGGTGAAGTGCCTTATAGACCAAGCAACAGACCCAAATATCCTTGGCAGAGCTTGGGAAGGATGGGAACCCTGGATGTGAATGTCAGAAAACTTGGTCAAAATAAAATTCAGCATCAAAGCCATGTGGCCAGGTTACCACCACTACCTTGGAAGGTGAAGACTGATTTGGACTATGTCTGACTTGCATGTCCAAAAATCTTTATCAATGTAACATAGCAACAGAATTTATTAACCCATGAAGATTCAGTAATTTGCACTTGCAATTTCATAACTAGTGAGACACAGAGAATAAAACAAAACAAAGCTACTTCCAAAGAACTTGGTAGAAAAATCCAGTAAGAATGAACAATGTATCAAAACAGCAATGAGATAGAGCTGCCCAGTGATTGCTTATTACCAATGGTACCATGAGCTAGCCCAGAAATTTCTGCTTATGGAATTGAGCTACTCATGTAAGAATTGTTAACACTGGAAGAGCAAATCATCTGAGGTTACTGCTTCACACAGGTGAGCAAAGAAATCCAAGCTGTTTTTTCTTTTCTTTTCATGGAAAATGAACTACAATCTTGCAAGAGTTTGCTCTTCCATTGTTAACTCTGCTCAGTATGTCTGGGTAGTAGACAACCTTAAGTGAGCATGTGTAAATATGGTTCTTGGTTCAAATAAAGCAACAGTAAGTAAATTCTAAATTCCGATTGTCCTTTGGCCATAATAATTAACAAAATTGATCACTCATGGAGGTGTTTTCCTTTCACTGCCAATTAGGCTGTTTAAAATAAAGTAAGCACTCTAGTTGATTGCAGAAAATGGCAAAATAATTCTGCTACCAATAAGGTGCTTTCATGGCACAACTTCTGTTGGGTGACCTGGAATTTGGATGGAAGAGAGTGGCAACTGTGCTACTGGAACATCAAGGAATATTTGATATAATTGATACTATTATGATGATTTTAGAATAAACCTTCTGTTGATTCTGTAATGACTTCTACACACGGAGCATTTAAAAAAATAATTCTCTTAAAAGCTGCACATATCCTTGCACCTGCACTGATGTTTGGTTTCAGTTACTGGTAGCAAAAGAAATGTTAACTCAAAGCATACTGTTTTCAGAGTGAAAGACCATGAAACAAATATATTGTATTGAAGGCTGTATTTAAATGACCTTTTTGTTTAAAATGATGTCTTTGTCAGGCTATTTTTATTCGTCCTGTTAGAACTTTATCCTATATTTCAAAAATATAAGAATGCAAAACACGAACATAATGATTGAATTTATTGTAAAACCACAGTGTATTCAAGTGATTGTTTCTGCAATACAGAACTGCTGCATTATTTGTATCCCTTTTATCTTTTTAATAATAAAGATGTCACGATTTGAAACTGGTGTGAAAACGTTTGATAAATCACTTCTAAAGCAATGTAAATACAATTAACTAGTCAATTTCCATGCAGAGTTGCAGCCAGAGCCACAAATCTAATGTCTGCCTCAAAGGAGGTGTGTGTTTATCATTTGGCTCATTCCTGTACTTCCAGAGTACTTTGGCCCATAAGCTTTAAAGGGTAAAGTTCCAAGTTTATAATTTAACCAAGTCCTTCATTGCAATGCATGTATGGAGAGCTTTCAATAAGGAACATTTGTAGAAATGACACCACTAGTTATAATTACTACAAGATTTTGAAGGTTAGCCAAGGAAATCTTGAAGATAGGAAGATCTGGTTGCCAAAAAGTTTAAATGTCCAAGGTTATAGTGAATTTACAGGTGGGCCCCCATATCCATGGATTTGCTATCCACGGTTTCAGTTATCCATGGATCGTGGGGACCCCCCCAGGCTTTTTCCCAGTAAGCTTCATTTCTTCCTTAAAGAAACAGGAGAAGCAGCCTCTGGCTGCTTATTACAGGCAAGTAGAATGAGACTAAGTACTAGAGAGGCTCTGCAAGGTTAACAGAAACCTTGCAAAGCCTCTCTAGGACTTAGTCTCGTTCTACTTGCCTGCAATGTAGGCTGCTTCTCTGTTTGTTTTAAGGACGAAACAAAGCTTGCTGAAAGAAAAATAAGAGCAGGGGGGGCAAGCATGCCTGCCAGCAGGAGAGGCAGGGTGGGGGGCCCTCAGGAAACCATGGAGGGGGTGTTCGCTCTTATCCACGGTTTCAAGTATCCACGGAGGGGCCTGGAACATATCCCCAGCGGATATGGGGGCCCACCTGTATTTGCCCCATCTGCTCAGTGCTTTTAGGTGTTAAGAGCATTGTTTTCATAGCCCCTGGAAATATATCTGTTGACTGTTCAATTTATGCTAAATTTATAATATCCATTATGCTGAACAGTATAGATCTTAACAGTCATGTGTCAGCGATTCCTTTTTCTGTGCATTGGGACGGTGAAGTCTTCCTAGTTCAATCTGTACATAAAGACATGTGGTTTGTGCTACCCTTCTCATATCTCTTACTGGATTTCGTAGAGGGGAAGGGAAATGACAGAGGCTCAGACAGAACGAGCAGAGAGCACATCGTAGGGTTTCTCATCCCATTTTTGCTGCCCTTACTCCACACCATTTCAGCAAGAAAAAGGCCGGTGACTAACAAGCCAAGGAGCAGCACTATCAAGGGGGCACCCTTCCATCCCAACAGCTGGGATTCTTGGACCTTGCCCACAGTGAAGAGAGAAATACACATAGCAAAGCACTTGACATCAAAGCAAAGGTGACAATTTCTGTGAGTAAGCACAACTTCTTTCATTGAGAAGCAGGAGGTGCGTTTACAGTGAATGAAGTGAAACTGGTGAGAAAGCGGTATTCATGGAGCCGTTCTGGTGTGAAATTCAAGAGTTAAAGCAAGTGGTTGTCATCTTAATTGCTCACAAAGATAGCAATGCCAAAGCTTTGTTGGTATGTGGTTGTAATATACGCAGAAATTGTAGTGCCAGGAATTCCTCTTCTGGGGAAGATGACCCTCATAATTAGACAGTAGCTAGAGAACAAAATCCCTTCATTATTGTACAGTGTAAATGAGACACTTGCATACACAAAGAAACCGTGCCAGCAAGGAAAGGGTTTCTAAAGGCTTCCAGCCTCATCCTCTGGTGGGATGGCCTGCTGTTGTGCCTCTGAATCTCGAATCGGTAAGAGAGCAAATTAAAGACTCATATTGATTTTATATTGGTTTAACTGCCAGGACTTCCACTAAATTATAAAAATTATAATGAGGTTGCTTAGAATTTTCTGGTTAATATCCCTAGCCTTTCCAATACAGCTAGTTTCCTGAAAACAAGAGAATTTAACTGTCAAACCAGATTAAGCCTGTAATGTAAATAAATTCATACAGCAAGAAACATACGCATGTATGCAAAACTGCAGCTGTTCCTATACCTGACCAATTGTGGAAATTCTCCCCACTACCAAGTTATTTCTCCACGGATCATGTTCACACTTAACCAGAGATGTTGATATTACTGCAACATTTTTTGGAACCAGACAGGAGGATGAACCTGTTTCCTGACCTCTGCAGTAAACCTAGGTACCAGTTACCAAGCCCAATGTTTAGGTGGCACTGTGTGCCTGGATTTTGGCTAGTTGCCACTAGGATGTCTTTTTTTCAGTAGCCTATAATGTATTTAATGTCTTGCCCTTTCAATTTCCTCCTCAAAGCAAACAAGACATCCATTGCAATATTACTTTACTATCTTGTCACTGAAATTTCCATATCCTCATGCAAGCTCTGAAGACTTTTTCAGTACAATCTCAGAGTTCTGTTACAATACCCTTTCTTTTGTTTTTAATAATTATCAGCCAATTCTCTTGGAACACAATACAATTAAGGTGATAACATTTATGTGAACAAGAGAGCTGTGAAACTTACAACCTTCCATTTTTACCAACTGACATTAACCCAATTCAATATCTTATGGATTTCTATGGCACTGACTCTAAAGAATACTTTCTGCTTAGATTGCAGTGATGGAGTAAACTATTATTATACAGTAGTTTGCAAAAAGAACCTATGAGGAGGAGCAGGTGCAATATCCTGCCACAAGATGGCAATCCTTCAACAGTTGTACTAATGAAATAAATCACAGGATACTTCCTCTGGAAAACGGTATTTTCTGTGTCAAGTAAACATAAAAGCAGCTGCAGAAGGAACTAGGCAAGGCACAGCATACAAGAAAGATGGTCTTTTTCCTGCATATTCTTTAAAGTTGAACTTGTCCTCTGAAGAAGCTGATGGGGACAGTCCAGATTTGTGGTGTTCTTCATACAATGAAATCATAAGATGGGGATAGTTCAGACCAAGCTCTGATAGCATTTGGCTATCCAACTATGACTAATTGGCTATGATGCGCCTTACACTTGAGTTGGACCATTCCTCCTACCGGTCAATATTGTCTACACTGGCTGGTAGCAGCTCTCCAGTGTTTCAGACAGGGTATTTTCTTGCCCTATTTGGAGATGCTAGTGATTGATTTATTTTGTGCAAAGTAGTGCTTCACCACGGCTATGGTCTCTCTCCCAAGGTGGTTACTTTTTACTGAAGTTACTTTTTACACAATTCCCATAGCCTCTTCCAACAGTTTGACATCCATTGATAAATGCATGATAATATTCCTTTCAATGTATGCCTTTATGTTTCACAGAAGTGGTCCAGCTACTTCTGAATGTATGTCTAGGTCCCCAAACAATTCAACCAACCATTGTTAAGTTAAATTGAGGTGCAAATACTTGCCTGCCTGTTAAAATAACATCAAAAGTAGCTCTGCTACTTATGCTCATGGTGCAAGGACCAGTTTAAAAAACATGCTGTGGGAAGACCATGGATCAGCTGGTGTGGTCCAGGAGACAGAAAACCTGTGTGTAAATGTCATCGGAGAAGTTCACTAGCCAGTCTTGGGCAAGTCCCATACAAGTACAACAATGTACACAGATTCCAGCAAGGCTTGCACAGTTAGATGAAGCCCATAGTAGGGACAGATGTATTAACATGTGGCAAGCAAAAGGAAAACCCTCACCACAGCTTGGAGACTTGAGACGGATGTGGCATTGTACTTGGCAAGGAGATTTTTCCCCTTTTGCTCAAATGCTGCTGTGTCTCTGACGTCCCATTGAGATCAGCAACTACGCTACAGAACCCAAGAGCAAGGGGCTGGCTGGTCAGGAACAGAACAGCCCCCTTCTCCCGCCTACAAATCCGAGCCCAGTCACAACAGTCAGCAACAACGCAAAGAATCTACGCGGGGCTCCTTATTAAGGAGACTGCTGCAACACTATCATTCCTGCTCTTGTCCTTAAGCACAACCGACTTGGACGCGATTCTAGCGGCATTTGCTCCCCCGGTGGTGCCGGCCGGCGGCGGCGGCGGCGGCAGTTAGTTTCACGGCGCCTCCGTTTGGGTCGCCCCGCTTTCCTTTGCGCCCAGGACAGAGGAGCTAAAGAGGCGCCCAGAGCCTTGGAGGGACTGACACGGGCTGCGCAACAGACCAGGCGCTTGCAGCTCAGCCGAAGAGGGTTTGAGAGCCCAGCCTTCCCAGCGGCAGCCGAACCACCACCAGCCCCGCCGCCACCACCGCGTGCTTCTTCCTCCTTTTCCCTGCTGGGGGCGCCCCCTGTTCTGACGGCGCGGGAGAAGGAAGCAGCACTGCTCGCTCGCTGCCCGCTGGCTGAAAGGTGGCGAAGCAGCGGGGAGGCCGAGCACACCCCGCCCAGACCAATCCCTGGCGGCTGCTTCTGCTCCCACCGCCCCCTTGGCAGCGAGACCGCAGAACCCTCCCACCCCCGCCGCCTCCTAGGGCTCTCCAGCAACACCCTCCCGCCGTCACAAGGAGCAGGAGGTGGGGCCGGAGCGGGTTTTGATATATAAGGGGCAGTGGAGGCACCTCACCGCCAGGTTCTTCTTCTTCCACACTCACACGCGCTCGGTTCTGGGTTGTTGCTCGGGAGTGGCGCAAGTCCAGCGTGACAGTCCTAAGGAAGAGAGCGAAATTGGGGGGGCAGAAGGTGGGGACTGACTGAGGCCAAGTCCGACCAGGTGAGGCACTTATCCCCCGCCCGGCGCGCACACCTCCTCCACCTGCGAACGGGGACCTCACGAGGGTGCCTTGGGCTGAAGTCCGTGCCGAGACCCGCCAATGAGCGCCGCCACCCTGGACAGCCTGGATTCGCTGTCGTGCTACAGGAACTGGCCCCTGGAGCCCGCCAACTTCTACGACAGCAAGGTGGGTGAAGGCGGCGGCGGGCTGAGCCCCTCGTGCAAAGCGGGCAGCATGAGCGCCGCCGCCGTCGAGGAGGCCGGCGTGATGTCCTCGGCCCCCAGCGGCGGCAACCTCGCCGAACTGAGTGCCGCCGCGCCAGCCATGTACGAGGACGAGAGCGCCATCGACTTCAGCTCCTACATCGACTCCATGGCGGCCGTGCCCAACTTGGAGCTGTGCAACGACGAGCTCTTCGCTGACCTCTTCAACAGCAACCACAAGGGCGGCGAGCGCGGCGGGGGCGCCTACGCGGACTACCTGCCACCGCCGCCTTCTGCGCCACAGCACCCGCCGTCGGGGGGCAGCGCCTTAGCCAGCCTGCTGCACGCCAGCGTCCCTCCCGGCCCGCTCCGTGGCGCCGTCAAGCAGGAGCCCGAGTGGAACGACGAGGCGTCGGGGTCGGCCTCTCTGCTGCCCTCGCAAATCGCCACCTGCGCCCAGACCATCGTCAACCTGAGCGGGCAACCTACGCCACCTACCTCCCCAGAGCCACCAGGCAGCGCCTCGCCGTCCAGCTACAGCAGCCGCTCCTCCGCCTCCTCGTCGTCTGGCAGCAAAGAGCGGGCGGGGAAGAAGTGCGTGGACAGGTTCAGCCCGGAGTACCGGCAGCGGCGGGAGCGCAACAACATAGCTGTGCGCAAGAGCCGCGACAAAGCCAAGCGCCGCAATCAGGAGATGCAGCAGAAGCTGGTGGAGCTGTCGGCCGAGAACGAGCGGCTGCACAAGAAGATCGAGCTGCTCAGCCGGGACTTAAGCAGCCTCCGACACTTCTTCAAGCAGCTTCCCAACGCCTCCTTCCTGCAGCCCCCCTCAGCCACGGACTGCCGGTAACCGGCTGAGGAAGGCGCCCGCGCCACGGCTGACTATGCAAGAGACTTGGAACTTTTTCAAAAATACCTCAGAGGGAGCCGCACAGAGCAGCGGGGGCTGCACGGGAAGGGGGGGGGTTGTGGGGGAAGAGCCGACTATAGTAGGCGGAAGCTGTGCCCCAGGTGTGCTCAGAGTGAGGGCACTCCTTGCGCTCGCTGCTTTTTTCCTCAAAGGGAAGAGGAAAAAGCTAGCTGGGAAGGCTAGAAAGAAACCCGCTGACAATGTGCCGGCGTTCACGTTTCTTTGGAATGGGCTAAGCCTGGGTCTTTAACCACAACACTTGCCAAAAAACAAAACAAAAGTGAAAGAAAAGCTAAACGTCTCTTTTTCTTCCTAAATTATTTTTGTAATGATAGTTTTGTTTTTCTACATCTTACTCATATTGATGCAGCTACGGTACTTTGTAAGAAACAAATGATTTTCAAAAACTTTTTATTGTAACAGCAAAAGAAAAAAATAGACTATGAGCATGCTCAAGACTTTTATATAAATTTTTACAGCATTTCTAAAAATAAAAAAACTTGAAATGTACTTTGACTTTATGTATTTGTCATCATGGGGGGGGGCTGTAATGAAAGACGGCAACAGGTAAAACTGTTCCATGTAGGGATTAAATACACAGTTTCTTGTCAATGTGATAAAGTATTGCCAATGATTATTTTGGGATGGTATCTAAATGTCACTTGTAATATAGTTGTCATATATACCTTCCGCTAGAACTCCATTAAACAATATCTGCATTGTGGTTAAACGGTTTAATAGCAAAAGCAAATTTGCTACAATTCTATGCAGTCTATGCAAGCCCATTGAAATCCATGAATTTTAAAGGGTACCCAATGTTGCATAGGTTTAAGCTGTATGTCTCGTAACAGCCTAAACAGAAATTGAACTTTCCTTACCTACAAACGTACTGCAACAGCAAGTATGTACAAATGGTCAGGTAGAGAAAATCAATACCTCTGACTAAATTCTAAAAAGAAATCACCTTATGCATGAAAATACTTAATTTGTAGACAGAGACATGCATTGAGTATTCTGAGCAAACTGCCATCTTTACAGCTTGCCAAAATTGCAATGCAAAAATACAAGGCAACTTTCGCATGAGATCGACAGGCATCAGTAATCATTATAAGAAGTGGTAGTAATGGTGTATGTGAAGCCACAGGCAAAGCTCGATCATATAAACACAAGGACAAACACAAATGATAGGATTTCTCCCAGGGATAAACATCACCAAGGGTCGACACTGGACAACTTTTACTTCTAACTCAAATCAATTATGTATGCCGGAGGTAGTGGTGAGGGGTCCTGTTTTGCTCCAAGGCCACATTTCAGAATTCCTGCACAGAAAGACTACATAGAAATCTTCATGCAATTATTCGAATGGGGTATCCCGGTAGCATATTTTGCTGTATGTATATGTTCTGGGGAGCCGTTATGGTTTCCAAGCACATCCATAACACAGCAAAATATATACAGTACCTGTATCCACACATGGTGCATTTAAGTAATTAAAATGTTCATATCCCAATTTTGTGTTCATCACAGATCCCAAAGCAGCTAACAATGATCTAAACCAAAAAAGCTTGGTTTGCTTTTCTATTATTGTTGTTCACAGTAAGCATGCAGAACTTCGATTTCACACTGCTCGCCAATGGTCAAGGCAGCCGCAGGTCGAAAAAGTTTGGGAAACACTAGTAACAAACTTGAGCTCTGGCCATAAACACATTTACTTGAATGCATGCTTAGGATTCCAGCTTCCCTTATCTTCCCTTCCCTTTCCCCACCCCCGTTTTAAACACAATGGCCATGATCCAGAAAAGGGGTTGAGGAATACAGTACTGCATGCCAGCAACAGGAAATCTAATGTGTGCAGGAGCTCCTTGTTCTCATTGCAATAATAAAATATAAAAGAGAATAGTCCATCCGTGTGGAAGATTTTGGCTCATAATAATAAGGAAGTAACTCTGAACAAAGAGTTTCACATGGTGTTTCTAGGGTTGTGATGTTATTTTGTTGGGAACTAGCAGGATACTTCAGTGGAATACGAAAGGCTCATGGTTCCTTAGAGAAATCTGTTCAAGTTTTATCTACAAACTAAAGGAAGTTTATATTATCTCAAATATGGTTATCATTAAATATAACTTCTGAAGCAGTTATCTTGTTCTTTACTTTTAATTATATTGTATAATGCAATAGCCACCCTATGGGAGGTTTTTTTAAGGTACAATAGTCAAATACTTCTATATTTAGACAATTATTAACACATTAGTGGAATATGCCCTTGATGCTCCTTATTACATCAGCAGAAAATAAAGCGCTTGTTTAACACTTCATAATATTTATTAGTCTAGTAAAAAAAAATCAGCATTCCTCTGTGTCTTCTCAGGCATACTGTGTTTCAATGCAAGTTATTCAGGAAATCCTTATAGAGTATATTTATTAATAAATTAACATCTACAGTTTATCTTAAAGTATGTAGCTCTGAAATTAAAATATTTTATTTCAAAATACACCATTGATGAGTGTTTATATTTTCACTTAGAAAACAATATTTCAGCACTTGAAACTCATTACAAAAATTTGACACCAAGATAGTTGTCACTGGGACAATCTATTGTTCTATGCTCTGAAAATGACTCACAACTGATCAGAAACACAATGGGCACAATCCTGCCAAAGCAAAGCCCTCAGAAGTCCCATTGGTTTCTATAGGAAGCAGATGCCTTGAACTTCTCCCACTGAAATCAATCAGACTTAAAAGTGCTTACTGTTGTCTGGCTCAGATCCAATATGGGTATTTTAAAAATAGCACTTTATTTTCAAAATCATCCCCAATAAAGTCATATTTATGATGCCTGCATTACCCATTATCTACCAGTATAGTTAGCTACTAGCTATATTACAAAGTTCACAGACAGAGTAGCAGACAGTATTTCCTTTAGTTTCTTCCTGCATCTGGGAGAACAATTTCTTCCAATCCAACACAGCTAGATGGGTGGCTGGTTACAGAGTGGACATAACAATATAAAAACCCCACCTCCTTTCCCAGTACACTCTTTACTTCATAACTCTGTAATGATAAAGAACATCTATTAAAACAAACAATCCTGCACATTTTGTCCTAGCTAGCATACAACTCAAACGTACGCAGGTGCCAGGTGCTCTTCACATAAAATAATTTGCTTCTTGTTTTTTTACTATTAAAAAACAAAGTAGCATTTATATAATCTTAGTAGTTATGGAAAAACAACCACTTTAATACATTGGTTTAAATTAAAAACGGAGGAATATATCATAATATTTATAATAATATATTTAATCTACAATAAAAATATCACAATATTGCTTGCTAGCCTTCTATACCATTTAAGTGCAAACCAAAGCCATCTGGGAAAACAATACCCAAAACACAATCCCCCCAAAAAATCCCCACCACAAACCAACACTAAATAAATGCCAGTTTAAGTAAAAATGCTTTTAGCCCCTGCAAGAAATGCTTCAAGGGAGAGAGTTCCATAACTGTGGTGCCATGGCTAAGAAGGCACCTACTCTTTGCCGCTGCCCTCTTGCTGGGGGTGGTACACACGAGGTGATCTCAGGGAGTGGACCGGAATGTATAGGAGAAGGTGGTCTTGCAGGTACCCCGGCCCTAAGCCATAAAGGGATTTAAAGGTCAAAACCAGCACCTTGAATTGGGTCTGGAAGTGAACTGGCAGTGGGTATAGTTGCTGCTCCAGTACAGTTGACAAAGCAGTGGTACGACATAATCAAACCACTGAACCCAGGCAAGTACATGGGCCGCTGAGTTCTGCACTAACTGAAATTTCTGGACCATCTTCAAGGGCAGCCCCAAGTCGAGCGTGTTGCACTTATCTAAATCTAATGATTCTTCAACTTTGAAAATAAATACACTTTTATGTATACATACCCCATCCTCAGAAGGGGAGGAATTCAGAAGCAAAGCAATGGTCTTTTGCAGCAGCTGATGAAACATAAGAAAGTGACAGAACAAGGATCACATTTATGTGAAAATTCTCTGTTCACATTAAAAATAATATTTGGTGAAAATTTCAAATCTTTAGTGGCTGTACTCTTCCTCATGATGAAGCCAAACACAGGCCGACTTGTGTTTGGCTTAAAAGGAAGACTAAAGGTCTTGGTTTCCTTTAAGCCACTGTAAGTAAGGAAACCTAAAGCAGAAAACATGGCCAAGATTTCCTGATCCTGAAATCCAACTATCCCCTAACCCGAAGAAGCTTTCCCACATTTGAGATCTTTAAACGCATAATGGAAATGCTATTTGAGACAATTGCCAATGTTGTGCAGTAGACTGAGAATCGGATGACAAAGGTTCAAATCTGCACCATGAATTCATGGCGCAATACTCTCTAACTTTGGAGTGGTGCGCCTGCCGCTGCGCTGGTATAGGGTGTCGCAAATGTGCATGTTTCTGACACCTGGAGAGTAAGTGGCGCCAAAGCCGGCGCCGCTCACTCTCCGTGGGACACAGGCCTCCGCCAGTGGACACAGGTAAGGTCTGCGCTGGGCGGCGTGGGGAGGGCGGAACAGGAGGGGTGATTGAGTGGCCGGGCCCAGGAAGGGGGAGGGATCCTCAGCGGCACGCTTTACCGAATCCTATCCCCCTTCCCGGGCCTGGCCGGCGTTACACAGGCCTCCCGAATTTGCACTGGCCTCCCGGGGCGGCTGGGCCATTACTCGGGTAAAGGAATGAACGTCCCTTTACCTGAAGGAGGCCTCCACCTGCACCAGCGCTGGCCCGATCCTGAATAGGATCCGGCACACCTAGTCAGGATTGGGCTGCCCATAACCTTGGGCAAGCTATTCTCTTTTAGCTTGACTGGCTTCACAAGATTGTTGGTAAAGGTAAAATTAGACAGAGGTATATTGTAACCTGCTCTTAGTCTTTAAGAGGGGAAAGAAGAATACTGCTGGACAGAGTTTTAATTTTTTGTTCCTCATCTCATAGAGGAAATTAGAATTCTCCTCTTGAAATGATAAAAAAAAATCCATGGATACTCAAAGTGCTTTAAACTGGTTTCATCTTTTTTGGTACCTAGCCTTTCAAATAATCTAAAGAATGTTTAGAAGAAATGGTTCATTTGCTTCTAAAGATCATACAGCCCAGCTACTCTGCTATGGTACAATCCTCCACATATGAATCCATACTTAACACCTACAGATTGCCAAACAGAGAACTCTGAAGACTGAAGCTAGAGTGAATGCCCTTCTGTTAAGTCTGCTTATGAAATAGTGTGTCAATTCACATACTCTGAAATGAAATACCAAGATTTGCTAGAGCCCAACCAATCTTATTATCTCTGTTCTTCTCATACCTTTATTTTTATCATACACAGTGGTCGGGACTGACAATGCAAAAAGACTTCCAGGTGCATTTTGAGAACTGGAGAAATTATGGTTTCACAGCACTGACTGCAGTAAAGCAATTCTCTGAAATGCATGAAAAAGACCCTTGTTAATAATGTAGTCAGCATCACTTTCCCTTTGACTCCCTGAAGGGGACCAAAATATGGCATCAACCTTCTTGATGCAATTTTGATCATAAGCAAAAAGAGGAGCTAAAATTCATATTTTCCCTACCTGTATGACTTGACATGTCACAATCTCACAGAAAAGAAGGTGGTATTTGCAAGGCAGAACAGACTGTGGCTGAGGGTGCTCATTCGCCAATTATCCCTTGTAAATGCCCATCATAGCCAGGCTCCAAGACCAGAACAGGCCAGGCTTCAGGGACAAATGGCTGGGGTGCAGAGAGAGCTTTGCAGGTATGGAAAGCGTTAAGCAACTCTGCTAAGAAACTCTGTGTTGGATTGTGACCAAGGAGGTTATGATGGAGAAAGCCACCCCCTCTAGCAATTCTTTCTAGCAACATTCTTTTCTTCTGAATATAAACAGCCATAGTTCAATAGAAGAGCACATGTTTTGCATGCAGCAGGTCTCAGGTTCAATCCTTGGTATCTCCAGGTAGAGCTGGGAAAAACCCCTGTCTGAAGAGCCGTTTCCAGTCAGTGTAGAAAATACTGAAGTAGAAAGGCCAGTGGTTTGACTTGGTGGAAGGAAGCTTTGTATGCTCATGACACGGAGCTTCTATGTTAGTTATCGTGACTAACAACCACTGTTCCCCCCAATACCCCCATCCAGGCTTTCTCCACCTTTTGCTCAAGTTACATGATCCACTGTTATTTATTTTATTTATTTACAGTATTTTTATCCCGCCTTTCTCCCCAAAGGGACCCAAGATGGCTTATAACAGAAAAAAAAATACAAAAAAATACAGTATAAAAATAATCACATTTTAAAACAGTAAAAACAATCAATGACAATTAATAAAAACAATATCTAAAAATCGATTAAAAAGATCATGGCGACAGTCACAACAGGAGCATAAAAACAGCAGCACCCCCACCTGTACCAGTGAGATGTTAAAAAACGCAAGGGCTCAGAAGGCTTCTTGGAACAAGAAGATTTTTAGGCCTCGCCGGAAAGTGTCCAAGGAGGGAGCAGTTCGTAAATCAAATGGGGAGGGAATTCCATAAGGTTGGTGCCACTACTGAGAAGGCCCTGTTTCTGGCCACCGCCCCTCGCACCTCCCTGGGCTACGGCATCCACAAAGGGCCTTCTCCGATGACCTAAGGAGACGAGCCGGACTATATAGAAGTAGGCGGTCTCTCAAATATCTTGGCCCCAAGCCGTATAGGGCTTTCAAGGTCAAAACCAGCACTTTGAATTGGGCCCGGAAACGAATTGGCAGCCAGTGCAGCCATTGGAGGAGCGGCCCGACGGAGTCGAACCGCCTACCTCCAGTGACCACACTGGACGGTCATTCCGTCCAAAACTCAAAGAAAAATTACATTAAATCATAAAATATTTCTGTCTCCCACAACATTTGAAAACAACTTTCTTTTCCGCTCAGGTGTAATTACAAGCAAAAATTGTTGCCACACCTTGATCATAGTTTGGTGGGACCATAGGGTGCATTATTGCCCAACTCTGCACTGAAGGACATGTCCTCTTATCCCATGACTGCTAAATTTCCTTAAGAGTCTTTGGTGAGAAACTATGTCAGAAGCGTTTTGAGACTCAGGATTGTCCTTATCTATATGCTATTTGAAACAAGCATGTTCTTACCTGTCTTGCGGATGCTGCTCTACTTTTCCATTGCCACATCTGTTACATGTAGGCCAGGAAAAAGCAGTTCTCTCATCAATGCCAGCAACAGTGCCTGGAAAAAAGGACATTTTGCAGTTCTTTAATCTACATTGATTATGGCCACCTTTACACTTGTGTCAATTTGGCTTTATAGCTGCCTCTTTTTTCTCTGCAAAGCAATGCCACAGGTTTTTCTAAGAGCAAATGAAAAGAATCAACTTGGGTATATTACAACTTGTTTCACAAAAAATAAAAATCCTTCCATCTACTTCCAAACTATTAGAAAGTAACATTAAGATGCTATTTATTTCACCTTCAAAGTGTTAAAAGTAATAACCTAGCAGTTTAAAAAAAATTACTCCTCTCCCTATCTTTCCACATCAGAGAGCAAATGATCTTAGTCATATTGTTTTATTCTGATAAAAAACACAGCCAACAGGCAGTTTTCTTATAACAATTACACTGGTACAACACTCTTTATTTATATCTGTGTTGGGAACTGAAATCTGCTAAAAAAAATCTGAGATACGTGACTAGAAAACATTAGGAAACTGAAGGCCAGAGATATTTTGGATCACTAGTAAGCATTGTGCTAAGTATTATAAATCAAGTAAATTGAGTATTTATGGGAAGGCCAGTAAAAAGATTTAGAACAATGGTGATGTGTTGAGCCAAGCAATAAACATTAAAGATGTAGCACTGTTTGCAAGTAAACACACACACTTCAGTAATCTGGGACACCTGCAAATAAATGGATTACAATTAGCAAACTTAATCCCTGTTGAGTTGCATAAGAGTAAGTCAATCCCATGACATATTAAAATTCAGGAGCACCAAGACTGAAAATGTTCTTGTGTACTGTGCAGCAATAGTGGGGCACTTGCTTGAGTGGAACAGGCTGGTGAGAAAAGGAGGCAATATCCATTGATGTGCAGTTTTAAGAGCCTCACAGGCATCTGACAATTATTGCAAATTGGTTTTATGGAAGCCTGAAAGAACTCTTTTGTCTGATATGCAAAAACAGACTGTAGTGAGAAACAGAAATGGACAGGCCTGCAGATTTGATTCATTTATAACATTTGCATTTCATCCTTTCTCCAGAGACTTTCAGAGTGGAATCTACCAGGTTATCCCAATTCATCCTCACAGCAGCCTTGCAAGATAACTTAAGCTGAGTAGTGACTTGTCCAAGGCACACACACCCCTCAAAGCTACATGCCTGAGCCCAACACTCTTATCTGTTATACCACTCAGGCTCTTGAAGCTAACTTTTACAATCAGGATAATGCAAGAATTAAGCCTGAAACAAGACACTTGGGCTGCAATGCTATGCTCACTTACCAGGGAGTAAGCCCCACTGAGGCAAATGGGACTTACTTCTGAGTAAACATGCATAGGACTGCACTGAAAGTGACCTACAGTAGTAGGGCTTTTTTTAAAATCAATTGTCACTATGATCCAGAGGTTTGTGGGGAGAGTGCCATCTTTCATACATACATCAATATCATGCCACTGTAATAAAATCCTCCCGAGTACATGGGAGAGACTTTGACATACAGAAGAGGAAAGCACATCTGCTGAAAGCCAAGATTCTCAGGGCCAAATTCCAGTCACAGGGCTTCAATATACCTTCCAACACAATTTTCTTTTTGTAGAAGCAGCTGCAGGGGCCCCCAAACGTGGATCAGTGTGCAGTGCAGGGCGTTCAATCCTTTTCCCTCCAGCTTCTCCAGCTATTAGTTGCCGAGGGGAAAATGTATGGGTGCAAAGACTGCTCCTGTAAGTTTTCCTTTCCATGGCTTTATAGCAATGTGGGGAGGGACAATTTGTTTCGGGGCTGCTGCCAGAAAGACGTTAGAAACTGAACCTGGGATATCTTCTATTACCGAGTTAACGGTCTCTGCCACAACTGTCTGTCAGAATGGCCAAGGACACAGTCAGGGGACCAAGCAAGTTACTGATAGAAACTTTATATCCCGTGTGGTCTCAGCAGCTCAGCAATTTGATTGTCAGACTGCCGCCATTCCTTGGGCTGCACTGGATGCCAGTTCATTTCCAGGCACAATTCAAGGTGTTGGTTTTGACCTATAAAACCTTTACAACTTGGGACCAGGGTATGTGAGCAACCACTTTCTCCCATATGAGCTGGCCTGTTCCCTGATATCATCTGAGAGGGGCCTCTTTTGAGTGCAGCCCCTAACTGAAGTCAGGTTGGCAACAACAAAGGGCAGGGTCTTGTCCACAGCAGCACCAATATCATGGAACTCCCTCCCGGTCAAATTAAGGACTATGCCCTCCCTGGAGGCCTTCTGGCAGGGACTAAAAGTTTTTCTTTTTAAGGTAACATTCCCACCTTAGCTTTGGTCTGTATACTGCTGCTTTTGCTATTTTTGGATGGGTGGTGGGGTAGGTGGTGGTGGCGGTGGCTGCTGCTGTAGCTGCTGCAATTTATTTATTTATTTTTTGGTACTGTGTGTTTTTATACTGTTATATGCTGTCTTCCGTCTTTTTCTTACCTTTTATTGCTTTTGAGTTTTTATCTCTGTATTTTAATGAACATTGTAAGCCACCATGGGCACCCCATTAGCTGCGGGGAAGGGCAGAGTATAAAACTTTTAAAACTTTTAAATCTTGCAGAAAAATAGAAGGGCCTTGGCCATCTGAACACAGCCCAAATCTCCACCAATCATCCCACAGTCAATGCATGCATGTGCATTACCCTTTAAGTAGCCAATAAACTCCCAGAACACCCCACTTCAGATGAGAACTTGAGCCATCCACACTCTCTCAGCCTACCATACCATAACTACCATACTGTGAGAATAAAATGAGGGGGAAACTATGTTAGCTGCCCTGAACAACTTGAAAGAAGGGCAGCGTAAAATGTAATAAAAACAACATTTCAAGTAGGCAAGAGCCTCAGCAACATTTGCCCCCAAGAGAATTGTACTAACCTCTTACAGTGCAAACCGAATTGGCTAGAGTTGCAGAATCCAGCTCATCTAGTTTGACAGGGCCAGTCAGTTCAGTGATGTCAGAACCAGCAGCGCTACACAAAAGGGGCTTTTGTAACAAGAGAACGGTACGTTCAATGCAAATAATCCTACCTGCCAACAGAGACATTTTGATATGTTACAGTAACAAGGAAAAAGGTGGCCGTGTTAATTGTCTGGGCCTAAAAAGACAATGTTCCCAGCCAAACTTTCACAAAACATGATTAGGTCTGGTTAACTCAACTCTGAATATGAAGCACACATTATGCTCTCAAGCAAAGAGGCTTCCAGTCCAAACCATCTCAAAATGTCAAGTAAAGAGGGGAAGAATTTTTTCTGCTTTCTGGTTGCTTGCAGATTTTTTTTTCTTACATTCTTGCCAGAGGTAACCTGTTCAGAGGTTAGACATGTTGCACTTTGCTCCCCAAAGCAGAACAGCCAAACCTTTGCCCAGTGAAGTATCACGTGGGTGACTCAGTGGATCTGGAAGCATGTCAGGAAACTTTTATAAATAGGTCAGTAGCTCAAAACACAGCAGAGGTCCACAGCGACCAAAGGCCATTATCATCTATTGATTAACTTGCCCTGAATGTGATTACAATCCAATCTAATTCTTTGCAGCAATGCAAGAACAGCAATTAATAATATATTGACAACATTAGATGACTGCAGGAGGGCAGGATCTTCTAAAATGAAAAGAAAGTGGATAAACTGGGGCAATATATTAGTATGGGCAATTTGGCCAGGGTACTGAAGGCAAAAAATATGGTTAATACGCTGGAGAAAAGGAAGCTTTAAGGTCCTCGAATTAGCTTTAAGGCTTCCTGCTCTTTGTGGAAGTTTGCCTATGATAGAGACACATGCCCCAGGCACATACTTTTTCTTAAGACGAGAGAAACAGTGACACTTGAAGGGTAGCATACATGTATTTCCGGAAATAAAGATGGATGTAGGCTAGACACACTCAAGGGCAGTCCAAAAGAGCTCTGCTTGCAGAAAGACACATGGGTCACACTTGCTCCTAAAGCTACTTTGTCACTTACAGTATCTTAAACCATGGGTGGTGGTTGTGCAGGCAGGTAGCCTCCAAGTATGCAGAATGAGACTCTAGTCTAAACTAACTTCCATCCGACAAAGGTATAGTCCCCTTCAACTTATGAAAGAGCCAGGCTGGCAGGTTTTTTTCACTGTTGCTACTGTATTAGAGCAATCAGAACTGTACTGTTTTTTCAAAGGAACGGAAAAGATAAAATAAGGAATACTGTTAATCTACAGTTGCAGAGCTCCTGAAATTGGGTGAACTGAGCACATGGCTCATTTTGATTTGCAATCTTTGGGTTATATTTTTGTAATGACATGAGGAAGCATCCAGATTTTGTAGAAGTTGATAAGAATCTACTTGCTCAAGTGCTTACCATTTCCACGCACAGCATCCTTAAAGAAAACAACACAGGGGTGTGTGTTCTTGAGTGCCTCCATTACTTCCACATCAACCTCACATGAAGAAGCGACACAGACTGGCAGAGTTTTGGGTGTTTCAGGACTGACCTCAGCCTCATTCTGTAGGGAGGAATCAGTCACAAACAGCCAAAACTGTCTTTGGCTCGAAGGAGGACTATTGGTTACCTAGAGATGGGGGAAAAAGTAATACATACAAGTATTCTTATTCTCTTTCTCTCTCTCTCTCTCCACACACACACACACACACACACACACACACACACACACACACACACACACACAATATAACGGGCAATTTTCACAATGGCGAGAGGTGAAAAGTGGTGTGCCCTCGATAGGTGGTCTTGGGACCGGTGCTTTTCAACTTGTTCATAAATGACCTGGAGTTGGGAATAAGCAGCGTGATGAAGTGTGATGAAGACCAGCAGGAATTGTGAAGAGCTCCAGAAGGATCTCTCCAAACTGGGAGAATAGGCGGCAAAATGGCAGATGCGCTTCAATGTAAGTAAGTGCAAAGTGATGCACATTGGGGCAAGAAACCAAAACTTTACATATAAGCTAATGGGTTCTGAGCCGTCTGTGACAGATCAGGAGAGAGATCTTGGGGTGCTGGTGGACAGGTCGATGAAAGTGTATTTTAAAGTCTGCATGGCCTGGGACTGGGTTACCTGAGAGACTGTCTTTGCCCTTATAAGGTTGCAATTCTATACACACTTTCCTGGGAGTAAGCCCCATTGAATATAATGTGACTTACTACTGAGTACACATGCATAAGATTGAGCTGTAAGCTTATCCAGACCTTATGATCAGCCTTGTAACCTCTGGTCTCTGACCCATCATTAAACCCAGAGGCAGGGCGTTTTCCATGGTGGCACCAGAGCTGTGAAACGTGGCAGACCCTTCCACCTTGGCTGCTTTAAGGTGAGCTGTCAAAATGTTTGTATTTTGTAAGGCTTTCAATTAGCCTTTTCGTAATGCTTTTCAATTTAATTATTTCAATTAAAATATCTATTTTATTGTTGCTGTTTTTAAACCTGTTTTACTGTTTCTTTAATAATTGCAAACTGCATTGTGAGACTTTGGCCTGAAAGGTAGAACAAAAGTACTTTAAATAAGTCAGTAAAAACTTCAGTCTGCAGCCCAATCCTACCCAAATCCCCCCAGCCATGACGCAGCCACACCAACAGAGACAGTGCTGTATCCACAGGAGGGGGGGGGGGGGAAGGTCAGAAAGGTCTCCTCGGGGTAAGTGAACTTTTGTTCACTTACCCCAGGGAAAGCCTCTGCCACTGCCATGGGTCTACTTGAGTCTACACCTGCGGTTTCACAGACATAAGTCCGAGGCGTGTAATGGCAGTGATAAGGGAGATGGATAGGGTTAGGAGATCCATACACCAAAGTGCCAATGATACCGCCCCCAGTCCGCCTCCCTGCCTGCCCTCCACCCTGCGCATGATGACCCCCGTTCCTCCCCCTCCCCACCCCGTTCCACCCTCACTGCCATCACACTTACCTGTGCCAGTCTGGCAGTGGGCCTCCCACACTGCCACCAGTTGTGGCAGCACACACAAAATGGCTGCTGGTGGCATGCTGCACATGCCACCAGAAGCCATTTTATGACAGTGGAACACTTCTACAACAGTGAGATTGCCGTTGCACCAGCATAGAGAAACATTGGCGTATCAGATCAGGTTGTGTTCAGGTGACACCAGCTTCATTGCCACAAAATATCAAATTTAAAAAAAAACCAATTATCTACTGATTTATTGTAATTGTCTCATATCAGACAGTTAAGAATAGCTGTCTGATATGCTGTATATGAATAGCTGCATAATTTATTACAACTTAAATCCAGATTTGCTGTTATCCTCATTTCAGTTTCTTTTTATAGTTGCAACTCAGCATTAACCTTCTGAAAATGCAAAAATTTAAAAGCTTATTGAAAGATTTCATTTTATTTTTAAAATGCTGCAAGGGAGAAACACCAGAACTTCAAAATGCTTATCTTAGATTCTGACCAATGAGATAGTCAGCCCAAAGTAAACAACGATAAGTCGCTAGCACAAATCATTTTAAAACCATCATCTTCCTGTCTGTGTGTCAATTTGTTCTGAACAGAAAAGGACAGAACAGACAAAAAGCAGCAGGACTGAGTTATGCGTGAGTACAGCTCCCCCGAGCACAGATGGAATATATTTCCTCATTTTCCTTTTGTACCATAATACTTATTCTGAATAGTAATAATAAAAATACCATATTTCCATTTCCCCCATTTCACATAAATAAAGAGCTGGAGAGTTCTAATTCAAATAGCTACATGGTGCAACTCTGGTGGTTTCAAAATGTAAGAGATATAATTATTAACCACTGTGGGCGGGGGCTCTTGGGGGAGTCCGGCAGGGGGGTGCTTAGAGGTAAGTCGCTTTCGCCCGGCCTGGGGGGAGGGGTGTAGGTCTCCAGACCTGCACCCTCTGGTTGATGATCGGGGCCCTGGGGCCTCGATAGATATCCCCCAGGGGGCAGCGTTGGCCTCAGGGTCACTGGAGGGTGGGGGTTAAGGCACCTCGCAAGCCACCTCTCTCAGTTAGCCGGCTGGTCTTAGGCAGGAGGGGAGACACGGCTTCCCTTGCCTCACAGCCGACCGGTTCATCACTGGCCGGCTGCTTCCTTATATACCCTGAACAGGGGGAAGCCCCGCCCCTTTCCGGAAGGCCCGCCCCTCCTGGTGATTGACGGGCGTCTGAGCCTATGGGCTCATCGTCCGTCGCATCCCTGGGTCCGTGCCGGCTGCGCTGAGGCCGCGCACGCCCCGTTGGCCTTTCCCTCGCCCCAGCAGGCATCGGGGCTGTCGGCGGGGCTGCTGTGGTCTCGGCGCCCCAGTTGGCCTCGTCGCCCTCGGCCCCGGACGTCGGGCGCTGCTCAGGGGGAGGCCGAGGCAGTTGGGTGACCTCGGCCTCGTTGGGAGTTGAGGGAGGCTCCCGGTGGTATGCGGGCCCCGTCGAGGACGGGAGGCGCCGCTCGCCGGGGCGAACCCAGCCCGAGGGCCTCGCCAGCGACCTGGCTGACCCAGTGGAGGCGGCGTCGGTATCCTGGGGATCCCAGGTAAGTCCGGGGGTCCCGAGGGCTCCTGGACAACCACAAAATGTACACAGTTCATACAGGTTATATATATATCTTTAGTTCTGAATAAATTAAGTTTGGAAAAGAAATATAAACTGAATCAAGGTCTTCCCCCTTGATATTTTATGACGCACCAGACTTGGGTGAAGGATAAATTCAACTGACCAAGATTAATGCTTTAAAGTTCTAGCCACGGACTGTATTTCTTGAATAGCTGGAATAGGTAAGAGCATTTGTACTGTGACAGCTACAAAACATAACTCTTTCTGTTCCTTTGTAGTACAGTATTTAAATTAGCTAGCCAAGCTTGAAATGTGGTTTAACTGCTGTTAAATATTTTAACCAAGGCTGACACTCAATTAAACAAATCTGAATGGATTAATCAATTAAATTTACATATGCATATAGCCAAGATGCAGGCAGCTTTTAAACAACACGTCAACATCATGAGTTTAAAAAGGTATGGAAACCCAGAGTAGTCACCACCCATTACTTCAGGAAACTCTGTATTCCCCTGCCAAGTGACAAGGTGAGGCTAAAGAGTCCCAAGCTTAGGGAAGCCTAGTCAGTTTTTTTCCTGCATAACTCCTCAGGCACATCATCTCAAGTCAAGACTGTTATAAACTGCAGGCTTTGGGGCTTTTCCACAGTGCCTAGTCTTCTCTCTCCACCCCCATGCCCCTCAGTTTCCTTAACATCCAACTTGATGAAGAACATCGACATGTTCCCTTAACATCTAGCTTGATGAACATGCAGCTTCTTGCTAATGACTTTGTGACATTTTAGTTGGGCCAAATAAAGATATTACCATACTGTGACTTTTAGATTCCGACTTAACAGGAGATTAAAAGGGGGAATATAGAGATCCAAAAGTGACATGATGGAGCAATCATGTCGCAGCACAATTCCCAAACTCTTCCCCAAGGACTAGAAAAGGGTGGAGGACTCGCTCATGAAGAGCCTTGCCACACCCACTCAGTCTAGCCTTATTTCTGATCTGGTCAAAGAAACAGACACAAAGAAAACTAAGAGGGAACTATAGACTTATATGTTTTCATTGGGACTGATACAGGTACAGGCACAGGAGCAAGTGAGACCAACCCAGAATACCTGAATTCATTAATCAGCTTTATTTATCAAATTAAACATTGCAGCCCAACTTTAAATTTAACTTGCAGTCTGCAAAGTCGAATATACCGTATCTGGTTTAGTTTTCTTTCTGCGGATGTCAGGAGCTCCAGACAGACTTTGTCTTATCTGTACATTTCTAATTCTGAAAGTAACCTTTGTATACACAATTTAGTGTCTACAAATAGTCCTAATTTGAGTTTTAGAATCAGAATTTAACAAAAATATTAGAATTTGAGAGCAACACTCAAACACTGCTGCATATCTGGGATATGGGGAAGGCAAAGGCTTCCATGCTCCTACATTCTTCAGCATCCCATCATTTTAATTTCCTTTAAGCATATCCCCTTAACAATGCAGTCACCTCTTCTTGGAAGGGGGGGGAGGTGTGGAAAGATAACTAATGAGCTGCTATAGAAAAGATCTGCTCCTCATTGAGAAGGCATCATATCCTATCAACATATTGTGATATCTGCCCTGCAGGGATAAGCCAACCTGAAAACGCCTAATTCCAACTGGAAAACTTTTCAGAAACACACAGGATGGTCAGGAGTGAAGAGTGGGGCGGAGCATAAGGAGCACACTCTGGCCACAACCCTCAAAAATACCTGACAAAGCTTACTGATGTCTTGGTCTCTGGATGTTAAATCCCTCAAATCTCCCTTACGTGAGAACACCAAGATCCTGAAACTATTTTTGGGATGTATGTTTTGCCGCGGTAGCTTAATGGTTAAGATGCTGAACTGCAAATTGGAAGGTCAGTAGGACAGCAGTTCAAGACCTGAGTGCCGTGTGACAGAGTGAGCTCCCGTCTCCTGTCCCAGCTCCTGCCAACCTAGCAGTTCAAAAGCAAGAAATTGCGAGTAGATAAATAGGTACCGCTGTGGCAGGAAGGTAACAGCATTCCGTTAGTCATGCCGGCCACATGACCACGGAAGCGTCTTCGGATAGCGCTGGCTCTACGGCCTTAGAAACAGAGATGAGCATTGCACCCTAGAGTCAGACATGACTGGATTTCAAGCAGGGGATACCTTTACCTTTTACTGTTTTGCTTATTTCTTGAGGAACTCCTTAAAGTGGCAATGATTCCATAAAAGCTTTGCCATCAACTAAGTAAAGAAGAAATATGATGCCTCCCACTATATTATAAAGCAACAGCCTCTTACTCAAATGAGTTAAAAATCTTAGTACTAATCTACTGATATACAATATAATAATTCCAGTATGTATATGTACTGTTTATATGTATAAACTATTAAAATGAATTAAGAGTCAAAAGAGGAGTGACACCAATGGGAAGGGGAGAGCTTTATGGGCGTATCCAACATTGGAATGTAACTCACAGCCAGAGGCATAGGATTCAGAAGTCTTCTAAATGGAGCAACAAGAAATCAACAATGCACTCCTACTTACAGAAGAATATAAGAGCTATCAGCTGCAATGAGATTGTAACACACACACACACACACACACACACACACACACACACACACACACACACACAGAAAGTGGATCATGTCACACTAAGCATTTGTAAAAAGACAGGCAGAGAACTTAAATAGTTCCATTAATGTTAATCATTGAAATGTATAAGTTTCTCTGGTTTGCACTACTAATTCCAATTTCAATCTAAACTGATTCAGAGCACAATCCTGTCTAACGTTCGAACGGCGGAGCACGCACTCAGCCGTTCAAGTGTCACAAATGTGCTGCAAAGCACAACTAGTTTGTGACTACTTTTGAGTAAGGTCTGCCAGTGCGGAGGCTGGCAGCCCTCACTCCAGTGCCGGATCGACCCAACTAACAACAGGGAAGGTAAGTCTCCCACCGGTGGGTGCAAGGGAGGGCTGGGTGTCAAGGGAGGGCGGCGGTTGGCCAAGCCGGCCTGGGAGGAGGCGGGGATGGTGGCCGCTGCATTCCTGTCCCATTCCCGGGCTCAGCGGCCATTACACAGCCGCCTCGGATTTACACCAGGTCTTGAGCTAGTAGAAATCCGAGGAGACCCATTGGGGTCTAATATTCACCTATTAGATGGTTGGGAAACCATCTCTAAAAATGGTGTATGAAAACAGGCCAAGGAAGATAGAGGCTTCTGTCTACATATTTGGACTACCTAGCTTCACACATTCATGTTATGCTGGTTTGAAAAACAAGACCTATAAACAAGCAACCAACCAACCAACAAAAGATTTACCTGCAGTCTTTGATACATAACATATGCCCAAAAGCTGCAACGCTGATTTGAGTCACTCATCTGAAATAAAATGCCAATACTTAATTTTAGATCTGTTAATCAGCTAATCAATATGAGAGCTGTAAAACTTACAAAAACAAATAAAATTACCTGAAGAATTTCCTTAAGACTGTGCACAGCTGGGGGAAAATACAAATTTGAAATTTGTTCCACCTCATTTGCATCTGAGTGTCTTTGTTCAAGATGAGCAGCAAGAACGTAACAGAAACTAGGAGGGGGCAGGTTAGTTGTAATGTGCTGAAAATAAAACAATCAAAATATCTGTGGTCATTAAAAGTGAATGTTCCACATTATAGTTATTTACTTGGTGGCATAACATAACTCTACACCACCTTCATAAAAACAAATAAAGAGCACACTTAGGGGAACATTTTAAAGGTTTTGAGTCAGGCCTGCTTGTCTGTTATAGCCAACCCATCCGAATTCTCCGTGGGGAGAGACCAAAAGCAGGCCTTTTCTAGTGGAGAGGTGAGTGCTTGAACTGGGAGATCCTAAGGTTATTTCAACACAGGATCTCCCAAGACCCTAGGAAATTAAACTCTCCTGGGGAAGAATCAGGGGAGAAAGACCCAGTGATTTCTTCCCTGAAGATAATCCTGGTAGAGGCAGGGAGAAATAACAATTGGTAGGACCAATTATGGCACACTGAACATACATAAGGATTTCTACCTATCCTCAGAGGGGGGGGGGGAATCATTAGCTAATTGCATATGTTAGTTCTTTTACATATATGTACATTTAAATGTGTTAACACAAAATGCTTAACACTTGTGGTGGGAAGCAAATGAGATCTCATTAGGCACTATTACTGTAACTGAGGGCGCAATCCTGGGGAACTTTAGAATGGCGGAGCACACGCTCCATCATTCTAAAGTGTCACAAACATGCCATAAAGCACATTCACTACTACTTTAGAGTAAGAGAGGCCGGCGCAAGGCCGGCCTCCCTCACTCCGTCGCCGGACCAGCAAGCGGCTGCCGGAGGAAGGTAAGCTCCGAGGAGGTCGATAAATAGGGCCGGCCCCAGTTTACACCCGGGGAAGGGGACAAGCGTCCCCTTTCCCGAGTAGACCTCCAGCTCGCCGACTGACGGGCACCCTGGGCTCAGGATCCGGCAGGCAGCCCTGGGCCGTCCGCCGGATCCTTAGTCAGGATTGCGCTGTGAGACTGAAACTGGCAACCCTAGGCCATACACCACTATGTATTCCCATGCTGTGCCTTGTGACAAATGTTGTTGATGTTCCCTCACCACCACTACCTCTGCTACTGAAGTCTCATTCATGTTACACATTTCCCTCCTTCATATGAATGTTTAGACATATTTAGTAGCAGTAGCAGCAGCAGCTCCTCCTCCAAGTCAGAGGGTTGGTCCTTTTGGCAAAATCAGGAATAATATTTCATTTTTACTTTCCTGTGTGGCTACACCCATGAAGCTGTGACACAAGGATACACAGCTAAGCAACAACTGAAAACGCTGTTTTTGTCATGGTAGTCACGGTGGAAATGGATTCTATTATTTTCATGTCTTTAAATGATTCCTGTGACATTTGAGAATTTTAGCACGTGGGTGAATTTGACAATAAACAGATGAAGCTGCGTCATTGAGGAGCATGAATGGTGCCAAATTAAATCTTGAGCAGCAAAAGGATAATAGGGAACATGAATATGGGAACATGAAGCACTGTGACTACCTCCCTTTCTCCCTCCTTCCCCTCATAATGTGACCAAACCTTTTATTTCAAGATAATATATATACTATCTCTGCAGACCTTTAAATGCTATGAAAATTATATAATGCTTGAAAGATATTGCTTGACAGTCATTAAAAATTATACAGGAATTAGGATTAACAAAAACAGCTGTTCAGCTATTTAAAAAAATTTCCACTTGCAAACATAATGTCAAACCCAAGCTGGATTGCTTTCCAATGTTTCTTGTAGATATGCTAGTTTCTGATGACTCAAAGTGAGCCTTATATCACAGCTCCTGCCAGGAAGCAACAATTAAATTAGCTTTAAAATATTTTAATTTAGATGTAGAAAAATATGCATTATGCAGACACATTTGTGTGAATAAAAATTATGGACATGAACAAATATTCCCAGGAATTTGGCAGCACTGAAAGATAATTTCTAAGATTGTTTATGACATCCCTGGTTCAGAAACAGCTGTTGTAGCACAGTGACAAAGAGCGTGAAGTATGAAATGGGAAGATCCTGGTTCAAAAATCTTGCCTCCATCTCGCTAAATGATCTCAGACAGAACAGAGTTCTCTTGGCCTCAGCCAACCTCTGCAACCTGGGATAATTATAAGACTGACCTATTTTTAAAGGCCATTGTAAGGACTACTGAATTCATGTGAAATGCTTTGATCACTTGAAGAGACAGGTTGCTTACCTGTAATGATAGTTCTTTGAGTGGTCATCTGTACCTACACATGTAGTAGAAGAGTTAAACACACACACAAAGCTGCACTTGGAGGCCTCCAGAGCTTCGCAAAAGCCGGAGCATACGGAACGCGTATGCG
Organism: Plestiodon gilberti rubricaudatus; assembly: GCA_026170595.1. NCBI lineage: Eukaryota > Metazoa > Chordata > Lepidosauria > Squamata > Scincidae > Plestiodon > Plestiodon gilberti. The sequence continues at coordinate 45,552,200 of JANXHW010000004.1, forward strand.
TGCAGTGTAGCTCCGGCTTAAGAGTTCTTGAGCATCTTGAGCATCTTAAGATGCTCTTGAGTAAGGGAAACCTTGTGCACAGTGTCCCAAGGACCATCCCCTAAGTTCAAACAGTAGCATTTGAAGTGCAATCCAATAGTTGGAGACTACCTAGCTTCCCTAACCCTAAGTGCAGGGTGAAACGTCAGTGGGGACTAGAGTTTTTTCTTGTCTGTTTAGGTTAATCCTTGGACGTGTCTCCTCCAGCTCATCAAGGGGGATTTCGGCGTTAAGGAATTTCGTCAGACAAACAGTACAAGTATTGAACTCTATTCCTTCAATAAAATCACATGGCTGCAAGACCCATAACTTCGTTTTCTTTACATAATACAACAAGCCATGAGAATCTTCATACCATACCTAGCTTCCCCCTTTCCAGGAAAACAATTTTTAATTAATTAATTAATTGGCGCAAGTGGTACTTAAAAAAATTTGACCATGACAGGTGGTACACCTGGAAACAAAGGTTGGGAATCGCTGGTGTAGGTCAACTGGGAAAAGATGTTCTGCAGAACACCACACTCAAATGAGGCATCAGCCCATGAACTTGCATCTACTACAGCATAATACTTGATAAAGGATGATGGCATAGACTAGGGATGAAAAACATAAGGCCTGTGGGCCGGATATGGCCCACGGACACTCTTTATCCAGTCAATGAGGTAATTGGGCTCTCCCAGCACCACCCTTTCAGCCGCACTGCTTCTGCTGAGGCTCTGGGAGGGAGAGATGGGAGGAGGCCTTAGAAGGCAAGAAACGCTACAGGGGAAGGGGCAAACCAAGAGGGTCGAGAGAGGGAGACGCTGCCAAGGCGCTGGAAGAGCCCAATTATCATTCAGACTGCCCTTTCAGCAGTGCTGCTTCTGCTGAGACATCACTTCATAGAGCACCTCTCAGCTACCGAGCTGTGAGGCAATGTCTTGACAGAAGCAGTGCGACCGAAAGGGCAGCCCGCATGATAATTGGGCTCTCCCATATCTCCCATATTGAAGAAAATATGATCAAAATTTGCACATTTTCTCTTTTGTCATTTACAACTAATGAGTTCCTACATGAGAACGAAGTGCTTATTTCTGGCCATCATCTGCTTAAAGACATCACACAATGGAGCTTGCTTCTGAGTAGACATGCCTAGGATTGTGCTCTAAGGGTTTAACAAGCTACATCTGCCCACATTCTTTCTCCTAATGGTCTAGCACTCTGTCCCGGTATTGATCTGGTAAGCCTATCCTGGAATGGAAGTCAATGAGGCCGACTCTAGAACTATTCTGTCATTCCAACTCCAACAGCGCAATCCGACCTAACTTTTTTGCCGTTGTAACCAGCGGCCCAGCGAGAACGGGAGGCCCCAGAACGGAAAATGGATTCAAATCCCCTCCAAAAGAGGAATTCAAAGGGGATTTGAATCCCTTTTCCGTTCTGGGGCCTCCCGTTCTCGCTGGGCTGCTGGTTACAACGGCAAAAAAGTTAGGTCGGATTGCACTGCAAGAAACCTATTCTGGTCACAACCCATTTTGCATCAGTTGTAGCTTCCAAATGCTTTTCAAAGGTAACCTCACAAAGAATGAATTGCATATTCCATCTTTAATGCAACTAAGGTATGCTCGACCGTGGCCAGGTCTGCCTCTTTTAGGAACATTTGCAGTCAGTGCACAAAAACACTTCTGGCCACAGCCTCCATCTGAACATCCAGGTGCAAAGCCAGGTCCAGGAGCTACTCAAACTGTACACCTGATCCTTCAAGGGGAATACAACCCCAAACGGGAAAAAGATGTTGCTGGATTAACAATCCTTCTGACTTGTTGGGATTAAGATTCACTGACTTCAGAACCTGACTTCCATCACTGATTTCAAAACCTCTACAGCCTCCCTGGGACATTATGGAAACAAGAACTAGTTATCATTGGTGTACAGATGGAACTGTACTCCTAAACTCTAGACAACCTCCCCCAGCAGTTTCATAGATGTTAAACAGCACAAGGGATAAGATAGAACCTTCTGGGACACCAAATTCAAGGCGTTGAGCAGAAATCCTCAAGCACCATGTTTTGAGATCTACTTTCCAGGAAGGGCAGGAACTAAACTGTGTTCCATCCCTGCTAGGCAGTCCAGAAGATATCCTGGTTGATGCCATCAAAAGTCACTGAGAGGTCCAGCAGAATAAAAAGGGACACACTCCCCCTATCTAGCTCTCAGCACAGGAAACCAATTCCATTTGAATCCCAAAATCAGATCAGAAGTTGGACTGAAATGAATCCAGAAAACCATCACTAGCTTCATATTTTTAATTTCATTCTGAATACACTGACAGTGCAATCCGACTTAATGTTTGTGCCCGTTTAACCAGCAGCGCAGCGAGAACGGGAGACCCCAGAATAGAAAAGGGATTCAAATCCCCTCCAAAAGAGGAATTCAAAGGGGATTTGAATCCCTTTTCCGTTCTGGGGCCTCTCATTCTCGCTGCGCTGCTGGTTAAACTGGCACAAAAGTTAAGTCGGATTGCGCTGTTAGTGAGTCTTAAGCACTATTCTTCTTGAATTCACATCACTTTCCCTGGAATCAGATCATCTATTCTGGAAACGGTGCAGGCTAGTTTATCTGTAGTGTAGATGGGATGCTAATGATGGCAAAGGAATCATAAGCAACGAAGGGTAGAGAACAAATTTCAGAAGACTGCTGAGGTTGTAACTGAGGGAAGGGAAACAGAAAGTAGAACCACCAAGATTTCATACAGAAAATGAGACGGCGCATAACAAACCTTCTTACCTTATAACTAAAAGGCGCTTACTTGGGAGAGCAAGCTTATTTTATTTTTTAATAGTAGCTTACCATTTTATTCTCTTGACTTTGACCAGGAACTTTTAAAGGCAACAGTGGAGGCCATAAACTGTCTATGAGGCTAAACAGCCCAAGCATTCTATGAAAAAAAAAATGAAAAAGCACAAATGTTGGAATTTAGCGTAACGATTTAGAATAGTGTATTACAAATAATTTAAAATGCAATAATTTGAAAAGATGCATAATCACGACAGCAAATCCTTGCCACAATTTTTCACTGCATTCTAGAGTTCAGTTGCCCTAATTAAACATTCTTTTTGTCACTACCAAAGGATAACAGGTACTGATTCTTAATTGCTGAACCATACAATTTTAATATTATTATATTTAATTTTATTAAATTCATACCTGTCTCAGTTAGATTAATTAATGATTAGTAAATTAGACAATAATTAACTAATGATTAACAATATATAAGAAACATGTGTCAATGAATGAATTGTGCTGGATTTATCCAGAATAAGTTTGTACAAGATACAACATTCTGCTATACAGCGATATGGTTTGAGCTCACGTTATGCTATCATACTGCATTAATTTAAAAAGGCACAAAAATACAAACATGTCCTTCACTTCTGTGAAATTACAGCTTTCTCTAACAGCCCAATCCTATTAACCCCTCCGCCGATGCAGATGCACCACTGGAGCTTGTGATACATCCTGCAGGGTAGGCAGTTCTGGAGGTCTCCTCCAGGTAAGGGAACATTTGTTCCCTTCCTTGGGGGTAAGCTGCCATTGCTTGAATGGGTCTACTCAAACCTGCCCCAGCAATTTAGCTGAAGTGGCATCACTAAGGAGGTGCGGGGTGTGTATGACACCAGGTGACACCCTCAGGAGGGGTGACACCACTAGTGGCCAAAATTGTGGAAATTGTGGAAAATTGGAAAAGTTTTAGAAAATTTGTGTTTATGAATAATACCATAAATAATACCATCTAATGATACCTATCATTGGAAAGGTAATTTGATGCAGAATGTAGTGAAACAAACCATGTTGAATTATCTATATTCTATCAAAAGTGATGGCCAAATATAACCAGAAAAAAGAAAACACAACTGCCTTATGTAACAAAAAGTGGATTTCCTCCACTCAAAACTGACCACTGAGACTGATTGTTCAGAGAGCCAATGAGGTGCTGTTATGACACAGCATGGAACCACAGCATGGAGCACTGTCATCCCCTACTGGGCCAGGTCCTTCATCTCCATGCATTACAGCAGATTCAGAAGATATTATCAATTCAGCAAGATACAGGACTGTTGGTGATCATAATACTGCATTTGTGCATAATACTGCGTTTGTGCATAATACTGTAATTGTGCATTCAATTCTTTAGCAATACACAACATATTAAATAAACAAACAAGGATCACAGATCAAGGTAGAAGACGGATTTTCCTTATTTTTAATATGTGGGTTGTGTTTTCAACACATGTAAAAAAAAAACCATATGCTTATTTCAACATACTGAGAGCTTCCATTAACGCAGCTTTTCTATTCAGAGAAAAAAATTGCCAAAATTGCTAGGGATCACTAAATAGTATTTCTAGTTCTTTTCCTAAGAATGACATGCAGGTTAAAAACTGAACTTAGCAAATCCTTATAACATTCAGCATACTGCCTTCTCTTCCTTGTTTTATCACAACTTCTCATTAGTCATCTTCTTTTGAGTTGCTGCAAAGTATTCAGGTTAAGATACTGGAGCTCAGGGAAGGTCGGTAGTCATATATGAGTAAGAGCAGAAATATGAAAGGATGCCAGGAAACAAAGATATTGTCTCACATATTGTTAATCCAACTGATGCAGTAATGACTGAGTTCAGTCCTAGTCACTCCCCTCCCAAAAACAATAGAGCCAGAAAACATACACACAAGAGCAACAATAACAATCAGAACCTTGAATATCTATCCTACAAGGAAAAGCTAAACAAATACAGGCTCTTTAGTACAGGGTTAGGTCACACTGTTAACTCCTTCACACTATCACATATGTAGGAATTCAATCTCATGGAGATACTCGAACTGGGCTGTACATCTGAGAAATCAACAATTGTATTTATAATGTATATTTCATGGCAAACCACCATGGACAATAATGCTTTAGAATTTTCCAGACTACATGACCCATATTTCATTCCAAACTGCAACATAGGATCAATTTCAAAATTTTTACCAATTAGTTCCATTTTTCTCTTCAGGCTGACCCAATGCCAAGGAGGACAGGGTGTGTACATTTTAAATAGCTGCATACAAGAGGACGTCTTAGGAGATGCAAAACATGTTATTCTAATCTATACAATTATTTAAGATAAAGAAACTGTGTCCTCTTTTACATCACTCTGTATGTCACTCTGTTCTCTCTCTGGCCCAGTTCAGATGTTCCAATAAACCATAGTTAGATTGATTGCAAACCAGTGGGGACTAAGCACCAAGCCTGTACATGACCTCCTCTGTCCTCTTATTCTTATGTGCCCAGCTAGATGCAAAGCTTCCTGATTTGTCAAACTTCAGTTTCCCATGATATTCGAATTGGGAAACTATGGTTTAAGTGATCTGAACAATCCAGAATATCAAACCAGAATCAAACTGTGGTTTGATATCCTGGCTTATCAGGATCACTTAAGCCACAATTTCCCAGCCCAGATATCATTTATGGGAAGTTGTAGCTTGAATAATCAGAAAGACATTTAGCTAGGTGCGTGAGGGGAAGGAAAGCATTTGCAGCCTCATGACTCCTTCCTTGACCACTCACAATCCAATGAACTATAACAGGAGTTCTCAACCCCTTCACAGCAGAGTACCACCACCGGCGCCACTCTCCTGCTGCATACCACTGGAAGTGACTGGAGATGACAACGATGATATCATCGCCAGTTACTTCCGGGTTTTCAGAGGCCAGAAAACACAGGTAGGGGGCTCTGGGCGGATGGGAGGGCCCTTCTCAACGCTCCTAAGAGGCTCGGCCAAAGTCAGGAGCCTCTTGGGAGTGAAAATGTGCCACCAAAAGCACCACGTCGGAGTGGGGTTCCGGCGGTGCGAGTACCACCAGCAGTTGGCCCAAGTACCACTGATTTTACTAGTATCACTGGTTGAAAACCCCTGAACTGTAAGATTGTTGTGCCTCTCTCCTCTTTAACAATAAATAATGCAAAGAAACAAAATAGTGGTGATATCCACTTGAGGATCCCAATCCACCAGCTGATGATGCATGCTTCAGAACATCCTCCTCCTTGCATAATTTTAGTGTAAAGTATAAAGAGGGGAAAGCACTAAATGGTTCTAGAAAGTTTATCACTATTTGCTGGAGAAGACTCCTGAGAGTCCCTTGGACTGCTAGGAGATCAAATCAGTCAATCCTAAATGAAATCAACCCTGACTGTTCCCTGGAAGGACAGGTACTGAGGCTGAAGCTCAAATATTTTGGCCACCTAATGCAAAGAGAGGAGTCTCTGGAGAAGACTCTGATGCTGGGAAAGATTGAAGGCAAAAGGAGAAGGGGAAGGCAAAGGATGAGATGGTCAGACAGCATCACCGATGCAACGAACATGAAAATGAGCAAACTCAGGAAGATAGTGGAGGACAGGAAGGCCTGGCGGGATATGGTTCATGGGATCACGAAGGGTCGGACACGACTTAACGACTGAATAACAACGTATCTATCAAATCTTACTTGAAAATAGGAAAATTGGCACATTATATTGGCACCTTTTCCACTGTCTTAAACCAGTATAATTTTCTAAACATTTTTATGAGCAGTAAAACTATTTGAATTCAATTTTGTTAATAGTTCTAAGCAATGTTCTCTACCATATCATATCAAAGCACTTTATTATAGCAGACCAAAGTTTCACCTGTGCACCAAATAACAGAGGTCAGTGATCTAAAATGACAGTGACCAATCTTTCTGGCAAGAGTGTGACAAGTCAAGTCCAAAGTGCTAGATGGAGTCACACACACAAATGCTTTGGTGTGGTCTTGATTCTAGTCCACTAAGCTAGATAGCAAGCAGCAGCACAGAGCAGGAGAGGCAGGCAGGATTGACTCTATGTATTTGCCAGGCCCTCCTGGTCTCTATCCTCGAGGGCCCCAAATCCTCACTTGTCAGTGCCATTTGGGGAAGTCATATTGCAAGCTGGTCACTCATGATCCAGATGAAATAAAATATAAAGGTTGTATTCTTACCTCCCTCTGGTGACTCTCTGCAAAATTTTTATTCCAGATAAATGGCAGCATTTTCCTTCCCATGTTTTGCTATGCTCTTTGATCTGCTCTGGAGAGGAAAATAGATCCTGGAACTGCACCTCACTGAATATTCCATAGGCATCCTGAACAAGGACACACAATCTGCAAAAGATGATGTAAATTTTAATTCCATTTGGAGCTCATACACAAGAGTTCTCAGACACTTCAGAATTAGACATTTCTCCATAGGATAAAAGCCCTGCATTTTCTTTAAGGCCTTTTAAATTCTGATATTTCTGATTAAATCTTAATGTTCACAACTGGCGATAAACTATGTTTTACTGTGGGTACACACATCAAAAGGATCCAGTAAAAAAGAACCTCAAGCAGGGCTGGAGGAAACCCTTGTCTGAAACCCTGAGAGCCACTGCCCCTTAGAGTAGAAAATACTGTGCTACATGGACAAACGAGCTGCTAACTCCATACGTGACAGTTTCATATGCTCCTATACAAATAGGTAGGAACTTCACATCCTGAGTTGCAGAACGCATCTTCAGCAGCAGGTCCCTAGTATAACGTATAGTTTTAAAAACCTGACCTAAAGGCAGTGATTCCCAGCAATATTTACCCTGATGACCTGTTGTAGTTATGCGCTAAGATGATTTCCAACACAACTTCCCTAGTGTACTGCAACTTCATCCCCAACGTCAACTAAGATTTTAAAAACGCTGTCACTTCAATTTGTTGCACAGGGTCTGTTCTGTTGCGCTGTTTAATATCTAAATGAGACTGCTGGAAGGGGTCACATGGGATATGGGGGTCCTATTTCTCCTGCTCATTTGAGTCATTGGATATGGGGCAAGAAGCCACTGAGAAGTGGGTGACACCAAACTCCTATTTCTCCTACTCATTGGAGTCAGATGAGGCAGAGGAAGTTTTAAACTGGAACCCGAGTTCAGTAATGGACTGGATGAGGGCAAATAAATTGAGACTCCCAGGACGGTGATGTTCAACCTGGTCTAGATGGGACTGCACTATCGCTGATGGGGCAGGTGTATAGTTTGGAGGGTACTCTTAGATCCAGTCCTCGCTCTAGATGCCTAGGTGGCATCCATTTCACAAAGTGCCACTTAGACCAACTGAAATTGCAGGATGTGCAATAAGGTGCTGTACCTAATTCTGAATAAAGATAGCCTGGCCACTGTTATCCATGTCCTGGTAATATCTGGTTGGCCATTGTGTGAAACAGGAGGCTGGACTGGATGGGCCCTTGGTTTGATCCAGCAGGGCTCTTCTTAGGTTTTTATGTACGTGTACGTCACCTACGGGACAGAACGTGGCCCCTGGAGGCATAGGTACATCAAAGTTGCGTACATTAGACATCTTTCTGAAATACCACAAAACGTATGAATAGACTTTAGCTATTTATTGTAGTTAACAGAACAAAGGTCCACAAACGTAATAGTACTTTCCTTGTTTAGTTCTCTTCTCGTTTCTTTCACGGAGAGTCCTTTACTTTCATCAGATAACTTGTAACAAAGCCCTTATTCCTTCTTGTATCCTCTACCCATTCCGGGGCGATGGAAGATGCGCAACTCTTCCCAGCCTTCAGGGATTGGGCATGGAAGTTTCCACGGTTGGTTTCCTTTGTCTAGCAGCTCTTGGAGTTTCTCTCTGGGTTCCTTGAATCTCCCCTTCTGCCTTCCTCCTCGCAGTCCTATCCCTCTTATAGCCATGGGCCAGCTCTTAATCACTTCCTTCCCATCTTCAGCTGGGTCAGGGTTGTTTACTCCGGTTAAAGCTGGGGCATCCTGCCAAGACCTCTGGGTCTTCCAGAGAGTCGTAAGGTGTGGCCTTACAGTACGGCAACACATTCTATACGCAGCTGCCTTTGAAGACTACTCGAAACATATTTTGCTGTAAAATACACAGGTAGACTATGGACCAGTGATGCAGCAGTACATTTTAAAATGCAGGGGCTTGTGTCACGGGCAGGAGGTCTGGGTCAGTTGGTAGAGCTCAGTCGTCTCATATGTCTGAAGATCTCAAGGACGGCAGTTTGGGACGGCTGGACGTCTGTCGGAGAGCTGCCGGCACGCCACTGATAGGCTGCAGAGCCTCTGTGCGGGAGAGAAGCTGCAGCCGGCACTTTGAGTGGGAGTCAAAGTTGCCCATCAGTTGAAGCGTGATGAGACAGACACCAGTGAGAAGCTGGACTGTGAAAGAAACCATCTAGAATGATGGGTTCTATGAAAGACTGGAACATATTATTGTATTGTAAAAACCCCTTGGGATTTAGAAAACCTGCCTGTGTAAACCGCCTTTGAATTGAAGTCAAAGGAGAAATCCGATGACCAAAGAAATGGTGGTATATAAATACTGGTGGTGGTGGTGGTAATAATAATAATAATAATAATAATAATAATTATTATTATTATTATTAATTACCAGTATTTATATACCACCTTTTCTTTGGTCATCGGATTTCTCCTTTGACTTTCTTTATTAATTTCTTTATTTATTATTATTATTATTATTATTCTCTCACACACACACAGAACCATGTTTCATTAAGACTAATAAAAATTAAAATCAACTTTAAATTTCTTCATCAGAGTGCTTTCTTCTGCAACATATTTCTATTTCGAAACATACTGTATTTTCATTTAAAGAGCTAACTCATTTTATCTCAAACTTTTGGTGTGGGTTGCAATATTTTAACACAAACGTAAAAAATATATACTGTATTAAACAATATTCCAAATGAATATAAAATGTACATTAGAGGGTTAGCCTCTACATGTTTCCTCAGAAGTTTCAGTTTGTTCAATAGGACTTGCTCCCAAGTAAATTTGCATACGTTTGTAGTTTTATTGTAACATCAGTTACATACTGTCTCTCAGGTTGCACCTTGAGAAAGATAATGGTTCAGACATTATAACATTATAATGCCCCCCAGGCAAACTTCTCAGGTTGCTTCCTGGTGAGCCTAATGCATCTACCTGGCTTGCAGAGGATAGTCAGGATGAGGATGGGGCAGGGAAGCTCACATCCATGCACTCTCCTTAGGATACAGTCCAATTTTATGTTCTTGTTTTTTTTGCCCTGAAAGCTATTCTGTAATTTCTTTGAAATTAAAAAGGTGGGGTAGAAATAATTTAAATAAATGAAATAAGTACATTTGCATTTGTGTGTGTGTTTTCTCTTGTGATATCCCAGGAGATGTTGGAAACCTCATATCATACTTTATTGGTTTGTTGTTAAGATACCTACCTATCTCATATCAACTGAACATTCCCACACAATGAAGCAATCATGCCTAGACCCAGCTCCAGCTGAGAACTCCTCTGCCTTAGCAAGCAACAACTATCCTGTGGTCAAAAGTGGGAGGAAGCTACATCCAGGCAGTCATCCAATCTGCCTCTAATACAGTTCCACACTGTCTTTGCAGCCAGCTGTAACTCTATAGACTGCCATGTATGTTGCTGCAAGAGAGATGAAACTGGAAGGAGCCTTCATTTTGCTAACCCAGCTCTGTCACACATATATCCACTTTACAGTCACACCTAGAGGTGTCCTTCGGGCAGATACAAAAGAACAAGTGGATCAGTACATTTTTTTTTTTTTTGTAAACAGGCAGGGTAAAAATTTAAACAAATAAAAACAGTAAAATTATGGTTAGAGACAATTCATTAGTGGTAAGGAAACAGCCTTCAGGGAAATGACAGCCTACTTCAAGATTAACATCAGAACAGGATAAAACTGACTTTCCCTACACTTAATGCTACACACACATGTGCAGATGCCCCAAGACTAAAACATTTCAGTATGTGGTTGCCGCTAGAAAGGACATATAGATGGGAGTGTGAGAACAGATGAATGACAAACTCACACATGATTCACCGGGAGGAGCAAAGAGGCAGAGCGTGATAAGAAATGAGACTGAGATTAGGTGGTTTTTTTCCCCTCCACCTAAAAGCAATTACTCTGGCCTAATTCTCCCTGAGGAGCTAAACCTGTGTCTAGAATGTAACATTGTAAGGGGGGGAGGGGGGGAGACACATGTTTGGATGTTTCCATGAAAATGTCCTTGCACATAGAAAGTTGGCAGTCAAAATAACGGCTAGGCAGGCTAGATCCCTTCTCCCAACATCTAGTTTACAATATGGAACAGACAATATGGAACGGATTTTTTTTTCTATGAAGGGACATTCAAGCAAGTGAGACCCCCCCCCCCAACCACCTGCAGACTAAAGCAGTACTGACCAGACACAGGCTTAGCTACCTAAGTGAGAACTAGGCCACGGCGATTCTCATTTCAAAGCTTGGGAATATTCTGTTAATTTCCTAAAAGAGCTGGAGGCAGGGGAGAGGGAAGGCGAGGCCAATTACTCTGCATTATTTCTATGACTGTGGTAGTAATGCTTGGATTTATTCATTTCCCAGTGGATATTTAGAAATGGCTATGGTATTATGCCATCACGCCCCCTCCTACTTAGTCATCCTTCTTGGGAAAGGTGGAAAATAGATTTCCATTTATTAGTTGTATATATAAACCCCATACATGGTTGGAGGCTACAGTCTTCTTTTATGTCTTTACATCTTCCCTCCCCCAAGAAAAAAAGGACTGATTAGCATTCCACAAGACAGACAGGTGCAGCCTAAAAAGAAATGGCCTAACAATGATCCCAGCAATGTCATCTCAAAGAGGAAGAAGACATTAACGCAAGAGGAACACAGGAAGGAGAACAAGATGTTTGCCATTCCTCTTACCACATTGTGCAGAAAGGAAAAGCAAAATCAAGAAGTTACGTACGTAGCTGAAATAAATATGTTTTATAAAGGAAGGAGAACAACCTATCAGGCTTCTGCTTGTTTGGTTTATTCATCGGAAGCAAGAAGAAGAAGAAAAACCGGTTGAATAAGTAGAGGGTCTATCCGCTTGCTTTCAGTTGGCAACATTTGCTCAACATCCAAGATAGGGTGTTGCTGATTAGGCCTGCTCCCTGGGGGAGAACCTTATCTCTCTGGGTATGTGCACTCCACACAGGGACCAACACATGGGGAGGTAGACACATATACAGGGCCTCCCTACTCTATTCTCCTAATCAACGCACGCACACGCACACACACACACACACACACACACACACACACAACACCATGTCTACAGAGTTCCAATGTAACGGCTTGTCTGGTCAAGTCTGGAGGTGGAGCACCTTAACTTCTCCTAGTGTGGCTTTGAATCAAACAGCTACCTTTTTGAGACTCCACCCAAACTGGATTTAACTTATCTGAACCTCTGAAATGCAAACAAAAGCCCTCCACTCATTGTGCATGCTATCTCTAATGCAATTTGAATGAAGAAGACAGTCGTGTAGTAGACACAAAAGGCTTCAAAATCAGGCCATTTTCTCCTGTAACAGCAAAGGGATTCTTGTGTAAAAGAAATCATACTCATGGTTCTCTAAAGTGCTTCATTTCTCCTTTAGAACAATCCACCAATCCTATAATATTCTGCCAACCCATGGCAGACGCTGGCGGCTATATGGTACTTCAAAATTGGAGCATATTGCCCATGAAGAGATCGATGAAGCGATGAAGAGATCAAGAAAATAATCTCAACAATATCTCAACAACTAGTTGAGCAACAACAACAAAAATACCTCAACAACTAGTGTTTAGGTAGCATTCATCAAAATTAAAACAAACCCCAAAATGAATCCATTATGCAGGCTTTCACATCTACAAAGAAGTGATGTTCTCTATGATCAATTAGTGCAAATACAACTATCCCCATTTCCAGTGGCACCAGCAGAAAAAAAAATATTTTGAGGGAAAGTCTTATCTCACATGTTAGAATCCTCCCAGAGACAGCTTCAATACTAGCTGTTTTCTCTGACATCAACTCCATTTGCTCACTCATTTATTTCAGAGAATCTAAATGTTGCTACTCCCGAAACATTGCATTCCCGTTTTCACCATTGTCCTCCCTCCCGCCCCAAGTACGATGATGTTTTTCAGCTTCAAATAGGATTACGGAATAATCCCTGTATGTATAGATTGGCATATCACAATTGTTTTGCCTTCTGTGGATTGTTCCATGACGTGGGGAACAATGTGATTGGTGGTGAGAGTCATTCCACGCCTTTCTGATTTCATGTTGCCTGCATGCACCTCCATCGTTACCTTTCATAAAACGCAACGTTGCTTGGCATCAGCCTTTTACTTTTTTAAACCCCTGTCATGTTTTGGTTTCTTTGCAACAGAGCAGCTCTTTCTTGGAACGTATCAATGTGTAAATGCACATAATAGGACAAACTTCTTGTTGTGATCAACTGTGTCAGTTTTATGTTACCTTTGAAAGGGCATGGCTCAAAAAAAAATGGCTGCATACACCATGACTTTGCAAAGGGGTGTGTGTAGCACAGCTGGGCATAATGTACATTTGAACAAACTTCTCAGGCTATGATCCTGCCTGGTGTATTTCTATTATTATTTTTTTAATTCCACAGGCTACATTGTACAGAAACATTTTTGTGTATATCTTTACGGGCAACAAAGGGGGGGGGGAAATGAGGTTGTTTAAAATTGCAATCCTTTGCATACTCAGCATAATAATTATTTAATAATTGTTGATATGTTCTTCATATTGTTTATACTACTTTAGCTGTATTTTCTGGGTCTGAATTATTTATACTACTTTACTAAAATCAGTGATACAAAAAAACTTCAACACTCTAAAAAGGTGGTTGACGTTACTGTAGTGCAGTAAGATGTGGGATATACCCCACCAGTGCTGCGCCAGTGCAGACAGGGGCAGGCAGCATATTAACCAGAAAAAAAAGTTGAATGTGTTGAATCACAGTTGCAATTCCACTTCCAGTTGAATACAGTAGAGCAGTGGTTCTCAAAAGTTCTCCCCACAAGTTGGGGAAATTGCAAGTCTTTGCGGGGACGGGCCAACAGCAGCGCTCCCAGGATCGCGCCACCACCGGGGGAAAAGGTATTTGTTTTTTTACTTACCAGGGGTCACGCCGGCCCTCCAGAGGGTGGGGAGGAGGGCACAGCCCACTGCGGGCCTCTCCATGCTTCAGATCGGCTCCCTGAAGCAATGGAGACCGGAAGTGGGTCTTGATCGCATCAGGGAGCTGATCTGAAGCGTGGGGAGGCCTGCAGAGGGGGCCGTGGGCCCACCAACCCTCTGGAGGCCTGAAGCGGCCCCTGATAAGTTTTAAAAAATCATTTTTCCCAGCAGCAGCGGGATGCCGCTGACATCACAGCACGACGTCACCCCCGTAAGGGGGTAGCAGCCACTTCCAGTTCTCCTGATGGGTCATGACCCACCAGTTTGAGAACCACAGCAGTACAGCATTAATTGTGTAGCACAAAATGACTCTACTGTGGCAACACCCAGAAACATCTCTTTATTTTACACTAATACTGCAATCCTAAACACATGCATTTGAAAATAGCAAGCCCTATTACCTTTAATGGAATTTACATTTCAAGCAGGTGTGCTCAAGACTGCAGCCCTTCACTTAGTTAGAAATAAAGACTGTTTAACTTTGGTTTAGTTGTAATCTCTAAGTGGTGCTAAATGTTTACTTTTTCTGACTAGTGAACAGAAGCAGGTCTCTTGCAGAAGTAGGTCCTGTGATATATGGATAGGTATGCCATATTTCTTCTGGTAAGGCTCCTGTACCTTTAGCAGGCTGTACAAGAAGTGAAAAATTCAATGGCTGGCATAGAAACAGTAACTGCCACTCCAAAGCTCTGCACTCACAATAATCGGAAACCCAGATTTGAATTACACATCATGTTGCCAAGAGAGGTAGTGCCGGGGGGAGGGGGAATCATTCATTTTGGAGATTTTTATCCTTCCTTTCAGTCTACAAATAGGCTCCCTAGCCAGCACACATCAAAAGTCCACAATCATAAAATCATGAACACTTTTCCCCCCTCATAGGAGGCTGATATATACAGGATCACTAGCAGTGATGGGGACTCGAGACAAATGACTCGACTCGCAAGTGTGACTTAGCCACTTCTTCCCTGACTCGTACTCGTACTTGTACTCGTGTCCCACTGACTCGCACTCACACTCGCGACCCACAGGACTTGTACTTGACTTGCACTCGTGGGGGTAACGACTTGCCATTTCCAAGTCATTTTCCTTTAATGGCCGGCATCAACACAGGCAGGCGGAGTGGAGACCTCGGAGGAGGAGGGCAGCAGAGAGGGAGGGTTTTCAAGGGGGTGGGAAAACAAGCCTGGCTCCGAGTTTTTCCCTTTTTTGCCATCTGTTCGCCATTGGCCACAACTCCGAGCGTGAGGGGTGGGGAGGAGTGAGGGAAGGTGAAGCTGCTGCAGCGGTTCCTCCTCCTTGGCCAAAACTCCAAGCCCAAGGGATGCTCAGCTCAGCAAGGGGAGGGGGCAAGTAGGGAATAATAAATGGTTTGAATGTAGACATACTTGTTTTTCCCAAACCAGATGGGTGGTGACAAGACTGAGAGGTGAGGGGAAGGGCACAGGGGAAACCAAGTAGGTGCTTTAAAAGCCCCAGAGGCACACAGACACACACCCCACACAGACACCCACCCACCCAATTTTCAGGGGGGGAAAAGCCATTTGCCCCAAAGTGACTCGACTTGTGACTCGTGGTTTTTGGCCTTACTTGCACTCGACTCGTACTTGGGGAAAAATGATGCGCACTTGACTCGTACTCGTGCACAAAAGGATCCATACTTGATTTGTACTCGCCCAAAATTTTTGGCTTTGACTCGTACTCGTGCAAAAATGATCGTACTCGCACTCGCGACCTAGTTACCTAGATACATCCCTGCTATGGGGGGGGAGGGAATCTTGTGGCCTCTTTACTCCTCCTCCTCCTCAGTTGGTGTCCCATGGCTACTGTTGAAACACTTTCCTTTTCCGGTGAGATCATCCAGTATTTTACCTATAGGAAGAAAAGAAGTTTCTCTTGTCTGTGGGCCGTGTTGAACGCATTTTGATTTTTCTTTCTCCTCTGAGTGAGGGGTGAATTGGTCACGGAAACACTCTTGTACTCCCTCTAACAAACTACTCTAAATTTATCATAATCCACTATGCAGCAGAACTGGATCACTCTCCACAACTGCAACCCAATTTCCCCCTCAGAAAACTAAAGGAGGCAGAAGAATTCCTGAGCATCTCCACCAACATACAGTACTGCTCATTCCAAACTTTACACTGTTTGTCCTCATAATAATCCCGTGAATCATGTCACAAACATTCTTATTTTACGGACAGGAAGACGAAGGCTGAACCACAGTGACTTGTCCAACACTGCACACCGAGTCCACACAGCTGTGTTTAAAGGTTCCTTAGGTTCTAATTCAGATGTACCTCTGAACATATGTAGAGTGCCCCTCACAACCAATCCTCCACAACAGAGGGCATGTATCTCATGCAGGCCTAAGTTCCAAGACACCTGAATAGGATGAAAGACTAGAGAGGAACAAGGAAAAAAGTAATAAGAGGAAGGAAAACAGGAAAAAGTAAAGAAAAAGGAAAGGATATGAAATGGGGAAGGAACGAAAGGTAGGGTCAGAAGGGGTGAGACAAAAGTACAGCTTAGCCTCAGAACCTGTTTCCAATCCCAGGATTCTGAAACTTGAGAAATGATTGTATTGGTGACTGACCTAGAGTATGTACAAAGTGGTTTTCCCCTCGCTATTTTACTAAACAAGCAGATGGCCCATTACATACACCGATAAATGTTTTAGGTGACTTTCAGGCAGACCTGATGTCTTTTGAGCTGTAAGTGGCAAAATACTGTATGGAGAAAGCAAAAGTAAACAATTCTGTGCTGTTAAGGTAGGTAATCGTCGTTAGTCCTGAAACTCCACATGCATTGTACCACTAAAATAAACTCAAACTAGACTACTCAGAAGTGGGAAGCCATGGCTGCTGTCCAATCAGAAGCAGACAATCAAAATCACATCTCTCCACAATTCTCTGCCCTCAGCAGTACTTCCAAAATTAGGCTGGAGGCACAGATCACTTTGAAGCCAGCAGATACAGGAAGTGTACTTCTGAGAAGACAGATGTAACCAGACCCATTCCAGCCTCACAGGGATTTGCCAGGAGGCAAGGCAGAATATGTTTTCCTTCCCTTCTCCGCCCTGTGCCCATTTTACAGGTGGGGGGAAAGTGGCAGAAAGCTGTGATATGTGGCTATTGTCATACTAGCATGCACACAACCCCCCCCCCATGTGTTGAAGTGAATGTGGGGGGGAGAGACAGTGCCACCCCACATGCCAACAGACTCACAGGCCCTGAACCTAAGGCACCCTTGCATCTGGCCTGTGTGAATGTAAGTGGCTGTGTGCATGTAAGGTTCCCTCCACACAAGTGGCAACTTAAGCCAATTGTTTGGAGAAGCTGTACAGTACATGTGTAGAGATACACACAGAGACATGCACGCACAGAGAGAGAGAGAGAGAGAGAGAGAGAGAGAGAGAGAGAGAGAGAGAGAGAGAGAGAACGAACAGCTGTTGGGAGTATGACAGGTGGACACAATCCTGCTCCTCCCTTATGCATCCACTGGATGTGCAGGCAGTGCCAGCATCAGGTTGGTAACGGTCTTGGGGCAAAGTTCTGCACTGATCCCCTCATGGCACCCCATTTGCCCTTGGACTAGAAGCTACCACTGCCACTGGTACTGAAGGTTCAGGGATTGGTCTGGTCAGGAGGGTTGTCTGATGAATGTGTGCCCTCAGCCAGCTGACTAAGCAGGCTAACCACCCCAGGCTAACCACCTTCAGCGCAGGGCAGGATGTTCTACAAGTCTGAGGAATGGAAACAGTAGACACTTCTTTGAAGTATTCAGGGAATGGAGGAGACTGGGGGCTTAATTTTTGCTTTGAACCACCGAGGAGGCCAGTGCAAGACCAACTCCAAAGAGGCAAGGTCAGAACCCACTACCCCAATAGTGCTGCCATTTTCACCTTGTGTGTAGCACCCAAGCATGAGAGCATTCTTGGCTTGCAGAACTTGACCTCTGACAAGTTAAGGGGACTCATTCAAGGTGCCTTGCCTGGGGGTTCCCTAAATCTTGCAGCTGACACTGACCCTGTGGTTAAATCTTAACAAAAGGCAACACTAATCAAACAGACTAAAAAGGACATATGTGGGATCTTAGGTGAATTTAATTAAGCAGTATTAAGTTCTCACCCCTAAAACATGGGCTAATTAATCTGCTTACAAGACTTGTGCAGGCAAGTCTTAATAAGATTTTCTTCCCCCTTGTTGATGCTTCAGTGCCTCAAGAAACAGAATCCCAGGAAATCTGCTATTATGGAATGCAGGCCATCCTTATGGGCAAAGAGTTGTACCAACCTTTTGAATTTAACTTCCTGTAGGAGTTAGACGTGCTAAATTATACAAAAGAACAAGCCTGTGGCAGGGAAACCTAAAGTAAAAACACACACACGTGTGGAGTGCAAGACATAGATCAGATTGATTATTTTTCATAAAATACATTTAAGACCTATTATAGATTTTTTTCAGCGCACCAGTGCCTATCTAATATTTCTGTTGCCCTTTTACCAGATCTAGCAGTAGCTTTTTAATATCCTCATGGAGAATTTCCTTTCAAAAAACATTTAAATGACAAACCTCCAATGTTTCCACCCAAAAGCAATATGAAATGTGAGCTATCATTCCAAGTCATTATAAAAGGCTTTTTGTGCTTCTATTAATTTCTGGTTGATTTGGAATTCGTCAACCTGCCACTATGCAGAAAATCTACCTATTAGTCTTAAATTTCATTGCACATCATTTTCGCCTACCACCCTTATACCCTCTTTCCCAACAGACCCCTCTACGTGAGCTTTATGCCCCTCTACATAAAGTTCTACAAACCTTAGGTAAAGGTATCCCTTGACAATTAAGTCCAGTCGTGTCCATTTCAAAATCGAAGAGCCAGCGCTGTCTGAAGACGTTTCCATGGTCATGTGGCTGGCATGACTCAACACCGAGGCGCATGGAACGCTGTTACCGTCCCGCTGACGCGGTACCTATTAATCTACTTGCAATTTCTTGCTTTCGAACTGCTAGGTTGGCAGGAGCCGTCGCACGGATTCGAACTGCCGACCTTTCGATCAACAGCCCTTCCTAAATCTTACACCTGAGCCAAGAATAGAGTGCTGTGCATCTCTCCTTCCATTCTTCTTAGCCTGTGATGGACTTACATTAGACTAGTTCTTCCTATGATGAGGCAAACATGCCTTTAAAAAATTCTACTGAAATAATAATAATGCTAAGAGGAGTGTACTAATAAAGATGTATTTATCCATAATGGAATTATTTCACCTTTGAAAAATCGTAAGAAATATGAATGCAGAGATAAATACAAATGTTAGCTTTTATTCAACTACCCTTGTGAAAACAATGAATAGAATGCTAAAATAATTTGTAAAATGCATCAAAGAACAGTGAATAAAAAAATTAGGCCCATGTATTATGAAAATTGAAGCAACATTCCAAAAAGGACCTTAGTAATACTGTATAAAGCAAGGAAACAAAAATCACAGCGTCAATGGTTGTGCAAAGCAAGTGAAATACAAAAGTGTTTATTACAAAGTGCTGGGTATATCGGAGATATTTTTCTACTGTTTAATGTAAGATCATCCCACTGAAACTGAACTAAAAATATACGCTACTGTTCAGCAAAATAAGCTACAGCACAAACAAGAAAAAAATAGAAGTGAAGGGATTTGCTGGGGATCCTCGTTTGGCAAAAATGCAATTCTCTTCTTCAGAATTGGTTCTTTTTCCCTCCTCCTCTCTCCACACACACACACACACTCACACACTTCCATTGTTTTCACTTCTCAGCCCTCTGGCTGGCTCTGTTTCATAGGTGCATGCCTACAAGTGGGAGAGTTTAGCGTGTATGTGAGTAGACTGTTTACAAAAGTTATGGTAGTGCTTCTCAGCAGCCCATCGAGAATTCCAGGAAATGGCCTCTGTTATTTTATTCTAGGTCAATGTCGTCTCATGACAGGCAGTGAAGCTGACACAGGACTGCTTGCTCAGACTTACAATCCTGTAGTGAGGCCTCAATGGGAGAGAGAGCAAGAGAGCACGAATGAGCCATGAGTGGGCGGAGTGCCTTCCCAGCACTCTACCAACCACAGCACAAGGAATTATGATAAACACCACTCTGGAAACAAGATACAACAGTACATTGTGTTCTTCTTCAGAAAAACATCCAGACTTCGGCTCACTTCAAGTAAACAGTTAATCTTGTTTACCTTGTTTTAATTTGATGAGATGCTAACTGAACAATCCAGAGTGCACATAAAATGAGAAGGGTTTTTTTTTTAATTCCTCTTTAAAGCGAAGAAAAAAAAAACACCCTCTCAGTAACACTCTGCCACAAACTAGTCCAATGTGCAAAGCTTCTATCTGTGTGCACTAAGGAATGCTCCCCCCCCCCGCCGCTCAAACTGACTTAAAATGTTGCCAAAATAATGCGTCTTTGCAAGCAGAACAAGTGTTGGAATAAATCTAGGACTTTCTTTTTTGAAAAGTTTGCAACAAAATATAAATGATTCATTAATAAAGTGCTGGTTGCAAAAAATCATTAGCCAATGAGGATCACATCCCAACCCCCATCCCCACCCCAAACATCTGGAACAAAGAACACAAACCTTTAAAGAATAATTGAATAAGGACCTGGGATGCTTTTTAAAGCTTATTTTCAACAGAATGAAACTCACAACAGTAATTAACTATAAGAACACATCAAATAGGACACTGCAGTTGCTCATTATAATGTTTTTAGGCATTAATTGATAGTATCTATCGCTCTATGCTGATGGTGTATATGATCTTCTGGGCACATGATAACCTACAATGGTCAAGGAGGCTAGGTACAGATAAATTCCCCATAGTTACTGAACATTAAATGACTTTTTAAATGTTGTTTTGAAGTAAACAAATATGTTCTCATTTTGGTCTAAGGTGCACAATTCAAGAATATTTAATTACAAAATTTAATCAAATTGATTTTCTGCTATGAAGAAGCAGCTCTGTACTTATTTACCTCTGAATCCAGCAGGGTATCTTTGGGGGTATGCCACAGATTGGTGTTTGGTGGTTTTTATTACCGTAATTATTGACCTCCGGTTTTTATAGTTGCTGCTTTCCGCTGGTTGGGTTTTTTTAATATTGTGTGATATATGTCTTTTATATTTATTTATTTGTGTTTATGTTATATAGTTATATGTATTTTAATGTTTTTGTAAGCCACTTAGATGCTCCTCAGGGAGAAAGGCAGGGCATATATTGAATAAATAAATAAATAAATATTTACCAGTTAATGATGGCTTCTCTGAATGCTACGAAATTCTTCCAGAAATAAAGAATTAAAATTAGACTGAAAAGAAATTCTAAATGTTTATGATTGGAAATTAATAGGATAATTTAAACATCTTGGGTCACATTCTGGTCAGTCGGGCAGGAGGTCTGGATCAGTTGGTAGAGTTGCCGCCTCGTAAGCCTGAAGATCGGTGAACAGCAGTTCGAGACATGCCGCTGACAAAAAGCTGTGAAACCCTCCGTGAGGAGAGATAAAGCTGCCAGCTACGTTGGCGAAGCGTGGGAGGCGAAAGCCAGTGAGGTCAGACTGCAAAGGATACCATCTGGAATGTATTGTTCATGAAAGATTGAACATTATATATACGCCTTCTGTTCTGGGGGGGGGGAGCTTGTGTTCATGACGTGCACTTCCATTCACAGAAGCGTCACTCTGAATGCGACCTTTTAAGGTTTTGAATTAGGAATTGCAAAGTCACATGAATATCAAAATATTCTAAGACAATATATGAAAATCTGTGTTCTAATTATTTACACCAAGTAAGAGTTCACGCTTTCAATCTGATGTTTAAGTACTGATGATAGCATTGTGAACTAACAGCTGTAGCTTCCAGGTGCCTGAGTGATCTGGAATCTATGATTTTTCCAACCTTATTTTAAGACTACAGAATCACAGCTTTCTGCAGTTGATGGTTTAATTAAACAGCATGCTTCCATTCAACATATTACCACATTTGCTTCTGGGCACTGCTGCCGCCTATATACCGCACAGAAACGAAAGAGCCAATCTGGTGGGTAGAGAATCTGTTTAATTAAGCAGTGCCCACTCCCAAAGCACTCAGAGAGGTGAAATCATGATCCAGGTACTTTGGAATCAAATTGCTCATCAGTGCTGCTTGTACAGGGCAGCCACAAAGTCCCTGCAGGCTTAAATGGCTTCAATCCCAAATCCACAAAATCTCAGGCACAGGGACTTTGTGGCAACCCTGTACATATTATTAAGTAACTATAAAGCTCACACATATACAAACTGCTAATGAAGTGATATACGTAAAAGTGAGCAGCATGTGGTTAGCAAATGGACACACACACACACACACACACACACACACACACACACACACACACAACTCCTGCCAGAGCAGAGGACATCCGCAAGGTCCCCACTTGGTTTGCTTTTCACACGAATGCAAAAATACAGTATATACGTTTCATCAGGCATTGGGATTAAGCTGAGCTGCTTCTTTTCTGTTGTTTTAGTTGGTGCTGCTGTTTATGATTTTTTAATTGCATTGTTTTTATCTGTTTCTGTAAGTTACCTGGAGTATCCCCAGCTGGGGAGAAAGGCAACATATAAGAGTACAGTACAAGGATAAATAACAGAGACAAGGTTACTCTTATAGGCTATCCTTGATTCAGATTAACATGAGCACTTTTCCCACGGTTTTCGCACATCAAGGTGGAGATGGAAACACAGATTGTGAGAATAGGCTAACAGGAAGCATTTGAGTTGTAGACTAGCGCAACAGCTGGAGTGAAGTACTTTTCCAGAACTGCCCCCTTCCCAAAATACGCATAACTCTCTTGTGGTCCAACCAAAATTCAACCGTCTTCAATGGTTTGTCCTACTCTCCTGCATCAGCAGCATAACCATGGGTATAATCCCTAGAGAGTTCGCAGTCAGCCAGTGAGGACACATGCTTGACAACTCTATTAAAAAAAAAAAAAGTAGAAATTATTTCTACTTGATAATGTTGCTTAAAAAAAAGACACCAGGAGACAGAGACATCACCTAAACTACTGTGAGCATACTGAAGAATGATAATCAAAGTTAATCAATAGCAGTCTCACACTTACATAGGGATTTTCATCACAATAGGCCTCAAAGAGTTTGACAAACTATCTTTAAGACGGATCTTGGGTCTACTTTTCTGCTCCAGCAACATAATCAGTATTTCCCTGAAAGGGATGAGATTCCCTTTATCAGCACTGAAAAACAGGTCTATTTACTACTAGCCAAAAGCTTAACACAAAAGCAAGGAATGCCGTATCTAATCTAAACTACACAGGGTATTGCGGGAGACTGAAGGTAATCACACAAATTAGAACTGGACAAGGGCATTTTGTTAAACATCATCAGTTAAGTCATGCCCAAGCTGCATGAGTAATATAGAATGAGTAATTTAGACTTGGATTTAATTTCTTATCTTTTATTCCTGAATGAGGGTACCTATAATAATATGCTGAGACAGAGTACTGACACAGAGAAAAATAGAGACCTCGAAAGAACCAGCCATATCCTGTCTATTTAGTGATGTCACCCAGGTTCATAACTAATTTGTACAACCCATGAATTTGTCCAGCTTAATCTCAGTTGTACAAATCAAGCAGCATTTCTGCCAATTCTTCTCCAACTTAGAATGTAAAACAAGAGATTCTGCACATGTACTGTCAGTGTTCAGCACACCAGGCGGCTATAACTCAGCTATTTTGTAGGTGTACACACAAAGGGGATTTCTGTGTGTGTGCTTAATGTTAAAACCCTTTACTCTTGCTGAAACGCTTATTGATTGCTGTGAAACATGAACTACAAAAGGTAGCTGCTTTGTAGGTGCATGTACAAAAGTTCAATATTTAAACGTCTTTCTCTCAGTGAACTCTTGTTGACTGAAACAATGACAATTACCAAGTTAGCCACTTCGTAGAAGTGCAGTGGACCCTCACTTTACAAAGGTAATCCATTCTGGAGACACCAATGTATTGTGAAAATATTGTAATGTGAACCCAATAACGCACTATTTTTGGTCATTCCTTTCAAGACCTCGGAAGTTGACGTTTCTGTCACAGATCTAAGCTATTTCCCACTCTAAAAGGTGATTTAAAAGGTCCCTACTACACTCTTTAGAGGCCATGGTTATCAGTTTACTTTATACAAAGTTGTAATTATAAAACACAAATTACAATGCACAAATTACAATGCTGTATCCTTCCTTCAATACACACAACCATAACGTTAAAAACGCTGCTGTTGGATGAGATGCTACCAAATGCTTGCATTTGGCATTGCTGATTGGCTTATCTATCACTCACACAGTCCTGTTGTAAGCCCATTGTAAAGTGAATAACTTATTGTATAGTGAAACTTGTTTTAACAAGTTAAACAGAGAGTCGTCGTAAAGTGAACACCTTGTAAAGTTGGGGTCCACTGTACAAAGTTCTTCAATGATGCTAGTCACTCACCATCATTGAAACTTCTGTTGATAGCTACCGAGAAGGTCCCCAGATCACTCAACTAAGCAGTCTTTTGTTGGATTAGATTATAACCTTCTCTACTTGGATCAATTCTCCTGATGGTTTTTTTGCAAACATTTAAGTGTTCCCCATGCACATCTAAACCCCTCTCTTGTTTGTTTTGGCAGGGATGGGTAGATATCCAAGAGATTCTCTGCCATAGCTGATGTTGGAAACTACAATTTCTAGGGAGTAATACAATAAGGAGCATTTACACAGCATCATCAGTGCACACGTGCCAATATTACAGATACTTTTTTCAGAAGTGTTTTTGTATGCTGACCTCTTACTAAGACCTCTAGATCCCCTGCCAATATATGTGGTTTAAACTTTCCTTTTTCAAGCGTTCAAATCAGCTCTCCTGTAGGGATATGTGATGAGAGCAAAATAAATGCCTGCATAAACTTTCATCAACCTAAGTTGGTCCAAATATAGATCTGAATGGGAACCCAAAGCAAATATAGCATTCAAAGCTGCTATCACTTTATTCATCTGAAATCTCTCATTCACTGGGACTACCAGCTGGAACAATTCTCCTTGAGTAACCCTGGTCCTCATTCCTAAAATATGAGATATAAGAGCAAAGTCAAAGCTTTGTACAACTTTGTCCTTAAAAATACCACCTCCTGCTGACACTATGCACTATTATTGTTTCTACACTGTCCTCCACATAACATTCTCACCTTGGGTATTCTCTTCAGTGAAAGTGTGTGTGTGGGGGGGGAAACCATACTGTCTAGGGCCAAGCAAAATGTGATCCTATTTTTACAGGTGCTCCTGGCTCCAGAAGACCCAAAGCATGGTCAAAGCTACAGTAATGTCCGATTCCCTCCTAGCCTAGCCTGCAATGTCAAGCATACTTTATTCCAAGTAAGTTCTTCCACATCCCACTCTTTCTGCGTGGCTTGGGAAGAAGAGGAGGTCCCACTGTTTCACAGCATGATCTTTGGGGAGGGAAGGGAAAGAAAAAAAGTGCCCATATGGCACTTCCTCCTTCCTCTCCTTCCCAGAGACCAGTTGGGACTGCTTCCAGGTACTTTCTTCAAAGGACTCCTGGGAGCAACCCCCAAGACACTAGGAGGCTGCCATGCAGGGGCGTAACTGCCCCCGTTGGCGCCCGGAACACCGGGGGGGGTGGCGCCCCTGTAATTGAATAGGAGGCCTCCGGGAGGAGGAGGCGACCCCCCCTCAATCGGGAGAGCCGGCTCGGGGAGGTCTTCCCCGGCCGGCTGCCCGGGGCCTTCTAAGGAAGGCCCGCTGCGAGAACGGTATTTACCGTTTTTGCGCATGCTCAGGCGCATGCTCAGACTGTTTTTTTTTGTTTTTTTTTGTTTTTTTATTTTTTTATTTTATTTTTTTTTATTTTTTTTATATTATTTTTATTATTTTTTTATTTTTTTTATTTTTTTTCCCCTTGTTCCCTCAGTAACAGTCTGAGCATGCGCAAAAAGAACGGTATAAATACCGTTCTCGCGCGGGCCTTCCAGCAAGCCCCGGGTAGCCGGCCGGGGAAGACGTCCCCGAGCCAGCTCTCCCGATTGAGGGGGCGGTCGGACGCGAGTCTCCGAGTCCGACTCGGACTCGCGGGCGGGGCGCCCTTCGGGCGATGACGCCCGGAGCCGGTGCTCCGCTTGCTCCGCCCTACTTTCGCCTCTGCTGCCATGACACATGACAGTCTAGAAATTTAGTCTGAAAATCAGAATATTCATCATCTGACTCCAGATTTTCAAACTAAACTTCTAGGCTCCTGCAACTTCCTAGTGGGGCAGATCATCTCTGAATAGGAGATGCTCCACATACTCCAGAAGGCCGCATGTTTGGCACCACCATTGAGCAGATAAAGTTATTAGAGAAATACATTCTCTCTCTTACAGCCCAATCCTGTCTAGCAGGACGCAGAGGCGCAAATAAGAAAAAAGTTGCCTGCTGCATCCTAAGCAGGATTGGGCCTGCACCGGCGCAGCCAGAGACCTCCTCTGGGTAAACGCACCAGCCACCTCGATGGGGCTACTCGAATGTGCTCCAGCTATTTTGCTGGCGCACATTTGAGTGCCCTATGTAACAGCAGACAGGCCCAGGAAAGGGGATAGGATACAGTGGAGGAGGCCTCTGATGATCCCTCCCCCTTCCCGGGTTCAGCCGACCAATCCCACCCACAGAACTCCCTGTTCCGCCCTCTCCATGCCCCTCTGCCACCCAGCTTCCCCGGCGGGTGCAGCTCCGGATCTGCAGTGAGAGCGGCAGAGCGCACACTCCGCTGGTCTATTTCTAGATAGGACTGGGCTGATAGTCACAACCTGGACTGCCACATTTTAACCTGGTAAATTATGGGCAATCTAGCCATCTATAACATCAGTAGGGCAAATGAATAAGATATCAAGACACTTGTTGCAGCCATAGTATAATCCTGAGTATCTAGACATTAAATATGGAATAGAAATGACAAAGATATTATGTATTATATTTCTACAAAACTGACTCGTTAGCTTTCTTTTTCTCAACGTCTATTTAATGTTGTTGTTTTCTGCCTTCAGAAGCAATCCCCACCCACCCACAGACTCACATTTGAAAGGAAATGCACAATTTTATCTTTATACAAAATATGGGCAAACTTCACCCACCTCTTCTTCAATTGTCTACTTATTATGGAAAGTACAAAGCTGGCTTATACTGAGTAAGACCATTGGTTCATCTAGCTCAGTATTGTCATCACTGGCTGGCAACAGCTCCCCAGGGTTTCAAAGAGGAATCTGCTCTACCTGGAGATGTCCAGGATGGAACTTTCTGCATGCAAAGCATGTTGCTTGGCCAGTGAGCATACGAACAGCCAATACAATTTACGAATGGGTGGACATTCTAACCACAGTTTCTAACTAAATATGCTGGAAATTAAGAGAATTTTACAGAATAAAACTAATTTAACTCTCCATATGTTTTAACTTAGAGGTGAACTTTTTAAAAACCCATATATACAAACAAATACAATGGCATAAAGGGAATGCATTTTATAAGCATTGAAGTGTGATACAAGTCATTCAGCAGAGGATTAAAAGGCACACAGAAGTTCTTGTACTTCTCCAACTTGTCCCTCCAAGATTTTGGGGGTTCAAAAGACAATGTGACAATAAGAACACAAAGGAAAGTCGAAGTCATAGCAACTGAATATGTATTAAGGAAAATCCAAAGGTACACTCAAACTCCCCCAGTGAGTACAAGTTTCATGTAGCTAAGGAGTAGGCAAAAACAAAGTACAGTACAGTAAAACACAAAGATAAAGCAGGTATAGGGGAGGGAAAAGAAATACCAACACCATTAGCAAAGAAATAAGGGAAAGAGGAAAAAAAGGCTAGTCCACACTGCCTGTAACTCAATAGCAAAACTCTCTTTAATTTGCAAGGATCAAGTCATTCCTATTACAGTTTATTTAACCATTAGTTATAGTTCGCTTCTCTTGCATTATGGAATTTGTGGTGATGTATACAGGGGTTCCCAAGCAGGAAAAATCATTAATCAATGGAAGCACCTTCCTCCTCCTTCCCTTTCACTAGTGTAAGGGTTTCCTTTTGTTGAGGGAGAAGGGGAGGAAGAATGGCAGCCATTTTGGGGCTTTTACAGTGTTCAGTTTGAACACACAAAAAGCCTCAAAAACTTAGAGGGCAAGCTACCTGTAAGTTTCTGAGGCTGTTCAAACTGAATACTGTAGGTCACCTATATGTAGTTTAGAATCCTTATCTCACCCTGTTAGGATTCACAGTAACGTTTTGGGATCAGGAGTATCATCAGGGGTTGGCCAGGTCAGGCACTGGCTGAGGGACCATCCCTTGAAGCCCCCAGTACTGGAGGCAGTGGTGGTGCACGTTGGCTGAGAAATTAGAGCTGCCATCGCACCAGCACATCTTTCTACAAGTGGAAGCACCTTCCAGAGAACCTTGTGTCATTGTGGGGCTTCTAAAGGATGCTATCGTTGGCTGGTGGGGAGGGCAGGAGGAGCTGCCACTACCCAATGTTGGAGGAATGACGGTTCAACGCTCTTGGAGGGGCAAGTGCAGGATTTGTCCCAGTGCCTCCAGCAACCTAGCAACAGTGGCGTACCTAGGTATTCGACACCCAGGGCGGGCCGCTCAAAGGCACGGGTAGTCCTAGCCTCCACCTCAAGATCCCCCAGTGGAGGCAACTGAAAGCGAAGGGTAGATCTGGTCTTCACCTTGAGATTCCCCCAGTGGAAGCCAGGGCTTCTGGCTGCTCAAAGCATAGACTGCTCAAAGCCTCGAGATCCCCGGCAGAGGCCAGGTCTATTGGCTATTCAGTGGCGCATTTGACACCCAGGGAGGATTTGACACCCGGAGCTGACTGCCCCGCCCTTGGTATGCTACTGCCTGTCAACAACACTGTTTGGGATGTTGTTTTTATTCAGAATAGGACAAATCATGCAAACTACATAATAAGGTATTATTATATAGATACTGAATAAGACTACAACTCAAGCCCAAGTTCAGCTCACTACTTACTATACTTTATCAGTCTTACAGTGAGGCGTTTCTATGGTAGGGGCCCTACCGTAAGTTGCGCCCCGTACTAGTACCATGTTTGCAAACCGGAGCGAGGAGGCCCCACCCCCTCGCTGTCGGAGCCATTCCGCGCAGCGAAGGCGAACAGGCAGGACTCCCTGCCCGTTCGCCTTCGCTGCGCGGAATGGCTCCGACAGTGAGGGGCGGGGCCTCCTCACTCCGGTTTGTAAACACGGTACTAGCACGGGGCGCAACTTACGGTAGGGCCCCTACCGTAGAAATGCCTCTGAGTTGCTTTGGGCAGCATGCTTTGGGTAGCAAACACCAGAGGGGATGATGCTATTTTCCTGTTTCTCGTATCAATATCTGCAAAAACAAAAGAGTTCCAATCCAGAGCAGGAGGGCATTGTTTGATTTTTCATTTCTGGTATACAACTGTCTAAGGCAGGCATGGCACTGTTTTGGTTCTCTACTGCAGTCTCAAAGACTGATTTGGCAGATTCCAATAAGTGAGATGGCTTCCTTTTCCCATGCTTACTTAGAATGCTCAAAAGCTAAGGCTGTACACCTTCTCTCACAGATATATCTGCTTCAAATGCAGAGAGAGCATGTACATTTCCCTGCAGGTGCAGATGCACGGACAGCATCTTTAAATATTCTAAAGAAGCATGGGGAAAAGTTAGATTTGAAAAGGAAATGCAAAAAAAAACCGAGATTGTTACAAATATCTATATACAGGGGGTCCCCTTTATAAGTTTGGGTTAGGGACCAGAAAACTTGGACTTATAGTATAACAACTTATAAAAGGGGATTTTCCCTGGTAAGAAATAAGGGGTTGCAAATAGGGGTCACCAGGGATTTGCGGCTAAGATAGTGTCTGTGCAACAAATCCAAATATCCAGGGAGGGCAAGATACAAAGGCTGCTTTTTTCCTCTATATTCTATACACACCTTCTAGCAAGTAAGTTTTATTGAACTCTATGGGGCTTACTTCTGCATAGAAATGCATAGGATTGCAAAGAGACTCTCCCTGTTACTCTAATTAATGACACACAATGCTAAAACACAACAAATTCCAAAATTGACAAAATAGTACTGTAATACTGTAAACAACAATGTCCTTTTAAGTGCTCAAGAGGGTGGGGGGAATAGAAAGAAGAGCACACAGGCATGGCAACACAAAATGCAAATATCCAGCGTTGTCCCTTTAAATGTTTGGAGGCGAGCAGAGAACGCAGGCACAGCAAAGGCAAAATCCAAGGCTGTTCCTTTAATAGCTCCAAGGAGAAAGAAAAGCTTGCAAGAGACATAAATGCAAAGGATTTTAAGGTGCAGAACCTCAAAAAGTGGAGGACTTACTTAAATGCAGGAAAATGTATAATAAGGAGACTTATAATGGGGACCCCCGACTGCTTTTCCAAGAAATTCCAGTTCCTTATATTTTAAAGAAATTCCAGTTCCTTATACTTCGCGAAAACCGGAAATGGCTGAAAATCGCTGTTTTTCACCGAACTGAAGATCGGGGAGGCCTGCAGAGGGTCGCGCAGGCCTCCCTGAAGCTCCCCCAAGCCCCGTTAAGTAAGGAAATTGCATTTTTGGCGGACCGCAAAGGCACTGCTCAAAGGCAGTGTGGAGATCGTCAGCTGCAGCGCGGGGCATGCTGGGGCGAGCTCTCAGGTTCAGGAAGAGAGCTCGCCGCTGAGCAGAGGGGGCAAAATGGCGCGGTAAAAATCAGATCGCCGTGGCAGGCAAGCTGGGGAGAGTTGGTGCTGAGCAGACAAATTGAAGGAAGGAGGTGTGTCTTGCAATCGATGGTTTTTGGGGTTTTTTCTGCTGGTGTTCCTGAAATTAAGATGCGCCTTAGAATCGATGGCACCTTAGACTCGAAGAAATACGGTAATGGTTTAGCGGCATGTTGGAACCTGTGCAAGTGGCCCACAGCCGTTTTGGCAATTTGGTACTGTAATTCTTCATTCTGCAGCTATGAAATCCAATTAAAATATACAATGATTTTGATTAGGACAAAGGGCATTATGTTAGATAAAGATAGAAAAGCATGTTACATAACATTACCTTTCATCAGGTCTGAACGGTCAAAGGCATGACAAATCAAACTCCCAAATCCCATACACAAAAGGCTTCTTCCATTTCTAAAAACTGAAAGATCCTGCACACTGCTTGAGTCATATTTTTTTTTGTTTCAGTTATAAGCTTTTGTGTTTATGGATATAAGAATATACCAGAGCTGAAAGAATCCTACTACAGAACAAAAACATATTTTTCACATTATTCCAATAATTTACTAATTACTAGCATGAAGAGGTCTTCAAAATAAAATATGAGCTGCAAAGGGTCATATGCCTTTATGCATGTTTTATTTGTCATAACTGTAAAACTGGAGCAATTATAATTCAATAATGGAAGATGACTGATCATTGACTACCCATGAACAATATTCTCTGAATGCTCCTGTGACTGCGAGAGCAAACAGATTTTTCTTTAGAGCCATCTTCTGTGAATTCTATTTTCAGTGGATACTTGTTTTCAACATGCAAATGCACTGGCTTGCATCCAGAGCAGCATGCTTGCAGAAGAAATGCTGCCAAAAGTCAACTGCCCCATTCTTTCTTCTTTACTGAAACCCCTTAACCCAAAAGTCAGGTAGGGTGCCCCTCATCCATGGCATGATATGCGGTGCACAGGGGGCTGCAGCATAAGAGGCTAGGGAATGCAGAAGCCAGGAAGGAACCACTCACAGAGCATTCTTCCACTCACAGTTCTCTTCTGGGTATAACCTCACCTCCCACTGCACTCCTCTTCCTTCCTTCCACTGCAAAGAATGCCACTTCCATCGGTAAACCTAGCCCTTAGCACTAACGGGGGGAGATCCATTGTGTTTAACCTGCATTAATGATGGGGATCAAAACTGTTTTGTTCATGAGCCATATCGACTTGAAGAATGATAACACTGGTCTACAAAAAAATGATATTTTTTTTCTGGCCTGGACTTTTGCAGCTGTTTTAGACTACGTTTGGAGCGCTGATTCCAAATCTGGCATCAGTTTTTCTCTATCACATCAGGTTTTTGAGATATCAAATATTGCATTTGATAAAATCAATGAAAAACAGCAAATTTACACTGGTCTACAAAACAAAACAAAATCTGGCCTGGACTTTTGCAGCTGTTTTAGACTAATTTCAGGGTGCTGATTCCAAATCTGATATCAGATTTGCTCTATCACATCTCGTTTTTATGCTATCGGCATACCCCATTTTCATTGATTTTACCCAAAATTAACTCTTTGTCACTTATGATTGTAAGTTGTTGTGAGTCAGTGACTGCTTTAGTGTTAAAATATGGTCCTGTATTTTTAGGATAGTGTGTTTATAATATCATTTAATGTAGATATCCACATTTATTTAATATTTTCCTTCTGCAGGGCGTGATCTAACAATGGCTACAACAGGGGTTCTTAACCTGTGGTACGGGTACCCTTAGGGTATGCAGACCTCTTACTGGGTGTACACCAAGCACTGCCCCTTATCTGCCCCATCAGCAGCTAATTAAGTGTTAACATGGATTTTAAATTGCAATTATTTTCAAAGCCCTTCTGTCTCTGATTTTGGTTTTGGGCTTATTTTTGTACTTTGGAAAATGGGGTATGCCGATAGCATAAAAACGAGATGTGATAGAGCAAATCTGAGATCAGATTTGGAATCAGCACCCCAAAATTACCTTAAAACCATTGGAATACCTTATGCCAGAAAAAGTGTGTTGACCAGTGTTACCATGAAGTTTTTCTAATTTTTACCAGTGTAATCTGCAAACTGAAAATGGTTAACAGGTCTTGACATGATTGACTGTAATGGTTCCAAGGTACCCAACAACACTGTCTGCGCAATCCTGACTAAGGATCCGGCCAGTGGCCCAGGGCTGCCCGCTGGATCCTGATCCTGTACACAGGATACCTGGCGCGCGCCAGGCTGGAGGTCTACTCGGGGAAGGGGACACTCGTCCCCTTCCTGAGTGTAAACCTGGGCCGGCCCTATCGGCCTCCTCGGATTTCCGCCAGCTGGAATATGTAGAGGTGGCGGGAGTATGTAAAGCTGGCGGAAGTAGAGGAGGCCGTGTAACGGTGTAGCCGGCCTAGCAGGGACGGGGATATGGCCAATGCCATCCCCCGCCCCCTCCTGGGCCGGCTAGACCAATGGCCCTCCTCCCTCGCCTGGCCGGACCGCCCATACAGAGCACTTAACCAGAGCACTTACCTTCCGCCGCCATCTGCGTGGAGATCTGGCGCCGTAGTGAGGGAGGCCAGCCTTGCGCTGGCCTCCCTTACTCCCGAGTCATCGCAAACGTGCTTTATGGCACGTTTGCGTCGGCTTCCAGCGACGGAACACTCATTCCGTTGCCAGCACCGTCAGGATTGCGCCCTGTGAAGAATAAATGGAATCTTCATTTACTTTCTGAATTATATCACAGTACATAGTTGTTACAGCCTACTGTTCATTGACATTAAGTTGTTTGACCACAAAAGCAAGCTAAAAATCAAAGTAATGAATGGCTGAGCCAATTCAGAGGTTACAACAAAGGTTAGAACTGGTTCAAATGGCTATTGTCCTCCCCCTCCCCTGTAAAGCTTCTTGTCAAAATCCTGAGAATCTCACCTTTGTTTCATAAAAAAATCAGTATCGCCTGTTTAAGCAATGTCATTCCACATATTGCACTGAGACAGCAGAATGTGGGAGAAAGATGTCAATAGATACATCAAACATCTAAAAACAGAACTGACGCTGTG
Organism: Plestiodon gilberti rubricaudatus; assembly: GCA_026170595.1. NCBI lineage: Eukaryota > Metazoa > Chordata > Lepidosauria > Squamata > Scincidae > Plestiodon > Plestiodon gilberti. The sequence continues at coordinate 45,586,223 of JANXHW010000004.1, forward strand.
TATGGGGATTCCATGCTGACACCTTTCCAGATAGATCCTATAGAGGCATGTTATTATGTTCATCAGGCAAACAGAACCCCCAGCTCATTTATGCAACCAGCATGAAATATGAAATACATTTCATGGAGAGATGAGTACCAGCACATACTTGATAGTCAACTGGCCTACTGATTATAATGCAGGTGATCATTTTGTTCTAAAGGTATGAGGATGCTATATTGCAGCTATAGAGGGAATTAATTGATCTCCATGCGTGACAAATTAATCTTGATAAGAACTTGTACTTCAAGAAATGCAATAACTGATGTCATATGAGATATTTTAATACGCTAGTGTTGGAAAACTCACAATGTAAGCAATTTCTGTTAGATAAAGATAGTGCCAATAGTTTTCTTTGCACTCGTGACCCACACATTTTGAATCTTCTTTTGATGACAAAGAGGGCAAGTAAACTGAAGAGAGATCACGAAAATGTAAGGATCAAGGAGATACAGTTGGCCCTCCCTATCTGTGAGGGTTCCATTCTTGAAACCTCCGCGGATACTGAATTCTGTGGATGGGGGGGGGGAACGGTACTGCAAAACACTGTAAAAAAAGGTAAAAAACGCACGGGTTTTACCTTTTAGAAAACAGAATGCAATGCATTCTGGAGCTATTTTGGGAGAGGGGGGGAGTCGCACGACCCAGAAGAGGCTTCTGGAGTGCAATTTTAACTTGTTTAAACAAAAACATGCAGCATTTTGCTTCTAAAATTTAAAAAACATCACGTTTTTTACCTTTTTTTTCTTTTTATTGTGCTGGAAAGGTGGACCCCCCCCACACAGGTCCAGAATCCACGGTGAGTCAAATCTGCAGATCCCAGATCCGCGGACAGAAAGGGTCCACTATACATTCAAAATGTCTGAGAATAAGCATCTGCACTACAGTACTACAAAAGAAATTAGAGGCTCTGTTCCACCAGGCTTCCACCCATATTGTCCCTCTTATAAATACCAGAAATATTTCAGCTCTAATTTGCAACATATGTAGAGATTCCAAGGACAGTGCATTATCTGCCAAAATGTCATATAATTATCAAATTAGCATTTCACTTTCCTTTTTGTAAAAAAATGCAGACTGCAACACGAACTTCAAATATACAAATCCGAACCATATAAAATTAGTCAATAAAATGTCTCCTTTCAAATGTCTGTTCCCAGCTTCACTTGTCCAAATAATCTGCTACCACCACAGGAAGTTTGCTGGTTGAAATAGAGTTAACCACATATTTTTGCTATTGTCCATGTAGGTTTTTACCGATCAAGATTTAATTGTAACAATTGGACATATGCCAATTTTACAGAGTCATTTCCACAATAATCTAGAGGCCATTCCTCATGAAAAAGATAATTCTGTATATCCCACAACATTTTCATTGGACTCTCTGTTACATATATACAGGCATAGATGGGATTCTGGTTAATTGACTATTATTTGACCACAGTGCAAATTTTCTGTGGAAAAGCAAATTAAGCTTAGTTCACAAGAGGTCTGTTTCCATCACTAGCTACAGGCTCCCAGAAGTAATGGATGGAAAGAGCGACCCCCATATCTAAGACAGTGTTGTGTGAGAGTCAAAGTGACTAACAGCGCAATCCGACTTAACTTTTGTGCCGATGTAACCAGCAGCGCAGCGAGAACGGGAGGCCCCAGAACGGAAAAGGGATTCAAATCTCCTTTGAATTCCTCTTTTGGAGGGGATTTGAATCCCTTTTCCGTTCTGGGGCCTCCCGTTCTCGCTGCGCCGCTGGTTACACCGGCACAAAAGTTAAGTCGGATTGCGCTGCCACACACAGAACAATGGTCTGATGCATTCATGCCCTGATGCCTTCCATTCTGCCCAGTTCCCTTCATCTCAGTCAGTCAGACCTCCATGGTTACTTGCTTGAGTGTCAGTGTCAGCTGGTTATTTTACCAACACACCAGGTCATCTGTCTTACCCCTTCAACTTCATTATGCCTACCTGCTAAGAAAGGCGGGATACAAATCGAATAATAAATAAAATAAGCAAATACTGAGGACAAAGAAGGAGAACATTGAGCTTTGGTGTGGTAGGGAACCCACTGTCCCGCTCCCATTGCATGTGCCTCATCGTGAAGGTCTTTGACATAGTCAACGGGTAGGGACCTCTCTACTCACAAAGGTGGACCCCGCAGGTCCGGAATCCACAGTGAGTCAAATCTGCAGATCCTGGATACATACACAGCTGAAACAGTCACAACTTCATTGAAAAGCTTCAACTGTAGAGTGACTTCTGAAAGTATGACAGAGGAATAGGAACTGTTGCCATCTTTCTGTTCTTATAAGGCCCCTGGTCCTCAGGAAATTGCCTAACAGATATAGTAGCAGCAAGTGCAAGCTTTCCCCATTACTACATCTCCATGGTGGGTAATACTACACCTGTTACACTACTGGGCATAAGTCGGGGATAAGACGGCATTGGAACTTATTTTAAACCTGAGAGAAAAGCTAAATGGGAAGCACAATGTAGTGTGCTAAAGGCCCCAAGGCAAAAGCTCAGATGCTATTTATGTTCAGTTATTAGCGGTACATTTCAAAGTACTCTTAGGAGGATTAATTAGTTCATAGCTTAACATCACTTTGAAGATTAAACATTATAGGAATAATTTAAACCAATTTATGCCAAACCCTTTATTGTAATCTGGTGGTTACTGCCTTTTGAAAAATGTTGAGAGAAACATAACAGTTTCAGTTGTAGTATCGAAGCTTGGTTAATTCCAAAAGACTGTGTAGCTTTATTGGGCACATACCGGTAAGCATAATGTGGAAACCCATATCAAAAAGTCAACAAATGGACAGATCCATTTTTTCAAGTGATCCAGTGTACTTCCAAAGTGTTCTAATATAATCAGATACTTGGTATCAGATATACTTTAATATTACTTCCACAAGCTTAAACTGACAGGGAACTTGTGAAGGACACAGTGAGTAGGAAACAGGAATTTTAGATACAGTTTTGCAAAAAATGAAATAAGCCCTACAGCACAAGGAATTGCAGAAGATGAAAAACAGAGTGATACACAGGGTTTGTCCACTAAAGGGACCCGCCAAGTGACTCAGGCAAGTGAAAAAAAAATCTAGCTCACACTCCAACCCCGATTATTGTGCTTGTGGTAAGAATGCTTGATTATACCTACAGGTACGTTTATGTTTTTCTGAAAGTCTTTGCAAAAACCCTGCTTCCTACTACAGTACTCCCCCCATATCCGCTGGGGATATGTTCCAGGCCCCTCTGTGGATACTTGAAACCGTGGATAAGAGTGAACACCCCCTTCATGGTTTCCTGAGGGGCCCCCCACCCTGCCTCCCCTGCTGGCAGGCGTGCACGCCCCCCCCAGCTCTTATTTTTCTTTCAGCAAGCTTTGTTTCTTCCTTAAAACAAACAGAGAAGCAGCCTCCATTGCAGGCAAGTAGAATGAGACTAAGTCCTAGAGAGGCTCTGCAAGGTTTCTGTTAACCTTGAAGAGCCTCTCTAGGACTTCTTGTTCTACTTGCCTGCAACTTCTCCTGTTTAAGGAAGAAATGAAGCTCACTGGGAAAAAAGTAAAAGCCTGTGGGGGGGTCTCCCACAATCCGTGGATAACTGAAACCGTAGATAGTGAATCCGTGGATATGGGGGCCCACCTGTAGCTTTGTAGATTGTACTGACACATACCTACATCTATTTATCAGCAGCTTGTATAGCAAGTAAAGACTCACAATCCCCAACAAGTTCAGTACAGTGTTGCTCACACATTTCTGATATACATGAACACAAGTTTGCTGCCGCTTTCCAAATGGACTCAGGTTGCAATCATACACACACTAAATGGAGCTTACTTTTAAGAACATAAGAAGAGCCTTGCTGGATCAGACCAAAGGCCCATCTAGTCCAGCTTCCTGTGTCTCACAGTGGCCCACCAGATGCCTCAAGGAGCACACAAGACAACAAGATACCTGTATCCTGTCGCCACTCCCTTGCATCTGGCATTCAGAGATAGCCTACTTCTAAAACCAGGAGGTTGCTTAAGCCCATCATAGCTTGTAATCTGTGGTGGACTTTTCCTCCATAAATCTTTCCAATCCCCTTTTAAAGGCATCCAGGCCAGGTGCCTGTAGCAAGGAGTTTCACAGATTAATTATACGTTAGGTAAAGGAATATTTTCTTTGGTCCATTCTAACTCCCACCACTCAATTTTAGTGGATGTCCCCTGGTTCTGGTGTTGTGTGAGAGGGAGAAGAACATCCCTCTATCCACCCCATGCATATTTTATACATCTAAATCATGTCCCCCCTCAGGTGCCTTTTTTCTAGACTGAAGAGCCCCAAACACTGTAGCCTTTCCTCATAAGGGAGGTGCCACATCCCACTAATAATTTTGGTTGCTCTCTACCGCTCCATTTCCAATTCCTCTATATCCTTTTTGAGATGTGGTGACCATGGTACAATGTGGTCTTACCATCGATTTGTACAATGGTATAATGATATTCGCCATTTTATTCTCTTATTTTAATGATCCCAAGCATGGAATTGGCCATCTTCACAGCTGCCGCACACTGGATCGACACTTTTATAGAGTTGTCTACCAGCACCAAGATCTTTCTTCTGATCTGTCACAGACAGCTCAGAATCCATTAGCGTATATGTGAAGCTTTGATTTCTTGCCAAAAATGTGTGCAAGTTTTCCACAAAATGGGCATTACTTTACACTTACTTACATTGAAGCGTATCTGCCACTTTGCTGCCCATTCTCTCAATTTGGACAGATCCTTCTGGAGTTCTTCACAATCCCTTCTGGTCTTCACCACCCGGAAAAGTTTAGTGTCATCTGCAATCTTGGCTACCTAGCTGCTTATCCCCAACTCCAGGTCATTTATGAACAAGTTGAAAAGCACCAGTCCCAAGACAGATCCTTGGGGCACACCGCTTTTCACCTCTCGCCATTGTGAAAATTGCTCATTGACACCCACTCACTGTTTCCCGGTCTTCAACCAATGCCTAATCCATAAGAGGAACTGCCCTCTTATTATCTGACTGTGGAGTTTTCTCTGGAGCCTTTGGTGAGGGACTGTGTCAAAAGCTTTCTGAACATCCAGATATATAATGCCAACGGGTTCGCCCACATCCACATACCTGCTGACCTTTTCAAAGAATTCTAAAAGGTTCATGAGGCAAGACCCTTGCAGAAGCCATGCTGATTCTTCCTTAGCAAATCTTGTTCTATATGTTTTAAGATTTTATCTTTGATGAGGCTTTCCACGATCCTATCTGGAATAGATGTTAGGCTGACCGGCCTGTAGTTTCCCGGGTCCCCTCTCCTTCCTTTTTTAAAGATTGCTGAGACATTTGCTACCCTCCAATCCTCTGGCACAGTGGCTGTTTTAAGGGGCAAGTTGCATATTTTAGTCAAAATATCAGCAACTTCATTCTTTAGTTCCTTAAGCACTCTTGGATGAATGCCATCTGGGCCTGGTGACTTATTGATCTTTAATTTGTCAATTAAGTCTGAAATGTCTTCTCTTTAAACCTCTAATCAGGAGGGGCCATTCGGGCAGCGGTATCTACCCAAGGTCTTCTGTCATGAATACAGATGCAAAGGATTCATTTCATTTCTCTGCAATCTCCAAGTCCTCTTTTATCGCCTCTTTCCCTCCCTCACCATCCAGCAGGCCAACCATTTCTCTGGAAGCGTTCCTATTTCTAACATATTTGAAGAAGTTTTTATTATTATCTTTAATACTGCTGGCCATACGCTCCTCAAAGTCTTTCTTGGCTTCCTGTATCATCTTTTAACATTTCTTTTGCCAGAGGTTATGTTCCCTTTTATTGTGTTCCCTTTTATTTTCCTCATTAGGGCAAGACTTCCATTTACAGAAGGAAGCTTTCTTGCCCTTTATAGCCTCTGTAACTCTAAAACTCTGCTTGTTAGCCACGTTTGTTGTTCTGAATAGACATGCATAGGCTTGCATGACCAGCTGCATCGGAGGAACCATCACTGAATAAACTCTACAAAGTCATAGCCCGAGTGCAGATGAAGAAGTGTAAACGTGCATCCCTATTTCCACTGCTGCAGTGAATGGTCTCATCTACGTAGTCAGCCTGGCGGCCAAGTCCCATGCTTGAGCTCTCCATGGTACAGAACAATATCAAATGACTAGAGCAGGGGTGGGGAACCTTTTTGGGGTGGGGGGCCATTTTCCCATGGGGAAAATTGGCCGCGGGCCGGCCGTAAGGCCGGTCGAAATTCCCCCCACCGCAAATTTGACCCCCCCCCGCGAATTTACAGCACCCACCCACCGCTCACTCGCCCACACACCCACCCACCGACCGCTCGCACTCTCTCACTCAGGTGACGCGTCACCTCGGCGCCTCCTCCTTTTAAAATCGGCCTTCCTGGACCTGCGCAGAGCGCAGCTGAGGCCAAGATTGCCCTCTTGGCCGGCATTGCGCTCTGCGCAGGTCCAGGAAGGCCAATTTTAAAAGGAAGCGGCGCGGGAAGGCAGCGGCAGCGGCGGGTGGTGGCGGAGCCTCCAGTCGCGGGCCGGATCGGGCCGGTCCAGTGCGGGCTGGACCGGATCGTCCCGCGGGCCGGAGGTTCCCCACCCCTGGACTAGAGCAAGGATGTGTCCACGTGACCCTACTGAAGTGCACTTCAAAAATTCAGGGACATCATGTCCTAGCCCAGATGGACAATAACATTGCTTTTATGGACTGTAAAGGGGACACAAAGACAGACCATCTGAAGCAACCATTTTTGACAGGTGGAAATTTTCATCCATTTACTTTGAACAAATCACAAAAAGGGACACAACAGAGGTGAGCTGACTAAGTCAGCAGAAAACATATCAAATGCAGCGATGGAGATGGGGGAATCTTCAAAGTGACTGCTCAAAAATCAGGCACCCAACAGTTAGAAGACTCAAAGGTTCGTCTAGTGATACTAGTATTAAGAAGGAAATTGCAGTTCAAGCTGGAGAGGCCCAGCTGAAGCTTGGACCCTGCCTGAGGCAGCTCAGTTCCACCGCCTCTCTGTGCGCGCACACACACACGCCTCCACCTACGCATGCTCCTCCTTGCCAGGTGTGGGCAAAGAGGGTGAGGATCAGCAAGCCAGAGCTTGCTCCCTTACCCGGAGCTCCAGTGCTGCTTTCTCCATTAATGAAAACACAACTTGGGCCAGTGGCAGCATTGCTGGAGGCAGAAGCGTTGCCGGGGGGGGGGGCGGTGGGCCCCCAGGTGACAAGCGAGGATGTGTGACTAAGCGGCAGCAAGAACCACACCATTTTGGCGGTGGGAATAGCGGGCAGCGGGGGCGGCACTGGGTTTGACCCACCCTCCCGCCCTGCGCCTCTGAAGGGGTTTGCAGCGGTGACATCACTTCTGGTAGTGACGTCACAGGGGGTCACATTGCAATGTCACAGGCTGGAGGAAGGAGCAAAAGAAAAAAAGACTGTCACTGCTGCCTCCTCATTCACACCCAGCTGCTTAGGAAAGTAGCAGGGAGTGGGTAAGGAAAGGGTGGTATGACAATCTGAAACCTGCCCCGTTACCTGGAGCTCTGGTGTCATCTTCTTCTTCCTCCGCACTGTCCAGTTTCAAACAAACAGGAATTGCGGAGCATGCTCAGCAAGTGAGAAGAAGATCAGAGAGCCAACTGATGCAGCTCTGTGGATAGGAGGGGGGCAGCAAGCAGACACAGGATCAGTGCCACCTTTCATCAGTTTGCTGCACCCCTCCAACTCAACACAAGCCTTTCAATTGGCATCATGGGCAGGCCAGCCCTGCCATTTAACATGCCCTTCATCACCCCAAGGATCATATGCAGATTCTGAGATCAGTCATCAGAACTGATTCTGGTAGGTGTCTCCATATAAACTGCTCTCACCCAACAAGTGAAAACAAGAGCTAACATTTATCATTAAGGATTCATTACTCTCAAGTGTCTCTGAAAACCTGGCCTCTGGATCCAAAACAGAAACAAAATCTCAGATGCCATGCACCACACCAGCATTATTTGGCTTCAGCCTACTGTTCTGTGCCTGTTCCGTGCATGATGTAGTTTCAACAATCAAGACTAGCAAATTTTCTTACACACAAGTCTGATTTACAATCACCTACTTTTACAAGATGGATTTTTAAAAGTCTCCTATAGTTGCATTTCTTAATCTGTTAGAAACATCACCATAAGTCTTGCTATCTGTTGTGCAAAAAGACAGCATCTCCTTGGATGCAGGAGCACTCTAAACCTCTCAGTTTGCAAGAGGCGCAGACTGTTCTAATATATAACCTATGACAAGTCAGAGAGCCTTCATGTAAACTAGCACGCAGATGACTAACAACTCTGTTTCCATCAGAAGTGCTTAGTCCTACGTAAGAAGTCTGCACGCGAATAGATCTCCCAAGCAAAAGTTAACCAGCTGCAGCTGGCTCCCAGCTATAAAAAGCATTAATGAAAACACAAATACTAACTTTTGCCACCCCCACTCTTCAACCCCTTAGTCCCTACGTCAAGGCTCTGCAAAGACATCACTTTCCAAGTGCTGTGTATGAATGAACTGCTTGCTCTGAACTAGCTTGGTCTGGTTCCCTGAAGTTTGTTTACTGAACAGCATGTGCAGAGACACACATGCTGATCATGGGGGAAATAGGGGGAGAGAGAAATCACATGACCCTTTGGCTCAGGCAATGAGTATTACTGATAGCCTTGAAATATGTGCTTTTCTATGCCAAAGACGACCAAGAGAAGAGTGGGGGAGGGAGAGGAGGCTCTAATAACGAAAAGTACTAATCTGAAGACAAAAGCAAGTAAATATGTATTAATAATTAAAAGTGTGCCATAAAATATTAGTGAATGTAAAAAAAAACCATTTAATGCACTTAAGTCTGAGAGAACAGAACCTTACGATGTATTTCTTTGCTCTCCTACCATTATAAAACATTTATTTTGTCAAATGCATATGTACATGCACAGAAGCATGGGATACTACTGTAACGCTATGTAAAATATTAAGAATTTCGACAAAGAGCATGAGACGTTTAACTGCTGCAGTTACTCTAAGAACATTTACTGTAGGCAAACCAGTATTCTTCTTGATTCTTTGAAAATTTTGACCAACATATAAAATTATTTTAGCTGTGTGAAATCACTGAAACCAGATAAACTTAAACCCAAGAATTTTTGCTTAAAGGGCTGCAGATTCGTTAAGGTAAAGGTATCCCTTGACAATTAAGTCCAGTCGTGTCCGAGTCTAGGGAGCGGTGCTCATCTCCGTTTCAAAGCCGAAGAGCCAGCGCTCTCCGAAGACATTTCCATGGTCATGTGGCCGCCATGACTCAACACCGAGGCGCATGGAACGCTGTTACCGTCCCGCTGACACGGTACCTATTAATCTACTTGCAATTTCTTGATTTCAAACTGCTAGGTTGGCAGGAGCCGTCGCACGGATTCGAACTGCCGACCTTTCGATCGACAGCTCATGGTTCAGTGGTTTAACCCACTGCGCCACCCTGTCAACAAATGAAGAATACACATAATCATCTGTATTATTAATTATGTAAGAGAATTCCCATAAAAAATGAAGTACGGCTGGTACAAATATAATGCAGTCTGTCCCTGAACTACATAGATTGCAGGTAAGGCCCCCATCAGACATGCAGTTATTCTGTGTGAAAATGCATCCGTGTGTGTCAACACATGTAGGACTTGCAACCCCCTGTTCGCTCCAACCTGGGGGGTTATTAGTGGCAAAAGCCACGGTAGTCCTTCCTCGGCATTGTCAGTCATCCTTTGGCAGACTTCTTGTGTCTGCACATATCTCCCGTTGAAAGGGGCGCAAGTTCTCCCCTGAGGACTTGCACTTCTGAGGGCTGAAAACTTCCTGGTTCAGGCATATCATGTGATTTGCAATTCCAACATTCACAGGGAAGTTATTTGCCTTCATTGTTCAGTTCTGATCTCTAACCAAGAAAGCTAGTTCCCCCAAGGGGGTACTCCTTTCCAAAGATTTGGCTCCCGTCCCTGCTTCCAAGCAGGGAGATTCCCCATTAATTGATTGTAGGTGCCTGCCTATTGATTGCGGTCACCCAGGATGACCTACCCCAATTGGAACCAGGGAAGGGAGCCACACAGGCAATGTGACAAGACAGTCAATTCATTTTCGCTGAATGGCAGCCAGCCAAGTACACCCTTATGTCTTCTCACAAATGTAACGATTTGGGGACCGCAACAAGAACAAGGCAGTTTTTCAATGGGGAACATGGGCAAAAGGAGGAAAGTGGGGGGGGACCCACACATTTCCAATGTTTTGAGATTTCTAAAAATAAATATTTCAAAGGAAAAGTTATGCCCCAAGATGCTCCAGTCTAGTCCAAACAATTACATAAATAAAATGACTTAAATATCTAATTGGGCAAATAATTAAACCTGGATTTGCAATATTCTCCCCAGTAGCAGGTGTGTCGGTGATTGGAAAATTACTACTATTGCACAGCTTCAGTTTGGCAAACCTGTCTAACAACAGATACAACAACCACAGGCATATTACGTAACTGGCCAGTCCAACTTTAATAAGAAAGTTCTTTTCCCATGTTCTGTTGTTTAACCAAGAAGGTGAGGTTCACTGCAAGCCAACCGCTTGCAGGTCACCCAGGACAACTTCCTCAAATGGAACTAGGAAAGGGAGCCGGTGGGTTGACAGGGTAGGCAGCACTGCTGGATCCGTGAAATTTCTGCCAGAAGACACTCTCTACAGCTACTTCAGCAGTAAGGCACTAGATTAATTCATGGCTCGAATAAAAAGATGGTTTTTTTGGAACAAGCAAGGTTTTATTTTTAAAAGGCTTTACTGCTAGGTTAGGTAAAGTTGACCCCTGACAATTAAGTCCAGTCGTGTCCGACTCTAGGGTGTGGTGCTCATCCCCATTTCAAAGCTGAAGAGCCAGCGTTGTCCGAAGACGCCTCCATGGTCATGTGACCGGCATGACTCTCCTTGCCGAAGCGCGTAGCATGCGGCTGGAACACGGAGCGCTGTTTACCTTCCCGCAAGCGGTACCTATTTATCTACTCACATTAACATGCTTTGGAACTGCTAGGTTGACAGGAGCTGGCCAAGTAACAAGAGCTCACCCCGTCGCGAATTCGAACTGCCGACCTTTCAATAGACAGCTCATGGTTCAGCGGTTTAACCCACTGCGTCACCCGCTGGCTAGGTTACCCGCTAATAAACATTCTGAAATACAACTTAAATGGTGTGATTATTGCATGCAACGCAAGAAAGGTTACTTACAAATGCGCACAAAACAAGTGCTGGCAAATGGATTTCAAGAAGGGGGGTTACGTATCCCCTTAATGATGCAACCTCCTATCGCTCCCGTCCTTGGCTCAGCTTGTGGAGGCTAATCCTTGGACAAATAAGCCTCCATCACAGAGGACTGCCTCTCCATGAAGGCACTCATCATGCACTGACTGCCTTCAACAGCCCCAACCAGCATCTTTATATCCTGGGACCTTTGCTCCACCAAGGCCTCGAAGCCTGGTGGTCATATTGTCCAAAGCTCACTCCTGGCTGGCTGCTGCCTTCTCCATGATCACATCCCAGGCCACAATATCTCTGTCCTGGAGGCAGTTGAAGGTTCCCATGAGTTTGTCACTCATTTCAGCGTTTGCCTGCAACAGCTCCCTGGAGAATGCAAGATGCTGCTGCTGCTTCTTCCTATTCCGCAGATGTCACATCCAACCTGGTCATCTGAGGTCCCTGTTGCTCAATTTCTGCAAAGGAGAGCATGGTACGGTATCCATAAAATCCTTATAGCAGTCAGTGATGAATTCCTGAAAGACATAACCCCCCCCCCCCAGTTCTCCCCACTCCTGCTGACAGGCCATGCCCCCTACACCTTTCCAAAGCATTGGTTTTAAATAGTACAATACTTGTCCAACCCTTTCTGTGGTCAGTGCCGAAGGTGGGAAAGATATCACTCCCCCTTCCAGCTCTCCCTACCAGGTGGCCTCAAAAAGTGACGCAGAGCCGGTGGCGGCCTCGGGGTGACGTGTGGAGCCTCTGGAGGCCTCGGGTGACGCGCGGAGCCTCCGGAGGCCTCGGGTGGTGACGCGGTGGCACGGGGGTGACATATGTCACCCCCCCCCCGGCGGCCCGCACCCCCCGCCACAGCCCAACGACGCCACTGCTTCTTCCCAGCAAATGTCTATGAAGGCTCTCAACTCCTCACCCCACAAAGATTCTTTAGATGGGGAAGAAGCCCCTTACTACTGACAGGAGCAGCTGGAACAGTTGCAACACCAGTTTCCTTCATCATGGGTCACTCTTATTCAGTCAAAATTAAAACAAACTCCACTTTTACACCTTTCTCTCCTACTCACCAAAAGCAAGAGCGAGAAGACGCCTGCTCTTTAAAGAGGAAAACAAGCTGTAGCAAAGGAGGGCTCTGCCAGGACAGTCTAGGGTGTCATCTCATCTCCTCCAGGGACTCAAACTCACGGATATCAACAACTATGTGAGTTTTGCAACCACATGTCCAAAACCGTCAGAAGAGTCAGATCTCACTGATTAAAACGTGTAAAGGGTATTTGGCTTATTCAATGGGAAAACACACAAGGAAACCCACATGGGTTTTGCATCCAAACATGTAGTTTATCCATGGAAAACGATCATTTTCATGCAACTTTCTTCATGTTTGGTTTGGACCTAAGAGATAAGGAACTGGCCCCCGGGACAGGGCACTCTCTTGCACTAGTATCTCCCTTCTCCAGTACAAATCCCCACCTCCTATCTGAACCATGATTAAGGCTTAAACTAGCACCAACCTTAAATATACCGTATTTATTGGCGTATAAGACACACTTTTTTGTCTACATTTGTGACCCAAAATAGTAGGGTGCGTTTTATACGCCAATACTAAAAAATCCCTTTTCCCCCCTTGCCCGTTTTAAAGCATTTTCGGGCTTACCGCGTTTTTCCGGAGCCAGAGAGCTCCCTTGTTCTTTCTTCCCTAACTAACCTATCCGATCTACAGCTGTCGGGTTTAATTTATGCACGTGCATGAGTTGAGCTTCTCAGCAGCCAGCAGAGGGCGCTGTGCTCCTCAGTTAAGTTCAGCTGAGCTGCAGAGGGCCTAGTTTTCCCAGCTCTCCTCGGAAGGGTAAGCTTCTGAACTGGGCCTAGTTGGGGAGGATTTGGAAACTGCATAGGTGGGGTGGGGTAAGAGTTGAGTCTGGGTTTTTTTTTTTTGTACTTTTATGTTGTTTACTTTGGAAACTGTGCATGGGTGGTGTGGTGTGGGGGAAAAGAGTTGAGTCTGGGTTTTTTTTTATTTGGGGTAAATGTTTTTTACTTTGGAAACTGTGCATGGGTGGGTTGGGGGAAAAAGAGTTGAGTCTGGGGTTTTTTTTGTGCTTGGGATTTATGTTCTGGTGCATTTTGTTCATGTGTCTTATTGCTGTGTGTTTTAAAAGAGATCCTAGTATTTTTGTGCAATTTATATAAATTAGCTAATTAAGCAGCCAAGCAGTAAGTGGCCAAGTGGCCCAAAAATGCTTTAAATCTTTTTTTCTTGAAACCCAGGGCCAAAAGGAAGGTGCGTCTTATACGCCGGTGTGTTTTATACGCCGATAAATACGGTAGTTAATGCTAAGCAGTATTCCTAGTCAGAGAGGGTTGAAATCAAGTTCAAATTCTGGTTAGCAGGGATGCTATTTATCATTAACAGTCATTTATTTTATTTAAATTTATTTTAAAAAATTATACCCCACCTTATCCTATGCCGAAGGCAAATGCCCAAGGCGGCTTAGATTGATGCTAACATAACCTGTAAGAATAGTTCAGACCAGCACGTAGAATTGGGGCGTGTGTGTGTTACACTACTGAGGGAAAAATTAGAGAACATATTATCTCGCCAGCCATTCCCAATCATACGATCAGGGTTCATCAAACCTTCAATGACCCCTATTATCTGCTCTTTTGGCAGTTAATTAAGAGGATAAAAAGGGGCTGTTCCAGAGGCTTAAGTACTCTCCCTCCAATATCCATTATAGGAAGTATAATACTCCTATGGCTTGTGGATGTGCAATTTTTTCAGAGATCTTTAATACATTCATTAAATTAACAAATTTTAGCCACTAAAGCAGCAGTGGGGAACCTCCAGCCCCAGGGCTGGATCAGGCCCCCGAGGCCATCCGGTCCGGCCCCCGGAGAGATTGCCGGGAGGCCGCCCAACCGGCCCCTGGAGGCTCCGCCGGGTCCGCGCGTCACTTCCGGAGGCCAGGAGAGGGCCTTTGCATGTCCTCCCCGGCCGCCGCCTCGACCCCTTCTCACCAGGCCGTTGGCCATTTCGCACATGTGTACCACACCGATGAGGGCAAGCTCTTGCCCTCTTGCCCTCATCGGCATGGTATGCCAGAGGTGACGCGCGGTCCTGGCGGCGGCTTTGGACGGTGAGCGCGGAGCCTCCGGAGGCTGATGGGGGGCGGGGGCAAAAATTAACTAAATAAATAAAAATGGCGCCCGGCCTTAGGGCTGGCCCTCAAGCAAATTTCTAATATTTAAAACAGCCCTCACCAGGGAAAAGGTTCCCCGCCCCTGCACTAAAGGATGACTGCACAAGATTTATGGCGCAACCCACACTAAGTATAGTGGCCCGGCGAGTAAGCGGCGCTGGTGGAGAGGCTGGTGCCACTCACTTAGCCCAGAGCCACAGTCAGTGCTGACAGACGCAGGTAAGTCATGCGTTGGTCGGAGCAGGGGTGTGGGTAGGGCGGACCGGGGAGGACTGGGAGGGGGTGATTGGCCCACTGAGCCAAGGATGGGGGAGGGATTATTGGCAGCACGCTCTGCTGATTCCTATCACCCGTCGTAGTCCTGGCCGGGCTTACATTGGCTCCTTGGATTTGAATCAGCCAGTTTGCCTGCACACATCCGAGTAGGCCCATAGGAATCACTGGGGCTCTCCCCAGGGGAATGGGACAAATGTCCCTTTCCCCGAGGTGTGCTCCAGCTCCGCCAGTACTGGCCCGATCCTGCCTAGGATCGAGTGCAGCGTACATTTGATCGCTGCGGCGGCCCTTGGCAGGATTGGGCTGTAAATCTAGGCCTCCATTAATCTAAATGATACACACAACAACTTTGCACTGGAATGCCTAGACTTCTTCTGTTTCCAGCCTTGCTGTGAGGATTTTACAACAGTCTGAAATAGCTGCTCCAACATCATTACAATCTACCTCATTATCCAGGCCAAAACTGAAGCATCTGGTAACATAATAATAATAATAAATAATAAACCAGTATGTATATACTGCCTTTTCTTTGGTCATCGGATTTCTCCTCCGACTTTAATTCAAAGACGGCTTACATGGGCAGGCTTTCTTAGCCCCAAGGGGTTTTTACAATATAATAATGTTCTAATCTTTCGTAGAACCCTTCAAACTCCCCCACATAGACTCTGCAATCAGCTTGGCGTGCCGGCAACTCTCCGACAGACACTTCTGGCCGTCTTGAACTGCCGTCCTTCAGATCTTCAGGCATATATGAGACGGTCGCTCTACCACTGAGTCAGACGTCCTGCCTAAGATGTTATGCAGCAGGCATACTTGGATTTTGGTTTTCAACACAATGTTCAAAGATATAAATATTCAAAGTGAAAGAGGTCAAAAGAAAAGGAAATTCCATTCTTTTTACATTGACCAACTTCGAGACATTGTTGACAGACGGCAGGTGAAGAAAAATTACTACTCCCAAACTACTGACTAATATCTAGTACAGGCAGATCTCGATTTATGTGGAGGTTTCATTCCTGAAAAATGGCATGTATCTCAAAAACACGTAAATGAAAACCTGCTTTCCCATAGGAAACAATGGGATTGGCTTGGGTTAGGGGAAAAGTCAGTGAGTGCTCATATTGATGACTGGTGAGTATGGAAGGAGGCTACTGGGAGTGAGACAGCGAGGCTGCCCATGTTGAAAGTTGAGAGAGTTCTGTATCTCGGGGTGTTTTTGATAAGTAGGCTAATTGTGTCTTTTGTGTGGCTTTCATTCCCCCCCCCCTTCAAGATCTCTCTGTAACACTGCACAGCTGAGCACATGTTCCTGCTCACTTTGTAGCTACAGTCAGGTTTGGATTGTCCTCGTGTAAGACAGCCAAAGCACTCTCAATTAAATAGAACGCCTCTGTGAACTCGCTTAGCTGTCAGAGTTTGCATGACATCAGCCTCTTCTTTGCTCTCCTTCTCCTCATGTTTCTTCTCCTTCACAAGGTCAAGCAAATCTTTGGGTGAAAGCTCTTCTTTGTGAGAATCTAATAACTCCTGCACATCTTCTAACTCCACTTCATCAAGACCCACTTTCTTAGCCAGGCTCACAATGTTCTTTCAGGTCGTAGATACATCAGTTTCAATACCCAAGCCTTGAGTGTCAAACGCTAGATACAGGCACAATTTTCTCCGAACTCCATTCATACGCAAACGCCCAACAGCCTTCGATGCCTCACCAACAAGCATATTACAGTCTCTGATGTTTAACAACTTCCAGAACTCCTTGTCATTCTCCCATCATCAGTAGCCTTCACAGCAGCATCAAAAGTTTTATTGAGGTAATAAGCCTTAAACATGCTAATCACATCCTGATGCATTAGCTGGATGAGAGAGGTGGTGTTGGGGTGAAGACAGACAACGAGAGCTACCAGTATTGCATATACTGAATTGTAGCTCTAGGGCTGGAAAGTTACCTTTACCTTGGACTCTACTATACTATTAGATAACCCATAAGAAAACAACAATACATCTTCTTCCATGTTCCACAAGGGTCTGCTTTCTGAATTTACTGCAGAAAGATAATAAGAAAGCAGAAGTAGCACAGTTCCTACAGAGCATAGCAGCATTTATATAACAACTTCATAATAATCTTTATAGGTTAATATTAGTTTCCCATATTGCAGAAGGGGACTGGGAGATAACAGAGTGTTCAGGAAGTCAGTGAGATCTGAAGTTAGCTCAATATTTATACATCTAGTCACTACACTCTACTAACCCTCAATAAAAGAATGTAACATACAGCTGCATTCCACTATCAACATTCAAGTGTGGCTATTCATTCAAATGCAAACATACACAATGCATAAAAAAATAAAGAACAGTAAAGCATTTTGGTCAGGGGAACAGTTCATGTTCATACTACAGTACTGAACATGTTACCTTGAATTTGCTTTTAACAAGCATAAGAGCTGTTAAATGGTATAATCAGTTGATGCAGGCTTCAAAGTAATCATCAGTTTTGGCTAGTGTTAACCCTCTATAAACCTAAACTGAGCGTAATGCATCATCAACCGGCATATCTAATTAAAATGTCACCATTGCTATTATTTCAGCACTTTTAAATGAAGTGTTATGTGCCTAAGGTCTAATCTAGGGATGCCATTAAAGCCTCCACCCCACCCACCCACCCACGTCACCACCCAACATAGCTGGAGAAGGAGTGAATGATAATTTATCTCAACTGCTGTTCTTCCATTAGTTGACCTTCCCTTCATTCTCCCTGGAGGTCTCTCCTTGTCAGGACCAAAAGGATCAAACCAGTGGCCCTGTGGGTCAGGCACTGATTGCCTATTCCTTCTGTAAATGGGTCTACTCGTGGAAGGACAGAAGTGACACTGGTCCAAGCTAGGCTACAAACACCAGACTCTTTCTGGCCCTAGGAACTCGGAAAGATATCCCTTGGTTATCTACCGGTAGCTCCCAAATCTGAGACACTCAGGGATTGGGGAGCTTGTTGCTGAAGGAGACTATCATGCTCCCCCTTTATGCCTCCAAGCTATCTGCCTGCCTGCCTGCCACCCCCTCTGATTAAAGTACTTGCCACCTCTCCAACTGTGGCTTGGACTTTGATCATTCATTCACCATGCTTAATCAAGAGGTGGTGCAGTATAGTGGCTAAGAATGGGAGCAGTGAGCCAGAAAGTCCCCAGTTCAAATAGCATCTCAATTATTCTCTTACTAGGTGGCCTTGGGTACTATGATGGTGAGCCATTATTAACTCAGCCTCCCATTTGAAATGATGTAAGGAGTACTAAAAGAATATACATCAAACGCTTTGAACAACTGAAATACTCTA
The DNA here is from genome assembly GCA_026170595.1 of Plestiodon gilberti rubricaudatus. Classification (NCBI taxonomy): domain Eukaryota; kingdom Metazoa; phylum Chordata; class Lepidosauria; order Squamata; family Scincidae; genus Plestiodon; species Plestiodon gilberti. The sequence continues at coordinate 45,604,375 of JANXHW010000004.1, forward strand.
TAAATTCTATGCTAACAACAATTATTAGTTATGGAATTATTAGTTATGAAATTTCCTTTGAGTAGATGTATTAATAAGTAAATTTAGATACATAACGTAATTTGCACAGAGTTCTCCTGGAGAGTCATCTCAAAGAGAAATGTATCCAATAAAGCTTCAAGATAATTAAGTAGAAAATAGGACTTTTAAAAAATGTCCTGGCAGCATAAGCTCTTTCCAAAGAAAGAGAAAAATATAAGCAAAATAACAAGACACAAATCATTTGGGGATAGCATCCAGCAAATCCTGTATAAAAATGATGGATTTCCTCCCCCTGCACACTCTGCAACAGTTGCTTAGGATGAAGCTTTAAAATAGAATCAGATCATCATACTTCAACATGCTGCGGATATACTTTGCTCAACAATTAAAAATTGTCACCATGTAAAGGTTCCCAAACAGCAATTAGATATCTTTACAGCCCAGTCCTGCCTAATTTTAGGGAGTCGCAAAAGTGCCATAAAGCACTTAGTGCCATAAAGTGCCATAAAGTACTCCTCTGGAGTAAGCGGCACCAGTGCAGAGGCCGGCACTGCTTACTCCGCCACCTACCTGGACCTGCATCGGCCAAGGCAGGTAAGGGTCACACCAGTCAGCACAGGGGCATGGGTAGGATGGGCTGGGGTGACAGGGAAGGGGGCCACTGGTCAGCCGGGCTCGGGAAGGGGGCGGGAATATCAGTGGCGCGCTCCGCCATATCCTTGTCCCCTTCCCAGGCCGGCCTTCCCGGATATGTGCCAACCAACAAATATGAAGCTTCATTTATAAGACATGGAAATGTTTCTATCATATAGAGTTCAGTGAGACACATTTAAGTCGTCTGCTTCCTGTTTATCTTGTACTTGGAAAAAAAGTGCATCCCAGAAGTATTAACAATGTTCTTAAAAATCATATGTTTATGAATGTTTTGTTTAGAAATGTTTAGTTGAAAAAATGAATGGTATGCTGTAAACAGAATGAAAGTTGCCCACAAAAGAAAATGGTTTGACAGATGCTAACATCTGTGAACATGGATTTTCCACAAATGTCCTTTCCCCTCTCATCCTTCTTCAACCACAATAAACACTAATTTAAAATGTCTTGTGTAACTCAGGCTTGGGTTTTCCTTAGGGTAAACACAAACGAGTGACCTCAATTCCAATTTACCTACCTTGAAATGTTAGCAATAGCATTGGACCCATTATCTTTACTCAGATGACAATCTTGAGATAAATTTAATGGGGCTTGTGCCAAGACAAATACAAGCGAGTGTGTAGAGGTTCACAGCACAGAAAGAGCAAAACTTATAATAAAATTTATGAATAATTCAGATCTAAATCAGGCTAACCAGAAGTAGCGTATTTAGTATTGCACAAGCACAAATGCTATAAACTCATTAAAAATCGTTGGCGCATAATCACTCCAACTAAAAGGATTTAAATTGCATAAGGCAAATTAAAATGTACATATTCCTTACTCCCTGCATTTTACACCTCATACAAACTACTAAGCATCAAAACCACTTATTAGTCATTAGTAGGTCCAGGTGGTCTGAAAGACAAAACATGGAATTGAGATCAGACTGCAACTATCTATAAATCCTGAAAAATAACTTGAGTGATCTTTATATCTACCAAGTTAAATCTAGCCAAACACAAACTAGTTTTTAAGAAATCTACTAGAGAGGGAGGCTTGGGTTCCCTTGACTTAAGTTACATCTAAAATAGAAGAGCCCACAAGGTTTGGCTGCACATAGTAGCCAGCCATGGTTTCTACCTGGCGAGCAAGACTCGTTCTTCTCATGTCTTGCTCTACAAAAGTATAAAGGTGCATCCTTTGTACCCACTTCCTGGCAAGGGGGATTTACATCGCTAGGCTCTGTACTGTGGCACAGCCATGGATCCCACAGCAGCAACCAGAAACAGTTCACCATCACCACCACCACCACCACCCAGCAACATGTTACCATCTACAGAATGGCCTTGCCATCAGCTTCTGCCTTTTGCTAATGGGGGTGAGAGAGAGTGTGAGAGCGGAGCAGTGGCGGCGGCAGCAGCAGCATCTGGCCCGCAGAAGGCTGTGCTTACTGGGAGGGGAAGAAGAGAAGCAGTGGTAGTGGCAACAAGCAGTGGTGATCCCAGCCCAGCAACGAAGCAGTACCCCAGTCGATTTCCAACTTCTAAAGGTGGGAGTATTTCCCTGGGCCAATCTTTTGGAGAGTTTTGAGGGCAAGGGCCCCCACCCAATCCCAATTAACTAACCCCCGTTAGTTGATAGAAGACCATTGGTGGCAGGTCTAACAGTGATTTGTCATGTGGTAGGTGGGTCTTAGCTCTTGGTGCTGCTTGGCTGCCTTTGTTGTTCTGTTATTCTCTTGTTTACTTGTGCTTTGTTGCTATGGTTGTGGGGGTGGCATTGTTCCCTGCCGGGGGGGCATTTGTTGTTGGTATGCAGATAGCATGGGAGGGGAGACTGGCACCACCTTTGTGGGTGGTGGGCCGAAAGAGATATGGTGGTGAGAGTTGGGACTGGCCACCTCAATTGAAGGAGGGTTAATCATAGGCAGATTATCCCTCTTTCTAGTCCTCCCCCCAGCCCTTGGAGCACCAGTGTCCCTGGCAGTGACCCCTGTAGCCTGACATTGCTGCCTGGCCTGGAGGAGGGCACTGACTTGGCAGATATAATGGAGATCTGGTTGGATGAGCCTAAAGGGATCTCTACCAGCTTTGTCCACAAGATTTCTAGGCGATGCAGCAGTCACAGCTTCAGAGGTAGAGTTGCAATAGTCTATCGTGATACCGTTTCCCGTATCCATATTCCCTGCCAGCAGTTCACTGGCTTTGAGCATCTTCATCTAATGCTGAATGGGTGAGACAGGATTGGGATTCTGTGGGTATACTGCCCACCCTACTTCCCAATTGACTCTGTGCCTGAGCTGGCCAGGGTGATCTTGGGCATGGCCAGTTATTGGTTCTGGAGGACTTCAATGACCACACAGAAACCCCTGGTTCAGGGGTAGCTCAGGATTCACAGCCATCATGGCAACCACAAACCTGTCTCAAGGTTAATTTCTGCCCCAAGACATGTGGCAGCGCACAAGGTAGATCTGATGTTTACTGCTGGGCAGGTGGATGGTGATCTGGATGTGGAGGAGATTAAAAGCACTCTTTTGTCATGGACAGATTTCTTTGTAGTAGGGTTTAGGGGCTGATCGTGGCCCCTTACCTTCTCAGAGGCACAGTACTACATTATAGGGTCCACCTCCAGAGATTCATGGATCCAGAAAGATTCCTGAGAGCTCTAGCAAAATTTTCTGCTGCGAGGGCCAGTGACTCATCTGCTCTCTTAGTTGATCTCTGAAATGGGGAAATGGCCAGGATTCCTCCTGAGCAATCCCAGCTTTGCCATACAGCAAAGATGGCTCCCTGGTTTTCTGAAGAGTTTCCCTCCTGGATGCTTTGCAGCTCCTAGGTAACAAGGTGGCAGCATTGGCCAGAAGGGCTTTTGCCTAGCTTAGGCTGGTGCACTAAGTGAGGCCTTACCTGAGGTGGTCAGATCTAAGCAGAGCAGAGGTGGCCAACCCTCCACCATTAGAGCCTCTATATTCTTAAGAGTTGTGTAGAAGACAGAATCTTGGCAGCTGCAATTGCTGATGGTGCTGCTAAAGCAGCTGCACCTGCTGAAATGCCCTCACTTATGCAACCATTAAAGGGCCAGGAGCATTCATGTCGAAAGGTTGGCCACCCCTGGACTAGAGTGTCCAGGCACTGGTAACATCAAGATTTGGTTAGTGGAATGTGTTCTACCTGGGGCTGCTTCATCTCCATTTTGGAGACATGAAAACATCATTAGCATTTAAGCAGTAAACAAGTTCCATTCAATTTTCAAGCATTGAACTCCATAGATCAATTGGGGAAGGGGAGGGATTACATGGCCTTTTCATTAGAAGTGTGGCCTTCCTGACCTTTGGATGGCCTCCTGCCATCCTTGAAATAGTCACGTTATTGGCCTGGCCCTTGCTCTCCAGACGAATAGCTAGCACCAAGTACACGTGTTTAAATGCACGTCTCCTGCATGTTTTCAATTAAAGGAAATATACAGAAATAAAATATTGACCATGTAACAACCCACCCCGTCAACATTCTGGTGTAATCCAAACATGCTTTTGTTTCAGCTGGCCTTTTCGGTTTAGTTTCCTTTTTTACTGTTTTGATTTATTATTGGGTGCTGCTCCTGCTGTTGTGCTACATTTTTTGCTGTGTTTTATTTTATTATGTTTTATGGTATATATGTCTTATAAATACGTTGGAAGCTGCCTTGGGCACCTTGGTCACAAAGGGAAAGATGGGAGTATAAGTCTTTAAATAAATAATAAAAGTTTACAAGTTGACAAGTTGGTGTATTCAAAACAAAACAAAAAAAGAGCAGACTACGCCCTCTTGTTTTGCTCCTTTATCTCAGGTGTTTTGATATTCTGTTTTAAACTTATCTTAAACGGAGTTATAATTTGAAAACCATACTTAATTTTGTTTATACTAAAATGTTGCAACTTGCCCCGAGTCTTCAGGATAAGTATCAAAATAATTAAACAGAGGGTAGCATCCCGTTTCCACTGTCAGAAGCTCCCTCCATGAAGCACTCCACTTGTGAAAGGACTACCTGCACAAGTGGGATGCTCCTTCCATTCATGAAAAGAGCTTCTGATGGCAGAAGTACTAGACAGGATGTTACCTAGAATTTTGTTCATTTCATTCACCCTTTCAAACAATCAGCAATAGTAAACCTTGCCCATTAAGGGTCTTATTCCCAACAAGCTCACCCACAGCAAGCAAATATTAAATAACTATCCACTGCTAACTGACCACAAGAGGTGAGAGTGGAAGAGAAATTGCAACTCTTACATAACCTTGGAATAAGCACCACACTGCTTCTGTAAATAATCGACAGAAGAAGGCATTTGGAGTTGGGACGCAAGCCTCTCATAAGGAGATCTTGGGCAAGCTGGTTTCCCCAGTTCCAGTCCCCTGCTTACAGAAAGTTCAGTAATACTGTAGCAATACTGAGCCACTCCAAAGGCAATATGATGAAAAAGAACAAAAAGCAAGTGTACGTGTGCGAAACGTCAAAGTTTTAACATCTGTGATATTTATTTATTGAAATAAATTGTTTTTTGATACGATGGAGTTTTCCTGGCAAACATGCGGATTTTTAATTCGATAATCTGGTCACGTTGCGACAGCCTACGAAAATATTTTAAAAGCATAGACATTAACAAGATACTGACTTAACAATAGTATTTCAGAAGACAATGGCAACGTGAGAACAGCATGGGCCACGTGATCAGACTAGAAATTCTGTATAACCATTCTAGACAGTAAAATGCCCAGGCTTGTAAAGTGAAAGACTTTTGAGATTTTAAAAGATCTGGCAGGTCAGGCTGTGCAGCTTTTTAGATACTGATTGGTGGATATTTTTGACATCAAGACAAGATTTTAACAAGAACTCATCAACAGTAGTTTGGCACCACCAGGCTTATATTAAAAACGAAACAGGATAATTACATGGATCCATCTGAATGTGCAAATTAGATATGGCCATTCCAACTCATGACAGGTTTCTGATGTGACTTTCAGTACTAGATAAATTGCCCCGCTCTGCTTTAGGACTTCCAGAAAGTTTTGAAGTTGCACTCCATTTTCAGCAAGAGGCAACATCATTCTAACCTTCAAGCAAAATCAAAACTATTCCTTCAATATATTCAAGCTTCCCCACCCCACCCCCACCCCCTTATTCTGCTGCTTCCCACAAGACTACAAGTTATACTGGGCCAATTTCTATTACTCACCTAATGTTTGGCAGGTCTGAATTTAACAATGGTGTTGTATTTGGGGCAAGGTTATTCCCTTGAAGATAACATCTGAGACCTTTAGCAGGCAGATAATACACTCTTTGAACAACAACTTGGACCTGCATTCCTCTCCCTCCAGCTGTTCTTTGTGTCTCCACAATATCAAGAAGAGAGTCACTCAGGAAAGTAATTGCAAAGGGGGATAGTTTGTTCTCACTGTTGCTATGAGTATGTGCAGCTGCGGAAGACTTCATATTGAAATAGGAAACCTGGCAAAAACAAAACCACATATCCAAATAACTGTACAGATTATAGAGACAAGAAATTTTATTTGTTTTAAGTTCCCATTCTTAGAGGAGCACAGTGGCCAGTCTTGACATCTGGGTTAGCATCTTGGTAGGCTGGTTGATTGAAAGGCAGGGTCTCTGACCTCATCAGGAGGAGGAACTCTTTGCCTTTCCAGAACAGAATTGGCCAAACAGAAAACATTCTCCACATCGAACTTTAGCTGAGAAAAAGCATCAGGCTCAGCAGAAAGCAAACTGAGAAATTTGCCTAAGGGGCATATTTTAATGCCTAGGCCAGTGGTTCTCAAACTGGTGGGTCACAACCCACCAGGAGAACCGGAAGCTGTCCCCTGCCACCTGAAGGGGTGGGTATAGCGCAATAGCGGCAGCGGCGCTCCCAGGGATCATGCCGCCGGCGGAAAAGTGATCTTTTTTTTTTAACTTACTGGGTGTTCTGGCGTCCCCCGGGAGGGTGCTGGGAGACAACCCCTTCTGTGGGCCTCCCTGTGCTGTAGATCACCGCTCTAATGCATTTGTGGCTACTTCTGGTTTTCGGACAAAAGGACCCCTTGTAAGTTAAAAAAGATCACTTTTCCCCCGGCAGCGTTGCGATCCCCGGGAGCACCGAAGCCGCTGTCCCCGCCCCCGCAAAGACTCAAAGTTCTGCCCTACTCGTGGGGAGAACTTTGATAAACCCTGGTCTACGCCATTATCTTTTTCAAGGGCTATCTGAGAGAAAATACAGAGCTCATGTTACATTAAGGCTACAATTACAGTATATGCAGAATTACCTGGGAGTAAATCCTACTGAACACAGCAGGAATTAAGGTCCAATCCTATCCAACTTTCCAGCGCTGATGCAGCCATGCCAACGGGGCATGCACTTCATCCTACGGTGGGGGAGCAGTCACGGAGGCCTCCTCAAGGTAAGGGAACATTTGTTCCCTTATCTTGGCATTGGAAAGTTGGATAGGATTGGGCCCTTACTTCTGAGTAAATACATACAGGATAGCACTCTAATATATCTTTTATATTTATCGGGGATATTTTAATCCCATTTTTCCAATGTTTATACATTTGTTTTAAAACTATTTCAACCTACTTGAAGAGTTTGGAATGAAATGAGCTAGAGCTTTAAATGAAGTCTAAGAAGTTTCAAAGGAGAGATAAATAGTAGGAAAAGAAAACACTCTAAGGGCGCAATCCAAACCTACTTAGGCCGCCGTTGTAACCAGTGGCCCAGGGAAACGGGAGGCCCCAGAACGGAAAGGGGATTCAAATCCCCTTTGAATTCCCCTTTTGGAGGGGATTTGAATCCGCTTTCCGTTCTGGGGCCTCCCGTTTTCGCTGGGCCGCTGGTTACAACGGCGACCTAAGTAGGTTTGGATTGCGTCCTAAGAAATTTAAAGCAGATTTTTTTCCCCCATGAACAACTGAGGCATAGTTATGAAGACACGGCTGGGGATGACCATATTGAGCTCCTGCACCTTAAAATGTACCATTACACCTCCAGTTACAGAGTGCAAGTTTTATGTCTGTATGTGAAGTTTTCCCCATTTATCCGCTGCTAATGGACAAAGGGCCATAGATGAAGAATGGCTAGGACTACAATGGGGAATGCCCACAGCTCAGTGGTAGAGCCCCTGCTTTGCAAGAAGATCTCAAGTTCAGTCCCTAGCATCTCCAAGCAGGGTTGAAAAAGATCCCCAGCTGAAGTCATGCAGAGTCAACTCACAGTCAGTGCAAACAATACTGGATTAGATGGGCCAAAGGTCTGACTCAGTACAAGGCAACTCCTATGTTCCTAAATGCCAAGGTACTGACATCAGACAATAAATAAGCTGTACTAGATGTTAGGGATGGGGCTTTTGGGCAGCAACCCCTTGTTTCTTATGAGATCTAGTTCTTCCTTACAATATGGGTAAATTTGAGGAGCTGAGCTACAAACAATGCACAACAGTAAACTGATGAAGCTGTGACAACAATACAGAAAAGTAGTAAGGCTACAACAAACTTGCACATCAGTCCACAATCTCAATATTGTTTGTAAAATATGAGTGTTATTCAATCATTCTTGCTCAGATGAAGGCCACAGAGAGTGCAGAAGCATTCCTTCTGTATCCAAATATCTGTTCATCAACTTTCTACAAAATTTTAGAACTGTTAAAAAACAACAACCCAACTTTACCTGATTAACAGCAGAGGCTTGACACTGACTGTGTTTTACATCAGATAAACTGAATATTTGGGCTAAAGAAATGTTTCTTTTGGTAAGCAATGGCTCTTGAAAAGATGTCCTATCCCTCTTTGTTGGTTCTTCAAGAAGGACCTTTTGGCTGAAATAGGTATTCATGATAACTGGAAGGTTTCCATTCAGGAGACGTTTTTGCCTGGAAAACAGAATCCTGGTTCAATTCCTTCTAAAACATTAATGTTCAAAATAAATAAAAAAGCATATAATGTAATTTTGTGTGAAAATGTTCTAGATTCATATACTTTTTTCTCTGCATGCTTTTAACACTTTTTTCCTCTAACCGTTTAAGCGATTCAATATACAGTTTTAAGGATGATCACACACAAAAAGATTAATAATTGGAAACCAATCCTATACTATGTAGAAGAAATACAGCATAACGAAGTACGCAGGGCTTCTGGGCTGGCACAATTGGATCCCCTTATCCACCCATTTGAGACTGGGAGGTGTCCCTGTAAGCTGTGCAAGGTAGCCATAAGCACTGCTGTATTGGTGTAACAGAGAAAATCCTGTTTTGCATACAATTACAGTGCAAGGAGCGTTGGAGGCTACCGCTGACTCCATGAACCCCAAACTAAAGTCACAAAATGGGCTCCCAGCAACCAGCGTAGTTGGGAGCTATAGAAAGAGACTTCTTGTGGTGGTCTTGTGAGTTCCTGACATGGGACCCCAAGACACCGATGCTGTCCCATTTGGTTGTTCATCTAGTTTGCCAGAGCCTTACTCTATGCAAGACCTTGAGGGATTGGGGTTCTCAAGCCCTGCGTCCAGTTTACCCTCCTGTATCATGGTGCTCTGCCAGAACAAAGCAAGATTGAAGGAGAGACAACAGAGCTCTTCAAATGAAACTGAATTTACAAGAAACACTTTGGTAGAAATCTTTCTCTTAAATAGTTCATCAATACAATTCAGCAGTGATGCAGCTCAGTGATTTTAGCAAAGTGATTTAGCTCTGTGATTCAGCCCAGAGTTATGACAGGGGTGACAAACATAAGGCCCGTGGGCTATAAACAAACCCACAGAAGCCCTTTATTTGGCCCTCGTGATAATTGGGCTTTTCTCAGTGCCGCCCTTTCAGCAGTGTCACTTCTACCAAGGCTCTGGGAGGGAGAGATTGAAGGAGGCCTCAGAAGGCAAGGGACACCACAGGGTAAGGGGAATACCAAGAGGAGTAAGAGGGGGAGATGCTGACAAGGTGCTGGGAGAGCCCAATTATCACACAGGCCATCCTTTCAGAAGTTCCACTTCTGCTGAGGCTTCACTTCGTAGAGCACCTCTCAGCTGCTGAGCTGCAAAAGTAATGCCTCGGCAGAAGCAGCACTGCTGAAAGGGTGGCCCACATGATAATTGGGATCTCTCAGCTTGATAATTGGTTCTCCCGTATGTTGAACACATGATCAAGATTTGCATATTTTCTCTTCTGTCATTTGCAGCTAATGTGTTCCTAAGTGAGAACAAAGTGCTTATTTCTAGCCATCATCTGCTTAATGACCCTCAGCAGGCACCATGAATGCTGTCTGGCCCACTGTATGAACCAAGTTTGACATCCCCTGTTCTAGAACCTTGCCTTTATATACACTTTCGGGCTGTTTAGATCCTTCCCCTTCCAGTTGGCCATTTGAGAGGGGATTTCAAACAATACTGCTCTTCCCACCCTTAAAAAAAATTAAATGGTTTTGGAGGGAAACCTGTGGTTTGTATTCTACCTGACTTCACACAAACAGAAAAGGAAATAGTTTTCAACTTCTACTGATTATACTTCCCTTTGGTTTTTAGTCGCAACTTTAATCTATCTGCCTCTTCCCTCTGCCCTTCTTGTTTTGCACAGAATGACACAGGGAAGGTGATGAAGCAAGCCAAAAGAAACAGGTTCTGTAATCTCTCTGATAACACGGGGGATCCATTCCTTGGAAGACAAGTGCTGTACAAAACGGTTCTAAAGGAGACATCAACTAAAGGAAAAGGGAGCTGATTGGACCAGCCCTACACAAACTGCACTGCTCCAATTGGCTACAATGGCTGTCAATCAACCTGGGATGAAAAACACTAATGAAACAGCACTAAATGAGGCAGCTTTATTGAAGGTATTACTGTATTATATGTCTATTATCTATTCAAAGGAAGTAAAGAGATTGTACGTTCAATGTACAACAATCTTACTAGGGAGTTAAGAGGAGTAAGTTTCTAACAGTGCAATCTTAGACTTGTCTACTCAGAAGTAAATCCAACTGAATTCAATGGGATTTACTCCCAGGTAATTATGTATAAAATTGTAGCTTAAGAGTCTGGGTTACAGGCAAGGTTCCCTAATTTTGCCCCGGAGAGCGTGGAGCCCTATGGTGGCTGTGGAACACTCGGCAATGACATCATTGTCATTGCCAAGCTCCAGAAAGCAGAGAGGGAAGCTGCGCATGGCTTCAGTTACAGCTGCATGACCATGTAGCTTATGGGGAAGCCTGGTTACAGGTGTTGGCTATTTGCTTATTTGGAGGACTTAGGTGGTCTATGCTTGCATCTTATAAGATACATTTTTACTGCTGAATATTTGTTCCACAAAAGTGTTTATTTGGGAGCAATGCCCATTATGTGTTATAAGGAACAATTCTTGGAGTAATCCCAGTATTTATTATAAGAAAAGAAAAATTACAACATTACTAATACCATGTTCTGTCTAAGCCATAATCATCATATCATTTTAACTATTTTTGTCTCAAGTAGACACCTGGCAGTTATGCCTGCCAGTTTTCATAACATTTTAAAAATGGTAAGTTACACCCATTTTTAATAAGAACTTCTCAAATGTTTTTCTGTCAAGTCCGTTATGAGCTCCAACCCACCAACCTTCAGAAATAAAAATGTGACATTCATCTACTGTATCTAGGAACAACCCAGGTGCGCCCTTTTTCTGTGTGATTATCTCTACCTGTTTTATCATAATTACAAACATACAGTTTACACACACTTATACAGTTTGGAGGACAATGAATAGGATGAGGGTGGGGGTACCAAAGTGTAAGATGGATGTATTTAAGTGGGGGTTGTTGGCTGACGGCAATACATTCAGTGGTTCTCTAACTCCTGGGAAGGCCCTTCGCTGCCCTAAGTGGCTGCAGGGCCTTCCCAGGGGTCGCGACGACGCGTCCGGGACCGCGCCACTGCGGCGGCCGAAAACGTCCGTTTTACCTGCATTGGTGGGCAGTGGATGTCCGGCGGTGTGTGTGGGGAGCCTGGGGACCCCTCTGCAGGCCTCCCCAAGCGTCGGAGCAGCGCTCCGCCTCGATTGCAACCCACTTCCAGTTTCACTGTAAAACTGGAAGTGGGTTGCGATCGCGTCGGAGCACTGCTCTGACACTTGGGGAGGTCTGCGGTGCGGTCCCCAGGCTTCCCACACACCCCGCCGGACATCCACTGCCCACCAATGCAGGTAAAACTGACGTTTTCGGCCACGGCGGTGGCGGCACGATCCTGGACGCGCCGTCGTCGTCACCGCAGGTTGCCATGCCCCTTAAGGGTGTAGTAACTCTTTGTTCCCGATGCCCCATTTTGGGAACCACTGCATTATGGGAATGCGGAGAAATCCAAGACCCGGCGCATCTAATGGTGTGCCGATTATTGCCGGAGTCTTGTACTGTCAATGATCTACAGCAAGCTAATGACAAATCTGTGGCAATGGCTATATTTTGGCAGAGCAAAGTTTGATCTAGATATGAAATAAATAAATAAATACAGACAAACATAGAATGCTGCCTTATACTGAGTCCATCTAGCTCAATATTGTCTATACTGACTGACAATGGCTCTCCAGAGTTCCAAACGGGGAGTATTTTCGAGCCCTAACAGGAGATGCCAACCAGGAACTGAACCTGGAACCTCTTGCATGCAAGGTATGTGCTCTACTACTGAGCTATGGCCCATACCCATCTCTCTTCAAGGAGGTATTGCCAGAGGGCCAGGTAACTTACCATATCTATCTAAGCCTCCCATCCCAGCTAAATGTTTCACTTGCCACCTTAGGGGATTAGGCACCCTGCACTGGAAAACAGTTACATATCTAAAATAGTTATTTTTTATGTGCTCTCTAATGTAAAATATAATGTAATGTAAAATGACACTGACAACAAAGGTCCACATAGTTAAAGCAATGGTATTCCCCATAGTAACATATGGCTGCAGGAGCTGGACCATAAGGAAGGCTGAGTGAAGGAAGATAGATGCTTTTGAAATGTGGTGTTGGAGGAAAATTCTGAGAGTGCTTTGGACTGCAAGAAGATCAAACCAGTCCATACTCCAGGAAATAAAGCCAGACTGCTTACTTGAGGGAATGACAGTAAAGGCAAAACTGAAGTACTTTGGCCACATAATGAGTAGAATACCCTGGAGAAGATGCTGATGCTAGGGAAAGTGGAAGGCAAAAGGAAGAGGGGCTGACCAAGGGCAAGACTGATGGATGATATTCTGGAGGTGACTGACTCGACCTTGAGGGGGCTTGGGGCGGCGAAGGCCGACAGGAAGCTTTGGCATGGGCTGGTCCATGAAGTCACAAAGAGTTGGAAGCGACTGAACAAATAAACTCCATAGTTTATGAATAAACTGGGCAGAGGGGTCTGGCTCAGTCAGGAGAGCTGCCGCCTTGCAAGCCTGAAGACTGGCGAATGACAAGTTCGGGACACGCCACCGACAAAAAGCTGTGAAAGCCTCCGTGAGGAGAGATAAGAGCTCCCAGCTGCGTCGGTCGAGTGTGGGAGGCGACGACCAGTGGAAAAAAGCCAGACTGCAAAAGGATACCTGAAAATGTAGCTGTTCACATAAAAAAAACCATTAGGGGGGTTAGGAAAGCTGCCCATGTACACCGCATTGGATTAAAATCAGAGAAGAAATCCAATGACCAAGAAAGGCGGTACATACATACTGTATATTATTATTATAAAAACCAATGTAAAATGGACTTGTGAACAACTTGTCATGAGCATTGTACAACATTTTATATACTTAAAATATATTCGTGATTTGCAAAAGCAGCTGTAAAAATTGGATACAGTACAATTTCTAGAGAATTTTTTTTCTAAAGACAGATAAATGCTGAGTTGCTGTAGTGTCACATAATATTTGTGAATAAAAGTAACTCGTCAAACAAAATGCAAATGAATTGACTTTAGAGTTAATCATATGATTTTCATTGCTAAAAACAGTCATATGATGAGAGAAAATGCAGCCAAGACTTCATGTGTATGATACTACAAGACTAAAGATTGTAGTATAAGCAAAATAAAACAGGTTGAGACATTGCTTAGCTATATTTAAGCCATGCTGTTGCACTTACTTTCTGGATCCAGCTTTCCAGGGTTTTTAATTAGTTCCTCTTATTCATTACCCGGGGGATAGAAAACCATGAAACTCACTCATACAGAAACTGCATGGCTATGACAAATTAGACAATGATGGGAACATCACTCCTTGTCTGTCATAACAGGGTACACTTTCTGCCAAAAGTTCGGTTAAGGCTTACCAGATCCATACCGGGACAGAGTTCTAGACCTTTAGAAGAAGGAATGTGAGCAGGTGTAGTTTGCTAAACCCTTAGAGCACAATCCTAGGCATGTCTACTCAGAAGCAAACCCCATTGTGTTCAATAGGGCTTGCTTCTGAGTAGACATGCCTAGGAATGTGCTCCAAGGGTTTAACAAGCTACACCTGCCCACATTCCTTCTCCTAAAGGTCTAGCACTCTGTCCCGGTATGGATCTGGTAAGCCTACCAATAAGCAATTAATCACAAAGCGAGGGAGCATGGTTAACCAGCACAACTAGAAATTGAAAGACTTCTGGTTTACATATTGAACTTGGGTAGTTTCAGGATATTCATTGAGATGAAAACATCTTAAAATTTTCCAGTGAAGCAATCCCACAGCTGGTCCACACATTTGTGTTGATTGCTTATCACTTGATTATTCAACTCTCAAAACCAAAATGGTGACTAGAATCTATACTGGGGCCATTTTCTCCCCATATTTCCAAGATAACACTATATTTGATCTTTTCTCATGATAAATGATGGGTGCTAATCATATGGACGCAACTCAAAATTTTAACTTCTCAGTTGTGGTACTCATAATAATTTTAGCTGTGGTAGTGGTTTGGGAGTCGGACTTAGACCTGGAAGATCCAGGTTCAATCCCCGCTCAGCCACGAAGCTTCCTGGGTGACCTTGGGCCAGTCACTATCTCTCAGCCCCACCTACCTCACAGGGTTGTTGTGAGGACAAAAGGAGGGGAGGAAATATGTACACCACTCTGAGCTCCATGGAGGAAGGGCGGTATAAAAATGTGAAAAAGAAATAAATAAATAATAAATAAATAAAATGGCCTCACCCAACCTTAATTGAGAATGATTCCGGGATTCAAAATCGATGCCAAAATTACTGACGTAACCTGGGCATGTGGTTGTCTGGATGCAATTGTTGAACTGAGAAGATTGTGCTATTTACAGAGGCAAGGGCATGTTATTGGTACCTAGTATCACCAGGGTTCATTCGTGAGACTCTTGAATTTGAAAATGACCATATTATTCACTGCCTAGTTTTGTCCAGAGTATTTGTTCTGCAGGGAGCCCAGAACTCCCCCCCCACAGTTCTGCAGTTGCCCCCCCTTACTGATGCAACAATCTCCAGTCAAAGCTTCTTGAGCTGAGAATAGTCAGTCACTTATCAGAATTCACAGAATAAATACCCCAGAGTTCCCTTCATTAAGCAGTAAGACAATTTGGGGTAGTAAGGGTTCATTTTGGGACACGATATGGTAAGACAACCATGCGGGTAGGTCAAGAGAGCAAGGTCTTAGAATTACAGAAAGAGGCAGGAAGCACGGATTCGAAGAGTCTGATTTGGATACTGGACACACATTCCAGGTTGCTAGCACACCAAGCTCTTCATAAGCAAACATTAGAAGAACATCAGTCTGAAACTGAGGAGCAAATCATTTCCAACTTGACATAGCAGAGAACTAGTTCCCTTTTGCTACTGGCAGATGACTGCCAAGCAATGCTACATACTTTACATGTTCAAGTTAGCACATGCATAGATGCCTGCTCTCTCTTAAATTAAGTGCAATACTGAGAAGCAGAGGCCAATACGAAACAGGCACATATTTTTCTTCATTATCTTGACAATTACACTTATTGTTCTCCACCATGGCATTAGTCCAGTGCTCTCTAGAGCAGAAAAAGATTGGATACAACTGGAGCACTTACGGTAAGCTACACAGAGTCAACTGCTTGTTGTTGTATGCCACTGGTGATATTTTATCGGGGTGCTTATGAAAACAAATGGCTACAACAGTCATTAGCAGAAATCAGACACCTGTGGTCAAAGGTTGGCCTGGTTGGTTCAATATTCAGCTCCCCCCACCTATTACTGCCCTCTTAGAATGAGTCCATACCCTAAGAAAGCTTCTGTAAGTGTTTACAAAGAAACAGGAGTTTCACCATCAGTTTTTCCCATCATATGTCTCACTTCTTTCTGCCTGGTATTCCATTCCTCCTCCACCTATCATTTATTTAGGCTCTGTTTTCCAGTATATTGCCTTCTTTGTACTGTTTCTTTCAATCACCCTGACTAGTGGTCAGCATCCCTGCATATCCAATATCCTTCTCTCTCCTCCTCCTAAGTCCTATGTGAGGTTTCTTTCACCAGTTCCCTTTCAGACCCCTCTTTATCTTTTTCATTTCTCTCATTCACTTATCAATCCCTCAGGTTCCTGTTTCTTATCTCACAACCTACTTTGCCCTCTTCTCTCTCTCCCTGGAAGAGAAAGCATTATAGGACAAAAGGAACAAAAGGAGAAACAGCTAGCGTGGTACCAGAGGGCAGGTTCCTTCTGTTCTTGCTACCCTAGAGGGAACATGCTCAGAAGCCGGACTGGCAAACCGCCATCCTAGCTCTGAGCATGGGTTGGTCTTCCTCCTTCCATCTACTGTATATGCTTGTTTTACAACCAGAGAGGATAAGCAGCCCATGACATGTGCAGGATGGGGTGGGCAGGACGGAAGAGCAATGTATGAGAGGGCAGATGAGCATCAGGGAAGAGAATATTAGCAAGCAGAAGAGTGATAAATGACTGCCCTCTCCAGCATTATTTATAATGCTAGATTTCTATGGCAGGATAACAACTTCAAATGAAGCTTTCCCCTTTATTCTGCCACTAGTTATATTTGGTTTATAAGCAATTTCACCAGACCAAACACACGCACACACACACACACACACACACACACACACACACACACACACACACACACCACCTAGGGAGGTCGAGGTCTGATTGGATCCATTGTTGCCAGCTTTTACAAGATTAGTGAAGACATTTCTATCTTGATAACAGCTACGCTGTATTCTGTAGTCTTATGTTTGTTCTAAATCCACTTTGGTTGCTGTGCCGTTTTAATTAATTGGAATTTTATATTGTAGGATTATTGTTTTAAAATTGTTCTGGTTCTTTTAATATTGTAGAGCCAACTTGATTAACCTTTTAATGGGATAGAAAGGTGACAAATAGTTTTAACAAATGACTGATCTTTACGATAATTGCATATGATAATTCTTAGTCATCAGTCTACTGCACAAGATGGACATGAGGTGAAGAAGAAAAGAATGGGATATCCTAATTTAACAGGAAGAAGTTTCATTTTTTGAACAAAGACAGGAGGAAGTGACCAGTGCTGTGATTGTGTTTTCAAACATCTGTCAAAGAAGCAGAGGCATCACTAGGGTTTGCGTTACCCGGTGCGAGAGCTCAGCGTGTCACCCCCATGATGGAACCCAAAGGTGAATAGGGAGAAACAAGGTTGGGCTGAGACAAAAGATGCCCATCAGGCAGGACTATATATTTCTACAGATTACTCCTGGTCAGTGGTGTCACTAAGGTTGGTGTCACCTGGTCTGGTCTCTTATGGTGTCACCCACATTAACTTTATTTAATATATAACAGTACAGGTCACCCAACAAATCAGTAACCAACTCGGCTCTCAGACCTATCAGTCTCATTGGTCTGTTTTGAGTTAAGGAAATCCACTTTTTGTTACATAAGGCAGTTGTGTTTACATTTCCAGTTATTTGGCCATAACTGTTGATAGAATAAAGATAATTCAAAACGGTTTGTTTCATTGCATTCTTTATTAAATTACACACATATGATGGTATTCATAAATACAAAGTTTTCACAATTTTGGCCACTAGTAGTGTTAAATCCCTTCTCCCCCCCCCCGAGGGTGTCACCTGGGGCGGTCCGCCCTCTGCCCCCTAGTGACGCCACTGCAAAGAAGGAATCTACTTGTCTCAAATATCAATTGTAATTTATATATGCTTGCAATGGCTGCCATCCAAAAGTGTTTTGGCGTGACAACAGCTCCACACTACTGGTCAAAGGGTAAGAGTTGTCTACTGCATCACTCTGTCCAGTTATATGAAATGTTCTGATACTGGTGTCTGTCCTCCATGGGAATCCTGATGGTAGGATGTCAATATTCCATATTAGGGATAGAAAAGTGTGACAAACAATTTGTACATATTCAGCAGCAGCATGGAGGCCGTTCCACACAGAAGCAGTTTTCAGTAGCAATCAAACCTTTGTATGGACACGTGAAGCTTGCCTCAGTTTCATCATCAACACTCTGCCATACTTATTTAGATGTGTGATACAAAGCAGAACTAAATATTGTAGAAGACACTGAGCTGTTGCGGCTCCATGTCTCTTTCTGATAACAACCAATTATAATACAACACACAATGAAATATCAACACACTTGATATTGTTTTTCCATCCTCCCTCACATCACTGAAAGTTAGTGGCCAGAACATGGAAGTGTACAGCATAATTACTTCCTGCTAACCTTATTGTGCTTTACTAGAGGTTACTATAAAAAAAGAAGAGCAATACTGAGCAGCAGCTGTACTTTGTCTCTTGTAACACCTAGTTCAATTTACGGTTACATGGATTATCTTATGCCGGTGTAAACAATCTTATGAAGCATTTGACTTGTGAACTCTTTCTACATCACTGGTAAAAACAGCTTTCACTCCAAACAATTTTTAGCTGTCATGATTGCAAAAATGTTTGAAAATGTGAAGACAAAATTCATATGGGAATAGAAACTAGTAATGAGAAGTCCAAATTCCTTTTCTAAGGCCCCAATTCTATTTCCCACCAGTATACACGATGCAGCGGCACCAACGGAGCACACAATGCATCCTATGATGGGGGGGGGGGGGTTTGACCACATAGCCTAGGAGAGGTAAGTAAAACATTGTTTACTTAGCTCCTGGTAGGCTGCCTAACCACCAATGGGTCTCCACCAATGGGTCTCCTCAGAGCTATGCCAGCTATTTACAGGTAGCTGGCTTAAGTCAGAGGAGACTCAGGCAGAAGGTCCAGGCTAGGAAAGGGGATAGGTTGCGGCATGTGCTGCTGCAACCAGGATCCACCCCGCCTTCCCCTGTCCAGGACACACCCCGCCCAGATCCTCCCCCAAACAGGCTACAACCCACCAACATTGCCACATTACCTACTCTGGTGTGGCCTGGATGGGCAGTTGGCACGTGCACCGGGCCGTTTGTGCCAGCAGTCCAGCAGCACATGACAGTGGTGCGCCTTTTGTGAAGCCACACCGGCACTTACAGCAGGAGACCCCCCATCGTACACGCCCAATAGGATTTGGCTGTCCAGCTCTCTAGCAAGGTTTTTCAAGAACTTGTTCTATTCCAGGATACTAATTTCAGAATTAGAATGATAGAAAAGTAAGTAATCTTGCCAAATGCAAGCATCAGATTTGCAAATGCGATGGTGTTCTGTCCTAAATACTGTACATGCAACCATTGCAACTTAATGTATGACCCTTCAGTCCTCTGATATTTTCATGCTAAATTAGGTTGAAATGATATTCCTGGAAATCCTCTTCTCTTCTTACCATTCTGCTGCCAAGCTCCAAACACAACCTAAAGTATCAGGGAAGAGAAAACAGCCCTGCCTCAGAGTCCAACATGGATGAAGGGAAGAGTGAAAGATTATTAGCCTCATGAAAGCAGCAGGTCATTGTGTTTACCTATTCCTTGGCTTGGGCTAGGTGAAGCCAGTGGCCCAACTCATTCCCTCGTATCCTATGCCTGGCAACAGTTACCAACTATCTATGTGTTTGGCGCCACAACTGAATTCAAATGACTAAGGCTCCCATGTAGGACATGCTCAGACCTAAGACCTAACTCCTTGCCACAGGATGTGGTGATGGCACCTGGCCTAGATGCCTTTAAAAGGGGTTTGGACAGATTCATGGAGAAAAAGACCATCACAGATTACAAGCCATAAGCAACCTCCTTGTTTTAGAAGTAGGTTTTCTCTGTGCCAGGTGCAAGGGAGTGGCAGCAGGAAACAGGTTATCTTGTTGGCTGTGTGCTCCCTGAGGCATCTGGTGGGGCCACTGTGTGATACAGGATGTGGACTAGATGGGCCTTTGGCCTGATCCAGCAGGGCTCTTCTTATGTCTGAGTTAGTATGTATGTGCTACCTATGGGCTGCTGGGTGGTACTGGTTACCCCACATATGCCCTTTTTTAAAGACTCAAATGTACCGATGACTAATTGAACCCTTTGTTTTTGTGGATGCCTCATGAAGTGCTGCTTGCACACTGTTGGGATTTCACAAATAGGTACAAGACATTTAATCTGAACTACTATAATTACAGTACGTTGTGTCCTTCATGGCTCTCTAATTCCTCTATGCAAATAAAACTAAAAGTGCAATAATATACTCTGAAATACAAGAAAGAAGAGAAAATAAAAGTTGTAATTTCTTCAGAGACATTCAGTAATATGGTGTGTGTCATTCAGGCAGACAGATTCAGAAAGATAAACAATTAAGCTGAAGTCTTGGCAAATTCCACAACGCAAAGTAAAAGCAACTTTAAGGCTGAAATTCTGTCCTTATGTAACCCCACTGAGTTGAGTAACCCCACTCTTTATTGCAGGGTAAGATCAAACATGTTTCATTGCATTGAAGTTCATCACTCTTACATTTCCCTCAGCTTTGTGGAGTATGGTTTCGCCCAAACACAATGTACATCATTAATCTTTTTATTATTATATTACTCTTAAAAAATGCTACAATGCTCTTTGCCAACTTCTCTCACAAAAAACAGCTTATCAATTTTAGGTATTATTATTATTATTATTATTATTATTATTATTATTATTATTATTATTATTAGTAGTAGTAGTAGTAGTAGTAGTAGTAGTAGTAGTAGTAGTAGTATTAAGAATATTTATTTACACTGGATCCCTGAATTACGGGTGTCCAATTTACAGACGTCCCAAGTTATGGATGGCCATTTTGGCACAGGTGCAGTCCATCTGTTCTCATGCAGGCATGATAGTGCTGACCTGACTTAAATCGGTTCCAACTTCTGGACAAACATCCAGAATAGAACCAGGACGCTCACTGGGGACTTAGTGTACTGCCTTTCAACAAAAAAGTCCAAAGAGCAGATTGCATAGAAAAGAAAACATGGTTCCCTTTTTGAAAGGGTGCTACAATCTAAGCAACACACGAAGAAGACACCAGCAACTAGCTGCTGTAAAAGAGACTGCTGCTCTTCCCTGCTCAACATAAAAGAAGGCCTCCACCTGAAATAGGTGCCTCTTTCCCACTTAGCAGGGGTAATCATGTCAGAATTATTAGATGCTCATAATGAGCATATTGACTAGTCTTTTGACCTAACAGTTACTTCAAATCCCCTAAAGAAGAAACAAGTCTACTTCATACTACTGTCTGCTTCCAAAACAGAAACGGAATGCTACTACATGATGACCTGCAATTTGGGGTTTTATGACTAACACACAGTGCAACAAAAGGCAAAGGTAGAGTTCAGGTCAACAGTACATCTAGACACATTTTACGATGAAACTAAACCCAATTCTAGCTGAAGAATGGTTAAAAACCAAAATTGATATATACTTTTAAAGTGACTGGCTTACACTTTTGTACTTACAGAGCCTGGGGTATTTTTATTCACATGGTTTATAAGATTAACAGAGCAATCCTATTCAACTTACACCACCGGTGTAACCAGCGGTCCAGTGAGAACGGGTGGCCCCAGAATGGAAAGGGGATTCAAATCCCCTACAAAGGGGGATTCAAAGGGAATTTAAATCTCCCCTCCAAAGCCTCCCGCCCTGCCCTCCCCCACTGGTTACACCCGTGGTGTAAGTTGGATAGGATTGCGCTGTAAATAATGAAACAAACCCAATTATGCAATATTCTCTATCCAGTTGTATTTACTAAAAAGAAAAAATAAATCCCTATTAATCACAAAAGGATAACTATTTCAAGGAATGTCTTTATAAGAGCAGACTAGAGACCAATTTCCTGTATACACAGCTGAAAAAAAATGTGTATAGCATCACATTTCCAAGAGGAGTTTCCTAGCCTCCCTAGGAAATGTCAGAGGGAAATAAAGGTTATGAAGGGACAGAACTGTCCCTCCTTTGCCCACCTCCAAACCTCAGAGAAACAATTAGGAGATTCCCCCAAGAGAGTGATACTTCCCATCTAGTATATTTATATACACTTAAAAAAAAACATTATCTGTTTGTCTGCTCTCAGCAGCCCAAAGATTATGACACTGACAGGTTCCGGGTAAAGATGAAAAAGCCTATGCAGAATATATCAAAATCCAGCTCTTGCTTGGACACCAGCCAAAAGAGCAGTATTACATCCTTGGCAGAGACTGTCGGCTCCCTTGGCCTCAGGGCTAATGGTGAAATATGCTACAACTGCTGACGTATAGGAAAGGGGGAGGGGGGTTTCAGACTGAGAACTAAATAAGATGAATGATGATACCCATGTCACACTAAATTCTAAGAGAACTATTTTTTTAACCTAGTCCTTTATACATCAGTCATACCACTGGCACCACTAGGCATACCACTAGACACCAACCATTTTTAGGAAAAGCATTGTAAGTTATGACAAAGTTCAATTAAAATAAATGATCACAGCAGGGATCTGTCACTGCACCTGCCCTGCAGCAGCAGACTCAAATGGCCCGACAGTGGTGTGATCTATGTGCCATCGCAGGACCTTTTACACTAGTGGGATGCTAGTCCCACTGTCGTGAAAGGCCCATAGGATTGGGCCATTAATTACTATGGGCTTTGATCCAGTTGTGTCCAGCAGAAGAGGAAAGGCACTTTGCTTGTGCAAGGCAAGGGCCCCTGTTTCCCTACCAAGCAATTCCCTTGTATGCCATTCCCTCCCATACCCTACACTTCCCCCATGCCATTCTGGAAGGTTCTTTCACCCCAAACACCAGGAGTGGCTTACTGAGGGCACAGGAGACTGCAGCAGAAAGGCAGAGGTGAGTAAATGCCATTGTGCAAGTGAAACTCCACTGATCTGAACCAGTATTATTTCATGGTGGCATGAAGTCTAGAAACTATGGAACAGCCAACAGCAGAAGTAGAAACAAACAATTCCCATGAGTGTTTATGCAGATAACCAAGAAAAGAAAATCACTAGTGCAATATAAGTGGTTCTAGCTCCTCCAACCACCATCTTTTGGTAGTACATAAACACTAAGATGATTCTAGAAGGGGAAGCTATCTTAGAACATTCTTCTGCTAACTGAAAGTGAATTGTGGATTCATGATGTGTGTGCTAAGTGATTCTTTGCAAAATACTCACCACTGAAGCCAAATATAAAAACAATTCTTCCAACTTCTCTGACTCTCTACCTTTCCGAGATATGTCAGTTTACTTATGTGTATAACAGCGCAATCCTGTGTAAGGATCTGTCGGGTGGCCCAGGGCTGCCCGCCAGATCCTGAGCCGAGGCTGCCCATTGAATGGCAGGCCGGAGGTCTACTCAGGGAAGGGGGACTCTTGTCCCCTTCCCCGGGTGTAAACCAGAGCCGGCCTGATAGGCCTCCTCGGATTTCCGCCAGCTAAATAGCTGGCAGAAGTCGGTGGAGGCCGTGTAACGGCCTAGCCAGCCCGGGGTGGACAGGGATATGGCGGAAGCCATCCCCACCCCCTCTCGGGCCAGCTAGGACAATGGCCCCCCTCCCTCACCCGCTGGACTGCCCCCACGGCCGTTGGCAGTGGCCGGGAGAGCTTACCTTCTTCCAGCGGCTGCGTCCTGGTCCGGCGATGGAGTGCGGGAGGCCGGCCTTGTGCCGGCCTCCCTTACTCCCAAGGCATCGCAAATGTGATTTACTCGCTCGCTCCGCCATTCAGACTTGTGCAGGATTGCGCCCTAAATGTGTTGTGTTGGACAACAAAAAGGAGGTTGGGAATCTAGAGAAAACTGAAGAGAACAAAAGAGCTTTGTTTTTAGAACTGAAGTACATAGTTTGCAATTATTCTTATCTTATTAGGAGTGAATTCATATACTATTGAAGTTCTATCTCCCAGGCTGACAAGCCTCCCTGCATGTTCGCCAACAGTTTCACGGCTTCTATAAAACATAGCTAACATAGACAGTCCTGTTTGCGGAGAGAAGGTCAACTTCCTCAGGCTATGCATATTCACAGAGATATTGAGAAATCTGACTAGAGAGTAAAAGCAGAAACAGGAGAAATGCATAGTATTTTCATAGATGCTTGTATTCATGCAAGGACAGAATAATAAGAGACATTTTGATCCAGATATTTTATGTTCATTGGGAGCCTCAAATTTCTAGTACAAGAGTAGATACCAGCTTTGTATTCACTTTTCTTAAGGCATTTTTACCCAAGGGTGTATATATGCAACAGGAGTTAAATGCGTACACCTGTGGGCTGGTAGGAAATTTAATCTATTCATTATTCTGCTTATGTCAATCTGCCAATGCTATATTTTCTAAGCTATGATGTGCATTTTAGCCTATGCTTCCATTGCTCTTAAAACTTGCTACAGCAAATAAATTTTAAGATGGGAGTGTACATGTATGAATTCAGAACTGCATACTGGATATACCATTGAAATACATACAATATAGATTTCAGCATTATTTTTATTTATCAGATTTATCTATCTGTGCAGTTGTATACTACTTTTCGTAGTATACTTTTCCACCTCCTTAAGAGGGCCTCAAGGCAGCTCACATTCTGTTGTAACAAAATATAACCAAAACATAAACCAGTCAATTAAAGAACAAAAAGATAATACATAATAAAAAGGGAAACTATATCAACAAAAGAAGAGGGAGTTCAACCAAATGCTTGAATAAAGAAAAGAGGCTTCACGTAGTGGTAGATGGATACCACTGAGGGGGCCAACCAAGTCTCTAGGGAAGCTGCAAGTCTCTAGGGAAGTCTGGAAGCTGCAACTGAAAATACCCCCATCACTTCTCCCCTCCATCGCACCTCCGAAGGAGGGGGAAACACAGAACAGGACCCTATTTTATGACCAAATATCCTGATCCCAGGTCATTTAGTGCTTTAAAGGTTGTAACCAACACCTTGAATTGAACTCAGAAGCATACTAGCAATCAATGAAGTTGACATAAGATATGAGTACTGTAATATGTTTCGAGGCCCAGGCACACTAGCACCCTGCACTGTCACAAAGCACTTTACGGCACTTTTGCAACAGCGTGCACCAGAGGAACATGCGTTCCGCCGGTGCGTCACTTAGGCAGGATTGGGCCTTAAGATGATTCTACTACTGTATTTGGCCAGGATTTATTGACATTGATTGAAAATAACCCTTGCAATATTATTTAAGCACTGCCACTATAAGCATAGAATCATCATTTTATCAATTAAATTTTGCAAAAAAGTTTTTCATTTCATCTTGTTCTAGAAAGAAAATGATTCTGCTCCTTTCTAGGCCCTTATGTTTGCTGGTGACACCAGGAGTGAAAATGTGTATGGAGTGCACTCCAGAATGAATCCATTCCACGGAAATACAAGGTTGGATATCAGTAATGTAGAGAACATTGCAAGTCTACAAAATGTATGTGTGTCAAATTTGGTTTTGGTTTTGTGTCCATGTGATTTTCAGATATTATATAATAATACTGCCTTAAATCATCACTCAAGTACTGCAGCTCATGTTATTTCATACCAATGATG
Source organism: Plestiodon gilberti rubricaudatus (assembly GCA_026170595.1). Lineage (NCBI taxonomy): Eukaryota > Metazoa > Chordata > Lepidosauria > Squamata > Scincidae > Plestiodon > Plestiodon gilberti. The sequence goes on from JANXHW010000004.1 coordinate 45,629,875, forward strand.
TCATGAAACAGAAAATTGCAGCATTCCATTACAAAGGAATAGTGAAGAATTGTTTGGGTGCCATAACTGAAAGCTAAATGTTAACTTTATGATGATATGGAAACGGTGTTTATTTAAAATGCTGTGACTAACATTACTAAACATTTATATTTTCCTTAAAGTAGGTGAGTTACTAAACATTTATATTTTCCTTAAAGTAGGTGAGTTACTAAATGCAGTATTTTCTATAATCAAAGTAAATATAATGTTGTATAAGGAGTTGTGCCCACTAGATATTGATGAGAAGAATACTGTCATTTCTTTTGACAGCAGTTTAGCTCTCTCACCTTAGGCTCAGAATGTCTTTGAGTCTCTCAAGGTTAAGACAGGCAAAACATTTTAGAGCAGTGAGCTCAACATGAAAGTACCCTCACTAGTATTCAGTCTAAACAAATCTTTTCTCTCCAGGGTTGAGCTCAAAAAAAAAAAAATCCACCCAGTTTTGCACATTTGAAACACAAACTACAGTGCAGTGTAGTACAAACTACAGTGCAGTGTAGTACAAACTACAAAGCACAGTGCAGGCTGTGGATAACATACATATGACACTTTAAAAAAAATTAAAACTAAGTGGGTATTCTCATGAGCAGAGGGGCAAGAATAGTAGTATACTTTTGGTATACATTGGTATGTATACTTGAAGTTAAATTGTGATGGTGGGAGGAATTCAGATTCACCCTGTGACTGAACATGCAGCAAGCATCTTTTTGTATTACATCTGTCTTCACCCTCAGTCTATGAGCATTTTAGCCAATGTAGGTGCTTACATTCACAATATGAACCCAACTGAAGCAAGAGCTGTTTTAAAGTTCATGCATGAAACACCTTCATTCATTCTAGCCTTGCAATCCCAAAGTCAATTTAATTGTTGTATCTATGAAACCACATAATTTGTCCCATCACAAAAAGTGAGGTGGCTGCTACTGACTGAAACAGTCATGACAACTCCAGACAGCTAGGCCAGCACAAGTTTCTGGCTGGAGACTATCACAACTGCTCCAACCAGTTGCACCAGTCTTAGCAAATTTGCATGGCTACTGAGCTACGCCTTATATCCCAGGTATGCCCAGGTTTCCTACAGCTTATCTGCCTGTGCTGGCACTTGGGGGTATGTGTGTCAGTGAAGAATCATTTATAGATAGTGACGCAACACCTTTATAAACAAACCTTCTGTTCTTGGTTCAACCATGCCACAGGCTGAATACCAAGCAGCAGAATATTTTGCATATATGCATACCCACGACAGCAGGTAAGGTAATCAAAAATGAGAAGGCTATACAGTGATCATTTTTAACCAAAGAACATAAAACACAAAATGTTGCAATAACTAGTTCTGTATATTGCTTGGCATTCTTTTCCCCCTGCAATGCAACTGCCTAACATTCTTAAAAGGTTCCTTCCACAACAAAAAAATAATAATGTAGACAAGAAAATAATGTTTACAACACTAATATCACTATACAGAATTCTCTCTAAAAGAAGTGTTCTTGAGTATCAACTATTTGAGCTTCAGCAGTCACCCTTTCCCAGGCAGTCTGTCACAAGCCTATTAATGGGATGCACAATATACATTGCTCCAATTGCTCTTTGCTGGGGCCCAAAGGCACTAACTGAGCTCTGAACACTGCATCATACAAAATGTTTTAAGGCATCCTGGCAGAAGAATTGAGATCATACTGCTTAGCCCACCATCATCCACACAGAATGAATAACATTGTTCACACCTTGTACAAATTATTGGCTATTTAATGCATTTTGACATGCTACACAAAAGCTTTATGAAGAACAGCTGAAGTTTTTGGAGTGTGTGTCATATGAAGGACTATGCGCTGACCTCTGGCACAGAATATAAACAAACTCATTCACCTCCTTGGGATTTTCCCCTCTCTCTTTCCCAGTCTTTACCCAGGATACTAAGCTCACAGGCACTTGCTCATTTTAGCCTGCTACAGTACTTCAGAGACGGCAGGCAGCCAAACTGCAAACACAATGACTGGATTGAGTCTTTAAGCAAATACGCAAGAATGGAATCCAACCTCATACATGAGGAATATTTTTCATCAGACCTGTAATCGGAAACCTGATTTAAAGTAAGGCATGGTCATCCTTTAAAGCAGAAACGTTGCCTCTTATGTGCACTCTAATCAAGAACCGGAGGACATTATGAAAGTGCTAGGAAGTTCATGTCTCTGGGACAACAGGAGAAGCTCGATGAGCCAAGCAAAAACTTCTAAAAACCACAACAACTTATCTCACAGCAACAAGAACCAAACTGGAAAATGGGTCAAAAATAGGCCAGCATCAAAGAGTGGGTCAGTGCAGAGCCAAGAAAAAGTTACATTTGGGAAGTTCTACAAGAAAATTCACCTAATACTGAAGAAAAAATAGACCCAAAACAGACCCTAGAGACAATGAATGAGTCAAGGTTTCTCCTGTTATTGATTAGAACGGAAGTTTACAAGGAAGAGACAAACTTTTAGTTTCTCAATCAGGGTCCTGAAAGCACTAGGACTTACAAAATCAGTTGTCCCAATGGAAGGGCGCTAAAAGAACAAAAAACTCATAATTAAATATTGGGTATACTGTAGCCTGCATCCACAAAAGTACAGGTATGCACCATGTTGTTCCAAGTGAAATTACAGTCAGACAGATTGTTGTCCTGCCAACACCCACTAGGGGAGTGCTGTCTGATGTATTGCATGCCTCAGAGACGGCTGTTATTAGTCACCTTGCAATGGTCAAGTCTCCCTTAGGGATTTATTCTGGAAAGACAGACAGACAGACAGACAGAAGCTTGTTGGTATAGCCCAATGGTTCCTAAACTGGGAGGCGTGGCTCCCAAGGGAGTCAGGGGAGCTGCGGAGTGCCACAGAATCCTCTCAGAAAACAGTGCAATGCCAATTGGCAAGCATCAACATAATGTAATGGGGAGCCATGGCCAATGGTTGCCAATGGTCAAGGGAGCCACAGATCGAAATCGTTTGGGAAACACTGGTATAGCAAGTACTTAAGACCCCTCTGACCATCCAATGTGCACCAGCCCCATTTTACGGGATTTTGGATGTGGGCAGCAGGGAAAGCTCCTGTAATCTGTGAAAAAAGAGTTTACCTTAGAGATAAACAATGGGACAGGGACTAACACAACTGTCCCCATAGAACACAGAGAGCTTTTTTTGCCATTGTCAGAGTATTGAGCTCCAAGACATACCATATTTATTGGCGTATAAAACACACTTTTTTGTCTAAATTTGTGACCCAAAATAGTAGGGTGCGTTTTATACGCCAATACTAAAAAATCCCTCCCCCCTGCCCGTTTTAAAGCATTTTTGGGCTTACCGTTTTTTTCCGGAGCCAGAGAGCTCCCTTGTGCTTTCTTCCCTGACTAATCTATCCGATCTACAGCTGTTTGTCGGGTTTAATTTATGCACGTGCATGAGTTGAGCTTCTCAGCAGCCAGCAGAGGGCGCTGTGCTCAGTTCAGTTCAGCTGAGCTGCCGAGGGCCTGCTCTTCCGGATGCTGAATGAATGCAGCATGGGTAAGCTTCTGAACTGGGCCTAGTTGGGAGGCTTTGGAAACTGCATAGGTGGGGTGGGGGAAAAGAGTTGAGTCTGGGGTTTTTGTATTTGGGATTTTTGTTGTTTAAGAGTTGGTAAGAGTTGAGTCTGGGGGTGGTAAGAGTTGAGTCTGGGGTTTTTTTTTGTACTTTTATGTTTTTTACTTTGGAAACTGCATGGGTGGGTGGGGTGGGGTGGGGGAAAAGAGTTGAGTCTGGGGGGTTTGTATTTGGGGTAAATGTTTTTTACTTTGGAAACTGTGCATGGGTGGGTTGGGGGAAAAAGAGTTGAGTCTGGGGTTTTTTTTGTACTTGGGATTTATATTCTGGTGCATTTTGTTCATGTGACTTATTGCTGTGTGTTTTAAAAGAGATCTTGGTATTTTTGTGCAATTTATGTAAATTAGCTAATTAAGCAGCCAAGCGGTAAGTGGCCAAGTGGCCCAAAAATGCTTTAAATGTTTTTTTCTTGAAACCCAGGGCCAAAAGGAAGGTGCGTCTTATACGCCGGTGCGTATTATACGCCGATAAATACGGTAACTACCTGAAGTCAGAGGTGTGAGGAGCACTGTTTTACAGGCCAGAAACTCCACAGGATTGGGCCATGGGTTCAGAAGGCACTTTAGTACCCTGTTTCCCTGAAAATAAGACCTACCCTGAAAATAAGACCTACCGTCATTTTTGCTGGCACTTGTCAATATAAGTCCTTCCCGAAAGTAAGACCTAGCTAGGATCATCAGCCAGACGCAACCCCCTCCCCCGGCACTTACTTTGACCGATTTAAGCTTCGTTCTTTCTCAAGAGTGCAAGGCTCTGCAAGGCCTGCACTTGAGTCCTCCACCATAGAAACGACATGCTAGAGAGGCCAGCAATGAGGCTGCAACCTTGCAGAGTCTCTCTAGCATGTTGTCTCCATGGTGGAGGACTGGAGTACAGGCCATGCAGGCCTTGCACCCTCGGGAAAGAATAAAGCTTTAATCAGTTAAAGTAAGTGCCGGGGGTGGTGGTGATGGTGTAAGACCTCCCTGAAAATAAGACCTACTGCATTTTTTGTAGCCAAAATTAATATAAGACACTGTCTTATTTTCGGGGAAACATGGTAAGAAAGTAAAGACCCCCAAAGTAAAGACCCCCAAGACTGATTTGCACAAATCAGTCCAAAGGGGAAAAGCCTAAATTGATATTTCTTGCCATTATAACAAAAAACAAGAAGTTGGTTGAGGTACTAGACTAGAGTGTCCAAGATGACTCTGGTCCCTCGGTTTCTTCTTAGTGGAAAGAGAAATGTAAAGAAAAGGGGAATGTAAAGAAAATGGAAAATACTTCGGATGAGGGTCTATTTATGGAGAAGATACATTATGACATCAAGCATCTGCTGATGCTTTGGGGACTGCATGAACACGGAGTGGATAGAAACCTGTGTCTCAGAAGTCAATGAAATTCTTTTTTAAAAAAAATCATCTTCCATTCTGTCTAGGACTCAGCAATCCAATATTCCTCCCTCCCAGTGAATCAAAAACACTTAGAGATGGGCAACACAGGAAGAGCTGGAGGATACCAAATCTGCACCAGCTGCACCTCAGCCAGCAAAGGAACCCAGAGCATGATCTATCACATTGGTTGAGATTATCTCAACTGGAGGGCAGATTCACAGGGAATGGTCTCTTTCAGAAAGAGAAAAAAGCTGAACCTAAACCCTAGGATAGAATCCCCCCTCCCCCAAGTTCTTTGGAAGGCTTCTGAACAAGACTGTTGACATTTAGCAACTTGTTCCTCAGGATCCCAGGATCAGCCACCTTCTAAGCTCACTTCCCCCAGCCTCCCTGTGTACTTTTCACTCATTAGAAAAAGTCCAGTTTCTAGTTACCTCTGACCACCTGATGGAGAAATGGACATATGGGGCTGCTCTTCAAGAGTATTCAGAAGCTACAATTAGTACACAATACTGCTGCCAAGCTACTAACTGGTGCTCAGTATGTGGAGCATATTTCAGCTTTATGTGCTCTGCACAGACTCCTGATTTGCTTCCAGGCCTAAATCCAGCCCCAAATGGCTTGGGCCCATTTTACTGAAGGACTATCTTATTCTCCCTCATGTACAGCCTATAGGTCACGGATCCACTCTCCAAAACCTCCAAATCTCCAGTAATAGGAATACTGTATCTCTATCCCAGAGGAGACTTCTGGGAAACCACAGTTTAAAAAGCTGCTGCTTAGGGAGAGGTGCTGTATGATCCAGAGGAGGCCAAAAGCCCAGTGCCTTTTGCCTGCTACCTGTGGTGGGAGTTATAGCTCTTACAGTAGCTTTGCAAAAGGGTGCCTATATAAGAAGAGAAGGAACATCATGGTCCAATGAACTATTCCTAGAATGGCCTCTTTCTTTCTGCAAATGTTTGGCTTCCTGATCCACCATGCTCCTGACCTCACCGGAGTAGGAGAGATTTAGTAAATTGAGATTTAGGCTTCTGGGAAGTTGCTCAATCCTAACCCTCCAAGATAGCAGCCACTGAATCTATGAAATGTCTACATGTGGGCATCTCATCTGCCAAAGTTGGGGGAGGGGAAAAGAGGTGTGATGTGGTGACAAAATACCAGTAGTCTATTTCGGGTTGCATGCATTTCATAGATAATAGGTTATGTTAGTGCTTCCATGGATGTTGGGGGTGTTACTGGGAAGGGTTGTGCAAGCATTGCTTTACGAGGACAGGCAACATTTGGACCTTGTTGCGCTAGCATTGGTGCACCATCACCATGGCACTGCCAGGACGGGCTTAGGATATTGCAGACACTGCCCTGGTGTCTGTGCGCCATTGTCACGGTATCTAAATAGGATTGTGCCATAAGTGATCGATGGCAATGAAGACTCAAAGGGCTTAATTCGAGATGTTGTGTATTAGAAGCGTGACAACAAAAAGGTAAGCTAGGACAATACAACATCTGGAATATAAATGATGGAACACAACAGCACATCTAATATACTGTAGGAGTCCTATCAGTGTGTGTTTAACAAATCAACAAATGATTTGCCATGCCTCTATAGCAACTTCAGTCTCTTTCTGCAAAACAAAATATGACCCAAACAAAAGACTTGTTAACACTGGAATGTTCCTGCTCATCCTGGCTTTTCACTTCCAAACACAGCAGGAATGTTATGCATTTCTAAACTATGTCTGCAAGCACAGTCCAGATAAATATGACTACATAGTGGCTGTTCACTACATCATTTTCCCCCCAAGTTGTTTGACCTGTATTTAAATACAAACTGGGATGTTTTTTAAATACAGACTGTACCCATCATAAGAAGGCAAAATATCTAAATATCATTTCTGACATTTGGCTTATGACTGAGTTATGCTCCTCCTCGCTGAACAAATTCCAAACACCACACAGAACACTGACAAGACAGCATGTTCTTTCTATATTCAACATATTGCATAGTCTTTTAAAGAATGCAGAATGCCCAGGCAGAAAATCCTCCGAACCAAGGGGTTTCCTATACTACACATTGCTTCAAATGCTTAACTTGTATGGGTTGCCATATTTGATAACCCACAAATTACTTTTGACAAATGACTGCCATTTTTCCAATTATATGATAAAAATGAATGATACCTCAAGATTTCTACATATTACTTTTCAAACCTCTGGATCCTCTAGCATCATGCTCCTACATTCAGTATGTACTTCAGTGTCCTTAATTACCACTGATAAATCAACGTAAAACAAGCCAGCTGACATCAGCTGATAGCACAAGACTACCAAGTTTAGCCATATAAGAGGGTCCAGGATGTGACAGACTGTTGTGGTGAGAAAACTTTGATCATAAAATGAGGACATTGATACAGGTTGTCCCCAATTTCTTCTTGGAAAGCTAGTCCATTTATGTCTCATGTTTTGCACTTGCGGGAGGGGGGAACCTTAATTTTAAAAAGGTACATGTAGTGCTCTTCCAAAGTCTAGATAGGGCAGCCAAGAGCAAAAGGCTGTACTCAAAGTAATCGGAAGCAAAATGATCTTTGCTGTTCACATTGCCCTGACTACGCAAGGCAATAAATTAAAGTAACCACTAGGTCGACTGCTAGGTCATTGCAGCCTGCCTGGTGGTTGGAAATATTACTGGGTTTATATTAGCTATCAATGTACAATGTTCTAAAAACTGTTCATTAAAAGGTTAAAAAAACATGCTTGTTTGAAGGCAGGACACCATCGTCCTCCTGCATTCAGCACTCTAAAGGCTGATTCACACTAGCCCTTCCGTGCACGTTTGCTCTACTCTAGCGTCTGTACGTGCGTCTAGCAGTTCTCTGAACGTTTGCCCACCTTCTTGAAGAAAGCGCAGCTGTGACTTGCTGAAGAGAAATGCGCTTCTCTGATTGGTGAGCTGCCTAGCACCGGGAGCATAAACGCTAGCTTAAACGCGAGCGCAGCAAAAAGATAAACCGAAACCATCTCTCCTGGCTGCGTCGTAAGCTCATGCTGCGTCTGATGCAAGCATGAAAAACGCACGAAAAGACCAAACGTTAAGCCAAAACGCGCACGGAAAGGGCTAGTGTGAATCAGCCTTAAGGAGGGACGAACCATGCAATTCTTTTCTAAGATATTCCATATATTGAAACAATTACTGTATTTGTATTACTACCAATTTCTTCAAAAACTGATATGCAAGGGGGAAAGTAATTATTTAAGACTAACAGCACAATCCTATCCAACTTACACACCACCGGTGTAACCAGCAGTTCAGCAAGAACGGGAGGCCCCAGAATGGAAAGGGGATTCAAATCCCCTTTCCATTCCCCTTTGGAGGGGATCTGAATCCACTTTCCATTCTGGGGCCTCCCGTTCTCGCTGCACCGCTGGTTACACTGGTGGTGTAAGTTGGATAGGATTGCGCTGTAATTCATTTTGCCTGAACTTTGACCGAAAGATAGAAACCATTTCCACTCAAGAATAACACATCATACCATGCTTTAGAAATTATAAGAAATGTTTTGTCAGGCCTTTGAACGATGGAACTGTAGGCTATTGCTCTGAAGTGCTGCATTAATGGTATAAATCTGTAGCAGCCAGGATTATCCAGTGAAAGGTGAGACAGAAATGAAAATAAAATAAAAATGAATTAGCAATGTGTGTATTTACTTACAAATAATCACTGATCACACTACAGCAGTCACATTACAGCAGCAAGTTTGGAACAATACATAAAGTTCAATACAATGTAATACAGACATTAACTGGGTACTTTAAATGCAGTGTACGATCATAAATCTGTGTGCATGATCACTAAGTATGGTTGGGTTCCAGTAGAAGCATAGTTTAATAAGTACTAATAAGCAGAATTTGTCTTTAAAAAAAGTGAACAAGTGCAACTGAGGACTACTTCCTAAGGAAAAGCTTAGAAAGACTTGCCTTCTGCCCTTGACAGTGTCTGGAAAGCACTACAGAAAACAAGATTGCTGTTTTAGGTTTAATATATATGGGCTTGGAAAATGTATTTTGATGCAACAGTAGTGACAGTAACTTCTATCCATGTTATCAATTCCCCTTTATTTTTGCAGCAACTTGAGAGATATTGAGATGCAACCAGGCATCTAGAAGAGTGAACCCATGCAAACAGGCAATATAGCAAGTTTTATCATTATCAGGGCTTCGATTTTACATTGTAAAAATCACAATGATCTACTGTTAATAGCTAAATTGTATTTTTAAAGCCTTAGAAGATGTATGGGGGAGGAGTAAAGGGCAGTAATTTTAGCAAAGCAGCTTGCTTTCCAAATTCTAAAAATAGGGGGGGGGGGGGAAATAAAACCAAACTGTGAAATGTCGGTCAGCAAGCTTTTTATGCTAAGCAACACAGCCTCCCCCCTTTGCTAAAAATAAAACTGTGTGTGACTGTAATACTTTTTCCTTGCTTCAGCCAAGAACTCCAAAACCTCCCTGAAACTAACCTCAGTTGGATCACTTGCTTGTGTACTATGAGTCAGCAGTTCGCAACATTTCTGGAAATTCCTCAGTGTAAACGCCTCCCATTTATAGCAGGAAACTGCAGATCCAACTCAGTGTATACCAGGAAACACAGATGGATTTACCCATTTCACTGGATCCACACATGCAGTAAATATTACATTTTTGTGTCTCTATCAACCATGCTTCTTCCAGTGATTTTATTGCAAGAAATAATGCTTTACTCAATGAAAACAAGAAATAACTTGTGGAAATGACTCTTGTTCATCAGTGAACGTTGTTTATAAAAATACAAAATGTTAGCAGTATTTCAACTTATGACCAAATTATTCTCAAGTCTTATGTACATTATTAAAGTTCCAATGACAACATCAAATTGCAAAAACAGAGCTTCTCTCATACTGCATGACAAGCAGCACTTGCCAAAATTGCCTCTTCTAAACAACAATTAAGGCACATGGGCTGTGTTCTCCTTTGCGGCAAGCAACACCATCATTCACACACAAGCCATTCAAATGGGGCAGGATGGTGTAGTGGTTTGGGAGCCGGACTTAGACCTGGAAGATCCAGGTTCAAATCCCCGCTTAGCCACGAAGCTTCCTGGGTGACCTTGGGCCAGTCACTATCTCTCAGCCCCACCTACCTCACAGGGTTGTTGTGAGGACAAAAAGGAGGGGAGGAAATATGTACACCACTCTGAGCTCCTTGGAGGAAGGGTGGTATAAAAATGTGAAAAATAAATAAATAAAATAAAAATCACAGAAATCACAGCATGGGAAAGATTTATACACATACCTACTCTTGACGAGTATATGTTGCTGGCAGCAGGTGAGCATATCTGCTAACTGGACAAAGAGGCACTTTTTAAAGTGGTGCTCCTCACACATTTAGCAGGGGGAGAGAAACTGTCCCTACTCACCCTGGCACAGTATATTTTCTAGTCGCTGTTTGCAGGTGTTTTTTCTGCATCATTTTAAGTTGTGAGCCCATTTGGGACAGGAAACCATGTGAAGTGCTTTGTGAACTTTTTTTTGCTGAAAAGCGATACTGTATATAAATGACTAGAAGGCTAATAGGCTAGAAGGCTAATAATAATTTAAATACATTAATTATGCGCTCAAGTCTAGATCTAGAGACATTCTGGCCATCTATATATTTTGATGTTTTCTGTAGCCCTGACACCTAACAAATTATGCTGATTTTTTTAATGTTAAATGTTTTTTCAAGTCCAGATCTCATTGTTGATAAGTCATGCCATGGTGAATGTGTATATTGGAACTAGCAATTGCCACGTCTTTTTTTCATCCAATTCTCTGCAAAATTCATGTGGTGTGACATGATCTGCCCATCCATAATTGTCTGATCTCCCCATATATAATTAATACATATTATAATATGATTGTCAATGTGGAACAAGTTGTTCCCCAGAAGATACACTACAGTGCTACAGGTACAACATTCCCAATGCCATAAAAGGATGCCTACAAGACTGCAAAAGTCACAATCAAGTTCTCATCTTGAACATAGGTTTATATATGCGCGCGCATGTGTATAAACCTATATAAGATCAGAATATTAAATTCAAAATATTCAAAGGAATTGCAGGACTCAAGCAATATACAGAGAGCTTCTGTTTGCTCCTGTCAACTGCATCAGCCATTGATCTGACAGTGCTTTGACTGTATCAGCCAACTGATCTGTCAGATTCAATTTTGATAAGTATTGTTTTCAGAAGAGCTTCATCACAAAAATATTATTTGTTCAAATTCTGAAGTCTCAACGGACAGCACTGTCAGATCAATGGCTGATGCAGTCAACAGGAGCAAACAGAAGATCTCTGTATATTGCTTGAGTCCTGCAATTCCTCTGAATATTTTGGATTTAATATTCTGATCTTATATAGGTTTATACACATGCGTGTGAGTATGTTTATACACATGCTGCTGAACCAAAATAGGACTCAAGCAATATACAGAGATCTTCTGTTTGCTCCTGTTGACTGTATCAGCCATTGATCTGACAGTGTGTTACACACTGGTGCTCCTGGTGAAGAGGTACACATGCCTGTGCCGTTGATCCTGCCCCCCTCCTGGGCCCAATCCACCCACTCACACCCTCTCCCTGCCCTGTTCCGTCCACTGCATGAATTTACCTACTCCAGCAGGTATCCAGTCAGTCGCCAGCACCAGTGGGAAGGCTCTGGTCTTCCTACCGGCGCAGCAAGGCCCTGCACTGTCGCAAAGTGCTTTACGGCGCTTTTGCAACAGTGCGCACTGGTAGAACTACCGTTCCGCCAGCGCAGGTGGGGGCTAGGATTGGGCCATAAGTGGATGGGACATTTTCAGGTAGCACCAAGCTACAGTAGCCATGGAAAGCAGGGTGCTGCTTCAGTACGGTATGAGGGGGTCAACAAACCACTGCAACAGTGCAGAGGTTTTCTTATATGGCAAGTCCTATTGCACCTTAGAAACCTTTTACTAGAATAGAGTCCAATCTAGACACCATACTGCCACAATTGGGAACCCTTAAAACTGGATTCCAGTTGGGGAGGAATTTGGCATCATCTCTTAACATTTACTTATGTCCCAACACTATACAGTTGGCCCCCTGTATCCACAACTTCAGCATCCACGGATTTGTCTCACCGCAGATGCTTCGCAGATACCAGGACCACCATTAAAATGTGTAAAAAAAAAAAAAAGATTAAAAAACGGTTTGCTTACCCTTTTACTGCAAGCTACTGCGTGTTCTTGCTTATGCTAACTGAAATCATGCTCCGGAAGCCTCTTCCAGGTCGCGCAACTCCCTCTCCCAAAATAGCACCAATGCATTCTGGGGCGAACTTGGGAGAGTTGCGCGACCCGGAAGAGGCATCCAGAGCGCGATTTCAGCTAGTATAAGCAAGAACACTCAGCAGTTTGCAGTTAAAAGGTAAGCAAACTGCTTTTTAACCTTTTTTTTTTTACACATTTTAAAGTTGGCCTCGGTATCTGCGGATTTCAGTATCTGTGGGGTTTCCAGGAACGGAACCCCTGTGGATACTAAGGGCTTTCCCATAAGTATTTTCCCCACAGATCTCACTTCTAAATCTTAAAGTTGCTTCAGAGTTTAAAATGCAGTTTATACTAGCAACTTTTTCAGTCCTAGTTCCCTTCTATACCAGGTAATACCTTCTACACTTGTACTGAGGATGTAAACAGAAAAGGTGGCTAATCGCTTTTTAAAATAAAAAGTTATAATATTGATGCTGGATCAAAAGAAGCCCAGGGAGAAAGTAAGTTCCAGGATTAGGTATAACTTCATATACCAGCAAGCTATTCTGGTATATAGCTTGCTGGTATATGAAGCAAGCTATAACAGCAAGCTATTCACATTATGGGGGGGGGGGGGAATCCAAGTATCACACCTTCCATTTGAAGCAAGCAGATATAACATGCACACCTCTTGCAGATGAAAACAAATGAGGGACATAAGAAAAGCTGTGCTGGATCAGGCGGAAGGTCCATCTAGTCCAGCATCCTGTTTCCCACAGAGGTCCACCAGCTACTCTGGGAAGCCCACAAACAGGAAAGCATATTTCTCTCCCTTCATTGCTCTCCCTTCATTGCTTCACCGCAGCTGGTATTCAGAGGTATACTGCTGCTGAACCTGGAGGCACTACACAGCCATCATGACTAATAGCCATTGATAGACCTGTCCCCCATGACTTTCTCTAATCCCCTTTTAAAATCATCCACCCTAGTGGCCATCATCACATCTTTTGGCAACAATTTCCACAGACTAATTATGCACTATGTGAAGAAATACCTCCTTTTATTCATCCTAAATCTCCTGCCAATCTGTTTCATTAGATGACCCCTGGTTCTAGTATTGTGAGAAAGGGAGAAAAGGTCCATTTCCAGCATCTGCAAACTCATATGAACACTCTATTCACTTGCTCTGCATGCTCACATCCTGCCCAAATAAGCTTTAGAACAGTGGTTCTTAACCTTGTTGGAGATACTGACCCCCACCAGTTTCATATGCGCATTCACGGAACCCTTACAGCTCCGCCCCCCTGTAGTGACGCTAGAGGAGTCGGGTGTGTGTCTTGACCTCCACCGATCCCGCGAGACTGACTCACCGAACCCCTGGTGTTCGATCGAACCCAGGTTAAGAACCACTGCTTTAGAACCTTCAGAAATGTAGATAAAAATGAAGACATCTTACAGAAAACTCTTAGCGCTGACTTTTGCATACATCTTTCATGCTCTAAAAAGAACACCCATTACAACTCAGATATTTCATTAATATTTTGCTTTCATTAAATATGTAGTTTCACTGGTGATGCTACAGGGGATACATGAGGGATACATGAAGCTAAGCAGGTCTAACATCTGGACAGTGCCTGGTTGGGAAATCACCTGGGTGTTCCGTGTAAAACATCTTGACTTCCACAACAGATGCAAGGTAGGATATAAACATAATCAATAACAAATACAGATGGAAGGTGTCAAGTATACTGTACAGATAAAATTGGTTACTAATTACATAGCCACTCTTCCAATTATACCAGCCTTGAGTATAAACTTTAATGCATTACATCTTGTATTTTATGAAAAAGACATTCTTTTTCAGCAATAAAAAGCTAACATAGTCTTAACAGCATATCTTAAGAAAAATTATATCATTGATAGCTTTTAACAATGTATACCTCTTTTTGCTAAAAAAATCCTCTAAAAGAAGTAGTTTAAACCTCAGTAATAAAAATGGGTTGTTTTTTTCAGTACAGAGCAATGAGATTAAAGTGCGGCAGACAGCCAAATACCTCAGCCATCACAGTCACTAATAGACGCATTTAACATTTATGTAGCTTTCAAATGCAAGGCATCTGGTTCCAATTTCAAATCTGGCTTACAATGAAAGTGCCTCCTCCACAATACTTTTATTATAAACTGTTCTTTCCCCCCCTCTCATTTTTCCTCCTTCTTTTTGGAAGAGGTTGTTCCTTCCTTCTTGCTGGAAGCCACCTGACCACTGCCAGGAAGAGGAATGCAAAACATTCCCAGGAGCAGCTCCTGACGTCAGCAAAGCATTCCGCCTCTCAGTGTTCAGAACTGTCTGGAAATTCCAGTCTCTGGTAGGACTAATTGAATGCGATGCGATGGCAGCTCAGCTGTAGCCTGCACTGAATCACATCAGAAACTGCTTCAGGTCAATATTTTTGACGGTAGCGTTAGCCACCAAAAACAAGGGCAAGTGGATCATTTTTCACTGAATTAATGCACACCGTAACTGTGAATGCTTATTTTTTATTGTATTCTTGAATTTTGAGAGGCTGCCCCAACAAAATTAAATATATGAAGGCATTGTGTATCATTTCTGTGTCTCTTTCATAGAGCTGGGGAGGAAGGAGAGAGGAAGAAAGGTTTAAAGTTAACAGGGGCAACATGACTCAGCAGAATTCCTCAAATGGTTTCCTGGCATGCACAGCTATTCTATAATCACTGCCATCCGCACTTCAGGACATCAGCTTCTTCTATTCTAGGAGTATTCCAGCTCAGCATTATTTCTGTTCCTTTTTAATTTTAGGCAGAAGTGGTGCTGAACAATACACCCCATCTCCCATTATTAGGGGCTTGTATATTATTTGTTCATGTTTAGTAGCTTAAGAGGCAGAAGTAGGCTGAAACACCAAAACATAGATACCAAATCTCACAAACTGAATGACCCATTGAAAAAGTACATTTTAAAATGATTTTTGCATTTTGAAACTTGCAGGGGAAGGAAACCTGATAACTAGTGTAGGTGCTAGACCAGTGGTTCCCAAACTTTTTATCACAGGGACCCACTTTTTAAAATGACACACTTTATCGGGACCCACCTAGTTTTACGAAGCTTAATTTAAAAAGGTAATTTAGAAAGAAATACTATTTTATTTATTTATTTACAAGTAATATTTTATTTATTTGCAAAAAACTCAATCCATTTCTCATAATGAGGCAGCCCTAACGAACAGCCTCAAGGCTTGAGGGGCTTAGTTATGTGACCCAGCCTTCACCTGCCCCCACTACCCGTCATTGACAGACATGGAAAAAAAAACCACCAGAATAAAGACGCTCAAACATTTATCTCCCTATATTTACACAAGCTTGCAAACTGCAGGAGCTCAGCTCTTTGAGGGCCAATTAAAAGCTATCTGATTTTCGAATAGCCTCAGGGCTTGAAGCAGTCAGTTATCTGATCTTTCCATTACCCCTGTTTTCATTGGAGGCTCTGTTTGAGAAACACTTGTTAGACTAATATTCTGTCTCTCCAAGAAAGGTCTGCACTAGATTCTAGAGGGGAAGAGGTCTGTGGTGGAATATTTAATTCCTCGTTCAGTCTCATGTGCTATTAGACTCACTCTGAAAAAAACCTGCATGCATTCATCATACTGATAAACAACGTAGCAGAGACTTCCACGAGCTGATTGTTTACTACACAGAAAAATCAACTGGTCTCAGCTATACTGCATATTAATTCCACATGGTGCTCTCTAGTTCTAATTTTACAAACCAGAATATACACAGTCCTGAAAGTGTATTACTGCACACGTCTGCAGTTTTAACAAAGTTAATGACAAGGAATCAAACTGAGCAGTGCTAAACATTGTTCATCTAGGTGCATCATATGTTCAGGTGAAATGATTTAAAGTATTCATGGTGCTAAATTCTCTAACATATATAATGCCTATGTTTATAACCAAACACATGGTTAAGGGTTATTATGTGCCTCTACTATTCTGGATTCAAAAGAAATAACCTTTTTAATATTCTTTGATTTTTCAAAAGTAAATAAATAAATCAAAAGCAAAATCAATCAATAAAGCACTCCTGGCTTTAGAAGTAGGTTTTCTCTGTGCCAGGTGCAAGGGAGTGACAACAGAAAACAGGTTATCTTGTTGGCTGTGTGCTCTTGGAGGCATCTGGTGGGGCCACTGTGAGATACAGGAAGCTGGACTAGATGGGCCTTTGGCCTGAACCAGCAAGGCTCTTCTTATGTTCTTAATCACTATCTAAGGATTAAACTTTGAAAAAATATATTTACACTACCTTTGGGCTGCAATCCTAAGTACAGTTATGTGGGAGTAAGTTCCGCTGAACATACTGGGGCTTAGTTATGAGCAGACATGCATAGGACTGCACTGTTCATAAAAGCCTAACATTTATGGGCAAGGTGGGACAGGTTTTATCACAATAGATTTTCAGCAAAGTTGTCCTGTCCCATCCCATTTCACCCTCCCCCCAATGCCATTTTGGATAAGAAGCAATTTTGTTTAGTACAGTCCACTACAGCAGTTTAAGTTATTGGGAATAACAACTACTCACAGTGCCAGAAACCAGCTTGCAGGAAGGAGGAGTTGCAAAGGGATGTGAAGTTAGGCTAAACAATTTATCACAGCAAAATTTTCCATGTGTACACTGCAGGGAAGGAGACTGTTCAAAAAATTCCCTCAAAATCCCATGATTCTCCCAAGTCCCATTCCAGGGACTTGTGGTCATGCAGTCACATCCAACTTTCCCTGGCCCAAATTCGGTAACAGATTTGATCCCTTCTAAATCACTAATGGGAACATTTGGCACAAGACTGCAAGTTCACAGATTCCCAGAAGTAAATACACTTAAAACTGAGAAAACATTATTTAGCAACGTGCCATGTCACAATTTTAACTCAGTAGTTAGCGAACAAAACAACTTCATTACAGAGACTAGCAGAGAACTCTCATGTTGTCCATAAAGGGGATAAAGAATAGATATTAAATGTGAAAATACAAATTTCAGCCAAGGCAACAGGGATATTTTTGCAACACAGATATTTTTGTTTTGTGTATTTCAGTTCCTTATAAATTGATAACCTCACTCATAAAGACTAGTCAAAAACAAGTTAGAGGTGAGAGAAATCTCACTTTTTTTCTTTCCCCCCCCCCCTCAACTTCACAAAATCTCTTGGGCACACTTGAATACCATGCATGGCCCCCATTCCATAAACTGCCAATACTAAGAGTATGTTAAAGCAATAGCTTTCACCTCGTCTACTTTCAGATGAACCATATCCCAGCCCTGGGATAGGAGGGGGCATCAAGACTAGAAGTCCTCAAAAAGTCTGTCCAAGAGCAGCCATGAGAATTTTCAAATAGCATTTATCTTTTTACTGTTCCTAATTACCTTACCTCCCTGACACAGTCTTTGAAATGGGTTAGGAGTGGAAAGGCTGGCTATGAAGGATCTGGCCCATCTTGGGCCCCTAAGCAGACCATCCCCATAGCAGACCACTCACTGGTTCCTTCCACTTCTAACTGGCCTATTTGTTCTATCTAACAAACAGGACTATTAGAAGTGGAAGAAACACTGAGTGACTGAATTCCACTTGTTTAGCCCCACTTCTTTGCCTGAAAGGTCCTCAGCAGGAGCTGCAACTGCCTCCAAGGGAAGACCCGTCTCCATCACAAACCGAGTTATACCCAAACTATACGTTATGTTTACCATGTGATGTTTAGTTAAAATTCTTACCTTTCCTCATGAGTAGGGGTTGTGGCTCAGATCAGGCCCACAACGTAGAGATAGAGAGAATACTTAGGTAAAGGTAAAGGTATCCCTTGACAATTAAGTCCAGTCGTGTCTGACTCTAGGGAGCAGTGCTCATCTCCGTTTCAAAGCCAAAGAGCCAGCGCTGTCCGAAGATGTTTCCATGGTCATGTGGCCGGCATGACTCAACACCAAGGCGCATGGAACGCTGTTACCGTCCCGCTGACGCGGTACCTATTAATCTACTTGCAATTTCTTGCTTTTGAACTGCTAGGTTGGCAGGAGCCGTCACACGGATTCGAACAGCCAACCTTTCGATCAACAGCTCATGGCTCAGTGGTTTAACCCACTGCACCACCCGCTGGCTCAGAGAGAATACTTACCGTAACCCTTTTCTTCCGTGCCATTTTTTTCTAACAAAAATCTCACCTCAAGAGCAGCTAACAAACACTTGAAGTGCCATTGTAGAAAATGACACTTTAAGTGTTCATTAGCCACATGAGGGATGCGATTTTCAGAGAGAAAATGGCATGGAGGTAAGGGGTTAAATACTCTCTACCTCCATGACATGGCCTCTGTCCAAAGCTGCATTCCCATTCACAAGTAAAGGTTAGAATTTAACTAGACATCACCAAGGATGTGGATCAACTCTCTGACTCCAAGTCTCAAGTCAAATCCCAAGTCTCTGGGTCCATGTCTCAAGTCAAGTCCCACGTTTTTGCCCCCAGTCTTTGGTTGCGACTTGTAAAAGGCTCCAAGTCTAGAGTAGAGTCTTTCAAGTCTTTTACAATTGCTGAGTCAAGTCATTGACGCGTCTTGAGTCTGACTGGAGTCCGAGTCAATAGACTTGAGTCTACATCACTGGACATCACATGGTAAACTATGTGTAGTTTGGGTCTTAATTTTACCTGATCACCCCCATTCCTTTCCCTCAGAAGTACTCAGCGGGAGTTTCTGCCAGGTAGGTGGTGCCAAAGGTCATGAATAATCCTGGCATCATGTGATCACTGTATTATTTCTGTCCCTGATTTTATTGTGAGAAGATTTTGAGAGCTGGTTTGAGGGTCTATTGTTGCTTCGAAGTGGGATATATGTGATTTAAACACATAAAATCTAATCTATAGGCCAGCCATTGCTGATGACAGGGTTAGTATCAGGTTGATCTAGAGTCTAGGGCACTTGATGCCTTTTGACTCTGTGTGTGCCATTGAAATGGCACTTTCTCCATCCCTCTCCATGCGTCTCCTGCCCGCTCGCCTATCAAAGTAGTGTTTGCTGTCACCATCAGAGGCAGTTCCTCCCCTCCTCACTCTCAGAGAGTGTAAGGGGCAATTCTTGCAGGGTGGAAGAGAAGGAGGGGCTGCCACCAGTCACTGTGAATTGCTCCCAGAAGGAGGAGGAAGTGCCAATTTGAGCCTTGTAAGGTTACTTCTTCCTCTCTCACCCCACCAGCCAGGCTGCCATGCAAGTTTCTCCAACCTATTTAAAATCTAGAGTCATGTGTGACTCTATGTGCAGCTCACCACACAACTCCATGCCCTGACAGGCCCACACAGTAGTGCCATTACTGATTGATGGTCACATAGCAACCAACCTCACAACCAAGATTTTTTTATACAGTATTCCATCTTACATCCCTACTCTCTCAATTTCATTTTTCTCTTTTAAAATCATTTCCAATTTCCCACTATAAATTGTAGCTTATGCTCTAACACAGGGGTGGGGAACCGGCGGCCCGCGCATGTGCAGAAACAGCCGGATTCAAAAGGAGTCGCGCGAGCAGCGCGTGCGGGGCCGGCGGTGGCCTGAAAAAGGTAAGGAGAGCGATGGGGGGGAGGTAAGGAGAGCGATGGGGAATGGGGGGGCGGTGTGTGTGTGTGCGCCCCGCCTCCGGCGCGCGTGCGCGCCCCAGGGGACCCATTTGCGATGGAGGGGCACACGGCACATTTTCCCCATGGGAAAATGGCCCTCCACCGCAAATAGGTTCCCCACCACTTCTCTAACAGCACTGAGGACATGTTGGAGACTGCAGAGAAATTAAATGAGTTCTGTTCATCTGTCTTCACGGCAGAAGACTTCGGGCAAATACCGCTGCCGGAACAGTCTCCCCTGACTAAAGAATTAAGTCAAATAGAGGTTAACAGAGAAGACGTCTCAGACTTAATTGACAAAATAAAGATCAATAAATCACCAGGCCCGGATGGCATCCACCCAAGAGTTCTGAAGGAACTCAAGAATGAAGTTGCTGACCTATTGACCAAAATATGCAACTTGTCCCTTAAAACGGCCACTGTGCCAGAGGATTGGAGGATAACTAATGTCACGCCAATCTTTAAAAAAGGAAGGAGGGGGGACCCAGGAAACTACAGGCCGTTCAGCCTAACATCTGTTCCAGGGATAGATGGTGGAAAGTCTCATTAAGGATAAAATCTTAAAATACATAGAAGAACAAGCTCTGCTGAGGGAGAGTCAGCATGGCTTCTGCAAGGGGAAGTCTTGCCTCACAAACCTGTTAGAATTTTTTGAAAAGGTCAACAGGCATGTGGATGCGAGCGAACCTGTGGATATTATATATCTGGATTTTCAGAAGGCGTTTGACACGGTCCCTCATGAAAGGCTCCTGAGAAAACTCCACAGTCAGGGAATAAGAGGGCAGGTCCTCTTGTGGATTAGGAACTGGTTGAAGACCAGGAAACAGCGAGTGGGAGTCAATGGGCAATTTTCACAATGGCGAGAGGTGAAAAGCGGTGTGCCCCAAGGATCGGTCTTGGGACTGGTGCTTTTCAACTTATTCATAAAAGACCTGGAGTTGGGGATAGGCCGTGAGGTGGCCAAGTTTGCAGATGACACTAAACTTTTTCGGGTGGTGAAGACCAGCAGGGATTGTGAAGAGCTCCAGAAGGATCTCTCCAAACTGGGAGAATGGGCAGCAAAATGGCAGATGCGCTTCAATGTAAGTAAGTGCAAAGTGATGCACATTGGGGCAAGAAACCAAAATTTCACATATACGCTAATGGGTTCTGAGTTGTCTGTGACGGATCAAGAGAGAGATCTTGGGGTGCTGGTGGACAGGTCGATGAAAGTGTCGACCCAGTGTGCGGCAGCTGTGAAGAAGGCCAATTCCATGCTCGAGATCATTAAAAAAGGGATTGAGAATAAAACGGCCAATATAATTATGCCTTTGTACAAATCGATTTTGAAGGCAAAAGGAGAAGGGGAAGGCCAAGGATGAGATGGTTAGACAGCATCACCGATGCAACAAACATGAAAATGAGCGAACTCAGGAAGATAGTGGAGGACAGGAAGGCCTGGCGGGATATGGTTCATGGGATCACGAAGGGTCGGACACGACTTAACGACTGAACAACAACAACAACAAATCAATGGTAAGGCCACATCTGGAGTAGTGTGTCCAGTCCTGGTCACCACACCTCAAAAAGGATATAGTTGAATTGGAAAAGGTGCAGAAAAGAGCGACCAGAATGATTCGTGGGTTGGAGCATATCCCTTATGAGGAAAGGCTACAGCGTCTGGGGCTTTTCAGCCTAGAAAAAAGGCGCCTGAGGGGGGACATGATTGAGACTTATAAAATTATGCATGGGATGGAGAGAGTGGATAGAGGGAAATTCTTCTCCCACTCGCACAACACCAGAACCAGGGGACATGCACTAAAATTGAGTGGAGGGAGAGTTAGAACGGACAAAAGAAAATATTTGTTTACCCAGCGTGTAATTCATCTGTGGAACTCCTTGCCACAGGATGTGGTGATGGCACCTGGCCTAGACGCCTTTAAAAGGGGTTTGGACAGATTCATGGAGGAAAGACCATCACAGGTTACAAGCCATAAGCAACCTCCTGGTTTCAGAAGTGGGTTTTCTCTGTGCCAGGTGCAAGGGAGTGTCAATGGGAAACAGGTTATCTTGTTGTCTTGTGCTCCCCGAGGCATCTGGTGGGGCCACTGTGTGATACAGGAAGCTGGACTACATGGGCTTTTGGCCTGATCCAGCAGGGCTTTTCTTATGTTCTTATGTTGTATTCCAATTGCATTTAATGGGAAACTGAAACTTCCCAGTATCTGCTCAGAAATGTTTATACAGTGAGGCCCTGATATCTGCGGGGGATAGGTTCCTGGACCCCCTGCAAATACCAGGAACCCATAGATAGGGGGAACACTATCCTCCAATGCGAGGCTTACCAGATTTCCCCCAACGTGGGGGGGGGCGACAGCGATGTCACCAGGGGCGGGGTCTGGGGGACAGCGCAGAGGCATCGCTACACTCCCGGGGGGGGCCACCACAGCTCCGCGCCCACGACGTGTCCCAGCCCCCACGTGATGCTGCATGTGACATCACGCGCCGCCTCCAAACACCCACCCCGCCGTTTTCAGCTCATTTTGGAGCCGTTCGACGACATGGGTGGGCGGGAGGGCTGAAAAGAACACGGCGGAAATGTAAGTTCGGTACCTCCCACGCCCCGATCCCGCCCCTTCAGGGGTCCCCGCTCTGGGGTGGTGGGCCCTCCCGCACCTCACTCTGCAAAGCCTCTGTGACAGCGATGTCACTGGGGGCGGGGTCTGGGGTCGCTGCATCGTCGTCTGGTCCTCTCTTTGTCCCGGCCGGCTGGGACTGCCCCCCTGCAGCGCTAATACGCTGCCGCTGCATCTTCGTCCAGGCCTGGACTCTTCACACGCCTGCGTGAAGTTGGAAGCACTCCGGAAACGTCCAACTTCACTCGGATGTTTCCGAAGTGCTTCTAGCCTCATCGCGCGCCCACGCGTGGTTAGAAGCACTCCGAAAAAATCCAAGTGAAGTCAGACGTTTCCGGAGTGCTTCCAGCTTCCAGGCCTGGTCCGGACAAAGAAGCAGTGGCAGCGTATTAGCGCTGCAGGGGGGCAGTCCCGCTGGCCAGGACGAAGAGACGACTGGCCGGGAGCCCGGGATTGGATTTGGGCTCCCGAACCAGGATTGTCCCGGTGAATGGTATGGTAAGCCTACCCAACGCCCCCCTGCACCCCTTACCTAGAATCCTTCTGGCTCTGTGTTACAAGAAGCACGTACTGTTTAAGCAAGACGTTTAAGCAAAAAATAAAAGGTAAGGGGTGCAGATCCTGAATCAGTGAATCTATGGATACTGGATCCGCAGATACTGGGGGGGGGCTGTATCCGCAAATTATAGCTATTATTGACACCATTACTTTTGCTGCTGTTCTATTCCTGTACTGCTAAAGGGAAATACTTAATAAAGAGTTGGTTTTTTTATTGTATTGTAGCTGATTTATGCTCAAGACAACACCCCAAGTTTGTTATTTATATGACTAACTTTGTGGTACATTTGACCCTCAAATCAGAATAGCAAAGTAGTTTTTGTTTGGACAAGGGTTAAAGCCGAATCTGGCATATCAGTAGCCATTGACCAGATTCAGCTGAAGAGTTTACCTAATGGAACATTTTACCTAGAAAGCTACATGGTTTATTTAACAAGCTACACTATTGGGTTAACTCTTCTAATAAGGGCACATTAAGAAAGAAAGGAATCTGAGCATACTGCTAAAATAAACATTTGTATCTGAGAATTTCTTTAGTCTTATTTATTTGGTAAAGGGTAATATTTGCAACTTAAAACGGAAACACATGTTAACTTCTAAAGCTATGTTATAATAGATTTCTGATGTTAAATTTGTTGCTGTAATTTATTACATGGTTTAAACAAATTATGAACCTCTTTATTAGTTATATGTTCTTGCTCTAACATTCCTTCCTTACAAGCAGCTAACGAAAAAAACAGTGTGAATCAGTTTAATAATGTATGTTGGGTTTGCACACAATGTTTTGTTTTAGCTGCCGACTTGAAAATTTGTTTATATTTAGAAGTTTCACTGGATGCAGAGGAACACAGACCTTCATAATCACCCTAAATAGCTATTCCTACAAAATGTGTGCATGTTGTTCAAATACAACATCATCTCCACCAAATTATGAAATACATGAGAAAAACAACAATAGAAAATTAGAACAGTGATCTAAAAGGAATGAAAGTATGAATGACTCAGAAAAACATCATTTCCAAGATCATCAAAAAGCAGGTCATGTGTCAGTATGACCTTTTACCGAGTCATACTATTGGTCTATCTACTCTGACTAGCAGTAACTAACTGACAGCGAATGTCTGGGCCTTTACCCCAAGACTCGTTTCTTTGCAAAATGCAGAGTTTTATTAACACTTTGTAATAAAACGTGGCTTTTTGATGCTAACATGAAGAAAGAAAATGTTACATGCAGTCTTTTTACAAATGACACACTATTTCAGTTACCAGACAGGCTATTTATAATTTCAGGAAAGATATCAATTATTATTATTAATGAATTTGCTCTTGACTGAGCCTTTTAATAACTATAACTGTCTAAAATAGGACTCTTAGCATCTTCTGACAGGGACAGAATTCAGCTCCACCACTTGCAAATTAAGTAAAATGTGGAATTTATAATGGGATTAAATGCACATAGCCATGTACTCCAAGGATGCATAAATAAAAATGAAAGCTCTGCATCCAGTCTGGAATGAATTCTACTTTATTATATATTTTTAACTTACTTTAACAAAACTGTCTGCTATCCCTTGCTTGACGTCAGTGGACAAGCCATTTTGCCATTTCTGTCACTGCAGTATCCTTGGAATTTCCTCTTTTATAAGAGCTGGAACTTTTCAAGTCTAGAATATTCTTTTGATATTTCACTGGAGCATTTACATTATCATGCAATAATTCTTTCGCTCCAAATAAAAAATAAAATCAAAAAACATGCCACTTCACTGTAAATATGCTACAAAAATTAATCTAGTTTGTACTATATGTCTCAGTTCATTCTTCACACAGCTTTCACATGTTCTTTGCACAATCTAAAGAATAAACTTTTCTTGTAAACTAACTAAATAAAATCCTTACTATATGTCAAGTTTATTTAGTATCAGCATGATGAGCACTGTATGGAACAAAGAAGTGACACCCCCCCCCCATCCAATACCTTACAATCATAATGTGTGGAAAAAACAATGGTTTTGAGAGACAGCTATCAAGCAGGCATTATCACTTATCAAACCCATCACATTTAAATGAGAAGTGAGGAAGCAAAGCCTGTATCTCCAAAGTGACATATACATAGTTATCCTTTCAGGGGGGAGAAAAAAGATTCACATTAAAATTCTCACCCCTCAAAGAATTGTATAATGAATAACCGAAGCCAAATTAAAAACATTCTAAATTACATTTTTCCCTGACAATAACTACTATACTATTAATATGGAAGTGTATGTGAAATTTGCTCAAACAACTAGCTGATTGCTACCAACAATTTATTCCATTTGTTTAAGAAACTGATTGTTTTAAGAAGTGGGCTATTGCATCTCAAAATATATAGTAAATGTTGATAGTGGATGCAAACTAATCAAGGCAGTTTCATTTTTCTTCTCCAGAATAGTTTATAATCCCCAACTCAAAGAACTTTGAAGGAGCAATCATCTAGATTGTATAATTATATCTTTCTTCCAGGAGTGTCCTTGCAGCCAGCTACTTTGAATTTTGTAGAATTTTATTATCATGTGGCTGAGAGACTTTCCTTATCAGAGCTGTATCTGAGCTCTATCCCTTCTGCTTTTGCAAAAAACTTCAAAGGAAGAATGCAAAAGAGGACTAACTCTTTTTGATGGTAGGGATTTGTCTGTTGATTTTTTTCTCCGTTGTCTCTTGAATATCTATAACTTTTTAAATGCATACATTGTATCAAAGGGCTCTGCAGGAACAATATCCCTTGTTGGCCCTGGTCTGACTCATGAACCACTGATCCAGGGAGCTTGCCTTTATCAATGTGATAAACAGAGGAACTAAAAATATGCAGCTTCCAGAGGAATAGTAGCATGTATTTGATTGGATTTATTTTTCCTCATTAAGAGCTAGAGAATACAACAGGTACAGTTCATCTCTTATCTACACTTGAAGAGTCGATTTCCTCAACATACAGTATGAAAAATTCTTACTCATCACTTGAATAACCATTATAGTCAAATTGAAGCACTTGATATTCCTCCTTTTACCTGCATATCCCACATTATACCTTGGCAAGATATGGATCTCTTCTAAATAAAGCAATGATGAGCAAAGTATTTTCTTGGTACTTACCAAGGAGGATGTATGTATATGATATCCTGAGGAGCTCCCTTGAGATGAGCTACTGTCTCTTTTGCAAAAAGAACTTTAAGTCTAGGCTGAGCGTCAACAATTTCTCCTGTAGCAGAACTGTCAGCACAAATTTGTCCCAACTGCTGGCAGACAGTTATGCACAGATTGCATTCTTCATGCATCTCTAAGATCTTCACAATTAGTACACTCGATTTACCACCTGAAAGTTAAGTAATAAAACACATAAGAAAAGTATGCCATATGATACAGAACGCACGTGCATAGTACTATTTCTTTCTCATCTTAGCATCTCTATGTGCAAGTAAAATGGTCCCTAGATAATAAGCTTGCTTATGCATTGTTTAAACACTATAAAGTCTTCTATACGTTTAAATCAAGCTAGTTCCTTAAACGTTTCATCTGTCAATACAGAAATTCACCAAGATGTTCTTAAATAAGGTCTGGATAGAAGTGAGTTAGTTGAGAGGCTTCTGGGAGCTTAAGTCCTTCTCGCTCATCCTAGTAGAGGAGAAAGAATGATTTGATACAGGTAACTTTCAAAGCAGAATACAAACTTGCCTAAACAAAGAAAATATTGCGGAAAATCTGCTTACAAAGTAAGGTCACAAGTCCAAAAACAGGGAGCCCAGCATGCCACTCTAGTATATTTTTAAAACCCTACATAGTTCCTTTCCTACTTAAACAATTTTAAGATTATGATAGCAAAATTAATGAATGACAATATCAACACTAGAGAGTTACAATGTTTGTTGACTGAATATACAAACAATAACAGGAAACAACTTCTGTGGTCAACAAGTCTAAGACCCCAAATGCAACAGAAGCTGCACAGCTAGGAAAAATACTTGACACATGGAATATTTAAACATCAGAAGAGACGTTCGAGTAGGGTGTACCAGAGTTTCTGAGTAGCTAGAAAGTACAGCCAAGAGGGGGTTTAAAGGACCACATCAAAGGAGCTCTGTTCCAGTAACACTTAAGCATTGTGCATGCAGCTGCCATATCAATTAGGCCCTACATGACACTCAAATGACAATCTTGTATTACTTTTATTCTCATTTTGCTATTTTTTTTCCAAGATACTTACCTACAAGAGAGTATGTTACTCTATAAAAATGAGGGAAGGGAAACGGTTATAAGACTACATATGCTTTGAAGGCCATCCATCGCTGCAGAACAGCAGGAATGATTAGATCAGCGTTTTTCAAAGTTATCCCCGCAAGGTGGGGAGAACTTTGAGTGCTTGAGGGGGTGGGGCCAGCAGCAGCGGTGATTCCGGGGATCGCCACCACAAAAAAGTTTTTAAATGAAATTTCCAGGCTTACTGGGGGTCCTAGAGCCCTCCGGAGAGTTCAGGGAGGACTGCACTACCCTCCACAGCCCCTCCCCCGAGCTTCAGATTGCCCCTCTGCAGCGATTTACGACCACTTCCGGTTTTCGCAGAGCAGCAAAAGCTCGGGGGGTCCCCTCTACGGGACAAAAAGTGGGATATAAATTCAATAAATAATAATAATCTCAAAACAAAAAAAACATGTTCAGGAAGATAAGATAAGCAGTAAACTCTAATTTCATTTAACCTGTGCCTGTCCAAATGGAGCCATTTGCAAATATTGTATTCTTTCATCCATAATCACTCAAATACAGGTGGGCCCCCATATCCGCTGGGGATATGTTCCAGGCCCCTCCGTGGATACTTGAAACCGTGGATAAGAGCGAACACCCCCTCCATGGTTTCCTGAGGGCCCCCCCACCCTGCTTCCCCTGCAGGCAGCCATGCTTCCCCCCCAGCTCTTATTTTTCTTTCAGCAAGCTTTGTTTCTTCCTTAAAACAAACAGAGAAGCAGCCTCCATTGCAGGCAAGTAGAATGAGCCTAAGTCCTAGAGAGGCTCTGCAAGGTTTCTGTGAACCTTGCAGAGCCTCTCTAGTAGTTAGTCTCATTCTACCTGCCTGCAACAAGCAGCCAGAGGCTGCTTCTCCTGTTTCTTTAAGGAAGAAACGAAGCTTACTGGGGAAAAAAAGTAAAAGCCTGGGGGGGGGGATCTCCACGATCCGTGGATAACTGAAACCGTGGATAGCGAATCAGTGGATATGGGGGCCCACCTGTATCTTCATAACTGATTTCTCCCATACACACTGCCTTTTCTTTGTTCTTTCTTCTACATCTCTTAATAAAGTCTATCTTCTTTTGGAAAACTATCTCATAGTTTTTGAAGTTGTTCATTCCGCTTTCCAGTTAATGATCCCAAGACAGCCATCGTATGTGTGTGTGTGTGTGTGTGTGTGTGTGTGCGTGCGTGCACATTGGAGAAACATGTTCATGTGTATGAGAGCAGTATCGGCAATGCCACTGCCAAGTGATGGCCCTAATTCTGCTCTTACCCTACAGAGTTATACCCTGCAGGCTGTAAACCTTCAACCAGTTAAGAGCTTTGTCTTCTTTGAGTAGCTTAGGTTGCAATTCTATACACACTTACTTGGGATTACCATATATACTCGCATATAAGATGATCTCACTGATAAGACGAGGGCAATTTTTGAGCCAAAAATCCTGGAATTTGCTATGACCCTTTGATAAGACGAGGGTAAAAATTAAGGACTTGTGAGGTCAGATCCTGGAAAAGCTCAAATAACTTTACCAGTAATCGTTACCTAAGAACTCTACATTCAAATGTATTGAATAGTAAAAGTGTGGAAAATGTTTGGTAGAAGTTGAGTGATGTCATTTTACTACAGTAAATAAATTACTCTTTTTAGGAAATCACAGGTTTTATTAAATCAGGAATCATAAATAAGTAGGGGGAGGTGATGCTAACATTGCAACTCATATCTGGGATGAGGCACAGTAGCCATAAAAGCAAATAAGCCCCAACAGACCATATTAACAGAGATGCATTGAGGTGGATTGAACATAGCAACTGCAGACCATATGAAGAGAGCATGTTAATATGGCAGAGCATATGACAGAGCACATTAACAAAAAAATGACTGAGAACCATTGAAAAAAAAGTCACCACTTTAAAAAAAAACAGGCAGAGAACCATTGGGGGTGGGGGGTGGGAACAATGCACACATTGTACCTGCTGACAAAATGTTGATTCAGATGATGATCAGAAGAAATCAGGCTGCTAAGGACAGAAGACAGATGCAAGCTCTGCAATCTCCAGCCAAATACCTTATTAACTGCGTCTGCTATGAGCAGGACCTGCCTATTTTGTGGAAAAGGATTGCATAGGAAGGAATGAGTTGAGGAGGGAAAGGGACTGGATTTCACCATTGAGGAGCTTTCACCATTTTCAATAGTTGGTCTTGAAAAGTGCACAGTTTTTCTCTTTCCCTCAGAGCAACACTTCCTACCAACAATATTCATAATGCATAAGGTTGTGTACTGGGCTACTGCGATCTTTTAAAGGCAGAGAAATAACCCTCACTGCTTCAGCTCTGCAGCTTGAGTTTTTTCTTCTTCTGCAAAGTGCTTGTCTTATCTATCTTAACCATTCAGGTGCTAATCACCTGACATCCTGTTCTTTGACTAAGATAAACAAGGCTCTGCTGCTGCTCAGCTCCCTTACTAGAAAATGTGGAAGTTCATGAAGTTTTAGCAGTACAGCATAATGGTTTAAACTTTATAGCCTTAGACACTGATTTTCTCCTGCTCAGTGGCACGGGGGGGCAGGGCTGGAGAGGGGAGTGATGGGGAGAGAAAGAGTGAGAGAAGGGGGAGGGGAAGCAGGGACATGGCTAAGCCGGTCTGGCTGGTAAGCTGACTGCAAAGCTGCAGTCTTGAAGTGAATGTGAGTGACCCAATGTCAAGACAAGGCAGCTTTTCCAGGTCTTTGTTTTTGCCTAAATTTCTCATCTTGCAAGCAAGTATCTAAGGGTAGGCTTACCAGATCGTCCACCCGGACGGAGCGATCTACTCTTAAGGGGCGGGGCGCGGGGGGGGGGCAGAATGCAACGCGTTCTGGGGCCCCCCGTGCCCCGCCCCTTAAGGGTAGATCGCTCCGTCCCGGTGGACGATCTGGTAAGCCTATCTAAGGGTTCAATGGAGCATACTTCTTAGTAAACTTTCATAAGATTGCACCGCCAGTGTAGGTTTCTTGTGACTCTGCTACATGAGTGGAGCCGAATTCTGGTGAACTCTAGTACAGGGCTTGTGAGCCATGTGGGCCATGGTGAACAGGAGCCCTTCCCTCTCTTGATAAAGCCTTTGTGTTTAAGACGGAACTAGCCTGACTTAGGCTGTACATGCAGCTCACCATTATGAACTCTCTAGCCCCCACATCCCATGTTCAGGACAGGAAGTCCAGGATAAAACATTTGGATTGCTCAAGAGATAAAGGAGGCAGCAACTATCTGATACCTGTACCCTTTCAAAAAAAGAGCCAAGATGACATCAAGGACGCTCAACTGGGATCTGTTAACACCTGACTGGAGCTAGAGGAAGACCTAGAGCTAGGTTTTCCTACGTTTGGACTAGCCAATGAGAAAAGTAGAAACCTAATCTCTTTGGTAGAAACCAATACCCCATTAAAAAAAGGAAAAAACGGAATTCCTTACCTGGGAATATCGTGTTCTGGGAAGAGGAAAGGGTCATTCGTACTCATGGGATATGCCCCTCCTCCATCACGAGTCAGAGCTGGTCTGCAGATTTGGACTCCTCCCCAGGGGAGGGCATCCAATTCCCCAGTCTGGATCAGAAGAGCTGAGAAACTAGGCGTCCTTCTCCACGAACCACACCATCCAACTGATGTACGTGCCCAAGCCAGGCGAGAAAAAACACAGGGAGGTAAACAGAACAAAAGGAAAACACACCAAACGTAAACTGTCAGGCCCCCCGCCTAAACGCGGGGAGGAAAACTATCGGGTCCTCCACAGAACAAGGACAAGACCCCTATGAACCACCGTCTCCCGAGCCGCCCACTTGAATCAGCGGTGGGCCGAATGACCCTTTCCTCTTCCCAGAACACGATATTCCCAGGTAAGGAATTCCGTTTTTCTCTGGAAGGAGGAAAGGGTCATTCGTACTCATGGGACGTACCAGAGCAGTACCAACTAGGGAGGGTCCAGGACGGCGGCTTGAGTTAAGCCACCACCCTTTGCAGCACCCGTCTGCCAAAGCGGATGCCGGTGGATCCCGCCAAGTCTACCCGGTAGTGTTTTATAAATGTGTGTGGGGAAGACCACGTGGCTGCCCTGCAGATGTCTGCTAGTGAGTCAGCCCCTTCGAATGCCATGGACCTCCACCTCTCCATCCTGAACTTTCTCCTGCGCATGAAGCTATTCAGGCACTTCAGGCACAGGATAGCCCTCCAGGACCCGTCCTTCTTCGGGAGCAGAAAAAACACCGAATAGAAACCTGACCCCTGATGGTGGCAGGGAACATGTTCTATTGCTCTGATGTCGAGCAGGTGATGCAGGTGATGAATCGCTTTTAACTTCTGTTCGTGTTTCTCCGGGTCCCTTGACAAGGGCACATGCCAGAAGCGATCCCTGGGTTGCCTGTGGAGTTCCAGGGAGTACCCTTTGGAGACAGTGCTGAGGACCCAGGCATTCGTGGACACCTCCCTCCATTTTTCTGCGAATCGTTTGAGGCGCCCGCCGATACCTATGGAGAAGTCGTCTGGCCTGGCGTCAGGTACCCCTATGCTCCTTCTGGGACTTTGAGGAGGTGGAAGAGTACCCCCCCCGGTTG
The DNA here is from genome assembly GCA_026170595.1 of Plestiodon gilberti rubricaudatus. Classification (NCBI taxonomy): domain Eukaryota; kingdom Metazoa; phylum Chordata; class Lepidosauria; order Squamata; family Scincidae; genus Plestiodon; species Plestiodon gilberti. The sequence continues at coordinate 45,661,858 of JANXHW010000004.1, forward strand.
CGGCCTTTGGGGAATACCCTGCTCCTGTTCCATTTGTTCTTGCACCGTCCCCCGTCCCATGGACAGTAGGGGGCACGAAAGGGCTGCTGGGAAGTTGTTTTAGGTTTAGCTGTGTCCTTTTTGCCTGCTGGTAAGACTTTTTGTTTATCTTTGTTTTCAACAAGCATGAGTTCCATGACTTGTCCAAACAGCTTGGCGCCCTGGAAGGGAATGCCCACTAGTCTGTTTTGAGATGTGGCATCGCAATCCCACTAGCGAAGCCAAATATTTCTTCTCGCCACTATGGTGGAAGCGATGGCTCTGGCACTGAACTGGAGGGAATCCAGGGAAGCATCCGCGGAGAAGGCAGATGCCAGTGCGATCTTTTTGAGACAGCTTTTGGCACGGCTAGATACGTTTGGCTCGGAGGCTGCAAGGTCCTCAGCACAAGAGAACGTTGGATCGCACGTGAAGACCTCACGTGACATGATAGCATTGGCTGTGGTGGCTCTAAGAGTGCGTGACGAGGCTTCGAATGATCTCTTCAGCGAGGCCTCGACCCGTTTGTCACAGGCATCCTTCGGACTGCCCTCCCCCTCGGACGGGATGACGGCGGTCGAGGATAGTGGCACAACAGGGGTGTTGACAGTGGGGGTCTTAAGGGCCGTCATGATCTGTTCCGGTAAGATATAAAACTTGTTCACCAATTTAGAAGAATGTTTAAGGTGTATCGGGGTGGCCCATTCTGCATCCACAATCCGTTTGAATGCTTTTGGAAAAGGCACCACCGTTGGTTTCGAGGGGCCCTGTGGTAGCAGTTTTGAGGTAGAGGCCTTGCCCGTCTCCTGTGGGGGGTCGATTGGGGGCTGCAGGTCAAGGGTCTGAACCACTTTCCCCAGGACCCTGGCGAAAAAACTCCGCCGGGAACAGCCTACTGGCCTGCTGCTCCTGCTGAGCCTCATCATCATCGCCCAAAAGTTCCCCGTCCTCCCTGCCAGAACTGGGAGATGAAGAACCTGGGGAGTCTAGGGACATTGTAGGTGACACTGTGCCCCTTGATCTTTTCTTGAGACCCCTTCCTTGAGTGGTGCGACTCCTCAGAAGCTCTACTAGTTGAAAATTCTGTTGCACTATTTGACCTATGACGCTTGTGAGTTGGGGCTTGCTTTTAATCCTTCTTGCTTGCCTCCGCAGGCACAGGGGGCTTTAAGGCAGTAGCCACGGTGGCCTGGATGAGCTGCAGGATCCTGGCCTCCGTAGCTGGGTCCAGGGAACCTGCAGCCTGGGAAGAGCCCTCCCCCCTTCGGTCGCACTCTGATCCTGCCTTGGACGCCATTGGAGGGGCGTTCCTTGAGCGGGAAAATGGGCCTCCCTCGATGGTGGACGCTGTGCCTTGTGATTGTAGATGAGAAAACTGATAGAAGATAGCGTCCATGCGCTTCACCCCCTTAGACTATAGATTTTTATATATATATGAATATAGGGGGAAAAACCGCCGCGCCGCTTCCAGCCGGCACGTGAGCGTCAGCAGAAGACAGTTGGCTGAGGATTTTCACAGGCACGCCTTGCCGCAGCGCAGCGAGTGCCAAGAAGAAAGGGAGGGCCGGGAGATAGTTCCTAGGGACGGGGCAGGAGGCCTCCTTGCTAGAAGTGTGGCCAACAGGAGGGAAGCCCGGGGGTGTGTGGGCGCGGAGCGTTACCGTGTCCTGTAGAGGCTCCTCGCGTTGTCCAGGGGCGTCTAGCCGCGCGACCGGGAGGCCGCCACTGGCTGCGGCCCTGCAGCAAAGCTGCTGCGGTCCCAACTCTCTGCCCCCAAGGGATGGAAGGTCAGTAGGAAGGACAGAGGGGGTAGGAGAAACAGAAACTGAAACTGCGAAGATCTGCTTGCTAGAAGACGCTGAACTCAGAGCTTGCGAAAGACCAGCTACTCTCAGGAGAGTCAGAGCTAGACTGGGGAATTGGATGTCCTCCCCCGGGGAGGAGTCCAAATCTGCATACCAGCTCTGACTCGTGATGGAGGAGGGGCATATCCCATGAGTACGAATGACCCTTTCCTCCTTCCAGAGAAGACTGGTTGGGGGGGGATGTTTTGTTCCAGCAAGAGTAGGGTTAACTGCTTAAGGTGTCATGCCTCTCCAGTCTAGGATGTTGTGGCTGTTGCTCCTCTCCATCTCATCCCAAAGGAGCAGGACCACTTCGTGTGGCCATGGGAATGACATGACAATATGTTCAAGAGGCCACATACAGCTTTCAGTGGCTCTATTGTCAAAATGAAAAGTGTTCCCCAACGGCAGATAATGAGACTAATTGGTTACATCACCCTCAGTCCATCAGAGTTCCTCAATGTATGCTGTAACTCCACTGTGATGCCTGCTGGGGGTGGCCTGGACCTCGTGGCCTTTAGGAGAAGGCTCACATGTCCCCTGGCCACCCATGGGAACCTGAAAGTCTGGTTAACTCACCAAGTCAACTCACCCACAGGGTCCTCATCTGTGGGTACCTCTGGTGGGAGGGGGGCTCTGACAAGAGGGAGTCCCCATGTCCTCCTCCCAGGACAGGGAGCTTGTGGTGCTCCTTCCCCCTGGAAGATCCCTCTTAGAGCCCATCAAGGATTAACTAGGCCTCTCACCTCTCTCCACCTGGCTTCTGCCACTCCTGCTGCTCCCCCCACATTACTGCCCCTCCTCAGGGTTTCTTTCTCTGTTTCTCCCCCCTCCCCAAGATTCTTTACTGCACCCTTCCTGTCATCCTCCTCTTCCTCCTCCTCCTTCCTGTGCCCTTCATGGCTTCATCCTCCTTCTACCTTTGTTGCTGCAGTCTTTGGCTGTCCTCATCTCAACGCCATCTCTTGTTCCTCTCCTCCTCTTCTCTTCCCTTCCTCATCTGCCTTTAAAGGTCAGTGTTGGCCCCCAGTTGTCTGCCATTGTGGGTCATGACCTGGGTGCCATTACTCTGCCCCAGACTAGAGGCACATTGCAGTGACATCACCACTGCATGTCCCCAAGACAACCCACAGCGGACTACATCAGTGTGAGGCTTACACAGCACCACTGCAATCAGCAGCAGGACACAGAGGGTTTTTTTCCCCATTCTTTATTTATGAATAGAAATAATAGAACAAAAACAGAATCAACGAAAAAAATAAAAGGGAAAAATATACATATAATATGCATGATATACACAGAGATTACAAAATTAATCAAACAGCAATCTACAAAAAAAGATATTAATATGCAATCTATGGAGCCCTCTATAAAAGGGCTCCAAAAGTCTGGCCGGCTACAAAGGTGAACATGGTTCTTCAGTCTGCAGAAGCAGATCGTAACGCACAGATTATTTCGTTAGACTTGGGTTTGGATTTCTTTTACTTTGCCTCTAAGCTCAACTATGTAAGTTTGCCTTTGTGTTCTACATCTATTCCTTTCTACATTTTAATAAACCTTTTCCTACTTTTAAGAAACTATCTGCCTGTGTTCTTACAAGAGGTCTGAGCTATTGCCTCCTGCTCTCTGATATACCGCTCTTGGCCAAACACTATAAGAGCTCAGAGCATGTGTGGGTGGGTGCTACAAAGGAGCAGGACCAGCCTGGTCAAGGGGCTCCCCTTCTTCTAGCAACCAGCTTCAGTGCTGAGGGATGCCTAAGTCAATGAGCTAACCCCAGCCTGGAGGAAAAGCATGAGACAGAGCCTGAATCCAGTCTTTGGTTGCACAAAAACCTCCCAGAGGTCAGGCTGGGACACAGCAATGGCAGTCAGGACAGACTGCTGTGGTGTGCCTCCATCATCCCCTGAGGAACCCAAGAGTACATATATTTCTCCGTCACTACTTGGCAGACAAAGAATCTTGGGGCTGGTGTCTTGGGTTCCTCTGTGGCAACACCTACGGTTTCCAGCAATCACTGCTTACAAGGATCAGGACTGCTCAGCTTCTGGGTCATCAGCCTGCGATGACTCCATCTGAACAGGTGGTAAATGAGAGCTTCTTGGTCTCTAGTCTTGGCAGGCACTTTAGAGGGTCAGTCGCTACTGACCTCTGAAGAAGGCATTAGGGCCCTGCTTCAGGATCAGCCTGGGTCATTGCGGGCCTCAGACCTGGTCTTCGTAGGATAGAGTTTTATGATTGACCTTGCTGCCAAGTCTTGCTCAAGTTGTTTGTTCTATTCAAGACTCGCTTTTGGGAAACTGCAGAAGTCTCTCCTGTAAGTGGCCTGATCCATTCAGGAGATGTTGCTATATATTGTTTTGCCTGTTTAAACCTTTCGTTTTTTTGAAACTAAAGTCAAACAATGATACTGAAAATATTCTGGTACCAAAAAGTGGTGCCTTTAAATATAAAGGAACTCAGTGGATTTGTAGGACTCCAGTTTGTAGAGTCAAACAAAATAGTATCCATAAATAATTTTTCTAACCACAAAGCATTCTTTACCTTTCAAACAACTGGAGTTGCTCTTCTCCAGATCAACTGCGCAACTCTGGTTTCGAATCCAGATGAATTGGCCTCTGTAAATACTACTTTTCGAAGTGCCATCTTTTTGGGGTACCACTTTTTCAAGTACCTCCGTAGCTACTAGAGATGGCAGCCCTGCACAGGAGAGGACAGATTGCCGTACATCTGGGGCTTCGCTCTGCACGCTCCTTCCCCAAACCATGCCTCTTTTGAAGGGCAAGGCTAAATATTGCCCACGGCTGCACCACTGCCTCAGTCATCTCCACTTTCAGCAGGGATGGGCCAGGAAAGACTGTGCCACAAGATCATACAGATGTTCATCCTCCAACATGATATATGCTATCACCTGCTGTCTACCCTAACATTCTGTCTACTCTAACATTCTACTCTAACATGTCTACCCTGCTTTCTGGACAAAAAGGTCCCTGAGGTCAATTAAAAATTAAAAGTTAAAGAAATTAAAAACAATGTAAAGTCAAATAAAGTTGGGAGTCAGACTTACAGCGACACATACCTAGTGGCACTTGACATACCCCCAGTGGTACTTGACAGATCTTTTATCCTGCCTTCATGCTACGTATACAACTAGCCCAGGGGTGGCCAACCTTTCAACGTGACTGCTCCTGGTCCTTTAATGGTTGTATGGGCGAGAGCATTTCAGCAGGTGCAGCTGCTTTAGCAGCACCATCAGCACTTACAGCTGCCAAGATTCTGTCTTCTACACAACTCTTAAGAACTCAGAGGCCCTAATGGTGCAAGGTTGGCCACCCCTGAACTAGCCTATCCCACTAAAGCTGGCTGCAGAAATTGTAGAGACCTCCCTAAGTTTGGTCATCATCTGGAGGAATCAAGAGGGTGGGGCCTCCCTTGACCATTTAATAGCCAGCCATTCCACTTGAGATGATTACCTCTGGCCTTTGCCATTACCTCTTGTAGAGCACTTCAACGAGACCTAGATACCATCTTCACGTGCATATATATTTGCAGAGAAGTAAGAGTCACGGGTATAGAAGCCATGTAAAAAGAACTTTAAAATCCAGCTGAGTAAAAATAATTACTCGGCTGGATTTTAAAGTTCTTTTTACATGGCTTCTATACCCGTGACTCTTACTTCTCTGCAAATTGTTGCTGGCCATGAGAGCTTCTGTTCGAAAAGCATATATATTTCCTTTATTTGCCTTTCCTTTTCTGTTCCCCTCCACTTCTCTCCTGTGCTTATTATTCTCTTTCGCTGGATATCTGCAGTTTCTCTTTCCTCTTTTAAAATACTGTTGTACCTTTAATCTTTTAAAATATTGTTCTGCTTTACTGTTACACAATAAAAGAAAAGGGATATTTGCATTAACTTGAAACAATGAACGTTCACTTTTATAATAGTGCTATCATTATGCATTTTTAAACTACTTTTTCATATTCCATTCTTCCTTTTCGATCTCCCCCTCCTCCCCCTCATTGCCTTGTACCCTTGAGGAGGGGCATAAGAAAGTGAGGCCAATGAAGGTGACAGTTTTGGGAAAAGAGCGTGAGTGAAAGCTCAGAGGAGGGGTATATGAACCTTAAGAACTGTTCAGCAATGAAGGAAGCTGCCCTTGGGAGTTGTCAAAGGTTTTCAAGGGAGATCTAGAAAAGTTTATTTATATATATGATGAACACTTAGGATGCAATTAGGGCTCTTTCCCGAAGTACAGTACAGTTAAGTCCACAAAACACATGGTCAACTACATAACATTTTTCTTCCATTGTTCTTGCTTTCTGTTGAAGACGGTTCTACTCACTTGAGCACAAGTGTACCCAACTCAGCCAGAGGGCATTTGGCAAGGGAAGATTTTGAACATAAAATGAACTACTCAAGCCAAAGAGAAGGAGAGTTAAGTTACACACACTATGCAAACTCATGTAAGTGCTACTTCAGGCCTAATCATAAAATCTTATATTGAGAAATGATTACACCACTGTTAGCTAAGCAACACTTTCCTTTGCTCAGATAGGCACATGTGGAGGAAAAGACAATGGCAATTTAATGTGACATTGAATATACATTATTTAAAATATATTTTAAATGAAAAAAATAGATATTTTTCAAGTGAAACACTTGAAAGTTTCACTTTTTCAAATGAAAAAATAGATATTTGTGTTTGTGTACTATGGGTAGCATCCCGACTAGCACTTCTGTTGTCAGGGGCTCCTTCCACGAACAGTGGTTCCCTTGCACAAGTAGAATGTTCCTTTCATTCATCGAAGAGGCTTCCATTCCTGGGAGGAAGTCCTGGATGCAGAAGAGTTAGGATGCCACCCACTGCTTTCAATACTGGCAATACTGGCCGTTTGCCATGCCCTTGTGGGTTCAAAACAGTAACATTCAGAATTCATTGCAATTAAGAAGAAAGCCATCAAGTTCAGTGCCACGTAAGTAAGACTCAAGCATTTAGGAAAGGGGGAGGGGAGAGCCACAAAAGACTGTTCACACAAAAGATAGATAGTCCACACTGCATTAGCATTACTCTAAGACCAATGCTGTGTTCCCCATACCATGGGTGATCGAAGCAGAAAGTTTTCCTGCAGGAGGAATAGCCATGATGCAAAGAGTGCCATATCACTGTTTCTTATTTATTTGCTTAAAACAAAAGATATGCATACTACAGGGCTGGATACGTGAGCCTACAGTAAAAAACTAAACCTTTACAAAATGAATAAAAGAGTTCACAGGATGGCTGGGCAATGTCTGGAAAGAGAGGGGTAATCCTGCTGGAAGAAAACCATGTTTTTCCATTATGCCTGAACCTTTTTAAGCCTTTTAATCACAAAGGCTAGGCAATACAAAGAGTGGAAAGAGACTTTAGCAGGTCACTGATGATGTCACAGGTACTAATTATAGACTTTAACAGGTCACTGATGATGTCACAGGTACTAATTATAACACTTATCTGCAATCTGATTCCACACAATACACAAACAACAACAGAGACAGAAGACAAGAGAACCACACTCCTCCAGCTACAGCAAACTGCAGCATTAAGTATTGGAAAACTACAATTTCCCTGTAACTGAAGTTCTAGGTTTGGGGGGAAAGTGCTTGGATTCCTGTACAAGAAAAAGATGAGCTGAAAGAAGGGCATGCAGCTTTCCCACAACAGCTGAGAATTGTCATTACATACCGAAAAATTTAAAGAAACGGTTAAAGTGGGTACAATTTGTTAGAGCCATGGGGTGTTTTTTTTCTACCCAAAGCACTAAAATCTTCATTCAAACCTCCATCATGTCAACATCCAATCGCCACTTTTGAGATATCCTTCTATATGTCACTCATAATGTGATCTTATCTATACTTTCTAATTATACACAACTGCATGCAATTTACCACTACTCTGTTTGTTTGTTTGTTTGTTTAGATTGTTTTAATTACCGTAGTCCTATTTCCTAAAGATCCAAGATGGGCAACAACACTTACAAAACAATTTTTAAAAACCACTGAAAGTATAAAGTATATTGAAAAAAACTCACAGATAACCAAGTACTAATTACTTGCCCAAATAATATGGTCTTTACCAAGTTCCACATTTTTGCTTACCATGGCAAGTGTGTTCTGAGCATGACAAGTCGCAGCCCTCACCACATCTTTGAAGGTGCATGGAGGGGGAGTTAGCCACACACTGCACAACCCCTCAGCTAGTTCTAAAATTGGGCGGAAGGCTGGGGGTTGGTCACTGCATTGCCAAGAGGCTGAGAGCCAGCACCTGCCACCAGCCCCCACGCTCTGGAGCAGAGAAAAAAAGACAGGAATGTATTTTGGTACTAACTTTCAGATGCTCTCTGAACACCCAGCAAGTGCACAACAAAACAAACCTCTTGCCTAGCCCTTCCAGCTCTGAGCAAAGAACTGGCTCTGTGCTTGCAAAGGGGCCTTGCAAACATAGCAGTCAAACAGCAAAGTCCCTGCTCTTATTTCCAGCTCCAAGCTACAGAAGCAGCCTAAGAACAATGCATGCCCTTGGAGAGATTATTCCTTCCTGTGTTTTGGATGTGCAGTGCAAGGTTAGGGACAAGACCCCCACTTTTAGGGGGAGATGGGTCTGATGAGCACAAATGTTGGGTTAGCTACAAAGACCAGCTTAAAAATGGCTCCTTGTCCTCTGCTTCAGAAGATACTTATGTTTGGATTTTATCGTTCCTCTACGTAAAAAGTGTCCCCACCTGAGAAGTAGCCACAAAGTCTGACCTTTATTTCACTGTTTACTATGTTGCATGGAGGCACCACCAAGAGACTGATTTTAGCTGACCAGAAAGACTGCAATAGGGCATAGAGAAGGAGATGATCCCTAAAGTGCAGTGGGTCCAAGCTATTAGTAAGTTTTGGTGCGCCTAGAACAAAACAAGAAGCCAGTGCATATGCTGGAGCACTGGTGTAACGTGACTCTGAGAATCCAATCCCTTCAGGAGAAAAGCTGTCATTTGTATGCCATTGAAGCTTCCAACTCTGTTCAAGGACAGCCCCACAAAGTGCACTCCAGGAGTCAAACCTCAAAGATATAAAGCCATGAAGAATGAGGGTTACTATGTCCAAATGTGAAATAAATAATCTCATCAAGCATTCTCATCAAAGTAGGAAGTGCTCATAACCATTAATACCACTTGAAGGTTGTAGACATAGCAGGAGCACAAGACAGTGAACATGAACAAACATGAAGTCTGAACCCAGTCGATTAACAGATTGGCTCCATCACTCAATGAAGAGGGTCTACTATGATAGTTATTTCAGGGGACAAGTAGAGGGACATGGCAGTTCCCATGATCAGATCATGAAGAGGGAAGAAGCACACATTGTATTGTAAACCAATCATGAGCCGCCTTGCGGGTCTTTTAGGAGCTGGAAAGGCAGGATATAAATGCCTAGATAGATAAATCTACTGTTTTGAAGTTTAAACAACACCTGTAGCAGGGAACATATCCAACTGGGACAGCAGCACTGGGGTCAGCGATCTTTCCGTTCTAGTGCCATTTTCTCAATGAAAACTGTTCCTTTCCCAAAGCTGTTATTTATAATCATGTGTGTTCCCCTACAGGACAAAGAGCAAGGTGAATGGGAGTTTTGTCAAGCAGGAGAAGCCTGTATCCAGTCCTCAGTCATGGCCATGGATGCGGGAAAGGGGAGAGATGATCAAAAGTATACTGTGAGTAGATATGCAAGTGAACATATTGCATGACGTCTACAACACGAAATGGCACTGGAGAACTGCCTAGCCATTGTGAAAATGTTTTTCTCCAATCCAAATGAAGCCAGAACCTAGAATTTACCTTCATCAGGAAATTCTTCCCTCCTCTTTTATCAGTGACATTCTGGTCTATGTGACTATAGAGTTTCTAGAGGGATTTAACCAGACTCCAATGTTAAGATGGTCCAATCCCCTCTCATTGATCTCTGAGCTCATCTGTCTCTTGCATGTTTGCCTTAAACAGTAACAACAGAAGCAAGAGATACAGGATTGTTTGGACATCTGTACAAGTCATATCATTAAAAATATATATTACAAGGGAAAGCAAAGCAAAGTAAATAAAATACAAAATGGGGACAGACAGCAAATGAATCACAATCAGACTTCCAGTGAACTAAATCCAAGAAAGAGAAGATGCTTTAATTTTTAAAAAATTGCTCTAATGCATTGCAACAAATGCTACCTTTTTCTTTGTTACACAGCTCTTACCAGCAACTGTGGAAAGAGCTAAGAGATGGGCAATAGCAAAACTATTTGCTATAGCTTTTTTTTTAGCCTGGAAAAATAATGCATTAAGGAAACAATCCAAAGAAGCCATACACATGCATGAGCAACCACCAAACACATAGTCAAACTTTTTTTTTTGGGGGGGGGGGGAGTTTTTACTGCAGCAGCTTCCACAGTTGAAGCAGCAAGCCAATGTTTAGGTTTGGAAACATCTTGCCTTTTTAGTCATCAACGCTACTGCAGCTTCATGAGTTAAAGTTATGAAAACTGTAAAGTTTATGTTGTACACTTATCTTTTTATTTTTTAATCGTGGCCTTGCTTCTTAAGTATTTACTTATACAGTAGTTTAAGGACAACCTGATAGTTGCATGATGCACAGGTATAGTCCACACTGCATTTTGTGTCCAATCATTATTTCTATGCTACTTCCTGGTTCTTAGCACAGCATGATAATTTAAAAAGACTCAAGGATTTGCATGCAAATAAAACTTGCCACCAAATATTGACAGCTTTCAAGCTTAAAATATTTCTAATGCAGCCACAACATTGGGGAGGTTGTTTAACCCTACTCTAACACAATGTGGTTATTTGGGGTGTCTGAACATCTGCTACTAATTTCCTGTGTTAGTGTGATCAATGACTTTTAGCACAGTCGACCTGTTACTTCAGTAGTATTATACCTAACTGCATGGTTTCAGAGAGGCCTTTGTTTTGGGGAAAGTACTCTGAAAATATTACAGAATTCTATCATGTGACTTCAATCATTACACAATATTAGCTTTGCAAAAGTGATACATTCTTCTCTCTTTGCACTGAAGAATTTGAGCAGATGCACAGTCTGGCATTGAGCCATAGAGCATAACTTGAAAACATAGCCAGATGATCTCTCACCTGTACATATCTCTCACCTGTGCATGAAACATATCAGATTGTCCAACTGCATTTCACTAACATAATCATATGCTCTTAATAAAAAGGAGCACACTTTGACCAAAATAGTTCTGATAGTAATCACATGCTCCATTTTTACTATGGTTCTTACCTGAAGGTGCTTGATAATTTGATATACACTGATGTCTCCAAAAGCTAATGGCAGCCCTCTCTCGGTTTTGCAGTCTATTCAATCTCTCTGCTAGCCCTCCCCTACAAAGAACAAAGGATTATTCAATCAAGCTAACATTTACCACTTTTCCAAAACAATGTAAGACAGATGTAATATGTACTTTCTGAACTCCTGAGAGCCAGAGGGACATAGTAAAATTACCCCTATTTAGATCTGTATAGACTTGTCAGCATCTTCTATAACCTACATTTAGTAGAAACTGTTTTCATACACAGTTTATCTCCCAAGTTCCTGGAATAAAAAGCAGAGCAAATTTGAAAAGAGCACAAGAGGACTCCTTGGGTCAGTACAACTCTCCTACCGGAGAGTGTAATTTCAGCCACATCTCTAAGTTGAGTATACTCTGACCGTTGGCCTACAGCAGATTACTAAAAGATGTGTGACCACTGGCAAGGAACGCTATCCCAAAATACTTCTCACACATACTTGACCTCATGATTCATTTCATAAGCTAGGTCAAGTGTGCACTTTCAATGGTCTGAAGACTGTTCGTGGTTGAAATAATTCAGTATTTGAAAGGAAAAAGGCACACAAAGCAAATATACTTAAGATAATATTGTAGCAGTTTAGTATCTACAAATTCAGATTGAAAACTGTCGTTAAAAACAAAGAGAGAGTTTTGCCCAAAGTGGCCTTTGAACTGTTAAGTTGTGGACAGAATCTCCTATGAGGTCCAATCTGTTACGTTGGCATGGTAGACCCTTCTTGTTTGAGGTCCAGTGTTTATGAAACTATCATTAAGGCCTGCCAGAGTGCCAATCCACAGGGCTTTAGAAGGATTTGGACAGACTATGAAGGATTGACAGGTTTAATTTGATTTTAATGGTGCTGGATATATGTCTTCGTATTTTAATAGTTACATCACTTTATTATGCTGTTCATTTTTTTAACAACAAACATAACTGATAAGTGATTGATAAGATGGGATATAAATCCCAGAAATAAATCCCCATTAGTTTTAAGACACATCTGTGAAAAAAAAATGTGCACATTTGGTTTCTAGGTAGGCTTACCATCGTCCCGGAATTGAGTCGTGCTTCGGCCTAGAATCTGCGGAAGCCACAGCTTGAATTGGCCAGCCGTGGTGCACTCTTGGGAGCGGCTCGAGTCTTTTCTAGGCCGAAGCGCGACTCGATTCCAGGACAATGGTAAGCCTATTTCTAGGACACAAAAATTAGTGTCTCTCTCTACATTAGTCTATCAACAGTCAGATATATATGTATGTAAATATGTACATCTCTCTCTAGCTTGTATGGGGGGAGAAAGTTTTGGTTTTGTTAAATTTTGTTTAAAACGTGGGTTTCATGTACCATCTAGATTCTGAGCCATTACACTTACACAGCACACATTAGTATCTACAAGGTTTTTTGTAACTACACATTATAATTTTTTTTAGCTGATGTCATAATTTCAGCAACTGTACTTTCAGGAAAACAGCCAAAATCACAAGAATGGAAAGCCCAACAAAAGATTTATTTGCCTTTAGACTGTAATAAAAGGCCCAAGGAGTCCAGAGTATTTTATAATCTCACGGAGCCACTTAACCAATTCATTGTCAGCCAAATACAGTTGGAGAGACTTATGAAAGGAAGGACATTTGTAACACTACATAAATGTCTCTGCCTTTCTGCTGAGTTCCCTTTCTTCGGTCTACAATGGAAAGCTACATGTGAATGCTATGTGTGTCTTACAGTGCAATCCTAACCAACTTTCCAGCACCGGTGTAGCCGTGCCAACAGGTAGTAACTGCATTTTGCAGTGCAGGGGCAGTCATGAAGGCCTCTTCAAGGTGAGAGAACATTTGTTCCCTTACCTCGGGGCTGCACTGCGGCTGCACCAGCGTTGGAAAGTTGGTTAGGATTGTGCTGTTAAAGTTACTATAGTCACAACAGCAAGGGTAGTAACATATGAGCTCAGTCTACTGAGGATGGAACTGGTGTAGCAAAGTGACAGAAGACTGAGCCGTGAATCAGGACTTTCCCCAGTTCAAATCTTACCTCTGCCATGAACCCAACTAGGCAGCCTTAAGCAAACCACTCTCATCAGCCCTCCATCTGCATTATGAGATCATACTACTTAATTTACAGGGGCTGCTATTATAAGGATTACATCAAGAATTCTTGTGAAGGGCTTTGCACACTCAGAAAGTTCTATGCAAATCATTATCATCAAAGATGCACACTAATTTCCAATATATACCATTCCATAAAGGCAATGTCTGGCTCTCCCAGTATGTAAAATGCTGGTTTGGTACTAAATACTGAAAAGGAGGAGAGAACGTACATGAGCTCACAGGGCGTTTCTGATCACCAAACTATAGCATTAACCTGCAATGGGCCATGGTAATATACTATGCAGAGGAAGCCCTCATAATTTCTCCTCAACAGAGACTTGTAGGGTCATCTCTCACTTTGCTCTCTTCTTCCCTCACCTGTAAGCTTTTACATCTGGATGAGCAACGTGCAGCAGTGGAGAAGAGCTGGTATGAGAGTGGAAAGATGCTTGTCACTAATTTGAGACAGTCAATCTACATTTAATGATTTAAAGACTGATATATGAAAATATCTGGCAATTATCTCAGTGAATGTTGATATAAGAGATTTGTAGGACTGATGTGTCGGGAATATTATTTATTTAAGAAACATAGTGTATGTATACCCCACCTTTCAACTTTAAAAAGCCCTCAAGGTGGCTTACAAAACAATTCATTTAAAACAATAAACTACCTGACGTTTGAGCAAGTGGTGAGACATGGGCACAACAAGGAACTGATATCCGAGAAGAACGAATAAAAAAGATCAAAGCAATGAACTGACTGGAAAAGGAAGTAAAAGATCTAATAGGTAGAAGGGCTTTCAGAGCTACTGACAGTAGGAGTTATGAGATGGAGCCTAATCCCTATGCTATTCTTTGTTTCTTTTCTGTATTGTACTTCAGTTAAACTACAGAAACTATGTCTATATTCTCCATATAGGAAATTGAGCAACAGTGCAATGGTCCAGAAAGTGCAAATGTACCCAAATTACTCTATTACCCAACTTCCACAAATTAAGCAACTCATCAAGCACTAGAATGGATTGTATTTTAATAAATCAGGAGATTAAAAGCAATTGGATCCTTGAGAATGTGTGTACTTTGGGAATTCCTGAATTCTCTCATACACATTTTTCTGTTATTTGATTATAAATCTGTTTGCCTTCCAGTTTTTTTGGCTGGCTGTACAGGATGAAAACGGATGTCTTACTGTGTGGCATTCCAGAACATTCTGTATTTTTACTATTTTGATAAATGTAAGTTTATTAGCTCCTTCATGGATCATTGCCTTGTCGTGGCGAAGGGGCTTGCGTAACTCAATGAAGCCATGAGCTATGCCGTGCAGGGACACCCAAGACGGACAGGTCGTAGCAGAGAGTTCTGACTAAAAGTGATCCACTGGAGAAGGAAATGGCAACCCACTCCAGTAACCTTGCCAAGAAAATCCCATGAACAGTACCAAAAGGCTAAAAGATATGACGCCGGAAGATGAGCCCCTCAGGTCGGAAGGTGTCCAATATGCTACTGAGGAAGAGCGGAGGACTATTCCAAGTAGACCCAGAAAGAGTGAAGCGGCTGGGCCAAAGCCAATAGGACGTCCAGCTGTGGATGTGTCTGAGGTTGAAAGGAAAATCCAATGCTGCAAGGAGCAATACTGCTTAGGAACATGGAATGTGAGGTCTATGAATCAAGGCAAGCTGGATGTGGTCAAAAATGAGATGATAAGATTGAACATTGACATCTTGGGAATCAGCGAACTAAAATGGACGGGCATGGGCGAATTTAAGTCAGGTGACCATCATATCTACTACTGTGGGCATGAATCCCTTAGAAGAAATGGAGTAGCCCTCATAGTCAATAAAAGAGTGGGAAAGGCAGTACTGGGGTGCAACCTCAAAAACGATAGAATGATTTCAGTTCGAATCCAAGGCAAACCATTCAACATTACAGTAATCCAAGTGTATGCCCCAACCACTGATGCCGAAGAAGATGAAGTTGACCGGTTCTATGAAGACCTACAACACCTTCTAGAACTAGCACCCAAAAAAGATGTCCTTTACATCATAGGAGACTGGAATGCTAAAGTAGGAAATCAAGAAATAAACGGAACAACAGGCAAGTTTGGCCTTGGAGCGCAAAATGAAGCAGGGCAAAGGCTAACGGAGTTCTGTCAAGAGAACACGCTGGTCATAGCAAACACTCTTTTCCAACAACACAAGAGGCGACTCTACACATGGACATCACCAGATGGTCAATACCGAAACCAGATAGATTATGTGCTTTGCAACCAAAGATGGAGAAGCTCTATACAATCAGTAAAAACAAGACCTGGAGCTGACTGTGGCTCAGATCATGAGCTTCTTATTGCAAAATTCAGACTTAAACTGAAGAATGTAGGGAATACCACTAGACCAGTCAGATATGACCTAAACCATATCCCTTATGAGTATACAGTGGAGGTGAAGAATAGATTTAGGGCATTAGACCTGGTAGACAGAGTGCCTGAAGAACTATGGACGGAAGTTCGTAACATTGTACAGGAGGCAGCAACTAAAACCATCCCAAAGAAAAAGAAATGCAAGAAAGCAAAGTGGCTGTCAGATGAGGCTTTACAAATAGCTGTGGAAAGAAGGAATGCAAAAAGCAAAGGTGAAAGGGAAAGATATAAACAACTGAATGCAGAGTTCCAGAGAATAGCAAGGAGAGATAAGAAGGCCTTCTTAAATGAACAATGCAAGGAAATCGAGGAAAACAACAGAATGGGGAGGACTAGAGATCTCTTCAAGAAAATTGGAGATATCAAGGGAACGTTTTGTGCAAAGATGGGCATGATAAAGGACAAAAAAGGCAAGGACCTAACAGAAGCAGAAGAGATTAAGAAGAGATGGCAAGAATACACAGAAGAACTATACAAGAAAGATCTTAATGTTCCTGATGACCACGCTGGTGTGGTCACTGACCCAGAGCCGGACATCCTAGAGAGTGAAGTCAAGTGGGCCTTAGGTAGCATCACTAACAACAAAGCTAGTGGAGATGATAATATCCCAGCTGAGCTACTTAAAATCCTAAATGATGATGCTGTGAAAGTGCTGCACTCAATATGCCAACAAATTTGGAAAACTCAGCAGTGGCCAAAGGATTGGAAAAGGTCAGTTTACGTTCCAATTCCAAAGAAGGGCAGTGCCAAAGAGTGTTCAAACTACCGTACAATTGCACTCATTTCACATGCTAGCAAGGTTATGCTCAAAATCCTACAAGCTAGGCTTCAGCAGTACGTGGACCGAGAACTACCGGACGTACAAGCTGGGTTTCGAAGAGGCAGAGGAACTAGAGATCAAATTGCCAACATGCGGTGGATCATGGAGAAAGCACGAGAGTTCCAAAAAAACACCTACTTCTGCTTCATTGACTACGCAAAAGCCTTTGATTGTGTGGATCACAACAAACTGTGGCAAATTCTTAAAGAGATGGGGGTACCAGACCACCTTACCTGTCTCCTGAGAAACCTGTATGCGGGTCAAGAAGCAACAGTTCGAACCGGCCATGGAACAACTGATTGGTTCAAAATTGGGAAGGGAGTACGGCAAGGCTGTATATTGTCACCCTGCTTATTTAACTTATATGCAGAGTACATTATGAGAAATGCAGGGCTGAATGAATCACAAGCCGGAATCAAGATTGCCGGGAGAAATATCAACAACCTCAGATATGCAGACGATACCACCCTAATGGCAGAAAGTGAAGAAGAACTAAGGAGCCTCTTGATGAGAGTGAAAGAGGAGAGTGCAAAAGTTGGCTTGAAACTCAACATTAATAAAACTAAGATCATGGCATCAGGTCCCATCAATTCCTGGCAAATAGAAGGGGCAGAAATGGAAGCAGTAACAGATTTTACTTTTCTGGGTTCCAAGATCACTGCAGACGGAGACAGCAGCCATGAAATTAAAAGACGCTTACTCCTTGGAAGGAAAGCTATGGCAAACTTAGACAGCATAATAAAAAGCAGAGATATCACCATGCCAACAAAAGTTCGTATAGTCAGGGCGATGGTGTTCCCAGTAGCAATGTATGGTTGCGAGAGTTGGACCATAAGGAAGGCTGAGCGCCGAAGAATAGATGCTTTTGAACTGTGGTGCTGGAGAAGACTCCTGAGAGTCCCTTGGACTGCTAGGAGATCAAATCAGTCAATTCTAAATGAAATCAAGCCTGACTGTTCCCTGGAAGGACAGGTACTAAGGCTGAAACTCAAATATTTTGGCCACCTAATGCGAAGAGAGGACTCTCTGGAGAAGACTCTGATGCTGGGAAAGATTGAAGGCAAAAGGAGAAGGGGAAGGCCAAGGATGAGATGGTTAGACAGCATCACCGATGCAACAAACATGAAAATGAGCGAGCTCAGGAAGATAGTGGAGGACAGGAAGGCCTGGCGGGATATGGTTCATGGGATCACGAAGGGTCGGACACGACTTAACGACTGAACAACAACAACAACAAAGTTTATTAGAGAAGATACAATATGAATGCTCAACTCTTCTGCAGTACAAATCACGTTAATGTCAATTATTTAAAAACCTCTCTCACAATAGTTCAAAATAGAAAGACACTAACTTCTACTGCAAAGTGAGTTAACTAAATGGGAAAATTATAGAATGTATCATTCTATAATGATAGACGGGCAGGACGTCTGGCTCAGTTGGTAGAGCGTTCGTCTCACAAATGCCTGAAGATCTGAAGGACAGCAGTTCAAGACGGCCGGAAGTCTGTCAGAGAGCTGCTGGCACGCCGAGCTGATAAGCTGCAGAGTCTCTGTGGGGGAGAGAAACTGCAGCTGCACTTGAGTAAGAGTCAATGTTGCCCTGTCAGCTGAAGTGTGGTGAGGTGAACGTCAGAGAGAGGCTGGACTGTGAAAGCAACATCTCGAATGAAGGGTTCTACAAAAGATTAGAACATTATTATATTGTAAAAACCCTTTGAGGTTTAGAACAGCCTGCCCATGTACACCGCCTTGAATAAAGTTGGAGGAGAAATCCAATGACCAGAAAGGCGGCATATAAATACTGTATATTATAATATTATTATTACCTAACGGTCATACACTACATTACTATGAATATATCCATGTAAAGAGATTCTTTCCCATTTCACACTTGCCTGATGACAGGTGTAAAACAGGCTTATCCACACTGTCATACAAGAGAATTGGGCAGAGGGCTTAATGTTGAACTATCCTGTGACCTCATGCCATCATGTAACACAAACAGTGTGTTATACAAAATCAGCAGGGAGAGCTGTGAACAGTAAGCGCTCAATACATCTTGTGAAGGTCAATATAATTTAAAAGGCACATTGACATACTACTACTACTACTACTACTACTACTACTACTACTACTACTACTACTACTAATAATAATAATAATAATAATAATAATAATAATAATAATAATAATAATTCCAGTATTTATATACTGCCTTTCTTGGTCATTGGATTTCTCCTCTGACTTTAATTCAAGGCAGTTTACAATAGGCAGGCAATTCTAAACCAAACGGTTTGTACATTAAATAAATGTCCTAATCTTTCGTAGGACGCTTCTTTCCAGGTGTTCCCTTTCACGGTCTGGCCTCTTTGCTGGCATTCACCTCCCACACGTTGACTGATAGGCAACTCCCTCTCACAGAGCACCCTCTCCCTGCAGTTTTCTCTCTCTCACAGAGGGCTTCTGCAGCTCTGTCAGCGGTGATGGAGTCTCAAACTGTCGTCCTTGATTCTTCAGGCATGTATGGCTGCAGCTCTGCCAACTGAGCCAGACCAGACATAGGTAGCTTCCTTATATACTGGGTCAAACCACTGGTCCATCTAGTTCAATATTGTCTACACAGACTGGCAAGGGTATTCTCAGCCCTACCTGGAGATGCCAGGGATTGAACCGGGCACCTTCTGGATGTGAAGCATATGTTCTACTACTGAACTATGATCACTCCCCAGTCCTATAAGATGAAGACAGACATAACATTTATAGAGCAGAGGAGCTAGCTCTGAAGCACCTTTACATATTTAATTCAAACAGAACGTTTCATATCTCCAGGGTCACACTCCAAGGGGAGGCAGTTCTGTAAGCATGAAGTAGAAGTGTATTACAGATAGCTTCGACTGGCACTTGTGATGCCACTAACCTACACCCCCATCCCCCCAATCTTCAGAAGAGTTTTGTACAGGAGTCTGTATTTTTTAAAAAATGCTTCCATTTTTGAAGAAATAAGGTAAAGGACAGATATATAAATAAGCATTCATGTTGCACTAAAGAAAAAATAGAGAAGCATGGAGGGGAAAGATGTACAATTGAATGAGTCTTCAATCTATAGCAAGTGTACCTATAGCTTACACTGCAGCTGAATAACTCCCTAGAAGTCCTCATACCCTGTTTTTCCATTAATAACTCTTGAGGTGGCTTACAAGACAGAATGTTAAAATAATCAATAAACACAGATATACAATAACAGCAGCCAACACCAGAACAGAACTAACAACAGCCAAAGATAATTCAGCAGCATACCGGTAATTAAATTAGCCTAAAGGCTTCCTCTTAAAAAGCCAAGTTTTAGCTGCCTATCAAAAGGCAAGCATCAAGATAGACACACAGTATTGACCTTTTGGGAGAAGATATTCCACAAGCTAGATGCTGCAGTCAAAAACGCCCTGTCTCCTGTGTCACCACGCTGCACTTCAAGAGGCAGGGGGACAATCAACATGATCTCAATTGTTTAACAACGTGCATGACCAGGTTCATATGGTTCTTACATCTATCTTCACCTGAAAGTGTTCTAGCTGTTTTACGCTATTTTTAATCACTAAGTTTTCACAGAGAGTGTTGCTTCTTTGAAAGCACCTACATGTGACATAGCCTCTACACCTCTTATGTGACATAGCTTCCACACTAAAAGCCCCCTCTTCAACATTTCACAAAGAGTACAATTTTCACATGAGACTCTTTCAAACAAATAGCCATCATCAACATGAAAATAGAGGTGGTAGATTCATGCAAGAGGGAGGCACCACCTCAGAAATAATTTTTGAATCAACATCTCCGAGCAGAATTTTGAGATGCTGACCAGCATGGTAAAACCACCCCACATTGATTATATGGTGCAGTAACTGGTTGTGCGAATGCTTTGAGAAACTGCACACTGATATTGAGATCATGATCCAGTGTCTCCTAGAAACTTCTAAAAAATGAAGCAAACTACCAGATGGTGA
Organism: Plestiodon gilberti rubricaudatus; assembly: GCA_026170595.1. NCBI lineage: Eukaryota > Metazoa > Chordata > Lepidosauria > Squamata > Scincidae > Plestiodon > Plestiodon gilberti. Next base: position 45,682,414 of record JANXHW010000004.1, read on the forward strand.
TTCACAACTGTATGTTGGCCAACATTTCCTTTTGAAAGGAGAAAAACAAACCTCCAACTGCTTAACCCTTAAATGGATTTTTCCTCCAATGCTGAAGGAATACTAGTTAACATAACGTTATGTTTTAGAGACTTGTGATACCTCAGTAACTTCCTTTTCTTTGCAGAATCTTCTGGAGTCTTCAAACCCTTGACCGTCTTTTTCTTAGGTGTCTGCAGAAAGGCCTGAGCAGATTTTAACCAGTCACTTGCTGATCTTTCTGTATCCATCTCACCCCCGGCTCCAAAACTTAACTTGAACTTTTTGGAACATTCTAAATTAGAAGTTTCTGCTTCTACTTGGCTTCCTTCCAGATTTTCACTGTCTGATGAATATTCTGAGATTTCTATCGATATTGTCTGCATAAAATAAAATATAAAATTCATAATTAAAAAAGGAAGACAAGCTATCACAGCATCAACCTTTTAAAAACACAAAACTGCCAAACTCTGGTAAACATTGTTAGTAGTTTGTCCAATCTTTCAAGAAATTAGCGGAAAGTGATGAAGGAAATTGTTTTAGAAAGACAGCTGCAGTCTTTTATGCAAACTCATGCCTTAATGTACTTGATTCGGAACAAACAGGAGTTAACATAAGGTTATAAGGTTACAAATTACATATACATTCATGGAGATTTGGACAATCAAGGTTCATATATGACAGAGGTGGGGTAGGACTACTGTATAGAAAGAAATACTAAATGATAAAAAAATTAATTCAGAAGAATTCAAAAATAAAATATCCTGAAACAGAAGAATGGCTGAAGCTCCAGAATAATCAAAGTAAAAATGACTTTTCACTCTAAACCTAACTTTGCTTTGTTATTGAGATTCATTCCAACTTTATAACCGTAAAAATAGTTTTGTTCCATGCTTAGAGCAGTGGATCAGCTAGAATTGCTTAGGCCAAAACAGCCTTTTTGGGTGCATCTGTCAGGCATGGCTGCATGTAGTTCAACCATCAGCCTACTGATATTTAGATTCACCTGAGTCAGATTCCCCTGCCAGTAAGTCTGATGCAAACCTCCTTGAGAGAACGATTCCCCACCTATTTGCAGCTGCTTATCAACTCAGCTCTCACGCTGAGAGCTTTTCCTATGCATTTGTCCCACCTCTGACTAACCCAGTAATTCCCAAGTTGCATGCCAGGACACACAAACATGCCATGAGCAAACTACTAGTACGCTGAGAGCCTATGTCTCCTTCCTTGGGGGCTCACAAACAATCCAAGACTTTCACTCCCCACGTGACACCTAAAGGCCCATCAGAAAGCTATCCATGACTGATAAAAGCATGAGGCTGTAATCCAGGGCTCTGGAGGGAACATAACTGGGTATAAAACAATTATTAGACTGCAGCATGTTCTCAGGGCCGGAGAGCCTGTGTGTTCCATAACAAGATGACTCCCTCCCTCATAACCACAATTCTCTTTTGCTTAATGGTATGTGTCCATATACTCATTTCATTCCTACTACAATAAAACAAGGCTCAACTTCTACAAAACTGAAAAAGCGTGCGCGTGTGTTTGAGTGCACATATGCACTTTCATATGTATACATATGCACATGCATATGTATTTTCTTGAAATTGTAGCATTTTATTGGCTTGGCATTTTCTCTGCTTCAGTGAAAGAGACTGAAGTGTGGCTACGTTGTAAAAAAAAACCAAGCTTAACTTTTATGTTCTTAACATTTAAGTTCCCCGCCTCATAAATATCTGAACTTCATTTACATCCTTCTTAAATTTGGCTGTTTGGGAAAGCTATAAGTATGATCAACATAGGCAGAACTGGAAAACTTGCTTCAATTTACTCGTTCATACATTGAGAGTTCATAACTTTTCATTCTGCAGAACATGAAGAATGGGTTGGCAGGCAGATGCAGTGCCATAAGCACTGCTGTAACTAGAAACCAGCAGCAAAAGAACTTATAGCTAGGCTGTGCTTGCCTATAACTGACTTTGGCAATGACCCCATAATGCTGTATTGTCTGTGTTAAATACTTGTACTGTATGCCAAATATTTATATTTGAAAAGCAATTTCATTTGTTCCATTAGCATGTATTCAGAAAAGCTAATGTAAACGTTTCCCAGTTTATATCTGCAGATATAAGTTATGTTTGCACCTACTTAGGTTTTCCTATTGTGCACATCATCATGAGTTAATCTGGTATTTCAACACACTCTCTGTGCCAAATCTAAAGTTTGTTTAGCTTCTCACATTTCTTTGTAAATCACTTTTAACCAACACTAAAATACCTGCCAAGTTCTAAGTAGTCTTGAAGTGACATTTTTGACACATGGAAGCACAAGAAGTAAGCAAGATTGTGTGATTCATTCTGTTGTCTCCTTTACAATAATCTGTTATGACGCAGATGTTTAAATTCCCATCTAAAGATACTAGTGTCCTTTTAAGCTAACTGGTATGGAAGCCAGTTGTGCCTCACTTCCTACCGCTAAATTAGAGAAGACAAAAAGAGCATATGACTAGAGATGGGCCAACTGTTCTTCTTTCAGATTGGATGAACAACAACAAAAAAGGAACAATTTCTTCCTGAAAAAATTGACAAGGAATTGTTTCATCTTGCAATCCAATACCAACATCAACAAAGTTTGACCAAGCAACCTTCCAAACGAGTATTTTACTTCTCCAGCAGCGACAGCAGGCCAATAGCAGGTTGGTCTTCCTTCCTCTCTCATTCCCTACTGCTGTGGCACACAAGAAGATTTTTTTCCTTGCCACAGGATGTGCTGATGGCACCTGGCCTAGATGCCTTTAAAAAGGGAATTGGATAGATTCATGAAGGAAACGTCCATCACAGGTTACAAGCCATAAGCAACAGCTTTAGAAGTAGGTTTTCTCTGTGCCAGGTGCAAGGGAGTGGCAACAGGATACAGGTATCTTGTTGTCTTGTGTGCTCCCTGAGGCATCTGGTAGGGTCACTGTGAGAAACAGGAAGCTGGACTAGATGGGCCTTTGGCCTGATCCAGCAGGGCTCTTATGTTCTCCTTTCTCACACCCATCCCTTGCACTTTTCCAAATGCTGTGCTTTGAAACAAGTCTTGAATGCTTTGAATGTTTGCCTCTCGAGTGGGGATTTCTAAATTCTAAGCCTCTAATACTTTGCCACCATCACTACTTTTGACAGCCTCTTTGTTGGTAAATTTGCAAGGGAGGTCTGATTCTGATATCGTCCTGATCTTACTTTCTTCCACCAACAAATGGACCATCCAGTGGCGTCCTATCATGGGGGGAGCTGGTGTGCTCCACCCCAGGCACCGGAGCCCGGCTGGCGCGCCCCCCGGAAGCAGCGCGCCCACTCGGCGCGTCACCGGCTTCGGACAAGCCCTTCTCAGAGAGCGACCGCCCAGTTCGGCGGTCAGGGCCTTCTGAGAAGGTCTGACACGTCGATGCTCCTTTTATTCCTTTTTGCGCATGCGCAGAACCTTTCTGAGGGCAAACGGGCGGTACTCGGACTGCAGGACCACCGGAACCCCACTCCAACGTGGCGCTTTCGGCAGTGTGTTTTAACTCCCGAGAGGCTCCTCCTTTGGCCGAGTCTCTCAGGAACACTGAGAAGGGCCTTCCCACCCGCCCAAAGCCTTCTACCTGCGTTTTCTGGCCTCCAAGAACCTAAAATCCCAGAAGTAAATGGCAATGATGTCATCACCGGTCACTTCTGGTGGTACATAGCAGGAGAGTGGCGCCGGAGGTGGTACTCGGCTGGAAAGGGATTGAGAACCCCTGATTTAGAACATCTGTAGACCACCTTTCTGTCTTGGCATTCAAGGTGATTTACAAATTTAAAAATATTAACAAAATTACCTGAGAGGAAATAAAGTTCTCAAGTTTGTGCTAGTCCCTACAAGAACTGATGGTATGAGTTTTCCCCAGTCAGAAAACAGCAGTAAAAAAGTAACAGGGACTGTGTAAGTCAGCCAGTTCCTTAGTTAGTATACACATAGTAGTTGAAAGAAAGTAGTGGCAAGTCTCTTAGGGTACTATTCCAAAACAGAGATACCAATGGCAAATATCACTTTGCTTTTCCAGTTTCTCTTACTCATTTCTAAAGTACTCAATGACACAGTGTGGAATGCTCCTACTTTCTGAAACTTGGGAGGCAGAGAAACAACACATCTGGATATTTTATGGAAGGTGTAGAGAGAGGAAAATTCAGGTGCACGCCCTAATTTTCTTTCTTGATTGTTTGCGCATGCAGTACTGTGGCGGACACCTGCTTTTTAAAACGTTTAAAACCACAGAGATGCAATAGTCAGAATGTAAAAGATTAAATAGCAACGCGTGGGCAGAGTTAACCATGATGACAAAAACAAAAAAGCCTGATAAATCACTCACTTCTTAATTTTTTCCCAGAGTGGCAAGTCCAAACAAGGTAAATTCATCTATCACCCAGGACTTCTGACAATTATGCTTTATAACATGCAGTGTTTATCATTTCTTAGCATGCAACATTACTTTTTACACAATAGACAGAACTGTGACTTTTTCTTACACACACCCAAATGAAAGAATTAAAATTTAAGTACAAGATCCTTCTTCATGAAAATATCATGCTCCCAGTTTGGTCTATAGGGCAACAATGCAGAACTGTCTGTTATACCCAGGTATGCGTCAATCATGCATGAAGTAAGGAGCTCATATTTTTAGAGGGGAAAAAGAAGCAAACGTAGGGGAAGAGGATGCTAAAAAACTCTCCCAGTCGGCAGTTTTCCTCCACACAGCTTTCATCCCAAAGCACCCCCCAGGTGCTCTTCTTCTCAACTTAACTCCAATACCAGAATTGAGCAAGGCCAGGAGAAAAATGTCTTGGCAGGGAAAGGCTTATGGGAGGTTAAGTGGCAGGTGTGGCAAGGATTCACTTTTGCTCCAAATCAGTCCCCACACCCCACTTTATACAAACAGGTTTGCCAGCTTCACATTTACCTTGGCCCCGACATGGTAGGATTTTGGCTAGTATGGGCACCTCTTAGGAGGAAGAGACTGTGGCGTAGTGGTACAGCACATGCTTTCCATGCAGAAAGTTGCTGGTTCAATCCTTGTCCTCTACCGGTAGGGCTCGGAAAGACTCCTGCGTGAAGCCCTAGAAAACCACTGCAGTCAGGTAAGTGAAGGACCACCTCCCTCGTGAATCAACCTGACCTGTAAAATCTGGGAGAAAGACTCTCTTACACGTCCCACTGACCTTTGAGGCTAGAGATGCGACTTCTGTGAATGGCACTTCTAGATGGCAGTCCCCACGATAAGGAATACGCTACTGTCTCTAAAACACAGCTGTTGTCCCCTCCCTTGGCTAGTCTTTCACCCACAGGTGCTTCCTGAAGTCTCCTGATCTTTGTTAACCCTCTAATTATTTTGCTGTTTTGTTTTAGTTTTTGGGATGCTGTTGGATCTTTTTGAGGGTGGGTATGTACTGATTGTTTTTAATGAGTTTTATATGCCGCCTTGAGTCCCCTAGTGGGAAAAGACAGGATATACATTTTTTAAATACAGCAGGTCCTCACTTAAAGTTGTCGATAGGTTCTTCTTGGAAACTGCCACTTTAAGCAAAACAACTTATACTGAAACCAATTTTACCATAGGCTAACTGATAAATGTTCCCATGTTATTTTCCCATCAACTTTAAATGAAATGACTTTAAGTGAGGACTTACTGTAAATAAACTGAATTTCTCCATTCAGCATCTGTCAACCTCAACAGCAAGCAGTCATAATCCTTCAAGTCAGCTACTGTGAATAATGTATATCTGTTAAATACAGCATTAACAAAATTGTACACTAATATGAGATGCCATTGTAGGAAAATCAGTCAAGAAAAATAATGTATATGCTGGGGACGTTTAATCAGATTACAGCACATCAGATTAGAACTGAGCCAACACCCCACCGCTTCAGAACAGCAATTAGTGATATTTTAAATGTGGTTACAACTTTAATGTTATGACTCATTATCACAGAAGATATGGTTTCCAGAAGCTTAGTGCCATATCACATTTGGGCATAACCTATTATCTCTTTGTGCAGGTATCCATCAATATAACTTCCTGAAAACTTTATAATTTGTTAGGGTTGTATGTGTGTGGGGGGGGAGTTGGTGATGACTAGGTTTGCACTTGCCAACAGTATGCATTGATACGACAACAATGATATAACATTGTTATAACATGTGGATATATTTATGTGGTCAAACTGAAGCCATCATACACGGTTACAGTGGAAATACTTGGGATGGGATGGGGGTGGGGGGATTAATTTATACAACAAGAGTGGCAATACTTCAAACAATGATAAGTGGATAAAAAAAAACAGACAGGAAAGTTTATTTAGATGTTTTACTCCAATATATTTCAAGAACTAAGGGCAAGAAACAATAATGCTTTTAAAATGCCACCAAGGAGCACCAAATCATATCTATTATTTATCATCAGTATTTATAAGGCTGCATACGAAGTCTTTTCCAATTCTTATCACGTTTATCCTCATGAAAATTATTTGAAGTAAGTTAGGATGAGAGTGACTAGTCTCAGCTACACCTCACTCAAGTTCTTGGAGACAAGTTCTTAGAATGCCAGCACCTTGAATTGTAACAACGTAGTATTTGTATAGTGCTTTCAAGTGTTTGAAAGGTCTACATATACAGTACCTTATTTTATAATAATCCTTAGAACAAACTCATAAGGTAAGTCAGTGTTATTGTCCCCATACTGCAAGTGCGGTTGCTGAGAAAAAATGGCTTGCCTAAAGCCACTTAGTGAATTCATGGCAAAGGCAAGATTCAAATCAGAGACTTGATTTGTAGCTTAATTTCTTAGCTATTATGCTATACCAGGCAGCTACTAAAGATGCTTAAAAAGTGATATGATTGCTAGCAATTACAGGGATCCTATCAGGAGGAGATGGCCAGCGGGTGGCGCAGTGGGTTAAACCGCTGAACCATGAGCTGTTGATCGAAAGGTCAGCAGTTCGAATCCGCGACGGGGTGAGCTCTCATTGCTTGGCCAGCTCCTGCCAACCTAGCAGTTCCAAAGCATGTTAATGTGAGTAGATAAATAGGTACCGCTTGCGGGAAGGTAAACAGCGCTCCGTGTTCCAGCCGCATGCTACGCGCTGCGGCAAGGAGAGTCATGCCGGCCACATGACCACGGAGACGTCTTCAGACAACGCTGGCTCTTCGGCTTTGAAATGGGGATGAGTACCACACCCTAGAGTTGGACATGACTGGACTTAATTGTCAGGGGTCACCTTTACCTTTTATCAGGAGGAGATACCTACTGTGCTCTTCCAAAAAGTCTTCAAGGGCAGCTCTGTGACAGCACATTACAATTATCTAGCCTACAAGTTATGAAGGTATGAATAAACCCACAGGGAAAGTCCCAGGCAGATGATGAGCACTGCGTGCCTCCCTGCTAACTAGTGGAGGGAGTTGCCCCAGAACAGTGGCCAAATCTAATCACTGACAGTAGGATTTCATACAAACTGTAAGTATACTTTTGCAAAATGCTAAAATATAACCAAAAACACATTTATAGCACGTTATAAGTTATAGCATGGATTCACAACAAAAGTTTCAGCCTGGGAAAGGGCTACTGTTCACTTTTAACTACTCCAACTTAAATTACACATTATCGTCTCTGTACAAAGTTTCAAGATATTCTCTCTGTCCTTCTCTTGGATTCTTCTGTTTTTGATACTGATTTTCTTCATTCTCTATTTTCTCAAGGATTCTACAGTTTCAATCATATGTTTTTCCAAGGCTCCCTCAAGGTCTCTGTATGAGAATCCTCTCTCTCGCTCATTTCCACTATTGGTAATCTACAGACATGATTCTCCTTCTTTTGACTATAAAGCTATTCTTTTCCTTGGCTCCATTATTCTCTTAATCCCCAGTATGATTTCTATGCCAATATCAACTGTATCTTTGCCCATTCTTACACCTCTTCCATTAACCAACATTTCTGGTGCTTGCTATAGGACCTCACTTCCTAAAATTGAACTCTACTAAAACTGAACTTCTGCTCTTCCCCATTCTCCTCCTCCTCCTCTGTTAATTATTCCTGTTTCTTCCATCTGCCAAGCTTGTAACCTCAGCATTACCTTTGATTCCTATCTTCTCATATAGTAACTCAATTACAAAACCTTGTCATTTTCATCTTATAATATCTGTAACATTCACTGTTCTCTCAGATCTGCAACACCGGGGTGGCCCATGGCTCCCAGATGCCTGAATACCCCCAGTTTTGCCACTCCTGTTCACTCCCAGGGTGTATAAGGAGAGGGGGTGAGCAGCGTGCAAGGTGGGTGGACAAGTGATCAAGTGTGTTCTGTGGACAATGAGGGGGAAGACACCCCTACCCCCTTCCCTTATCTCAGCAGTTCTCAAACTGTTTTAAATTGTTTTAATGTGTTTATGTATTTTAATATGCTGTAAGCCGCCTTGAGTGCCCTCGGGAGAAAGGCGGGCTACAAATTCCTAAAATAAAAATAAATAAATAAACTGGTGGGTCACGACCCACCAGGAGAACCGGATGCTTCCTCTGTCTCTTTAAGGAGCTAGGAAAGCATGCCACCGCCGGGAGGAAAAATGTGAGAAAAGGGTGTGTGTTTTTTTACTCACCGGGGCCTCCAGAGGGTGCGGGGAGGCCTGCAGACCCCTCCGCAGGCCCCCCCCAAGCTTCAGATCGCCACTCTGCAGCAATTTATGACCACTTCTGGTTTTCACCCTCCGGTGGCCCTGGTAAAAATCCCTTTTTTCTCACATTTTTCCCCTGGCAACGGCCATGCCCAGGATCGCCGCCACCACTGCCCCTGCCCATGCACGCACTCAAAGTTCTCCCCGCCTGACGGAGAGAACTTTGAGAAACACTCACTTATAGGAGGCACTTGCTCGCTTGTTCACTCGTCCTCCCACCTCAATGTGCAGCCTCCCTCGTCCACACTGCTCCCGTTTTCAATGTACAGGAGCAGTGCATGCACTCTTTCATTCAAAACAGAAGTGGTGCAGAGGAGAGAGACTGCATGGCAAGCTCCAGGGAAGAGAAGGGATTCTTTTCTCCTTTTTCTTCCAGCAGCAGTGGAAAGAGAAGCCAGCTGCCTCTACTGCAATCCTGAAATGGCTTGCTCTCAGTGTGCTGGAAAAAGATCGGAGGAGGAATGGGGAGGAAAGCAGACAGAGGCCCTGCGGACTCATCAGTTTGCCACTCCTCCAACTTTGCCACTTCATGCAACAGTTCGTGTTGCTTCATGGACAGGAAGGCCTTGTTCACTCATTATTTGATTACTGAAATTCCTATATTTATTCATTTACTACCCTGGTTTTTCAGCCTATATATAGGTCCCAAGGCAGCTTACAATAATTTAAAACACAGCAAAACAAAATCTCAGAAATAATAAACTAAAAAATGCTCTGGTATTATAATATTCCTATGTCACACATATTAAGCACTTTCACCAGATAAGAGTAGCTACAATTATTCCCCCCCCCCCAAAAAAAGGTAATGCTAGAATCTGCAATGTTTCTTTGGACTATTTGGACTATTTTGATCTTGCAATGTTCAGAATATTCCAAATACAGGTGGGCCCCCATATCCATGGATTCGCTATCCACGGTTTCAGTTATCCACGGATTGTGGGGACCCCCCAGGCTTTTACTTTTCCCCAGTAAGCTTCGTTTCTTCCTTAAACAAACAGGAGAAGCACCCTCTGGTTGCTTATTGCAGGCAAGTAGAACGAGACTAAGTCCTAGAAAGGCTCTGCAAGGTTAACAGAAACCTTGCAGAGCCTCTCTAGGACTTAGTCTCGTTCTACTTGCCTGCAATGGAGGCTGCTTCTCTGTTTGTTTTAAGGAAGAAACAAAGCTTGCTGAAAGAAAAATAAGAGCTGGGGGGGGGCACACATGCCTGCCTGCAGGGGAGGTAGGGTGGGGGGCCCTTAGGAAACCATGGAGGGGGTGTTCGCTCTTATCCACGGTTTCAAGTATCCACGGAGGGGCCTGGAACATATCCCCAGCGGATACGGGGGTCCACCTACTGAAGGGAAATTCTGCTTTTTCAATGGTATCACAAAGGGGAAAAAGTAAGCATGAAGATGCAGCCTTTTTGGAGTTAAATAAGTTATAGTCTCCAAGCATAAACATATTTTATGAAGTAAAACAGGTTTCACAGGTTACACTCACTCAGATCCAACTGCAAGCTGTTTCAGCCTGCCTCTGCTAAAACAGGTTCTGATAATATACTTGGTTCAACATAACCAAAATATCAGTGGCCACCTGCTTAGTTTTAATTCGACAAGAGAATTGGAAGCTCCAACCTAATGTGTTTTCCTCCACTGTGGAAGAAAAGGTATAAAACAGAACAAGAGATAATTGCAGATGAACTGCGCTGTTGAGACATTTCAAATGTTTTATTTCACTGATGGAGCAAATCCTAGTCATAAACTCCTACAATTCCTCCCCTAAAATTGTAATGGTCTGGCACCATTGATCCATGAGAGTTATCAACTGAAAAGCCAAAAAACCTGAAGTAGGTCAAGTCTATGAAAACATGCTAAAATAAATGTTGTTATAAACGTTACTCTTGTTTTTGCTGCAAAAAACAACATGGGTACCCCTTTGGAAGTTATTTGGTTTGAAGTACAGTAAAATGCTAACTATAACATTTTTTCCATGGAAAAAGCAAGAAAATGTATTCCAAGTATTTTTGGAAGACTAAAATGATTCCTTAAATATGTGCATTCTCTGAAATATTTCATAAGTTAATGCATACTTTGCTGCTTATGAAAAAATATGCAAGGCAGCCAGAAATGTGAACAATTTATGTCTGCATTATGTCTGATCTTCATAGGGAAACAGTGAATCGGATTTAAAAAAATAAAGTGCAAGTTGCAATCCTGCTTTCCTCATCCTTCCATTAATCATTTCTTTACCATCCAAAGGTGGGGAAAGGGGAGAGAAGGGAAAAGAAGGGGGGAAATGGTACGTCTCTTTTATAAGTCAAGAGTAGGGACTAGAAAGCTTGGACTTCTAATGAAATGATGTAAAAATGATTTCCCCCGTAATGCATATTATAAATAGGGGTTAAGAGGGACCATACATATGCCCATGCCCCTATACTAGACTTAAAGAGAGGAATTTTCTCCCATAAGAAACAATGGAATAAGGTAGGCATAACAACTGTAGAGAGCGGCATGCAATCCTGAACATATATAAACCAATACATCCACACACACCCCATATCCATTGGTATAATAACCCAGAAGACCGCAGCACCTATACTTATTCTGCACCAATAATTCTATTAATGATCCTTGCTTAGAATTTTACGCCAATATGAGCTTTTAAAGCACCTTCACATAAAATTACCCTAAACAATAGTACTAATAATAATTGTAAATCATGGTTTGCTGAAAGGCACTCTGCACATCCCAAGGGTACCTCCCACATGTACCCACATATAAGTCCATTGTTCCAAACAAACATATTTGAGCTCTATCCCAACTACCACCACCCCCAAGTCTTATTACGGAATGCCTCCGACGGCGAGTGGGTGGGGCCGCCTCCTGCTGGCTTGTAAACGGGACTAAGACGGGGCGCAACTTACGGTACTGCCCCTACCGTAGCGACACCTATGCGTTCCAGGTCCCCCTGTGGATACTTGAAACCGTGGAAGGGGCGAATGCCCCCTCCGCAGTTTTCTGAGGTCTCCTGCAGGCAGGCGTGATCCCCCTGCGGGCACATGTGACCCCCCGGACCCTCCCCTAGGCACTTACTTTTGCAAAGAAACCTTTGTTGTTTCTTCAAAGAGAACACGATGAGCAGCATCCTTGCAGGTTCGACCAACGAGACTAACCTTGCAAAGCCTCTCTAGCACCTAGTCTTGTTGGTCGGGCCTGCAAAGAGGCTGCTGTGGTGGAATACTACTGATACAGAGTGGGAGGGGGGGAATTAGTGGAGATTCTGAATTAAAAGGTTAAATTTATTCTGATCCTATGTCTGTCTTGCATATAACTAAATAGTCCTCAGATATGAATGTAGCGGTGAGGAATCCTAGTAATATTATTGTTCAGTGTATCACTGAACTGAAAAAAAAGGATTTCAGGATTTTTTCAGTGAAAAAAACACTGAAAAAAAAGGATTTTTGCTTTATACATTCTGCCGTTCTAAAGTGTCGCAAACATGCTGTAAAGTTTGCGACTACTTTGGAGTCAGGCCTGCTGGTGTACAGGCCGGAAGGCCTTCGTCACCCTCCAGACCCTGCGGCCGCTGGGGAAGTTAAGTCTCCCGCCGGTGGGTACGGGGATGGGCCGGGAAGCGAGGGAGGGAGCTGTTGGCTGAGCCAGCCCGGGAGGGGTGGGGATGGCAGCCATTACACTGCCTCCTTGGACTTACACCAGCTCGATAACGTCCCCTTCCCACGAGTAGACCTCCGGGTCAATCACGATCGGCCTGGAACAGGGATAGGATCCAGCGGGCGGCCCTAGGGCCGCCCCTGGAACTTTACACAGGATTGTGCTCTAAGAGAGGCAGACTGGGTTATTACTTTGTAGTTGTGCTGGTATTTGAACCCAAGTCTTCTGGCCCAAATTAAACACTAAACCTTATAGCACACTGACTTTCAATAGCCAGGGATGTGGATCAAGTCTCTGACTCCAAGTCTCTGGGTCCAAGTCTCAAGTCTTTGTCCCCAAGTCCTGAGTCTTTAGTTGCAAGTCCCTATCTATTTAATGGGGAAAGTGGGTTTAAACCTGAATAAAATTGAACTTGTTGTACTCCAAATCTCAAGTCGAGTTTTTTACAATTGCCGAGTCAAGTCCGAGTCAAGTCATTGACGCGACTTGAGTCAGACTCAAGTCCGAGTCAATAGACTCAAGTCTACATCACTGTCAACAGCAAATCTTCTATGCTAGAAAAGATGGGTAGAGTCCTAGTATGACAAAAAGGGGATGCAGATGCAAGTTGATGAGCCATGGGAATGGACACTGTTGCTTGCATAGTCAGCGGAAAGTAACAAAACATACCTCACTTCCAGTGACTCCATGGTTAGGAATGCTTCCATAATACTTGGATTCTAAACCGATTGCTACATAATTGATTTAGTCCTCCTTAATAAGTTACAAATCCATTATAGGTAGAGACCTATCGCCTTTGATCTCTGTACTAAGTTCTTGAATTCTAGAAAATGCCAAACGTTATAATGATTTAATATTAAATTGTGTCACAATATAGATGAACATTCGTATGACTTAGAATTTGAAATATGTAACGTTGTATCTATGATATACTTCTACAACAAGTAATTCAACTTGTGTATCGCCACATTCTAAATGGTTCTTGCATTATAAGTATACTGTATTAAAAATGGTCAAGCAACAGAATGTTTTTAAAAGAATCACAAATATCTCTCTCTCACACAGAGAGAGAGAGAGAGAAAGAGAGAGAGAGAAATTAACTCTATTTTTGATATTTCTTGGGCTTGCTACAGTGTGATGCAACTGCCAACTTATGCAAGAACTATGATCAACTGTTGAAAGGAAGACCTGAATTCAGTCCTCTCCCATCCCCCACAACCTGTTGAGTACAGTACACAACCCTGGAGGCTGGATGTGGGGTTTCAGCCATGGGAATATCATAAATGGCATATAGCTGTGCATGACATTACTTGAAGGGAATTCATGTGCTAAAGCCCGATTTATGCATAATAATGCTCTAACCAGCTCTCTCTAACATCTATCCCAGCCGACCAAATGTTTTTTCCCTATCAACTGGGGGAGGAGATCTATCATACACATCCCATTTTTAAACACAACTAATTTCCCTGGTGTGCACACTGGAATCTCATAGAGCTCTATACTGGTTGTCATGTCATGTATTTCTATAACAGAAATGAGGGTTTTTAAAAATGTTCTAACTTAACTTTAACTCAAATATAACTTTTTTCAACTATGTCCTATAATGAGGTTGGCCAAAGAGAAGCAGCTAATCACCCATCTGCAGAACTAAGGACAAGCAGCTCCAGGAGATCCGATAATAACTTTGCAAGTGATCCACACCACTCTCAAGTTTCTCAACCCAGATATTCAACTCCAACCCTCCCATGAATTAAAGCTCTCCATTAAACATAGGGTTTTTTTTTTAACCATAGGAAGACACAGAGAATAAACTCAAGTATGAATCAGCTTTGATATTGTCCGTTATTGTAAGTATTATGTAATGTTTTCTGTAAATGAGCTCTAGGGATTTTTTTCCTCTCTCACTCTTCTCCAGCGCCACCCTCTACCCTCAAAAAAATAAAAAAGAGACAAATGGAAATTTTTCTATTGTCCAGTACTTTTGCACTTACTATTATGTTCTCAGAACCATTTTGGTATATTTGGATGAGACACCAGGACAGTAGAACTGGATCTACTTCTCATTACAGAGGAGAAAAAGCAAAGCCATTTCCGTCTACAGTTCCTCAATTCAGCAAGTGATGAAATTCAAGCAGAGCTCTGAACAAAGAAAGGACATTGCTGGATCAGGTGGAGAGGAGGAAGGGCATTTTATTCAGCATATTGTTTCTAACAGGGGCCAAGCAAATGCCTTCAAAAAGCCCAAGAACAGGGCATGAGGACAACTTGCCTCTTCCGTTGTATGTCCGTTGTGTTGCAATGATTTCAGAGCGTCAGAGAAAAAAAAAAGATGTTGTTAAAGAGCTTGCATTCAATAGAAACTTCTCCTCCAAGGGAAATTGCAAATTCACCTCAAAGGGGAAGTTATGGAACAGAATTAAATGTTCCAAAACTACTCAGACGTCAAACTATGGAGGTCACATACAGAAGTAAAATCATTAAACTGAAGAGTGTGTGGAGCTTATCAATATGTGCTGAATGCTTATTGTATTAGTCATTTAAAAATGTACTTGCAGTTTAAGGGACCGACAAAAATTGCATGCAAACACAGAATCACACTTGGTTCCATTTATCAACACTGTTATGGATTACTGAGGCTACGTGACTGATCGTCACAGAAGAAAATGTTTATTCTATCATTTGTCTTAAGAAGGAAATATGCTCAAGTTCATGCTGAGGCTAAAATTACTACACTAAAAAAGTAAAAGTGACCCTGACAATTAAGTCCAATCATGACCAACTCTAGGGTGTGGTGCTCATCCCCATTTCAAAGCCGAAGAGCCAGCGTTGTCCGAAGACGCCTCCGTGGTCATGTAGCCAACATGACTCTCCTTGCCGCAGCGCATAGCATGCAGCTGGAACACAGAGCACTGCTTACCTTCCCGCAAGCGGTACCTATTTATCTACTCGCATTAACATGTTTTGGAACTGCTAGGTTGGCAGGAGCTAGCCAAGCAACGAGAGCTCACCACGTCACGGATTCGAACTGCCGACGGAAGATAAAAGCCACTTCTGTGCATCAATGGTAGCCAACTAAATTTGTCAGTGGCTATATCAATTATCTCTCAAGAGATAGGAGGCCAATTCTCAACCAAGTCAACAAGCCCTCTCTACCTGGTCTTCCTCCCCAAAACCCATCTGGCACTTCCACCTCTCCTTGTTCCACACCTGCTGTCTAAGATACAAATTCTGGTAAACTCTTTTATGACAACTGGCTGTAACTGCAGGAATGTTGTCCAACAGCGCTTGTGCATCACTACTACTACTACTGCAACAATGAAAAGCAGAGAGAGCTCAGCAACGACCTGTGCCTTTAAATTTCCCGCCTTCCCTTCATCAACTTTCAAATTCTGTTTCTTCTCAAATACAGCAATTGGTCTGTGGACAAGCAGAAACATTCATTTCAAATCAACTTGCAAATAGAAGAGACAACTCAACTGGCTTCACCTTAGCCAGTGAAGAACCAAAGAGCAAAGTCTCTCCAGATGACCTCAGGTTGGTAGGGAACCTAAGATGCCACACAACCTTTGGATTATTCAATTCTGCAGAGACTGACAACTAAATATATACAGCAGGTTGGTCACCACATAATAATGTTCAATTACAATTAAAGAAAGAATGAAACCGCACCCAGGCTCTCGTTTATTTCCTCACCACTAGCTATGTAGAGAAAAATCACCATGTGCTTTTTTCCCCCTGGTCACTGGGAGAGAAATAGCTATTGCTAGGAGAATGAGCTCCTAGCACTCTCCTAGAATGCAGCAACTCAGCCCTGAACTTCCCATAAAGAATTAGGATTGCATTACATTACAAAATTCCAGATCTTGATCACAGACTTTAAGTCAGACCTACACAACTTGTGGCCCACTAATTCAAACATAGCTCATCAGCCATGTGCATCATGTCCTGCCAGCATCCCTTGCTTACTGACACTCCAGTTTTTGCAATCCCAGAGAGTCAAGTAACACAGGAGGTTTGTTAAAGACCTGGTAGCTCATGGTACATGGCTAGATTGTTAGGTGTTACACAGGTCCCTTCAGTGTCAGAATACTTTTAGCATGTGCGAAGTAGCTTGTAGGGCAGGCTAAGACAATTGATAGGCCTCCTGCTTCATGGTGCAGGCAGATCAACAAAGGGAGAAATATTTGCTCCTTACAGATTCCTGCAGGAATCTTCTACGACCATGGACACGTCCGTGGAGACTGCCACAGGATGCTAGGCCTGCCTACTCAGTGTATAGGCATAGCATAGTTTGTTCCTTATAAGTAGGCTTACCATATCGCCGACCGGGATGCTCCGTTTTGCCCTTAAGGGGCGGGGCGGGGGGAAGGGAACTAGAGCGCGCCCGGGCGCGCTCTAGTTCCCTTCCCCCCGCCCCTTAAGGGCAAAACGGAGCGTCCCGGTCGGCGATATGGTAAGCCTACTTATAGGCAAAACATATAACCATTTGAAAATGTTGCCTGTCATGTCTGTTTGCACAAAATGCTTTTGGTCAGCAGAGAAATTCATGTACAAAGGAATATTCAAATTAACCAAGCTAGTTTCAAAACTACTCGAAACACATTTTACACAGAATGTTCATTTTAATTTAACTCACTTCATATGGTAATATGGAGACATCTGTGTATGTGTGGTAAGTTTTGACATTATTAATGATATTAAGGTACCTAAACTATGTCCCAAACAAGACACTGCAGGATTCATTTTTCCTAGCTGAGTAAAAGAATAGTAAATCGCTATTTAGTTGATTGCATTGCCTCCCAGACTCTTTTTTTTTTTTAACATTTTAAAACCTTTAGCCTTTGACTTTAACTCTTCATATCTTCCTTTAGGCTCAAATCAAAATCTGCCAAATATTTTTAGAAAATAAAAGATTAATTTTTATCTTGTAAGAAAAGCAACCGGAAAACAGACTTGCAAACCCCACTGTTTGGCTTCATGCCCCTTATTGGCCTGGCAATGAACATTTTGATTGTATCATTGCTTTTTCACTAAGTGACAGCCTTCTCCAATTGCAACAGGAAAAAAACATTTAAAGAACATTTTTTGTAGATAAGTTCTAGCCTGCTCATGAGACACAACGTATTGTTAAAAAATGAATTTATGGTCTGAATACCTCTAGAAATTAGACTTCGACCATATGCAGCTTTTAAGGTAACTTGAAGGAATATATCCTATAATGTATATTGTCCTGTTTTCCAAAGGCCATATCAATTAGGAGAGGGCACAGGAAACCTGATGAAAAAATCAATAGAGCAAAACTTTATTTATTTATTTATTTATTTATACCCCACCTTATCCTATGCCAAGGCAAATGCCCAAGGCGTCTTACAATAAGGATTAAAGGATTAAGGATTAAAATACATAATTTAAAACAATACATAAATTAAACAATATAAAATCCACTGGGGGGTTGACAATATGGAGCAGAGAAGCAGCAAAGCAGAACATCTTGAGACACAGGAGTCAGACAATAACCCATCACCCAAACGCTAGACAAAACAAACATTTTTAGCCCTCGCCGAAAAGTCATGAGGGAGGGGGTAGTTCTCAAGTCCCCTGGTAAGGAGTTTCACAACTGTGGTGCCACAACAGAGAAGGCTCGCCCACATGCTGCCATTCCCCTAACTTGAGATAGAGGTGGCACTCGCAGAAGAGCCCCCTCAGATGACCTAAGAGAGCGGGCCGGAATGTATGGGAGAAGGCGGTTCCTCAGATATCCTGGACCCAAACTGTAAAGGACTCTGAAGGTCATTACCAGCACCTTGAATTGGACTCGGAAACAAATGGGCAGCCAGTGCAGCCGCTGAAGCAGCGGTTCAACAGAGTCAAATCGCCTAGCTCCAGTGGCCACCCGGGCCGCCGCATTCTGCACTAATTGCAGCTACCAAACCATCTTCAAGGGCAGCCCCATGTACAGCGTGTTACAGTATTTATTTATTTAGTTAGTTATAGAATTTATACCCCGCCTTTCTCCCACAAGGGCAACCAAGGCGGCTTACAATAAAAACATTAAAATACATGTATACATTTAAAATCAAGAATTAAAACAATTAAAATAATTAAAACAAACAGCCCCAGTGGGTCATCCACATTTATATCTGTCAAAAGCCATCTATAAAAAAGCCAGCCCGCCATGTCAGACATCAAATGCTGATCTAAATAAAAATTTCTTAAGGCCCCGCCGAAAGGTCTCTAAGGAGGGAGCCGTTCTCAATTCCAGGGGGAGGGAATTCCACAATTGGGGCGCCACTGCCGAGAATGTCACTAAGGCTTGGACCACCGTGGTCAGGTCCGATCAACTCAAGTAAGGCCACAGCTGGCGCACCAGCCGAAGCTGGGCAAATGCACCCCTGGCCACAGCTGCCACCTGACTTTCCAGGGAGAGCTGTGAATCCAGAAGTACTCCCAAACTGCGCACCCGTTCCTGCAGGGGGAGTGCAACCCCATTCAGAGTGAGCAGATGACTCAGTACTTGCATCAAGGCTTTCCCAACCAGTAGGACCTCTGCATGCAAAAAGTCAACTTAATTTTTATTTATTTTTCACATTTTTATACCTCCCTCCAAGGAGTTCAGGGTGGTATATATAGTCCCCTATTTTTGTCCTCACAACAGCCCTGTGAGGGGTGTGTGTGTATCTAATAAATAATAATAATAATAATAATAATAATAATAATAATAATAATAATAATAATAATCTATTTCTCTGTAGTGTCAACCCAGTTATTACTGAGAGATAGTGACTGGCTCACCCAGGAAGCTTCATGGCTGAGCAGGGATTTGAACCTGGTTTTGGGGTGGAAAAACAGAAGTGACTTTGACGCGGTTTAGAGCCTTGGGGAGGAGGCGGCAGGCCCCCCCCTCCCGGGACCCTTCGGGGAGCTGGTAGAACAAACAAGGTATGTTTTAAAAAGCGTTTCGGGGTTGAGGGTGGGCACAATCCTGGAGTGCTGCCTCCAACAGCGCCCCGTCTCAGCAAAGACTTACAGGGGAGTAACCCCCCCCCCCTGCAAGACTTTGAGAAACACTGGTCTAGGATATAGTGCTCGATAAAAAGGTTAATCATATAGACCATGTTGCTGCTCTGCAGAGCTCCAGGAATGAAATGCATCTCAAGCTCATGTCACAGGATGAAACTACTCAAGCAGACTGTACTTTCAAGAAGGCTGGTGAAAGGTATGTAATTTCTATGGAACAGCCAATCCTGACTACCATGATCACCCGCTAGTCTGATGTGATGGAATCCCAAGTGTCTACAAAAGTCTTGACATGCCTTCTGAATCAAAGAAAGAGCATGCCAATAATGGTGGCATCTGGAAAGGTTATAGGTTTACACTGGAGTTAGGGACAGATGTGTCAGCACTTTTACACAGGCACACTTTGTTCTTCATGGTTCTTTCACACAGGCGCAATAGCACTAGGCCAATAAAAGCCAGCTGTTTCAACCTACGTACATTCCAACTTCCATACAAACCTCTGGAACCGAACCAGTATATACATAGGGGGCATAGTGTACAGATGTTGAGGGCACTGGAAGACAGTGCTGGCATTATGATGTTGGTGTCATGGATATCATGAATGTGTCATTTACCAGCCCCAGACTTCTGCATCTCTTAGATCTTAGATGCAGAGGACTGTGATCCTCTTCACTGAACAAATGAAAAGCACTTATGATACAAATCCTACTACTCTGGCAGGATGTAATGCCAAAAATGTGAATGTTTACTTTCTCTTGACTTTGCAGGAGCCCAAACATCTTGGTAGTCACCTTGGTCTTCAAGTATTCAAGGGAATCAGTGGTGGTGGCACTGAATAGCCCTCTCAAACAAAACGCAGGTCTTCAATATGCACCTTGGCATTTAGGAGAAGGGAGGTGGTACGTAGTCATGCATGCCTCCCAAGAGCCATGGACCTGGTCACTCTACAAGATGTTCTACTATATTAATCTCTTTCACCGCTTTAGATGCCTCAAACTGGAAGGTAACAATTTTATGATTAACTTCTGACAGCTAAAAAACAGATGCTCTTTCCCAAAAAGTCTGATACCTTGCTAAGCAAGAGAGGGAGTCGGCAATTTTAATATCCATGGTAGCAATGGTAACAGAACTTCCCTGTCATAGCATCCCTAGTCTCAGAGTCTGTGGCTGAGGCACATTCTACTATGAGGGAGTGCAGCTTCAGACGGTGGAATAGAAAAGAATACCCTCCCTCTTGAACTTTTAACATCTGTTCAAGCCTCTGAAATGGACAGTGCAGAGGACAGCTTTTCCTCAAGCTTCTTTTGTCTTTTTTTAAGAAATGCAAGAAGCACTGTTAAGGCACATTATACACTGATAAGACAAAAGAACCTTATTGATTCCATGCTGTGTCATAACACCTCATTGGCTCTCAGAACAATCAGTCTCATTGGTCAGTTTTGAGTTAAGAAAATCCACTTTTTGTTGCATAAGGCAGTTGTGTTTTCTTTTTCTGGTTATTTGGCCATAACCTTTGATAGAATACAGATAATTCAACACAGTGTGTTTCATTACATTCTGCATTAAATTACCCTTCCAATGATAAATACCTTTATGGTATTATTCATAAATACAAATTTTCCAAAAGGTTTCCACAATTTCCTAACAAAAGGTGACCACTAGTGGTGTCAACCCCCCCTCCCCCGAGGGTGTCACTCAGTGCGGTCCGCACCCCCTTAGTGACGCCACTGCTCTCCACTCAATAGTCAGGTGAAGGTTCCAAAGGCATGATGGAGGTAGATGTTTCTGGCTCTGGCTCTGAATCTGATTATATTGTCTACTCAGAGAAAGGAAGGGCAAGAGGAGCTACTGACAATAAGAGAATAAGTACTGTTGGCATCACCATCAGAAC
This sequence comes from Plestiodon gilberti rubricaudatus, assembly GCA_026170595.1. Taxonomy (NCBI): domain Eukaryota; kingdom Metazoa; phylum Chordata; class Lepidosauria; order Squamata; family Scincidae; genus Plestiodon; species Plestiodon gilberti. The sequence goes on from JANXHW010000004.1 coordinate 45,703,718, forward strand.
CAAAGAAACCAATGCTGTCATCATTGGCAGAACTACTGGCAATGTCAATATTGCAGAATGTATACAAGTTTTGTAAAAAAAAAAAAAAGTAGAGAATAAAGATTAAAATCAAGGTTAATGTCCCTTAAAACTTTCTGAGGGATGAAAGACAAAGGAAATGGTGGTCTCCTCATGGTGGACTATCAGCAAGTTGAAAAGGAATTGAGGAATTAGACATTCTTCCCGCCCTTAAGGCACTGAGCATGTACAGGGTTTCTTCCACTTGAGAACAGGGACAGAATGCTCAAAGCAGTTCTGGAATCTTCCAAAGTTGGTTCTGTGCAAGCACAAAACTCCAATACATATGACTGCACAGAGACTACAAAGAAGAATTTAAGATGGTCCACTTACGGAAGATGCAATTATTATAGATGCTTAAATATATACAGTATTTCATAGTTAACGTTTTTATAAATATCCATTCTCTGTGAGGGCAAAGGGATAACACTACTGTGTTAAGCTTCTTAGTGCTACATAAATAGGACACATGAAACCAAAGATTTAGTAATCTAATCTAACATAAGAGAGGTACAACGTGACCAGTAATCAAGAGAGGAAAGCTCAAGAGACCATGATTAAGAATTCTGTCATAACCCATAAAGGTATCAGCTGAGCCATTAATCATCTGTTTTTCTCTACAACAGAAAGGCAGGGGGAGATCTTAGCTTCCTAACAATATCTGTCTATATCTACTAAAGTGAACTCAGGTGACTGAGTACTTATTGGTTTGAAAGCAAAAACAGGACCATCCAAAAATGAGGTCGCAGTTTCAACATCTTCAGGGAATCCCCCTAAGCAAAAGTAACAACAAAACCCCACCTGAAGACCTCATTGAGGACTGAGCACACTCAAAGGCCTCCAAGCGCCATCTAATATTGAAGGTGGTGGGGTGGGAGGGAACAGAATACTGGGTGGGATGGGTATGCTTAAGCCCCTATCCTGGAGGTAGACATTACAGTTGGAAGGAGTATGTAATATTTTGTTGCAGGCCTACTTTTGTTTAAGGAAAATTTTATTAGATAGTTGGCATTTAATAGTCACTCCCTGTGATTTAACTGCTTCTTTATGGGCTAAGACCGCAGTCTATGAATGCATGAAACTGTCTGCTGGTTGAGATCATCATCAGAGGCCCTTCTCCAGGTACTCTGCAGTTTAAAGTACAGTAGGTGGAAACTACGGAAAGGACCTCCTCTGTCATGTGTTCTTTCTTCCCGCCCTCAACACCGGAATGCTTTTATCAAGGTTGCTACTTGGTGCTTAGTTTGATCAATGTTAGGTATCAAGCCAAGAGGACCCTAAAAAAATGTTGGCCCAGGTTTAATACTTTTTTTTTTCCATTTGCCCTATCTGAAGTGTTTATTAACAGCTTTAATTGTTCCAATTGCTGCTTATCATTCTTTGATTACACTGGTCTACAAAAAAATGTTTCTGGTCTGGAACTTTTGCAGCTGTTTTAGTCTAATTTCAGGGTGCTGATTCCAAATCTGGCATCAGTTTTTGTCTATCACATCAGGGTTTTGAGATATCAAATATTGCATTTGATAAAATCAATGAAAAACAGCAAATTTACATTAGTCTACATTTTTTTTTCTGGCCTGGACTTTTGCAGCTGTTTTAGACTAATTTCAGGGTGCTGATTCCAAATCTGATCTCAGATTTGCTCTATCACATCTCGTTTTTATGCTATCGGCATACCCCATTTTAATTGATTTTACCCGAAATTAACTCTTTGTCACTTATGATTGCAAGTTGTTGCAAGTCAGTGACTGCTTTAGTGTTAAAATATGGTGCTGTATTTTTAGGATAGTGTGTTTATAATATCATTTTATGTAGATATCCACATTTATTTAATATTTTCCTTCTGCAGGGCGTGATCTAACAATGGCTAGAACAGGGGTTCTCAACCTGTGTTACGGGTACCCCTAGGGGTATGCGGACCTCTTGCTGGGGGTACGCCAAGCCCTGCTCCTTATCTGCCCCATCAGCAGCTAATTAAGTGTTAATTAACATGGATTTTAAATTGTAATTATTTTCGAAGCCCTTCTGTCTCTGATTTTGGTTTTGGGCTTATTTTTGTACTTTGGAAAATGTACTTTGGTGGGGTGGGGGAGGGAGGAGTCGATTTTGGGAAGGGTGACTTGGAGAAAAAAAGAGATCCTTGCATATCTCTCTCTCTCTCTCTCTCTCTCTCTCTCTCTCTCTCTCTCACACACACACACACACACACACACACACACACACACACAGAATTAAATAAGACATTTTTTCACATTTAAAATTGTTAGTACTTTTTTACTTAACGATTAATTACCTAATTGATTGATTGATTTATCCAATTAATTAGCAAAGGTACTTCAGAAAATTGGACCATGATAAGGGGGTACCCGGTCAACACACCTTTTCTGGCATAAGGTATTCCAATGGTTTTAAGGTAATTTTGGGGCACAGATTCCAAATCTGGCATCAGGTTTGGCATCATGAAAATGGGGTATGCCGATAGCATAAAAATGAGATGTGATAGAGCAAAACTGAGATCAGATTTGGAATCAGCACCCTGAAATTTGTTTAAAACAGCTGCAAAAGTCCAGGCCAGAAAAAAAGAAAATGTAGACCAATGTAAATTTTCATTGATTTTATCAAATGCAATATTTGATATCTCAAAAACCTGATGTGATAGACAAAAACTGATGCCAGATTTGGAATCAGCGCCCCAAAATTACCTTAAAACCATTGGAATACCTTATGCCAGAAAAAGTGTGTTGACCAGTGTTACCATGAAGTTTTTTCTAATTTTTTAATCTCTTAGTTCTTGTAAACTGTCTCAAGAATTCTTACTTAAATCACTTAATCCAGAAAAACATTTTTAGTTGTGCACAAGGGCTTCTAGTAAGGCTTTAGAACAGTCTTTTATCCCTGTTACAAGCTATTTCTGTTACTGTAAGGTCGCTGGTTGCTGCATTATTTCCTCTTGAGAAGTATCATAATGGAATACAAGTTGCTTATGGAGAGCAATATTTTCTTGGAGTTTGTATAACCTTGCCTTTTCCTTAGTACACCAACAATACAATCCTCTCCCTATTCCCCTTTACCTGCATTTCTTCACCATCACCCTGTTTGCCCACCCACATCCTTTACTCCCTCCTCTGCAGTTTAGCATGACAGTGCACTAAGGTTGTTATTGACAAAAACTCACTCCTGCATACATGTCAGAACACATACAGTATTCTCAGTACCATCACTCTCCCTAAGCAAGGTTGAGCAAGTAAACATTTTCCAGGTTTCTATTTAAAAAAGACATCCATTTAACAGGGTATGGCTAATTCAGTTTCTTAGCATGCAGAATGTAGTGCCGATTCCTTCCTTTTTTTAAAATAGTATCTATGCAATATAGCACAAACGTAGCATCTCTTCGGGATTAAAGGCCATACAGAAGTACAGAATGAAAACAATTTAAAAACATATTTAATACCACAACGTTTCGTTCATTCCCATTAACTTTTTCAAGCAGAAGAAACAGAGCCAGCCGGCAAAAGATGTTAATGGAGTCGGAGTGAGCTCCACAACCGGCATATGAAGAACATTCTAACTGCCATTGTGGAGCTCACTCCATTAACATCCTTTGCCGGCAAAGAGCACCTACTAGAAATCCCGACTGCACGGACACACAAACCAAACATACCACCAAGATTTATTTATTTAGAAGAGTTATAATCCACCTTTCCAGGAACTCAAGGCAACTGACATATAAAAGACAAGACAGAATAAGATCAATTAAAATCAATCAGTGCAATAAAAGCAGCTAATAGAAACTGGCGATACCCTAAATAAAAGATCGTTAGACCCCTGCAGAAGGCCAGCAAAAAGGCAGCAGTCCTAAGTTTAAAGGGGAACGACTTCTGGAGGCCAGGTGCCAGAAAAGAAAAGGTCCTGTTACACTTATCCACCAGCTGAATGCCAAAAGGCTATAGCACCCACAACAGGGCATCCTGTGATGATCTAATGGAATGGGCAGATCCACACAGGAGGAGACGATCCTTTATGTACCTGAGTCCTAAACCATTTAGTTTATGGTTCTTTAATAATAAAATAATAATAAATAAATACAGTATTTATATACCGCCTTTCTGGTCATTGGATTTCTCCTCCGACTTTATTCAAGGCGGTGTACATGGGCAGGCTGTTCTAAAACCCAAAGGGTTTTTACAATATAATAACGTTCTAATCTTTCATAGAACCCTTCATTCGAGATGTTACTTTCACAGTCCAGCTCTCTCTCTCTCTCTCTCTCTCTCTCTCTCTCTCTCTGGCGTTCGCCTCAGCACGCTTCAGCCTTCAGCTGCTCCACTCCCCCACAGGGCTCTGCAGCTTATCAGCTCGGCATGCCAGCAGCTCTCCGACAGACGTCCGGCCATCTTGAACTGCTGTCCTGCAGATCTTCAGGCATTTGTGAAACGAACACTCTAACCCACTGAGCCAGATGTATATTAGTGGATAATACATAAACATCACCCCCTTACACTTAAAATAATTTAACTTTAAATTTGCTTAATTTAACTAAACTTTTCTGAGCACACAATCACTAACCCAGAATACAGAATTCCAACTCCTCACATGTGTAGTCGCTGAAACAGTAGTAAGACTCAACCATTCACCACTGTTTAGCCACCCGATTAAGACTAGAACAGGTGAACTGAGCGATCATATAAATGTTTACAGTTCTACATATATCAGAATGAGATCACAATATGTTTCTTGAAAGCAAGCTGGAGTCAAGAATCCACTTTAAATATTTCCTAGTGTTATACTGAAGGTGAAATACAACCACTTTCTCCAGAAAGTAGTCCTATTACAACCCTGAAAATAAAAAGGTGACAAGAAGTTCAAAATTCCATGATTGAGAGTTAGAGCAGTCACAAGACTGAGAAACAAACAGAAAGTTGACTAAAATAAAAATAAAAAACAAGCACTGCATTCCACAACATTTCCTGGACAACCACAGTTCCCCAAGTCATCCTGACATAAACAAGTATTTGTCTCTACACAACCATAATTTATGCAGTAGCAGAAGAAAGAGAACAGGAAAAAAAGGACAGAAATCCATGCTATTACTCTTGAAGCAAAGGAATAGAGAAGATTGAAAACAGACAACTGTTTATCTGGAGCAGTGGGAGTGAGTTTCCTCTTAGTGGATCAGGGTCAGGGTCTTGACAATTAGATAAATGCAATGGAGAAAGAAGCAGCCTCACTGGATTGGAACAGGCCAGTTCCCTCAGTTTTCCTAATCACAACAGCTTTTTCTAGCTCCAAAGCACCCGTGGTAAAACAAACTAGGCCAGGATGAAAGTGTGGTTACGTTTCTGAGGTTCAGCTTCTCCAGGGCACAGAGTGGAATGTTCTGAAAATCTGCAACTAGTTAGATAGGAAATCCCAAAATGGTAAGATCCCAAAATGAATGTGTGTATACCATGGGCATGACAGTTTCTGAAGAGACATTATCTGTACACACAGTCACGGTGGCAATGAAAAGGCATATAGCAGCAACCACAGATCAGCAAGGAACCAATGAAAACCTTGATTGGATCCCAAAAGATTAGCAGTAAACCAGCTTGCTGACTGATTGAATAAAATCAAGATATGCAAAAAAAAAAAAAAAGCAAAGAAACCAATGGTCTCACACAGAAGTCTGGCAAGGGAGGAAATCTGTGCCTGTATTTTACCACTTTAGAATGCAAGTGAGGGAGGTCACACATAATTAATAGCGCAATCCTACGCATGTCTAGTCAGAAGTAGGCCCCATTGAGTTCAGTGAGACTTACTCCCCTTACGGCCCAATCCTATCCAACGTTCCAGCACTGATGCAGCCATGCCAATTTGGCGTGAGCTGCACCCTGCGGGGGTGGGGGACAGTCACGGAGGCCTCCTCAAGGTAAGGAAATGCGTGTTCCCTTCCCTCAGGGCTGGATCGGCACTGGAAAGTTGGGAATTGGGCCCTTAGTGTGTACAGGATTGCAGCCTACATGTTTGTTTGTTTGTTCGTTCGTTCGTTCTCTCACAAATCCTTGAACATAGAAAGCTAGAAGCCATGAAGCTGAGTACTAGCCTAGGCTTTTCTTCAACTTGCTAGTTTTCATTGCGTAGGAATCTTGTTTTATAGGAAATCACGTGGGCATTTGTCTGCAATCTGAAACGTTACAGACACTGGTATACCACCTAACCTGTGACAACCAGTCTATATAGTAAGGATATAATGAAAAAATATGTTGGGGAGTAAATGCTACTTTGATTTCAAAGCAGCATCTAAACTGTAGAGCTCGAAAAAGAAAAAATTGCAAGGACAGCTACCAAATAAATACCAAAAAAAACAACAACTTTTATTGGCAGAAAAAGAACAATAAAAATTCTTTCTCCCTCCCCACAGAAAAGAAGAAAACAAGGCAAAGTTTCATACGTTTTTGCTATGAAAACATAAGATGCAGGAAAATCATTGAAACCGAGTGACACCTAGCGATGAGCACCAAGTTGATCAGACTCCACGCTCCCACATAGTTAAGATAAGGGAGCAAGCTCTGACAGGTAGTTGTTCAGGAGTGGGTGTTGAACCATGGGAACCTGGTACAACTCTGTTTCTCTCCCTTAAAAGCTAAACATTACATGAGCCAAGACCCAGAGCTGATACATAACCCCAAAAAACACAAGTTGGCAATGAAGCCAGATGAAACAGAAAATTTCAGTCAATTATCTACTTAATTCTCTTCTTCATTCTCTCAGGCTAGCACACCCCCCTCCCAAAAATGGAATTGTTCCAGAGGTTTTATTAATGAATAATAAACATTAAAAAAAAACACCTAGAGATAATAAAGGGGTGGTGGTGGATGATTTCCATTTGTACTTTAAATATCAACAGTTGTTTTGGAGATGGCTTAGCGTAGCGGCAGCCTGACTTTATATCTATTGTAACAAATGTTTTGTTGCTAGTTGTTTTATGGGCTTGTCAAACAGATTATTTTGCCAGTGGTTCCCAAATTCTTGCTAACGGTGCAGTTACTGGAAGTGAGGAAGGAGGGGGGCAGGGATGCAATGTGATTTGTGGCAGGGTTACAGGAAGGAAACGCTATGCAAAGTAGAAGCAACAGCAGTCCCCTAAACGGGAAAATGGAGCAAGAAAATAAAGTCAGATTTTTTCACAATTACACAGTGCACCCTTGAGGAGGAATCCATCAAGGGACGGGAGCCGACTTCTTTAAAAATGAAAACCTAACATATGAAAACAGGCATGTATTTATGTAGCCCCAAACACTCTAAATAAGAAGAAAGCCTGGATTGTGGGCAGTAATTAAGAACACATACAAACAAATGCACAAAATTGAGCCTGGATCTATTTTTATCACAAGCAGAGACAGAACACTGAGACGACCATGGAACACTCAGTGCCGAGGCAAAGACGCATGTATATCTTGCATTGTCTGAAGAATGGAAAAAGCAAAAGAAGTAACTTTGCAAGCCATTGTGTTTGAATGTATGTTACATTCCAAAGCATCAGGTCTAACCTTTTTATTTTCTAAAAAAATGTATTTTAATTAATGTGCGCTCTCTCTCTCTCTCAATCCCTTCATTTCTTTTTGCAGGATTTGCCATGACAGAGACACGTATCATGCAAAGACACAATTGACATTCCTCGCTCAGTGAGAGCCTACGCTGAAACTTATTTGAATGAACTTGACCCTCCTTGGCTGCAGGCCAGCGTGCAACGTCACTGAATGACTTAACAGAACACAGTGTTCTTGGCACACGCACAAAAATGTGTTGAAAGCCATGCTGGAGAGAATCTAAGTATAACATTTCACATTAATAAAAAGAACAAGTAATAAAGAAATAGTAAACACAAAGCCAGAAGTAGTAATCTAGATGTTTGCTTGCTGAAGGAAGTGTTTTTTTAACAGTTCTCTGTGCTCCTGCCCCCACCCTACCCTGCAATTCACAGTAAAGGAAATGTATGGACTTTGTGGTCTGAACCGAGACCCTGTCTCACCCCACCTTCATACCCAAGCCCACACACATTCCCAGACCTGCTTTTCCCTATACCTGGAAAATTCCAATTCACCTTTTAGCTCACAAGAAAAGGGAGAGACAATCTGTAAAACTACCAACAATCGATGACTCACTTCCCCTCAAAATCTTGATACAGAGGCTACACTGCAAGCATGTCATGCAATTCTTCTATACAAAATAATCTGCTATGAAGTTATGTCATTCATAAAACAGATTATGTTAACTCTGTCATGAGATTAAAAGCAAGCAAGAGGGAAGGCCAGTAAAATAAATGTAATTTACCACGAACTCAATGTACTTCCGTCATGTAAATAGGCTAGTATGACCTCCTCCCCCATTTCCTCATTGGGGATTTCCCCACATTTTCTTCCCAGTGCCCTGTGCCAAGTTCCACTTTTCCCTCCTCTATACTCATTCAATTTTTTTCCTCACATGTCTGATTTCACCCTCACCTGCCTCTTTACTAATGAGGGGTCAGGTTAACCTCTTAACTTCCCCTATGCTAAAATATCTGCAAACAAAAGTTTGGAATAAATTAAAATTATAGATACATACAAATAAGTAAATGGCACATATTCTATAACTTCATATAATTCATGAAAATGAATTGATATTCTTGGTATAAAAATTAGCTGTTGGACATAGAATTTTATCTATTTCAATGCAAGGGAAATTACAAAAGTGTGCATAATTAGAATAAATGTCAGGACATTTTATCTAGATCAGGAATTCTATGCACAGTTTCATGGGAGTAAGTTGCACTAAGTTCAGTGGAATTTGCTTCTGAATAATATGCAAAAACAGAGTCTGTACATTTGCTAGTTTAACTTATTATACTTTAAGCATGAAATATGAGTGAATTTAAACTTCCAGGTCAAACCATTAGAAATGAGCAATTAAGATGAACAACAACAAAAAATCCTTCCACTGATTTAAACCAATAGAACCAATACTAGCCAGTTACTAAGGGCGCAATACTGACCTAAAATAGGGTGGCGGAACAAGCGTTCCGTCGCCCTAAGCCATTGCAAAAGTGCCTTAAAGCACTTTTGCGACGACTTGCGAGCAGGGAAGGCCGGCGCAAAGCCAGCCTGTCCTGCTCCGCTGCCTGGACCATCTCCCGCCCACCGCTTGAACCAGTGGGGGGGCGGTCCGGGTCGCAAATGGTGGAGGCCGATAGGCCCAGCCGATCGGGGAGGGGATCGGCCTCGGCAAAATAGCTGGCGGAAATCCAAGGAGGCCTATCGACCCCAGCCGCGGTTACACTGGGGAAGGGGACGAGCGTCCCCTTCCCCGAGTAGACTTTCCGCCGCATTCAACTAGAGGTGCAGAACAAGTGGCATTATACCTTTTATATCTGTAGTTTTCCAGCTGAATTCAATTCTGATTCCATGCAACCAGACCCAAAACAAGCCATGGTTCTGTTTATAGCTAGGTAAGGATGAGCCAGCGGGTAGCGCAGTGGGTTAAACCACTAAACCATGAGCTGTCGATCAAAAGGTCGGCAGTTTGAATCCGTGCAACGGATCCTGCCAACCTAGCAGTTCGAAAGCAAGAAATTGCAAGTAGATTAATAGGTAACATAAGAACATAAGAAGAGCCCTGCTGGATCAGGCCAAAAGCCCATCTAATCCAGCTTCCTGTGTCACACAGTGGCCCCACCAGATGCCTCAGGGAGCACACAAGACAACAAGATACCTGTGTCCAGTCGCCACTCCCTTGCACCTGGCACAGAGAAAACCCACTTCTAAAACCAGGAGGTTGCTTATGGCTTGTAACCTGTGATGGTCTTTCCTCCATGAATCTGTCCAAACCCCTTTTAAAGGCATCTAGGCCAGATGCCATCACCACATCCTGTGGCAAGGAGTTCCACAGATGAATTACACGCTGGGTAAAGAAATAGTTTCTTTTGTCTGTTCTAACTCTCCCTCCACTCAAGTTTAGTGCATGTCCCCTGGTTCTGGTGTTGTGCGAGAGGGAGAAGAATTTCCCTCTATCCACTCTCTCCATCCCATGCATAATTTTATAAGTCTCAATCATGTCCCCCCTCAGGCGCCTTTTTTCTAGGCTGAAAAGCCCCAGACGCTGTAGCCTTTCCTCATAAGGGAGGTGCTCCAGCCCACGAATCATTCTGGTCGCTCTTTTCTGCACCTTTTCCAATTCAACTATATCCTTTTTGAGGTGTGGTGACCAGAACTGGACACAATACTCCAGATGTGGCCTTACCATCGATTTGTACAAAGGCATAATGATATTGGCCGTTTTATTCTCAATCCCTTTTTTAATGATCCTGAGCATGGAATTGGCCTTCTTCACAGCTGCCGCACACTGGGTCGACACTTTCATCGACCTGTCCACCAGCACCCCAAGATCTCTCTCTTGATCCGTCACAGATAACTCAGAACCCATTAGCGTATATGTGAAATTTTGGTTTCTTGCCCCAATGTGCATCACTTTGCACTTACTTACATTGAAGCGCATCTGCCATTTTGCTGCCCATTCTCCCAGTTTGGAGAGATCCTTCTGGAGCTCTTCACAATCCCTGCTGGTCTTCACCACCCGGAAAAGTTTAGTGTCATCTGCAAACTTGGCCACCTCACTGCCTATCCCCGACTCCAGGTCATTTATGAATAAGTTGAAAAGCACCAGTCCCAAGACCGATCCTTGGGACACACCGCTTTTCACCTCTCGCCATTGTGAAAATTGCCCATTGACTCCCACTCGCTGTTTCCTGGTCTTCAACCAGTTCCTAATCCACAAGAGGACCTGCCCTCTTATTCCCTGACTGTGGAGTTTTCTCAGGAGCCTTTCATGAGGGACCGTGTCAAACGCCTTCTGAAAATCCAGATATATAATATCCACGGGTTTGCTCGCATCCACGTGCCTGTTGACCTTTTCAAAAAATTCTAACAGGTTTGTGAGGCAAGACTTCCCCTTGCAGAAGCCATGCTGACTCTCCCTCAGCAGAGCTTGTTCTTCTATGTATTTTAAGATTTTATCCTTAATGAGACTTTCCACCATCTTCCCTGGAACAGAGGTTAGGCTGACCGGCCTGTAGTTTCCCGGGTCCCCCCTCCTTCCTTTTTTAAAGATTGGCGTGACATTAGCTATCCTCCAATCCTCTGGCACAGTGGCCGTTTTAAGGGACAAGTTGCATATTTGGGTCAAGAGGTCAGCAACTTCATTCTTGAGTTCCTTCAGAACTCTTGGGTGGATGCCATCCGGGCCTGGTGATTTATTGATCTTTATTTTGTCAATTAAGTCTGAGACGTCTTCTCTGTTAACCTCTATTTGACTTAATTCTTTAGTCAGGGGAGACCGTTCCGGCAGCGGTATTTGCCCGAGGTCTTCTGCCGTGAAGACAGATGCAAAGAACTCATTTAATTTCTCTGCAGTCTCCAAGTCCCCTTTTATCACCCCTTTCTCTCCCTCACCATCCAGCGGACCAACCGTTTCCCTGGCAGGTTTCCTGCTTCTAACATATTTGAAGAAGCTTTTATTATTCCCTTTTATGTTGCCTGCCATACGTTCCTCAAAGTCTTGCTTGGCCTCCCGTATCATCTTTTTACATTTCTTTTGCCACAGTTTGTGCTCCTGTTTATTTTCCTCACTAGGGCAAGACTTCCATTTATGGAAGGAAGCTTCCTTGCCTTTTATAGCCTCCTTAACTGTGCTTGTTAGTCATGCCGGCACCCTCCTGGACTTGGTCGAGCCCTTCCTCCTTTGTGGGATACACTCCCGCTGGGCCTCTATGACTGTTGTTTTAAACAGCCTCCATGCACTCTGGAGCGATTGGACTCTCTTTACCTTCCCTTTCAGCTTTTTTTTAACTAGTCTCCTCATTTTGTGGAAGTCAGCCCTTCGGAAGTCAAGGGTTTTCGTGTCCGATTTGCTCGGCCCTCTCCCTCCGACATGCATGGCGAAACAGATCGCAGCATGGTCACTATTCCCCAACGGTTCGGTAACATTTACCTCCCTGACCAGATCTTGAGTGCCACACAATATCAAGTCCAGAGTCACCAGTCCTCTGGTCGGTTCCGTGACAAGCTGCTCTAAGGCACAGTCATTTAACATATCCAGAAATCCAGTCTCTCTTTCATGACCTGAGCATGAATTGACCCAGTCGATGTGAGGATAACTGAAGTCCCCCATGACTACAACCCTGTCTCTCATTGACACCTCCCTGATTTGCTTCCTCATTTCAAGATCCCCTTCAGGTTTTTGATCTGGAGGACGGTAGCATGCCCCTACTATTACATCACTCTTTGAGCCTGGTAATCTAACCCACAGTGATTCTACGGAGGAGTCAGAGCCCCCCTCCAGCTCTACTCTGGTGGATTCTACCCCCTCTTTGATACTGCGTCAGCGGGATGGTACTGCGTCAGCGGGTACTGCGTCAGCGGGACGGTAACAGCGTTCCATGTGCCTCGATGTTGAGTCATGCTGGCCACATGACCATGGAAACGTCTTCGGATAGAGCTGGCTCTTCGGCTTTGAAACGCAGATGAGCACTGCTCCCTAGAGTCGGACACGACTGGACTTAATTGTCAAGGGATACCTTTACCTTTACCTAAAGGATGGTGAGACAGAGTAGAGCTTTCATTCAGAATCACCATGCCCCAGGTATATCATTTACTTGCAAAGGAAGTGTATTATTTGCCAGGTGAGGGGTCACCTAGGCATCCTATGTGCAAACAAATCTTCTACATCGTGAAGGTGAGGAATCCTGTGAGAGTATGCGTATAAAAGTGATGTTATATGGGTAGGTACAAATGGGGATGATTGTAGTCCAAACCAGGTTGTAGCTTGCATCCCCTCCCTTGATATAATGACACGACTGGACTTAATTGTCAGTGGTCACCTTTACCTCTTTATGATAAGCACTAATAGATCTTTATTCATTCAACCAGTCAGTACTCATCCCACTCTCTTCACTTAACACTGCGAAGTGGAGCCCTCAGTTAAAGGGCTACTGCTTTTATAAATTTTAATTTAAAAATAGAGACAACTATGGTATATGGGGTCCATGGTTTAGCTTTGTTTAGCTCTGCTGAGTTATGTGAACTCAAAGAAGCCCTCCGCACTCCAAATGGTGAAGAGCATCTTGCTTTTTGACATTAGGTGGAAGGAGAGGAACAGAGACAGCCAAGTAAAAGCCCCTATGGCCATGTTCTATGGCAGGGGTGTCAAAGGTAAGGCCCATGGGCCAGATATGGCCCACTGAAGCGCTTTATCTGGCCCACATGATAACTGGGCTCTCCCAGCGCTGCCCTCTCAGCAGCTCTGCTTCTGCTGAGGCTCTGGGAGGGAGAGAGAGAGAGACGTGAGGCCTCAGAAGGCAAGGAACACCATGGGGAAATGGGCAGACTAAGAGGGGTGAAAGAGGGAGACACAACCAAGACACTGAGAGAGCCCACTCATCATGCAGGCTGCTCTTTCACCAGTGTCACGTGCTGAACTGTCACTTCGCAAAGCACCACAGCTGCTGAGCTGCAAAGTGATGCCTCGGCAGAAGCAGCACTGCTGAAAGGGTAGCCCACATGATAATTGGGCTCTCCTATATGTTGAAAATATGATCAAGATTTGCATATTTTCTCTTCTGTCACTTGCAGCTCTAATGAGTTCCTACGTGAGAACAAAGTGCTAATTTCTGGCCATCATCTGCTTAATGCAGTCATTTCTGGCTGCCCACAGCAGGCGCTATGAATGCTATTCAGCCCGCTGCCTGAAACAAGTCTGACACCCCTGCTCTATGGCCTATATGTAGGGGACAATACAGAGCCTAAAGAAGTTCTGCTTCTCCGAAAGTTTAATAATTACTGCCTATTGAATGATAGAACTGATAGAAAAATGATAGAAAAAGTAAAGTTTAGCTTTCACAGCAAAGCTTTCTGCTTAACACAGAACATAACTACTGTAGGTATGTGCATGGTTCTACTACCTTGGCAAGAGAAACATGTCATTTGCCCAAGGGAAAGTGTTACTTGCACAAGGCAAGGAGGAAATTGCAAGGCCATCTTAATTGGCCTGTGTTTCTATAATGACCAGTGTAAAGATCTAAATTAACATCAAGAGTATTACCAAGGTTGGAGGCTAAAGGATTGAAGTCTCAGATGTTACAGACTCCCCTCATAAAATGAACCTTCTTATTCAATTATTGTGTTTATTTTTTCTTTACTGGCATTAAACAGCTTGAGAAAGATAAATAAAAGGCCTTGTACGTAATACGTTGTTAACCAGATTTAAAGGTTGGTAAGTGTGATCCAAAAATACAAACAACATGGTATGAGGAAAAAATAACAGTCATGAAAAAATACCAGGAAAATAGCTTTATTATTTTGAGCAAACAGCTACAACTGTCCCCGGCACAGGAATGAAGATTACTTTGAGACTATGTTCAGAAATCCTGCTCCAATATCAGCAATATATCAAAGCATTTCCAGCCAAGTCCAATAAAGTCTCAATGTTTGCTAGAGAACCAGATCTACAAGTTGTGAGGTTTCTGCAGCCACTCCCTGTTGGTTAGTGGGAAACCATAGGGACTGCCACCAGTTCTAAGGAGGGCAAAGTTGAAAGGAGGAGGATGTGACACACTTACCACAATCATGCAGGCAACTGTCCTTTGTAATAATAAAGCACAAAGCAACTTGTGATCACTTAAATGGAAGAGACTGTTAGCTCAGGATGAGACTAATTTTTCAATGCACTGGAAAATTACATGCAAAGTTTGTAAATGTTTTATATTCAAATAGTTTCTTTATCCCTATTATAAAACACAGTTGGTTGGTATTAGTCGGACCGTTGCTTCAGCGGCTACACTGGCTGCCGGTTCGTTTCCGGGCACAATTCAAAGTGCTAGTTTTGACTTTTAAAGCCCTATATGGCTCGGGTCCAGGGTATTTGAGGGACCACCTCCTTCCTTATAATCCGACCCGTACTCTGAGGTAATCGGGGGGGGGGCTGTTAACCATGCCGAGGTGAGGGGGATGGCGGCACGGAATAGGGCCTTCTCGGCAGTGGCGCCCCAATTGTGGAATTCCCTCCCCCTGGAATTGAGAACGGCTCCCTCCTTAGAGACCTTTTGGCGGGGCCTTAAGACATTTTTATTTAGATCAGCATTTGATGTCTGACATGGCGGGCTGGCTTTTTAACAAATCGCTTTTAACAAATGTAAATGTGGATGACCCACTGGGGCTGTTTATTATAATTGTTTTAATTGTTTTAATTCTTGATTTTAAATGTATACATGTATTTTAATGTTTTTATTGTAAGCCGCCTTGGTTGCCCTTGTGGGAGAAAGGCGGGGTATAAATTCTATAACTAAATAAATAAAATAAATATTAAAAAAACCTAACTTTTTACATGCACAAACCACATCAACACCACACACTTGCAAAAATGAGAGACAATTGTCCACCAAACTACTAATCTGGTTTCTCATATGCTCTGAAAGCTGGGACAAGAAATGTCCACTTTTTGGGCATGTGCAACATATTCCTGCTCCCCAATCAGGGCACCTGTCTTATAAGACTAAGCAGCAGTTGCAGATGGCCATGTGTTCAACCCCTTCCTTTGTAAGCTTTGCCTTGTTTCACAGCACAACACTGATGCTTTCGGTGGGTAGGTAAAATGACTATTGGAAGGCAAAAAAAAAAGTGTTAGGGATGCATTAAGGATTATTTTTCCCCAAGACACGCTCTGAAAACTGTAAGTACTGTATGTAAGAAAGATTGCCATGGTTTCTATCTGCTCTGGTTGCAGAGAAATGGAACATGTGATGGCATCATGTACCTCTGTCCTCAGCTTCCTCTAACAGTGCATGCACACATGCATTTGACAGAGACAGCTTAGTTACAGTGACCCATGCCCTGGTAACCCCCAGCCTTTATTACTGCATTGTGTTATACATTTGGCTGCTTTTGAAAATTTCCCCGAAACTCCAGTTAGCAAACTAGCAGCTGTGTTCTGAATCAACTGGGAGTGGTTTCAGGAGATGTATAGTGTCAGTTTTAAACCAGTTCTATCCACCAGTCTGAGCACTGGTGTTGATGCCATGACTTGAGTATCTGAAGGCCCTCCTCCCTTTTGTACCTACCTGCCTATGCACAAGAGGCCAGGGTCATTCCGTGTCAAATCAACCAATAAAAAATACATTTTGGAACTTGATGTCACGGATTTTGCTCATTTTCGGTACATTTGTAGCTTACCATGAGATGTTTAAAAATTATTTTTTCCAGATTTTTTTGTCCATCCGTTTTTGAGATATTGAATGTTCAAAATTGCCAAAAAAGGCCAAAATCCACTTGTCACCATACATTCAAACGCCAGTTACAGGATAACGATGAACGCTACAGACATAGGACAGGTGTCGTTTTAAAGCTTATGAATAGGGCTTTCATTTGATATACAACATGACAAAATTGTAAATTTTCAAGAAATTCAAAAATATTCAAATAATATTAATTTTGAAATTTTGAAAAATCGAACTGTTTAAAAATTTTCAAAAAAATCACAGGTAAAGGTATATGTCTTGTAGTCAATCAGTCAAAATTTCAAGATGGTATCTCAATGGTATCATACAAAAATTAAATTTTCTTGTTGGCAGTGACCAGGAATTAAACCCCTCAAGTCCATTTTTTTACAATTTACGTTGATAAAATCATGTGGTAAACTGAAATGAATTCAAAAATTTATAACAGGACTTATAGAGATAGATTTATAGAGCATGAATTCACTTTCTATTCTTTTACAGGATCAGCTCATGAGCTTTTTACTTCTGTTCGTAGTTTTAAAAATTTCCTTTAGTTGCTGAATAATTTCTGAATCAGCACAGTGATATTTTTCCTCATCTAAATCATCTTCAGAAGTAAAAAAATAATTCTTTTCGCTCCGCTAAAATTGTTCATTCTCTCCGCTAAAATTGATGTAAATATCTTATAATCATTGTTAAGCAAAGATATAGGTCTATAATTCTTTATACTACTTGAATCTTGTCCTTCTTTTGGTATCAAAGAATTTAAATGCTTCTTAAATATTGCGGCTCTCAAACATCTGACGTTTATCGTATTTGGCTCTTATATTAAGCAAGTTTGGCCACCCCTGCTATATATTATCCTGAGAAGACTGCAAAACAAGTGTGAATAGAAGGTGTGCATGTACAAGAGAAGGCGAGCGAATGAGTAAAAGAAAGAGGCTGATTAGTAGTAAAAAAATGTACAGTAGATCCACAAAACGTTGCTGATATGATTTTGGTTTGTATTCGTTCTCTCTCTCTCATTCAAACAATAAAATCAAGTTTACCCAATACCTGCTTCAGTCTACTCTAGCCCAAACAAGATGCAGGCTTACTCTGAATCAGGCCCCAGAGACAGAAAAATATAACTAAAACTAAGGTGGCTTAGTAGTTAAGATGCTGAACTGCAGACCAGAAGGTTGGTAGGACGGCAGTTTGAGACCCAAGTGCCGGGTGACTAAGTGAGCTCCTGTCTCCTGTCCCAGCTCCTGCCAACCTAGCAGTTCTAAAGCAAGGAATTGCAAGTAGATAAATAGGTACTGCTGCAGCAGGAAGGTAACAACGTTCCGTTAGTCATGCCAGCCTCATGACCACGGAAGCGTTTTCGGACAGCACTGGCTCTTCAGCCTTAGAAATGGAGATGAGCACCACACCCCAGAGTCGAACACGACTGATTTTCGAGCAGGGGATACCTTTACCTTGCCTAAGAGTTAGGGATCAGCAGTGGATCATGTAATAGCAGCACCCTTTGAATCTCACTTCTCACTCCTTGCCCTCTCCGAGGCTTGGGGCCGCACACGACTGTTGTTAAAACCAAATTGGGTTCACTCCTAAACTGACTTGGAAATCCCAGATATAATCAGGGTTCCCCAAGCTAAATTAAGAATGTATCCAGTTTCATTTGACCTTCTGAAGACAGTAATCGCATAAACCTATGGCCTGCTCCCAATCCCTAAAGTCCCATTTTGTTTTAATTTCTTAGTTTAGTTTTAGCTGTAGGTCTGAACTGGGCTGTGGGGAGGAGGAGTTCCACAGCTACTGGCACCTAAAATCGGGGGGGGGGGGGAGATTTCCCAGTACTATTAGTCCACCACTAATGGCAAGAACTCAACAATAATATTGGAACATATATAGTATTAGTTAAAATTAGTCAGTGAACAGTAATGTATAACCGCCTCCTTCCTTATGGGGCCTGTTAACCGTGCCACCACTGACGGAGGTGAGGGGGATGGTGGCGCGGAATACGGCCTTCTCGGCAGTGGCGCCCCAATTGTGGAATTCCCTCCCCCTGGAATTGAGAACGGCTCCCTCAGAGACCTTTCGGCAGGGCCTTAAGACATTTTTATTTAGATCAGCATTTGATGTCTGACATGGCGGGCTGGCTTTTTGATAGATGGCTTTTGACAGATGTAAATGTGGATGACCCACTGGGGCTGTATGTTTTAATGGTTTTAATTCTTGATTTTAAATGTATATATGTATTTTAATGTTTTTATTGTAAGCCACCTTGGTTGCCCTTGTGGGAGAAAGGCGGGGTATAAATTCTATAAATAAATAAATAAACCAAATGCCCACAGTGAAAACTAGATTTTTAAAAAAATGTAGAACAGGTGTACCTGTTCAGTGATGGAGCACCTGCTTCGCATGCATACAGTTCCAAATCCAATCCCTGGCATCTCTAGTTAAAGGATAGAAAGACCTCTGTCTGAGACTTTGGAGAATCACTACCCCTATCAGAGTAGACAGTCAAAAATAGTCTATTTTTGAATGTTCATTTACAAAATAGCATATTTATTTAAATGACTGCATCCTGACTTTCCCTTCAAACATAGCACTCAAGGCGGCATACAACAGAGACAAAAAAAACAAAACAAAAAACACAATAAGATGCCAAAATAGGAACACAGTATGAAGTGCATTAATAAAAATCATAAATAGTACAGTAAAGCTTGCATTACATGCATTTTTGTATGTACATTGCATTACATTTTCAGACCCCAAATCTAAGAAAACGGGATTTTGTTCCCATTACTGTTACACTAATACAACCACAAGTTTTGCTGGACTCTTGTTGTCTTATACAAAAGACAATAATTTGCTGGATTCTTATTCAATATTTTTGCCAACACTGTTGCTCGATATGAAGCAGGAACGTACCATAGCTACCATGCAAACGTCAGGCCAAGCTTAGCAGGTCACATTTTAGTCAATGAAGGAAGGTTTACTGGGAAGAATATGCAAAAGAATGTTTCACCTACATTTGCCAGTATTTTTGTGAAACTAATGCCACTTTTTAAAATCACAGCTTAGGCACAAGCACCTCTCTTTTAAAAAAACCAAACTGATACCGATACTGTTTTTGTTTCCTATTAAGACAGAGAATCATGTAAAGCATTGTGCTGTCCCCATATCCATTTCCATCCTTACATTTCAAATAATCACACTTCACACATCATCTGCAAGTCTCAAACTAGAAAGGAGTCATTTCTATAGGGTTATGTCACTTCTCTCAATAGCACAGTGAACTGTATGACCTTTTCTTTTCTGACCCATCTTCCTTTTCTGACCCATGAGGATGCAGAAAAGAAAAAAGGCCAGTCATGAAATCTTCCTTAGAGCAATGATGCCAGGGTTAATCACGCACTCACTAGTTAATCAGCACATTAGTAGGCAACAGAGTATATTAGCAAACACCATACTTCCACTTTTGGCGACACTTCCAACGCTCGAAGTAAATCTGGTCACGAACAGCAACTGTATGACCTCTAAATGAACATGCAATTTAGATGTACAAAGGGATTCAGTTTTCAGTGGATTAAACCAACTTCTGCTTAAAAAATATTATGTGCTTTTATAAGCCACCACCACAAATAGCAATTCATTCTAGCTAAACATGGTCTTCACAGTCATTCCTGCATGCTGATAATACAGTACATGAAGCCATAACTGCATTAGAAGCCAGAGAATGCAGTCTTGGAAGGAGGAATTCAGAAGGTAGGCTCCGGAACTTGAGCTGCAAAAATAGAGTTAAAATCACCAATGATGGAACGACTGTTTATTATTATTATTAACAGTATTTATATACCGCTTTTCAACAAAAAGTTCCCAAAGCGGTTTACAGACAAAATCAAATGATGAAATGGCTCCCTGTCCCCAAAGGGCTCACAATCTAAAAAAGATGCAGAAGACCACCAGCAAACAGCCATCAGAAAAGAGATTGTGCTGGGGTGAAAGGGGTGCAGTTACTCTCCCCCTGCTAAATATAAGAGGAGCACCCATTGAAAGAGTGCCTCTTGCCCAGTTAGCAGGGGTGTTATGCACAACATGATTCCCTGTCTCCCAATTTCTATACCACCTATTATTATACCTCTACATATAGTTTATTGGGGGGGGGGTGTCTGTCTTTTTTCCCCTTCAAATACAACACAAAGCAGCCAAATCAACAGGAAGAGACATAAGGCACAGGTGATTGGGTGCTTGCAAAGCAAGGAGAAGTTGGTATTAGATATCTCTGCTCCTATTACTTCCCATCCAACATTCTGCAAATCCCAACACGTCTTCTTTGGTCCCTCGCCCAAACTCAGAGTCAGACCAGAACAGTGTGAGCAAAATAAATCATTGTCAAATTTACAAAATGTATTCTGTGTATAGAATTTTCATTTTAACAGAAAGTATAGGATTGTTTTTAAAAAAAAGTTACAATGTTTTTCAGTGTATAACACTAACAGATAATCAACAAAGCACAATCCTCTCTGCCTAAGTGTGTGACATAAGGAGAACACTCTGAAGAGTCCCACAGATTTCACTGGGACTTCTGTACAAGTAAAAATGGCTAACATTTCAGCCCAACATTGATTTTTGCAGGACTACAGTATCTAACATGTTATCTAACCATGTAGTAGTACATCCAATTACAGAAATCCATGACCACACCAGCAAGTCCCACTGCTGCGCTCTAAAACCCTGTCCCTTACTCACAGGGTTTTCTGAAGTGGCAAATGCTGTACTGCAGGAGAGATCGTCCCCATGATTACGAATGCTGGTGCCCCAGAATTCTTCCCCAACTATAGTCCTTGCCACTTCAGACAAACACTATGGAGCAAGAGGAAGAATTTCAGAGCACTGTGGTAGCTGGGGACGGACCCAGTGGTAAGCTCATGGATTCAGGAACACAGGAAGTTGCCAGGTCACACCATTAGTCCACTCAGGTCCGCTTAGAGGACAGGTTTGAAACACTGTGCACAATATTTGCCACACCCACCACTACTGCTGCCACCCATCGCCACCACCTCCTCCTCGCCCACGTAGCTAGAAGGGGGATGAGGGAAGCCATCTGGAGGCACAGCGTGACCCTTTTATAAGAACATAAAAAGAGCCTTGCTGGATCAGGCCAAAGGCCCATCTAGTCCAGCTTCCTGTATCACACAGTGGCCCCATCAGATGCCCCAAGGAGCATCCCACCCATTCCCTCCCTAATAAATTCAAGGTAGGCTTTTCCCACCCGTTCCCTCCCTAATAAATTCAAAAAGCATTGGTCCAGAGGAGTCACAATTCAGTTTGCAATCCTAGGCAGCCAAAAAGCATGGGCAGCGGAGAAACGCATGCACTGCCAGAGGTACATGTGGAAAGGTTTATTGCACTTCATCACACAGCTGAATGTGCAGGTTAGTTTAAATGGAAAAATAGCTTGTCCGTTCCACCAAAGGATCTATCAGTAGCAGCAAAAAATGTTTAAAGCACCTCTGGTAAGGCTTCTCCATCATTTTGTTTTTGCCACTTGGTGAAAACATGGCTCACTAGTGAAACCTTTGTCAAGCTGACATTGTGATTGGGGGGGGGGGGGGAGTCAGCTTATTGTTTTTTTTCCCTCCTGCTTATTTGGTGTTTTGTGGGTTGTGGTTTTGATTGGGTTTTAAAATGTTCCCTACTGTTTTCTTTCCTCTTCTAATATTGCAAATTTGTTTAATTTAATTTGTTAGCCATCTTAGGTTTCTTTCTGAAAGACAAACAGGATAAAATATTTTAACAAAACAAACATTTTCCAGTTTCAGAGCCCAGCTAGGGAAAAAAAACAAAGGTTAACACACTGCCAGGTTAAAAGACAGCAAGGAAGGAGAGCAGACTTTTGTAGGGCAAAACTAGCAGTAATGGAAAGAGCAGGAATCTACTCTTAGCTGGAGTAGAATAGAAATCTAGCACTGCTAACTGTTAACTGCTGCTTCAGTCTCTTCTCTTATAATGCCGGCTGGGTTGTCAGTCTGTTAAAATATTTTACAGCCGGCATAGCTCTTTTACTTAGCTGAGAATGCCCATAGGCTTGGGTGAAACGTCGTATTGTTATTGTTGTTTTTAAACTGTGTGTTTGGCTTTTAGTTGTGTTTTTAAATTTGTTTTAACTTTTTAATTTTACTTGTTTTAAAAACATAATTTTCTTAAAGATACATGGCTTTTAATCCCATCTACAAAACTGAACATTACGGCTGGCCATGAGAGTTTTAGATCTTTTTGAACTATGATTTAATTAGCAGAGGTTTAAGTGACTGCTGCACAAATATTTCAATGTAGGCAGTAGAGTTGGTGGGGCTGAGAAAAAAGGTGGTAAACATGATAGGAATGAAATAGCAAATTAAGTAATTACTCAGAAAAGGTGAATGACGACTGAGTCACAATATTTAGGGGATAGACTAAATCAGGATATATAGAATGAGGTTATGAGACTGAGTAACGAATGAATGGGAAGGAGGGATGTTTGATACAAGAAAGCACGATGAAGGAAGCTATTGGAGTGATAACCAGAAGGGAAAGAGAAATAATGGGCATGCTCAAACTAAGGTTCAGCACATGTAAGTCCCATTGATTTCAATAGGAGAAAGTTAAATTCACACTTAACTTCGGCTGGTTAATGGCCAGTGTGAAACTATCCATTGGAGATGGGGCCCAAACTACAAACTTATATGCTGAAGTGTAAAAGAGTGAAAGAAAGGGATACAAAAAAGAACAGCTAAATAACTAGACAAGGGGCTTGCCTATGCTGATGCTCAGGATAGACCAAGATTTTAGCTTGAGCTGGTATATATACCAATTTTGTAAGTCAAAAATACACAAGTGGTTTCTTTTACCACAAGTCTATACAAGCTCCACTCAGAAACCTCCAATTATTCACAAAAACTATTTGCTCGGAATGTTCTGATAAGAGAGGAATTGTAAATATGAATAGCAGGTTACAGATGAGAAAAAACGTTTGCTTTATGACCACCTATCTCTGTTAAGAGATAATGCAAGATCATCGCCCTCAAAGTGGAAGATGGGCCTTCCTAAGAAAACATGGGAGTTTCTAGCAGAGATTAAGAGCCCTTCTAGAGTTCGTCAAGGTATGCTCTTTAGCATAGACTCAAACAGCTTAGCAGTGACTGTTTTATTTTAGAAGTATAGCAATTTTGCAGCGGCAGTGGTAGTAACCATGTGTTACATTTTGGGCATAGTGAAAACGACATGATCTTTGACATAACCCAGATGTTATAAACTTTGAAAAAAGTAGAGAGCGACAACCTTGCCATACCAGTGACATATCATAGCATGCAAATTCATGCTCCCTCTACCACCAGCATAACTGCATGGCAGCTATCATCTCAGTTGTTTATACAATTCCACCCTTACAGTGAAATCGTATGTTTGTCTACTCAGAGGTAAGAGTAGACAAGCATAGGAAGTAAGACCCATTGTGTTCAATGGGGCTTACTTCCAGGAAAGCATGCCTAGGATTACAACCTTTAGTTTAGTCTTTAGCTCTGCCAACAATGCAGTGCAAAGTGATAGGCTACATGAGCGGGGAAGACTCCCAAGCAAGAAACAAAACAGGGGAGACACCCCAAACTCATAAATCACTCTAAAGGATAATGTGTGGCTGGCACACGCACATGCACACTAGTGCTGCTCTTGGTTTGCTAGATATCGTAATTGAGAGAAGTATGTAGCTGCTGTAGAATTCTTGGGAATAATTAAAACATTTTTTTTACATTAGAAAGGTTCAACATGCGAGCATCCCCAATGTGAGCGACACAGATACCATCAATGGAATGCAAACAACTGTTTGTCTCCTTCCTCCTGCTCCAGCTTGTTCCACCCACCCAGTAATATCAGCACAGTTCTTACCACCCCAGTCTCTCTTTATCATATGCGTTTGTCTATGCTCCCTCCCAGCAAAGGCCAGCAGCAGCATGAAAGAAAGCACAAATATGTAGCTGGCCTCTCCCTTGTGAAATAAAACAGGCGTAAAATTGTACAGATACGCATCTAAGAAAAGAACTTCATCCATCTAAGAAATGGAAAGAAAACAGATGCACAGGCCTCAAGTGACCAAGTTTCTGGCATCTCCATCTTCCTGAAAACGCCAAGAGCTAACAAACATTATAGAAGGCTTTCACTGGATTAAGAAGATTCTAATGGGAGCAAGCTACAGTACAGCCCTATTATAAAGCATACTTTCTATGAAGGAACCAGAAGCATTTCTCCTTCAAGGAAACTATAGGTCACAATATGTGCAATGTCTCCATTTCATGCTAGGAATTCCAAGGCATGTATAGCGATGACATGGAGACGTTGCACATGTTTGAGTCGAAGTGCAAGAAAGAGGTTTTTTAAACTTTATGATTGCCATATGGAGTGCCACCATATGGAAACACATTTGGGCAGACTATACACAGTGGCTAAGTTGCTTAAATAAGTCCTGCCATTCAAATAAAAGCAGAATGTTGACACCAAGAACAGATTCAGGCATAATAGGAAGTCATGGTTTCCCACAAGAACAAGCCCTGGAGAACTGTGAAGACGCATTCCCCTTCTCATGTGCAGAGGAGAGCAAAAGCTCTCTCATTTCAAGAACAAAACAGTTCCACACTACATACAAACTCAGAGACCTATGTTTTGTTAGTCACCTAGTTAGAACAAAAAAAGATGTCAAACCACTCATGGTTTTTTAATGTAATTTTCAAAGAACTTTCTAATTGAATATAGACTCACCACTCACGACATTCAACAACAACAAAAATAAGAACTAACCAACATCTATGTTAATCCAAACCAGGGGTCCTGGAAACTGAGAGCTTTGTAGAATGTAGCGAGAGATACAGTTGGCCCTCAGTGTCCACATTCCCAGAACCCCCACAGATACTGAAATCCGCGGATACCGGGACAAACCTTAAAACGTTAAAAAGAAAAATAAAGGTTAAAAAGCGGTTTGCTTATCTTTTTGCTACAAACCGCTGTGTGTTCTTCCTTATACAAGCTGAAATCGCGCTCCGGAAGCCTCTTCTGGTCACACAACTCTCCCTTCTCCCAAGTTTGCCCCAGAATGTAATGCATTCTGGAGCTATTCTGGGAAAGGGAGGGGGCTGGAAGAGGCTTCTGGAATACGATTAGTTCTTATTTTTGCTATTGTTGAATGTCGCTTCATAGTGGTTAGTCTCTCCGCGAAACATCTGCAGTGAGACAAATCTGCGGATGCTAAAGTTGTGGATACGGGGGCCAACTATACTTATTTGTAAGAATATCACCACAACAATAAATAACTCTAATCATCTGAAGACATGTGAGTACTTGCGTCGCTAGGTCGTGGCAGGGGGCAGGCCGCTGGAGAGTCATGAGTCGGAAAAGGTGATACGCCGATGGCCGCGCCACCCCCGCTGCCACCGCGTCACACACCCCCCCCCGAGTCCACCGCATCACCCTCCAAGTCCGAGGCCTCTGTCTGCAGGCTCCAAGGTCGCCTTCGTTTCCGTATCACCCCCTGAGGCCGCCCAGTACAAGTCGGGAGAGGGTCTTGACGCGTCCTCATCAGCCGGTGGCTCGGCCTCTTCTGACTAGGCCCTCAGCGGCGTTTTCATACATGCGCACAACACCGCTGAGGGCAAGAGGTGGAGCCGGTGATGCGGCGGCACGGGGGGTTGACGCGATGGCACGGGGGCGACGCCACTGCCTGG
This sequence comes from Plestiodon gilberti rubricaudatus, assembly GCA_026170595.1. NCBI lineage: Eukaryota > Metazoa > Chordata > Lepidosauria > Squamata > Scincidae > Plestiodon > Plestiodon gilberti. Next base: position 45,729,797 of record JANXHW010000004.1, read on the forward strand.
GGTGGAAGTTGAGTACTGGAGGGTAGGTGCAGGAATAGGGGCCTGCTGGTGCCACCCCAGTGAGAGTGGGGTGGCACAAGGGGGGTTTTCTTTTCCTTTTTCCCACTGCTAAAATTAAATCCAGACGAAACAGAGATCTGGTTCAGAGAAATAAGACCCAGGTGCTAGATTGTCAACCTGACCTGAATGGGGTTGCACTCCCTCTGCAAGAGCAGTTTTGCAGCTTGAAGGTCCTTTTGGACTCTATGCTGCTCCTAGATTGCCATGTGACAGCAGTGGCAGGCAGGGGGCTTTGCCCAGCTGAGGTACACCAGCTGCATCCATATTTAAGTCGGTCAGATCTGAACACAGCGGTCCATACCCTGGTGACATCCAGACTAACATGGGGCTGCCCTAGAATACTTTCTGGAAAGTGCTGTTAGTGTGGAAAGCAGCAGCACATGTGGTCTCAGGAGCTTGGCGATTTGACTCTGTCATATCACTTCTCCTGCAGATATCCAGGTTACCGGTTTGTTTCAGGGCACAATCCAAGGTGCTGGTTTTGACCTTTAAAGCCCTTTTACAACTTGGGGCCAGGGTGCCTTAGGAACCACTTTTTTCCATATGAATCAGCTCATATCTTAAGGTCACCTAAGGGAGAATCTTCTGCGAGCGCTGCCTTGGGCTGAAGCCTGACTGGCAAGAACAAGGGGTAGGGCCTTCTCCATAGCAGCATCATTATTGTGGAATTCCCTCCCAACTGAGTTAACTATGCCGTCCTCCCCTGCTAGCCTTCCAGTGGGGGCTAAAACCTTTCCTCTTTCATACAGCCTTTCCTTTTTAATTATTCCACTGGTTTTGTTTTTAAGTTTGTTAATTTGGAGGGGAGGGGAGGGGATGTTAAATATGTTTATTGTTAGGGGGTGAGAGTACGAGTGTTTTGTTTCAACAATTGCAGGATTAATGGTGCTCACTGCCCATCCAGTGTCAGGAGTTGGAACAATACATCATCCACCTACGTAAGTAAACATTGGCCTGTAGAAACGGTTTACATAGTACTGTTTGGGTTTCTTTCTTGCATGCCTCCGATTTCAAGTACCTGATTTTGCCAGTCTACATCCTTCTACAGGTCTGTATCCCAGTCTACATCCTTCTATTTTCTTTTAATAAATTGTAACACATGAAGGGGAAATAAGAACAGAACAGGGCAACACAGGATGATCAAGTATGAAGCAAGAATACAAAGTGACAGATATATATATATATATAAAAGCCCAACTGTGCAGCCAACTCTCTACTCAAGAATCAATAGTGGATAATGTAAATTCAAAACTCATCTGGAAACATCCTAATCCAACTGACCATTTTACATGGGGGGGAAGCCTTTCCCATTTGTCCTACATCTTTTAGCATTTCCCCCTCACAACCTAGAAAAACTGCTTATAGTAATTTGTGGCCTTCCCAAACAAAACAATTGCCAACAACTTTCTTTTCCCTGTGGGGGTAGACATAGAGAGAATTCAGTGACGATTCCAAAAAATGAGAGGATTTCCTTTCGTAATATTCATTCTTTCCTCTGCATTACTTTTGTAATGCAAAGTCAGAATTCAGAAGTGAGTACATCCAATGTAATGACACTGAATCCTGGAAACATCTGAACAGCTATTGGAAAGAAGTTCCTTCTAAAACAGCACAAGCTTCTCTCTGAACTCTACTGCCCAGAAAAATCCAGGTCCAAAACAAACTGCACCAGATCGACATGAAATGCCACAGCTGGAAAAACTGATACATTTTTCAACGTTTTAAAAAGTTATTTAGTGTACACAAGTAGTAGTAGTAGTGAAGGCTGTCAGCTGCACTTAAACAGCCATTCTCCAGAACCACAAAAGAAAGAAAACACGGCTGTTCTGAAGCTTTAAATTAAACAGAGGAAAACTGGTGGATTAGCGTAGCAAACCCAAGAAGTTTAATATTTGAATCAATACCAATACACACCCCAAGAATTTGCTATCACAGACTTTTCCGCACTCCATCGTGTTATAATTAGGCCCAGTCTATTTAGACAGCAGAGCATGGCGGTAGGCTGAACTGTACTACTTTAGACTGCATACAGAGAAAACCATTCTTGAAAGTTATCCCATGTTAAAAATGCTCTGCAAATCCAAATCTAGGACATCAGAGAAAAAGAAAGGATCTAGTCACGGCCGGCCGGCCGATCGATCGAGGCAAGCTGAGATATTCACATGTAGCATCAGATTTACAGGGTGGCAAAAATCCGCCACAGCATGAACCTGCTCAGCCTCACCGCTGTTCTTGGCCCAGCCATGCCGGCAAAACAAGGAACCTGCCCTGACGCCACTGCTGCCAGAGCCTACTGCACATGTCAGCCGAGAGCTCTGGGCAAGCTCTGAAGCCAGCAAAGTTGTGGCAGCACAGGATAGCAGCAGCTGCTAGGTGCTGGGCAGGCCTTGCTGTGGGGCCTCATCAGTATCCTCCTTCCTCCTCTCCCACCCCCTACAGAGAAGCAACTGAAGGAGCAGCCTCTGATCCTCCTGACAGTGAGTGTGCTTTGATTTTCAAAATGAGTGGGTGGGTGGAGAGCACATTGCTCTGTCTCTCTACCCCCCCCCAGCACCAGTACCTCCAGCATTGCCCGTGTCTTCTTCCCCCAACATTGTCTTCTCCCGAGTTTGCTCGTCCCACTCCCACACCAAATCACTCCAGTTTTGCTTCCCCCTCCCCCTGAGCACTACATTTTAAAGAACCTATGTGTTTCAAGTTTGGACTGGAAACTAGCCTAACAGTGCAATCCTTTGCATGTCAATTCAGAAGTCATATTGAATTAAATGGGATTTACTCCCAGGTAAGTGTGTATAGGATTGCAGCCTTACAGGGCTAACTCAGGCTTCCTTCCTTTATCTAAGTAACCATGTGCGAGTGTAAAAACTATCTCATACCTTTCAGGGCTGATCAAAATCTCAAAGTACTACTTTATCTTTTACAAACTACAGACTGTTGGGCCCCTAATAATATGCTCTCCCCCCCCCCGCCGTCCTTTTGCTAAACATCTGCTTGACAAACCCTTAAAAGCTTGCTCTTTGATACTTTTAGTTTGTTCTAAGTATCACCATCCTTTGAATTGAGGATATTTCTACTTGTGAACCAACAGCCATCTGCAATTTTAGGTTGATCCTGTACCCAGGCATCACCTCATCCTTTGCTTCAAGCAGCAGAAGGTCTTAGACCGGCCCTGGGTCTAGCTCAACATTTTTCTTGCCATGCAGGTTCTCTTTGCATTTTTGAATACTCCCCTACATTAAAAACTTCTGCAATCTCCCGCCTTCAGTCTGAAGGGATGCAGTCTAGTTTATCATCTCAGTATTAACTATCTCGTTATGCTACATATGTATAGAACAGGCCTTAGATTATGGGTACATCTTTCCAAATATTTCCTACTGATTCATTCAAAGCTTTCTAATTGGAGAAGGAAGAGAATGGCATTTGCTGCATCATCATCAAGTACCAGTAGAAAATATTTGCTATAGCAACAATAACCTCTCATCAGGCACTAAATCATCAGTCTGACACAGATTCCATTTCACACAGTAATGGTACACTGTTCAAAAATAACCCATTTTATATTACACAATAGGAGGTAGGAGTCAAAACCTTTGTATATTTGATAACACAAGAAGGAAAAATTCTTTGATATGTGAAATACAGTACTTGTAAAATAGCTACTTTTCAAGCTTTTTATTATTATATAGGTATCTAATTTTAGACAGCGGGCCATTGAGCGATGGTGCAGTCTAGCTCCACTATACCCAACGCAAGCATTCATTTGAACACAGGTTGAATGCCAGGGCCAAGATCCGAATAGTTACTTATGCTCAAACAAAGATATTAACTAGCTTAGTTGATGGGGGGGGGGGGTAATAGTTGAGCTCCATTTCCAGATAAGCTATTTTTGAAACTCCCATCTGTTTCAAAAACAGTTTGCCAAAGAGGATTGGAAGAATGGACAGGAATGCTGTTAAAACATGTTTAAAGTTACACTGCGTGTTATGGTCATATGAGGCACTGCTCCAGTTACCCAGTTTCATCGAAGTTCAGCAGAGATCTACTGTTATTAAAAATACAGTGGGCCGGCCCTTCTTATTCACAGGTTCAGGACCCATGAATCTGTTACACCACCAGACCTGCAAATGTAAATGTTAAAAAAAAGAGAAAAAAAGCCCCCAAAGCCCCGTTTTACCTTGTAAAAGTGAAACCGCTGCGTTTCCAAGGCTGCACGGGGCTTCTGCAGCCTTCCTGACCCACTTCCTGGTCGCACAGAGGCTCTTCCCCCCTCCTAGCCTTGTCCCAGGATGCATTCTGGGAAGAAGGATGCATTCTAGAAGAGCCAGGATGCATTCTAGAAGAGCCTCCCCACGACCTAGAAGTGGGTCGGGAAGGCTGCAGAAGCCCCGTGCAGCCTTGGAAAAGCAGAGGTTTCACTTTTAAAAAAAGGTAAAATGGGGCTTTTTTCCCTTTAGCTTTTTTTTTGTGGACCCCGCTATCCGCAGATCTTCACTATCCGCAGGGGTGGTGGTGTCTGGAACGGACCCCCTGCAGATAGTGAGGTCCTACTGTATTTATACCACTTTTCAACAACAAAAAAATCACGTTACTATGTAAAGTGGTTTACATAGTAAAATATATTAAAGGGGAAGGATTCTCTGTCCCAGAAGGACTCACAAGACTAAAAAAAATGCAAGAGACACCAACAAACAGCCACTGGAAGAGTTACTATATTGAGATTAAATAGGAACGGTTGCCCTCCCCCTGCTAAGTTTAAGGTAACCACCACTTGGTAACCACCACTTAAGGCGTCTCTTTGCCCAATTAACGGTGGAAAGAGCAGGACCTTACTAGTGATGGCACAGGTTCTTTAGAATGCCTATCCCATGAATGTCAGGCACTTCCACATTCTGTGGGGCAAGTTGACATCACAGTTCTTTAGGAATTTTTTTTGACCCCATACGAAGGTTGAGTACTGTTGTCCGATTACTGTTTATGACAGCAGTTTTGTCAATAATGTGTTCTATTGTTTTTATGATGATGTGTGCTTGGTATGAATAGGAGCAGAAGAGCAGCTTTTTCAATATCACTAAATAAAGTTCCTTGGGCTCATGGAGGTAGTTTCACTATTCTTTATTTTCTGGTCCATATATTTTCAATGATATTTATGATCCACTTTGAGCTATTGGGTTGGGGAAAGCTGCAAATCTAAATAAGGCGAGTTCACACTATAAACTTTTCATACCTTGAATTCAAAGGCAACAAAATCTGTTTCCTCCAACGCACAGTAAAAGAGGAAAGGTACAATCTTTCACAATATTCCAACCATGCCTCCTTCCTCTGCTCTCCACTCCCCAAAAACGTTCCTAAACTACCATAGGTTTAGGAACGTTTCTAATGGACTGGTGGATAGGTGCAGGATAGGTCAAAACAGGTACACTGCTGTTGCAACTATTGTTAAGCCTAAGAAGCCAAGCAATACTTGGTTGGTTGATGATTACTGGCACTGCAGGTAATATTGCTTTAAGGGGCAGGAGGAAGAATGGGAGGAGTAAGACAATAATGCCTGCCTTGGTGGTTTTGTTGGTATCACATATCTAAACTATGAAAAATATCTTACCACCAACTGACCCCTTTTCTTCCCCTTGCTATTGCATCATCAAGTTCTGATCCTCTCTCAACTGACCCTTTCCATATGTCCTGTTTTGCTTAGCTGGCAAGCAAAGGAATTGCATCTTATTTGTGTTCTAAACACAGCATAAGGCACATCGCTGACACATAAAACATTATAAATAGAAAATGAGCACAACGTATTGGCAAATGACAACGTTTCGGTTTTACCCCCCAAAAAAACAAAAAAAAAACCACTGAACAAAAGTTTCCACAAAGTAGACAGTTTTTCTACAAACATCTATGACAGAGTAGTTAATACCCAGGTATTAACATGCCACAAATTAGAAACAGATACCAGCAAGGTGTATCATGACAAAGATGCCTGTAGGACAAACTGAGATCACTCTGGCATGCAAGCCATACTACATGCTCTACAGGCAAAACTCCTTAAGAGTCAGCAGCCAATCTGACGTTGGACAAAGTTCCTTTATGACCCCATTTACAGCTATCAGTTACATCTGTACAACCCCGCCACTGCGACTCCTCTTAGAAAAAACCGTATGTCAGAGAAACCTGCATGCCAAGCATTCATGTTCGCCATGTCTGTCTTCTTTTTTGTATCATAAACAAAGTGAAAGATGTCAAATCTGCACCATGAAACATACCACTGAAAGGCTATACATTGTTCATGTAACTAGCCCCACTATCAGAGGACTATCAGAGGAAATAATTCATAAGATACATTTTACATATTTCATATGGGCAAAAGTTACAAACCTAGGGTTTAGAGGCAGAGTGGCTTTAAAATAAAAAAAAACCTATCTTTTGTGTTTGTTTTAAGTGAAAGGATGGGAAATCACCGACATTTTAGAAGAGCATTCCAAGAGTAGAAAGGCTAAGAGAATGAAATCACAGTGAACACTAGTGGTTTAATCCTCCAAAATGAAAATAGTTAGAATTCTATGTTTGAGGTTACACCTCATTATATAAATAGCATATCACCTTGACAGAGGATATCAGATGAATTCAAGACAGCAGTGTTTCTGATTTAGCTATGCGTTTTAGAGTAAAATGTATCTTATAACACTGTTTTCTATAACACTGTTTCGTTATAGTGCTCTTTGGCCTAGGTGCAATTTTGACAGTATTATGTCAAAGATTAAAATCCATAGAACCGTTTAAAAGTTTGGCGCAGAAGGAGTACGACTGTCTGCATTATGCTTTCAACCAGCAGAAGCTGCGTATTCTGACTAGTGTCGTGCCAATGAGAGCAGTGTATTCTGGCTAGTACAGGGACAATTGCTTGCTACCAGGAAATGTTTTGGGAGAGGAAACAGCAAGCAAGACAATCTACCCTAGGTGCCTTCTTCAATAAGAAGGCTGTAGTTTCCAAGGATGAGTCACAACCTGGCTCATCCTCCTGAGAGTAGCTCTTCGCATCACCTTCCACCACTGCCATATAGGAGGAGCGGCAGCAAGTGGTGGTCAATTACATACTAGGCTCCAACATAATGCAGGGGCAAGTACACTATTTTGAACACATCTATATTAGAACAGTGCTATAAAAGTTATCCCCCTATAGTGCTGTTCCCACAGCACTCCATTTTCCAAGAATATATCCATAGCATTTGAGGAGGTATTGCTGTCCAGAGTGATCAAAGTCTCTACGCATGGGATTGTGTGCATTTAGGACTGAAACCATTTATGACTGAATAGGGACCTTGTGGCCAACCCGTACTGTTAAGAGCAATCTCACATCACTGTTAAATTAAGGTAATTAAGGGCAAACACCAAACACAGAGCAGCAAAGTTATCAATGCAATCCTACACAGGTCTACTCAGAAATAAGTTTCATTGTCTTCAATGAGGCTTACTTCCAGAAAAGTGTACATGATTGAACCGCAAGGCATTTGTTTTATTGTAAAACAAAATATATTACACCTTTCCCTCTTTATGCATACCTAATCAATTCCTGAAAACAGCCCTTATAGTGAAAACCTGGATGACGAATACAATACAATACTAATTACAATGGGCAGAATTCTAACTTGCTCCAAAACCATCCCAAGTTCACTCTAGATGCCTAATACAAGGGAAAAAAAGTTGTGTTGCACGATAAAACAGAACAATTAACAACGTTACAGTATACAGGAGGGCTGGCTCAGTTGGTAGAGTGATCGTCTCATATATGCCTGAAGAACTGAAGGATGGCAGTTCAAGATGGCCGGAAGTGTCTGTGTCTGTCGGAGAGCTGTCAGCATGCCAAGCTGACAAGCTGCAGAGCCTCTGTGGGGGAGTGGAACTGCAGCTGCACTTGAGTGAGAGTCAAGGTTGCCCTGTCAGCTGAAGTGTGGTGAGGTGAACGTCAGAGAGAGGCTGGACTGTTAAAGAAACCATCTAGAATGAAGGATTCTATGAAAGATTAAAACATATTATTGTATTGCAAAAACCCCTCGGGGTTTAGAAAGCCGGCCTGTGTAAACCGCCTTTGAATTAAAGTCAGAGGAGAAATCTGATGACCAAAGAAAAGGCGGTATATAAATACTGGTTTATAATAATTATAGCATCAATTAAGTGGTAACGTTGATTATAAAAATGTTTCAGAAGTTCTAGCATCACATAATGAGGTTTAGTACTTCAAGCTTTAGTTGCAAACTATGAGCAACTCTAACATTTCACCTGTTCTTCTACTTTTCTCACGAGTTTTTTCATCTTCTTCCTGTTCTTTACAACCCATATTCACAGTAATGTGTAGAAACGCAGCACAAAAACAGATACACTGCCCACTCCCCTATGCTGGACGTACTGCTCCAGCGGGCGTAGTTCTATGCACTGCTCCAGCGGGCGTAGTTCTATGAAATAAAGTGCTTTATGGCACTTTTGCATCAGCTTGCACAGGTGCAGCACACACTCTGCCGATGCAAGGATTGGGCCATTAGGCTCCATTCTTATGGGTAAATAGCCACATAGGCAGCTGCAACTGAAACACAATCATGTTGCAGCAGTTCCACTCCACTAGCTATATCTGTGAAAAGACTCTGCACATGGTAGCACCAACTTTCGCTGCACTGAATTAATTTCCTTTTTCTGTAATTTTCACAAAGACAGTGAAAACTGCCACAACCACGTAGTTAGCCCCTTCTGAGTTTGACTCCACATGTGTTACAAGAAGCAATCATGCAACTACTTGCATCTGCTGTGCACACAAACTTGCCATTATACTATACTGGTACTGAAGGTGCCCAAGCAAATTCTTAGAATTAAGCTGTTCCCTATTATCAGTAGATCCTCTCTTTTGTTTATCTAGCACAAGAGGTGGTTATTGTTGGCAATCCTAAACCAACATGTACAAAAAATGCTAACACGTTTCTGTCTGGTATACAGAATGATCTGTAATGTGCATGCACAGTACAAGTATATTACATTCTACTTGTTCTGTACAGATCTTCCCATAGTACAGATCTACCCATGCTACAAATAAAGTGAAAGTTTGGGGTTTTCTCTCCCCCCCCTCCAACAATCTTAAATTGAGAATTTAAGGTAATACATGAGAATTACCTTAAATTGAGAATGTAATAGAGAGGACTTTTGAAAATCCTGTTCCTTTTTAAATTAATTCTTATACATTTGATAAAAACGGAGCATTTGTACTGCATTAGTTGACATCATATCTATGCATTTCTGAATATATTTCATGCTACAATTTCCACACCTCTTTGTTTTGCACAAAGGGTACACAGTATTTCCAACATTTTGAACTGACATATGAATAAATAAAGGTATTTGTTGCTGGATTGTCAGGAATATTTATTGTCAGGAATATTTATTGCATTTTAGAAAATGAAACAAAACATACTTTTACATCACCAACTTCCACACCTGATGAACTGGAGTGTACAGTCCCCCCTCCCTTTTTCCGCGGATTCAGAACCCTGAGATTTGTCTAACTACAGGTTCCGAACCCACAGAAAAAAAGACACTGCCCTTCAGAAGGCCCCAGGACGTTTTCGGCTTTCCCGTGTCTCCAAAGGCCTCCCGGGGGCTTCTGAAGGGCACTTCCAGTTTCCTCAGAATTACCCCCTCGTGGATTTCATTACCTGTGGATCTCACTATCTGCGTGGGGATCCTGCAATAGATCCCCCGTGGATAACGAGGGCAAACTGTATTTTGGAATGAAGAAAGGGGGGACCACTTATTCTGCACATTCTCTCTCCCCTCCAAAAGAAAAGGGTTTCAACTAAAAAGGAATTGCCTCTTAAAAGTATAACAATCACTGGTACAAGAACAAAAAACTTGAGCTCTAAGCACAGGCATGACTTGTATATTTTATGTGACATCTAAAATATTCTAAAACTTGCTATATGATGCAGTTTTATTTCCACTAATGTTATTTTTGATTTTATTTTTTGAAATATAGTTTGTCTTAAAAAATTATAAAAATATTTATAGAACCATGACACACATCGTGTACTGAAGAGCGAAATAAAGTATGTAAAGTATGTAGGGAGTCAGTAATTATGGTGGTGGTGATCTTCCATGCAATGTGAGTCAACTCCTCAAGTCAAGAATAATGACCCAGACAAGACACTGCCCTGGAAATTCCCACAAAGGACACAACATTATCTGGAAAGCAGACTGTATTTTAGTTTGAGCTGCTAAGATTTTGGTGCAGAACAAGGAAATGCATTCAAGCTGTGCTTGAAAACAGCAACAACAATCTACAAGGAAGTAGCCACCGTAAGAACAGGTTAGCATCATGCTTGGCAAAAAAGAAGATAGTCAGTTTCCCACATTAACCTCTCTCTACTTTTCCGGAAATCACAGACATGCCTGTCATTCCCTTCTTTGCAGTGGCGTCGCCAGGCGCCCCTGCTACTGGTGCGGAAAACCCCGACGCCCCCCAAACTAATTAGCATAATTAATTTGCATAATAAGTTTCTGGTTTTTTTCGCTGTTTTTAAAGGGGATTTTTAGCGCTAGCGGGGCTTCTAATAGTTTATGTATGCTTTGCGCAACTTATCTTGTGTACTGTGACCCTCCCGCGACGATCTCCAGGGGCGCAGATGATCTTCCGGGGCGCAGATCGCTCCTCTGCCGCCCCTGGCACGAACTCTGTAAAACGCTCAGGAGCACTTTGCGGAGTTCACGCATGCGCAGAACATCGACTGGAAACATCGTCACTCTGCGCATGCGTGAGCTCTGCAAAGCGCTCCTGGGCGCTTTACAGAGTTCACGCCCGGGAGCAGAGGAACGATCTGCGCCCCGGAAAATCGTCTGCGCCCCTGGAGATCGTCGCGGGAGGGTCCTATACACAAGATAAGTTGCGCAAAGCATACATAAACTATTAGAAGCCCCGCTAGTGCTAAAAATCCCCTAAAACCTTTTTAAAAAGCTAAAAAAAGGAAAAAACCCCGAAACTTGAGGCTCCCACCCCCCCGGAGCCTTTCCACCCCGACGCCCTGGGGCCCACCGCCCCACATCAGGCGACGCTTCTGCTTCTTTGTAAAAAATCTGTATAGCATATTCACACATACCTCAAAGTGTGCAGAGGATATGGGTCGGTTCATCTATAACGCCAAATCACAGTTTAGAATTACAGGGGAGCCCCTGTCCGCTGACCCGCTATCTCCAGATTCAGTTATCTGCGGATATCGGATGCCTCCCCCAGACGCTTACTTTTAGTGTCAGAAGCTTCATTTCTTCTTCAAAAGGAACACAGGCTGCTCATTGCATTCCTTTTGAAGAAGAAACGAAGCTTCCAACAGTAAAAGTGCCGGGGGGTCGTGGGGGAAGGGCGTGCATGACCCCCGCGGGCAGGCCCGACCCCCGCCGATCCCTCCAGGCACTTACTTTTAGCATTGGAAGCTTCCTTTTTCTTCCAAAGCAACGCAATGACCAGGCCTCATGCAGCTTCCTTGCAGGCCCGTCCAGAGACTAGTTGCCTAAAGAGGCTGCTGGGGGCCGCTCAGAAAACTGCGGAGGGGCGTTCACCCCTTTCCGTGGTTTCCGTATCCCCCATGGATACGGCGGCCCCCCCGTGTACATGACCGAGCCCAAGATTCGCACACACCCTCCTTCCTATCCCTCTTACATGCCACTAAATGATTTACTTAGTGGTTTTGACTGCCATTATTGGATAGGCAAACTATGATTTGGGCTTGCCATCCAAATCAGGATTGCAAACCAGATTTAAAACATGGTATGGAGGGCAAGTGCAAATCATAATCTACTGTTGAACCCAGTATTGTTCAATATAGAAGCACACTATGGTTTGCCACAAAACAGGACATAACTAAAAGAGCATAAAAAGGGAAAGGGAGTGCATGAGCCCAGGGCTTGATCCCCTAGCACCAAGCCACGGCTGACCATTACATTTGAACCAACCCAATATGGGGGAGGGAGATTATATAGGCCCAAGTCACAATTGACATAACAATAGTTGCAATTAATTTATAAAAGAAGAACGTTGGTAAACACTCAAGAGATATACTTACTGATAGGAGCAGAGAGAGTGCTGTCTGCTACATTAGCTGTGATAATAAGGAATGAAGTTAAGAAACTAAGCAAAGCATACTGTTCTGGTGCAACCTATATAATTCCCTAGTGCAGCGTTTTTCAACCGGTGGTATGTGAGGTGAGGTGTTGTCCAGTGGACCGGAAACCAGCTTCCCAACCGAGCGCAGGGCATTCTGGGGTGTGTCTCAACCCCCGCCAAGGGGGCGGGGAGACAGACATCCAAGATCCAGCGTCTGCTTGCCTGTGCTTGCATGGGCAAGCCCACCAGAACACAGTAGTGACGGGCGGATACAGGGGCCAACCACGCCAACCAGGGATTCTCCTGCTCGTTGTCTTCTCTGCACAGAATGGCTCCGACAGTGAGGGGGCGGGGCCACCTCGTGCCGGTTTGTAAATGGGAACTAGTACGGGGCACAATTTACAGTACCGCCCCCACCATAGAAATGCCTCCGAGACTCCCTGCACTGCATTCTTTCCAGTAAGTTGTGTCAGCACAGGAACATCAACCATTGCTAACACAGAAACAAAAGTTTTCATTATAAAAATACTTTAAGCCCTTAGAATCTAATGGCCGCAGGCACGCACATGCTATAAACAGTGGGGTCAAACAGCAACAGGCACAGGCAATCACAGCCCGCAGCTACGGGCGGGTGCGGGCAAATTGGAAGCCGAGCTGCCTAGGTCCTAGGAGGTAGAGTTGACGTCGGCGTCTGAGATTACATCATCAGCTTGGGGGCAGAGCTTGGGGCACAAATCATGACAAAAATTTTGTGTAAAATTGCCGATGCTCAGGTGATCTCGCATCTCGCATACCCCCTCCTGACGGTCCGCGTACCACTAGGGCAGTGTTTCCCAAACTTTTGGGAAACATGGCTCTCTTGACCATTGGCGACCATTGACCACGACTCCCCATTACATTATGCTGATGCCTGCCAATTGGCATTGCACTATTCCGAGAGGATTCTGTGGCACTCTGCGGCTCCCCTGGCTGGTATCCGCGGCTCCCTTGGGAGCCACGCCTCCCAGTTTGGGAACCACTGCCCTAGGGGTACACATACCACAGGTTGGGATCGCTTTAACAAGATATTTAGCAATATATTGCAGAAGCACCTCCACTTATAACAGAACGCTTATGAGTGAGCAGAGTACATTTAATAAAGCTTGCAAAAATATGACTAGTGGCATATAATGAAAAGGGTGTACATTATGGAAGCGTTTGCCCTGACCCATGAATACCTTATAGAACTGATGGTTAATGACAGTGAGACTGATAGTCTGAGAGACTGATATTCTTCCTTTCATTAGAATAGCTGAGAAGAACACAGGATTATAAGAACGCTTGCAGCTGAGGAGAGGGTAGATCAAACAGTTTTCTTCAAACTAGTCAAAGGAAGATAGGGCATACATTTTCTAAATGCACTGCTAAACTGGATTAAATTCTTGAAATACTGTTCCTGCACACATTTGTTCATTCTAAAATGCTGCCATTTTTAATACAAAAAATAGATAAAAGGTAAAAAGTCAAACTCTGCCCATATGCATGAAGTATTTGCTATAGAAACTGTAATAAATATCCAAAAATACTCACAGGTCCCTGGGTCAACCTAGCCTGCTTATATTACTTAAATACTAAAATAAGAACACAGTGGATCAAATCAAATAGAAGTACCTACCAAGAGATCCAATTTTCACTAAAGTTTTCAAACAATTCCCCCCCCAAAAAAGAAAAAGTTAGTTTGTGTCTCCCTCTACTGGAAGTTCTGAGAATACTTTGGCATGGCACTTGATGTTTTACAGTTCAGTAAAAGGCTTAACTAATATTAAAGACTACATTTTTAAAAAAATCCAGGGTAAGCATAGTGAAGACAAAGATGAGCTTCTCAAAATGAATTAAAAAGGAGCCATTAAAAAAAATTTAGAAACACAATCCAAACTTACATGTCAAACCTAACAAAGACTATCTGTAGAGAATAGAACTACCACACCATTAGAAACGAGGCTGTGCCAAAAGAGAGCAATTATTTTTACAACAAAAATTTTGTTTAAATCTTCATGGAAATTATTTCCGCCAGAAGTTAATGTGTTCCCAAAATAACCCCAATACTCCTGTTTACCTGGAATACTGATTATTCAGATGATCTTGACAAATTCCAGACTATTTGCTTAAGTGAGGTTTGGGGAAGTAAAGTTATCACGTGGCTGATTTACACTCAAGAACCCCCATGTTATTTCAACGACTCATTCTTCAAGAATCAATATTTATAATGTTGTCTAGATATTCTCTCTCTCTCTCATGCACACACATTCATTCTCACAGACAGACAGACAGGCCCTGGAAACTACAAAAATTAAAAATTAAAAAAAGAAAAGAATCAGCTTGGATTTCTTTATAAGAAGTTTCCTTTTGCCTCACTTACAGGAGGGAAGGAACACAATTCTTCAATATCAGTAGCAGCCCTTCAACCACTTCTGATTATTCATTGCAGCCTACTTCGACACTCTATATAAAGCATATTCTTAAATTATGTAGGAGAAAGCTGTTGAGAACAAAGGGAGGATTCGCTAGCTGGTAGGATACATTCACAGAAGTAATTATTTAAACAAGAGCATGCCCGTTTCAAACTCAAAATGCTTTACCTTGGGAAGTTCACCTTTCTTCTCTTCATCAGGCATAAAGTTGCTGTCTGTGCAAGAATCAGTGTCAGATATATCCAAAGGTTTCTCATCAGTTTTTGATCCATTGGACTGTTCATCATCATCCTCCCAATCAATATACTGTGGTTCATCTTAAGGGCATGGCATGACAAAATGTAGAAACATCAGAACAATTTTGAAAATGCTAACTACACCACAAAACATTGTTACGTTCTAACCTTCACACACATGGCTGTATGCCAACCCTCTCGTTTGTAAACAGAAGGTACTTCCATTCACAAAAGAGGAGAAGTCATCTCCCCATAACTTAGCACCGGGCACCCTCCACATCCTGACCCTCCAGAATGGTGGGGTTTTTTTTTGGGGGGGGGGAGGCAGAAGTTATCAGAGAGAGCAGGGAAGTTCACTGCTACATGAGTCCTTAATGATACAACATACAGTATGAGCTTATGAGTTGAACTCTCTCGCAAGCACTGGTGATGAACAAGACAAGCTCTTATACAACAGAAGAGAAGACGCTTCCTGGAGTGGGTACATAAACCATGTACATAACACACATGGTTTATGTAGAGTTAGGAATGCCATCTTTCATCTGTGAGCAAAGCTCACTCTTGTGCATTTAAACAGCATGACAGACGTTTTCCCACTGCTTATCTTTCTGTCAGCAAAGCTTTACCAGTAAATTTCTGTGTGTTGGGCTGCTGTTGATTGCACGTGATGAGCCATGCTGGGTGGGAAGGAGGAAAGGTAGCATACCTCTGAATTCATTATAGGAAAGCAAAGGAAGGAGAAAGATATGCCTTTTTTCTCCTACTTTTGGGTTTCCCAGTAGCCTCTAGTCAGTCGCTGTGGGAAACAAGATGCTGCTCTAGATGGGTCTAGCTAGCCTGATCCAGCAAGACTCTTTTGTTATTTATGTACTTATTTATCTTACACATGATACTAGGATAATAAATATTGTTATGGGTAACTTGCCCAAGTCCACTCCAGTATTAAACCATAGTAACCAGACATCTAAAAACAATTTATGGAGACATCCTAAGCACTATGTAAGACCTTTTAATATTCTTTCTACAGACTATATTTCTAGTCTAGCCCTTCAAGTGATTGTTCAAAATTGCCTATTTCAGACTGTTCCTTATCTTCAATAAAATGGCAGGTACAGAAGTCCTTAAGAAAGTCAGTAATAACATTACTGTCTTTTTTGATGAAAGCCCTGATTCAACAATGATTAAAAATAAAAAAGGATTATAGGCAAGAGCAGAGACATTTTCCTCTGAGATTTTAAATACTGGAAGCCAACAATACTGTTCTGGAGCCCAAAAGAGAGGAAGAGAACTACACGTCAGTGATAGGGTTGAGGGGTGCAGCACAAGAGATCCAATATACTTTTCTACCAACCTTTCAGATTTGTTAAATGTTTTAAAAAAGAAGCAGGCAACATGTTTAGCACTGCAAATTGATGATTTCAGATAAGCAACAGGCAATAATCTGGAAAATGAGCATTACTTCCATTTCACTGAGAACAACAGGAAATTACAAGAAGTTATATTAACAGCTGCGCCTGACCCAGTTAGACTAACATAACATTTATTGAACTAATAAACAAATGCTGGATAGACTGCTAAGGGAAGATGGCCATCTAGTGTTCCTGAAAACAAAAAACAGCAAGAAGAAATAAATACACCAAAAATTAGGCCAGGCTGTAGCCTGGGGAAAGGCAATATAGAAATACTCTAAACAAACATTAGGACCACTTCGCACATTTTTTTTTAGGTCTAAGATAAATCCTGACCATCCCATCACATATATGGAACACATGCAACAAGTTTCACCTTCATTACATCCATCTTTGGAGACCATGTCATATTTTCTATATTTCTTCACTTTTAGACAAGGAAGTCTGGAACTAAAAGTCTTATTTTCATCATCCGAGAAGTCACTTCCACTGGAGCTCCATACTATATCTGTGAATTTACTTGAGCTCTCACGTTTAGATATTCCTGTGGAACAAACAGAATATGCAAATACTTAGCATATTACAATGTATGAGTATTACAGATTCTACTTGCTCCCTACAGTAATGCTGCAATGTACACATCACAATATTTAAGAACTGGGATTTAAAAGTGCCCTAGTGTTAAAACAGCACTTAAATTAACCTGTAAGATTATCTTTTTATAATTGATGCATAAATTAACTAAACTAGAACAAATGTGTAGACCTACGCCCTTCTCAGAGGGTGCAGTTTTGGGCAGCAAGGGGGAATATGGCATATTTAAAACAGTTTCAGTGTGCACACTACTGAATTTTAATTTTAATTTAAAGAAATGTGTGAAAACCAACTAGGGTGCAATGACAAAATCCAACAGGTACCCTGTATCTATTCCACAACCTTTCCTAGCAACAGCTCCCAGTCAGTTGGTACAAAACACTTTCAGAAGTCAGTCATATCCAGGCAGTAGGAACACGGCAGTTTGTTAGCTACTGTTAAATACACACAAACAGTCCTAACATTAAACACTAAACAACAGCATGAATACACCATACACATTATCTACATTTTATGACACAAGGTAAGAGAGTCACTCCCACCAAGGAATTAGCTGAACCTCACTTTCAAAGGAAAAAAAAATCCACCATTTTGACTGCCCTCTCTACCTTGTACCCAGCCAGTTTAATATTTTTAACTTCATCATGTATATGACAGAATGGATGCAGCTGTGTAAAATCCATGTTCCAAGGCCAGGTATCAACTAGAGTACAACAAAATCATGCCAATCTATCCTAGACCAGTATAGGAGTCTCAAAAAAACCCATGTGGGTAACATAAGAGGCTATGTTTATGTTACCAATATGAAATAGCACAATAAATATTATACCTTCAATCGAGCTGACCATTGATGCAAAGCACTTTTTAAGTCTAGTTGTTTTCTCTGAAGATTTTGAATTCTGTTTAAAAAGTAAATGAATCAAGACAACATGAATAGACAACCAATATACTGTTTCAGTGAAAGCTATTCTTCGATAATTACATATGTCACAACTCTAGTCAAATTACTTTTATTCAGTGCATTTTAATGTTCTGTTGATCATACACACTATAGTAAATGAGTTGGCAACAAGGTTGAATTGTTTTTCATCTCCTTCTTGCCAACGTCCAGCAATGCTTCTTTGTCTTTTGAAAACTGTTCAAAATGAAGAAACAATGATCAGGGTATGTGCCATTCTTTACACTACTTGCCCGAAGAGCAGCAGACTGAATTGGAGATCATTTTAAAATCCTGGCAATATTCAAAATACTTTATTTATTTTAGGAATTTGTAGCCCGCCTTTCTCCCGAGGGCACTCAAGGCGGCTTACAACATATTAATACATATAAATACATTAAAACAATTAATTAAACACATTAAAATTAATTAAAACTTAATAAAATATTAAAGTATTTATTAAATTATTAATTTATTTATTTAATAAAATTTATTAAAGTATTAATAAAATACTTTTAGAACTTCACCTGGTGAACAACTATACCAACATTTGGAGACTTACATCAATGGACTACAAGGCTTTTAACAACATTTTGTTCCTGTCAAATGACAGACACTGGGGCTGACACATTAACCAGACATACTAACTAACTTAAAATCCTGATTAAGAGGAACCCATACTCAGTATTTTAAGAGGAACCCATACTCAGCATTAAATCAAACACTGTTAATGTCAGTGCTAATGTAACACTTAATCCCATCACAGTAACTCAACTTAAGTACATGTATCAAACAGTTGCATGTGCTTCCCCAATTACCCTTTGTCTCTATCCCACCTTTCTCTTCTTCCGGCATCTCTCTTATATCAATATCTAGATTATAAGCCCCGCTGGTGCAGGGACCTATCCTCACACTTACGTAACATGCCATGATTGCTATAATAATAATAATAAAGCCAAAAGGGAAAGGACGGGAGAATTCATATGGGAGAAGACAGGTAGCACACGACGGTGCAAGTAACTTCTGATCTCTTAAAACTGCAGAGATAGCTTACATGATATATTTTATTTATTAGACTTGTAGCCCGCTGGCTCAGAGCAACTTACACTTTAGTTTATCTCAATACTAACACTTCTGTCCCCAATGGGCCCACAAGAAAAATGTGACAGAGAAACATGACAGAGAAAAATAACCCAAAGAGATAACGATTGCCTTAAAAAAATTGCTAGCTATGCATAAGAATTAGAACTATAAACTTTAAACATAGCTGAATCAACTAAAGCTTTACAGTGCAATCCTAAGCAAGGATCCGGCCGGCGGCCCAGGGCCGCCCACCGGATCGTGTTCCCCAGCGGCCAGCCTGGTCATCGGGCCAGAGGTCTACTCGGGGAAGGGGACGCTCGTCCCCTTCCCTGAGTGTAAATGGCACCCAGGCCGATTGGCCTCCTCAGAGGCTGTATAATGGCCCAGCCGCCCAGCGGGGACCGGGATGTGGCCGAGTCCATCCCCTGCCCACTCCCGGGCCGACTGGGCCAATGGCCCCCCTCCCTCGCCCAGCGTACCCCCCCCGCCCGCTGGATCCTGACTTACCTGGTCCAGCGGCCACTGGAACACTCCGGTGCCAGAGCAAGGGAGGTCAGCCTCTGCGTCGGCCTTCCTTGCTCATGCATTGCCGCGAACGTGCTTTATGGCATTTCCAACTCTCCCACAAGAAAATATTTTACCTGCAGTGAACAAGCCTCTTGAAACCCATCACCACAACGAAGCCATGCACTGGAAACTGAAGCAGCAGCCACTGCTACTCCAGCATTTGGCTTTCCTTCCCCTACAGGCTTCTCATCTGGAAAAGAGGCAAGTTCTGTGCACCATGCCCGTTTCCTCTGCAAAGAAAAACAAAACCATTGTTTCAATTACTCGCATGTTTAGCATTTTAAATGTGTACTGAACGTGACTAAAAAGCACAAAGGTCCACAAAAACAGGATGAATAATGCAAATTTAGAAGAAAAAAACCACTCCAAAAGAGTCTCGTGGCACTTTAGATACCAATACGTTCAGGGTAGCATAACTTTGGTGGATGAGAATCAATGTCAACAAATGCATCTAGCACAGCTACCCCTCCAGAAGTCCAAATCAAGAACTTGGTTGACAACTTCTTGTTTCTATCCTCATTTCATAATGAGGGGTGGGCGAGGCAAGTGAGGAGCGCCGTCAGAGTGTTCGGCCCTCCTGCCCGCCCTGCGTCTCTGAGCGACTGTGGAGACTATTTTCCATATTTTTTTTAATTGCAAATTTCATGTATACTCTCATTACAAATAACTGGACCCCATACTTGTGAAACACCCAGGTCGCTCAGATGTTGTAAAATTGTCCTATCTTCTAAATGACGGATTGACTGAGATTGTAGGGAATGTTGTAAAAAAATTACTGTCAGTAGAGTGCCTCTTTCAGGCTAGGTTCTATTGAAATTCCTTGTTTTAAACTATGTTTTTATGGATAATTTATGTTATGCCAATAAAGGTACTTATTATTATTACTTTGCAGCTGCATTGGGCCCTCTGGAGGTCGTGTGGGGCCCATGGCCCACTCCATGGTCCCTCCCCATACCTCAGAACTAGCCTTACCATCATCCCGGAATCAAGCCTGGTTTCGGCCTAGACGGGGCCCGAGCCGCTCCCAAGGTGCACTGCGGCTGCCCAACGGGATTCCAGCTTCGGTCGCATCGTCGACCGGAAGCTCCAGAAGCCCATTGGGAAGCTGCAGTGCACCCTTGGGAGTGGCTCGGGCCCCGTCTAGGCCGAAGCCAGGCTCGATTCCGGGACAATGGTAACCCTACTCAGAACACTTCCCAGACGCAACCAGAAACTACAGACACAACTTCCGGTCACATTCAGGTGGTGTTCTGAGGTGCGAGGAGGCCCATGGACTGGGCTGTGTTCATGACCTGGAGGTATTCTGTGGCAGGGGGAGGCCATCTGCAGTTGGTCAAATCCATGGATGGCTAACCTGCATATAATGCGGGGCTACTGTATTCATAATGACTTGTAACCAATCAAGTCACAAAAGAAGGTTCCTTGAGCTCACCTCACAAGAGATTCCATACATTCTTATGAGCATTTAAGCTATAAAAAGCCAAGTCATAGGTCCCACATGTCTTGCGTTCAGCCCTCAGTCTTTCAATCATTCCAATCCATCTACCTTGCTATTAGTTTTGTTTGTGGATACACCAATGCTGTGTAAAGCACCCCCATTCCCTTCACTACCCAAGAACCACTATGCCAAGCCAGTACCTTGGGCTGGTCTGGAAAAGGAACAGGAGTGGTCTTTCTCCCTTCTTTCACTCTGCCAAGAGACTTACTCCTTATCTGTAGCCCTGGGTTCTAGCTACAGAGTGGGAACTCAGTCATAGTCTTTTAAGATTGTGATCCCTTTTGGGACAGAGAGCCATTTAATCATTTGATTTTGTCTGTAAACCGCTTTGTGAACTTTTTGTTGAAAAGCGGTATATAAATACTGTTGTTGTTTGTTGTTAACACAGCCAGAACTCTGGGATTCTTCTAGCTTCTTTTTCCTTTTACACCCAGCTTTCCTCCTCTCCTTGTCCCTCCCCACTACCATATAAGCCTTTCCAGTCTTCCCTTCCCCTGGGTAACCCTCCTGATTTTCCTGTATCCTTCTCCCTCTCCTTTTTCTTCTCCATGCTTGCAGCATCATGTGCCTCCTTTCATTTGCAAATATTTCCTCCTCTTTTTCTTTTACCTATGAACTGCCTACATTTAGGGTCTAGTCATGCAAGTGAGTAGTAGAGATTACATTGCTGCTTGTTTTTTCCCCTTCCCTGCTATTGTATACTCACACTAAAAGTTCTTTTTTGCTGCACCTTCACTTCCCTCTTTCTTATATACCAATCCACTGAGTTGTCCTGTTGGCCACTGCACGCGCACGCGCGCGCGCGCACACACACACACACACACACACACACACACACACGTGCACTTTATGTTGAATATCTACCCGAGGCATTTGGTGAGCCACTGTGAGATGCAGGAAGCTGGACTAGACAGGACTTTGGCCTGATCCAGCAGGGCTTACCAAATATTTGCCATCCTATATTTCATTTCACTCTGATATATAGTACAATGCTTTTTAGTATTTGACTGACCATTTAAAGATTTATACTTTTGACATCTGCCCAGATCAAAACCACCATGAGACCCAAATAACTCAATTGCAGAGTAACATTCTATACTCAAAATTTGTCCATGATGACAGCTCTCATCTCAACAGAAAAATAAACTGATTTGGACACACCAAAGCTGTGAAAGTCTCCAGGAAGAGAGATAAGAGCTTCCAGCTGTGTTGGTGAGTGTGGGAGGTGCCAGCCAGCAGAATTCTCAGACTGTAAAAAGGATACCACCTGGAAAGTAGCCGTTCATGAAAGATTGGACATTTATACGTATTGTAAAAAAAACCCAAGGGGGGGGGGTTAGGACAGCCTGCCCATGTACACCGCCAGATTAAAGTCGGAGGAGAAATCCAATGACCGAGAAAGGCAGTATATAAATACTGTATATTAATTGTTATTATTATTATTATTATTATATTTACACTGATCCCTATTATAGGCAGTCTAAACACACCACGCAACCCTCCTCATGCTATTTAATTTTTAAGCCACCTTGGTTGCCCTTGTGAGAGGAAGGCGGGGTACAAATTCTATAAATAACTAATTTATTTAAAATGTGTACCCCACCTTTCTAACCGCACAAGCCTATACATGTCTACTCTGAAGTAAGCCCCATTGTGTTCAATGGGGCTTACTCCCAGGAAAGTGTGCATAGCATTGCAGCCTGAATGATCAAGACAGCTATCAAACAGTTTAAAACAATTCAGAACAATTCAAAAGTAAAATAAAAGATACAGATAAAAAATGACAAAATGCAGCAAAACACAATCAGATCTGTATTCACATCTTATTATCCAACTCTTCAGTAAGGGCACGCCGCCAGTCTACACCCCCAAAACAAAGCCACACATTCTCCACCAATAGATTAGTCCCCGCTTCAAACACACTCAAAAAATGCCACACCTATTCAAAGCCTGGGAACCGAACATCCCGCCGGAAACTGATGCCTGAACTAATAAAACAAAGTGCTTCTGGGTATGCATGCTTTTCCTTCATTGTGAGCAATCACTAAACCCCAAATATCTGGGACTGATACGGAAAGACTTCCAGACGCCACATTCTCCCGCCACCACAATAACACTCGCATAACCCTCAGACTTCGTTCCCCCTTTTCCCTGCTACCTTCCGGATGGCCATCTCTGCCTCTCATAACGAGCCTTCCACGTGTCACGTGCTGGGGAAGCCCTCTGGCGGCGAGGAAAAAACAAGGGTCTCCTCAACCACCTCCACTCAGAGGCCGGCGCAGAAAATCTTCTTCCCGCAACAAGGTTGAAGCCACGCCCCTCCCCTCTTCCAGCTTGGCGCCGTTTCATGGGCTGAGCCCTTGATTGGAGAGACCGGGCAAACCGCGCGTTACGTAAGACGGCTAGAGCCTCTTTTTCTTGCTTTCGCCTCGTGGGGGCTCTAGTGCACCAAGGCGGTTCATTCTCCCGTCGCTCATGCTCTTCTATAGGAATGTGTAGTATTGAGCCTAGCCACTAAAACGGTCAGCAACATCGTCACATATCGACATCAGCAATAATATGCGAGGACAGTGGTGATATTATTCCCTAGTCTTTTCCGCAGAAAACTGTTTCTGCCCTGCCCAAGCGTCTGCTTAAGTAACAGATTATTTTCATAACAGACTCTTAACCTTCACAATCACCTCGCTGTATAGCTACAATTCTATGCACGCTTATTTGGGAGTACGCCTTACTGAATACAATGGGTTTTACTTCTGAGTAAACATGCAGGCTGTATATTATCACCCTGCTTATTTAACTTATATGCAGAGTACATTATGAGAAATGCAGGGCTGAATGAATCTCAAGCCGGAATCAAGATTGCCGGGAGAAACATCAACAACCTCAGATATGCAGACGATACCACCCTAATGGCAGAAAGTGAAGAAGAACTAAAGAGCCTCTTGATGAGGGTGAAAGAGGAGAGTGCAAAAGTTGGCTTGAAACTCAACATTAATAAAACCAAGATCATGGCATCTGGTCCCATCAACTCCTGGCAAATAGAAGGGGCAGAAATGGAAGCAGTAACAGATTTTACTTTTTTGGGTTCCAAGATCACTGCAGACGGAGACAGCAGCCATGAAATTAAAAGACGCTTACTCCTTGGAAGGAAAGCTATGGCAAATTTAGATAGCATAATAAAAAGCAGAGATATCACCATGCCAACAAAAGTTTGTATAGTCAGGGCGATGGTGTTCCCAGTAGCAATGTATGGTTGCGAGAGTTGGACCATAAGGAAGGCTGAGCGCCGAAGAATAGATGCTTTCGAACTGTGGTGCTGGAGAAGACTCCTGAGAGTCCCTTGGACTGCTAGGAGATCAAATCAGTCAGTCCTAAATGAAATCAACCCTGACTGTTCCCTGGAAGGACAGGTACTAAGGCTGAAACTCAAATATTTTGGCCACCTAATGCGAAGAGAGGACTCTCTGGAGAAGACTCTGATGCTGGGAAAAATTGAAGGCAAAAGGAGAAGGGGAAGGCAAAGGATGAGATGGTTAGACAGCATCACCAATGCAACAAACATGAAAATGAGCGAACTCAGGAAGATAGTGGAGGACAGGAAGGCCTGGCGGGATATGGTTCATGGGATCACGAAGGGTCGGACACGACTGAACAACAACAACAACAAACATGCATTGAATTGCAGAGAAATAATCTCATTTATTTATTAGAAGAAGTGTTTCTGTGCTGCTTTCCTACTAAAAAGCCCTTCAAGACAGTACACAGTCAAAACAGCTGACATTACAATAGTGCAACAGAATTAAAACAATATAATTTTAATACTGACACAGACTATTTTATTTTACAGATTATGTAAATGCTTCATTCTGTTTCTGTGACTATCCCAACTATTTCCTGTATTCCTGAAGTGGCTTGAAATAATTCCCAATCACAGGAATGAGAGATTTCAATCAATACTGTCTTTTTTTTCCCTATCAACCCTTGACTGGCAGTGTAACAGGTAAAATCATTTAATTATTTTGGCCACAGACCTATATGCAATGCACTTCCATGCATATAACAGTGCAAGCCTATGCATGTCTACTCAGAGGTAAGCCCTACTTACTCCCAGGTTAAGTAAAGTGTTATAGGATTGCAGCCTAAATCTAACTGAAAGGTGACGTGCAGTGCATTTTGTACTTGTTTACTCAGGTAAGATCCACACTGTTCAATATTAAGGTTGGTTTACATTCTAGTATTTATTAACTGATTAATAAACTGACCCTGCCTTTTGGTCCCAAAACCCCAAGCTGGCTTGCAACAACCAGTGTTTTAGGAGTGCAGCCATAGTCACTACACGTTCAAGAAGATAGTAGATATGAATTCTGTGTGGTTCACATGTATGTAATGTGTTGGGAAGCTGCACATCTCTTCACCTGAAATATGTGTATTGTGTGAGAGTAGCCAACTACAAAACAACCCAGGCTAAAAGATAGATTGTTGACTAGTTCTGGTTCAGGTGAGATGTGGGTGTTAGCAGTGACCGTTATTCCCTGCACTCCTTTCGTATTGGGGCGGCCACTGCGGCTGCAGCGCTGGGAATGTCCCGAGAGGACATACAGCGGATTGGCCGTTGGCGCTCTGGCGCCTATAAATATTATCTCCGCTAGGCGGCACTTTGCTTGTGGGTGCACAGAGTACTGCGGTCTCCGTGTGGCCGGGGTGGAGCTGTCGGCCACTGTGGGCCCGGCAGACACCCCTGGGGTAGGCTGGCTCTCCAGCGCCTCATGTTTTACTGTTCTATACGATGTTGGCTACCCTGCGCGGCCCAAATCGTTCAGTTATGTGACTTGTTTATGGACTGGCTGTTTGTTCATTCCTATTTCCTTTGTTGGCAGGTTGTTCCAGTCCTGCCCCTACCCGAATCCTTATCTGCGGTCACTCCATCGTCTTCTGGGCATGGAAGAGGGCCGTGAACTGTGACTTCGGTGCCCAGCTGGGGCTGGGGGGGATTGCGAACATTTCATGGGTTGCCAAGCGCGGAATGCGCTGGCCTCAGTTTTTGCCCCTCGTGGCGGAATACCTACTGTCCAACCCGCCGCCACAAGTCCTGGTACTTCATCTAGGGAAGAATGACCTGGGCCAGAGGACAGCTTTGTCGTTGAGGCTCCAGGCCGCAGTGATCTCCAGCAGTTTAGGCTCTGGTGCCCGGAGACTACGGTTGTCTGGTCCCACTGGCTCCCTCGGCGGGTGTGGAGGGGGGCTTTTCGGCCTAGGAGGTTGGACATCACTAGAAAAAAGGTTTCATCTTATGTGGGCAGGTTAGTTGGACAGTGGGGTGGGGCAGCTATTTCGCATCCGTGCATTCTTTTCCGGCTGCCCCACCTTTTCCGTGGCGACGGGGTGCATCTCTCTGTCGAGGGAACTGACATCTTCCTACTGGATTTGCAGCAGGGGCTTTGGAACCTTTTGGTTCGGGTTGGGCCAGAAGGGGACAAGCGCTAGGCTGTCCCTCTTCTTGTGGCAGGATGAGCCGTGTGGGCGGGCAGGTAGGCTTAGCTCGGTGTCCACTTTGGGGCAGAAAAGCCAAAGGGGAGGCCAGCACCGCTCTGACGGGTACCGCACCGGCTTGCTGAGGCTGGCTGGCTTCCCCTGAAGGCTGGACAAGTGTGGGGGCAGCATTTGGCCCCTCCCCTGCTCCACGAGCGGGGCTGAAGGCAACCGCCAGCCGATTGGCTGGCCCGTTGCCGAGGGAGAGCCGTTAGCGCTGTAGTGCGCAAGCGCGGGGCTCTCCCTCGGCAGTTGGGCTTGCGGCGCCGACACCCTCCCACCCACCCTGCGTTCAGTTCGAGATTAGCTGGCCGCCGACAGGGGCCGGGTAGGAATTTTTGTCTGTTAACCAGATTGGCCACGGTTGGCAGGTTTTTCGCCTACCCCGAACTGTTACGGGGTGGGGGTATAATGCTTTAAATACACCCGGGTTTTGGCAGGATGAGCCGTGTGGGCGGGCAGGTAGGCTTAGCTCGGTGTCCACTTTGGGGCAGCAAAGCCAAAGGGGAGGCCAGCACCGCTCTGACGGGTACCGCACCGGCTCGCCGAGGCTGGCTGGCTTCCCCTGAAGGCTGGACAAGTGTGGGGGCAGCATAACATGTGAACCCCGTCCAGCTGTTCCGGTTCCTACTAAGGGAGCCAGCTATGATAGGCGCTCGGGGGTAATCCCCTCGTGAGGCCTTGAGCCAAGGTGGCACACCCGTTGTGATCATCCAGATCACCTGGGGAACACGTAACAGCAAAAGTTGGTTCCCCAAAATTAATGCCCACACGGTCCAGGGGGTTAAATGTTAGGCCCCTGCTGCTTTAATAAAGTTGTATTTTTTATTCAATAAAGACCCAATTAATTCCAGCCTGAAGCCTCGTGTGTTTATTATGCAGGGTAAGGGGGTAAGGCCGGTGGCGCGCGATTGCGCGCCGCCCGTTTTGGCCCCTCCCCTGCTCCACGAGCGGGGCTGAAGGCAACCGCCAGCCGATTGGCTGGCCCGTTGCCGAGGGAGAGCCGTTAGCGCTGTAGTGCACAAGCGCGGGGCTCTCCCTCGGCAGTTGGGCTTGCAGCGCCGACACCCTCCCACCCACCCTGCGTTCAGTTCGAGATTAGCTGGCCGCCGACAGGGGCTGGGTAGGAATTTTTGTCTGTTAACCAGATTGGCCACGGTTGGCAGGTTTTTCGCCTACCCCGAACTGTTACGGGGTGGGGGTATAATGCTTTAAATACACCCGGGTTTTGGCAGGATGAGCCGTGTGGGCGGGCAGGTAGGCTTAGCTCGGTGTCCACTTTGGGGCAGCAAAGCCAAAGGGGAGGCCAGCACCGCTCTGACGGGTACCGCACCGGCTCGCCGAGGCTGGCTGGCTTCCCCTGAAGGCTGGACAAGTGTGGGGGCAGCATAACATGTGAACCCCGTCCAGCTGTTCCGGTTCCTACTAAGGGAGCCGGCTATGATAGGCGCTCGGGGGTAATCCCCTCGTGAGGCCTTGAGCCAAGGTAGCACACCCGTTGTGATCATCCAGATCACCTGGGGAACACGTAACAGCAAAGGTTGGTTCCCCAAAATTAATGCCCACACGGTCCGGGGGGTTAAATGTTAGGCCCCTGCTGCTTTAATAAAGTTGTATTTTTTATTCAATAAAGACCCAATTAATTCCAGCCTGAAGCCTCGTGTGTTTATTATGCAGGGTAAGGGGGTAATAGAAGCATATACAGTTCCGAGTTCAAATGGATCGCTTGCTTTACAACAAAGAGCGACTGTCTTTCCCACTGAATCGGAGCCTTCAGGGAAGGCTCTCGGGCCGGGCTGGCAGAGATAAGAGCTTAATGCGACTCTGACATTCAGCCAGTGAGTATTTGAGGGCAGAGCCTCTCCCGCCTTCTTTCTGGGCTAGCTCTCCTCCCACACCTCTTTGAGTAAGCGTTGGTGACGACGATACGTATACAGAAGCCGAGCCGGGGCAATCGGTGAGCAGAAGTTGTGCGCGGACGCAGGCAACGCCCGTTATGTGGCAGCAGAGCCAGTACGTGAGTGCCCAGCAGTTGGCCGGCTTCCGCCAGTACAAGGTAACGCTGCTTTCGGGGTAAAAGCCACGTGCTTCTTATCTTAGCTTCGTTAGTCCCTCCGTGTTTTCCGCCCCTTTAGAAAGCGAACGCTGCAAAAACACACGCTTTGCAAATCGGGCGCTGTGTGCATGCCTTCGTCTGATCGAATGCTACTGGAGACTATGTTTACTGGCTGGTTTTCCAACTAGTTGCTAGTTTCCTGCGCGAAACCTCTTCCTCCCTCTCCCCTCCCACTGGCTGGGAAAAGCGGCTGACTCCTTTTCCAAGTGATCTAGAGCTAGAATAGATCTATATGAACATCTCTGGGAAAAAGCTGGCCTTTTTAAAATAGTAATTGGATCTAGAGCATGAGAATGGAGAGTGTGACTTACGAAACCTTCCAGAGTAGCTGCCACAGGGATCCTGCAAAAGCGATACTGTTGTGGCACCCTATTATCTGATTTGTTTGCCGGAAGCAACAAAGAAGCGTGTAGCACCTAAAAGACTAACCAGTTTATTTCAGCATAAGCTTTTGTGGACTACAGTCCTCCTCATCAGGTGTATTGAAGCATTAGCTCCCATTGATTAGAGCCCACTTGGACTGATACGTTACGTATATCCGGGGAAAGCATTGTAAACAGTGGGGCCAAGTGGCCATGTGTTGAAGTGCAAGAGGTTCAGTTGTTTGTGACAATTCCCTGTGACAATGCTCACCTCTTAAATGCAATGAAGCCCTGGCATAGCATGTGCAATTGACTCTTCCTTGAAGGTTTTTAGTAAGCCTCTTTATCCTAGTCAATTGTGTCTATGTGACTCTGTTGTTTTCCTTGTTCTCAGCTGTCCTCCTTACACCTGAATGCTGCAATGTGTTGAAGATTGAGGGCTCAGAGTCAGCCTGCTAACTAATCCCAGTGGAACTTTTGAGTTGACATGCATACCTTCAGGCTCCATATAGATGTCTAGATTCCTGATAGGTTCCTTCTTCTGCACACTAGAGTGAGGTTGCACTTCTTTTGGGGGTCTAGTGTAACACTGAGCTTGGTGTGAACCGTTCAGGCAGAGAATGCTGCTGGCAAAGGTGTAAGAAGGACGGAGAATAAATGAGAGTCCCTGGGTACCTGCATGTCTGAACAAAGTGGTGGCTAGGCAAGATTTACAAGTTCTCCAGTTTAGTCACTGGAGGCTTATACTTTTTGCTCTTTTTAAACTCGGTAGTGATCACTTTGATCATTTTGGTTGCCCCCTTTTGACTATTGAGGTGTGGCAACCACAGCTGGGTTCCAAATGTGACCACACCCATAGATTTATATGCACTATTATATTAGCAGTCTGATTCTCAGTCTTCCCTAATGACCCTCTAGAATGGAATTTGCCTTCTTTGCAGCTATCACACACTGGGTTGTTTTCATTGAGCTATCCACCCTGACTCCCAGATCTCTTTCCTGGTTCTTTGTTGACAGCTCCGACCCCATTGGTGTATATGTGAAGCTGGGGTGTTGTTGTTTTTTTGCTCCAGTGTGCATATCTTTATGCTTCTTTACATTGAACTGCATTTGCCATTTACTTAAACATTCATTCACCTAGTTTGGAGAAGTCCTTTTGGAGCATTTCACAATTCATTTTGGTTTTTACTACCCTGAATAGTTTGGTGTCTTCTGCAAACAGGACCACCTTGCTGCTTACCCCAAATTCCAGATCATGTATGAACAAATTGAAAAGCACTGGTCCCAAGACAGATGAAACTTCTTCCCTCCAGTGTGAAAATAGCCCATTTATTCCTACTCTCTGCCTCCTGTTCTTTAGCCTGTTACCAGTTCATAAAAGGACCTGCCTTACTCCATGACAGCTAAGCTTACTCAAGATTTTTGGAGAGAGACTTTGTCAACAGCTTTTGAAAGCTTTTCTGTCAATTGAATCACCTCTGCCGCATGTCTCTTCTTGACACTCTAGAACAGGGGTGAACAACCTTTCAACATGAATGCTCCTGGCCCTTTAATGGTTGTCTAGGTGAGGGCATTTCAGCAGGTGCAGCTGTTTAGCAGCACCATCAGCAATTGCAGCTGCCAAGGTTCTGTCTTCTACACAACTCTTAAGAACGCAGAGGCCCTAATGATGGAAGGTTGGCCACCCCTGCTCTAGAAGGTTTATGAGGCAGACCTTTGCAGGCTGTTTCTCCTTCAGCAATGCTTGTTCTTGTATATACTTGCTAATTTTATCTTTAT
This sequence comes from Plestiodon gilberti rubricaudatus, assembly GCA_026170595.1. Taxonomy (NCBI): domain Eukaryota; kingdom Metazoa; phylum Chordata; class Lepidosauria; order Squamata; family Scincidae; genus Plestiodon; species Plestiodon gilberti. Next base: position 45,760,544 of record JANXHW010000004.1, read on the forward strand.
GCTTTCCACTAGTTTACCTGGAACAGATGTTAAGCTGACCAGTCTGTAATTTCCCAGATCTCTCTTAGATCCCATTTTTTAGATCTCATTTTTAATGTGTCAAATATGCTTTAGAATCTCGTCCCTCCCTTGTCACTGCTTTTTGACTCAGTTTTTCCTTCTCGGGGAGGGTCAGACACAGGTATCTGTCCTCCATCATCTTTAGTGGAGACAGATACAAAGAATTCATTCAGTGTCTCTGCAGTCTCCTTATCCTCTTTTAAGTGTCTCTCTTATTTTCTCATTATCCAAAACTCCAACCACCTCCCTGGCAGGTTTCCTGCTTTTGATGTATTTAAAGATGTTTTTGTTTGCTTTGCTACTTTTAGCCATATGCTCCTCATATTCATTCTTTCCCATCCCTTATTGTCACCTTGATGCTTTTTTTCTTTTGCCAGAGTCTGTGTTCTTTTTTTATCCTCCTCATTTAGACAAGATTTCCATTTTCTGAAGGAAGCCTTCTTGCCTTTTCTAGCTTTTTGATTCCCCTTGTGAGCCATGCCAGCATCCTCCTAGATCTGGTGGTGCCTTTCTTAGACAACACATGACCAACATGTTTCTTATGACCACATAAGAAACCTGTGTTTCTTAGACAACGCAAGATATTTTAATGCTTATTCCTACACAGTAATGCTCTTTGAAATATTGAAGTAGTAGACCTTTTCCATCTTGCATATATGGGTGGCACATAACTGCTTTTAACTAAACCAGCAGTGGGAGTAGAAGCACTTGCTCAACATCAGATTTCTACATTGTCTAGACTAGGAAGAAAACAAAGAGCAGGGCAAGCAGGTTCTATGGCAGTCAGTCCTAGGTAATTATTGATTGCATACAGTACTCCCCCCCATATCCGCTGGGGATATGTTCCAGGCCCCTCCGTGGATACTTGAAACTGTGGATAGGAGCTAACAGTTTTTTGTTTTTAATTATTTAAAAATAATATATGCAACTGGTATCCATGAATTTATTTTTCTGTTTAGAAGTCAGTCATGTGAAGATCATGGAGTGTAATTCAAATTGAAGCTAATTATGTTGGGTGTGGACTTATTCCTCTTAACTATACATGTTACTAAACACACTAGGGAAATTAAGATTTGCGGGAGTCCTTTTGAAATGATTAATGCATGCAAAACTCCAGGGAGAGATTGATTCCAGAAGCAACTCTGCAGACATCACCTCTTTCTCAGAAGTAAGTGCTACACACATGACTTGGAGGATCCATGGGAGTGTCATGATTGGCCCTGACTGCTCAACATACGTGATGTCCATGTGTTGGATGGCTCATGTTGTCCTCTGTTATTTTGGGGGCCTATGCATATAGGCCTTGCATGTGTTTTGTATATGCATTATTGTAACGCCCTGTACATGGGGTTGCCATTGAAAATGATGCAGAAGCTTCAACTGGTACCGAATGTGGCTGCCTGGGGTCTGCTGATCTGACCACATAACTCCTGTGCTTTACTAACTGCACTGGTTGCCAGTATGCTTCTGGACCCAATTCAGGCTGCTGGTTGTTACGTTTAAAGACCTATATGGCTTAGGTAGGACCTGGCTGCTTGCAGGACTGCCTTCTATATGTACCTGTCTGTACACTTGGTCTACATCTGAGGCCTTGCTTTGGGTTCCCCCTTTCAAGGAGGCACGACTGGTGGGAACAAGGGGAAGGGCCTTTTCAGCGGTAGCACCTAAATTGTGGAACTCTCTCCCCCAAGAAATACAGATGGCTCTCTTTCTAGTGGCTTTTAAACAGAGGGTAAATATCTTTTTATTTTGATGAGCCTTCTGCTTATGAGATTGCCTTTTTTAAACACCTGACCATATTTTAGGCATACTTTTTAAGATCTGTCTAAATATTGTTTTATTATTTTATACAATGGGTAAAATTTCTGATTGTCTGATTTCATATATTTGTAGAAAGCTGCCCTGGTGGCCTGTGCAAGGCTGGAAGACATAAAAAAATAACATGTGACTGTTGGGCACACCAAAGGGGCAGTTCTTTAAAATGAAGATGTTGGTATTGAGACAAGTTACAGTGTGGACTCCTCCCATGCAGTTTGGGACTTCTGATATTGCCTTCATAGTTTGGGAAGGAGACGTGCTGTAGCAAAAGAATAAGGTCTAGGATAGAGGATGCTTGGAAGAGTAAAGGAGGAGAGAGACACTGTGAACAGAAATAGGAGAAAAAGAAGGAAAGTTAGCAGGATGTGTAGATAGGGAAAGTGAAGTCAAATAACAATTGGAAAGGCAGAAGATAAAATGTACTTTTATTCATTTTATTTATTCATTCATTTTATTCATATCTAAAATGTATTCTTTATTCGTGAAAAACAGAAAAGTCTTGAGGAGAATGACAAAGAGAGGACTACTACCTCGGTCCCTGATGGCGAACCTATGACACAACGCGAGGTCATTTTGGGTGACACGCCAGCGTTTCCCCCAGGGCGCCCAACACACCTTACATTTTCGCAAAAGTTTTACAGGCTTGTCTTGAACATTTAGGGCAGAGATTTTTGGCAGACCTCTTATTATCTAGTAAAAGCAACAAAAAAGTCACTAATTGATGTTAAATAAAATGCAATGTGTTCTATAGTTGTTTTCAGTTCAGTTCAATTCAAAATTAGTTAATAGTCAAAGTACTATTAAAAGTGGGGGAGGGGGGGACACACCAGCAGAGTCAAGTTAGGAATTTTCAAAAATTTTGACACACCAAGCCCAAATGGTTCGCCATCACTGATCTACCAGTAGGTCTTGCTTCAGTCTTGCTGACTTGCCTCTTCCCCATTCCCCCCTCAAAAATACTGTATACCATTTCTGCTTCTCAGGTCCCATGTGACCATTTTCTATGCCTCTGCAAAATTGCTCCCTCTTTTCTTCACATTCTTGTCTTCAACCCAGACCCTGGTCTCTCTTACTTCCTCTTCTGTTAGGTTTCTGCATTTCAATTCACAGCTGGTTCTTCATGCTAACCCTTGGCTCCTTGTCCAGGAGCTTCTCTGCCTTTTGGATCTCTTCTTACTCAGTTTGCCTACCTTACCAACTTGGCTCCTTCTGTCTGAGCCAGTGTGAGATTTTTTCATTGCAGCCCAAATTACTGTTCATGAAGATTCTGTGGTGCTTGTTTTTTTCCCCCTCTTTATTAGACTAACAGCCCCCAATCCTGTGTAACTCTTGCACCAGTGTAACAGTAGATCCCCCGAGGTAAGAGCACCTACTCCAGTGTAACTTGCCATGCACTGACAGATGCAGGACAGACATCGGCGTAACCCCTCTCGGACGCCTCACATGCACACAACACTATACCTACTCCTCACTAAATAGGAGAAATATTCTGTCAACACTATTCATGTGTCATCCGTCTGTACAAGGCCCATTGTATTCTGAATATGCACGTTAGTTTTCTATTCTGTTCCTCATCGACATGTTCTGAATGCTGTAGCTTTTGCACATGCACATATTGGTGCACTTACAGTGCAATCCTGTGCCCATCTACTACTAAGAAGTAAGACGCATTGTGTTCAATAAGGCTTTATTTATTTATATCCCACTTTTCTGCCTCTGAAGAGACCCCCAAGGCGGCTTACAATATTTTTTAAAGGTACTATACTGTAATAAAACTCTCAAGCCAGTCCTGGTCTCTATAGCAGCTGCTGTTATAAGCTCCTTCTGGCCTGGGCATGTTGTCATCTTTCCTCACTGGAGATTACTCCCAGAAAAGTATGTATAGGATTGCAGCCACAGTGACAGCCCAATCCTGTGTAACTTGCACTGCTGTAACAGTAGATCCATCGGTGTAAGTGCACTTATGCCAGTGTAACTTGCCCTACATCAGAGATTCCCTAACTCCTGGGAAGGCCTTACGCTGCTCTAAGTAGCAGCGGGGCCTTCCCAGGAGTGGCGATGACACACCTGGGATTGCGCCGCCGCCGCCACCGCTGCGGCCGGGATCGCCGTTTTTACCTTCATTGGTGGGCAGTGGGTGTCCCTCGGGGGTTGCGGGGAGCCTGCGGACCCCTCCGCAGGCCTCTCCAAGCGTCGGAGCAGCGCTCCAACGCGATTGCAACTGACTTCCGGTTTTACGCCCCGCAACCCCCGAGGGACACCCACTGCCCACCAATGAAGGTAAAAACGGCGATCCCGGCCGCAGCGGTGGCGGCGGCGGCGCGATCCCAGGCGCACCGTTGTCGTCACCACGGGTTGCCATGCCCCTTAAGGGCATAGCAACCCTTTCTTCCCGGCTGGGGCGTCGCGACGCCCCAGTTAGGGAACCACTGCCCTACATCAACGGACGCAGGACATACACCGTCGTAACCCACCTCGGACACTGCACATGTGCAGTTCGGATATAGGGCGAACACCAGCACAACTCTGCCGCTGTAGGGGGCATTCGGATGCCCCCGGAATACCCCCTGTGCCGGCTGAGTCGCAGAGGCATCTGTCCCACATCCAAACTGCACATGCGCGATGTCCAAGGTGGGTTACACCGGTGTATGTCCTGTGTACGTTGGCATACGGCAAGTTACACTGGCATAAGTGCACTTACACCGATGGATCTACTGTTACACCGGTGCAAGAGTTACACAGGATTGGGCTGTGAATTAGGTTTTTGCCCCTTTGAGGTTTCCACATGGCAGGCTGCTGGACATGGCACACTCTCCTCACACAAACCCCACGACTTCCAATTGACCACTGTACTTTTGTGATTGTCATTCTCTGGGACGTGACAAAACAGCTTCCTGTTCTGTGTTTATCCAGCGCTTTATTAAATTTATCCCATTTATCTCTTTTTGAAGCAATCTATTTTCAGTATAAATAATTCCCAGTCAGGTAGAGATTGTAAGTTCAAGTTCCTACTGTGAAGTTGCAAAGGTATGTGTAAAAACATCCCAGGTTGCAGTGACAATGGCCTACAATCTACACCAGGCCAAATGGCCGAAACCTACACCAGGGACACAATTCCTGAATATTTGGTTACTGTGTCTGAGAGGTGAGGATTATTTATTTGTGTATCTAATCAATTTTTATCCCACCTTTTCAAAAGCTCAAGGTGACTTATCACACAACAAATCTGAAATGGTTTCTGCAAGTTGAACTCTTTAGTAAGTGGCAATTTCAAGGCACATAATCATAATTATGTATTATTGTATATATTTAATGGATGTATGATTCCACTAAATTACATAATGAAGAGTTATCATTCTGGCTTTATTTAAAATGGCTGTCTCAGCTGAAGAAAGCCACGATGATGGAAAAGGGGTTTTGTTTTGTTTAATTTTAAAAGGACAATTAAAAAGCATATTTTCTTTCAAAAATAGATATTAAAGAACATTATTTGTCTGCTGTTGTGCCAGAGATGACTTTATACCTGCATTATTTATAGTCCTGTCCTTGAAGTAAATATCTCATTTCTATGTTGTTGTTCTACCGTCATTTCATGCATAATTAACAGCTAAAATAGTGACTTTCTAATCTAGAGTATTGATTTCTTTATGTCCTTTGGGCCAGGCTGTGTCTTGCTATGTCTTTTCTAACATTATTTTGTATAGGAGTCCTTCTGACTTAAAGAGAGATTCAGTATTTTTAGTTATTTAAAACTTTTTTATCTCCTATCTTTCACCCTTCTGATAAGGAGGCACCCAAGGTGACTTACAATCCAATAAATCTAAAATAATAATATACTAAAATGATTAAAATATACTAAAATAATTTAAACAAACACAACAAACAAATTGGCAATCAGCCAACAAAAACAACAATCAAATTTCTAAACCAGCAAAACCAGCTTCAGACAATACTCACAAAAACTCATACCCATAGGACAGAACTTAAAAGTTTAAACTCTTGATGAAACAAATGAGTTTTCAGCTGCCATTAGAACACTGGCAATGAAGATGTCAATCTAACCTCCTGTGGCAGAGAGTTCCACAGATTAAGTACCATTCATCCAACTTCAGAAGGTTCTAGAAATAAGACAGGGATGTAAGCATTTTGACTGATGATGCCAAATTCCTCACATTCCTGTTTTCTTGTGCCACTTTGGTTCAACAGAAATCCAGTTCCAGGATAATATTCTTGATTTTAAATGTATATATGTATTTTAATGTTTTTATTGTAAGCTGCCTTGGTTGCCCTTGTGGGAGAAAGGCGGGGTATAAATTCTATAAATAAAATAAATAAATATCATGCACCCCTTTGGATTGTCATTAAATACCAGTCTCCCAAAAAAAACTCTTACATAATTGCTCAGGCTTAGAACAGATATAGCACATGGAAACTCTGATATCCGTCATCTGATGCTACCACTTTCCCTAATGATAAAACCACAAAGGGTTACATCTGAACTGTCCCAAAGGGAATCTTTTCATTCTTCTTTGTTGCATACAAGTGTCTTGGGGCCAGGCTAGATGTTCAGAGCAACCACTTGTTTATTAAACGCATGCTTGCCTATGAAACAAGCTGAGACCTCTACTTTTTGTGGTAAAATGACAACATGGAGAAGAGGAGTGAAATCCATCACCTCTCCTTACCTAACTTTCTGCCTAATCCTATCCCCCACCATTGGTGACAATGCAGCTGCACTGACAGAGCAGGTATGTGTGTGTGGGGGGGGGGGATTGGACAGCTAGCAGGAGGTAAGTAAAAATACCAGTATTTATTTAAAAACACAAGTTCCAACAGCACAGTGTGACCATAGGATTGGGCCCACATTGCTGCTTTAAGCAGCTTTGCCTCTGCCCAGCTCACTTCCAGTATCGGCTTCAAAGCACCAGAGTATGGCACAGAGTTGGCAACCCTCCACGATTGGCCTGGAGTCTCCAGAAATGAGTATCCATCTCCAGGTGACTATTGAAAGCAAGCATGGAGATTTTAACAGGGCCTCTGGGAATTTCCAACATTGCATCACAATGAAAGATAAATCTCCAGGAATAGCTTCCGTTCGTGTTGGTAACCCTAGAGTGGCAGCGTGTATCTATGCCTGACGGCGCAATCCATTTTAAACATAGAGCGACACAGCCTGCGCTCCGTCGCCCTGTGTTGTGGCAAACGTGCCGTAAAGCATATTTGCGACTACTTCAGAGTAAGGGCCCGCGGGCGAAGGCTGGTAGCCCTTACTCCCCCGGCAGACCGTCCCTGTGTTCGCCGGAGAAGGTAAGTCCTGCACCGGCTGGTGCAGAGTTGGAGAGAGGGCAGAATGGGACAGCCTGGGGGGTGGCCATTGGCCGAACTGGGCAGGGAGAGGGCGGGGATATTGGCGGTAAGCTCCGCTGATATCTCAAGCCCTTTCCTGGCCCGGTTTGGCGTTACCACCACCCCCGGCTTGAATGTACGCCAGCTTCAGAGCTGGTGTACTTTCGAGTAGGCCCATAGGGCCTTGGCCGGCCTGCAGCCTGGGGAGGGGATGAGTGTCCCCTTCCCCTGAAGAGCTCCCGGAATGACCACAGGATACCGCGGCCGGCCCTTTAGGTCAGCCAAGTATTCTTACACAGGATTGGGCTGCCAGTTATCTAACCTTTCTTCCATGTTTTCCTGGGTGATAGATGTTTATCTCAAGCAGCCACATCCTATCCTTTTCAGTTGATCAATATTTTCTGTTTCTTTCTTGTCTGTCTGTCATGCTCCAGGGATTCACAGACAGAAATGAGTCCCAGTGACTGTCCCTAAGGACCAGATCAATGCTTCCAAAAATGTTGAATGCTCGTTAGTTTTCAGACCTTGTTAGAGCAGTCACCTGGCTGCTTTCCTGCACTCTCAGATCCAGGCTGAATAATACAGTTAAGAATAACTACACTTCTCATCTTGTGCTCACTGGGGATCTGAGCACCCAACGTATCAGTCAGACAAGAGTGGATTTGGAAAGTGACTGCAACTCAGATGCCACCAACCTTCTAATTGCAGTTTGTAAGAGAGCAGAAAGGTAGATTACCACGACTGCTCCAAAACACATGTATTCTCTCACTCACCTGAACTGTGTGAGGCATGCTGTGATGTGGCATCCCTGTTTGCAGGGGATGTAGAAGCATTGTAGAGGGCCCATCATAATACAGACCCTGCCTACCAGAGTGACCAAGAGGGGGAAACATAGCTGGCATAAATAGAACAGGATATAGGGTGGCTTAACACCGGAACCAGCAGGAGAGGCGAGGTCAACAAAGGTCAGCCTACTATGTGGAGACCTGCCTGGGTGTAGTGGCGTGAAAGACCATTCTGCGACCCCCACCCTGCAGATGTTGTCTGGGTGGGGCCCCACACTCGCATGCGTGTGTAGAGCAGGCAAACGGAGCCCTGGGAAGTAATATCTGCATGGAATGTAGGTCTGAGTTTGGGCCAGTACCGTTCAGAACAGATCTTCGTGCCAAGTCCTAGGAATTTGAGGGTTAGAAAAGGAGGAGGAGAAGATGTAACTGTGCTAAATTGTAGAACTTCAGGCTCCATCTGATTTCGATCTTTCAGCCTCCGCTGTCACTGGTGGTACTGGGATTCCTAGAGATGAATGTGACCTGCCATCCATTCACAGACATGGCTACTGATCCCTGAGTGGAAGAAGTTTGCCAACACCTGCTCTAGAGTAAGGACTTGTCCACCATAACTTGTGGATGCTACCCATTGATTTCTCACATACACGCTAACGGGTTCTGAGCTGTCTGTGACGGATCAGGAATGAGATCTTGGGGTACTGGTGGACAGGTCGATGAAAGTGTTGACCCAATGTGCGGCGGCTGTGAAGAAGGCCAATTCCATGTTCGGGATCATTAAAAAAGGGATTGAGAATAAAACGGCCAATATTATTATGCCGTTGTACAAATCGATGGTAAGGCCGCATCTGGAGTATTGCGTCTAGTTCTGGTCACCGCATCTCAAAAAAAAAAATAGTGGAACTGGAAAAGGTGCAGAAGAGAGTGACCAAAATGATTAGTGGGCTGGGGCATCTCCCTTATGAGGAAAGGCTACAGCGTTTGGGACTCTTCAGTCTAGAAAAAAGGCGGCTGAGGGGGGACATGATTGAGACGTATAAAATTATGCATGGGATGGAGAGAGTGGATAGAGAGAAGTTCTTTTCCCTCTCACACAACACTAGAACTAGGGGACATTCACTCAAATTGAGTGGAGGGAGTATTAAAACAGACAAAAGAAAATATTTCTTTACCCAGCGTGTACCGGTAATTGATTTGTGGAACTCCTTGCCATAGGATGTGGTGATGGCACCTGGCCTGGATGCCTTTTAAAAGGGGTTTGGACAGATTCATGGAGGAAAAGACCATCACAGGTTACAAGCCATAAGCAACCTCCTGGTTTTAGAAGTAGGTTTTCTCTGTGCCAGGTGCAGGGGAGTGGCAGCAGGAAACAGGTTATCTGGTTGGCTGTGTGCTCCCTGAGGCGTCTGGTGGGGCCACTGTGTGATACAGGAAGCTGGACTAGATGGGCCTTTGGCCTGATCCAGCAGGGCTCTTCTTATGTTCGTATGTTCTCCATATGCTGCTATATGAGCATAGAACTATGATGTATTTGGGCATGTTGTGGCAGGCAGTTGTTCAGAGGGTAATATTTATGACTCTGCTTGCTACAGTTCAAGTGGGATGTCTAGCCTCATTGTGAACATATTTGTCATTCTTTGCATTATTAGTATTAACACTTTTACTTTTATTTATACAGTATAAATATATCACTAGCCACATGCATGGCAGTTCCCTGTCTCACTTTTTCACAGCATACACACTATGACTAATTGACTATTCCATTTTGCCATTCAAGAGACACAGGGGAGGCACTTTATGATTTAGGAAGAACTGCATTGTCAAAGACAGAAATGCTCATTCTGTTAAGGTGGTTTGGGGAATGGATCCGGGTGTGAGCACAGCAGTACAGTATAAGGTGAGGGGATTACATATTCTTACTAAGAGTGTTATGAAATACTAGTGTGTTGGAAGCAACTAACAGGAAGTGGGGTCCCCTACTATGACCCTGTGTCCTCTGTAGAACCTGATACTGATTTTTGTTGCAGGGAAGACTGAGTTAGTTGATCTGATGGTCCATTCTCATCAACGTCTTTCTGATTTTCACTGGAAAATCTAGGATTGTGCCTGGTGTACTGGTCTCACTTTTTCACAGCATGCACACTATAGACTAATTGACTATTCCATTTTGCTGGAGGCACTACTCGGCTTGATGTGCCTGCCAACCCTAATATGCACACAAGTAAAAAACATGTGCGCCGTTTTCAAAGTTGTCTTGCGTTGTAGTTAGCAGCATGATCGGGAAAATCAATCCATTATTGTAGCTAATGTTCAGCTTAATACCGAATGGAATTTGAATACAACTGTGAAGTATACTGATAGCAGAGATACAACAGAAATGTGTTTGGTTTTTTCTGTATAAATGTCCTGTATTGGGGACAATTAATGAATTTGGATGCAATATCATGTTGAGTAAATATTATGGGATCATGTAAGTCTCGTGCTCCATTTATTTACTTCTTTACCTTCAAAGTGTCCTGACAGAGACAGGTATATACACAGATACACAATGCCCCTGGCAAGTGGATCTGTGGATACTTGCTCATACCTGTAAATAAGCCCGTCTTATGACAACATAACGGAAGAGCTCTCGCTACTCTTGTTTTCCATATTTGATTACTGGTCAGTTGGACAAAAAGCTTATTTGTTGGCAAATACAGACAACAACATCATGGAAAACGTTGACAAATGTGCAGTAATGGCTGCCAAGATGCATCGGACATTTTTAGTTGTCTCTTATGATGATGCAGAATTATTTTTAATGCATGTATATGTTTCTGAACATGGAAGAGGTGTGTGTGTGTGTGTGTGTGTGTGTGTGTGTGTACACACGGAATTTAGAAAATTGTATGGCCTCTGTTTGCATAACAATCTGCTATGTCTAACAATGTACTATAAAGGAGAACACTTACGGCGCAATCCACAGTAATTATAGGCCAGTGGAGCGAGCGCTCCTCCTGCCTAAGTCGCAAACGTGCCAGAAAGCATGTTTGTGACTCCTTGTGAGTAAGCAGTGCCAGCATGGAGGGCAGCACAGCTTACTGTGCCACTTACTTGGACCCGTGCTGTCCTCCGCAGGCGAGTGCTGCGCCAGTCGTTGTAGGGGCATGGGGAGGACGGGCAGGGGTGGCGAGGGAGGGGGTCATTGGCCAACCCAGGCTGGGAGGGGGCGGGGATATCGGTGCTGAGTTGCCCCGATATCCTATGCCCTGTCACAGCACGGACCGGCCTTACACAGCCTCCCTGGTTGTGCACCAGCTAAAGAGGTGGCGCGCATCCGAAAAGGCCCATTGTGGCCCGCACTGCTTACACCAGAGCCCTTGAGGTGAGCCCGGGCTGCACCAGTGCAGGCCGCAATGGACTTAGGATGCAGTGGCCAACCACTTTAGGCCTTTAGGCCAGCCACACATAGTTGCGCAGGTTAGGGCTGCCCGTTATTTAAAAGTAAACCTGATGTCTATATTTTTCAGAGGAGCCTTACTTCTGAAAAAGTCATTCACAGTCCAATCCTAACCAACTTCCCAGTGCAGATGCAGCCATGCCAACGGGGCATGCACTGCATTCTGCAGTGGGGGGGGGGAGTCACAGAGGCCTCCTCAAAGTAAGGGAATGTTTGTTCCCTTAACTCGGGGGTGCATTAGGGCTGTATTGGTGCCAGAAAGTTGGTTAGGATTGGACTGTCAATTACGTTGACACATTTAATCAAATTAAACTAAATAGGAAGATATGGTGAATAAGCATACCAATCTGCATGGGCGTCGACAGGGGGAAGCGCGGGGGCGGGCCACCAGGGGGTGTCGCGTGCATAGGGGTGACGCGTGACCCCCCCACTTACAGTTTGTCGGTGGAGCTGGGCCCGCCTGCCCGCCCTTGCGTCCGTTTGGCTCTGAAATGAGCCGAAAATGGCGCGGGGGGTGTTCCGGGCATGCGCGTGACGTCACGCGCGGGGCGGGGGCGCTTCCTTAAGGGTGACGCGCACACCCTCTCCCCGGTGACGCACGTCCTGGTGACGCGCCTGCCAATCTGATGTAGACTTCTGTGTGTGTGTGCGCGCGCGTGTTGCCTATACTTTATGCATAGTAAGTAATCTTTTTGATGATATTCAATTTTGATGCATGTGTATTTGTTTTGCTTGCAGTACAGTGCTGTGGATACAAATCCTCTATCTATCTATGTTATGCAACCATTATGGGACAGAATTGTGAAGGTAAGAATCTTACTGTATGCGAGGACAGTTAAATAATGTTTCGCATAGAATTTCATAGCATCCTTTAACTTGGATGTACTGGTAATTTAGCAACAACTAATAAATAAGCATGAATATGCTAAGTCCCCAGCATATGTACCGGATCTATTCCAGAGATCTGTCCAGAAGTTATAATATACGTATCTCAAAACAGCTGACACTTGCTGGCCCAGCACTATCACGTCTGTGTGAAAGCACCACAAAGGAGTTATGAATTCACGGAACCAATGTACAGTATAAAAATAATCATTATAACTATTGTTGAAATGACATGATTATTTTCACAGCTAAACATCTTGTAAATATTCTTCCAACATAGACCTTTCAAGTAGCTCAGGGTCTAGGAAGAATTTGGGAGAAGAAAGGGTACAGATGGGAAGGTGTGGGTTGGTAGGAATGAAACTGGAGAGTCTCCTTCTCCCTTTAATTATGGCAAGGACCCATAAACCACACAACCCAATCCTATCCTCCCCCCCCCCACTGGTGTAGCCTTGCTGAAACGTTGTGCACTGTATCCAGTGGGGGGCAGAGTGGGATGCTTTGGAGGCCTCTTATAGACTTATACACGAGTATATATGGCACATACTGTATTGTAGTGTGCACTGCATGCTGGGGGGCACTAGACGGCCCATAAGAGGTAAGTAAAAAAGTTTTACTTGCCTCTTTGTAAGTCACATGGTCTCCATTGGGTCTCCTTTAACCTATTCCAGCTCTTTTGCTGGCAACAGTCCAAGGAGACTCTTGGGGGCAAGTCCGGGCAGGGAAGAAGGGATAGGATCTTGGCTGCCGTATGGCTGCCGCTGAGATCCTCCTTCTTTCACCCCCACACTGCCCTGGCCCATTCCCAGCCCTAATCCACCCACTATCCTGCTGCTGTTGGCCCATGCACAGCCTCCAGCCATTTGCCCTGGCAGCCATGACCCACCAAACAGCAAAGTTGCTTTCCCATTATCAGCCCAGGACTTATGCTGATGGATCGCAAGATCTGTCAGCATAAGACCCTGACAGGATTGGACTGTATTAAAGGGACTTTCGTTATCCATTGCACTCTTCTTCTTTTTTTGTCTTTTAGAGCTTTAATTTAAGATATTGAAAACCATTGCTAGTGCTATTTGTTTTTCCTATAATAAATTATAAGTAAGCCATGTCTGCTCATTGGGGATCCTTGCTCCAGGGAGCAGGAATTTTCCTTTAAGAAGATGATGTAAGCCTTTAACCTTGATCACTTAAAAGGATGCCGTTCCTGATGTGCAAAATAATCTGAAGATGTTACTTACAAAAAAAATGCTTTTGCTGAGAGATACTGAGGTTGGAGAAAAGCCATAGCTAATAACCCTCAACATAAATCTGTACGCCTGCATTGATCTTGAAGAAAGTAACAGCATATAACTCCTTCATGGATCATTGCCTTGTCGTGGCGAAGGGGCTTGCGTAACTCAATGAAGCCATGAGCTATGCCGTGCAGGGACACCCAAGACGGACAGGTCGTAGCAGAGAGTTCTGACTAAAAGTGATCCACTGGAGAAGGAAATGGCAACCCACTCCAGTAACCTTGCCAAGAAAATCCCATGAACAGTACCAAAAGGCTAAAAGATATGACGCCGGAAGATGAGCCCCTCAGGTCGGAAGGTGTCCAATATGCTACTGAGGAAGAGCGGAGGACTATTCCAAGTAGACCCAGAAAGAGTGAAGCGGCTGGGCCAAAGCCAATAGGACGTCCAGCTGTGGATGTGTCTGAGGTTGAAAGGAAAATCCAATGCTGCAAGGAGCAATACTGCTTAGGAACATGGAATGTGAGGTCTATGAATCAAGGCAAGCTGGATGTGGTCAAAAATGAGATGATAAGATTGAACATTGACATCTTGGGAATCAGCGAACTAAAATGGACGGGCATGGGCGAATTTAAGTCAGGTGACCATCATATCTACTACTGTGGGCATGAATCCCTTAGAAGAAATGGAGTAGCCCTCATAGTCAATAAAAGAGTGGGAAAGGCAGTACTGGGGTGCAACCTCAAAAACGACAGAATGATTTCAGTTCGAATCCAAGGCAAACCATTCAACATTACAGTAATCCAAGTGTATGCCCCAACCACTGATGCCAAAGAAGATGAAGTTGACCGGTTCTATGAAGACCTACAACACCTTCTAGAACTAGCACCCAAAAAAGATGTCCTTTACATTATAGGAGACTGGAATGCTAAAGTAGGAAATCAAGAAATAAACGGAACAACAGGCAAGTTTGGCCTTGGAGCGCAAAATGAAGCAGGGCAAAGGCTAACGGAGTTCTGTCAAGAGAACACGCTGGTCATAGCAAACACTCTTTTCCAACAACACAAGAGGCGACTCTACACATGGACATCACCAGATGGTCAATACCGAAACCAGATAGATTATGTGCTTTGCAACCAAAGATGGAGAAGCTCTATACAGTCAGTAAAAACAAGACCTGGAGCTGACTGTGGCTCAGATCATGAGCTTCTTATTGCAAAATTCAGACTTAAACTGAAGAATGTAGGGAACACCACTAGACCAGTCAGATATGACCTAAACCATATCCCTTATGAGTATACAGTGGAGGTGAAGAATAGATTTAGGGCATTAGACCTGGCAGACAGAGTGCCTGAAGAACTATGGACGGAAGTTCGTAACATTGTACAGGAGGCAGCAACTAAAACCATCCCAAAGAAAAAGAAATGCAAGAAAGCAAAGTGGCTGTCAGATGGGGCTTTACAAATAGCTGTGGAAAGAAGGGATGCAAAAAGCAAGGGTGAAAGGGAAAGATATAAACAACTGAATGCAGAGTTCCAGAGAATAGCAAGGAGAGATAAGAAGGCCTTCTTAAATGAACAATGCAAGGAAATCGAGGAAAACAACAGAATGGGGAGGACTAGAGATCTCTTCAAGAAAATTGGAGATATCAAGGGAACGTTTTGTGCAAAGATGGGCATGATAAAGGATAAAAAAGGCAAGGACCTAACAGAAGCAGAAGAGATTAAGAAGAGATGGCAAGAATACACAGAAGAACTATACAAGAAAGATCTGAATGTTCCTGATGACCACGCTGGTGTGGTCACTGACCCAGAGCCGGACATCCTAGAGAGTGAAGTCAAGTGGGCCTTAGGTAGCATTACTAACAACAAAGCTAGTGGAGATGATAATATCCCAGCTGAGCTATTTAAAATCCTAAATGATGATGCTGTGAAAGTGCTGCATTCAATATGCCAACAAATTTGGAAAACTCAGCAGTGGCCAAAGGATTGGAAAAGGTCAGTTTACGTTCCAATTCCAAAGAAGGGCAGTGCCAAAGAGTGTTCAAACTACCGTACAATTGCACTCATTTCACATGCTAGCAAGGTTATGCTCAAAATCCTACAAGCTAGGCTTCAGCAGTATGTGGACCGAGAACTACCGGACGTACAAGCTGGGTTTCGAAGAGGCAGAGGAACTAGAGATCAAATTGCCAACATGCGGTGGATCATGGAGAAAGCACGAGAGTTCCAAAAAAACACCTACTTCTGCTTCATTGACTACGCAAAAGCCTTTGATTGTGTGGATCACAACAAACTGTGGCAAATTCTTAAAGAGATGGGGGTACCAGACCACCTTACCTGTCTCCTGAGAAACCTGTATGCGGGTCAAGAAGCAACAGTTCGAACCGGTCATGGAACAACTGATTGGTTCAAAATTGGGAAGGGAGTACGGCAAGGCTGTATATTGTCACCCTGCTTATTTAACTTATATGCAGAGTACATTATGAGAAATGCAGGGCTGAATGAATCACAAGCCGGAATCAAGATTGCCGGGAGAAATATCAACAACTTCAGATATGCAGACGATACCACCCTAATGGCAGAAAGTGAAGAAGAACTAAAGAGCCTCTTGATGAGAGTGAAAGAGGAGAGTGCAAAAGTTGGCTTGAAACTCAACATTAATAAAACTAAGATCATGGCATCTGGTCCCATCAATTCCTGGCAAATAGAAGGGGCAGAAATGGAAGCAGTAACAGATTTTACTTTTCTGGGTTCCAAGATCACTGCAGACGGAGACAGCAGCCATGAAATTAAAAGACGCTTACTCCTTGGAAGGAAAGCTATGGCAAACTTAGACAGCATAATAAAAAGCAGAGATATCACCATGCCAACAAAAGTTCGTATAGTCAGGGCGATAGTGTTCCCAGTAGCAATGTATGGTTGCGAGAGTTGGACCATAAGGAAGGCTGAGCGCCGAAGAATAGATGCTTTTGAACTGTGGTGCTGGAGAAGACTCCTGAGAGTCCCTTGGACTGCTAGGAGATCAAATCAGTCAATTCTAAATGAAATCAAGCCTGACTGTTCCCTGGAAGGACAGGTACTAAGGCTGAAACTCAAATATTTTGGCCACCTAATGCGAAGAGAGGACTCTCTGGAGAAGACTCTGATGCTGGGAAAAATTGAAGGCAAAAGGAGAAGGGGAAGGCCAAGGATGAGATGGTTAGACAGCATCACCGATGCAACAAACATGAAAATGAGTGAACTCAGGAAGATAGTGGAGGACAGGAAGGCCTGGCGGGATATGGTTCATGGGATCACGAAGGGTCGGACACGACTTAACGACTGAACAACAACAACAACAGCATATAATCAATGAGTGCATCTTAGAAAATGATTTTAATAGTCGAGTAATAGTTGAATAAATAAGCATGCATATTGTCTATAGATTTATTTTTCACAGTTATAGATAGAATATTTAGGTTTTTTAAAGATTAGAGCAGGGTCCTTGTAATATATGGATGTAAACGAATATCTTTATAGTGAATCTTCCAGACTAGCCTACTTTAAATGCCTGTTCCTATAAGTCACAGTGGAAGGAAAAGTATTTGCTTACATCCTTACCCAATAAAAAAAAAACCTCTTACTCTTAATTATTTTAGGGTACAATACTGAGAGACACATGAATATTGCCAATAAGAGAAATAATATGTAGTGAGAAGTAAATACGTGATTTAACCACATTTACAGCACAATCCTATCCAGCTCCCCCACTGGTGCAGCCCCTTTCCCTTCCAAAGCCTCTCATTCTGCCCTGCCCCACTGGCTGCTGTACCCTATTAGGTGCAGAGCAGAGCTGGCCCAGCCATAATGCCAACTGAGGTGGTCATTTCTGGCTGCAAATGGGCAAAGGGTGCCACCTCTGTCTGCCCACTCTTCACTGCTGCTGCCCCTCCTTCCTGGATTAGAAAAGTAAGAGTGGAAGTGTGGAGGAGAGTGGTGGACTAGGGTAATTAATTACTGTTTATCTTTGCTGTCAGTTTTGTACTTGAGATGGTTACTTTAGAACAATTTCACAGAGGAAACAGTTATTCAGCTTTAGTACCAGTTGATGGTTGACTGATATCTGAACAGAGCCATTAGGGCTGAGCCAGTATAGGTTGGGCAAGGTGGAGAGAGGGTGATAATGACCAGTGTCAGTGACAGGCTTGGGATAGGCAAGGACCCCTGTCAATCCACTGTCTCCCACTGGTTGACCACCTGAGGCTGCCAGCACACTGTGCCTCATTAGCAGAGCAGCCATGGACCCGCCTAGAAATGTGACTGCCTCACCTAGCAAAAAACAAACAAAAAACACTGGATATGGCTCTGTGGTGGGGCAAGGAACAGTTAATACCCCACCCTATGCACCACTGTTAAGATGGGGTCCAAGAAACTGTCACTTTTCTGAGCCAGGATGGTGTAGTGGTTTGTGAGTCGGACTTAGACCTGGAAAATCCAGGTTCAAATCCCCGCTCAGCCACGAAGCTTCCTGGGTGACCTTGGGCCAGTCACTATCTCTCAGCCCCACCTACCTCACAGGGTTGTTGTGAGGACAAAAGGAGGGGAGGAAATATGTACACTGTGCTCTTTGGAGGAAGGGCGGTATAAAAATGTGAAAAATAAAAATAAATAAATAAATTCTACATGTCCTATTTGCCAAAATTTTACATTCATTTGGAGAAGAGGGAAATAATTTCTATTTTAGGTGTTTAGAAATACTATATTTGACGTTACTATATCCATGTATATTAAAGTTTCTACCTGGGTGATTAAGGGATTAAATAAAGAGCCTGCAGAAGCACTTATGGTATCAGGCACTAGGAACCCAGCCAATTTGCTGTCGACTCTTGTCTGTTACGCACTGAACATCCACACTGTGGTGCTGCAGCAGACGTTTTGGGAGCTTTCTTCTGTATAAACAGTACGAGAACTGTTTTTGTGACAAATTAGCTTTTTTAAAAAATATGCAGACTAATGTTTATTCCAGTTCTCAAATGTAATTTTTCTTTTTCCTTTTTTTTAATCTGCAGATAGTGCCCTTGTGGATTGCTCCTAATCTATTAACCTTCACTGGATTTGTGATTATTTTAATTCATTATTTTTTACTGTCCTTTTATGACTGGGACTACACTGCAGGTAACAATTTGTTTCTTATAGCTCACTCCTCTTGCCAATATGACACATGCAGACAGAGGGAGGGAGGGAGGGAGGGAGAGAGGAGGCACTTTAAACAAGATTATATTGCAGCTGCTGCTTTCTCCAAGTTAACATCACAGCAGCTTATATTGCTCTTTTTTTCACCTGACGAAGTTCATAGAATTGAATGAAACGTAGTGATCCGAGGTCTTTGTGTTTTTAAAACTTTTTTTTAACTTGTTAATTGTTTTTAACCTATTTAAAAAAACTGTGTTTAACTTTTTAGTGGTTTTTGGCCAGTTTTTAAAACATAAATATTTTTTTCTGGAGTTTTTTACATGGCTTTTTATCCTGTATGTGAATCGCGACCTTTGTACGGAGGAGGCACTGTTTGTTTGTCCTCAGTGAGGTTGTGGTGGGCCTATATAGCATAGAGATGTAGACAGCAGAGCTATACTGGCAGCTCAGTGTGCTAGTAACTCTACTGCCTGTATACTGTGTTGTAGCACAAGCACCCTGATCAGTATGTGGCTATCGGTCACCAAAGACCATTCTTAAATTGGATGTGAATAAGCAGAGAAGTGACCCGTTCTGCCTCTGCACACACTCGCAGAGAAAAATGCAGGAGGTCCTGGATACAGAATCTTTGTAGCATCCACCATAAATAGTCCATTGGAAGATCAATGCTTTGGAAGATCAATACCTTGAGTTACAAAGGGCTCTTTGTTACTTGTTTTGGCACATGGATTTGAGAAATTAAAGGTCACTATTGTTCCAATGAAATTGGATGCAAAACACTTTCAGAGGTTAAACTACTGTGGTAGTTTCAATAAGATTTTAATGCTTAATGTATCAAATGTTTAAATAAGAAAGTTTTGAAATTTGATTATATTATAGTGTGTTGCATTTTTGTTAGAAGTTAATATTTCCCCTTCTGATTAACACAAAGTTTAACTGGTTAGAGCCCAATCCTGTGGGTTACTCGCCAAACCATACTGAACATAGTATTGGGCTCCCAGTTTAGGCACAGGGGGACCCCAGCCTCTTCTTCCACTGATAAGAACAATGGCACACACTTTTGCAAAATATAGTATAACCATATAAACTTGACAGTGTCAGCTCCATCCATAGGGAGTTGTCTTAATTTCCTGCACTCTTATTTTTAATTCCATTATTTTAATGTTTGGAGCTAAGGATCAAATGCATTACAGTATTTGCTGTCAGTAAAGGAAATTGCATTGTTTTTCAGAACTGATTTATGCTTCAGCATTTCCTAGGTCTGGTGCAGATCTATTCTTAACTGCAGTGCTGATGTTTTCTTATCTGTGGTTACGCAGTAATATGGAATCAAGCACTCTGTCCCCCAGCAGGTGCAAATTCACCTTCTCCACCTTAGCTGTGTTTATGTTGGTACTAATGTCAATTGAAGTTGAAGGCTATCCAGGGTTTCTGCTGAACTGGGATTTGAAAGCAAGGTTTAAAAATGCATTAAAATCTGCATGGGCCTATATAGAGATGAGACGGCTTAGGAAGACTGGGGAGGGGGAGAGTTGCATCCTCCATCCAGCTCTTCCCCCCCCCCCCCCCCAAATATGCTCTTGGATCTGCTGGAAAAAAATACAGATATTCCTTTTTTTCCCCAGGGCACTAATAGCAGCTTCAGGCTGGGGGGCAATTTAGATGGGGAAATGATGTGAGGGAAGGATTAACACTCCCTCCCCAAGCACTGTTGCCCCATTCAAAATCGGAGGAGTCACCTGCCATGGCTGCTTTAGAGTTTAAAAGAAAAAGAAAAGGAAGATCTGATGTTAGATCTCCTGCAGCATGTAAACAACTGCTTTGCATGCAGAAGGTCTTAAGTCCCATCCCTGACATCTCTGGATAGAGCTAAGGAAGATCCCTGTCTGAAGCCCTGGAAAGCCACTGCCAGGCCATGTAGGCAATACTGAGCTCGATGGACCAACGGTCTAACTCAGCATATGACAGCTTCGTAAGCCTCTTTCAGCCCCAAGCACTAGTCCTATGTTGTGGTTAAAATTTGCATCTGGCAAATCTCTGGAAGCTGAGTTGGAGAATGTGCACCTTTGCTGTAAAACTGATAACATACACAACTATTTTATGTGACATGTGTATACATGGTAAAGAACTGGTTTTAAGAGGCATACTATGAAAATGTGATGTCAGAATCAGCCCTTAAGGATGGATTGATTAAAAGATGCTAATTTTATGGAACGCTTTTCGAGGACGTATTTCCATTAACTTTTATTGTTTCATCTTCTTTTGGGCAGGTTCCAGTCCTGAGTTGATTCCAAGATGGGTTTGGGTTTTTGGTGCTTTTACCACCTTTTGTGCTTACGCTTTAGGTAAAGTATAGAAAACTTGCATAGCAAAACCCTGTGGATAGTTTTACCCAGGCCTACAGTAGTGTTGAGCGATTGAGATTGGCCCACAAGTTTAATCCAAGGCTAAGAGAATCCCTACATTTATTTAACCAGAGTTAACCATGAGCAGATGGAACAAAGAACCCACACTTGTGTGTGTGTGTGTGTGTGTGTGTGTGTGTGTGTGTGTGTTTAATTTTGCACAGAGGAGGGCAGCGTGAGGGAGCTCATGATTCTGTAGTCTGCTCCTGATCATATAACATGGGTGGTCCAAGCCAAAACTGTGCCGGTCTGCCAGCCCTGCCAGCACACGTCTTGGTGCTAATCCACCACATACCTCAGCCCCCACCAGCACATACCTCACCATCTTTGTTGTCCTCAGCTGCCAGTTTTTGTGGCTGGTGAGAAGGATTCTGGGAGCAGACACTCCTCTCTACTCTCAGCATTCTTGCAAGCCAGCTGCTTCGCAAGAAGCAATTGGGGAGGAAAGGGGGTGACAGTAGTGGCTCCAAATCTTCTCCTGAACACTTTCAGGAGGGCACTTGGAAAAAGATCAGAGTGGTGGAGCTATCAGAGGTGGCCTCTGCATCCTTCTCTCATGTGTTTCAAGGAGAGCATGTGAGAAGAGGATAGGGGAGCCAGGTAGACCTAACAAACAAGTAGTGGGCCTGGGGAAATGGTGAGTGGGTGTTGGCATTTCCTGCCAACCTTTGCTGCCTCCCCAAGTCTGCCACCAGAAGTGAGAGGTTCAACTGGTCTCATGGCTGCCCTTAAACCAGAGTAGTGTTGCATGTGCTCTGAGCCCAAAACAGTTAAGTGAACTTTTGGGGGCCCACTGAAACTTAGACAGCTAGATCAGTGCTTTAGAGAGAAGTATGGAGAGGATTGGGACCAGAAAAACTCAGGCAGACACAGGAAAATTTCGAACAATAAAGGACTCGTCAGAATTTGGGGAAAAGCAAGGAGTAAGAGGAACAAACAGCAGCACGTTCAGGGATACAAAGCACAGGATGGGCACAGCCAAACTTGAACTGCTGACCACCCTTCCTGAAAGCTCTTGCTTTTATTTATGGGGGTCTCTGGAGGCTGGAGGGCCGAGTGTTCAGACTGTTCTGCACTTGTAAGCAAAAAGGAGGCAAGACTAATAAGGTACAATTGTTATTTAATAAGCGATTCTCAATTAATAAGCAAATGTAGAGAAGCTGTGTTTCCAAATGTGACCATTACTTCTCTATGCATCATTTAGTGGAAAGAGATGCAATTTGCATCTAGCTAACTGCTGAATAAATTCTCAAAATGAAGACAACCAAAATGCATCCGGAATTTCCTATTAAATAATAACTGCACCATATTGGCCTTGCTTCTTGCATCTTCTCCACTGGCACTTTATTCTGTAGTGACTCTCTGCAGCCCGATCCTCTGTAACTTTAGAGTGTCACAAACGCGCCGTAAAGCGCATTAACTCATGATCTTAAATATCGGATTTTCTGTTGTTTGCCTGGTGCAACTTAAAGTCTATGGTGTGCTTTTTTTCCTGTTACTTTGTAGATTCGATAGATGGAAAGCATGCTCGAAGGACCCAGTCCAGTTCTCCTCTGGGAGAATTGTTTGATCATGGACTAGACAGCTGGGCTACCTCAGTTCTCGCGCTCTCCTTTTTTTCCATCTGTTCACGTGACAATGGGAAAGTTGGAGTTCCTGTCTCTACCATGTATTTATCATTAAGTGTCACCTTGCTAACTTTTATGCTTTCGCACTGGGAGAAGTATAACACAGGCGTCCTTTACCTTCCGTGGGGCTACGATATAAGCCAAGTGGTAAGCATGTCTGATGTTTTAAGAGCTAGAATTCTGGGTTGTTTGGTGGGGTGTGGATGTGTGTTTTAAAAGAGAGCATCAAACTATAAGGAACATATTGATTTAGGGTAAGCGTATTTGTTTTGTTTCGTCTAGCATTTGGGTGATGGGTTGTGGTCTGCCTCCTGTGTCTCAAGATGCTCTGCCATGCTGCTTCTCTGCTCCATACTGTCCCCCCCCCCCGTGGATTTTATTGTTTTTAAATTTAGTTATGTATTGTTTAAACTTATTTTATGTATTATTTTAAATTATATATTTTAACTTTTGTTGTAAGCCGCCTTGGGCATTTGCCTTCGGCATAGGATAAGGCGGGGTATAAATGTTTTAAATAATAAATAAATAACTATATGGGTTATATAGGTGTGTATGAATATACAGTATATTAGAAGTACTGAAGAAAATACTGCTCTGGACAGAACAACAGCATGTTCAAACAAATCATTAACAATAAAGGTCCACTTCCATATAGGAAACAATGCCTGCAGCAACGATAAAAGTCAGAAGCTGTAAAGGAGACTGTCATTTAGCTGCATTTGATTTGTAGCACTCTCTGAAACGATTATGTTATCTGAAACTGTCAACATTGCAATGACTCCCCTGATGTTAGCTTCTGGTATGTTATGAGTATTACTAGATGTAACATTTACTAAAATGCCATCATAATTACTGTGCTATAAATAAAGCACTGCAATCGTGCAAGCATTGGAACTCCCATTTGGTATATTGCACTCCATGTGTAATTGGAGACATACTTTATTTATAAAACAATTGGAGTTTGTTACAAAGCTCATACATGCATAAAAATGTTGTATTTGCTTATTTGATATTAGTGTATTTATCGGCGTATAACATGCACTTTTTTCTCTAAACTATAGACCTCAAAAACTAGGTGCGTGTTATGCGCCGAAGCTGCCTCCTGATGCCCCCCTCCGGCGGGTTTTTAACCTTTTCCGTGGTGTTTGGCCACTTACCATATTGTTGTTGCCGCTTGCCACCAGTACTCTTCATCCTGCGGGCCAGCTGCATCGTGACCCATCAGGACTGCCCCCACTCAGCAGCACCTGCGTCACTCGGACAGCTTGCTACAAGCTCTCCGGAAACATCAAGCTCTCTGGAAATTGCAACGTTTTAGGATTTATTTTTCAGACAACATAAGTGGGCTTCACCCCCTTGCTAGCTTACTTAAATTTGCTTCTGCGAATAAAATAAAAGCAGCTTGTTCTTTTCTTTTAGGTTTTAGTAGGCCTGTACTTGCTGACTGCTACTTTGGGGGTAGAAGTTTGGCACAGACCTTTCATATTTGGTTACTATCTCACAGAGACATTAATAATACTACTTATAGGTAAGCAACCTATATTATTACATTGCCTATTTGAACACTATTGGCAAACTACTGTTCTTTCATACTGTTTTATTGTTGCTGAAGGTAAAGAAATTGTAGAGCCTAGTTTATTTCAATATGTAAGAGTTAACCTGATTTACAGCCCAGTTCTATGCTGGCCTTACACTAGCAGATCTCGCGATCCACTAACATAAAGTCGGGGCTGTTGGTGGTGCTGCTGCTCCGTTGTTCTGCGGCCTGATACTGATGGCGCTAGAACTAGCAAGCCCTGTGCCAGCACAGCAGGCTGCACAACCTCCACCGTTACAGGTAGGTCAGCAGTGGGGATGAATAGGAACGATGATCAGTCCAGGGGTGGGAGGGGGTGGATCTCGGCTGAAGCCATGCATGCCAGATCTAATCCCCTTTACTAGTCTGGACCTGCCAAAGGTGGTGTAGTACCATCTTTGGCAAAGGTACTAGTCTGGGCCTGCCAAAGAGCTGGCATAGGTCTGAGGAGATTCATTGGGGACCAGGCAGCTTACGGGGAGGTAAAGTAAAAAATGTCTAAATACACATGTAGATTTTCATGGCTAGTTGTAATGTTCAGAGAAACAATATTTATGGGATTTTCTGCCATGTGATTCAGATCTTAATATAGAGGATATAAAAAAAAAATTACTTCCTCTATATTAAGATCTGAATCACATGGCGGAAAATCCCATAAATATTGTTTCTCTGAACATAAAAAATGTCTACTTACCTCTCCCATCCAGCCCGCCCATAGCATGCAGTAGATGCTTCGTTGTCAGCGCTGCATGCTCTGGGCTGGCTGAGGATAGGATTGAGCCTTTATTTCCTGTTTTCTAAATTTCTGAGATGAGTCAAATTATTCGCATGAGTCTCGAACGTTATGGTCCTATCCACAATTACCTTGGAGTAAGTCCAATTGTATTCAGTAGGATCAGGCTGCATATTGTCTAGTTTGAAGAAAAAACATGTTGAGGAGGGATGTAATACAGACTCGGAATCCAGGCCTAATTGGATTATGAGGGATCTACTAGATCAAGGGGGAGGTAGGAAAACTGAGGAGGGGGAAATTGGAGAGATGATGGATGTCTTCTATACAAGGTAGTTGCCATCACCACATCTTGTGGCAATAAATTCACAGACTAATTGAGTTGTGGTTCCCCATCTCCCCCCCCCAGCAAATCGAAAGAGGGAGGTGAAGGAGGGGGACAAAATCCCTGAGGAAACCTCCCAGCAGGTTCCCCCCCCCCCCAGCATTACCCCAGCGGTCATTTTGGTTCTTGTAAGTTGACACCAAATGAAACTGAGGCAATGCACAATTAGTCTGTGAATTTATTGCCACAAGATGTGGTGATGGCACCTACCTTGAATAGCTTTAAAAGTGAGGCTTCGCGACCCCATTGGGGTCCTGACCCCAAGGTTGAAGAACAGTGCTCTGGAGAATGAATGTAAATTAAAGATGGCTGTATTTTATGACCACTAGTTTTCAACGATAAAAATATTCTTTATGAAACAACAAAGAGTCTTAAAGACTAACATTTCCAGCATAAATGCAGTCTACTTCATCAGACACATCAGGTTCTTTGAGAAGTTAAATCCAATTTGCTGAAATATTATTTCCAGCCTCCTCTAAAGCCTCCATGTTTTTTTTTAACCAACCCTGCCCAACTTCCTTTCATTATATTGTTGGGAAAACTGTAAGTCATCTTGGCAGGGACTATGTTGCCTTTTTGTTTTTGTAGTGTATCACAATTGGTATCAATAGTATTTATTTATTTATTTATTTATTTATTTTTCACATTTTTATACCGCCCTTCCTCCAAGGAGCTCAGAGTGGTGTACATATTTCCTCCCCTCCTTTTTGTCCTCACAACAACCCTGTGAGGTAGGTGGGGCTGAGAGATAGTGACTGGCCCAAGGTCACCCAGGAAGCTTCGTGGCTGAGCGGGGATTTGAACCTGGATCTTCCAGGTCTAAGTCCGACTCCCAAGCCACTACACCATCCTGGCTCCCTGTGAAATTATATGTCATGTGTGTAAAAAATGCACATTGAATGTTCAGTAGGGGTGATGATGAGGTATAGAAGCTAAGCTGTATTGATGAAGAGAGCACAGGTACTTGGGAAATATGAGATTTAATTGATAAAGAGGCACAGTGCATATGAAATGGTCCTGCTAAGCGATCCGAATAGTACATGAAGTGCAATGTCTTTGCCAACAGCTGTATTGCTTTCTGCTTGTAATTGAGACATGGCAATCAGCTTTATGAGAAAAGTAACAACTCTTGTGCTTACTAAACTATGGATGAAGCTTTAGTTCACACTCTTCAGCATGTTAAGATGTGTTAAGGCTTTAAAACAAACTCCACAAATCATCTTAACAACCCCAGGCACCAATCTTCCTCTTTTCATTTGAATTCCATCAAAATCAACCTCCTCCAGGCAAAATCTCTATCTGCTATTATTTAAGAATTACAGCACAGAGTTTCAGGTTCAGTGGTGCTCAGCAAAAGGATGTGAATAATTCTTGAAAGCAGGAAAATGTGGCATTCCTTCTATTGGTATTCCAGATTTGATTTGTTTAAAAATCAAGGGAGGCCATTAAAGCACCCTCTTTGCATGTTGGTTGTTGTTCAGTCGTTAAGTCGTGTCCGACCCTTCGTGATCCCATGAACCACATCCCGCCAGGCCTTCCTGTCCTCCACTATCTTCCTGAGTTAGCTCATTTTCATGTTTGTTGCATCGGTGATGCTGTGTAACCATCTCATCCTTTGCCTTTCCCTTCTCCTTTTGCCTTCAATCTTTCCCAGCATCAGAGTCTTCTCCAGAGAGTCCTCTCTTCGCATTAGGTGGCCAAAATATTTGAGTTTCAGCCTCAGTACCTGTCCTTCCAGGGAACAGTCAGGCTTGATTTCATTTAGGATTGACTGATTTGATCTCCTAGCAGTCCAAGGGACTCTCAGGAGTCTTCTCCAGCACCACAGTTCGAAAGCATCTATTCTTCGGCGCTCAGCCTTCCTTATGGTCCAACTCTCGCAACCATACATTGCTACTGGGAACACCATCACCCTGACTATGCGAACTTTTGTTTCTTGAAAGCAGGACATCAAAGTCCAATATTTAATTTTAAGTTGTAATCAAATCATGAATAAGAATTTAATCATATTATTCTGAGCAAGGCAAACAGATGACCATTTTCTTAGACTTTGTCATTCCAAAAGGACACAAACTCCAGTACATCAGTACAGGCCATACAATTCAATTTGAAAACACCTCAAGCCTCAGAACAGAAAACAACGTACGCATGCTCCGAAATATGGAAGCAATTGAGATAAGTAAAAGACCCATTAGTCATCTGATTAATAAACAACAAGATCTCAGTTTCGTCAACAAAATTTGGTTTCCCATCATCCGTAATAAGACAATGTTACATCAGAAAAATAAAAAAGAGGATGGAGGAGTAATACAATCAGAATCAGATGGATAATTGAACAATATGAAAACTTAATACCATCCGTTCAAGGATATAAACATCTTCCTCTAATAAGCTATATATAGAAAAAACATGGTTCGTCCCCCATGAAGGAAAGACTCTTTGTTTCCTGTACTATAGAACTTGCAACAATGCTGTGAGATTGTACCATTCTCAAGTGTAAGTGCTGCAAGAATGACAGGTCTGCAGGAGAGTTGGAGCCTCACCTGAAGGTTAATTGATTATTTCCACAGCCTTTGTGCTGCTAACTAACAAAGTTCCTGCACTTTCCAGGTATAAAAGAACTGCAGTGTGACTCGTATGGCTAACACCTTTAATCTTTGGATTTATTCCTAGAAAATGTTTCTTGTTTTAGAAGCGAAACGTCGGAATATTTTTAGCTTCAGGTTTTAATTGTTTCTTATCTGTACGTGGGGATCTTTGTAAAACCACGACAGTTTTGAATAAATTTTTACTTCAGCTGGAATTAGAATTTTACACATGGCTTGTTTACCCGTGAACCTTGGAAACCAGAAGATAATAGCGGGCCATGAAAGCCTCAGAGCTATTGAAACATTTTGAAATCAGACTTTTAAGTTCTTGGTGCATTATTTGGCATAGGACCATCAAAATAAAAAAGGTAGTTCTGAAAAGCAATGCTTGTTGTTGCTTCCTGAGACAACTGCTTCAGTTGGCCTCATGGATGGGCTAGTCCAAAAGGGAGGGAAGGAAGAAGGTGTTGCCCTAAAAAAGCCAAGGTAAAGCTCTGGATCTTTAGGAGCCAGCTGAAGGAAGATAATGAAGAGGTCAAATAATGGCCAGAAGAGAGGCCATGTGGGAAACGACCTTTTCAGCTATAAACATTCTCTCTGCATGACTAGTGTGTGTTAGGCTAGCCAAATTCCCATCCAACACTGTCATGAATAGTGAGCATTTCTCGTGCACAATCCCCACTGCAAACTGTTTAACTCCCATCAGTGTTTCCACAATTCCTTATGCTCGTGGTCTGTGGACATAAGCGGAGGACAGCAGACAAATGAGCCTTATTGGTGCTGTAGTTGTCATATTAGTCCTATCAAACATTTTGTCCCCTTAGTCGGTTACATCAGCATCTTGTGTGATCATCATGGCTTTGGGTAAAAAAAAGGAAAACAAAGCAGTGCTTAAAAGACCCTCATATTTTTTATGATGGTTTCCCAGACTCCCCTTGGGAGCCATTAAATACTAATTGGACATCACTTAGCTGTTCGGCGGCATTTATTAGTCGCTGCTGATTATTTGACAGTGACCCTTTTGTTACTGCGATCAATACTTGGCAGAAGAATCTGAGTGCAAAGTTTTGTAAAATTGTGCACTTAAGAAGTCCAGTAGATACTCTTGCAAATTGGAGTTTAGCTCCTGCTTTTCCTAATAACAAGAACTGAAATGCTGAGGGGATTTGTATGAGTCTTCAGCTGTAGCAGTGAAAATTGTACTTTTTAAAAAAATACTTTGGTTACATCTGGATTAACTTCTGAATCAAGACTGCTCCCCCCTTCGGGGAGAAAGGTGGGATAAAAATACTGTAAATAAATAAAATAAATTGCTCAGTGAATTCATATCCAAAAGTATGCATTTGGTAACATCTGAGATGAAAGATAGTGTATTTTCTACCCAGTGGCGTTCCTGGAGGGGGTGTGGCACCATAAGTGGTTGCAAACCGGTGTAACGCGATCCCTCCCACTTGCCCCAGGAGCTATTCAGGTGGTGAAGGCAACGTTGGCCACATTACACCAGTTTGCAAGGCGTATTACACCGGTTTGCGTGGCACGTTACACCAGTTCATGTTACATCGTAAAGGTCGCATTACACCAGTTTGCAAGGAGTGGTGCAGCACCTTGCGCCACTTATGGTGCCACACCCCCTCCAGGAACGCCGCTGTTTCTACCCTGGCATGTTAGAAAGAAACCTCTTCAGGTTTTAAAAAAATGCTCTCTTATTTTTGCATATTGGAGCATGATGGAATGTGGGGAACAGGCTGAGGGATGCGGGGAGGGGACTGAGTAGCTCTGATCATGGAGTACACCAGTCTGCATTGCCCCCTTTCTTCATTCTCTTTCCCACTAGGCCAGTGGAGACTAGGGAAAGCAGTGCAACTGTGAAAATCCACAGAGCTTCTGTACTTTTCCTGACTTTCTCCTCAGAGGCAATGTAAGAGGCACTGCTGCTTAGACTCGAGTGTCACTGAAAGCTGCTGTAGGCAATACCATTGCCTAGCCCTAGGAGAAAGTTATTGAATGCAGAACTGACGCCTCTGACAGTGAGTGAAGCAGGAGGGGCCCCTACAGTGTTTTTCATTTGACAAGTACTGTACAGAGTCCTTTGTAACACCCTTCCTTTTGCATGACAGCAATGGTTGAAGATATGCTTGTTCACAAAAGTGTCACTGGCAAACTGCCTAATTGCCCAGAGCACCCTAGAACAAAAATGCACAGGAAAACTTGTTAATATGTCAGGGAAAGCTCAAGAAACTCCACCTGCTCTCATAAGAATATAGTAAGGATTTTGGCAAGCAGCCTCATTTTTAGAGGATGGTTGTGGTTGGCGTGTCCTTTCTGGCCAAAAGTGCACTGCATGTAAAGCACAATTGTTAGTAGCTAACAGTCTCCGACTGCTAATTTTAGCCTGAACTTCTATTTCTGCTCCTCTTGGTTGCTTTTCTTTTAACAAATTAAACTTTAGGATTGCAGCAGGAAATTTAGATTTTAACCTAAAGCATCATTACTGTGTCTCATCTCTGCCCTAATGAAATGCAGATGGTTCACTGCTGTATGTAATTCATGTTTTTTTTATTGCAAAGGGCCTCTGTCCTTAATAGAAACCATAACGAACTGCAATGCAGATTAACTACAAGCCATTCTGAGAGCAGCAAGCTTGCAAATGTACATGAAGGTTTTCAAAATGCTTGAATGCTTCTTCTTGCAAGAGATCGTCAAGATGTTAACTATGGGGAGCTGTTGTCTTTTTTTTTTAAGGGAAACAGAGGGGGAAATGAGGGAGTAGTAATAATGTTAAAATAATAAACAAAGTGAAGAGTGGCATCTGAAAAAGGTTCATCTTCTCAAGGCTTTTCAAACAAAGATGATTCAGTTTGTATATCCACCAGGCCTGTTCAGCATCAGTTTGTGAGCTGATTGTAACCCGCCCCCCTCCCTATTTGTAGCCTGTTGGAGCTATTCTAAATATCCATTGTTTCAGTCTTTCCAATGTCTTTGTGGGAATGTCCAAGGCTTTCTCATAGATCCATAGGTGTCCTCCCACCCTCATATCTACTTTTGATGCATGATTTGAGAAAGATGGACTATAACTGAGAGGGTGCTGCCAACCTCAACTCCCCTTTCCAGATAGCATTGTTGTTCTTTCTTTCCCTTTGCCTCTGCTTCTTCCCTCATTTGGTCCTTTTGGGATCTCCATCTTTGTTTGCTGCATCATTTATATACCCTTGGCTCGTCATTCTTCTTCTCCCCTTTTCTGCAGTTTTGTTCAGCTGGAGTCTGTCTCTTTAACCATGTTGTGGGCATCTTACAACATTTGGAGAAAGCTTATCCAGGCTTTGCACTGTGGCTCAGCTATGGTTCCAGGCAGTAGGTGTGTTGGTTGTTCCTTAACCCAGTATACCCACGTACATTCCATTCCTGACCTTTTGCTTCCGGAATTTGCTCTTTCTCAGGCAGCGCAATCCTCCGTAACTTTCGAATGGCGCCGTTCGAAAGTGTTGCAAACGTGCCGTAAAGCACGTTTGCAACTACATTCGAATAGGGGCCGCTGGTGCGGCTGGCAACCCTCAATCCAGTGCCAGATTGTCCCTGCGGCCGCCGAAGGCAGGTAAAGGATGCACTGTCGGGGGCGGTCCGGGCTGCAAGGGAGGGCAACCGTTGGCCGAGCCAGCCTGGAAGGCGCAGGGATGGCGGCCTTCATATCTTTGTCCCGTTCCCGGTGTGGCCATTACACGGCCTCTTTGGACTTATGCCAGCTCAATAACTGGCGGAAATCCAAGGAGGCCCATTGGCGCCTTCCCATGCTACACCAGGGGAAGGGGACAAACATCCCCTTTCTCTGAGGAGACTGCTGGGCCACTCACGATCAACCCAGAACGGGATAGGATCCAGCGGGCGGCCCTAGGGCCGCCCACGGATCTTTACACTGAATTGCGCTCTTAGTGTAAGTAAGGTATGCTATGCAGACAAGTAGAGCTGAAGCGTGGGTTGGGAATGGTATAATGACTGTTAATATGTCTCCTTTGAGTAGGGAAAACTGTTTTTCCATACACAGTGCTTAGCAGGAGTGTGTGTGTGTGTGTGTGTGTGTGTGTGTGTGTGTGTGTGTGTGTGTGTGTGTGTGTGTGTCTTTCAGATTTTTCTTTGGTTCTAGGGAAAGATTCCAGCTTCCCTTAACTGAAGTCTACT
This sequence comes from Plestiodon gilberti rubricaudatus, assembly GCA_026170595.1. NCBI lineage: Eukaryota > Metazoa > Chordata > Lepidosauria > Squamata > Scincidae > Plestiodon > Plestiodon gilberti. The sequence goes on from JANXHW010000004.1 coordinate 45,792,768, forward strand.
ATGAATCCCTCTCTTTCAGCTTTCAGGTACCTCTCTCACCAAGTACCTCAGAAAAATACACAGTACACATGAGATCCCCACCCAGTGCAGGGATCTCATTCTTGTGAAACATATCTTTTGCTTTTCTGTTCATTTTTCTTGATCTGCTAATCATTCAGTTAACTTGATTATTCTTTAATAAGACATTGGCGATCTGTGGTCAGGTGCTCATCTCTTTACGTTTTTGTAAAAATCAGCCATGCAGGAGTGCCCTCAGTGCAGACTGGGGGTTGCTTAGGCAGGGGAAAATTAACAGCCCCATCCAACGTAAATACCCATGCAGCGGCGCTGGCCCAGGTTACGCTGCATCCCGCAGGGGATTTTTGGCTGCTGGTGGCCGTCTCTGGATAAGGGGACATTTGTCCCCTTGCCCAGGGGTAAGCCCTAGCAGCTGCAACAGGTCAACTGGTGCAAGTCCGTGTTGATCCATGCACGCGGATCAGGCTTGGGAAGCAGGTTTGGATACAGAGTGCGCCGGTGCCGCCGATCCCACCCATCACAGCCCTATAAGTGTGTATATGGTTGCAGCCTAAGCCAAAGAAAGCTATTTTGTCAAGGCAGCGTGACCATAAAATCACCATGTATACATTTTCTCTTTCTAGTCTGCTGCATATTACTTTCCCTTCCACAGACGCTCTACAACATTCACATGTAAGTGTCTACGTAAGTACATGCTGCATCATCACCCTGCTTAAGTCATTGTGCTGCTTACTTTACCTTGTAAAGAGTTCAATTTAAATGTTCCAACATGTTGTGTTTGCTTCAGCCAGCAACTTGTCTTAAATGCATTACTCTATTTGTCGCCTATCCAGTTTGCACAAGCGTGAGGTGCTGGGTTTTCCCCCATTCTTTCTACTCCCCTTAATTCTTCAATTTTTTCCCTTCTGTACTTAACATGTCCTACCATATCACTTGGTTCTGTTCCATAATCAAAGCATTATAAAATGCTGTATTCAGGAGTTGTCCTGCATTAGAACATTGTTGAAAGCAAGGCTTTGCTTTTAATTACAAAGTAATGACTTTCCTCATTAGTACTGACTACAGCAAAGGGGGTGATTCCCACTTTGCCTTCTGTTCCTACTTCATCAGACTGTACCTGCTTCACTGAGACCCCAATCCTACTCCATTGAAAGGAATGGCAGTTTTCATATTGCTGCGTTTGGCAAGTTGATTACAATAATGATCAGCTTGACCTGCTTATGCAGGTGGCTCAAATACTTATTGGTGTAGTGTTCATCTCTTGTCACACTCTTGGTTGGAAGTGTATTAAGATAGCGGTGGGTACTTATTATTCCGGACATAGGCAGCAAAAAGTCCCTTTTTGTCAGATTACTTTAGTGGGAGAAACCAAGCTTTCATTTACATACAAAGAAGAACCAAAATTGGACCAAACATTTAAAACCCAAGTTCTCCAAATCCTGGATGAGATGAGCGATCATAGGATAACTAGGGGAGTGTTTTATTGGCTTTCTGAACTAATAAACTTATATGGCTTGGGGCCATGCTACCTGAAGGAACACTGTCACCATATGAACCTTTTGTCATTTTCTTGGGCCCGTCTGGCCTACTACTTATGTACATTCATTTGATGGTGACCAGAGACAAGCCGCCTTTGGTGGTGGCTCTGTACCTACGGGATGCTTTACCTGAGGAGGTCTGTCAGGCCCCACAGAGCCCACCTTTAAGTGCTCCCTTAGAATACATTGGTTTCATCTTGCGTTTAACTTATTTTAGCTTGATATTTTACTACTGATTTGAGTGAACTGATTATATTTTTATCTGACAATGATTTGAGCTAATATGGTTATTTTACCTGACTATACTTGTCTGGTTTTTGTTTGTTGTTATGCTCAGAAGCCTCGCTAGATTGGTTAAGGGACCCCTGTTCTAGAGGGACTGTATGTGTTGAAAAATAGAAAGAGAAAAACATTGAAGGGGAGAAATACCATATAGCCAAAGGGCTGCACTTAGGAAAGAGAAAGATAGCTTATGATTATGGGGGACCACTAGCCAAGAGTTTGCCTACCCTGTTCTGCTGACACAAGTTGTATCTGAAGACCCAAGCTGCGTCGCTCAGGTTGAGGCAGCTGAGTAAGGCTCCCAGTCAGTGATCAGGAATATCATTCTGAGGGAAAAAGAGGGAAGTAGTGGAGGTGTCAATAAAGAGAACCAGCCAAGCATGCTGGAGTTATAGCTTGTGTGATTTCTACTTTATTTCAACTGCAGTGCCTTGGGGAAAAGGGGCAACGTGGTGCTTCAGAAGCAGATTAACTTGGTTCCAGAGGAATTTGGATTATGAATGGTTCTGTAGCTGAGCATCTAGGCTTGACACTTGGACGAGGGAGCAAGGGAGACCTGAGAAGGTATTCAGAGAAGACAGAAATAATGAAGGTAGGACAGGTGAAGAAGCAGAAGTTACCTTCTTGGCCCCTGTCTTTTGACTGAGAGTGTGTGAGGTGTTGTAGCACAATGGAGTAGTCCAACTGAAGGTTATGAGATGGACTTTCAAATTGCAGCTCCCTGGCCTGATCTTGTATATGCCTTTTTCCTCACAGACTAACATGTAGACTTTTATTTTCCTGAAGCTTGTTCTGGCCTCCTGTTGTTGTTTTCTAAAGTTGGATTGCAAGTTGAGTCTTTTGGATTGCAACTTGGCCTTTCGGGAGATAATTGGGTTAAAGCTGGAGCAACGGTTATTTTCTTAATTAAAAACAAAAAAGAATTTGTGCACTTTCCTTGCCTGTGGCAAGGGCAGGGCAAATTCACTCAGGGGGTTGGTATGGGATATTATTGGCTTGAGTCCATTGGAACACACAATGGCCTTGTTTTTGGTTTGCACAGAGTTTCTCCATATTGTAAGAGTTGTTCAGATACTTTGAGTGTGATCTGGAAGCTATAGCTGCTTTGGGGGAATTAGCCTAGTGGCTCCTATTCAGGCTTTGCTGGGTGATGATGATGGGGCCAGATCTTAGAGGCACCAGGGGGAAAAGACACTTTGAATCTGCCACAAGGCCTGGCCTTGACCGATATTTCAAATATGCAGCTAGGGTTACTCCATTGCCACAAGCACTGGGTGTCAATTCATAAGAGCTCAGAACAATGAGCTTTCTCTGTTTAAGGATGATGGCTAGAACGCAGGTGAAGGTAGATTTTGTGCAAGGGTGACCCAACACAAGAATTCCTCTTACAAACTACAGTACTCTGTGATCACAATGACAGTAAAGAGGCAATACTGTACCATCACTGTTGCAGTGTCATCCAGTGGAGCTCTGCCAAGTGGTATGTGGCCTCTTTCAATCTAGCCAAGAAGTAGATATTGTTGATCCCTCGGAAAACCTCTGTGCTTTATTTACAGAGCACATACATAAAGGATAAAATTATGTGTATTGATAGCAACTTGGACCCTGCAATCTCTGCAGTTCGGCCTCTGCATGTGTCTAGAGAGCACAGTGTTTTGAGATGCATTTCAAGCCTGAGGACATGAACAAGGTGCTTGGAGACTTGCAGCTATAAGTTTTTCTTGCCGCTGTTGTTTTATGCTATTTTTATGTTGTTCAAACTTTTTCAAAAACTGCCTGAGGAGCAGGATATAAACCCAGTTGGTTGGTTAATTTAATGTGGCTGTTAATAGGCTTCTTGGGCATTTCCACATATCGTAAAAGACTCAGTGGAAGAATATATGACTACAATGTCCTTTTGTTTTTGGACATAATTATGAACAAACATTCAATCATGTAGTCTCAAGCAGCCATGCAGTGGACAATAGAATAGTCATGCAGAATAAAAACGTTGTATAAATGGAATGCATTGCAGATTTTTCAAGTGCACTTTAATACTACTTTCATTTAAATACATGTAGTCAAATTTCTAAAGTTCTGCAAGATGCATTTTTTTAAAATCACATTTTGCATTCTTGGATGTTTTAGAAAGTGCATTCTTTATTTTTAAGGAGATTTGATGCTATTGAAATTGATACTTATATGCTTTACAAAGCCAAATATAGACACATGAATTATTGGCCAACGTGTTCAATGGGACATCATTAAACCAAAAGGCAGCGTGAAGCTGTATGTGGATAATAGAACCAACAGTATATTGGATGCAATAAACAGCATTAACTGTGATTGCAAAAGCACCTTTTCCAGCTGCTGTGCTCATGATGAGCTGCCCAGCTCAGACAAATTTATCTCACGCAACCATACAGTTGAGGTTAAAAAAAAAAGGCTGACTTGCACATGTGAATTGACCTGAAACAAGTGTTTACCTGTTGTAGGATGACAGTTATAGAAGATGCATCCATAACTTGCTGAGTTTTACGTTTTGTTGATACCGGTAGTTTCTGTCTTTACCTATTTATTTCTATCTAACCCTATCTCTGTTCCAAAATTGAATTTACCCCCCCCCCAAAAAAAAAACACCTTTAGAGATACATTTTCTTCAACAATAATTTGCAAAGAGATCAGCAAAAATATTTAGTGACCATTGCCCTAGACTTGCACCTCTGTCTATGAAGCTGCTGCAGATGAATGATGATGCATTATTCCAACAAACTATTTATTTATTTGCAGAGCATATGTAAAGAAAACACTGCGGAAAGAGTCATTGTATGAAGGACTCCTGCCACTGTTCTCTCCTGTGCTACTTGTTGCACTCCTTACCACCTGGGAATCTCTGTCTCCATGTAAAATATTAGAGAAACAGACCAGACTGTTTTTATGGATGACTGGAGTTACTTTCTCAAATGTTATGGTAAGTATTCTTGTGTCTCTGGCACTAGGCATAACTCTTTAAAAGGTACTGTCAGAGTCAAGAAAGGGACTGTCAGGGACTGTATGCTAATCTAGGGCAGTAGTGCCTAGTGATTAGCTTGCTCATTCCCTTCCTGCTCCCTTCTCTCCCTTGTTTGAACACACACCTAAAAAGCCTTGGTAGATTGAATCCGTTGCCACCAGCCCAGGAGATCAGGCTAGCCAGAGGAGCTCCCTGGGCAGAACCCCCCTCCTAGAACAATACTGAACCTCAGGGGTCTCTATCAAAATCACTCTCACAGTAGCGCTTGCAGAGCAAGGAGATGTGACAATGCACTGTACTAATGCACCGTGCTCACACATGAAACTCCCACGCTAGCCGCTAGCGACGCCCAGCCCGTTCTTCCCACTGCGTTGCAATGCAGAGGGGAGTTGAAGGAACAGTGTGCCACCTTGCTCCGAAGCTGCCCCTTCTCCATAGGCAGTTTCCCAGGAGACCCACACAAGGCAGCAAGTCACACGGCTCGTGCTATCGCATCGAACTCTTGGCTGCCTCCTGCTCAGAGGAAAGATATGGAATTTGCTTTTCCCCAACTTACCCCCTCCCTCGGCTCTTGATGGTTTGCTCCACTCCACATTGAAATGCAGAAGGGGTGGGGCGGGGGGATGCTGCTCACACACAACAGGCTTGAATTGGCCTCGGCAGTATAACGGAGCAGACAGGGCTGGGAAAGCAGCTTGTGTTGACGCCGGCTATTACAGAAAAATGACTTGGAAAGGAAAGTCTTTAGCCCCCACAAGTGCAAGTCAAGTGCGAGTTAGTCCCAAGTTGTTTTTCCAGGAGTAAGAGTCAAGTGAGAGTCCTGTGTGTTGCGAGTGCGAGTCAAGTCGGGTCCTTTTGTGTCCGAGTGCAAGTAAGGAAAAAAATGACTGTCACACTTGTGACTTGAGTCATTTGACTCGGGTCCCCATCCCTGGTAGGGAGTTCGTACAAGTCTCAATGGTAACAAAAACTCTAGTGATGTAATGTTAGTATATAAGTATAGCTTTGTGACAAAACAGCACCTATTAAAGTGGTGTCCTCTTTATATTAGCAGTGGGAGAACTGTCCCTCTTCACCCAAGCATGGCTTCTTTTCCAGTGGCTGTTGCTGGTGTCTCTTCTGCATTGATTTATTTTGTTATGTAAACTGCTTTTGTGAACTACTTTTTGGTGAAAAGCAGTATAGAAATATTAATAATGAACTGAAATATTTCATTATTATTAAGAAGCTGCACTGAGAATTAAGTGGGAAGAATTATTAAGAAGCTGCATTAAGAGCTGCACTGAAAATATATCCAGTATATATATGCATTAAGAGCTGCACTGAAAATAAGCAGTACTGCTAGCGAGACTAATTGATAAGTTCAAGACTTACTGTTACTTACACAGCTCTTTAATAATAAAACTCTAGAGCAGTGTTTCTCAAACTGTGGGTCGGGACCCACTTGGTGGGGCCCAGGTGCTCTTTACTTTAACTAAATGTATTTATTTATTGTTTAGATCACACTTTTTTAAAGTCTTTTAAAGCTAGCTGGGTCCCGATATAGTGTCATTTTAAAAAGTGGGTCCCAGTGCTAAAAGGTTTGAGAACCACTGCTTAGGGGTGTGTGTGTGTGTGTGTGTGTGTGTGTGTGTGTGTGTGTGTGTGTGTGTGTGTGTGGAAACAATACACTCTATAAACACACACACCCCTTAAACACGCACACCCCTTCAGCATATTCCCTCTGGTAAAAATGAAGCTGAATTGACAAGGGTGGAAAGCTATACTGACTCCTGTAAATGAGAGGAGCTGCAGGTTGTGCGGGGGCCTGGTTTTGAACTTTGACTCAAGCGACAGCTGTGGCCATCTGCTTCTAGGAAATGCAGACCTCGCCCCTGTAAATACATGGCCTGGGCACTGCAGCCAAAGACAGCAGCACTGTGTGTTCTAGAAGCGGCTTGCTTTGAAGAACATCTGAAAGTTGCAACGGGCCAAAATACAGCAGCTGGACTACTGATTGGCACTAGCTAAAGAGAACATACAACTCTAGATTTCAAGCAATTGCACTGGCTACCCCTGAGTTTGGGCTCAAGCCAAAGTGTTGGTTCTAACCTTTAAAGCCGTAAATCGTCTTGGCCCTGGATATATAGGAGAAGCCCTATGTACTCCATTCCTGAATATTTGTAGGATGAGGCCTGGTATGATAGCAGGCAGGACTACTCCCAAGTGGTCACAGCGCATCTTCCATTGTGGCACCCACTTGTGGGTCATTAATTTGATGACCCACAAGTGATCAGGAGGCTGATCAAGGCCTTCATTTTTAGAACCAGTTTATTGGGGCTGGTTTTATGCTTTAGAGCAGCTGCTTTTTATCTTGTTTGTTTTTAGTTCAGCTATTCTGCTTTATAATTTTGTTGTGTGCATTATCCTATCTTGCAAGCTACTGGGGAGAATGTTTTGACCAGGAACCAGTATAAATGAAAATGAAATAAAAGTCAACAGGAGTCTTCAGCTACTCTTAACAGTAAGAAGAAATTTTAAAAGTTCATAATATAGGCAAAATGATCTAATATCTCCGCATAAGACTCACTACAGTTTGGGTGTCCTGCAAAAGCATCATTATACAGTATTACCTTTCAACTATATTTAAAATTAATGATTTGGTTTTAGGGAGGAAGTTGTGGCTCATTAGAAACTATGTGTCCATGTATATTTTATCCTCTGTTTTAGAAACTCAATTGCTAAAGGTAAGTAAAATGTCAGTATTACCACGGTTTGCATCTTATTGTGTGTGCACTGTGGTTTTAGGTCACATAGTTTGACTTTGAACCTGCCTTCAGCCTCTAAGAGGGACAAGATATATTACAGAATGGCTTTCATGCTGAGTGAATGCTTTCATAGCGTTAAGGCTATGCTCCTCAATGAAAGAAACTTACTCTGGAATTTCCTGCTCCTGATAATATCCAGACACATATGAACCAATAATAGTGAGATGCTTAGAAGAGAAATACTGACAGATGTTCCTTGTTAGACAGCAATTTTCTGTGGATTTTTCAGTAAATAGAAGTTTCAAGGCCCTGACTTACAGAAATAACTACTGTTGTATTAGAAAGTTACATGACTGATGAGATCTTCAGGGTGGTTTTTTTCCACCCAAATTCCCCATGTTTTATTAACCAAAGTGCTTCATTCTTACTGCCTTTCTTCTGGGCCTTTTCTATTCCTCTCCCCTTTGGAGTCTGGTTGTTACAGCAATTTCTTTGCCCTGTAATTTTAATACACTGACCCCAATCTCATGCAGATTTTAGTGTGCTTTGGCCCACTGATTTTAATTGGATTAAGTCGCATTGGGTTGTGGCCACTGTTTCGTTTTCATTCCCTCTCTTCAGTACCAAACAAGTGCAGCTCAAACCCATCTAGCAGCTGGTCTTCCTGTGGCTTTGATAGCATTCACTTGCAAAGCTTAGTCTCAAGACTGACCTTGTAAGAATGTGGTTAGAGATTAGTAGGCAAGGCCAGGTCATCTGAAAGCAGAGGGGGAGAAGCAAGCAGAAAATGGATAGTTAAGAACCGTGCATTCTTCAAACACCAAAGAGCAGCTAGAAAGGGTTCTGGCTTACAGAATACTTCCTTGTAGAATGTTGGCCTGTATGTTCTCACTTGAAGGTTGCAATCTTAAAAAGGTTGCTAGGCTCTTTTGTATAGCGTGTTTATTTTTGAAACCAAGCGTGTGTGTGTGTGTGTGTGTGTGTGTATATACTCACTCTCTCTCTCTCCATCACTCATAGGGAAAAGTTTGAGAATGGCACATTCAAGTGTCAGAAATTAGACAAAAAGGTACCCTAAATAAGTTATTGTTTTCCAAAGAGCTTCTTCACTGCATTGATTCAGCCAATCAGGGATCACATAGTGAACATAATGGTACATTCTGCCCCAACTAGTCAACTACCCTGTTTCCCTGAAAATAAGACCTCCCCCAAAAGTAAGACCTACCATCATTTAAGACCTACTGTATTTTTTTGGAGCCAAAATTAATATGAGACACTGTCTTATTTGCAGGGAAACACGGTATGTGGGATTAGATGAGGCTGACTGCGTGTTGGCATGGTTGTCTTGGAAACGAAGATGCAGTCCTTCTCAATACTCACCTTCTTGATAAGTTTCACAAAGAAAGTTGTCAAGAGGGATACAGAAGGCAAAAATATACACAACACACGTTGGTTAGCCAGCATTAGCCAAAACAGTTTCCACATAAGTGTTATGGTTGAAATTACTTAGTGGTTTGATAATTCCTGCTAATAAAGCAAATGCAATGATATATGGTAAATCTCAGCCTTGGCACTGTCTCTGTTTCCTAGTCTCTTTCACAATTGCAAACCAAAGTTGATGTTTCCAGTATCACCCACTGATTGACCCATCTTTAATTCCTACAGTGCAGAATGATAATTTGCCAAATGACGAACACAAGAGTTGAAGTACTTCACTGGCTTATGATTCCATTAGCTGTTCTGGTCTACACAGCAACCGCTGGATATCAGGGCAGACTGGAAGAACCAATACTTATCATCTTTACCATCTTTGTCACAGCTGCTCACGTTCATTATGGAATTTCTGTGGTAAAATATCTGTATTTATAATTATTAGGAAACAGAGTTTACATTCTAAGTGCATGAATATGTTCCTGACTGTGTCCAACGCTCTCTTCTCCCACAATCAGGATTTTTAAAGAAATACTGCCCTTCCCTCATTTTCTGGATGACCAGCTTGTTCGTTATTACTGTACAAGATTTTATTTATTTATTTACAGTATTTTTATCCCACCTTTCTCCCCGAAGGGACCCAAGGTGGCTTACAACATGAAAAAAGAATACAATACAAAAAATACAATGCAAAAATCACATTTTAAAACAGTAAAAAACAATTAATGAAAATTAATAAAAACAGTATCTAAAAATAGATTAAAAAGATCATAGCTACAATTAAAACAGGAGCATAAAAACAGCAGCACCCCCACCTGTACCAGCGAGATGTTAAAAAAGGCACGGGCTCAGAAGGCTTCTTTGAACAAGAAGGTTTTTAGGCCTTGCCGGAAAGTGTCCAAGGAGGACACCGAGAGGCACAACAGCAGCCTACTTTCAGACCTCTTCAGTAAGGGGCTGTCTTGGGTTTCTTGTGTGCCTGGGAAGTGCCCTAATAATTTTGATATTCTTGCAAGTCAGAAAGTGAGGGAGGCATGTATGGACACAAGGGGCAAAAACCTCTTGATTGTGAAAAAAAGAAGGCAGCGGCTCTGCAAGTGGATCCACAAACTATTAAGCAACGATTCTTCAAGAACCATCCCTTGCATTTGATTAAAAAAGTCTGTCTAGCTCAGTTAGATAAAATATCTACCTTTCAATGAATGTAGTACTCTCACATAGCATCTTAGGTGGATAAAAATATTACAAGTGTAGAGATTTCCTGCAGCACTAACCCCATCAGTGTCTCACAGTGCAATCCTATCCAACCTACACCACCGGTGTAACCAGCGGTGCAGCGAGAACGGGAGGCCCCAGAATGGAAAGGGGATTCAAATCCCCTCCTAAGGGGGATTCAAAGGGGATTTCCATTCTGGGGCCTCCCGTTCTCGCTGCACCAGTGGTGTAAGTTGGATAGGATTGCGCTGTTAGTCTTGGCTTTTATCATTTACATGTGTCACAATGTCCCCAATTCTTTACTAAAAAGGAAGTAATACAGAAAAATAGAAAGTTACATTAAAACAAGATTGTATGCATTGAATAGCAGCTAGCCAAGTAGTAGGGTTGTGTTTTTTTCTTGCTGGGTGCAGTCTTGGAAGCATCTTGAAAGAACACACAATTTGTGAGACACTCTTCATAATCTTGGGTATGTTTTACTCCATAGAGAGTGCAGACCTTAAGATGTATTTTAGTGTTCTAGAAATATTTTATACTACTTGCCTTCCTTGGCCCAACTACATTATTACTCACACTTCCTTACCATACTCTTCACATACACATCATAATTGGAGACTACCTGGGAGCCTTATGTACACCACCCTCAACTCCCAAGAGTAGGGCTACCAGATCGTCGACCAGGACAGAGCGATCTGGTAGCCCTACCCAAGAGGAATGGCAGGATATAAAAGTGCAATAAAGAGATGGGACAAAGGAAGTTCTTACTGCATAGCAGTAGGAGTTTTACCCATCTTGTTAAAATGTTTAATTCAAGATTCCTCTGTGTTTGCTCTTAAACCCATTTGGTCCCGCGATATGACTTTCCCAGACTTCCCAAATGTCAGTGTGATCCACATGTGTAAGGGACCCCCATGTAGAAACAATCACCTGCATAAAATTTCGCAGGTGTACCTTGCACCTGGTCTACAGGCGGTGCTTTAGGGACTCAACGGGACTTAAGGTCAACTCAACTCGTCCATTTACTCCTATGTAAAGCATGGACCTGAAAACACAAGATTTCAAACAAAAACATAGTTGTGTTTAACACACAGCTCCAGGGCTTTAGGGGTGTTTAGGGGGATGTCTCACCTAAGTGTACCCCAAGTTACAAGTCCCTCCCTTCAAGGGATTTTTTTTATGGCCCTTTAAATTCTTGAAATACGCAGCTTTGGTTCTTTTTCTGCATGTAAAAGGCCAGTGAGTTGTTTCAGGAACTCTTACCCATAAAGTCCCGTTGAGTCCTTTGAGGTACGCCTAACGTTGCGTGTGTGTACAGCTGTGTACAGCTGCTCCCCTGCACCTGAGGTGCTCCAAACAAGGTGGATTCAAAAGCCAGGGCCCTGGCCATGAAAACAAAGCCAGAGTTTCATTTTTAATTTCAGTGAGGAGGGGGGGGCCAGCCCCCCAATTCCAGGGCATCATTTTCCCTAAAAACAGTGATCTTTGCTCCTCTAGGGGGGTCAGTGGGGTGACCCTAGAACTCTGACAATTGTTTTAAAACATAGGTCCATCTGTCTACTTTCCCCAAAAAATTCCAGAAACGTTGGGGCAAGCCATTTTTTTTTTAACTATTTACTTTTCGGCTGTACCTCTAAGGACTCAATGGGACCAAATGGGTTTTAATAGAAGAGGCACCCCTTTGAACTGGAACTGCAGAAAAAAGCTTTGCCTCCTTCCTCAAAAGGAAAAGTGATCATGGCTGCACACATGCAATGACAGCAGAAGAAGTTATAGCAATGCACATGAGTATCACAATTATTAACACAGATTTATTTGGGTTAAATTTAACGCTTGCTTAGATAAGATAAATGAACTTCCTTGAGCCTTGTTTTCAGCATACTGATTTAACTCATTCATCTACCACAAGGCAGATATTACAATGACATGAGTTTCTTTAAAGCTCCCTTAATTCTCTATGATTCTTCATGAACATTTTTTATTTTGAGGAATGTATAATCTCATTTTCTAATCAAGACATCCTGTGTTTTAATTTTCTTTTTAGGGAAAACAATTGAGTCAACATTTCAACATCTATATCTTTTCCTTGAAGAAGCGTGTTCAAGAATGAATGCTGTATCTACAGTATCGACACTACCACACTTCATATTTCTGAACTATAAGAAACAACAAGCAAAAATATCTATTATAAAACAAAAGAAAGTGTAAGTGAAGCCATAAGTTATACATCGGGAGCGCTAATGAAAAGTGTCTCTTTAAACTTGTTCTTTCCATGTCATTTTACAATTAATACTGTGAACCATAATTTCCTGAATTCCTTTCCCTTTTATCAGTTTACTTAAACATCTATGCTCCTTTATTGTCAGGCATAGAAATGAAAGCTCTCTCAACCTCTCTCAATGCATGGGTGACCAAATAATTGTTTATACCATGCATGCACGCTAGTGGCTATTCTTATTTGCTTAGATTGAACATCCAATATTCAGGCTGTTTGTGGCCCATTCTTACAGAAATGTCTGCCTGATCCTTTTCAGCATGGTCTTGGCTATCCTTCTCGAAATTGCACATCCATCTCGAATGGTTTTATAATCACAAGCTTCCAAAGGGGGGGAGGGGGGAGCTAAACTAAAGCAAGCCAAAACTTCTGTGCACCTCAAAGGATCATACTTCCTGTGTGTGATATTTAAATTTGCTGATGTTGATATTATCCAAGGAAATGACGACTTGTTTGAATGTACATTGGACGATTACTATGGCCAAGTTTTTCCTTTAATAGGAGGAGTTTTATTTTCTTCAGTTTCCATTTCCTCATATATGCAACACAATCCCATGCGTAAAGTTTAGAGCAGTGTACAATCCCCTATTCCTTCTAAAGTACCAGAATATTGATGCTCTAGGGATCACCTCTGTCCAAGTCTGAATAGTGAACTTGCATAGAGGCATCAAGCTACAAAATTTTTTAAAAGTGGCAATTCTTGTTCCAAGTCACTGCGATTGCCAATATGAGCTTTGTACTGTTCAAGCCATTACTGCACCTTGGAATTTTTTTTTTTTGGCATGCATCTTATATACCTTTTGTATACTCATTCTAGGAGACCAAATATACAGTACTGCAATATTTAACAGTGGTTAAGTTTCCAAGATCCAATTTTCAGAAATCAATTAGTGCAGCATAAAAGCTATATCCATTTTTTTAAAAAAATCACTAGCAAATATTTTAATTTTTGTATAATAGGACCCAAATGTGAATTTAGATTAGTAGAAATAAGCATTCCCGTTATATGAAGGTGAGAGCTATTGAGGTATGCAGTGTGTCCACTGACCACAAAGGCAGCCATGTGTGAAGAAGTTGTCCTAGAAATTCTCCCTGGACATAGGGTTCAAAAAAAATTTCCTCAAGCACTAAGAACTGGTCTAATAATACTGACATGGGTGAATTCCAAGAAGATGTGGCAACACATTGCCATTGAAACAATTCATAAGGACTAGCACACAGAAGACTGAACTACAAAATGTTGTAAGCAGTTATGTATTTTATATCTTGTATCTGAACTAGTGGAGTACATTGCCATTTATCTAACAACTTCTTTTGATACCACAGAATTTGTTATCTGTGCATTGTAACATCAGAAACAACTCTAAGATAACTGCTACATTTACATTTCATATTTGGTAAACAAATGTGAGACGCTTTAAGTCTTTGCATTGACAATCTCTACAATTTCCTCTGGTGTGATACCAAGCAATAATTAAAGCATTGAACCCCATGGTAATGAATCCTAAACACATTTAATGTAATTTAAGATTTATAAGATGTGTTTTGCCTTTTGAATCTGTCTGATGTTCCTTTAAGATCTCTGTTAAGCTCTGCCTGTGTTTCCCTTTAAGTTCCGTTTCTGTCAGTTTTCAGTGCCATCCCAACAGCCAAGCTGTTTCGACCTAGATAATGTCTTACGAAATAAGACGAAACATCGGTTCCTGTAAACATCGGACTTCTCCGCACTCATTGTTTTGCTGCTTGTTATGAGTGGCGCTTTTTGAAGATTTTATACTTGTGTGCCTGGAGTTCTTTTTATTTTATATTTAGTACATGGCTACTTCACCCATAAAACTTGTGTCTTGTATACATTTAATGTACATAGAAATAGAAATAAATTTAATTTAAATTGAGACTAAGTACCAGCAGTTAGGATTTTCGCCTCACTTCCATTCAGCCATTCTCAATTTGTGTTTTTTTAATTAAATATGCTAGAAAATTTGTGTTCCAACAACTGTAATTATGCCACATGTGTAGTTAAACTATGGGTAATTTTCATGTGTAACTACCATATTAAAATTAATAAATAGAAAATTGATACCTGTAAAAAGTATGTCCATTTGTTAAATATTGTACTGCTTAAATTACAACAAACAGATTCCCAATTATTAGCTTTTAGTTTGTTCTATTTTAGCTCTTAGGAAATAAATAAATTATAAAAATCTCTTAATTCTTTATGCTTTGGTATTGTATTTAATATTTTCTTATCCTTTTTATAGGTATTGTTATCAAGGTTGGCAAAGATCACATTATACAAAATATATTCAAGTGACACTTTTTCTCTCACATGCTGCCTAATCCCACCATGTATAGTCAGTTTGATGGGACTTACTCCAAAGTGATAGAATTGGCCTCAGTCTCGCACCCCTGCCTCACTCATCTTGGTTGGACTCGATAAGTTTCAAAGAGGTCTTTTACACACCCATCCACCCAAGGTTGCCCATATCAAACTGTTAGCTGGAGCCACCTAGTAATCAAGTCCAGCCAAATCACTGATGCTGCTGTGAAACATACAATTACCTTAATTAGTGAAGACTTCACTAGTATACCATAATTTGTATTATTAATTTCTTGTTATTCACCCCCAAAGATCCTGGCTTGCTCCCATGCTAGAGCCAACATTATAAATTTAGATAACCCATTATAGAATGCACGTGATGCAAACAACATTTTTCTTGAGACACTTTGTAGATTAGTCCCAATTAAATCCAAAATAAGTTATTTGCAGCGCAACTAATCAATGACTAATTTCTCCATGGTCTCCAGATATTCTTGGTTTTATACAAGTAAAGCCTTTTCTTCTAGTTAATCTATTCAGCAGGCATCAACAGTATCCGCAAATACACTTAAGAATTCTTAACCTGAGCCTTCCAATATATTTCCACAAGAACAAAATCTGACTGAAATGATTCTGGAGAAATTATTAGTTCAGCAGTGAGCCAAACTATTTGGTTTGTTTAATTCTTACCTGGTAACACCCCAATCCAAAGCACATTTACTTGAAAGTAACTCCTATTGTTTTCAATACAGTCTACAAATAAATGTGCTTAAATACATTTATTACATCCTCATTTTTCACTTATGCAGCTGAAACAATCTTTTCTAAATCCGTGAGGAAACAAGATGACTCATTTTTTATCTCTCGCTACCTAAAAGTGATATTCAGGAGGAGGAGCAAAAGAAATTGGAAAAGGGAATATTTCTTCCCTCTGGGAGCAACACACTGTTGCATGTTTATAGCACAAACGTAGCATCTCTTTGGGATCAAAGGCCATACAAAAGTATACAATGAAAATTTAAAACACATTTAATACTGCAACGTTTTGTTCATTCCCATGAACTTTTTCAACCAGAAGAAATGGAGCCAGCCGGCAAAAGATGTTAATGGAGTCGGAGTGAGCTCCACAACCAGCATATGAAGAACATTCTAACTGCCATTTAAAGCTACAACAATCCTATTTAGCAAGGGTGTCCAAATTCTATTAATAAATGCCAGTTCTTGTTTCCGGTTCATTAAAATATTCCTGTTTTTAAAGATCTGAATTGCTTCATGGTGTAATCTTTGTCTATAGCCAAACTCATGCACTAATCTCTCAGTTCCACCAAAGTTAATAACATGCTCGGAAGAAATTGCATGCTCAGCCAGGGCAGAATGATCTTGGTGTCCCAACCGACAGGCTCGCTGATGCTCTTTAATGCGAGTGGCAATTGAGTGCTTGTTCCCACGTATACCTTACCACATTGGCAAGGTATTCGATACACCCCTGGAGTAGATAATGCCGGTCTGGGTTTTAATGAAGCGAAAACAAGAGCTGGCATTTATTAATAAGATTTGGACACCCTCGCTAAATAGGACTGCTGTAGCTTTAAATGGCAGTTAGAATGTTCTTCATATGCCGGTTGTGGAGCTCACTCCATTAACATCTTTTGCCGGCTGGCTCTGTTTCTTCTGCTTGAAAAAGTTTATGGGAATGAACAAAACGTTGCAGTATTAAATGTGTTTTTAAATTGTTTTCATTGTATACTTTCGTACATGCTATATTGTTGCTGGCCATAAAAGCTTTAGATGTTGCATGTTTATTTCTTAAGAGACTTGTAGCAGTTAATTATAACAAAAACTCAGCAGGAAGCAGTAGGGTCAATTTCCATGCAATTTTTCATATAGCAATTTGTTATTCCCCCATTTGATTCAGCAGAGACACAGTAAGGATGAAATCATGAGGCACCCTTCACATAGCCACAGTGGCGTCATTAGGAGGGGTGCAGTGGGCGGTGGGCCCCCGGGCGCAGAAGTGTCTGTCCTCATCAGTCCCTTTCACAGAACACATTGCCTGCTTTATGTGAATTTCTTGGAAGTCCTGTTTGGTCAGAGCTGTTGATGTGCATGGCAAAGTCCAGAATCTTGAAGATCAAAACAATACAATTTCACTTTGATGGGGGATAAGAACAAGTACTTAAAGATACAACAAAATCTAGTTGTGTGCACTATAGTATTTTTCTCCTTCTACAGACGGTCTTTGTACACCAAGATCACCATATGTGCGAGGCCCAGTGGCAGCTCTGTCAAGGACACCTCCCTTAGTGCTCAAATTAGGGGGGCCTTAATAAAATCCACAAGTCCCACCCCTTAACTTCTCCCAACTTTTTAAAAATCATACTCCCCTTGTTGTTTGAGCATTAAGCTCCATCCACACTACATTTCCCCAATGTGTACACAGCTGGTACCCCCGCAGCTCTGTATGTGCATTCAAGCAGCTATGAGCTTTAGACTGGATTGTTTCCTTAAAAAAAAAAAAAGATCAGTGGTAAGTTTGTGTTTTTTTAATTACCATTTTCACAATTCTTCCAGTGCTCTCTAAAGAGAAGTAGCTTTCCAAAAGGAGAAACTTCTCTTTATTTCCATTGGTTTTGTCCCAAGGTGCTGTAAGGAAAGACATGTGCTATGTGCATTAAATATTTAAAAGCACTTAGCTTTGACCCAACTCCAATTGCCTGGGATGATACCATTTTATGAAAATCCATCATGTATAACCTCACGAAGGTCTACTGAGCTAGACAAATTGTAACATATACTTTTTTTTATTAAATATGTAAAAAGATAAACGCAAGTCAAGTTATTCACATATTCAGAGACCAAAAAAAGTCTACTCTATCATGCGACAATTGGTGGGTAACGTAAAGTGATCGATACATCTGAATAAGACTTTTTGCATCTATAATGTCATTACTTATCTATTTATAATTAACAATACATATGTTTACATTCCTTTCAGTTTACATTTAATATATAACCAAAGCTTTATGGTGTGCTATTTAGTAAAAGTACAAATGCATATTAAAACCATAACGGAATAACAGGGTTACTCACCACTGGGGGGAAAGAGTCCTCTTTCACTTTCCAAAGTCTTTCACTCCCCTCAGCACAATGGAGCAGATCAGGATCTAATATATAATTATTGATCTACCTGCCCCCCTAGTCCAGCCACTTCATATACCCAACAAAACAAAAACTGAAAGGGGCAGAGAAATCACTCCACATCAATTATACAAAAAGAACAAAAGAAAATCAGCTACACATTCCCTTCCTCACCCACCCACCCACCCACCCAATTCTAAGTGATAGGACTAGGGGGGCAAAGTGGCTTTGATAGGAACTATCTAGGAACAATGAAACCCAGAAAAGCTCAGAAAGTGCTTCAAAAGGAAGTGATCTGAACATTTGCTCAAGAGGGGGGGAAAAACTTAATTGGTGGTGATGACTGATTGGGTGCTTAAAGGCCGGTTCAGAAGTCTTGCAATTGCCCCAAATTCCCTTTGGTCACAATGGGTATTTTGGGAGACAGTAACTAGTATTATAATGATCGTGAATGTTTTAAAACAGAAATATGTATATCTTGGTGGATCATGACAGTATACTACATCCTCCTGAATTTAAGCAACTCCTTTTTAAAAACTATTTTATGTCTGAAGCCTTTAAGTGAAACCGAATCACTTCTGCTAACAACAATAAGGAAAAGGCTAGTGATGGGGACACTTTGATTTTCATAAGAATAGCAAGGTATGGGATAAGGACAAGCTGTGTAAACTCTTCCGATCTGTAGAGACTGGCTACAGCTTTGTTGACCTAAAGGGATTAAGTTGAAGAAATGCAAACATTTGTTCAAATGATGAGAGGCCCTGTATATGTTGCCTGAGCTGTGACTCATAAGAGTCACTTTGCTGCAAAAGATGTATGTAGGAAAAAACCATAACATTTTCTTTAAAAAAATGCAAGAGCTCCTTCAATTTATAGATAAATGTAGGAAAACCCCATTTAGTCAGTGAAGCAGTGCCATTTCATTTTCAAAAGGCTGTATGGAGATCTTCAGTAATTGTAGCCTGCAGGGAAATACTCTACTAGGATTTCGTTATTGTACCTGCCAAGTCAAATAACCAATTAAATCTGGAATTGAGAAGTGAAACAAACAAACCAGGAAAATCAAGTCATTAAAAAAACAAAGAAAGAAAATATAGAACTAGACTAAGAAAATGTGCAACTTAAGTTTAAGAAATAAGGAATGTTTTAATACACAATTTGCTATAATTATATTTATAAAATGCCATCACCTAAGTGCAAGATTAACAAGAACGTTCATATTAAAAAAAAAACAGGTGGTAATGAACATTTCTGTAAGCTAACATTTCGTTTTTCCACTCTGCCAATCCATTCAGTAGTCACAGCCAGATCATGGAACCATTCCCATCTCATGTCCTTGATAATGTATTTTTTGCCTTCCAAATCATACTTGAAAACTGGCACCTGTGCAGAAACAGGTGCTTAACATTGTATTTCAAGGATGACTCTATAAACACTTCAAGGAAAACCTATGCATGATTGTGCTAGTAACTGGTGTGGCATATCCAGGCTCCTGATTTAAAGAAGTTTGTTCTCCATGTGCCACAAAAGGGAAAAGAAAGTGGTTGATTCTCAAAATCCCCATTTCCACCTGTGGGAGGTTGAACCTACCCAAGTGACATCTGAAAGTACAGGTATAGTGGTGAAGACTTTTTTCAATGCTTGAAACAACAGACACTGAATATGAAACTGAAGCAGAAAGAATATTCCTAGAAGCAAGGAATGTCTCAAAGCTCTGAATGTAGGAGTTAGGCAGGCATGTATCTTCCAGAAGTAAAGATATAATGTATATAGCTTTCTAACATGCTTTGGTGTACAACTTCAGGAGGACCAAAGTACTTTTTTTTTTTAAATTAGTTGCTCACTTGTGAATTATAATAAAAGATGGGAACAGGTATAATTTAAGCGTGATTTTGGTTGCTTCTCCCTCCTTGGCACAGTTTGATCAAATTTATGCCAAATGACCACAAAATGCAAGAAACCTAAACAGTACTTTTTTGCCATAAGAGATGCCCATATAAATAGTTTTGAACAAATTACAAATGTATCATACTTAAGACAAAAGGAAAAAAAATAAATATATATTATATATATATATTTTTTAAAAGCTGAACAAATCTCAAGCAGCCAAATAGTGGAGTTGTGGTGGTAGAGAATTGGGAACAAAGCCCGGAGACCTTCTCAGGTGCATACCCTGATAGAAGACTTCTGCAAACACATCTTGGCAAAGGATGGGTACAGAATGCAGCAGGTGGGCTGACACTCACTATAGTACATTTATGTTAATGGCAGACTGAGAGTGATCGGTTTCAAGTCTGAGGCCACACATGTTCCATTCTTCAGAAGAAAAAGGTCCCACACAAAATTAAAATTTGCAAATATGCCAGGCGGTCAGTACTCTTCCTGCTGCTGGGGCTGTTCATGAACTTGTTCTTCACCTTCATGATCTTCTGTGTGGCTCTCCTGTATGTCAGAAGTGGGGGGGAAAGCTTTATTTAAAACTGTTTAATATGTGGGGAACTTGATAAAGCCAATATATACAGAAAATACTGAAAGTGCTATTCTTCTACCCCTAACCCTGTCATTCTGTTTCAAATGTCAGTTACTAGTAACTGAGCATTTCTAAAGGATTACATAAACACCTAGCTAAGTGGCGCAGTGGGTTAAACCGCAGAACCATGAGCTGTCGATTGAAAGGTCGGCAGTTCGAATCTGCGACGGGGTGAGCTCTCGTTGCTTGGCCAGCTCCTGCCAACCTAGCAGTTCCAAAGCATGTTAATGCGAGTAGATAAATAGGTACCACTTGTGGGAAGGTAAACAGCGCTCCGTGTTCCAGCCGCATGCTACATGCTGCGGCAAGGAGAGTCATGCCAGCCACATGACCACGGAGGCGTCTTCGGACAACGCTGGCTCTTCGGCTTTGAAATGGGAATGAGCACCACACCCTAGAGTCGGACACGACTAGACTTAATTGTCAGGGGTCACCTTTACCTTTTAAGCATAGTATGATTCTTAGAACTAGAAAGATTAGGCCATTTAGGCTGCAGCACAGGCACTCCCCAACTTAAGGGGGCCTGGAACGGAACGCTTATATAAGTGGAATTTTACGCAAGTCGGTAGTGGGCTGTGCAAGAAGAGCCAACATGCTCACTGCTCTGTAAAGCTCACCACTCACTTTGTTCTGTAAGCTGGGATCGTTTCCAGCATGACCCACGTTTCCACTTTTGTTTAAAGAGCTCGTGTGGAGGAAAGGATGAGATTGCTGCGTTCCGATTCTTGGAGCACAGTGATCTTGCCCCTTCCTTCATGTGGGCTGTTTAAATGAAAGAGGAAGTGCAGGGCACACTGGGAATAACCCCATTTTATGGAGCAAAGCAAGTGGCGAGCTTTACAAAGCAGCAAGGGGTGCTCTTGCTCAGGCCAGACTTTACATAAATACAAAATTGCACAAGTTGAAAATTTTGTCTTACAAAAAAGTTGAAAAATGCCTGTACGTTTTTACCTGGGAAAAAGCTCTATTGAATTCAATGGGATTACTTCTGAATAGATGTGTGCATAGGACTGTACTGTTAGAGAGGTTCCAGCATTTTGTTTTTAATGTAGATTCTTGAGATTGTGTGTAGAAAGTGGGAGGTAGAAAGAGGGCGCTGCACACTTGTGGGCAAGAATATAAAAAGGGAACTGAATTTAATCTTGTGTTAGACCTTGTGTGTTTAAAACTGCAATCTGGAATTTTCTCTCATTTGAATCAAGTATAATTCTACTAGTACAGCATCAAGGCTTAAAGACTATCAAGTTGGTAATTAAGACATAATCATTTTGTTGTGAGAATGCACCTTCCCTTAAGAACTGAATAGTTTGTGTTTTGGAATGTCAGATTAAGTCTCAATTCCAGGAGGTGTAAGCAGGGCAGACAGACAGTAAGCATACCAAAATACATCTGAATTTCTGCAAAGCAACTATTGTGTTGCCTAGATCCTCTTTATGGAACATTCTAATAGAAATGAAATAATCTGTTTGAAGAGTCAATGGTCTTTAAACTGTAAATACTGTATGTATTGTGAAGTAGTGTACAATACAGAGACACAGTCACTGAAACTTAAATCTGCATCACTACTCATCATCTGCCTGCCTCTATGAACACCAAGTTAAAAGCTAATTTTGTAGAAAGTAATTCTTGCCCTGTAAGACTTGTACATAGTTAATTTCTGCCCTGTATGTGCAATATCCAGATCAGACCCGATTGGGGGGGGGGGGTTTTAGGAGAAGTGGCTTTTTATTAAAAGGTGAATGCTACTCATGAGAAATAACCCCCTCTTCAGAGATTTCAGGGGGCATGCTAACTGGCAAAAGAGCTTGTACAGTCACTTGCATTGCTGAGGCAACCAGACAACACTCCCTGTCTTTCCAAGCTGTTTTGCAAGGGTGGACAATGAAACTGCCCTTCAGATATAGCACAGAAAGGCAGAGAGCACTGCCTCGTCTTGGCAATGCAAAAACATATTCTCTCTTCTCCCCTCATTCATTCAGAGTGGGGGCAATGCTTCCTGTCCTCGCTATCACATAGCAAAATATGATTGGCTTTACAGTGTCACTATGCTGGCTACATGATTCCCAATTGGTTGAATCACATGGCCAGAAAGCAATAGCACTAGCTTTTTTTTTTTAATGCATTGTCACAGCAATATATAGAAATTCAGATAGGAAGTGGAAGCTGGTCTCATTTTAATCTCGTTACAAGGAAGAGTGACTAGAAAGGAAAATGATGGTTTTGGACTTACATGGTCTTCTGAAGCATAGAGTACTTCCATTAGTCGCTGGACAAGGTCGTCATTTTCCTGCCCATGTTCTTGACAGAGAAGCTCAATCTCCCTTAATTTCCCAAAATAGAAATCTCTTTCCTTTTCCACACCTTCAAGTGCAAGTTTTAATGAATGTACCTGTAATAAGACAGCACTTCTAAGCACTGCAGATTTGTCAGTCTATACAATTGCTAGGCAGAATGAATGCTCACATGCTTTAAAAACACAGGCAGAAATGAGTTTATAATCTCACCATGAAAAATGATTCGCCCCAAGTTCCCCCATAATAAAAAGAACATCTCATAGAGTAGCAACAGCCTTAACTCCTCTGCTTCTATGACTCCTGATATAGGATTCTAGGAAAATATGTACTGTATTATACACAATAAATCAACATTCCATTAAGCTCTATGCCTTCAAATCATGCTACAATTGCCTTGTTTATATTTTTGGTTCTTTTGGACTCCAAGCAGCAAAACCGCAGGTCTTTTACCATGCGTGTAGGCAGGATTGCTTACACGAAACAGAACTATGCTGGACCAAGACAGACATTTGGCACATCCCTCTCCCCCTTGCTGCAGGACTTCTTAGGAGACACAGATTGCACAAATATCCAATTAACAGTTACATAAACCCAGACAGAAGTGTAAGTGATATTAATCAGAGTCATGACTAAAAAAAGTTACTGAACTGAAATTAAAATCTACCAAGCCCACTGGCAAAAGCTGCCCACAGAATTTATTTTAAAATTTTAACCCCTGCTAACTGGGCAAGAGGCACTTTTTCAATTGGTGCTCCTCTTATATTTAGCAGGGGGAGAGGAACTGTCCCCCTTTCACCCCAGCATGGTGACTTTTCTGGTGGTTGTTTGCTGGTGGTGTTCTGCATCTTTTTTAGACTGTGAGCCCTTTGGGGACAGGGAGCCATTTAATCATTTGATTTTGTCTGTAAACCGCTTTGTGAATTTTGTTGAAAAGCGGTATATAAATACTGTTAACAATAACAATAACAACAACAATAACAACAATAACAATAACAATAGTATCTTAGATTTTTTAAAACTGAGGTCAAGTTCCTGATGGCTGCATAATGGAAAGCGGAACAGTTGTTCTTAATTCAATGCCATTCTGAGAAAAACTGGGACTTCCTTAGACCAGACAAGATCACTTGTCAAATTACAAGGGGCAAGAACTCAGCATTCAGTTAAGATGTTAGAAAAATTCCATTATGTATGCAAAGAACTCAGCTGTACACCACAAACACTTGCACAAGTACAGTTCCACTTACATCTACTAGACCCCAAAACAGTGTTCTTCCACAGTAAATCCATATTCAGTCAATCTGAAACATTTACACTCAGGACACTTACACTGAAGGATTCATCTCTAGTTATTCTAGATCTCCCCCCGCTTTTTTTTTTTACTGTACTTTCTTTTAAAAATGTAATACCATTTAAGAAGTGTCTTTTGGAATCAACATATTCTGATACTAAGATGTTTGTGTGGTCTATTCTACAATTGTAAAAAAGAAAGGTCGCATAAAATAAGCATCCCAGCAAGCGTTTCCACTTCCAGGAGCCCCTCCAGGAACTGAAGGTGCGTACTGCAGCTCATGCAAGGAGTCCTTGTGTGGGTGGAATGCTCCTTCTATTCCCAGAGGAAGCTCCCAATGCTGGTAGTTGGGATGCTACACAAAGAGTAAATTTACTGTACCTTTTAGCTGAAACCACGTATCTAAGGATGGTTATTTTAATTAGCTTTAATCGTAGTTCAGATATTACCCCTAATGGTCTACTCTAATCCTTGGTTAAGAGCATGAACTGGAAGACTCCAGTTGAAATATCAGTTTAACCATGCTGGGTAACCTTAAATAAGGCCATCCCTTAGACAAGCCAGTATCGGACAGCCTCTTCCCCCAATCCTTAACATGGAGGATAAAGTTTGCTTATCTTTCCTGGTTACTCTAAGAATTGTTGAGATACCACGTATTAAATATTTACAGGGCATATTGTCTATGCATGACCGTTACAGGTTTCTGCAAAAGCACAAAAGTTCAAAGAGCCCATGCACAGTTGATGTTTTTATACTTGGAACAGACCACATTCTCAGCCCTGGAGATCTTATGCTCCTTCTATGTCCCTGCTGTTGCTTAGCTACATTACAGAGCATGAGTACAACATGGTGGTGGGAGAAAAAGAGGATAAGAAGAACTAAGAGGGAGAGGGGCTGGCAACAGCTCCACTCTACAGAATCAGGAGGGCCTTTTAGAAGCACAAGAGATGGAAAGGGTAGCTACCTGGCATCTCCTTTTTCTTCTGTACCCATTAAGGCATTTTTTTGCTGGCAATTGGGCTGGTGCTGGACAGCTCTGCTGCACTTATTATACATGCTGTTAGAACTGCAGCAAAAACCACCACCAGATGGGCAACTTGCTCCTGCATAACTATAGGCCGGCAGAGCAAGAACTCCGGCAGCCTAAGGAGTCACAAAAGTGTCCGACAACACTTTTGCAGGCTGGCATCGCTTCCTCTGCTATCTACCTGGATCTGTGCCGGCCGACACAGGTAAGGCCCGCACCGGCCGACGCAGGAGCGTGAGGAGGGCGGGCAGAGGTGGCGACGGAGGGGGCCATTGACCAGCCTGGCCTGGGAGGGGGCGGGGATATCAGTGCTGGGTTGCGCCGATATTCCGAGCCCCTCCCAGGCTGGGCCAGCCTTACATGGCCTTCCTGGTTGTGTGCCAGCTCCAGAGCTGGCACACATCCGAGGAGGCCCATTGAGGCCTCTGGGGCCTACACCGGGAGAAGGGGACAAACATCCCCTTCCTGAGGTGAGCCCCGGCCCGGATTCTGTATAGGATGCAGCGGCTGACCATTTAGGCTGGCCACTGCAACATGTGCAGAATTGCACTGTGAGTGTAATTTGCCATCGCTACTCATTCAGTATCCTAGGTTTTCACTGAAGCACTCAGGCATATGTTCATTTTCCTTGTGATAGCCCGAGCATGTTACCTGTTCGCTGAGCTGTATGACCTGTGTCTCCAAATCTTTGTCAGATTTGGATGCTGAACTGCTTGGCGGTGTCTTTTTTGCTGATGAAGGACGAGAGGGCGTAGATCCTGGTTTTGAAGCTGGACTGGATTTGGCAGCACCTGAAAACATGCATAAAAATGTTTTGAAACAGTAGTTGGGCCCTTTGCTGGGTAATGGATTTCCTTTTAACTTAATGTTGACTCTTTTCAAAGATAAAATGTTTCTCTTACACATGTGTATGGAATTATACTGCCCAAGGGTACAAGCGCAAGGTTTTCTAGCATTTCTGTAACTTTCAGCATAACTATAAAATATTGTAAACAACCTTGGAGTGGTATGAAAACAAAATAATGTCTTGATACAAACTTCAAAACTGTATTGATTATTCAGGAAACCAATACTTACAAATTAGACCTAAGAGTTTCATTTCAAGGAGGAAAAAGGATGATTTTGTTTATGTTCTGCTTACATGTACAATTCAAAGAGTAGCCCTATTCAGGTATTCATTCTCTTGTGTTAGAAATACACAAAGGATTTTCATCAAGCCACTGAAGGGCAGACTTTCCAATATCCTTGAATTTTTGAGATAATCTATTCTAAACCTAGCAAAAGAAGAAATTGAATATATGCTTTGGAGGAGCCAAAAACACAAAGTCAAACAGTGGAGACCCCTGGAGTTTAAAGCAAGCTTTTAAAACCGTTTTAACTCTGCCATTTTGTTCATCCGATATTTCTGAAATTTGGCCATGTACTATTCCTCACCAGTTACATTTTTCATGCCAAGCTCCTACTGCATGGAAAAAATAATCTTGATTTTACAACAAATAGTTTTCAGGCTTTATAATGCTAGAACACTGAAAAAGCAAGATGCTTTTAAAGTATGGAGCAGTTCCTCTGGTTCCATCATCTTTTAAAGGTTAAAAAAAAAGGAAAAACAAAAACCCACAACAAATCACTAACCTTTGTAGCAATGGAAATATAAACATCAAAGCATCCCTTGTAGTTAAAAAAAAAAAAAAAACACCCATCCTACAGCTCCTAGAAGTCGTCACACAGTAAAGGACACCTCAGTAATGACCAAGAAAGCACTGTGTGATATGCTGCATTCTCTTTCTGACTTACTGATCACCAGCACCTTTGATTTTTACAAATCAAGTACATGCTGCCTTTCAGACCAACTGCCTATGTAATGGTAATATCATGTTAGGAAAATATAAGCACTCTCCAGGCAAGAGGAAGCCTGACTACAACATTTCTGCATAGGTTCAGAGTCCATGAATACAGAGACGGATGAACACCATCAACTTTCAAAACAGCAAACCCTCTGACAATGAAAAAAAAATATCTTATACAGTGTGAGGCTATTACAATATTTTATTTTATTTTTACTTTAGTATGATTAGGCCTGCCAGACGTCCCGAAAAAACTGGGACAGTCCCAGGAGTCCCGGTCCGGTTTTCTGGGGCGAATGGCAGCGCCATGTTTTCTTTTTGAAAAACTTATCCGGGCGCCAGCATCATCTTGGATCGCGAAATCTCGCGAGATCCAAGATGTCGGCACCCAAATCTCGTGAGGGCATGATGATGAGATTTCATGATCCAAGATGATGCCGGCGCCCAGGTAAGTTTTTCAAAAAGAAGGCGGCGGCGAGGAGCGGGTGCCGTCCAACCGCTCTCTCACTGGCACAGTTCCAGCGAGGGAGCAGGCGAACGACAGCCTGCTGCCCGTGCCGTGCGAGCCTCTGGCAGGCTCGCACGGCACGGGCAGCAGGCTGTCGTTCGCCCGGTCTCCCACTGGCTCCCTGCGGTGCCGGTGGGAGACCGGGCCGCACAGCCTGCTTGCTCCGTGCCGCGGGAGCCTAAGGACATGTGGAGCAGCGCAAGGATGAGGAGCAGCGCGGACGGCGACGATGGATGGGGTAAGTTAATTTATTTATTTATTATGAAAAATTAATTAAATAATTTAAAAAATCCTCCATGCTTCGCACCCCCTTTATTTTTAATTTTTTTATTAATTTAATTTTTAATTTTTAATTAATTAATCAATCCACATCTTGGATCACAAAATGATTAATTAATTAATTGACTGGGGGGGTCCCGTTTGGAGATGGGGGAAATATGGTACCCCTAAGTATGATCCAATGAGAGTCTAACATTCTAAAGTTCACTTGACAGTCTCGCTAAATCTGGACACAAGACTAAATTGGAAATGCAAAAATAGAATTGCTGCATCATCATGTTAGGTCACTGAATGCCCTACATATAATTTAGGGACTACAGTAATGAACTGAAAATGAATTAAAAAGTCAGCTAGGCTAACTGTCCGCCACAAGCCAGAGCCAGCTATCCAGTAGCCCTCTTATACCTGTACAACACCACAGGGGAGAGTAGCATTCAAATACAACATTGTGGTTACTACAATACATAGCATTAACAAACTGGGTGGAAAAGAACTCAGTGTTTAAAGAGGAAAGAAAACTACTATAAATGGGAAATAAAATCTAACAGATGCATCACCTGCTACTGTAGCAACGGCTGATCTCCAGATAACATCACTGTTCACATCAATGGTAAAGAAATTTGCCACTTCAAGCAACCCTTTGCCTTTTCGCCTTTAATCCGGTTTTGTACCATCTAGCAGTGCATAGACTCATCCCACCCAATTTGACTAGCATCATATTTCTAACATTTAAATGCATTTAGATTTCCTGCATTTCTTCGGTCCAGAAAACCAATGTCTTCATTAAAAAACAAAATATTCCTCAACTGACACAGTCTCCTATACATTTTCCACATCGTTACTGGTGTTAAAAGCAGTTTCACACTTTGAAGACAGCATTTTTTTTCCTGTGACAGTGTTATATAAAATTGATACAGGTATCAAGACATTACAAACCTCTCAGTTATCGTTTTAATGTATGCCCTAAATGCTTAATTACTACTTTCATTCTCATTACAATTAAGCATTTCCCCCTACAGCATCTCTTTTCTTCTTGCAAAACAAGTTTTGAGGGGGGGGGGAGCCCATTCACGTTGCCTCAGCTCCTGCATTTTCCTATCTTTCGTAGATTATTCCAAGCTGCCTAAATACATAGAGTAATTTGACAAGACAGAGCTGAACTAACAAATTCCAGGAATTGATCTAAATACACGAGACTTTTTTGTTACAATTTGAGTAAAATATATTTTAAAATACAAACAATCTAGATCCTAGATGTGACCCAAGACAAGCTATGTCATAGTAGAGCATCTGAAAATCTAGCAATTGCTAGTTTTAACATGTATGGACATACTAAATATTGCTGCAATAAGCTGTCCAATGCTTCCAGACATCTAAATTCCTTCCAAGCAGCAGCTTTTTGAGTCTCTCATATCATCTGTAACATTCTCTCTTTTGTTTTGCTCAAAGACCAGAAGTAATGTTTCTCGCAATTCGGGATTTTCTACAAAGAAGCTTCAGGGTAGCATGTATTTTAAAGAAGTTTGGAAAAAACAGGATGCATTCTGGGTCTGGAGTGGTGTACAAGCCATATTGGGTTTCATCAGTGGGGCTTGGAATGGTTGAACATTTACAGTTTGAAACAAGAAATGCCCAGATAGATGTGGACTACTGAATGCTGTAGTTAAGCTTACTTGCTTGCTTGCTTGCACGCTCTCTCTCTCTCACTCACTCACTCACACACACACACACACACACACACACACACACACTTTCTTTCAACAAACATGGCTAGCCTAAGCGCCATTTTGTACCCAACACGCACAATTGCATGCGTAATGGTCACTTTTCTTAAAACTAGGATAGAGCCCAATGGCAGGAGTTTCTCAAAAGCAGATGTTCCCATGAGCAGAGCAGGAGGAAACCCTTATGCCATGGTGGCAGCTACATAGTCTTTGGTCAAACGTAATCCATTGCAAATTGTATGAGCTCAAACTTGAGAGGAGTTGTGCTTATTATCTGTAGTTTGTGCAAGAGCTAAGCGGCTATAATAGGTTACTAAGTGGAAACACTGTTTTCAGCTGGAAACACTTCACAATATTAGGTCAAAGAAAAAGCTCAGGATTCATCATGAATGCCGATTACCTTCCTTTGACTCAACTACTTTTGTTCCTATTACAGATTACGTTGAAAGCCTAAAGCAAATGCATAATTTCATGTATCTCCAATTAGTGTGTAAAAAACGACAATTCTCTCACTTCATATGGTTGATCCTTTTCATTAGACGTTAATGAGAGTGTGTACAAATGCCACCAGGCACTTTTTTTTAAAGGCATACTGCACAATCTATCAAAAATGCAAATTGCAGAGGAACTGTATTAAGAAATGCAAAAAAATGTTATTGCTAGTAAAATCTAATTGATAAATCAAAGGAGGAAGCACCTATTGAAGCAACTGGCCTAAAGCAAATATTTCAAGTAGCAGAATATAAAATAAATCTAAAATGATAACTCTCTTATCTGAATTGAGTCTACTGACTTGGACTTGAATCAGACTCAAGTCACGTCAATGACTTGACTAGGACGTGACTCGCGATTGTAAAAGACTCGAAAGACTCGACTCGAGACTTTGAGCCTTTTACGACAAGTCGAATTTTGTTCAGGTTTAAACCCGTTTTCCCCATTAAATAGATAGGGACTTGCAACCAAAGACTCGGGACTTAGACCCAGAGATCTGGGTCTTGACTCAAGACTTGATCCACATCCCTGTCTAATAGTAGAATTATGCAGTAGGAAATGATCACCTATTCATTTGACATTCCAGTAAGGAAACAGATACATCTGCATGACAATGAAGCAAGTTAAGAAAGAAAAAAGAAATCTGGTACTCTTACCCAAGAACAAAATCTAGAAGAAAAGAGTTCAAACATATTTATGACTAAGAATGAAGAAATACTGTTGCAAAGGGCTGCTTTTTGTGGAGTATAGACAGAACAGATGAGGAACAATTACGTCTACTACAGTCTTGGCTCCCACAGCTAACTGTGGCCTGCAGATATGCCAACACATAAAGCAACCAAACAGAATACCCATCACTGCAGCATGCAAGGAATACTGAGGGAAAAAAAGGAGGAAAAGCTGCAAGGGTTATACAGTAGTTTAGCAGGTCTCTCATGTTTTCAAAGAAAGACCTTGAAGCTAAATGGCTCATCTATACAGTATAGTATAGGTACCTATAGAAGGTGCCTTCTACTGTCCTGAGGAAATGCATTAAGCAGTGAAAAAATTTCTTAACGTCGGTCAAAGTAAACCAAGGGCTGCTTAATAAAATGTATTTTGCAGCCATAGGTACCATAGATGTACACACTGCATTGTTATAACTGGACTTCCATGTTATATAGCTCATAGCTTTTCCTCATATCCTACTTGTGAGCAGGAGCAGATTCTTCTCCGACCATATTGCTTTGAGCTGGTAATGAAGACCTGAGGATGGAAGCACTTTCACTGCGCAATCCTGATCTTCGGTTGGGTGGCGGAAGTGTTCCGCCGCCCAAAGTAGTTGCAAATGTGACATAAAGCATGTTTGTGACTACTTTCGAGCAGGGAAGGCCGGCGCAAGGCCGGCCTTCCCTGCTCCGCTGCCAGAGCCCTCGCCCAGCCGCTGGACCCAGATAAGGTAGGATCTAGCGGACAGGGGGAGGGTCGGCGGAGCCGGGAGGGTGGCCATAGGCCCAGCCACCCCGGGCGGGGGTGGGGGCATGGTTCCCGCCATATCCAGGCCCCCACCGGGCAGCTGAGCTGTTACACGGCCTCCTCCGACTTCCGCCAGCAAAATAGCTGGCAGAATTCCGAGGAGGCCGATTCCCCCCCCCCCCGGTTACACTCGAGGAAGGGGACGAGCGTCCTCTTCCCCGAGTAGACTTACCGCCGTGGGGTGCCTGCCCACAGCGGTGCACGGGATCTGGCGGGCAGCCTCGGCTGCCCGGCGGATCCTTACGCTGGATTGGGCTGCCCGCTTCTTACACAGATTTTTTCAAATTTTTGTGTTAATCTGTATCCAACATAGGACTGTATCTATTATGATAGTATTAACACAGCAAAGCAAACCTATATGGATAGTTTGAATGAATTTTCTTTTAAAATTTTAGTTCTTAATTGCCAATACATTTGTAATAATTTCTTACTATACCAATTTTGGTATCTGCAGCCCCAAGAGAGAAGTTGCAGCCCTAGGTGATAAGTTATCCATGGGCCACCAACTCTGTACCAAGTCTGTTCTGCCTTCCAAGCTAAACAAGGCAAGACAATATCAAGGTCGTCAAGAGAGTACTCCTAAGAAACTATGCTATAATTTCCAAACTACGTTATCCTTGACCTGCAATGACCTGCTTGAACAGTTGCCCTCTTAGGGCACAGGAAAATCTATCATGAGAATATTTCCCATAGTCCATATTTCCCATATTCCAGTTCTTTTTAAACAGGAACAGTTAACTCAAATTCCTAACAATAATATAGGAGAAATAACTTATTTAGAAAGATAGAGACCCATTTACAGAAAGAGGAAACAGATGCTAGACTCCATGGGGATCCAAAAGTTTGGAATCAGATTAAGACTGAAAATAATTCCAGCTTGCTTTGTGTGTTAACTTTCAAACCTGTCTGTGGGAAACTGGGAGGCTAAATTGAATACGTAAATAGCTATATAGCAGCATGCTTTTCAAAGTGGTGATCTATTTTTTCTTATTCTGCAAAACATATTCCACTCTAGAGGCCGTGGGAAAGGATCATGGGCTATGGATGGCACTGAAACCTCTACTTGGTCTTCTCTGCATTTCGAGTTCTTCACTAGACACTGTTTGTTAGGGCTGGGCCAAAATGCGTATCCACTTTCACAAAAGCGTTTTTGCCTGCTGTGAAAATGGGACTCAGTCTTTAGCGCTTTTTGGAGGTGTGCACGTGAACAGATGAAAAGATTTGCCTCCTTTAAAATGGCAATTGCCATTTTAAAAGAAAGCAATTCACAGTGTGATGTTCAATATATTATCTCAGTCTCTCTTTGGCAAGCGTTTTGCCAAGGAAGGAGGAAGATGTCATTTCACAGCAAAACGTAAATGTATACCTGCCTACTGAGGATTATGCATCTGATGAAGTAGACAATAAAACATTATGCTATAACAGCATATACATAGCTTTAATAAATTTGTCCATCTTCAAAAAGGCACCACAAGCCTCTCTGTGGTTTTCCCCAGGGGAGCACTGCTCTTTACAAGCAGCTGCAGAAACCAATGCAGGACAGGCTAGTGCTGATCAAATGAAAACAACATACAGCAGGCAAAGAACCACCTTCAGCTACATTAGCGTCACTAGACGCGCAACACCCTAGAGCAGGGTGGTAAGCGTCACCTCCCCGCACTAGGGTGACCCCCCCAACACCCCCCATCCGCACTCAAGGCCGGGGAGCCGGCCTCGGAGCGTCCGGCTCCGTCGGCGCTCCAGGGCCTTCTGAAGGTCCGCTGGTTCAAAACGGAAAGTTTTCAGTTTTTCGCGCATGCGCAGTATATTTTCTGAGGGCAAAGGGCTGCCCATTTGCCCTCAGAAAAGTACTGCGCATGCGCGGAAAACTTCCGTTTTGAACCAGCGGGCCTTCAGAAGGCCCTGGAGCGCCGGCGGGGCCGGACGCTCTGAGGCTGGCTCCTTGGCCTCGGAGCCTCCGGACTCTGGAGGCTCCGAGGCCGGGGAGCCGGCCTCAGAGCGTCCGGAGTAGGGGACAGTGACGTGTGGGTGATGCACGTCACGGAGGTGATGCGCGGGGGTGCGCGTGTCACCCTTTGGCGCGCGTCACCCCCTGGCGGTCCGCCCCCCCGCCACACTCTAACGACGCCATTGTTCAGCTATCTGCATTGAGGTGGGAGGGGTTTTAGAAGACATAAGACCTCCTTGGTGGATGGGTATAAATAAATAGAAAGCAATAAATCAACTATTTTCATAAGGAGAATTTTCATATGGAGTAGTAACTACACACAACCACCAACACAATATCCTTGCAATCTTTGTAAACAGGAGAAAGGGAGACATCCTGTCCCAATATCCCTTTTCCTCTCCTATCAAGCAAAGCATCTGAGCTGAGAAAGACAATTCTTAGAAAGGAATGCAATGTGCTTATTTTCTATGGGCAGGAAATTGACAGCTCTGACCACTGAAACATACTATCACCTGCATTCTTTGCTGGATAATCCTGGAAAGTCAGCACCATGTGCTTTTCCTGAACATCTAGATTGGTTCTTAGAAAAATGCTGTAACAGATTGGTGGCAGAAAGAAATAGGGCCTTCTCTGTGGTGGAACCGCAGCTGTGGGACTCCCTCCCCAGTGAAGTAAGAACTGCCTCCATCCTTTAAGATGTTCTGGCAGAGGTTAAAGACTTTTGAGTGTGGTTAGAGAGAGTTGGGGTTGGGTGAGCTAAATTTCCCAGGTGTTTTTTTTTTTTTTAATTTTCATCTATAAAGAAGGTAACCTGGAACATAAGAAGAGGGTGGTTGCTAGACTGCACTAGAAAGGCATAGACAACTGCAAAACAAGGCTAAATCTAAATGAGAGTAGATAGCATGGATGTTTGTGATCCATCCACAGGTAAGTCAATCAGGATACAAGACAAGGCACCTACGGTACTTTGCTGGCAACAAGTATCTTATAACCCCCCAAATACAGTACAGAATGCAAGTGTTCTGCCTCAATTATAAATGGTACATCTGTGTTTCAAACATGTATTTTTCCTTTAATGTACTGAGTAGTGGGATGGAGGAAAGGACAGGATCATGCTGCTAAAAGGAAAAAAAAATCCATGTTTAACATGTATGCCGCTTTTATAACGGATGCATTAAATGCATATATTCAGATGTTCATACTAATTTACAAAATTTCTTACAAGAAGCAGCCACCAGATTATATACTATATACTGGTTTTAACATGTAACTACGTGAATGGCAATATTAAGAAATTGGAAGCTCCACTTCCAATTGGAAGCACACACAGTTTGTCACATGTAATCCTGGAGTTACCTTTGATGAAAAAGAGCCACTCTTTATTCCTTACTCAAGTGGGATTTGCCTTTACTAACACTGCTGACATACTGAGCAAAAGGTCACAGTCAAATCAGCTTATATTGTGTATGTGTGTATGCAGGAGAATTATCGGATGTCCCAGGAGGTGTAAGAATTCTGAACTAAATGCTGCTCACAAGATAATTAGGAGTTAGGTCATTCTGTAATCAAAGCAAAATATATATTGCAACCAAGATTACTCATGTTTTCAAAATTGTTTACAACTAAAAACAAAAGCTTGCTAACAGCCCAATCTTGTGTAAGATACGGCGGCCAGCCTAAAGGGCTACCCAACGTATCCTATCCAGGTCCCGGGTTGCCCCGGGGCAGCCCGGGTGCACCTTGAGGGAAGGGGACAATCATCCCCATCCCTGGGTGTAAGCGGCCTGAGACCCAATGGGCCTACTCGAATGTATGCCAGCTCTGGAGCTGGAGTACATTTGAGCCCTCCGTGTTGGGGCAAACCGGGCTGGGAGAGGGCTTTGGATAGCGACGGATCTTGCTGCCAATATCCCTGCCCGCCCTCGTCGCCCGGTCTGCCCTCCCTCCACCCCTGCACCAGCCAGCGTAGGGCTCACCTGGTCTGGCGGGCACAGGGATGGTCCCCTGGCGGAGCGAGGGCTGCCAGCCTTTGCCCCAGTGGCCCTTACTCGCCGGGAGTCGCAAACGCGCCATAAAGAGCGTGCGCTCCGCCACTCTATGTTTAGCCAGGATTGCACCGCCAGAGACACAGTAACTGAAAAATGTATACTTTGATCTTGTGTACATCCATTGTTATCAAATGATTACCCATATTAGGTTAACGCACGGGAAAGCAAAGAAACTCTTCAGGTAAGCAGGTCAATTTGGAGGCTTGAGCACCAAATACTGGAATTGATCCTTTGAAAATTAGCCAGAACGTTGAATTCTACTCATTTCAGGTTGGTTCAATTTTTGGAAGCCGATAAGATTTTGGCATCTGCTCTACTTGTAAGCCCTTCTTGCCACAGGAGCCCCCGCTGCAAAGAACTTCGAAAGTCAAGAGCCCTTCAGGAACAGCATAGGATACATTATGGGGGGGGGAGGCTAAGATGGAAGGAGGAGATCAGCAGAAATTGAGGACCTCACCCTTGTACAAGCAGAAGCGTCTTCTGCGTATGCCATCGCTCTGTTGAATCCAACCCATATTCAGTGACTGGTAACCTCATAACATTCAGATTTCAACACCATCTAGAGAGGCTACACATCTTAGATTGTGACCACCAATCTTCTTTTCTGTTCAAACACACACACACACACACACACACACACACACACACACACACACACACCTTGTGACAGTCTGTCAACAATCAGTGCTTCTGTCCCATGAATTCCTACAAGTCTCAAATAACTGGTGCTCTCTCCTTCTTTTAAAAATATGAAAACATTCACAGATTGACCCAGTTCCAATGCAACACTAAATCATGGTTTAGTGATATGCGAGCCATGGGTTCAAAGTGCTCTCCTTTCTGCATGTGAGAACGAGACAAAGCTTTGCTCACACCTTAAAAATTGTTCATTGCCATATGAACTCAAGAAACTGTGGTTTGTTAATTAACTATGTATACTTAGAACAAGACTAACAATAACTAACAGAGGAAGCCAACGGAGAGGTGTCCCTCCACCATTCTGCTGCCGTTGCTTCTTCTCCTCCCCTGATAATTATTCAAAACTGAAAGTGGAATACCCCTGCCTAGCCAGTTTAGAAAAAGCAACAGAGGCCACAATTGGGGAGAAGGAGAAGTGCACGGGCACACGCACACACACACACGCGCACACACACACACACACACACACACACACACACACACACACACACACACACACACACACACAAGGGGGGGGCGGAAATTGAGCATTGCCTCAGACTCCAGTCTGACTTGCACCAGGGCTGGTTAGTAGAAGAACACTGCAAAGTACACACATTTCTAGGTTCTTCTCACTTCAGCAAATACTGGTGCATAGAGCCCGTGTCCAAATCTTAAGCCACGGAGATTTTGGGACTCTGGCTCTTCAAGGTCACATATTGGCTCAGTTTGTTTTTTTCTGACTTTACCACAGTTCTTACCACTATTCCATCAATGTAAAGAAAATGGGAATTAAAAACCCCCCAGCACAACTCTTAATGGAATCTTAGCATCTCAATTAGCAGGTATCAGCATTTTTCAAAATAAATAAGAAATACCATACTATATATATTGATTTACTTTTTACGACTGCTTCAGCACTTAGGATTTGGAAACATTCCAATCGCTATAAAACTAGATTGCTAGCAGGTTTCTCTAAGACTAAGAATGAATGGGGGGCAGGGAAGAGGAGAAGCAACTTAATATCTCCTATACCTATTAACAAAAACACTAGCTGGGAATTCGCTCTTCTGTAAGTATAAAATGTTATTTCTAATGATTTAGTACTCTAGCACAGGCTTTAAAAAAATAACTGAAGGGTCAGGCCAAAATATCTATACATCATCTGGAGCAGACACCATGCAATTTAACAACTCTTTTAGTCCTTCAGTTAGGAGCATCATAACTACCGTAATATGATGTCAGTTTTGAAGCAGCATGTAGTTTAACTGGACAACAGAATAGTGGCATTATCTTAACAAGCAAATCCTGCTAAATCAGAGCCACAAAGTGATATAAGACATAGAACAGGTACATCATCGGGGAGGAGCAATAGCCAAGTGGTAGAACACATGCTTTGTGTGCAGAAGGATCCACGTTCAATCCCTGGCATCTCCAGATAGGTCTAGAAAAGTCCCATGTCTGGAGAGACCTTGGAGAGCTGTTGCCAGTCAGTGGGTTGTATCCTAAAATCATCTTCTGTTCATAAGCCCCGTTTGCACAGGGAGATGGCGTGGGCTCCCCTTTTCTCCTCAGCAACTTGTACCCCCCCTCATGTCTTCCTGATGGCTTGGGGACTCATCATTCCCTCCCAACCCTCAAGCAGATTTCTGGGGACACAGGAAGATGAAGATGGAGGGGGAGATTTTCATCAATTGCCTCTCCCCTTTGTGCCTACAGGGCCTCCTCTGTAAACATTAGACCATCTTTGGATACAATTTAGCACAGACAATAAAGAGCCTGACTCAGCACAAGACAGGTTCATATATCATAAGCTGCTGCTGCTGCTACATCAGCAATAGCCATAACTCAGTGCTGCGTAGTATCATTCTCCAAAGATATGAGTGGCCTGTAATTAGTCGGAAGGGGTGGGGCTTCACATGGAAAGAACTCAAAACAAGAGATAACTCATAATGTCCCAGAAGGCACAGTTGATTCAGTCACAGCAGTACAACCCTCAAAGTCTAATATTTGGCAGCAACCACCTATATGATGGTTGCTGCCAAATTTCAACAGATTTCAAATGACAGACAGCAAATTCAGGTGAATTTACTATACTTGCCAAGGATAGAAACTATCTACCTTGATAAGGTCACTTTATGCACCATCACATGTTGAATTTTTACATAGCAGTATGAACCATCATTGCACCTAACTCCCTCACCCCCAACCCCAATGCAGTGCCCACGATAACATGGAACGAAAGAGAGACCCACTTTACTCAAGTTGACCTTTTCAAGTTGTCTCCATGTCAACGTGACTATAATGACATCTACACGGTATTCAATAATTGCTTCTGTAAAAAATCAAAACCAAAGAAAACCACATCTTATAGCCATACCTGCTGTGGGGGAGTTTGCATGATGAGATTTTTTTGGCAAGTTAAAGATCTGTTCACCAGGATCAGGTGGAGGAATAGCATCTTGGCCTTGCCGGGCCTCCACTGGATCATACTCTTTCCCATCATAGTTCGCATCAAAGAACTTCTTAAACCACTGGATAAAATCCAAGTTGTCTTGGAAGCGACCTTTTACTAATTTCTCCACTGGAATAACCTGTATGGAGCAGAGAAAGATATGTCAATTTACAGTGACAACTGAAGCATTTCAGCACTAATGTACTGAAAATTTGTAAACACCAATGCATTCCTAGCAAGATTAATATTTTTGCTTAAATTTGTATCAACATAAAAAGGTAATTATTGACTATATACAAATAATTCTGGCTAGTTATCTAGGCTACTACTATTAGTTATGCACTTTCATTACACTGCCCTGCTCCCAAAATAAATGTTTACAGCAAGATGGCAAACAATTTAGTCTGCATTCATTTTCTTTAAAACATTGACTACTCTACAATTTTGTCCTTCCAACTTTACTTAGAAAAATCAAGCAATTTTGTTGGTCAGAACTATATACTGTATAATCATACACACTTAATTCACTGTATTACTCTCAAGATTACCAGACATTTAAGACAACTCAATCCATACTTTCAATATTCTTCAGAACAGAGCAGCCCTTTTACTACACCTATTAATTAGACAAATAGGTCAGTAAACCATTAAGTATAGAGTAAATAAGTATAAAGCCTGCTTCTCAGAATTATTTCTGAGAAGTATATCGCCATAACAATTACATTAAATGTTTTGCACAAACCTAAGAATGTAACGTGTGTTCAAAGAAATGTATTTCTTCAGCTACATGCATCATGCAGGTACCCATTCTAGGGAACTGGCATTCTCCATGACAGAATACAGAACAGAACATTGCACAAAATGACTGACGACAAGTAGTATGGTGGACACTGGACTCAAGACAGTAAACAGGCTGAAGCAGGGTCGGATAATAGGATTTTCCTCTCTTTGAACCTATGTTAATTTGAGAAATGTTCTAGACTAGATTGGAATTAAATTGTGATGAAATATTTGAGGATGTTTTGTGGTTTTCACAAGACATTTTAGTATTTTGGCTATAAAATGACAGATTCAGTACAAACTGAGATTGAGATGCAATAATTTCAACAAATGTAAGGTTCTTGCCTCTCTATGCAGAAAGAACCATATAGACCAAGTTACTTGTTAACCTGACCAACTGAACGGAATGAGGTTAGTGTTCCCTCTTGTTGAAAATTATGTTAATACCTATTGATTTATCATACAAAGTTTGTTCATTGACCAATTCTGGATTTTTATATATGATCCATATTCCATACCATTTAACTCCTATTCCTTAAAAATCTATCACTGTAGATTCAGAATTTTAATTCAGAAATAAATAATAATAATAATAATAATAATAAACAGTATTTATATACCGCCTTTCTTGGTCATTGGATTTCTCCTCCAACTTTAATCCAAGGCGGTGTACATGGGCAATATAGAAGTTACTGTATATTCCAACATCATGCGGCAAATCTGTAAAACTAATTCTAAGCATCTGCTTATACCCTGAGAACACCAATCCACACTTAAAGGGGAAGAGAGCTAAAGGCCCAGCTTCATATTCTGGGTCTAACAATGGGTGCATTCATTTTTCTATATATTTTATTTGGGAACACACAGCTGCAATATTCACTCTAGGTTCAAGAAGCTGGCTTTTTAAATAGTTTAAAATAATGCATAGGTTTACCTCCATTAGCATCTCAGTAGACCAAGAGCACACATTCAAAAGAAATTAGTGTTTATATTTGTTACTTTTTTTTACTTTACACTTCCATCCCTTTGAATAAAATTTGAAAATAACATACTGCACAGTCTACTTTAGTACTTAGACTTACCAGTTGTGCGATGTCCTTACTGCCGCAGATGTGGAGCTTAGTACCCGGAAGTGATGGCGATGACATCACATCACTACCATTACCGTATTTTCGCTCCATAGGACGCATTGGACCATAGGACGCATGCGTACTATGGAGCTAAAAATAGGGAAAATATTTTTACTTACCGGGGCTTGTGGGGGCTTCGGGGAGGCCTGCGCGACCCTCTGCAGGCCTCCTCGATCTTCAGTTCGGCGATAAACGGCGATTTTCGGGCATTTCGGGGTTTCGTGAAAACCGGAAATGCCCGAAAATCGCCATTTATCACTGAACTGAAGATCGGGGAGGCCTGCAGATGGTCACGCAGGCCTCCCCGAAGCCCCCACAAGCCCCGGTAAGTAATTTTTTTACATTTTTTTAGCATTCGGTCAATAAGACGCACAAACATTTCCCCCTATTTTTTTTTGGTGGGGGTGCGTCTTATGGA
Source organism: Plestiodon gilberti rubricaudatus (assembly GCA_026170595.1). Taxonomy (NCBI): domain Eukaryota; kingdom Metazoa; phylum Chordata; class Lepidosauria; order Squamata; family Scincidae; genus Plestiodon; species Plestiodon gilberti. Next base: position 45,833,679 of record JANXHW010000004.1, read on the forward strand.
GCAAAAAATATGGTACTGGACAAAGAAGCAACCCTGAAAATCATGGTAAGAAGCTCAGGGCGGGTGGGCGGACAGGCTTTTCAGGTGGCGAAAACGTTGCCTATAGAGCTCTGCCCACAGAGCCTCTGCTCCGCAATCTTCACGATTGCATTGCGTTCCCACTGCCAAATGACTTGGGCAGCAAGCAATCCGCGCCTCCATGATGTCCCCAGGAGTCGTGCCTCACATTTTGGGAAGCACCGGTCTACTGCATAGAATTCAGTGTTACCCTAGCTACAGATAATCAGTACTCTCAAATATTTTGAAATATTCAAAAAATATTTTTCCGAAATGCAACAATCTGAGGCTACAGCAACTCTCTTACCTTATCCACATTCATTCTTTTAAAAGATGCTTGCAGAAGTTTGAAGTTATGGATGTACTCATGTTCCAACTTTGCTTGAAACTTTACTTTCTTCAAGCTAATACACCCTGGGAACAACATATCCATGAACTGGCAATAAGCTGCTCCTAAAACAGGAGAACACATTCATATTAATCACAATGCAAGTAATGGGGACAAGGGTGTGTCACAGGAGACAAAGTAACCAAAGGTTTGCAATGTGTTACTGTGATGTCATATTATACCTAAAATACATATCTATTGGTTTTGTGTGCTGACACGGAATACATTTCATATGCACATACATTTTTACTGTAGCTCTGTTTTAAGGAAATGGTCCCAGTGCTGGGTAAATGTGAGGAAGAGGGAAAAGCAGGGCTGGAAACACCTGACATACTGGCTGACTATGCTCCCAGTGGCCAACTCAGAGCTCCTGCCAGCAACATATAAATGGGTGTGCCCCCTTGCACAAGAATGCTGGTGTGGTAGGTGTGTCTCCCCCCCTCTAAGCATTTAGTCAAGCTGAGACATTTTTTGGAAAACAGGGTGGCGCCTTTGTAGGCTGGACAAACCATTAATGTCTTCTAGTCATGTCGGCTAAGAAAAGCAAATATATGAATGAAAAATAATCGCTACAGAAATCTTTAGACTGTCTGAGTGAGAGGAAGAAAGGCATAGTAACACCTTGGCTGTAACAATATGATGTGGGCTGAAGTTCCTTTAAGTTTTAAGTGACACACATGAACACATTCAAAGCAACTAAAACAGAGACTCTTATCTGGAATGAGAAAATAGGATGCTGGGTTGTGTTTTGTTGACAGAATAGCACCAGCAGCTACTACAAGCGTAAACTTCATGATGTGCAAATTTCTTTCAGAAAAAGGAAGTGGGAGACAAGGAAAGCAGGTTTCGGGTTAAACAACATGTATCCTTGTATGCTTATTCTTTTCCCCTTAAGTAATAGCCACAAAGGGGATCCAGATTTGGATTGTTTCGTGGAAAGAGGGAACCTTTGACCTTTGCCCCTGGCCTGGACAGGATCAAGACCCTCATGACTGCTATTTGGGAACAAATGAAAGCATTCCTTCTGCAACAAATACCTGTGGGGACATGAAGATCTGGATTGGAACCATGATGAAGGCAAATGCCCTCCCATGCCATGGTCCCAATCTGGATCAGTCCCCTCACAATTGGTATTTTTGGGGGAAAGAACAAGCATGCAAGCGGATAAATCATGTGCTTGTTGAAACATGTAGTTTGGTCCTTAGACAACTGGAGAAAGGACCTTGATGAAGAGATAAAAGATAGGAGAAACCTCTAGCCTGCATACCTACCCAAAGAGGATCTGAGTTTTCACCCCATAAATGTTGCTAAAAAAGTTTCCATTTTACAACTACCAGAATAAAGTCTTCCCTTTGGCACAAATCCATTTGCTGTTGAGATAAGTTCTTAAATATCTTGTGTACCACAATGGCCAGATTGCTACTCAACCAGTCATTGCTTCACCAAGATGCAACTAACTGGGACCAGATAACTTCAGCTTGGGATAACAAGCTCTGAAGAATGGGATGCAGCCGATGACAAGATCTGAAAGAGTTGGTACAATTTACAGATGAAATTGTTGCTAGGGGCCATATTTTAAAATCCCCATAGTTGCAACTTTGTGGATGTGTGTATCATTTTTGGTTGTTGACAGAACTGTATTTCAACTCTCCTGAATTCTACACATCCTGTTGTGCAATGCTGTGATGGCCCCTGCATCCAATCCTGCTGATGTTTTACTTGCATCTGGACTAGCAGATAACTGGAACATGCCAAACAATTGATGGAGCAGGCTTGAAATGGAACTATTGATTAAGGCGTTTTTATTTCATCATTTATTCCACATACGATCATCCAATGGTGATACTGTATGTTTCATCTTCCAGGAGAACAAAGAAAAGCTCTAGCTACTATTTTCTAAATTAGCCGCATTCAATATGAATGAGGCTATAAAAACAATGGGAGCCATCCACCAAGCATTGCTTCTGTATAGTCTCCATGCATACCAACAGGGCTTATGATGAATAACGGATTTTTCCAATAAACGTTAGCTTGCTGCAAACTCAGTAATGTGAGCCTGGATGCAAGTTGCAAACGGCTGCCATTGTTTTTGCACTGCATGTGTTTAGCAATACATTTCTTGATATCTGAAGAGTCACAGTGTGTTAAGAGAACTGGGTTGAAAATCTCAGAGCTTGCCCTTTAAACCCATTGTAGCTTTGATACCCTATCCTCAAGTAATTTTCATCCTCTCCAAAATTAACGCTCATCATAAAGTAACGGCCAGCCCAATCCTGCCTAGGGCCACCGCAGCATGCAAATATTCATCCCTTTCCCCCAGGTAGCACTGGAGCAGCACCAATGGGGCTCCTCGGATGTGCCCCAGCAAAATGGCAGGCGCAAAGCTGAGGAGCCCATGTAAGGTCAACAGGCCTGGGAAGGGGCTTTGGATATTGGCAGAGTGCGCCGCCAATATCCCCTCCCCTCTCCCAGGCCAGGAGGCTCAGTCCGGAGCCTCCCCCCGCCCTCCTCACCACCTCTGCCCCGACCGGCAAGCCTAATCTGTTTCAGGCGCCGCTCTGCAAGCAGCGGTGCCAGCTTCACCGTCAGTGCTGCTTGCAGCACAAGACTGTAGAGTTCAAACGGCCATTAGAAAGTCTTGCATGTGTGCTGCTCTAGATTTGCACCTGCCAGCTTTAATAATAAATAATAATAATCCATTTTAGAGTATACCGTTTTGCAACAAAAAAGTTCACAAAGTGGTTTTACAGAAAAAAATCAAAGGATACAAAGGAGGCTATGATATGGCTAATTTGGGGGGAGTCAGGGTGGGGCTTGTGGATTTCATTGAAGTCTCCCTACTTATTCTCCTAGAATTCAGGAGAAAAGAGCGACCAGATTGATTTGTGGGCTGGAGCACCTCCCTTATGAGGAAAGGCTACAGCGTCTGGGGCTTTTCAGTCTAGAAAAAAGGCACCTGAGGGGGGACATGATTGAGACGTATAAAATTATGCATGGGATGGAGAGAGTGGATAGAGGGAAATTCTTCTCCCTCTCGCATAACACCAGAACCAGGGGACATGCACTAAAATTGAGTGGAGGGAGAGTTAGAACAGACAAAAGAAAATATTTCTTTACCCAGCGTGCAATTCATCTGTGGAACTCCTTGCCACAGGATGTGGTGATGGCACCTGGCCTAGATGCCTTTAAAAGGGGTTTGGACAGATTCATGGAGGAAACGACCATCACAGGTTACAAGCCATAAGCAACCTCCTGGTTTTAGAAGTGGGTTTTCTCTGTGCCAGGTGCAAGGGAGTGACAACGGGAAACAGGTTATCTTGTGCTCCCTGAGGCATCTGGTGGGGCCACTGTGTGATACAGGAAGCTGGACTAGATGGGCTTTTTGCCTGATCCAGCAGGGCTCTTCTTATGTTCTTAATTCAAGCAGTGGTCATCCTATCTGAATTTTGGGATTCTGTTCCCCTATTCAATATTGCAGTCCATCTTCCTTACCTCCTGCATGGAGTGCTCCTTTGTTATTTAAAGAGGCATGTGTCTACGTGGTGCTGGGGGATTGCACAGAATTTCACTTTTTTGTGACGGGAGCAGAGTATTGATGGTTCCTTTGGGGGGGGGGATCCAAGGAGGGGGAAAAACACAATGTTGACAATAATCCTAGCTGCGGTTTCTCAAATGGTAGTGAGCTTGTGTATTCTCAGCAGCAGACTGCTCTGCATCACCTGGCATGTGAATGTGTTAGGATTATCAGCGATTGCCATGAAAAGTTTGGCTCCGTGCCCCACTGATACTCAAGTCTCCCTCACCCAAAAGATGTCCTCAGTAATCCCAGACACATGAAAACTGCTTGCAATTACTCAGCACTGAGGGAATCTTTGACCATGCTCCGAGTATGTTACATAGCAGCTCTAGGTTACAGCCATGACACTGAAAAAAGGTTCTGATGCCAAGGTCTTGGCTCAAATTAAACTCTTATACTGGTCTATGAAGCTTGAATAACTAGGGTCAAACTAAACAAAAACCCCAAATACTTAAATAAACCCTCCAGTTTTATTAAGTAAATAGCACACAGAGAAGGGATGAAAAAGGCCGAAATTGCGATAGTGAAGGGGGCTTTAGTACTTCACCCCCACTGTGGTGCCAATCCCAATTGCTCCCCTCACGTGCTATTTTTAGAATGGAGAACAACTTTCATTTCTTCCATTAAAATGGTATGCGAGATATGTCTGTGTGTCATGACCCTAGGAACAGAGTTCTTGCAATTTGGAGATTGAGACAGAGGAAAAAGGGGCAGGAATCCCCTGGATGCACAGCCAGATGTCTCTTCTCTGGCAACCCCTACACAGGAATTAGACCCTGTGCCCCTTCTATGGCAAGAGGACACAGCCTGCCTTTCTCCTTGAATTCAGAGAATTCCTTGAAAAAACCTGAAAGTTTCCCTTGGGAAACTTTTGAGACGTCAGGCAGGCAGTGGCCCTTTAAGCCACAACAGGTTTCCCAGGAGAAGGGGCAGAGCCAGATGCCTTAAACTCTTCAACAGCTATATACATTCTCAGTAAACTGCACAACTTCCCGCACAACTCTGCAGGAACAAGTAATTCATGTGTGGAACTCCTTGCCACAGTATGTGGTGATGTCACCTGGCCTTGATGCCTTTAAAAGGGGTTTGGATAGATTCATGGAGGAAAAGACCATCACAGGGTACAAGCCATAAGCAACCCCCTGGTTTTGGAAGTGGGTTTTCTCTGTGCCAGGTGCAGGGGAGTGACAACAGGAAACAGGTTATCTTGTTGACTGTGTGCTCTCGGAAGCATCTGGTGGAGCCACTGTGAGATACAGGAAGCTGGACTAGATGGGCCTTTGGCCTGATCCAGCAAGACTCTTCTTATGTTCTTAACTGATTAATTTGTAGCTGAAAGGTGTCAAAGCTAAACGTTGTCCTGAAACCCTGCTTGTGCCCTCTCACATAGAATAGTTGTTTTCCACAGTGATACCATGGCACACTGCACATACCTAGAGGTACTGATTTCTTTATTAGTGCAATACAGTTCTTGGCAGGGAGAAGAGAAGATGCATTTAACATAAAATGCAGCCCCACTGACTCAAGAAGGCATCAGCCATCAACGTAAAAAGCCATAAGCAGAGCTGGCAGCACTGAACATGCAAGGGATTCACTATTTCTTTTAGTGTTTGATGTGTTTCATTTCCTCTGGGGTATTGATTTTGTCATCAACGTTTTCAATATTCACAGCTAGGTTACAGAATGTATTTGCGAACATGGCTATGTTGACTACATGCATGAGTGCTAACTACTTTTGACCCAATTAGAGTACAGAAATTCTATATTGCTTCTAGAACAGAAGGCAGATCACATCACTGTAACAGCTCACACCACTGCCTATTATTGCCCAGAGCAAGCAACACTAACCCTCCCTTTATGTTAACTTGCTTCACATTTTTCTTTTCATAAGAAAAAAATGATCTGTTATTACTTATCTAGTCACATCACAGTAAACCTTGGATTCTATAAGTAAAGCAGCATAACAGAGCAAACATACTACTGCTGATCAATTGAAGTTTTTAGTGCATTTTTTTTTTCTTTTTCAAACAAGCTTGATCTTCTAGTTTTTCCTCAGGGACGTAATTTCAGCCATCACCGGTATACACCTGAGAACGGAACCATGCACTCAAATAACTGCTCACCAGTTTTTAAAAATAGAAGCTTCTGCTTACATTTCCAAAAGAGAGAGGAGAATCTATGTACTGTATCATGTACCAAATGCATCCATCAAATATCATATATTTATGCTTGCAGAGGAAGGCAGCACAAGACTAAACAATGGGTCAAAATACAGTAATAAAGGCATCATTCAGGCTGAATTAAGCTTGGGGCTAGACATATACCCTGATGCTACAACACTCCCCAGTGGCGTCGCCAGGCGCCCCTGCTTCTGGTGTGGACCCCCCCCCGATGCCCCAAACTAATTTTCATACTTACTGGTAATTTGCATAATAAGTTTCAGGTTTTTTTTGCTTTTTCGGGTTTTTTAAAGGTTTTTTGGGTTTTTTTAGCGCTAGTGGGGCTTCTAATCGTTTGTGTATGCTTTGCACCAACTTATCTTGTGTGGGACCCTCCCGCGACGATCTCCAGGGGCGACGATCTCCTCCGGGGGCGCAGATCGCTCCTCTGCTCTGCCGCCCCGGCGCGAACTCTGTAAAGCGCCCAGCAGCGCTTTGCAGAGTTCACGCATGTGCAGAACGTCGATTGGAAACATAGTCGCTCTGCGCATGCGTGAAGTCTGTAAAGCGCTGCTGGGTGCTTTACAGAGTTTGCGCCTGGAGCAGAGGAGCGATCTGCGCCCCCGGAGGAGATAGTCGCCCCTGGAGATCGTCGCGGGAGGGTCCTATACACAAGATAAGTTGGCGCAAAGCATACACAAACGATTAGAAGCCCCGCTAGCGCTAAAAAAACCCTAAAAACCTTTAAAAAAACCGAAAGAGCGCAAAAAAATCACGGAACTTAAGGAGGCTCGCCCCCTCCGGAGCCTTTCCGCCCCTACGCCCTGGGGCCCACCGCACCACCGCCCCATATCAGGCGACGCTTCTGACACTCCCCCCCAAGCTTAACGTTATTGGGTACAGGATTCACTTTCCGAGAATCCCAGCTTTCATTTTTCTTATGCTTTCAAAGGTATGTTTAGAAGCATGGGGGCAATGCCTGGTGACGTCTCAGGCCTGGGTTCAAATACCCTCTACCTCATGAAGCTCACTGGGCGACAGTCTAGCCTACTTCACAAGTTTGTTGTGAGAATAAAGGTGGCAAAAAGGGAACTGTCAGCACTGATCATCTACTGTATTTGGGCACGGGACTAACGGAGCAATACTGTGTAAATTTCCTGAGCCCACAATGGCGCAGCTCGGGAACACCTTGGGAGAAGGGGATGTTTGTCCCCTTCCCCAGGTGTAGGGTTGCCCAGGGCCAATGGGCCTCCTTGGATGTATGCCAACTCTGAAGCTGGCGTACATCCGAGGCGGCGGTGTAAGGTCGAACAGATTTCCCCGCCCTCTCCAGGCCCAGTTCGGCCAATGGCCCCCCTCCCTCCACACCCTTGCCCGCCCTTGCTGACAACAGGAAACAGGTATCTTGTTGTCTGTGTGCTCCCTGAGGCATCTGGTGGGGCCACTGTGAGATACAGGAAGCTGGACTAGATGGGCCTTCGGCCTGATCCAACAGGGTTCTTATGTTCTTATGCCCTCCCCCCGCCCCTGCGCTGACTGGTGCAGGACTTACCTCCACTGGAGGGTGCCGGGTCCGTAGGGCAGCTGGCCTTTGTGCTGGCGGCCCTTATTCTAGAGTCGTCATAAAAGTGCTTTAAGGCATGTTTGTGATGGCCTAGAGCAGCAGGGCATGCACCCCACCGCTCTAGTACTTACACTGGATCGGGCTGCCCATCTAGGCACCACTACCTTCAATTCATCAAATACATCAGAGCTGATGTAATTCGGCATCGGATTGATGGGTCGAGAAAGAGGCAATCCTTGTGCATGATGCACATGCACAGCCCACTGCTACATGACAGATTTTTGGATGGAGGTCCATACTTTCCTATAAAAGCTGCACAGTTTACAGGTACAAACTATACTGCATGCATAACTTGAAAATATTAGTCACAAATAATGTTACGGCCTTCCCCGAGTTACTCTACTTCCTACAGACGCATACATCTCCTTTTGCAAACATACTCTGTGCTCTCTGTGTATCTCTCCCCCCTCCCATTCCCCACCCTTGGATCTACACTGGATTTTACTGCAAAAGGGAGACTGATTTGCCCACAGGAAATCTCATATAATTGGGTCTAGACATCAGCATTGTGTAGTTTGCCAGGTAGCAGTGATGAACATGTTCTACAAATTCACAGATGGGACCAGAACAGCAGCATCTTGCAATAAGTATGCATGATGTAATGTTTTGGCAAGAACAGAAATAACTGCAGAGCAAAATAGATTTGTTTTACAGCTACAGCACTCCAGAATATCCAAAAATTTGAAAGCAATTTGTTAACATTCTTACTTACAAAGACTACAGTAGGTCAAACATTTGGTTTTGCTTTCTAGACATTTAGCTAACTACAGGTTTGGAGCCAGAACACTGCTTGTTTCTATTTCAAATGAAACTTAATGGAAACGGTTTCTCCAACTCTGGTCACATACATAAAAATGTGTTCTTCACAGCTGAGAGGCCGCTGTCCCATTGTGGCCTCTGCAGGCTGCTGCTGAGCGCCAAGCTATCCAGCTGTGCTGATGGTTCCACCACCACCCACAACAGCTTCAGAAGGGGAGGGTGTTGCTAGGCACCCAGGTTCTTCTCCTTAGACGTTGGGCCTTAGGCCATCTCTGCAGTTGCCTCCCCACTGACAGCTGAATATCCTTCAGAGCATGCAGCTTGCTGCGCTGTATCACTTGGCTTCTCAGAAGATCCCTGCACTTTTGCAGGAGAGGGACTGGGTCTTAGTCACTGGGGCAACAAACTCACCAGTGAAAGAGACTGGTTGTGCCCTTCTGGTTTTAGTGAAACAGGGCTCCCAGCCACTGTAACTGCAGCTTTCCTGCCAATTTGGACCATAGAGAGAGTCTACTCCAAGACATGTGAGTCAGTCAGATCACCCTATGAGGTAGTGATACCAGACAGTCATATCATATGCAGAGTGTTTTGGTCCTGGAACCAATAAAGCACATAGAAATGCCGGTGAACTTCTCCTCCCAATGTGCTCCAGAGCAACAAAGGTTGAGGTGAAAGAAGGGAAAGGAAAAAGTCACCCATACACTCTTTGTATGCTGCCACTGTTACTCCACTGTCAGTGGACCGGTAAGTAAACAGCTGATGTGGAATGGAGATAGTTTTCCAAGCTTCCTCGGACTGGCTTAGAAAGTGATCTAATTTCTTGCTATTTGTAGGGGTGGGGAGAAGTCAGATTATTTCTGAATGAGAACTAATGCAAATGTTAACACTTTCCACAAATATATGAGCAGATGTGGTGACTGAGGTGAATTACTGCCAAATGGGCTCTTCATTCTAAATATGTTGTCATTTTGTGATTAGATTATATTCTAAGGACCCCCGCCCCACAAAGTTATCCCATGATGCATTGATCAGGGAAAATTCTCTAGGCTCTCCCTTAATCTCTGCCTTTTTCCAAATGATATTATTGCTCAACATACACAGGACACCAGTACATTGAGATAAACATAGAGAACTGGAATTCTAGGTAGTCTAGGCAAGCTTGGTCACTCTGGCAGCTCAACAGAGCAATGTTGCACAGGATCATAATGCAATAAATCACAATGCCACATTAAAACCTCAACAAACCTCAACACTTCATATCATCACAAAATCCATACCTCAGACTCCTGATGTGAGAGACTCAACCTGCTCCTGGCACATCACAGCAAGTCTTACCAGCCAGTGATCAAACACATCATGCAAATCGAGAAGGATCATGAAGTAATCGTAACATCTACATTAGCTCTGAATCTGAGGTGAGCAGGGAAAGGTAATAAGCAACTGGTGGGCAAGAGTCTAGACCCAGTCCATAACCTATAGACTGCTAGCTTGGACATAATGTACAGAAGACATATGTGCACAAAGGCAACCTCTAGTAATACAGGTACATGTCCAGTCCCATGCAACAAAGATTATGCAGAACATTAAAATTCATCTCTAAAATATCCTACTACGGTAACTATGCCTTATTCCGCATTTCCATAACTAGTGGCCAGGAGTTAAATTTCTTCTTCAAGTTATGTTACATATTTTGTTACTTGAAGAAAGCAACTGTTTAAAGCTATTTGGTAAGAAACATCGTCAGCTAACTTTACAAACCTCCACTAATCCTAACACCTCCCATAGTCAACCTTCATTTTATGTGACAGTTATTATTCTGTCAAGGGCCTTAAACCATAGGTGACACATTATGAAAACACAAAAATTGAACAGCTGTCAGGATCTAGAGACTCACAATCAAGGATGTAAATCCCGGTTGCCTTTGTGCACATATGTCTTCTGTACATTATGTCCAAGCTAGCAGTCTATAGGTTATGGACTGGGTCTAGACTCTTGCCCGCCAGTTGCTTATACCTGACAGCATCCGTCACGTCAGATCTAAAGCACACTCAAAGACACGAGTCTTCAGGGCTGTAGGGATTATTAGGAAACAATGTAGAAAAATGCTTTATTCCTACCTGAAGCACCAAAGAAGCCAACACTTATATGACACTGCTGAGCAAACAGATGCATTCTGACCATATACCAGGCCCTCTGCAGGCCTCCCCGATCTTCAGATCGGAGATAAAGGCTATTTTCGGCCATTTCCGGTTTTCGGAAAAAATGGCCGAAAATAGCCTTTATCTCCGATCTGAAGATCGGGGAGGCCTGCAGAGGGTCACGCAGGCCTCCCCGAACACCCCGCAAGCCCAGGTAAGTAAAAAAACAAATCCCCCCTTAAACATTCGCTCCATAAGACGCACACTTATTTTCCCCCTATTTTTGGGGGGAGGGGAAGTGCGTCTTATGGAGCGAAAAATACGGTATGCCACAGTTTTACCTATCATACATTAAACTCTTCTTTCTGAAGGCTGTGACAGACAATTGGCTCTCTTTCAGCAATTAATACACACAGGGAAAATGTTATTTCAAAATGAAAGCAGCAAGTTTAGTTAGTACCTATTGGAAGCAGTGAACAAAACATATGTCGTCTCAATTACCCTAAGTAAAGTTCTCTCTTAACCAAGCAGCTGAAGATAGTTCCTGTGCCCTGCAATTGGGTCAGTTCTTAATACAGCAGGGATCTCTCTAGCTCAGGCTTGCTTCTAGTGCAGTGACAGAAGTAGGTTTCTTGCTTTGCATTTTTAAAAAAAGAAAAATGGTGTCAAACATAGCTTTACTCTCTGCACTACCCAGGATGAAAGCTGAGTGCCATTGTCAGACTAAAAACAAGTCAATAATTGAAGAGTGTTCATGCCAAGAGATTGTTTTTGTTAGAGCTCATATGTCTACTCAGAAGTCTACTCAGTGGCAGTGATGGTGGTGAAGAAACAATGCTTTTCTCTCACCAGCGCATCCAGCAGAGCTTTTCTGAGGGGTATGTGACCTACTTCAATCTGGCCTGTAGTCAAATGCTCAAGATCCATCAGAGGCCGTGCTGTAACTTGTTTGTGAAGCATCTAGGACAGTGATGGCGAACCATTTGGGCTTGGTGTGTCAAAATTTTTGAAAATGCCTAACTTGACTCTGCTGGTGTGTCCCCACCTCCAACTTTTAATAGTGCTTTGACTATTGCTACTTTTAATAATAATTTTGAATTGAACTGAACTGAAAACAACTATAGAACATTCTTCTGATGATGCCCCGAATGTCAGGGGTGAAACGTAAAGTTATTTACAACATCTTGTTTTTGTAATAAAGAGCTTGAAAACGACATAGTCGTACCTGGAAATATGTGGGTTTTTAACTCAAAAAACTATAGAACACATTGCATTTTATTTAACATCAATTAGTGACTTTTTTGTTGCTGAGTTTTATTAGATAATAATTTGAAAGAGGTCTGCCAAAATCCCTGCCCTAAATGTTCAAGACAAGCCTGTAAAACGTTTGCAAAAATGTAAGGTGTGTCGGGGCCCTAGGGAAACACTGGCGTGTCACCCAAAATGACCCAACGTGCCACCAGTGACACGCATGTCATAGGTTCACCATCACGGATCTAGGATAAAATTGCTTGTAACTGTATCGATCTGAAATCAGGTTTTCACTACAAGGCTTATGGATGTGTTCAGAACGACCATATGGTCAAATGTAGTGGAATCAGTTTCAGTTGCCCCAAGGATATGAATGTGCTTGGAGGAATGCAGAGAACCACCTGCACTCTCTACCCTTGCCCCCCCCTCCTATTTTATTACAGTGAGCAGAAGATCGTTGACCAGATGGGTCTAGGAAGTAGTAAATTCCTCTCTATGAGAGGGGTCAGTCTCAACTGCCCTGGAAGAAGGAGTCATAAGGCAGTTCCTAAAAAATAACTCTTTGGACACTTGACTATTCTAACTATAGGTCAGTTGCTAATATACCATTTGAGGGCAAAGTGTTTGAGCAGGTGGTTGTCATACTCCAGCCGCTCTTAGATGAGACGAGTCTCTGACTCGGGTGTGACACCCTATTTATATTCCTAGACTTCTTAGTGACTTTCAATGCCATTTGTCCATTGCATTCTTCTGGATCAACTATCTCAGGTGGGGATCAGTAAAAGGTAAAGCAGAATCCTGACAGGGCAGAGATTCTGTTGGCCGAAAGTTCATCTCTCTGCACCAAGTACTGGTGTTTAGCCAGATTTGCATTGAGTTGCCTTACACCTGAAAAACCAGTTTCACAGTTTACGGGTGTTTTAAGATCCAACTATCTCAATAGAGGTTCAAATAGTTTCTGACGAAGTGCCTTTTACCAGCTTCAGCTGGTACACCAACTGCAACCACTCCTGGAGACCACAATCATCCATGCTCTTTTATTGGATTACTGCAATGCACTGTATGTGGAGCTGTCCTTGAAGACCATTCAGAAACTGCAGTTAGTACAAAACACAGCAATTGGTGACTAACTGGAACCTAGCACATGGAATAATAATACCATATTGTCCCGAGTATAGGACGCTCCTGATTATAAGTCGCACCCTTAAAGTTTGGTGCTATTTTTTAAAGAATACATTTTTAACTTTTTTTTAACTTAAATATACACATAAGTAGAACAGTACAGCTTTAGTACAGTTAAAGGCATAGGCGCCCAGATTCAATAAGGGACAGGGTACTCTAGTATTAGTAGCCTTCCCAGATCCAAAGGGGGACAGAGTGCCTACCTTTTAACCTTTGGAATTTGGGTAGGTGTAGCTTGTTGCACCCTTCTATGCAGCTGCCCAAATTTCAATGAACAGCACAATCCTATGCATATCTACTCAGAAGTAAGTCCCACTGCATTCAATGGGGCTTACTCCCAGGAAAGTGTGCACAGGATTGCAGCCTAAAGGTAGGCACTCTGTCCCCCTTTGGATATGGTAAGCCTATGCAGGAGCTCTTGCTCTCAACTTTCAAACTGTACTCTCAACTTTTAAACTGCAAGATCAATAAATATCTTAGTTTCCACAGAGTCCTGGGGTTGAAACTTAAGGGTTAATTTTGTCAAATGCTTCCAGAGGCTGCTGAGAGATAATGATCTCTCATGGTATTCAGCCATTTAGCAAGTGATTAAGAACTGCAAGGAAAGGCTTGAAAACACAGTGCTTTGCAGTTTAAAAAAAGAGAGAGAGAGAAAAGCCCCGTTTTACCTTTGAAAAGAGACTCGGAGAGGCTTGGTTTGAAAGCGCTTTACATAAAACACTAGGCAGAAACGCTAGGCTTTGATTGTAGGGCGCACCCCCTACTTTAAAGACTTGCCTTAGGGGATAAAAGTGAGTCTTATACTCAGGCAAATACGGTATAATATACAGTATTTATATATCGCCTTTCTGGTAATTGGATTTCTCCTCCGACTTCAAGTCAGTGTACATGGGCAAGCTGTTCTAAACCCCAAGGGTTTTTTTACAATATAATAACGTTCTAATCTTTCGTAGAACCCTTCATTCGAGATGTTGCTTTCACAGTCCGTCCCTCCCTCCCTCCCTCTCCCTCTCTGCAGCTTATCATCTCAGTGTCCCAGCAGCTCTCCGACAGACTTCCAGCCGTCTTGAACTGCTGTCCTTCAGATCTTCAGGCATTTGTGAGACGAACGCTCTACCAACTGAGCCAGACGTCCACCACCAGTGTTGGAACAATTTCATTGGCTCCTAGTCCATTTCTATACAGTTTACTACCTAAAGCCCTAAATGGCTTTAGGGTCAGGATACCTCCATTACCTCCTATTCCTACATCAACCCGTCCAGGTACAGAGATTAGCTGTGGAAGCCCTGCTCTGTGTTCTGATTCCATCAGAGTTGTAGTCCTGTATGATGGCCTTCTCTGTGGCAGCAGTCCACTTGATATAAAACCACAGAAAGGTTCTGCAAAGAAAAAGTGTGGCTGACTGCAATTTCTGTATAAAGAATCCACTGAAGCTTCTGGATCAGAGTTACTGAATGGCAATTCTAGGCTTTACAACTGAGCCCGTGGTTTGTTGTGAAGACAACATGCCAGCATGAGCCTTGAGGTTTGTGCAAAAGCACAGGGGGCTAAAATATAATAAAAGATTCCAGCCACAGTTTTGGCCAAACCACAGCTTCTCATTATAGCTGAACACTGAGCGGAATCCCAAATCTACTGCCCAAATTATTTGGTAAGAATGTCTGCACCACCTGAATATAAATTATGGTACAAGATTAGAAGCCACAAAAAGGATAGTTTGGGAAGAGACGAGATATTTGTGCCAGGATTCAGCCCCAGAATCTGTCTTTGGTATCAGGACTTAATTTGGAGCAAAGGTGACATATACCTAAGGCATGTTAGGAATTAGAGAATATACCTGTGTAATTATTTCTGTATTATTTTGTACCTTGAAGTTATCCTTTGCCATTGCAGCAAGCAACTATTTTGCTCCTATGCATGTAACATCTCTGGTAGCACAGCCCAAACTATGTACTTTGCAGTGATGCATGCTGCGTCACTCCATGATCCACATTCACAGCAGCAATGGGTGTGGGATTATACAAAGTGATTAGAAAGACAGGGTGTAGCATAACTGAAGACACGACTACTACAGTATTTTTTTACTTTATGTTCATTTCTCATTCATTACTCTTGAGCAGCCATCCAGGAAGCTACTCTAAACTTATATAGCTAGGTGGAGAGGAGGTAGAAGAAATGCTCTTTACAGTACATGCATTCCTCCTCAGTCCTGGGTGTGCATTTCTTCCTGCTTAAGTAGGTAGAGTTCAGCATAGGCTCCCCTGGGCTTTCTGACAGCCTGCCATAATAGCTATATGTGCCAAATGATCTCAGTTCTGTGGTGTCTAGATTTAGGTTGCAACTCCTCTAATGTTGCTTTTGCAATAATGAAAACTAAGAACTCTTTCCAAGCATATAAAAAGGACTAAAATTCTTAGTTTTGGGTGTGTGCATGTTGTCTTTGGGGAAATGGATTTTTGGTCTCCAGGAAAATAGGGCTGGGTTCTGTACATATTTATGGGTTTAACTGGGATTTTTCTCTGGATGAGTAGGGTTTTTATTTATTTATTTATTATTTACAATATTCCTATCCCGCCTTTTTCCCCCGAAGGGACCCAAGGCAGCTTACAACAGAAAATACAATACCAAAAAATACATACATAAATAGTTTCAAAACAATAAAAAACAGTTGTTAAAAACTAATAAACACAACATCTAAAAATTGATTAAAAATTATTAGGGTATTCCAATCTCTTGCCAAAATGATTATAGAAGGAAACACAATGGAACCAAATACTTTGGCTCCAAATACCAGTAGCTTTTT
This sequence comes from Plestiodon gilberti rubricaudatus, assembly GCA_026170595.1. Classification (NCBI taxonomy): domain Eukaryota; kingdom Metazoa; phylum Chordata; class Lepidosauria; order Squamata; family Scincidae; genus Plestiodon; species Plestiodon gilberti. Next base: position 45,849,617 of record JANXHW010000004.1, read on the forward strand.
TTTTTTTAAGGTGCATGTTAACAGGCCGCATGCAATTTGCTTAGTCTCTCCTCTCTCAAATTTATGGCCATGAGGAGCTATTAAATTAGGGATTATGGTTCAAATTACACCATAATATTGTGTGTGACAGACAATGTGTAGTGAGAATGGTTTAAGTACTTTAACTCAGTGTGCAATTGGTTTGTGGAACTCCTTGCCACAGGATGTGGTGATGGCACCTGGCCTGGATTCCTTTAAAAAAAGGGATTGGACAGATTTATGGAGGAAAAGTCCATCACAGCCTACAAGCCATGATGGGAAAAGTCCATCATAGCCTACAAGCCATGATGGGGAGTAGGAGTAGGTTTTCTCTGTGCCAGGTGCAAGGGAGTGGCGACAGGATACAGGTATCCTGTTGTCGTGTGCTCCCGGAGGCATCTGGTGGGGCCACTGTGAGATACAGGAAGCTGGACTAGATGGGCTTTTGGCCTGATCCAGCAAGGCTCTTCTTATGTTCCTCACCACCACTCACAATGGGAAGGCGGAAGGCCCAAATTAAGAGACAACTGGAAATGATACAACAGTGGGTGGTTATCTGAATTTCTTGCAAATGGCACACACAAAGACACACGCAAGCGGGCTTCCTCCTGACTCAGTACGTAGCATGAAATACATGAACATAGAATGAACAAACTTTAAAAAAATTAAAATAGAAAAAGGAGGACTGGATAGACTAGGGTGGGAAAATAGTTTTTGTTCCCTTTTTGCCAGAAACAGGGAGGGGAAGGGGGTAGATATACAAGAACAAACCAGGGTAGTTTTTTTTTTCTGGTCAGGTGGCAATCAAGCCCCAAAACAATTCAAAATGCTTCATTCAGTATTCAAGCTTTTATACAATCCAGTTATCCTTCTTGTTCTATAGTTCACTATTAATGTTATGAAATGCCCCTGAATGCTTTCCATGTCCTCTGTGGAAATGCAGATATTTTGCATATCTGTAAATGCAGATATTTTGTGGAGGCTAATGTTATACCACATGAAGACCTGGAATGCTTCAAGGAGCACTTGTTAAAAAAAATGATAAGAGAGCAAATTAGACCAGCACAGCACTTTTAAAATGCAGGGTATTCTTGAATGGCCTGCATGCAGTGAGTTGGTCACCTGAAGAAAGACAGAAAAATGAATAGTTTTGCACCTCATTTCTGCCTCTCAAATTTGCTAAAGTAAAAAAACAACAACTTGAGGCTAACATGATACCTCTTAAGCATTTTTTTAGTCCGTATGATCTCTTGAGAATTACTGTCTTCATTTAGAAAAGTTTCTAAACTTCATAGCTGTAGAGTTGACTTTAATAAGAAGAAATCGAAAACAGGTGCAAATGCAATACCAACTCCTTCTCAATCTAGGGTGTGAAATATTTTAAATCATGCTTTCAGAATCTAGTTAAAACTGGGAACTCTGGTGAGCACTAATTGTAGCTAAGGTTAAGATGGGGATCAATGTTTCCCAATAAAGGCAATGTGGGCAGGCAGGAATTAGCCCCAGGGAAGGGAGGGAGTGGGAACGTGTGGCTCCCAAATTTCTTAACCACATCCAAGGAAGCAGTGTTATATAATTTCCACTGGGCAAATAAAAATGTGTTCACTAATAATAAGAATATTCAGGTGTATTCATTCATTTAAAAAATCAATTCAATTTTATTTTTCAGTGTAACATTTTAATTTCTGTAAAATTAGTTCAGCAGTCTGCTTCCATTGTAGTGGGAAAGTTGGTTTCAGCTTGCCATAAAACTTTTAAAACTGCAGCCCATCTGGAAGCTTCCTTTTGCTCCTTGACTTCTCTTTTACCACAGTAGGGCTAATGCACAGGGACATGGCATTTCAAACCACAGCATCATTGCATGCGTTCTCTTTCATAGAAGACACATATTTAAAGTCAGAAGCCAAAGACTTCTATCTCCAGACACAACCACAGAAAGAGATAATCACATACATTGATTATGTGAATAGAGGCCAGAATGACACATTTGGCTGCTTCTCCGAGTCTGGGAAAGCCAGCTGTTGCTTTTCCAAGACAAAGTGGCAACAGAGGGCCAATTTACAAAGCTAGAAAGTGGTGAATGGGAGGAGGGATGCTTAACTCAGGCCCTGTGGTCTTAAAATAAGCATTTTCATCCCGCCACTCAGTGGAACCTCTATTTTTATATCCTTTGATTAGTGATGCCTAAGTTGTATGTGAGAGCATATTCGAGTGCCTTGAGAAAATTAAGTAATGAAAGGTTTCTGTGCACTCAAAAGGTACCACCCAAAGAAGAGGCTGCCTGAAGCATCTATGTATGAGTTACTGCTCTAACCTTGCCTCCTCTCAACCAGTTTTCATCAGGAGCAGCAAACTCTCACATTTCTGCATCAGATATGATTGAATAATTCAATCACTCCAGATGCAGTAGTGTTATTCGCCCTCACAGCTGCCAGGTCCCAAATAGTGACTCGTGCAGAAACATGAGAGATGGGCTCTCCAAGGACCAGAAGTTCAATTTCTCATCTAAAAATGGTTTAATTTTTAGAGCGTTTAAACGTGAAGCGTATGTCAGCTATCAGAAACCATAGCAATGTCTTAGACCATTCACTTTTATCCATCCATATATTTCAGCAATTGATTTTGATTGTAAGGTTTTCAAGACAATGCAAAGGCACAACTGTTCAGTGCAAATTCCACATTAGGAAGAAGCAGCAGCAGCAGCAGGGTAAGCAAGCAGACAGCTTTAAAAGTTAAATTGAGAAATGACTGTGGAGGCTTCTTTTATGTTCACTACCCACCATATGTGAGTAGAAAAAATAAAAATGAATTGAAACCACAAAGACTGGCAAAATGTGAAAATGAAGGCAAGACATACTTCCCTTATGGCACATCCTCACATCCTTATTGGAAAGAAACAGGGCAGGGGTCAGGCAGCCACAGAAGTTTTGTGTTATGTATCAAATGTGACCAACCAAGATGGACAATGGCATCACTATCTCCAGTAAATCTAGTGAAATTACATGTCCCTCCCAATATACAGGGGCATTATATAGGGCAGGCGATATGGCATTTCCTTGAGTCCCAAATATACAAGTTCAAAGTGTTGGTGTGAAAGAGTTGTCCTAATTGCAACTTTATTGGTCAAGATCAAAGCCACATAAAATATCAAAGACTGAACCAATTCAGCCAGACATTTCTGTCAGTTAACCCTCCATTCATCAAAGCCAATTCCTAAGCTGCAAACGCCATAGAACTGCAGTCAGATTCACTTGCACAGGCCTTTATCCCAAGTAGTTACACAGTCTCCAACACTGCTCACTCACAAGCAAATTTAACAAAAACAAACCAATTTTCCAGAACCAGTTCCTTTCAAAGCTATGTATTAGCTTGATGATAGTGCTCATCAATTCAGGACATTCATACATACTCCACAATTGCAGTCAGTCATACTCCACAACTGCAGTTGTAATTGTCAGACCCACAATGCCCCCAACTAAGGTGAACACATTTTAGAAAATCCACTGGTATTTGCAAAGGTAGAACCTGGCTGATGAATTATAAGATCCTCAACACTGCTTCAATTCAGATACCAATCCAAACCACTGGTTGCATCAATCATGAACGAACAAGCACTCTCAAACCAATCCAAACCACTGGTTGCATCAATCATGAACAAACAAGCACTCTCAAACCATAATTTAGAGGAGCTTGTTTAGTTTTGTATTCTGCTAGCTCAATACCAGTCTCTAGTGGCTTCTAGAGTTAGAGCAATAGCCATAACTACAGTTTGTCAATTTAGACATGATGCCAAACTATGGTGATCCCAAACCATCATTTGCAAACCCACTTCAAATCTTGGTTTCCAGTTCTGGTTTACTGGCTGATGGCAGACCAGGGTTTATCTATTTGGGCTTCACATAAAACCACAGTTAAGCTTCTATAGTTTGGTAGCATGCCTGGATATAGCCAATAAGTGATTACTCCCTTATGCTACTGGTTATGAATGTTTTGATTCAACTGCCACATGGAATTATGTGCAATATTAGTACATGAAAGTACCCAACTAGGATATATACTGACAGAAGACATGAAAACAAAATTGGAACTACAAATAAAGGATGCTTTGTGGCTCATTAAATTGTAATTTGAACATTAATAAACAGTTCTAGTTTAAGTGCCATATAGATTCATTCATTCCTTCATACATACATACATACTGTATTCTATATACTACCTTGGGGAGGTCCCATAAAAATGGGAAAGATTTATGAATTTTTAAACTTCTGGCAAAAAAAGCTCTTGGCAGCTTTGAACAAATTAAAGTATTCAACCTCACCAAATACATTAGAACAGTGGACCAAAAATACAGAATTCAACTACATCAAATGCTGTTTAAATAACGTTTCCATCCATTTTCCCAAAATCAAAGAATCCATTCAGCAGGGCTCTTTGTGAAGGGCGTTCCTCAGTGAGGGGGTATCACAGAAAAGGACCTATTTCTTGCACCCAAGAATTATATCTTTCCTCACTTCATGACAAGTTTATGTGGGACAATGTTAACAATGTACACAAAAACTACCCACAACCTGCTGAAGTACATTTTGCTTTTGGCTACATTTCTGTTATCTAAGGAGCTTCCATCAGCCTAGTTTATTCAAAATGTCTCTTATTTCCACATCATAACAGAACCACTCACAGCAAAGGTCATGCATAGAAAAAAAAAAAGTACATTCATCTAGTACACATTAAAAAGACCTTGAAGCAGTACAATAATGATTGCTTAAAACCTATTACATCCCACCTCATTTCACATCATTATTCTAGTGGGCTTTCTATGTCCAATAAAATGGCTACGAGACAATTTAAACATCTCAGTAGATTTTTATGCATCGATCAGCCAATCCTGTCGATCAGCCAATCCTGTCTCCCACCAGCCTGCACGATGAAGCAGTGCCGACCGGGCGCACACCACATGCTATGGTGAGGGACGGCAACCAGACGGGCCAGGAGAGGTAAATAAAAATCATTTTTACTTACCTTCCTGTAAGCCTCCTAGCCACCAATGGGTCTTCTCATTGGGTCAGTAGACCTATGCCGGCTATTTAGTCCAAGAAGCCTCAGGGGGCATGTTGGGCCAGGAAAATGGGGGATAGGATCGTGATGTGTGCCACTGTCACCGAGATCCACCCCCTACTGCTCCTGGTTTGGCCCATTCCCCACCCAGATCCTCCCTCGAGCCACCGCTACCTTACCTGCTCTGGTATAGGCTGTTTGAGCTGGTGGCGCACACACAGGGCCATTTGCACCAGAAGGCCCAAAGCACACAACAGTGGCATAACGTTTGCAGCACCGAACCAGGACTTGCCACAGCCGATCGCGAGATCCGCTGCTGTAGGCCCTGGATAGGATTGGGTTGTAAACTTACATCGGTGAGTTAGCCTTACAGCATTCAGCTCCTTGTGCCCTCACTTATTTCTATGTTCCAAAATTATTTTGGTACCTATTCAGTACACAGGGAAGCTATTTATTTTTTTCTCAGCACAGATGTTTGCAACCTGCACGCTCACTCTAGCTCTCTCTGTGTGTGTACACACACACCTGGGATTCAAGTTTTGTTCTCAAATTACAGTACATCAATATTCAGAAACTGACCAACTTGACCTCCTTAAAATTTTCTCTTAGTTACTGCAACCACAGCTGCTGCCAAGTCTGTCAGATAATGTCTGGAGACTTATGCCCATGTGGATAGTTGTGACAACATGGTCAGTAACCATGCCAATGCCACATCTGATGGGTGGTACCAGATATTTGCTATGACAATTTGGTAAGCAACCCGCATTGGTGGAATCTTGAGATATTTGCTAAGTTGCTCCAATAATGCCACTAAGAATTTTAGAGGAGGTCTTGCTCATAAGAACATTGAAAACAGCCTTAGTATAAAGGCGACTCCTTATTTCTAAGTCAAACAGTCCATCAAACAGATGACCAGCTAAGAACCAGACAAATGATTCCATGATTCCTGAAGCCATTTCAAGATATTCAGGGTGTCTTGCATTTCTGCTCTGCTGCAAGACAATATTTAACTGAAGATGGTATAGGCCAAATCATCTTTTTATATATATGGTTAAGCTACAGTCTCACTCTAGCGATCAGAATTTCTGGTATAAAAGACCTCTCAATTTGTGATTATCTCTCCCGCCCCCTCCACTGGAAAAAAAGATTTATGTAATAGAAATAAGTTCAATCTACCAATTATCTGAAGTTCAATCTACCAATTATCAGGAAGCTAAAAGACAGACTTTTAAACAAACAGGTATACTTTATAAGAAAAAGCATTTTGTAAAACCAGACAAAAACAAAGATTTTATATATCTCTGACACAAAGAAAGCTTTAAGATATGTTTTGATACACTACTAAAATATGGTTAATAAAGTACAGATACTTTTAAGGTTGTGTCTTACCTGAACATAGCTGTTCAACTTTTGTGTAGTTTAAAGCTACTATGTCATTCACCCATGCAATGATGTCATGTCTGCTCATAGTCTCTTGGGTTATAGAGGTAGAATACACGTTGACCGCCATTCCCCAACTGAAAATAAAATAGGTTGATATAAGATTAGTGTCTCAATGTATATGATTTATTTAAATGCAAACACTAGTTGCAATCCGTGTTAGAAAAACAACATCATACTTGAGGTTCACAGAGTTCAAACTTCTGGTTGCACAACTTGTAATACAAATATTTTGCATTTTTGAAATGTATTCACTTTTAGGTTTACTACTTGGGAGTATATTCACACATCACCTCATCACATACAAATTATAGGAAGCCTAATCTTAGCAGGTTTTCATAAGAAAGCTGAAATTAAAGTCAACCACCTCTAATTTTTCCTGGCTAAGGGATGGAGTTTCATCTCTCTTTTGAAAATTTGTCTTTAGCACTTGGCCAGAGGAATCTTTCAAAACACATTTGTATCTGGAACACCTCTCCTTCCCAAACAGTGACAATGGCAAATATAAGAGCAAGTATGATGCAGTATAAAACGAGTCAAGTTCATTACGAGCCCACAGAATTTGTCTCACTTTCAAAATTGTATGTGTATACAGTAATTATATATCTCATACTTTTCCATCAGAAAATAAACTGAGAAACTGTTAACTGCAATTTTCCTTCATATTTGTACACTGTTAATGACCACAGTTTTTGAAGCCTCATTCTCAACAATATCCATACAGCTCCAATGACCTTAAGTACCGTAGATTCAACTGTCTGAGCACAACCAAGAACTATTCATGACATCCTAAACAGCAAGACAATCCAGCTCACATGCGATATATACAGAGTCAGCAGGAATAGTACAATGTAGAGGGTCATCTCTTTACTGCAGGTTCTTAACATCACAATATTGTCAGAGAAGCAGACGTGTTTAGTAAATTTCTACAATTCACAAGCTTTTCTACTATGCATTAGTACCAGACAACAGAGGCATTACTAGGGTTTGCGCCACCCGGTGCGAGAGCTTAGCACATCACCCCCATGATGGCCCCCAGAGGTGTATAGGGAGAAACAAGGCAGTTGAGTTTTATTCTTCCAGTCAATTGGCCATAACCTTTGATAGGATACAGATAATTCAAAACGGTTTGTTTCATTGCATTCTGTATGACATAACACATCGAATGATATATAGCATGATGATGAAAAATTATCCAGAAAGAAAATGGCAATATGGCCACTGCCTATGCAATGCGATTTTGCCCCTTGTTTTATTTCATTGGCTCCAGGGAAAACTTCATATTGTCACATAGTGGGGGGAAAAGTACTGTACACAGAAGAACAGAAAGTGTCAAAACTTAACAAGGATGGGGGGGGGGAGGAACTCATGACCAGTCATATCCATGGACGCAGCATATTCACTACAAGCTTATGTTTTGCATATTTTATAGACATAAAGGAACTTAGCTTTTCCTGTACCATGACATTCTTCAGACCATCAATTTGTTAGTCCCCAATCGTCACAGGAATAACTTCATTGTGCCAAGACTGTAGAAATTTATCATGCCTGCAAACAACATTTTGCTTAGCAAGTCTGTTCAAGATCAAGACAACTGTTCAGCAACTGAACTGAGCTGAAAACAATTGATAAGATTCAGGAACAAGGAGAGTACTTTTCTTTTAATTATTTTTATCAGCACGCATATATTTCCTGGTTCTGTGAACAGACGTAGTCTTAAGCACATTGCTGGCCACTGATTATAATTTTTCACCATAGAAAAATGCAGCAATTCTACCTGCAGGGCAAGACATGTGCATGCACTATGAACAGGGTTGGGGGGTATAATTAAAGAGCATGAAAACATTAGAGCATGGATAATACAGGCCGTGGTTGGTTTCACTGCAAAGATTAAGGGCATTAAAGTGTAAGTGTCTCTTGCAAAAGAATGTAGACATGAATTTAAAACTTACTGACAGAAAACAACTGAGAGATTTAATACATTGATACAAATTAGTCAACGTTCGGATTAAGGTGCCATTAGCACTATGGTTCATTAATGAGCCAAACAGGCTCAGGGTTAACATCAGGTATTGGAGGAAGAGACATACATAAGAACACACACCCTGCTTCCATTTTTGATCAACCACCTCTGTTTGGATGGGCTTTTCTAAAGCAGAATACAAAACTAGGTTCTCTCGTAGTTCAAATTGCATTTCCCCCTTATGTGCAGCTCAGTGCAGAGTCTCAACCTATATGCCAGACAGTACAGACACTGCTCATCACATTTTTGGTAGATGAGGAGGAACTCATCCTTTTATATCGCATGATTTGCCCCAGGGCTTCACAAGCTTTTGCCTTGTGCTACTGCTTTTCTCATGTACCAGTCTCTTCTTGTAGTTCGGTGACAAGTTAATGGGAGATTTGTGACAGCATGGGAGTTGGTTGACAAGACTTTCAATCATTAGTTTTTCACCAAGTTGTGGGTTCCATAATTTGAAGGACGGAAAACAATCTAGGGCGTCTCCATAGCGGATTGATGAGAGACAAATCTAGAGGACGTTCTAAAAGGCTGCCACTCAGGCTTTAGGAAACATTCTGAGTCAAGGCAGCTTGGAAAAGGGAGGACTCCCATGACCTCCTCACCACATTTTGGAATCTGCAGTGAAAAGGAGACATAAGGTTCTTCTGATTGCTTCTCTGCCCACTGGTATTAGTCACCCAACTGAACTCTGCTAGCAGTTCCAACTTGTTAGCTTTGTGGGACTGCAGTTCCTCTTCACAGGGCTTGCTGTCCGAGTTATATTTACACGGACACGCAGATCTTAAGGTTGTGGCCCATGGCTTCACTCTATTCTTGGTGTCTGGTTTCCTTCCTGGTTCAATAGCAAGTGAATGTAGGCGGTATGGGGGAAAATCAGGTTCAGAGACAAGACAGCAAGGTTCAAAAAGCTTGCTCATCCATCCATGAAGTTCACTGGATTATCTTTGGCAAGTCACATTCTTCTCTCAGTCTAGCCCACTTTGTGAAGACAAATGAAAAACTAGAGAGAGAAGTAACCCAGGTAGATCCCTTCTCTAGACCAAGAAGCTGCTGTCAGGCTTGTTGTTGTCATCCCCAAATTCTGAGAAGAAAAAAAAAAGACCAACAGGACAGGGAACCCTCTCGGATTTTCTTCTAGTATTAAATCCAAACAAACAAAAACAAACAACACAGTAGTTTTACAATATTGGTAAATAGTACATGCCCAATATAAACAAAATAAAATATCTATCATAAGAAAGGTAACAGCATCATTCAAAATGCCTGCCTAAACATAGAAGTTTATATCTACAGTACTATCCAAGGGCAACACGGTTGGAATGGGCAGATCTTCTCAAGAAAGGTTCTACACCCACTGTATCACAACTAAGGTAAAGTAAAGGTGACCCCTGACAATTAACAGTGGCGTGAAAGCCCCCCGGGCTTTTTAGGCCTGTTTTTGGCCTAAAAAGGCCCCGGGAGGGTGCACGGGAGGGGGGGTTGCACAACGGGGGGGGGGTGTTCTTACCGGAGTTCGTGCACCCCCCCCCCGGGTGGCGGCTGGCCAGACTCATCCTTCCTGGCTGGCTGGCAGTTTCAAAGACGCTGCTGGAGAGGCTGCACAACCTTGATGCAGCCTCTCTAGCTCCCCTAGTCTCGCTGATTGGAGGACTCAGCCATCGAGACTAGGGGAGCTAGAGAGGCAGCAGCAAGGTTGCGCAGGCGCAGCCTCTCCAGCAGCATCTTTGAAACTGCCAGCCAGCCAGGAAGGATGCGTCCGGCCAGCCGCCGCGGGGGGGGTGCATGAACTCTGGCAAGAACACCCCCCAGGTGTGCATCCCCCAGCAAGGCTTTCACCAACCCTGTGTTGAGCTTGGGGGCTTGTAGAGTTCCGGAGGGGGTGCACTGCCGCGGCGGTGGCGGCGGTGGCGGCAGTGACCCCCTCCAGAACTTGACACCCCTACGCCCAGGGGCCCACCAACCCCCCCAATGACACCACTGCCAAATTTGCTCCATGGCCTAGCAGCAGATACTTCATTAATGGATTGCTTCCAGACTGCAGCCTGTTACACAGATATCAAAAGGCTAAAGGAGTCGATACGTGGGAAAAGCCACTCAGTTCACAAATGAACTTTAGAATAAGCACATGGAAGTGTCATCACAGCTAGTGAGGAACATTCTTTTCAAAAAAATGTTTTAAGAAGTGGCAAGATACTGTCCGGAAGGACTGGCATTCCCAAACAGCCAGAAGGAGGCTAAAGCATGAACCCTGAAGCTCTGCCAGATGTTTTTCCAGGGATTTCCTCACTAATGAAACTGACTGTACAGATGCCACCAGCTCCAGCAAGAAGGAAGGTTCATAGGTTCAACAGACCAGCAAACTCCTGCTTTGCACTTCCTATTGCTTTTGCAAGCTGTTGAAAGAAAATCTGAAATAGTGATATTGCAGCATCTCTGGACTGCAATATCAATATTTCAGATTCCCCCCCTCTTTAAATTAAATTCTATCCAGTTTGTTCTAAAAAAACACCACCACTCTCCTGAAATTATGTTTTCCAACCAGCATACTATTCAAAACCACTATTTGTACATTTTAGATAAAGCTAGCAGCATTATTTGGCAGGTGTCACTAAGCATAAAGAAAGGGAGAGCTGGATTAGCAGATCAAAGCTGTTGCTTAGCAAGGGGAAAGGGAATATTCTATTCTTAGACATCAGTGCAAAAGACCAGGTACCACTCCCCTTTTCTCAGCAGGAGAATATTTATTTGTCGTTTGAATGACAACTAAAGAGGGTACTCACACCACACAGTTAAAAAGTTCTTAACTTTATACCTAAACTATTAATGCTACCAAAGGTAAACGTACAGGCAGCAGGGATGTGGATCAAGTCTTTGCCCCCAAGTCCCGAGTCTTTGGTTGTGAGTTGCGAGTCCCTATCTATTTAATGGAAAACAGGTTTAAACCTGAATAAAATTCGACTTGTCGTAAAAGATTCCAAGTCTCAAGTCGAGTCTTTTGAGTCTTTCACAATTGCCAAGTCAAGTCCGAGTCAAATTATTGACGCGACTTGAGTCCGAGTCAATAGACTCAAGTCTACATCACTGATAGGCAGGGGGAGAAGATATAAATTCTTGATTCTTGTTTTGACCACCACCATGTTTTTTACGAACTGAAATTCTTCAGGTCCACATTAATGTTCCTTCGCTTTTCCCTACAAAAAAAAAAAAGGCATTCTTATGTTGGCCCCCAAAGTTCAGAAGAACTAAATATCCCAGGGCAGGGCCACTCAGAGGAATTTTATCAGGGGGTACAAAGTTTCTTTTGGGCTCCTCCCTTCATGCGAATTTGGCTCCTGGGCCCCCTTTTGACCCTGGACCCGGGTACAATTATACCCCCTTAACCCCCCTCTCAGAGGCCCTGTCCCAGGGTACATACATACAGGATCACATATTAGTTACATTTTAACATAATTCAACCACTCTTGCTGCATTTGCATCAAGGTGGTACAAGACCACTTTTTGTTGAAATGTGGTATATAAAACATTTGTAATAACAACAACAGAAGATAGCTTTTTCTACCCTTTCCTCCTTGGTTCTACATAGGTGGAAATTATTTATAACTGAACCGAGAACTACTGGAAGTACAAGCTGGGTTTCAAAGAGGCAGAGGAACTAGAGATCAAATTGCCAACATGCGCTGGATCATGGAGACAGCACGAGAGTTCAAAAAAAAAAAAAAAACCAAACCACCTACTTCTGCTTCATTGACTAGGCAAAAGCCTTTGATTGTGTGGATCACAACAAACTGTGGCAAATTCTTAAAGAGATGGGGGTACCAGACCACCTTACCTGTCTCCTGAGAAACCTGTATGCGGGTCAAGAAGCAACAGTTCGAACCGGCCATGGAACAATCGATTGGTTCAAAATTGGGAAGGGAGTACGGCAAGGCTGTATATTGTCACCCTGCCTATTTAACTTATATGCAGAGTACATTATGAAAAATGCAGGGCTGAATGAATCGCAAGCCAGAATCAAGATTGCCGGGAGAAATATCAACAACCTCAGATATGTAGACGATACCACCCTAATGGCAGAAAGTGAAGAAGAACTAAAGAGCCTCTTGATGAGAGTGAAAGAGGAGAGTGCAAAAGTTGGCTTGAAACTCAACATTAATAAAACTAAGATCATGGCATCTGGTCCCATCAATTCCTGGCAAATAGAAGGGGCAGAAATGGAAACAGTAACAGATTTTACTTTTTTGGGTTCCAAGATCACTGCAGACGGAGACAGCAGCCATGAAATTAAAAGACGCTTACTCCTTGGAAGGAAAGCTATGGCAAACTTAAACAGCATAATAAAAAGCAGAGATCACATCTGTGCAAGAACATCACAATGGATGGACATTGCCTGTATGAAAGCTGTCCATAACTCAGGGATCCAGTGCAAAGAAATTGGTAGAAATTTGTACAGTAAAGTAGAGGCATATGCTTCACTGTTCAGGTAAGCTTAACTAGGCCCTCTCCAAGCTATCTTGTGCACAGACTAGACCAGTTGCTAGAAACCAAGAATAGGGGGAGCGGAATTACAACAGTGAGAACCACACATTGATAGGATTATCATTGGCAAAGGCATCCTTCAAGTTAGCCACAATGACAGAGCTTCCACCAAATTTTCTGGACTAGAGGCTGAGGATGAACTGGCTATCTATACTTTTTACATTGGAAGCCAGGAACAAGCAAGGACAGGAGAAAACACTGATGGGAACCCACACAGGTCACAAAATGCACCCAATCATGTTGGACTGTAAATGGCCTCTTCCCTGTCTAAAATATAGAGGGGGGAAGGTAAGACCGAACACAAACAAATATAAACAAAATACTGTGTAATCTCATCTTAAGACTCAGGAGCAGACAGGATTCCTGCAGAACCAAAACCAGGAGGGACACTCCACTAAGGAAAGGGTGTCAACTTTGTTTTGGCCCGACATTCTAGCTATAAAAAGATTCAAACCATTTCTGCCAGTTCTCATACCCCTTGGATAAAAATGGTTTACATGAAAAAGGATGCTGTGATCTTGTGCATTGCTCAGCTTCACTTACGGTAATTCTGTGTCACAGACTCCATATGACTTTGGATACACAATATGCATGTGCTTTACTGGAGCTCAAAATTTAGATACAAAAAGTATGACTTTTCTGTCATTCATGACAGCAGGTGCCACTTCTGTTTTTCTAACCACAATACTGCTGAGTCAGATCAGTGGATTCCATGCAGCCGTTACATGAAGGTATCTTCTCTACCCTCCTCAGGCAGCAATGACTACATCACTGTCCCTCTATGAAGTTCTTATTCATAGGGAATAATTGTATCTCAAGATATTATCTCACAGTTTGCAAAAATAGATGTTTATAGAACATCTGAAAAGCAATGCAATTCCTTGAAATTGAGATAATTTAAATTTTGTTGCTAAAAGTATGGACAGATTAGCTTCATAACATTGTTACAACCTCTGAAGTTTGACAAGAATAATAATTACAGTATTTTTCAGTTCATATGTCATAAAGTACTCCCCTCCAGACTCTGAAAGTTTTTTCTACTTTTCTACTTTCTACTTTCAAGCTACTAAAACATCTATGCTTTAGATATACAATGAAGTATAAATTTGAAAAAAGGAGTATGAACAGATAAAGATGCTGAAAGATGCTGAAAAACTTTATAACTGCTAGGCAAATCTGGGACCAAGAGAGCATACAATATGTCGTAATAGGTGGCATGCAAATATAACAAAAAGTGTAAAACTGGACTAAAACACACACTAGAAATTGTTCTGACAGGAAGTCATTTTGTACTGGAACAAAAAGGGATTAAAGATCAGACATCTTAACCTTAAGAAATAAATATTAGAAAAAGAAATTGATACGCAAAATATCTACAATTGTGCAAATTACATGCAATGTACCTTATCTTGCTCTAGCACAGACCAATTTCACTGGGAATTATAAAGGCAGAAAATTTTATACACAAAATTCCTTAGCTTGAAATGGTTATGTTTAGACATCTAATACAGTGCTGAACAGGCATAAAGAAATACCAATATTATTTTAGTAAACACAGGATGTGATAGTAGAAGAAAGCTTATTTCCTGTTACACTACACTTTGATTCCTCCAATATGGAGGATTCACTTCTCATTCTCAGTGAAAAATCAGTATTCGTTAACAAAAGCTTAAAACTGCAATATTGCTACTAAATTAGACTTCTAGGAAAACTATCATTGTGTCTTAATATAGTTGTGCTGCCTATTGTGACTGATTTTTGAGTGCAATCATACGTACACTTACTTGAAAGCTGTTCTTACTTATACAGCATCTTCAATGCACATGGCATTTTACAGCCAAAATAAGCGGGGTTTATTTTTAAGTTACACGCTTTGAACTGGGGTACTAGTCATAATTAAGAATTAATGGAAATTGATTTAAAAATGTAATAGCTTCATGGATTCAAGTATCGACCTTAAACTGTTGACTAACTGAAATAGCTTTTGCTTTTTACAGGTTTCACTTTGTACCACTTTCTCTAGCTATACTATAACAGCAATTGTTATAGTATAACAATTGAGAGCCAGGATGGTGTAGTGGTTTGGGAGTCGGACTTAGACCTGGAAGATCCAGGTTCAAATCCCCGCTCAGCCACGAAGCTTCCTGGATGACCTTGGGCCAGTCACTATCTCTCAGCCCCACCTACCTCACAGGGTTGTTGTGAGGACAAAAAAAAGGAGGGGAGGAAATATGTACACCACTCTGAGCTCCTTGGAGGAAGGGTGGTATAAAAATGTGAAAAATAAAATAAAATAAAATAATTGTGAACATGACCATTTTGACAAAGGCAAGCTGAGCCTGGAACCTAAATTGGACATTTCTCTGACCTGCCTCTTTCTCTGGCACAGATGCAGAGTTTCCTATAAATGCTATATCTTTAATCCTCCCCTTTTGGACAAAGTAGTCAAAAACAAAACACAAAACACTAGCCAAAACACAATCCAGTTAAATATGCTTGCTACTATATGCAAGAACATTAAATGGGTTATGCCAGACCACTCAAAAGCTATATTTTATGTATGATTCTATAGGCACTGTGCATTGACAGCACATTTAATGGCCAAAATGTATTCATAAGCATAGACACATAGAACTGAAACATCACAGCTACTGGGGCTTACAAAGGGTGAAGACAGACATAGCAGAAGTGTGGTGAAAGTGGTTTGGACACACATTCACAGTATTCAGAGGCATTTGTATTCTGGGCAGAGTATGTGCATTCAAATCACTTCACCACACTCTGAATGAATGTCTTCAACCCAAACAGAACTGAATTACGACAGCTACTGGAATAGACCGTATGCAGTCCTCTACCCATTTCTGTCAAGCTTACGTGATTCTGGGAGCAGCCTAAGGTTCTCAAGCTTTAGTCTTTGAAGGAAAAAAGGTTTTACATTACAGTATTGTGAAGAGAAAAAGATTCCCCCTTTGCAATTACCCACTTGAGTACAGTAATTTGATGTCATCAGTTCAGCACTGAGAGGGGAAGAAAAGAATGTTGGAGGAAAAACCCAAGCTGAGAGGAGAATTTAGCAATATAATCCAGGTGCATTTATGTACTCTAGATGTAGCCACATTCCTTCCAAAAAGCCCAGATTTGCAGATATGTGTAAGGAGTGGCTCTGGCCAGAAAGGTGTTTTCTCAGCATAGGGATAAGCATCGTCCATCCTGTCCCCTGATGATTACAGTATACTCTGCATGGAGCTGCCCTTGAAGATGGTCTAAAAATTTCCAGTTTTTGAAGAATACGGCACTAACCTACAGAGAGCATATTAAATCAACTACTATACAGCTGTCACTTTATTCAGTGCTGGGGGCTACATTCTTGACTCTTCATGGAGGGTCAAAATTAAACCTGTTTTATTTCTATTGGCACAAAATTAAAACAATGGTGTACAAGCCTTGACTCATATAAGCAAAACCAACTGGAATCACTAGTACATCTGGTAATGATAAGACAAAACATTCAAAAATCCCAATGTATTCACTTATTTTAAATATTGATATCCCACAACTTTCCATTCCTTGAAAGTGTTCATCAGGAGAGCTATCAAATGCAGACAATATAAGCTTCAGTTTAAACTAGTGGTGAAGTCCATCAAATGTAAGTGGTGGAGCACCAGAGCAACCTGGCATAGATACATAGCTAGCCAGTGTAGAGATTTCACCCAGGCTATATTGCACCATCCCTTTTACAATTCTCAACTCAGATTTTGTGTGACAATCAGTATGGAGACAAAACAGGAACACCCACAGACAAAAGCAAGGTACCTAAACACCGATCACCATTAAGATACTTGCAGAATTTAGAAACTCTCTTAAAAGGGGGGGGGGGACAAGATCACTGCACATGTACAACTCATTCCCTTTCATTACTCTGAACATTCCATTTGTTGCTCTGGGAATATAGGGGTTAAAAAGATAGAAAGTGAATTCCTAGAAAGCATACAAGTTCTTAGAATTGTCATTTCCTGCCCAGAAATGGACAGAGCCAGGCAAGAGAAGGGCTCTTTTTTTCCCACCGTGAATGGCATAATCCATTTGAAACACACCAGAAAACAGATGAAGGAAAGGAAGGGATGGGGGAAGGAGAGAGTCTTGAAAATTGGAAATACAGTAAGTGCTGCAACCTTACAGTGTGATTGGGACACACAATTACTCTAATGAAAGCTGCACAGAGTCCCCTGGGACTCACTTCCAGGAAGATGTGAAAACTAAGTTGGAAAAATAAGGGGGGGGGGGAGAGAGAACGACAGTTAAAAGCACCCAAGCCCCAGCAGGGTCCAGGATCCAGGACATGTTTACTCTGAAGTGAGTCCTATGAAGTTAAGTAGAACTTATTCCAGG
Organism: Plestiodon gilberti rubricaudatus; assembly: GCA_026170595.1. Classification (NCBI taxonomy): domain Eukaryota; kingdom Metazoa; phylum Chordata; class Lepidosauria; order Squamata; family Scincidae; genus Plestiodon; species Plestiodon gilberti. The sequence continues at coordinate 45,867,078 of JANXHW010000004.1, forward strand.
GAGCTATTTTATTGCAGAAGCCTCTTGTACATTATGTTCCAAGCAGTGATCTCTAAGTTTTCATTTAGGTCATGCATAAAAAGGTTAGTCATGCACCTGTCAGCAATCAGGGTGACAAGATCCCAAGATCCCAAAGTCTCATGAAACACTTCCATGGGTTAAAGAAGTAGTTGTGTATTATGCTTCAGATCTGGTGACTAGGAAAACAAAGGACTTGGAACTAACCCCACTCTTGTGTTCTCTAGACCCTTCTAAAACGTACACCTCAATGGGCGAGTGCTCACAATGAGGGCACCCAGCAGTACTGAACCCCTTCCTGAGCTCTCATTTGCACTACAGTTTGGTGAAACTATGAAACAGCAGAAGAGCCATACCTCCTCCATTTTATTTATTTTAAAAACATTTTAACCTCACCTTTCTTACCAGTGACAACCCAAGGCAAATGCATAAAAACTGAACAATTAAACCAATGGAAAGACAGCGCAAAACCATCACAACATACCAAAATTCACACAGAAAGACACATCACCACCCAACCACAACTCATTGCCAGACATCACTTCCTTCCAAAAGCAGAACAGAAAAGCCAGATTTTTACATATGACCTGAAAAGGTGCATTGTAGGGGTTAACTGGACCTCTGTAGAAGGAAATGCCATAAGGTAAATGTCACCAGCGCCTGGTGGGTGCCTGTAGTCAGTAGCATCACTAGAGGGGGGGCGTGCGCTAAGCAGCGCAAGACACTGCAACTCACCATATAAGTGGCCCCTTCCACTTGCCATTGGAGCCATTCCAGGCAGCAATGGCAAAACAAAGGCGCTTATCAAATCAAACCAAATGGAGTCTGCCCAGAATGGCTCCAACGGCGAGTGGGAGGGGCCGCTTACATGGTGACTTGCAGTGTCGTGCGCCACTTAGCCCCCCCCCCAGCTACGCTACTGCCTGTAGTGGTACCCACAACAAGGGCACTGGTACAAGGCCTCAGATTAAGGTCAGAGCATAGAGGAAGGCACATATGGGAGGAGATGTTACTTGAGATATCAAGGTCCCAACCCATTTAGGTCCTAACCAGCACTTTAAAGTGAGCCTGAAACTAATGCTACACAGGGTAGTAGTTTAAAAATGAAAGGGATCCAGTGAGTGATCTAATCAGACAGGGTGGGCAAGGATTGAGCATGCAAGTAGTTGGTTGCACAGATCCAAGTACCTTGTCCATGTCCTAGAAATCCATGCATAGGACTGCAATGAGAGCAAACAAGATTACTGCAAAAAGTTGCACAATGGTTGCATAACAGATGCATGAAGTGTTTTGTTTTGGAAGCCAATACAGAGGGAAATAATATAGCATAATGCTAGTTGGCAACCTGCTGCATCACAAATTGCTACTATATTTGTTCACTTTCATACAGAGGTTTCCATCTCAGTTGATCTTGGCATACTTCAGAGAACCAGACCAACTGAGGTAATGACAATTTCATGGTGGCTGCTAAAAATGCACCCTGGTGAAATCTGAACTGACTGATCTGCCACTTTCAGATCCCAGTCTTTGGAGTATTCATGGATCTGGGCTTGAAGTTTTTATCTTGTTCATTTTTCCCTTAAATAGATGGAGAGTGTAAAATAAAGTGAAATGTTGCACAAGGTCACACAGTTAGGATGTCTCAGAATCATGAACGTTGTGCCCATCATCCAGTTCCAGTTTGGAGACCATGCTCAGTGGGGAGTTAACCTGAAACAAGTATCAGGAAGGCAAGAAATTAAGCACAAACCCACTGCCCTATAAACCGAGTAATGCTGTGATAAGTAAATCCTGCACTGCCAAATGGGGAAGGCCAGGGCATGCATGATCAGACTTCTAAAAAAGAAAGCCTCCATTTAGTCCCAAGCCATGGATTACATTCCATCTCTCATTGACTCTAATCTAATTCTAAAGAATGAAATTTCTGGAGCATATTGAAGGATGGACCTTTCTGAGTGAAATCTCATATTTTTATCCTGCTGATGAAATATTCCTGTTGTACCTATTTAGCAGTCTTTTTTGTTTGTTTGTTTAACTGTATGTTATTCCTAATTAGGTAACAATTTAAGCAGTTCTGTTCAATGATACATGGTGCACTTTAAAGAGGTTGATCAATACAAAGAAATATGCTTAACAGCGTATAAAGCAAATTTATTTCAAAACAAACTGGGGTGACTAAAAGTAAACAGTTTCCCATGTCAGTAGCAAAGATATCAGATCACGCCCATTTCCTGAAGAGAAACGGCATGGTGTATACCTCAGAAATTAGAGCTTCCAAGCTTTCTATCAGCAAGACTTCTTTTTTTTTTTTTGAGAATGTGTTTAAAGATTGTTGGTGTCAAGTTCTCATTCTATATTTCAAGTTCCATCTGGCGCTACATCTAAAATATATCATTTTTAAACCATGATCAGTAATAAAAAGGAAAAGATATTTCCACGATATCTGTACAGGCCTCAGGAAGTCATAACGTATTTGCAAAGCAACACAGGATAAATTTATGTTTGTTGTTGTGGAATCCTAGTATTTGTTTTTCCTACAACAAATTGACACTTTATAGTCTGAAAATGTTGTAATCTAATCTTCCCTACTCTTTGAAAACAGAAAAGAAAAAAACAACCACCCAGAACCTAGTCAATTTTCTGAGCTGATGGTAAGATACCATACCAAAACAATATTCACAGAAAAAGACTACACTGTACTAAACTAAGCACTTGCTCCTTTTTGTTCCAATTCTACATTTCACTACAGCTTAGTCAGGTATTTTTATAACCATTTTAGGGACAGTTTCATTTCCTGCAGCTTGGTTGACAGTACTGTATAAGCTTTCAAAAAAGTGTGGTTCTGGGCTGGGGGAAGGGAGCTGGGAAGAAGCATGTTGACTTAGAGACAATATATATTTTACCTTTTAAAAGTGAAAAGCTGAGGAAAGCCTCTCAAAATTAGTTGCCTTCTGAGCTATATTGTTACCCTCATTAAACTATGCAAGAAATCTTTATGAGCTTATCTTGGGGAACATACTGTCAGATATGCTAATGCACATACACATGCCAAACAAAAAACCTGACACACACCACACACACCTCCCTGCTGCCAAAAGGTACGTAGCAAGCCATTAATCAAAAACGCTCAAAATTGTGACAAAGAACAAGGCCATCCTCCTCCTTCAAGCAAGGAATGCAAGGAAAATGCATCACACTAGAAGAGAGAGGATGGAAGGTCAGCGTCCCCCTATGAGAAGGCACAATCAAAAGGCACAGGCAAGGTGCTATGTCCATTTAGAAGCTGCTGCATAGCCCACATCAGAGTCCAAACCCAAGATTTGGAGGAGGAAATTTTTAGTGTGTTCCTGACACCCTGACCTCTGCTGTCAAGCTTTCCGCCAATCAGGGTGCGCAATTCTTACAAAGCTCCATCAATCTGGCGGTTTAACATCACAGACTGCAGTTTAATCTAGAGGATTCCATTTTCCTTTCCATACACCAAGGCGGTGGTGTTGGTGCTGCTGCTTATCACCGCTAACCCCGTTCTTTCTTCTCTTCCCCAGGCTTCCCTCTTTTGCAGTCCCTAATTGCTTCATTTGAAGATGGAAGGGAAAAAACACAAGTTGACAAGCAGTATTATGGCTTGGATTATTTTTTGCGCAAAAACAAAGCCCACAGCAGAAGGATTGCAATATTATCAGTACACAAAACAAAAAGGGGGGGTGGAGAAGAGAAGGAAGGAGAGCCCCTACAAGACAGACTGTCTATTCACAAGATGCTTTCCATCTGGACAATGCAAAACGCTCGTTCAAAATATCAGACCACGCTGTACGTTAAAAGAGAGGAGACACGCCAGATTAGGTTTAAAGCGCCGCTGTTTTTGTTATGCAATACCCTGCAACCCTCCTCCTCCTCCTCCTCCACTACCCCCACCCCGCTCTGCTGCAGTTCCCCAAGCCTGTGTGGATACGCGCACACGTACGCGCACGCCCTAACACACAGAGAAAGAGAGCTGCTTACCTGTAGGAACGCTCCCCTCGCACTGTGTGCTTCCTGAAAGGGATGATGGTGCCGTTATCCTGGATGATGTCGTTGTTGTTCTCTCCATTTGGGGACAGCGCTTGGGTAGGTCCAGGCATTGGAGCGCTCCCAAAGGCAAGCAGCCCTAGCCCTAGTGCCTGAGTGCGGAGAAGCTGGGCGGGCTCGCGCTCTCGCTCCCCGGGCTCGTCTCTCTGCTCCTTTGCTACAGATTCTGTCCGTCTCGCGCGCTCCCCCCTCCCCTTTCCTCTCTGGCAGCTGACGTCAAACAGCCGGGAGCAGCACCCGGCCCACGTGACACGGCCCCTCACCATAGCAACCAGCTAACTCATCATATCTCCCCAATTCACACAGGGCTCGAGCATGACCACACCAGTGCAGCCAAACAGGCACAAGGGGCAGGCCAAACATCTGGCACGTAAAACCACCAAGCTTTGCGCCCCCCTTCTCCAAAGCAGCTCTTCCTCTACAATTTCCCTTCAATCCCACACACTATAAATGCAGCTGTATATACAAAGAGCCAGCCGTTAAAGAAGTGTGGGGGTGGGGGCTTCCCCCTTTTAAAAGGCTACACGAACACTTCTGTTTGGATTCTCCCCCCCCCCCGTTAAAAAAAACCCAACTATGCAACCGTGCAATGCGGAAATTATTCTGATTTTTTTAAAATGCAACCACATTAGTCATACTGTAACCGACGACTGATGGGCGTAGACAATAATGCGACAAAAATGCGTGGAAAAATCTGATGTTTAATATGATGAGGGTCTCAAATTTGCATTTTATAACAATCACATTGGATGAATCTTGGAGAACGCACGAGTTTGCATTGGGTAAGGAAGGGAGCGGGGAGGGCAGCTTTCCACGAGTGTATTTACATGGCTGCTAACTTCTTGTTTTGAGGGCGATTTAAGAGATTTTCGATGGAGAGGGGCAGCACAGCCTGCACATGGCAAAATTCATTTTTTCCTCGTCCGGCTTACCAAAGAGATACGCAAACTAAGATGCAGCATATTTTCCTCCTCAGTCCCTTGCTTCCAAGCACCCAAGTTGTTTTTCCCCTACATTTACGGGGGACCCCCCCCCACACACAGCTTTTTCTCAAAGCCCCTATAATCCACCATCATCTCTGCCCCTGATAATACCAAGTTATTTTTGGTCCCAAGCTACTGGAATTAGTATCAAAATCAGTCTCTCATGTAGCGATCCAGATGGCAGAGATAATCCAAACATCAGCAACAACAGGTATGCAAGCTCTCTCTTGCTTTTCCCTCCAGTTTTTCCTTTGAGACTTAAGGCGTTGTAATTGTCCTGATCCTTGCCAATTCAAAAATAATTCTGATATATGATGATGTACCTCTTGCCCTTATTTATTGGCAATAAAAAGAAAGTCACACACACAGCGGCTAAATTTTTACAATGTATTAAAGGTCCGACTTTAATGACTACTGATGTTCCAATAAGCATGTTCCTTCTTCCTGTTTCTGTTACAATCCACCAGCTGGAAAGGGACGCTCTCTGCTCCTCTTTCTTAAACAAAGACTGTGCTGAAAATCACCTTGGAAAGTTCAAATGCGTTTTAACAGCCTCAGGGCATATACTGAAGCCATTTGATGGCTTTCTTCCTTTTGAATATACGCGTAGAAGGAGTGGGGGTGGGGTAGAGGATGCAGTACATTTGGTTAACGGATCTTTAAATAGTCACGTTAAGTACCTCTTCACTGTTCCTGAACAGCGCATATCTGTCAGGCTCTTTTGGTCTTCAATGCCCCTGCATACCAACAGTGCTCAGCTGATTAGCATAGGGTGGTAAACAAAGCTTTGATCGTCTTAGAGACCATTTACAACATCAGGAAGCCATATCCATTCCAGTCAAGGGGTGAGGGGTAACCAAAGCTACATCTTTAACTATTGTTTTGCTACTCCTTCTCCCAAACAATGGGAAACTCCCTGCAGCCTTTACAGAACTGGTTTAGATAGGATGAGAAAGTATTGCAGTTGTGCACAACTTTTGTGAAACTCTCTAGGTCTGAACCTCAGGTGGGGGGTGGCAAATGCAGTTCGCTCCCCCTTCTCTTTGCAACCTTCTCAGTGGAGGTAATGCATTATAGTTTTATCTTTCCACCCAGCATTCCTCATCTCAGTTTCTTCATCTCAGTTTATCTTCAAAACATTGACAGGAAAATTACCTTGGGAGATAGTAACTGGCCCAAGGCCATTCAGTGAGATTCATGGCACAGTGGGGATTTAATCTCGTGGTCCTAGTCCCAACACTTTAACAATTACACACCACTCTCTGCTCTTATTTTGAGCTGGTCCATTTATCCCGAGCTGTGGATCGAAGTTTCCAACGTAAACTTGGATAAATGGACCTCTGTCCACCCACTTGCCTCTACTGCTCCTTCTCCTCCTCCCCCACTTCCTGAATTGGGAAAAGGAAGGGGACACTTTACTCTCCTGTTCCATTCCCCTCTTTCTTTTTGAAAAAAAGGGACACACTGGCACATCACCAGGTAAAGGGGGGACTGCATTTGGCACACCATTTCAAGAGGTCTTAGGCCAGCCTTGGACATGCTGACTGTATTTTAAGTATACAGATAGGACACATCACTGTTTCTCAAAATCTGTAGTGGAACCAATGCGCTCTCTAGAAATAGTACTAGACTATCAGATGGTGGGCAGTCATCCTGCTTATCAACTAGGTGTGCAACTAGATAACTGTGTAGTTCTGTAGCACAGTCTCTTCTCAGTAATCCACCATGCTGTCAGTGAAAGCACAAAGCGGACATAGCAAAGTTTTGTCCCATCAAAGACTGAGCAAGGGAGAACATAGTTTTCAATTTTCTAATAGACTAGTGGGTTTTTCTTGAGTGAGATGTTGGCATTAGGAATGCTTAGGCTTGCCATCCGTCCCAGAAATCCCTGGACCGTCCCAGTTTCCAGGCTCCGGTCCCGGGTTGTCAGGTCCCGGTGAAGCCTCCGCCGCCACCACTTCCAAAGTGTAAAAAGGCACCTTTATTTCCGGTGCCAGCATCTTGGATCTCGTGAAATCTCGCGAGATCCAAGATAACAGCGCCCAAACCTCATGAGATTTGGGTGCCACCATCTTGGATCTCATGAGATTTCGCAAGATCAAAGATGGCGCCGCTGGAAAAAGGTGACTTTTTTCATCTTTGGAAGTGGCAGCGGCTCTGGAGGGGGCAGCAGGAGTCCTGGCCGACTCGGATGCAGGTGGCCAGGCTCCAGGCAGCGGTGGCGGTAGCGAGGAGGACAGCGGCAGTGATGAGGATGACGGCGGAGGCAAGGTGGGGCGACGACGACGAGGAGGGCGGCGGTAAGATGGCCGCAGCGGGACAGGTAAGTGGCAGCGGCGGCAAAGCAGCCATTTTCATGGCCACAAATAAATAAAACAAATTTTTCAGCCACCCTTTGGGCGGAGAGTGGGCGCTTTGCGCCCACAAAAAATGATGTCTGAACTGGGAAGCTGGCTTAAGCAATCCCCACAAAACAGGATAAACCATGGTTTGATATCCTAGCTTGTCGGGAGAATTTAAACCATGGCTTCCTGATTCAGACATAATGGAAAGCTGTGGTTTAACAAACCAAGAAGTATTGCATTGAGCTGGGTATGGAAGGGGACAAGGAAGCATGACGTTTGTCACTTGTTCTAGACTGGGTCAATGACAGCAGCTATGCAGTCTAAATCATGCTTCAAGAATCAGTCATGTGGTATACAGTTGTAGAGCTGCAAAGATCTGGAAAGAGGCTTTTAACTGCTTGAATGGAGTCAACAGTTTTTAACTGTGTTGATGGTGTAGTGGCTCTGGTGTTGGACTTGGACCTGGAAGATCCAGGTTCAAATCCCCACTCAGCCACAAAGCTTCCTGGTAGAAATTGGGATAGTCACCATTTCTCAGCCTAACCTACCTCACAGGGTTTAAATCTGTGAAGACAAAAGGAGAGAAGGAACCATGTACACCACCCTGAACTCCTTGGAGGAAGGATAGTATAATAATGTGATAAGAACATAAGAAGAGCCCTTTTGGATCAGGCCAAAGGCCCATCTAGTCCAGCTTCCTGTATCTCACAGTGGACCCACCAGATGCCTCAGGGAACACGGAACTTTTTCTCTACTTCATGCAGGTCATGTTCTTTAGATCTGCCTCACATTTTTGCCTATGCTGTTTGACCAACCTAGGTTGTAACCAGGTCCAAGGCTTTGGATTAAGATGTTTTTCCTCATATTAACACCACAAGAAGAAAATTTACTCCAGTTAAGCTAGATTGGCGTAAGCCTTCCATTTCCCATGCTATTTTTGCCTGGTTTGATTGGTAAGGACGGTATAGGTTTCCACATCTTTACTGGACAAGTAATATAAGAACATAAGAAGAGCCCTGCTGGATCAGGCCAAAGGCCCATCTAGTCCAGCTTCCTGTATCACACAGTGGCCCCACCAGATGCCTCAGGGAACACGGAACTTTTTCTCTACTTCATGCAGGTCATGTTCTTTAGATCTGCCTCACATTTTGCCTATGCTGTTTGACCAACCTAGGTTGTAACCAGGTCCAAGGCTTTGGATTAAGATGTTTTTCCTCATATTAACACCACAAGAAGAAAACTTACTCCAGTTAAGCTAGATTGGCGTAAGCCTTCCATTTCCCATGCTATTTTTGCCTGGTTTGATTGGTAAGGACGGTATAGGTTTCCACATCTTTACTGGACAAGTAATATAAGAACATAAGAAGAGCCTTGCTGGATCAGGCCAAAGGCCCATCTAGTCCAGCTTCCTGTATCACACAGTGGCCCCACCAGATGCATCAGGGAGCACACAAGACAACAAGATACTTGTATCCTGTCGCCATTCCTTTGCACCTGGCACAAAGAAAACCTACTCCTACAACCAGGAGGTTGCTTATCCCTGTCATGGCTTATAAGCTGTGATGGACGTTTCCTCCATAAATCTGTCCAATCCCCTTTTAAAGGCATCCAGGCCAGGTGCCATCACCACATCCTGTGGCAAGGAGTTCCACAATCCAATTACACGCTGGGTAAAGAAATATTTTCTTTTGTCTGTTTTAATACTCCCTCCACTCAATTTGAGTGGATATTCATTTGAATATAATGGCTACTAACAGCGCAATTCACTGTAAGGATCCGGCCGGTGGCCCAGGGCCACCCGCCAGATTCTATCCCCATTCTGGGCCGCCCTGCAGCAGCCCGGAGGTCTACTCGGGGAAAGGGTATATTTGAATGTATATTGAGGGGTATATTTGAAACAGTATATTTGAATGTTCTAATCCCATTGTTCCATATTGGATCTGAACTAGTACCTCAACATGTATGAGGGACCCCACCTTATTTTCAGCTATAAAATTGCATTATTGAGAAGTATAAAGCACTTTAATAAATCATAAAGTAGCATATAAATTCTGAAGTACAGTATTCTCATGGGTGGAGATATTCAATGCAGTTTCTTTCAAATGATTAAGAACACCTCACTACTCAGTTCCAACACCTTTACCCATGGTTAGGAAGATGCAGCAAATTAAGGATGAACATTGACACTTGTTTCTACCTTTAGAAACAGCAACAAAAAAGCAATGACTGCCAACTACGATACCTTCAAAATGGTTGAAGATGCTGAGGTTAGAACTGCTAGACAGTTTAAAAATATCTTGTAAAATGAAGAACCACTTAAAAAAAAACAGGTAGGATAAAGGCAAAAGAAACAAAAAACCAACCCCTGAAGAACTTACTTTACTGAAGCCACCAAGATAGCAAATTAAAATAAATAACACATACCAAAATACAAACACATTATTTCCTGAAAGATTTGTTCTTAACAATGGCTCTTTTATTTTAATTTTATCTCTTAAAATTATGATGCAAGGATGAAAAAAGATGTCAGCTTTGTTTAAACATTCTGTGCTAGTGCAATCCTGAGAACAGCAGGGTGCAGGGAGGAATGATATGGGTTCCATATGGATAGGCTTACCAGATTTTCCTGGTTCTAAACCGGGACCCCCCCCCAAATTAATTAAATTAATTAATTAAATTAATTAAAATAAAATAAAACAATGTCTGGGCACGAAATGTTTATTTATTTATAATTAATTAACTTGCCTGTGCTGCCGCTGTCGCCATCATCGTCTTCTTTTTCTTTGACATAGTTGTCAGTCGTCGCCATCGCCAATGCCTCTGGAACCTCGCTGGCTCCATCCAAGCCGGCCAGGACTTCTGTCCCCACTGAAGTCGCCACCACCGCTGTTTCTAAAGTGCAAAAAGGCACTTTTTCCGGCGCCATCATCTTGGATCTCTAGAAGCAGTGGCGGTGGCGGCTTCAGCAGGCCCGGAAAGCCCAGGACTGACCCGGGCCCGGAGCCCAGAACAGTTCCAGGTTTTCCGGGACGGATGGTAAGCCTACATATGGATGGATGGTAAGCCTACATATGGATAACAGACCTTTTGGCCTGGTTGACGTTCACCACTCAAAAACATTACACACACTGCAGAAGTAGTTCATTTTTCCCTAACTACAAGCCACTACATAGACAGCAGTAAATCACTTTATTGGTTTCCTCCTCCCACACTCATAGTTGTGTGCAAAAATTGTTTCCCTGTATGTGGACTAACTGAATAAAACCTAGACTACAGGCTAGTAGTTGGAATGCAATGCTGTACTTCTATTGAGTTTTGCTAAGAGGAATGGAGTTTTGGGGGTTGTAGGTACAAGCTAAAGAGAGGTGTAGGTGTAGGTTTTTCCATCAAATCTAAATATTAATTACTTTGAAGAGTAATTGACAAACCCTTAGTTAGCAAATGTATAATTGCTTTTTTATTTTTAAATAGGCTTTTATTCCTGCGTTTCTCTTCCTTTTTACATACAAGTCTTTGTTCAAAGCGGGTAATGTTGCTGTTTTCAGTATTAATGCAAAATATCACATTTAGCCCACTCTTACCAGTATAAGAAAACCAGTAAGAATACCAAATCAAACAATACAAAATCAAACAACTGTATAAACCACTATTATTAGGGAAGCTGATACTCTTAGTTTTGAAAACATCATTTCCTTCCTTATTAAGAAGGAAAACTTGCAGTTCAATCCTATGCATCCTCAGAAACAGTGGTGTCACGAGCCAGTGCATCACCCCCGGTGGGAGGTCGGCCTGCTCGGCGCATCACCCCCACTCCCTGCTGCCGCACCTCCCACTCCCGCTGCCGCATCACCCTCTGGTACTCACCGCTCGCACCGGGAGGAGGTGACGTGCTGGGAGGGTGACACACCCAAGACCCGCTCAGTGATGCTGCGTATTCTTTGGCAGCTAGGTCGTTTCTAACTAGGCCAGGCAAGGCTGAAAGCGGTGCATGCACACAATACCAATCACGTCTTCGTTCGGCCCTTCTGAGGGCAAGGCTTCAAGCGGCATTGTGCGCATGCTGCTTTCAGCCTTGCCTGGCCTAGTTAGAAGCGGCCAAGACGCCAAAGAAGACACGGCTCGCTGAGCGGGCGCATCACCCTCCTGGCGACCCGCCACACTCTAGCGATGCCACTGCTCAGAAGTAAGTCTGTTCAGGGGCTTACTCCCAGGAAAGAGTTTATAGGATTGCAGCCACAATTCATTTAGGACTGTAGTGTTTTATGTTCCCGTCTCATGTTCATTGTTCATGCTCTCTCAGAACATTATACAGGACAAAAACTTCAGAATATTGTAGATACGACATCTGCCCACCATCACAGTAGTCAAAAAGCCTTTTCAGAATAAAACCTATATTGGCTAGATTGAATGCTCTGCTGAACTACAACTACTTTCTCTTCTGTATTAACAATAAAGCGTTGGTCGCCTTCGGAGGGCTGGTGCCGATTTCTTTAGCTCCTCCCCGGGCTCACTGGGCAAAGGCGGGAGAATCCCAACAGCCGATTGGCTGCCGGTGTTGCGGGGCGGGACTGAGGAGGCCAGGAGCATAACGCTGATCCTGCTTAGCTTTTTCAGGCAAGGCGACAACTCAACCTCTAGACCACACCTCCTGTCAATATGCAGCAAAGCTTTCATCTTATGGGAGTAGAAAGAATGGACAGCTCAGCCAAACTTACTAGGTGGCCTTGGACAAGCTCCCTCAACCTCAGCCCAATATGAGGACAATGCCTTACATGGCTGTTGTCAGAACAAAATCAGGATAATGCACGTTAATTGCTCTACATGCTCAGAAAATGCAATGAAAAAGTATCATGAACCTTTACAGTTTTCAAGAAAAATTAGTGCTAAAAACCAGGCAGATTCAGATGTGCTGGGATTATGATAGTTTTATTTAATTACCAGACCGTCACCACTCAAGGCCAATGCAGACATAATGGCTAACTGGGATTTAGAGAACTGCTCCACAGGATTAACTACATGGTCCCAGGAGGTGCATAATTGAAGTTGTACAATTGCATGAGGCCATGCGCTCTGCCAGGTGCCCTGATGAAGGTATAGATTTGTTCTCAATTAAATGTGCTTTAGAAGAACAGTTAAGACATTGTATAAAATGGCCATCGTCAAGATTGGAGCATTTCTGGGCTTGGTAAAACTTAATATTCATGGTAAAGGAACACATAGTTATTCCAAGTAAAGGCACAGGCACAATGTAGCTTCAGTTGAGGCAAAGTCTAGATTAAATTCATGAGCTCAAAGTATGGCTCATCTCATCCAAACAATATTTTTCTAGTAATGCATACTTCTGTTGCCAAATTTATATTTACATAGTGACAAATCATCCTCTTAGGAAGGCTTGGAATAAAAATATCATTAAGCAATTGTTCAACAAGCAGATGTGACTGTGAATCTTAAGTTGTGGTACACAGGCTCATGCCAGGTTATAGTAACCTACACATTTAATACAGAATAGCAACACGTTTGTTATTATGCTACAGTAACAAGTGGCAGTCAAAATAGTGTTTCTAGCACATCAAATCAAAAATGATATAATGGATGGCTTACATTTATACATGTACATGAATGCAGAACACACATATATCATTGTTTATGACATGTCAGAGCTTCTCATTGAGCTAACCAGTGAGATTACAACATTTTTCTTCAGAGTTTTAAACTCCGTTAGTAAAGTTATTGATAAGCTTCTCAGGTGTTTGCTGTTGTTTAACAGATGTAGGACTTTAAAGGTTAGACTAGTAAACTCAGGAAATACAGCTCTTCTACAACAGAGTTGTAGAGACTATAAATGTTTCCCTCCACACTTCCTGTATGCAAAGTAAAAGCCTTCCTATTCTTTTATTATACAATACTGTCATTTCCTGATATCCCCGTTCCTATTTTATTACTCACAGAAAAGGGAAGGGTCCACAACAAAGTGTGCCTTTTACATGAAAGGGATAGATACCAAAGAAGAACAAAAAGAATCACTTCCTGAGCTAGGAGAAGTTGCCCCCAAGCGTTTTCAGCTTGTGTTTACACTAGGTGTTACCACAGCAGGCAGCATCATAGTGGGGGCTCACAGGAGCAAGCAGGAAAGAGGGGGAAGGAATTTCCATCCCAAGATGGGATCCAATCAGTGCTATCAGTACCAGCAATTGCAGTCACAAGATCTTGTAGGAATTTGCAAAAGCTAATAGGAAGGAGAAAGAGTGAGAGAAATTAAGATTATGGGCTATATGTTTGAAGAGTATATGGAGAAAGCAAAAGAGAGATGAATAAAAATGAATAAGATGGGATGGTGAGTTCTGGAGCCAATATTCTGGAGTTGTATTTACATATCTTGTGGCACTAACAGCCCAATCCTGTCTAGAATGTGGCGGCCCTAAGGTGGCTGTTGTATGCTAGCCAGGATTGGGCCTGCACTGGCGGAGCTGGAGCACTCCTCGAGGGAAAAGGACTTTGTCCCTTTCCCCCAAGTACAGCCCCAGTAGGCCCAATGGGCCTCCTTGGATATGTGCTGGCAAAATGGCCGGTGCAAATCTGGGAGGCTCATTTAAGGCCCAGTAGACCCAGGAAAGGGGATAGGATTCAGTGGAGCGCGCCACAATGATCCTCCCTCCCCTCCCGGGCCCAGCAGGTCAATCCCTAACTGGTGGATAACTTACTTTCCCCAGCAGGTGTAGCTCCCGGTCTGGCAGAGAGTGAGTGGCACCGGTCTCTCTGCCAGCGCCGCTTACTCACCAGGTGTCAAAAACATGCCTTACAGCACGTTTACAACACCCAGCGCGGTCACAGCCATCACTCTGCCAGCCGAATTTTACACAGGATTGCGCTGTAAGCAACATAATACCATTCTTCCTCTGTGCCTTTTATACCTCACCAAATAAAATTCTACATTCTAGCAGTTAAAAATGGTTAAATTTAACTAGTGCTCTGTGCATGCTAGGAATTAAAGAAAAAGATTTCCATTCTAAAGAAAAAGATTTCCATTCATATAGGTTCAAACACTACATTTTGTGTAGGTATCAGTAACAGAGTGTAATTTACCAAGATTTCTCAGATACTTTACGGGTGGCTTATATTAAACATGAGGCACCCATCCTTAAAAACATACTAATATATTAGCAGATTGCTTAAAATCCCACATATTTGGGCCACCCTAAATCACTAAAGAAAATGAACATATGTCAGTCTGAGAATGTGTTCAGAAGGCATCGTTTAGCACCTGCTAATATATTCCTCATCAATATGTAACTCTAAAAGTGTATAGGAAACAGAAAAAAATGCTTAAAGAAAATACAAGACCAAGGAATTATTACAGCTCTCAGCCAAATGACAAAAGTGATGAACATGTAGCTCATGATGACCATTAGCTTGCATCTGCATAGTTTCAGAGTGTTGTTCACACTTTACACAGTAATTGTGTTTGCCTGGGTACACTGGTGTTTCTTACAGCAAATATGCAAGGTGTGAAAGACAGATACATACTGGCCTGATCAGGCTCCCTGGGGTACACAGTTAGTTAGGATGCACACCTCTTGTTCTCACCTTACTTATTTGCATTAGGAAATGCCAGCACCAATGACAAATGCAATTATGGTGCAAAAGTGTGAAGCTGCCCTTACACCCATATGCACTACTGCTGGGGTCTGGCACCGTATCAGCATGGGGCCATCCTGTGCCATTTGGTACATTATTCTGTTCCTGTTGTTTGCTATCATTCCTTGCCTCCAACTTCAGAAAACAATGCAGAGGCTCACTGCATCCTGAGCCTTCATATGTTTTGGCAAGGACATGGTTCTCCTGTGGGAATGGATCTCCCCAAAGACTGTACTTGGCAAGCTAATATATACTGTATAGTATTTTTAGCAACATGTCGAGAATGATGGCATTGTATGTAGACCATTATCATTCCCGGATATACAGCATGTGTCGATGTATTGTTGTAACTATTTCTCTCTCTTTAGTGCCAACAGCATGATCTGCAGTAAATACTAAAAAGAAAGGGATCATCCCCCCCTCTCCATTTTAGGCTCTGTCCCCCCCTGCTCCAGCATGCTTACATTTTCAGTATTATACAAGATTCTGCCATCCGGTACAAGACAGGCACAAGGAATCACTCTCTGTTGCCATTCAAAAAATTATGGGAATCTTTCCATACTTAAAATAAAAAATTATGGGAATCTTCCCATATTTAAAATGTACACCATTTTCAGCAGTCTGTATTAAAGCCTTTGGGGGTGGGGAAAACAAGCCATTCATTTTATTTTTGCATTCTAGCCTGTTTTTAGGGAAACAGATTCTCAGTCCAAGATTCTCATTCCAGATTCTCAGCCTAAGACCTGGGGATGGGGTGGACGATAAATCTAAAGACAACAAGAGGAGAAGGAACACAAGAGAGATGGGGAGCACAAAGAAACAATAAGACAGCAGGGGGTCAAACACTGAATTCAGCACACTAGCAACAGCTGTTCCTCTTCACTACACTGCAGCATACAAGAACCAGCACACAAAAAAGAGCCAAACTAAGTTATAATATAATCATGGTCATTGGACCAAAGTGAAAGAAGACCACCACATCAGTGACTGTTTATCGTCTTCACGATACCCAGCATGCAAAGATGATTCATTTTTGCCAGATATTCACTGAACACAGGGCCTGTTCTTACACCCACCTCTCTCTCAAGCAGTATCCACCATAAATATCAAGTTCCAACCATGGGATGAAGTAGACTGTACTATGCACAGAACTCTGCATGACTGGCATGTCATAAACTGCTGCCAGAGTGGTTTTAGGTACCATCAGTGGCATGCTAGAGTGGCATGATGCTCTACAAAGGAGTGCAAATTTTGATCTAACCAAATTTCAATGATCCACATTTGTTTTCTGCTATTTTGCTACTGGAGTGAGTTAAGACAGTGCCATCTTAAAACTGGGACTTATGATTAGTCCCTTACTATTATTCCCAGGGGTCAAGTTTCTTGTTATAGTATGGTGGAAAAAAAAAGTCATGTAAAAAATTCAGATCGTTTTAAGGCAGGTCCATAAAAGGGCACTGAGCCTATCTTATTACTAAATTAAGTAAACAGTCTGGAGTCATAAACAAACATTCCATTGAAGTTAATTTTTCCCCTGAAGTAGAAAGTATCAAAGTCTCTTCTCCTGTTTAACCAAAGTTGCCATAAAGTAATGGATTTTATAAATAAGAATACCTGGTTAATCATGGCATCCTGCAGTAAATTTATGGGGGGGGGGGGGAGTTAGAAGTATCAGAAAAAAAAGAAAGAAGTAAGAGGTGTTACAAATCACATATAGACCAATCTTCAATATTAGTAGAAAGTATTTAGAATAAGCACATTTGCATCCAATGTAATTTGCATCCAAGCACATTTGTACAGTGAATGCAATCTAGTCAAAATTTAAGCATGTTAAAGTCATGTGATGCTTAAAAATCAATGCATGAGTGAAACTTTTGGTAACTTGCCATAATTAAATCAATTATGCTTAGCTCTCTCCCTAAGATCAGTGTGACTTAATACACTGTGTTTTGACTTTGGCTTGGTCTTGTCTTAATATAGTACAAATAGGTCCAAATATTCATGGCCCAATGCTTCCTGTTCTGGCCATCATCGCAGCACCTCTTCCGCTGGTGCCGACTGCTGTAAAGCAGCCAGTGCCAGTCACAAACATATTCCAGCACTCCGCATGCTGCCAGGGATGATGGTGGGAAGGCCAGAGCTCTCCCGCTAGTGCCAGCGGATCTGGAACCACCTGCTGCCAAAGGTAAGGTGGCAGCAGGGGAGGTGGGTGGGGGAGGGCAGAACAGGGGTGTCATGGTCCTATACCCCACAGGGGTTCACAGACCATAGGGTTTCCCCTCCTTAGTGTATCTAAACTCAAGCCAAACAAAAAGTAGCCAAGTTGAATAAGAAGTAATGAGTTCCTTACACAGGGCTAGCAATACAAATCAATGTATTAGAAAACATAATGGCATGACTCAAAACAATACTAAAATCATCAGCAGAAAGAATATACAAATCAGCTAGAATATACAAATCAGCTACAATTTTTAAAACAAAGAACGGAAAGAAACAAAAGAGGACTAACTTCTCAGGCTTACTCACTCATCCAGGTGGTCAAAGAAAAGTACCACCCGCTCTCAACTCCAAAACTCCTTTATAACTTCAACCTCCAAACAATCCAACTAACCAGTCTCTCCTTCTCACTAATCGGCTTGATTACCCCCAGTTGGTATAAAGATAATTACAAAGTACAAGGGCAGAATCAAACTAAAACCTTAAAACACAAGTACAATACAGGGGGAGGGCAGAACGGGTCCAGGAAGGGGGTGGGTTTGGCAGCCACGGTGGCCGCTCAATCCTAACCCCCTTCCCGGACCTGATTCCATGGCGCGGGTCCACTGTTTAGCCATTTAGCTAGTGCAGGTCCAAGTAGAAGAAGCTCCTTCATGCACGCGGTCCCTTTAAAACTTGTAAAGGACCTATAAAATGGAGTACAGCAGCATTCGTTCCTGGAAAAGTCAAACCTTACTATAGCCATTCATGGTCACCACTGCTGCCTCTTTCCCCGGGTCCACCACTGCTGCCTCTGCCATGGTGCATTAAATAAAACAAAACCCCTTACTGTACTCCATTTTAAAGGTCCTTTAAAGAGACCGCATGCATGAAGGAGCTTCTTTGTTCATGTGGTCCATTTAAACAAAACCAGAAGTCCTGCACTTCCTTGTTTGCAAAAACCATGTGATGGAGCATGGTAAGGAAGAATATATTCCACTTTCTGCTCACTTTTAGCAAGCAAGAAGCAGATCACTGTCACTCATGTCTGTAGCAGTGGCGGCAGACTCAGAGTGAAGGGCTCCTTGAATCTGCCACCCTCTCGCTCCCCGACACAAGCCACATCAGCCCACTTCATGGCTGGGCTGTCCCTGTCCCTATTCAATTAGACTAAACAGTGATCTCGTCCAGTGCCTTGTTTCCCACAGGGCCCAAGCAGACCTCTCCTTCATAAATATGTGTAGTCCCCTTTTTAAAGTCATCTAAGCTATTGGCCCATCAACCACAATCATGTGCCAGAAAAAATTGTCAGTTAAATTATGCATTGTGCAAAGAAGTGCTTCCCCCATCTGTTCTGAATTTACTGCCAATACATTTCATTGAATGACCCCAAGTTCTAACAGCACAAGAGAGAGAACCAACCTTCACTCTCTCCACACTATGCATAATTTTATAAACCTTTATCATGTCCTCTTTAGTTGCCTTTTCCTAAACATAAAAAAATCACACACAAATACTTTAGCCTTTCTTCATAAGGAAGGTTCTCCAGTTCCCTCCCCCAGCCATTACTGTGGTTATTTTCTGCACCTTTCCCAACTGTTATGATATTCTTTTTGAGATGGAGTAATCAGAACTGTTTACAGTATTATAAAAACCTATGCTGCAGCCAACTAAAAGGGCATTATCTTTCTTACTTTCAATAGATTTCCTAACCATCCCTATGCAAGGAGTTTAATTTTCTCAGTTGCCCTACATGAAGTGTATGTTTTCATTGAGCCACATGTACCATAATCCACATCTCTCTTTCTTGCTTAGTACAACAAGCTTATACCTCATCTGTGTATATGTGAAGTCAGGATTTCTGACCTCAATGTGCATCACTTTACTCTTACTTGCATTTCAACCTCATTTGCCGTTTTGCTGACCAGCCATCCAGTTTAGAGATACAAAAAGCTACAGAAGGGTATTCCCACTTGGATTTTTACCTCTGGAATAATGTCATCTGCAAACTTGACATCACTCCATCAGATCATTTACAGAAAGTTAAAAAGTACCAGTCCAGATTCTTGGGAGACCCACTTCTTAGTTTTCTCCATTGTGACAGCTGTCCATTTATTCCTGTCTGCTTCCTGTTCTTCAAACAGTTACCAATCCATAAGTGGATTCGTCCTCTTATCCCATGACTGCTAAGTTTACACAAGAGCCCTGGTTGTTCCAGAAGAGAATCTGTGATTTTGTTTTGTTCTGGAATAGCACTCTAATTTAATATTCTTAAGTACCATGGTCATGCACAGCCCCATCAGATAATGAGGGCTGGACTCAGGTGTGCAGCATCCATTTGCATTCATGGTTCTTTATCCATTTAGGGATACATACATGGAAACATTTTCCTTGCACATATGCCCCTATCAAGATGAAAGCAAGGTGCTACAAACCTGCTCAATTAAAAACCAGATTTTCCTCATACTGATTTCAATTAAAACAGACTTGCACCCTGATAACTGCAACTCATTTATTTATTTATTTTTATCCCTCCTTTCTCCCCGAAGGGACCCAAGGCGGCTTACAACAAAAAAAGAAAATACAATACAATACAAAAATAATCACATTTTTAAAACAGTAAAAAACAATTAATGAAAATTAATAAAAACAGTATCTAAAAATTGATTAAAAAGATCATGGCGACAGCCACAACAGGAGCATAAAAACAGCAGCACCCCCACCTGTACCAGCGAGATGTTAAAAAAGGCAAGGGCTCAGAAGGCTTCTTTGAACAAGAAGGTTTTTAGGCCTCGTCGGAAAGTGTCCAAGGAGGGAGCAGTTCGTAAATCAAAGGGGAGGGAATTCCATAAGATTGGTGCCACTACTGAGAAGGCCCTGTTTCTGGCCGCTGCCCCTTGCACCTCCCTGGGCGACGGCACCCGCAAAAGGGCCTTCTCCGATGATCTAAGGAGACAAGCTGGACTATATAGAAGTAGGCGGTCTCTCAAATATCCTGGCCCCAAGCCGTATAGGGCTTTAAAGGTCAAAACCAGCACTTTGAATTCGGCCCGGAAACGAATCGGCAGCCAGTGCAGCTGTCAGAGGAGCGGCCCAACAGAGTCGAACCGCCTACCTCCAGTGACCACACAGGCTGCCGCATTCTGCACTAATTGCGGTTTCCAAACCGTCTTCAAGGGCAGCCCCACGTAGAGCGTGTTACAATAATCTAGTCGCGATGTCACCATGGCATGGATCACCATGGTCACGTCTGCACGATCCAAGTACAGTCGCAGCTGGCGCACCAGCTGAAGCTGGGCAAAGGCCCCCCTGGCCTCAGCCTCCACCTGGGAATCCAGGAGCAGCTGCGGATCCAGGGGGACCCCCAAGCTGCGGACCTGCTCCTTCAGAGGGAGTGGAACCCTATTCAGAGCAGGACGATACTCTAGCACCTGCATCGTGGACCAGGAGAACCTCTGTCTTTTAGTTCAGACTATTAGCCCTCATCCAGGTCCCAACCACCTCCAGGCAGTGCTCCAGTCACCCTGGAATCAGGTGGAAAGGAGAGATAGAGCTGGGTGTCATCAGCATATTGATAGCACCCAACTCCAAATCCCCAGATGACGTCTCCCAGCGGTTTCATGTAGATGTTAAATAGCTTGGGGGACAAGATGGAACCCTGTGGCACCTCACACCTCAAGGTCCAGGATGCCGAATAGGCGTCCCCCAGCACCACCATCTGGGACCTATCTGCCAAGTAGGAGCGGAACCACCGCAGAACGGTGCCCCCGACCCCCAGTTCGGCCAGTCGGTCCAAAAGGACACCATGGTCGATGGTGTCGAAAGCCGCTGAGAGGTCCAGCAGAACTTACAGGGACGCACTCCCACTGTCCAGTCCTCGGCGTAGATCATCCACCAAGGCCATTTCCGTCCCAAAGCCCGGCCTGAAACCAGACTGAAAGGGATCTAGATAATCCGCTTCATCCAGGACCCTTTGGAGTTGAGACGCCAACACTCGCTCAATTACCTTGCCCAAAAACGGGAGGTTTGAAACTGGCCGGTAGTTGGTCCATTATTGTGGAATCAAGGGAGGGCTTCTTCAGAAGGGGTTGAACCACAGCCTGCCTCAAAGCGAGCGACAGCACCCCCTCCATCAAAGAAGAGTTGACCACCCTCCCTGTCCATTCGGCCAGCCCCTCCCGGGCAGAACTGATTAGCCAAGCAGGGCAAGGGTCAAGCAGGCAGGCAGCTGGCCTCACACTCCAAAGGAGCCTGTCCACATCCTCAGGCTGTACAAGCTGAAAAGAGTCCCACAACACTGGACAAGCAGATGCCAAGGGGACATCCTCAGATATTGTCAATGAGGCATCCAAGTCATGGCGAGCCGCGAATCCAATTGATTTTATCTGCGAAATGTTTAGCAAACATGTCACAGTGGGCCACCGTGTGTTCCTCCTGATCTATTGGAGGGGCCTGATAGAGTAGGCCTCACACCACACAGTACAGCTTCGCTGGGCGATTGCCTGCAGACGCAATGGTAGCAGAGAAGAAATTCCTCTTCGCTGCTATCACCGCCACGGTGTAGGCTCTATAATGGACCCTACTCCGTGTCTGGTCGAACTCAGCATGAGTTTTCCGCCACCGTCGCTCAAGACATCTACCCCATCGCTTCATCGTTTGCAGCTCCTCGGTAAACCAAGGAGCCGCTCTGAGTCTGCGGCGTGGCAAAGGTCGCTCAGGAGCGATCTCATCCACTGCCCTGGCCATTTCCCCATTCCAGATGTCAACCAGGGCCTCAGACGAGTCACCAGTCTTTATTAAAATAGACCGAAGGCCGAAAACAAAGCTTTAACTTCACAGCTCATTACATTATATGTTAAAACAGACAAATATTTCAACATAAAAACAATGGCTGTAGAACTTCCAAGCAACGTAACTGGTTTAAGCTGTACTAAAAATATAGTTGCATACAAAAATATCCATGTGAGACAACTGTAATTGCTTTTCAAAACCGAAATAAGAACATGGTTACTACTCTTTAATAAAACTCGCTACTTCCACAATAGTACAATGAAGCCCTGTACTAAAGAATTATGTTAGGGCTTATTATGCTATGAAGTATGCTGTAATATCTGATGGAATAAGTTTAGGAGGAAATATTACACAGCAGACTGAATACCATGGGGAATTTTCTGGGAAACTGTCTGTTGATTTAAGAAAGAGACCACTCCAGGAAGCATATGGCTTCCAAGATCTGTTTTTATGAGCTATGGCACAGTTCTAAGTGAGCTTCTGTAGAAACTGCCTCTTCTATCATCGGTGAAATTCAACTTCCCTTCCTCTGATAAGCTACAGTACAGTATTGCCAGTTTTGATGCTCTAGGTCAGCGGTTCTCAAAGTGGTGGGTTGCGACCCACCACTAGAACTGGATGCTGTCCCCTGCCACCTTAACGGGGGGGGGGACAGCATGGTGGTGGCGCTCCTGGGGATTGCCGCCGCTGGGAAAAAGTATAAAAATTGTGATTTTTGCACTTACTGGAGGTTCTGACGGCTTCTGAGGGGTGCAGGGAGGCAGGCAAAACTGGGTTGTAAATAGCCGCATAGCAGTGATCTGAAGCGTGGGGAGGCCTGCGGAGGGGTCCGCAGGCCTCCCTGCACCCCTGGAAGCCATCAGGACCCCCAATGAGGTAAGGACAACCACTCCCCCCCCGGCAGCAATCCCCGGGATTGCTGCCGTTGTTGGCCCTGCCCCGCCTTGCGGTGAGAACTTTGAGAACTACTGCTCTAGGTAGTTAGCTTCTCAGTATTTGCTTAAGAGCACCGGAAAGTAGCATCTAAAGGTTAAATGGAAGAATATGAATATTCCTTGGACCATCTACGCAGAAAGCACTTTTCAATAGTGGTATATTTCAAGAATTCAGGCCCCAATCCTAAACGCACCGCCTGATGGTGATGCACCTCCTGTGCTGGCACCGATTGCAATAAAGTCATTAGCGTCAGTCGCAAACTTTTTTTTTTTTTTACAGGGTTTTAAAGTGGACCTTGCTGATCCAGGATCTGCGGTAAGTCAAATCCATGGATCCTAGATCCACGGGAAAAAAGGTCCACTGTATTTGCTTCTTCTGCCCCTTATTTCTACTTTGAAAATTATAATATTTCATTTCCAAATCTACCTTTTTTCATCCCAAATTCTTGGAGTGTGTTGCAATAGTTTCAAACCAAATGTACATAAGTAGAAAAGTGGGATTTTATTAAAAATCTTGAATTAAAAAGGTATATTACGGTGTTAGCCTAAGCATGTTTACTCATAAGCAAGTCCCACTGTGTTCAACAGGACATACTCCCAGGTACGTTTACATAGGATTGTAGCTCATGTTACATTACGGCTATGCAAAATTCCTTGGGAAATTTGCCCCTAGGCAAATTTCTCAGTTTACCTTCAGCTGAGCCCGATGCTTCTTTTCAGCTAAGGCCAATTGAAAGAAGTTCCAAGTGCTCCTGCTGACATAATCATTCCTGCTATATGAAACCCCCAGAACGGTGCTTGACTACACCTCTGTTTCTGCGGTGAGAAACAGGGGGGAAGAAATTGCTGAGGGGGTAGGGAGCTCTTAGGCTCATAGTGAAATATCCTTGCAAGATATTTACAGAAAGGCACTGGGCTCTAGAGGTATGGCTATCTATTCCTAGACTTCTTTACTAGAGTTGCTTCTGTAACTCAGAGGGTTTTATCTTGTCCCTAGAGGAATCTTCCAATCTCTTCTTAAAACCCAATTTTTCTACAAAACCTTTGGAATCCTGCTCTTGTTACAGTAGAGAATGGGGACCAGGTCTAAGTATGTGCAACTGAAATAATCCCATATGATTTCCCCTATTTACCCCTTTCCATCCCTGTGTTGTCTCCCTTGTGCCAATATCTAGTTTTTAACCCTTCAGGGCAGGGACCCATCTTCTCAGTCTATACAATGTGGCAAGTACATTGATAGTCCTATATAAAAAATTAATTGTTGTCCTTAGGATTTTCTTTTACATTTGGATATTATACGTTCCAGACAGTGGCTGCCCAAGCTTCTCCCCTCCCCTTTTCTGTGCTCAGCCAGGACTACCTCCTGTGACAGATCCTGCAGTGGGAAGATTGTGAAAAAGGCTCAAAATAGCACATTCTGAATTACAGGATAGCACTGGCAGTGTGCGTGCGCGGGAGGGGTGGGGATGAATACCACAGCTATAATCCTATGCACAGATACTTGGGAGTAAGTTTCATTGAGCTCATTTGGACCACTGAGTAAATATGCTATAGAGTTGTGCTGCAACACAGGCAAGTGTTTTTTAATCTGTTGATGTCTTCCCATCTGAAAGCTGTCTTTCAAAAACACTACCACCCAATCTGCTAAGTTTGAGAGCCACTGATATACAGCATAACCCAATATGAGAAAAGGCACACACACACGCAGAGAGAGAGAGAGCGCGCGCGCGCAAAACCACACTGAATGTTATTCTTTAAATATAGATTTATCTTGCATTTAAAAGTCAGACCATAAAAATGGGAGCATTATTAGATGGGCAAGTTCTGCAAGAATGAACATCTAGTTTCATGCTTATATTTTCAAAAGGCTTTCTAAACATTGCCACCTTGTGGATACATTGCTAAATTGTTGTTGGGCGTTTTGTTTTTTTGCACCCACACTTACTAGCTGTGAAGACTGCAGGTTTACTTTGAGGAAAATAAACTGAAAACTAACAGATTATACTCCTAAACTAAGAGCAAATAGTAGTCTCAATGTATATAAAGAAATTGTGAAACATGCACAATACCAGTAGGCCTTTTGATTTATTTCTGAGAAAAGATACAGATATATGGAATAAAATGAGCAGGTGTGTTCATGAACTATGCAGCATCAGCATCCAAAAATTAGGTTAGAAGATGGTTGAGAGAAGACAGAGGTTCCTAAATGACATAGAAAGCCTTCTTATCTCTAAAGAATGTTCTGAGAGTAATGGGTGAACAGCCATGGCAGAAAATGGTAGATAGGTAGCAATAATAAAACAGAGGTACCTGGTCACAAACGTGAAAAAACTTGTATTGATGAAACATGAAAAGGTTCAAAAAGCATTAAAAGCATCCAACGTTAAAAACACACAGTAACAACAGTTTTAAGATTAAAACAAAAATCTAAAATGCGACGTTTCGGTCGCATTTTAATCGAGCATTCTCAAGCAAAGGGCCCTCATGTAGCAGGAAGATGTTACCAGAAGGTAGTAAAACCTCAGTACATAAAGGCAGGAGTAGCTTCGTAATCAACCTAGGTGATAACCCCAGGTGTAAAAGGAAGAAATGAAGGCATCCGACTGGAAGGAGCTGACAGCAGGTAAGCACTCATCGCAGGTATCTCATCTACCTGCGGTGAGCGCTTATCTGCTGTCAGTTCCCTACGATAACCCTATTACCAGATTGGCCATATTTCAGTTTGTTACCTCTTGTTTGTGGTTGTAAAAGATATCAGATCTCTGTTGACTTTTCATCATTGTAACAATGAATTTATAGCACATTCAAACAATTACTACTACTGCCAGGTGACATGTCAATTCATGCAGAGGGGTTGATGCCAACAGCTACCAACAACACTTAAAAGATGTCACCTATATCTTGTGATGCCTTCTGTTCTTGCAAAAGGAGCATCTATTGCTGTTAATGTACTAAAATGGTAGCAAATGTTTTTTAGTTTCAACTTAAGATTTGCCTCTGCACTGGAGTAGACAAATTAGTTTTCACCTTTTATTCTTGTTGACTATTTTTTATCTACTTTAGTAATGCAAGAAAAAATACAGAACTTACTTTGTGCATCCACACACTTTCCCCGATTGCTGGAATTAACTATTTCTTGCAGCAATTTGGTACTAGAAAGAAAACATAGCAACATTTAACTCAACAAGGAAAACACAATACAGTAATGCATGCCCTTTACCTTTATGTAGCCATGCAGCTATAATCTTAGCTCTAAAAATGAAAACAAGAGAAACTGCTTATTACAGTTCTGAAGTTTAACAAAGTTCACATTATCAAACCGATACTACAATATAAAATATATTGGCAGACAGATGCAAGTCTATTTAGTATCTAAAACAAGACCATAGCCAAAACAAAGTGCCTGAAATCTTAATATGATACCTGGGAATTCAGACTGTGCATTGCTTCTCCATTTTAATGAGCAGAACGTATCAAGCCCTGGGAATTGGACATGGTGCAATTCTTACACTACATAGGTTATTCTTACACTACATAGGTTATTATATAAAGTTACATTTACATGTAAATACCCATAGGACATATCAAATTTGAATGTTACATCATGTGGTACAAAACTGTTTTTGTCCAAGATAAAAAAAAGTCCCCAAACACTTCCTATTGATATTTCAACCCAGGTTACCTTATTTTCATTATCTTTTCCAGAAGGAATACTGGCTGGTGTCACTAGAAAACACACAGAAAACAGGCAATACATGGAGTATGTGGGGGGGGGGAACTGAGCTTTGGACCCCTTGCACTATACATATAACCTTTGGTGTTAACTGGGGCCTAGAGTACACCCCATTCACAGAATCCACCTACCCTGTTTTATCATTGGGCCAGGAGGATTGCCAGCCAACCAGAAAAGGCAACCTGATATTTTTTTTCTAGCAGCTGATCCAAAAGCAAGGGCGCAAGCCAGAGGTTCTGTAAGTGTGAGGCGCGACTCCCAAGTGCGTCATAGAAAGCAGCCAGGGGCGTTGCGTTAGTCTTTTAATTAACACATATTCTTGCTTGCAAGAGAGAGAGAGCAAAAACAAAGACCCGGATCTTCACATCGGGTCACTCAAAGTTAATTTCAAAACACTTCAGGTTTGTAGGCAGTTTCCACATCTTGATTTTAACCACAGCGTGAGGGAAGCCCTTGCTTATCTTATGTTAAAGAACAATTAATAAGCCGCTAAGTACTCAAGCTGAGCTGGAGACAGCTAGAGCTCCTGGAGACAAGACAGCATCCCGTTTCTCTCATTGTAAGTTTGCAGATAAGGTATTTTCATTCAGACATTGCAGGTTTGCAAATAAAGTATTTTCTTTCTGTTGAATGTTTTTAATAAAGCAAACACAAAACAAATGCAAGAACTGCAATTGAAAATGGTGCAGAGCAGGTTCTGCTTTACATACAGTCTTTGATTTCTATGTTTAGTTTGGTTGTTTAATTATTAGGATTTCTCTCGTTCTTCCTTTCTGACCCACCTCTAAGTTAGTTCCCCACTCTATTTGCTGGGACAACCCCCCCCCCCCCGGAAACTGCCAGGCAGTATAAGAATCTGTTTTTCATCTTGCAAAGATGCTACCAAAAGGAGCTAGCTTTCTCTCTCTTTCTCTCTCATGCAACTGGGGTGAGGCATGACCAGTGCTTCCCTCCCATGCTTTGATGTTTCTCTTGCCATGTATAGGACTAACACAGAGGACATCAGTGCCCTCTACCCAGGCCTGCCAATGGAGTGAGGGCAGCATCCCAACCCCACCCTGCGCACTCCTGGCTTAGCTGCTGCTCAGCATAAGCATGGAAAATCCACTTTAGGGCTCGTTTTAGGGAATATACACATACATACAAGAAAGGGTGCCTCTGAGCATGTAAAGAGTGCCTGTTTCTTCCATGCACTGTAATGGGGAGTCACAGCTAACGGCGAGGGAGGTCAAGGGAGCCGCGAGTCAAAAAAGTTTAGGAACCACTGGCGCAAGCCCTTTAACCTCCTCTAACTGTACATCTTAGGAAAATAGACAGTTTTGTGTTGGGCTCTGTCCTCCCTCTGATCTCATGAAAAACCAACAGAATCCCATCACAGGTGGATTCTTCTGAGCTCAGACCCCGATGCAGCCGATTCTGTCCCTAAGCCCTGTCCAAGTGGTGAGAGTCATTGAGTCCAATGTTTGTGCAATCTACATGCCAGAGTTCTGTGTAAGACTGGATCAAAGTAGCAGCTAGCTACCTAGTTGCAAAATGGCACTTCATTCCTAAAGATGAGTAGGTTAAATTGGCTTCAAAAGAGATTAATTGAGTGCCAGCGTAGACTTAAGTACAGCAGGTCCCCACTTTACAATGGGCTCACAATAAGGTCAAATCACTTTATGATGGACTCTCCATGGCAAAACAAGGCTCACTATACGATAATTTACTGTATGATGGGCTTATGATTGCAGCCAACAGAATCTTGTGGATGACAGATAGGCTGATCAGCGACTGCAAGTGTTTGGTAGCATCTCAGCCAATAGTAGCATGTTTAATATCATGGCTATACTGTATCTGTATTGAGGGAAGGTTAAGCCTTTGAAGTAGCGGCTCAGCCCATTGCATGTGTGTGTACACTGAAGGAAGGATGTAGTTGAAGCGAAAGCAAATGCAAGCCTTTGGTGGAGTCTCAGCCAGTAGGAACATTTTTAACATAACAATGACCTCTAACAAGCACAGTAGACATCTTTTAAATCGCTTTTTAGAGAGGAAAATACCCTAGTTCTATGGCGGACGTTGAGTTCTTGGAACGAATTATCAAAAGACAATACGTTATTGGATTCACATTGCAATCTTTTCACAATATAATGGTGTAATCTAAAAAGGTTTCCACAATTTTGGCCACTAGGGGTGTGTCACACACACACCGAGGGTGTTACCCAGTGTGGTCCGCACCCCTCTAGTGATGCCACTGATTCTAGCATCTATATAGTTTAAACTTAGAGATTCTGTTCAGATCACCTTAAGATGAAGTCAGTATTTTGTCCTGTAAAATGTACAGCAGGCGTTCCCAACCTGTGATACATGTACCCCCAGGGGTATGTGGACCGCAGGCAGGGGGTACGTGAGACACTGCCCGTTATCAGCTGCTGCGATCAGCAGTTGATGACAGGCAGCGGATCTGTTTTTCCCAGGTTGTGGTGCAAGTGAGAGGACCCACCTGCGCCGCAACCCGGGAAAAACAGCTACAGCCCTCCCAATGTCCCCCATAGCTCCCTCTACCTGTTCTCCTGGCCGCCGCCATCTTGGATCTCGCAAAATCTCACGAGTTTCAAGATGGCGGAGCCCAAATCTCATGAGGGCACATGAAGCACTCGTGAGATTTGGGCACCACCGTCTTGAATCTCGTGAGATTTCGCAAGATCCAAGATGGCGGCAGCCGGGAGAACAGGTAGGGGGAGCTATGGGGGACATCAGGAGGGCTGTAGTCATTTTTCCCGGGTTGCAGTGCGGGCGGGCCCTCCCGCTTGCACTGCAACTCGGAAAAAAAGGCTACAGCCCTGCCGATTCGGCAGGGCTGTAGCCTTTCCCTCCGAAATGTGGCACAGGCAGAAGGACCCGCCCACCCATGCCGCAACCTGGGAAAAATACATTTTAAAAGGTGGGTACGTGGGGGTACTTGGGGAGGATCTTGGGAGTATGGGGGCAGTACGTCTGGGGGTATGTGGGGCAACTGGAGGCCCACGTAGAGGTATGCGGGCCTCCAAAGGTTGGGAACCCCTGGTGTATCAAGAATGGATCACCACCATACAGTAGGGCAGTGGTGCCCAAACTTTTTTGACTCACGGCTCCCTTGACCTCCCTCGCCATTAGCTGTGACTCCCCATTACAGTGCATGGAAGAAACAGGCACTCTTTACATGCTCAGAGGCACCCTTTCTTATATGTATGTGTATATTCCCTAAAACGAGCCCTAAAGTGGATTTTCCATGCTTATGCTAAGCAGCAGCTAAGCCAGGAGTGCGCAGGGTGGGGTTGGGATGCTGCCCTCACTCCATTGGCAGGCCTGGGTAGAGGGCACTGATGTCGTCTGTGTTAGTCCTATTCATGGCAAGAGAAACATCAAAGCATGGGAGGGAAGCATTGGTCATGCCTCACCCCAGTTGCATGAGAGAGAAAGCTAGCTCCTTTTGGTAGCATCTTTGCAAGATGAAAAACAGATTCTTATACTGCCTGGCAGTTTCCGGGGGGGGGGGGGCTGTCCCAGCAAATAGAGTGGGGAACTAACTTAGAGGTGGGTCAGAATGGAAGAAGGAGAGAAATCCTAATAATTAAACAACCAAACTAAACATAGAAATCAAAGACTGTATGTAAAGCAGAACCTGCTCTGCACCATTTTCAATTGCAGTTCTTGCATTTGTTTTGTGTTTGCTTTATAAAAACATTCAACAGAAAGAAAATACTTTATTTGCAAACCTGCAATGTCTGAATGAAAATACCTTATCTGCAAACTTACAATGAGAGAAACGGGATGCTGTCTTGTCTCCAGGAGCTCTAGCTGTCTCCAGCTCAGCTTGAGTACTTAGCGGCTTGTTAATTGTTCTTTAACATAAGATAAGCAAGGGCTTCCCTCACGCTGTGGTTAAAAACAAGATGTGGAAACTGCCTACAAACCTGAAGTGTTTTGAAATTAACTTTGAGTGACCCGATGTGAAGATCCGGGTCTTTGTTTTTGCTCTCTCTCTCTCGCAAGCAAGAATATGTGTTAATTAAAAGACTAACGCGACGCCCCTGGCTGCTTTCGATGATGCACTTGGGAGTCGCGCCTCACACTTAGAGAACCTCTGCAGTAGGGGGTCCACTGAATATCTAGATAGTTTAGGCCCAATCCTATACTTATGGGTAGGACTCACCTATACTAATCCCAACTTTCCAGCACTGATGCAGCCGTGCCAATGGGACGTGAACAGTGTGTGTGTGTGTGTGTGGGGGAGTCATGGAAGCCTTCTCAAGGTAAGGGAACGTTGCATTGCGGCTACATTCCACTGGAAAGTTGGATAGGATTGGGCCCAGGATTCATAACTTCAGGCACAGAATATGGTGGATTTCACAAACCTTAAAATAACCAAGAGGAGCCTTTGAGCGAATTTTTGGGTACAGTGTTTGTGACTAAATTTAAGAACATTTATAGCCTACCCACAAACCACTTAAAATGGAGAACTTAGATTTAAGCCCATTTCATTTCATTGACTTCAGTGTGTATACATCACTGGAGTCCTTCACATAATTTTGCATTCACAAGTCTTATTGAAACAGAGTAGACTTCTGCATAATGCACATATGATTACAGTTATTGGTCCCAAACGACTGATTTCATTGGTTTGTGGTATAAACTACAAGTGTGTTTATCTACAGTATACAGATATGGTCCCTAATTGAATGCTGGAATGCAATCAAATCTAAGTACCATGTGAATGATATTTTTACATAGCTACAACAGTCCTAGCACCATTAACAAATCTCAACTCAGTATCTTCTCTGGTGGCCATCAAGTAGAGAGAAACAAAAACAGCTGAAATAAGTTAGTTACAGAAAAGCATGTGCAGTGTATTCCAATGCAGCATATGCTTTGTACTGTATAGACAAAAACTTACATAGCACAACCCTGATATCTGATTTTCCTATAGGGAAATGGCTAAGGCCACTTCCAACACCTGCTTCTTATAGTGGAACATAAAAAAGTTCATATAAACATGCCTAGGATAAGATGCAATATTGTGCATTTCTTAATTTGGAAATGAGAAATGTTGGCACTTCAGTCTACCATATAGACATGTCTAATCCTAGGTGATCAGGAACTGCTTTGGTTTATTCCATAGCAAAGTAAATGCACTTTCTTTCAAATGGTTAGCATGCAGCGGTCATAATGAGAAAATGTGGTGGTGGCCAAAGATCAAACGAAGAAGAATAAAGGGTCCACAATATGACAAAGCTTAAGAATCATTCACCAAATCAGAGGATGGATGGACTAATGGACAATAGACATACACACGTTAACAGCAAAGTAAAAAGAACGTGCATGGATTCATATACCAAAATTATTCTTTATAGTCTATGCCATCTGTGTACAAACTGATTTTTTTATGCCCAATGAACTATTGGGAGGGTAAATAGGCAAAGTCACTGTATACGAGTGCCACATAGCTCTGAGAGATTGCATACACCAAAGTAGCGCAGTAGCCCCCTGTATCCATAGGCGATATGTTCCAAGACCTACCATGGATATCTGAATCATGGATAATAGCGAACCCTACATACAAGTCGTTTTTCATTTACATACATATCTATGATTAAATTTAATTTCACTTCACAACTTCTTTTAGGCTTTGAAGAACTGCCAGCATCATTACTTTTGTGCTTTGCGGCCATTATTATTTGGGGCAGGAGGTCAGGAGGTGTGGTCTGGTGGTTCAACAGCCACCTGCTTGAAGAAAGCTGAGACCAGCTTGATCGTGCCCTGGATGGGAGACAACCCATCAATCCATCCCAAACTGAGATAACCTGTATTAACTTTCTGTGAGAGTCGCTGTCGAGCAAGCTCAGAAGGCGTGTGCTGTGCAGTCAGAGAGATAACCACACCTCTCTCTCTCTCCCTTTCCCCCCCCCACAGAGTATTTATATACCGCCTTTCTGGTCATTGTATTTCTCCTCCGACTTCTATGTGAATAGAACATTATTGTAAAAACCCCTATGGGGGTTTAGAAAAGCCTGCCTATAGAAACCGCCTTGAATAAAGTCTGAGGAAGAATCTGACAACAAGAAAGGCAGTACAGGTGGGCCCCCATATCCGCTGGGGATATGTTCCAGGCCCCTCCGTGGATACTTGAAACCGTGGATAAGAGCGAACACCCCCTCCATGGTTTCCTGAGGGCCTCCCCTGCAGGCAGGCATGCTTGCCCCCCCCCAGCTCTTATTTATTTCAGCAAGGTTTGTTTCTTCCTTAAAACAAACAGAGAAGCAGAGCCGTGCCCTGATGTGGTGCCCTGGGGCGGTGGGCCCCAGGGCGCAAGGGCGGGAGGTGGTGCGGGGGGGCGGGAGGCTCCGGAAAAAAGCGGGAAAAATTTGAATTTTTCCCGCTTTTTTTCGCCGATTTTCGGCGATTTTAAGCCTAGCGCTGGGTTTTTTTCTAAGTATGTATGCTTTACCGGCACTTTTGTGTGTATGTACCGCTCCCACAACGATTTTAAGCCTTCTCCCGGCCTTCTTCTCGCGCCTTCTTCTCGCGCAGCTTCTCCGTGCACCCCAGAAGCAATCTCCGTAGTTTGCGCATGCGCAAACCCACGGAGTCTCCAGGGACGTTCTGGGCATGCGCAAACTACTCCCTGGAGCGTCCCTGGAGATGCCGTGGGTTTGCGCATGCGCAAACTACGGAGATTGCTTCTGGGGGCGCACCAAGTGAACGGCTGAACGGAGACGCTGCGCCCCCGGGAGAAGGCTTAAAATCGTCGTGGGAGCCGTCCAATTTCACAAAAGTGCGGGTAAAAGCATACATACTTAGTAAAAAAAACCCATTTCTAGGCTTAAAATCGGCGAAAAAAGCGGGTAAAACTAATTAGCATAAATTATGCTAATTAGTTTGGGGGCGTCGAGGATGCCGCCCCCCCTGCCAGATCGGCTGGTTCCGCCACTGCAGAGAAGCAGCCTCCATTGCAGGCAAGTAGAATGAGACTAAGTCCTAGAGAGGCTCTGCAAGGTTTCTGTTAGCCTTGCAGAGCCTCTCTAGGACTTAGTCTCGTTCTACTTGCCTGTAATGTGGCTGCTTCTCCTGTTTCTTTAAGGAAGAAACGAAGCTTACTGGGGAAAAAGTAAAAGCCTGGGGGGGGGGTCCCCACGATCCGTGGATAACTGAAACCGTGGATAGCGAATCAGTGGATATGGGGGCCCACCTGTAGATAAATATGATTATTATTAAGCAAAATTAAGGGTTGTTTTCACAACAGGGCAATAATGTGGCAATGAATGCAGACAATGAGAATGCTAGAGGCTAACTGGACCCGAGTAAAGTGGGCCAGTGTGGGTACAGAGAACAGACAGATGAGTCATGAGCACGATGGGGAGGGAAGGTTTCATCATGTTACTCAAAATGGTGCACAATTTGAAACCTTCCCGCCCCGTTGTGCTCATCTCTCTTATGAACAGTCTATTTTCAGAATTCTCCATTTAATATTTTCGGGCCGCAGGGAACCGCAGATAACTGCACTACAGAAACTGAGTCAGCGATACGAGGAGAGGCTACTGTTTAATCATGCACTGCAAAGTCCCACGCAGCAGCAATATGGGAGCTTGGTTTTCAGTTAGTATTGATACAAATGCAACAGCATTGTCTTGTGGAAAATATTGTCAGCCCAATCCTATCCAGCTTCGGTGCAGCGTGGGCATCAGGCCCATGCTGTATCCTGTGTTGGAGAGGAATAGGATGGGGATCTCCTTGGAGCAAGGGGACATTCATCCCTTTACCCCAAATAAAGCCCCAGTCTCCACAATGGGGCTACTTGGGTCCGCGCCAGCTATTTTGCCCCATGTAAACGAGACAGGCCCAGGAGGGAGCATAAGATTTGGCATTTGCTGGCAACACTGATCCCACCCCCTCCTGGGTCCGATCCACCCTCACCCCCACCCCATTACGCCCCTCCCCCAGCATCCCCTGCGTCTCTCAGAGCGGCCGTACCTGCTCTGGTGCATGGACTTCTGAATGCAGCGCTGGCGGGACAGCACAGGCCTTCCCGCCGGTGCTGCATTCTCACAGGCTTTATGGCATATTTGCGACACCCTAGTCCAGCGCTGAGACCACAGTGCCGGCGCAGATCAGGACTGCGCTTTGTAGCATCTAGCCCTTACTACTGCCATGTGTACTAATTAGAGTAAATAAGTACTTAGCTATCCTACATCCCTCTTCTAGTTGCTGGGGGTAGGTATATATTTGGTCCACTTGCACCCTATGAACAGCTTGCTTCTTGGGCAACCAAAATCTTTCAGGCTTATGGCGATGCGATACTTTTCCTCTTGAATTAGAACATTTGGAAGTTCATCAAGTGTGCTGCAAATATACCCATTTGCTGTCCTTACAGCTTCCATTTGCTTCACACATAATTTGATTCCTTCCGAGCATAAGCTGTCATTTTTCCCTGAAACTTCTACTCAAGTACAGAGACCTTGCCAGCATTCTCTTTCCAACACTTACACAGATGACAAGGAGGTGTAAATTTAAAACTTCCAGAATTTGTGGGGTGCTAAATGGAGATACTGTACTTTGATTTCATTAAGCAATGCACAGAACACAAGGCAGAGGATCCTATACACCTCAATCTACCAAATTTGAGAGAGATGTACTAGTTTACAAAATTGGCCACAACATCTTGAAAAGGATATTGTAAAGCTGGAAAAGATGCAGAGAAGGACAAATCAGAATTATTGGAGGCCTGGAGCATCTTCCTTATGAAGAAAGGCCAAATCATTTGGAGTTTTTTAGCTTAGAAAAATGGCAGTTATGAGGGGACAGATTTATAAAATTATGCATGGCATTGTGGAGAAAAAGTTTTTCTCCAACTACACTAGAACTGTGACTATCCAATGAAACTGATTGGTAGGGGATTGAGGACAGCGGGAAAGAAGTACCGTACAGTACTTCACACAGCACATACTCTATGGAATTCACTGCCACAGCAATGCGATAATCACTATTTTGGATTTCTTTAAAAGTAGATACAATAAATTCATGGAGGACAAGGCCATCAATAACTACTAGCCATGATGACTGTGTGCTACCTCCAAGTTCAGAGGCAGTATGCATCTGAATACCAGTAGCTTGGAAACCGTAAACTGCTTGTATGCTATGTAAACTGCTTTTTGAACTTTTCTGTTGAAACACAGTATATAAATATATTCTTCACCACCACCAACAGGAGAGGGTCATTTGACTACATGTTCCACTTCTGGGTTTCCCAAGGAATTTGGTTGGCCACTGTGGGCCAATCAAATGCTGGACAGATTAACTGTCTAATCCAACAAGGTTCTTATACAACTGCACCTCTGGGCATAGCTTTTTTTACACATGTTGCAGTGGAATCAGGACTATATATCAGAGAGCACCATTATGAAAATGAGTGCATTTTGATGTTTGCCCAAAAACCAGAATCAAATCATAGCTTGGGCCCATGGTTTGCAGGAAAATTATGTTTCCTCTGCAAACTGGTCAAATCTGTTTAGTCCAGTGCCAACCTCAGTGCCAATCACTCCTCCATCTTGCTCTAGTCAATCCAATCAAATGGACTTTTGCAAGTCAGCCAAGTAATCACTTCTCCCTTTCGAGAGTCTGATAAAGGTGTGTGGCATTTATAGCCTTTGTTTTGCTTCCATCATCAAGATGGCCAAAAGGATACGTCGTCGTCACCACCACCACCACTAGAATCCTGTTTTGCTTGCTCCATTTGGACCACTAGAATCCTCCGTTTGGCTGCTGAGATTTTTCTAGGCATTATCCAAATACTGCTTTCTAGAAAACGTTCGCAAAACAGAGCTTCACAAAAGTCACCTTGTAGTCATAGTCTCACAACAATGTTGAAATATTCATGTGTGCCTATGGAAAGCCAGAAAAGATGGCAATGCCTCCCCAAACTATGCAAAAATGACTAGAATTTGCACAGAAGATGGAATACTTTTGTCAGAATCCCAATGGGGTTTGAGCTATATAGCACTATTTTGGGGGAGGGTGGGAAAGAGGAAATAAAATCCTTGTTAGTCTCATGCAATCATTTTAACAACACAGTTGTCTCAAATAATCAGTTTATATTACAGCTGAATTCGTCATCATTATTTGCTCCAGTCGACAAGTCAATTCTTACATTATAGGAACCACATGCTTGTCACTCCCCTGTTATTCCACCCCACAACACTCCAACATCATAAGAATGTAGAAACAACATAGGAGGGACATGATTACATGGAAAAGTGATGTTGGAATCAGGCCACAAAGGGGTGGAGGATTAGCATGGTTCTTCCCATGAGACCTCTTCCATGTGGTTTCTTTGTGGGATGGAATCACTGGAAAGGAACAATTATCCTGTAACACAACAAATTAACTCCTCATAGTGCTGCTATGACATTATGCCATAGCTGACAGATATGTCAGCACAAATCTTTACAACTGGAGTGCTAATAGCCAGTCTTGATCTGCAATCCTAAGTATGCATGAGGAAATCAGTCCTATTAAATTCAGCAGGGCTTGCTTCTCATTACACATGTTCAGGATTGGACTGTTAATGGAAAAGCTCAACAATAATCATTTAAGCATCAAGCAAACATACACAACAACAGCAGCAAAATGAAAGATTTTCACTGTAGAAAACAAATTTGTTAGAGGTATTTAGCTCCACTTCTCTGCAATACCTGTACTTTAAAGTTCTCATACATATTATGTCCACTAATCTTCAGTGCCATGGACACCACTTATCATCATCAATGAGCCTGGCAAGCATTCATCTCAGCCACTTTCAGCTGAGCTCTCCCCTCTTCAAACTGATTTCATGGCGAGTTAAGAGCTTCCAGCACCTAATAGGACCAAGATTTATAGAATTTGCTCAAGGCCATGAAGAGAGCTGTCAAAAGTTCTTCATCAGGCTATCTCCAAAGCTTTCATGAGTAAATGATGCCAACAGGACTACAGTGCCTTTGAAATCTCAAATAATGCACCATAAATCTCTAGTCCAGGCATTCCCAACCTGTGGTATGCGTACACCCAGGGGTACACAAACCAACCGGCGGGGATACGCGGCTTGCTGTGCCTTATCAGCTGAGATCACCTGTGAGTCCGCTTTTA
The DNA here is from genome assembly GCA_026170595.1 of Plestiodon gilberti rubricaudatus. Taxonomy (NCBI): domain Eukaryota; kingdom Metazoa; phylum Chordata; class Lepidosauria; order Squamata; family Scincidae; genus Plestiodon; species Plestiodon gilberti. The sequence goes on from JANXHW010000004.1 coordinate 45,904,918, forward strand.
GTTTTTTAAACTCCTGACACTGACTCACAGCTGATAAGGAACAGCCCAGCTAACTCAACAACACAGCTAACTGACTTGCAGTGCTCCCATACAACCCCCCCCCCCAATCTCTATATAAACCTCTCTCTAGCATTTGCATCCAAGTTAGGGTGATACCAAGTTCTCTCTGACTAACAGCCCAATCCTCAAGTAAACTCTGGCGCCGGAATGAGTGTTCCGGCGCTAGAAGATGTTGCAAATGCGCCGTAAGGCACGTTTGCGCCTTCTTGAGAGCCGGGAAGGCCAGTGCAAGGCCGGCCTTCCCAGCTCCGGCGTCAGGAGAACCCTGCCGACGCAGGACCCAGGTAAGTCAGGATCCAGTGGCGGGGGGAGGTTTGCTGGGCGGGGGAGGGTGGCCATTGGCCCAGGTGGCCCGGGAGGAGGCAGGGGACGGTCTTTGGCCGTATCCTGAACCGCGCCGGGGCCTTCACATAGCCTCCTCTTACTTCTGCCAGCAAAATACCTGACAGAAATCCGAGGAGGCCCATTCGGGTGGCTTCTGTTTAACACTTGGGGAAGGGGACGAGTGTCCCCTTCCCTGAGTAGACCTCCCGCCCAGCGGCCACGCTGGCTGCCGGTGCACAGGATTCAGCGGGTGGCCCGGATCCTAGTCAGGATTGCACTGTAAATAGTCCCTAATTTCTTACTGAAAAGAGAAACATCATTGACAGTGAACAGAAGAGATTCTTGTGCAACAAAAACACCCCTTCTCTCCCCCCCAGACTGTGTTCCCAAAAGGCTTTGAGTGGAATGTAAACTAAGTGCTTTGTAGTGTGATAGCAAGCACCCACCTTGACCCTGGGTTGTATCCCAAGGTTCCCTTCTTCTGATGAAAAGATTCCCAACTCTGGAGGAAGGAAAATTTGAATACAACTCCCTTTACGAGGTGGCTTTTGTAATTGTACTATATATGTGCAAAGCTATTGAAGTGTTTCCAGATTAGAATACTGAAGTACTTATTTGTCAATCATAACTTGACTGAATAAAACAATCCTCCAGGAATAGGTTTTGTGAGTCCTCCAAGAGTATGTTTTGCTCACAAATATAAAAACATTAGTACTCATAGTTTACCTACAAAGGGTACCTGCAGCCATTTCCTTGATTGAAGTAATGTTTTCTCATGTGATTGCATACTGGTACCTGAATATATAATTAAATAGAACTAGTTCTGTTTGCTGGAGTGAATAACTTTATGAAGATATTTAATCCAAAGATATTTAATCCAAACCACTGTCCAGTCTATTTAATTAATTTATTTTTCACATTTTTATACCACCCTTCCTCCAAGGAGCTTAGGGTGGTGTACATGGTTCTTTCCCCCCTTTTGTCCTCACAACAACCCTTTGAGGTAGGTGAGGCTGAGGGATAGTGACTGGCTCAAGGTCACCCATGAAGCTTCATGTCTGAGCGGGGATTTGAACCTGCATCTTCTAAGTCCAGCTCCTGAACCACTACACCATCCTAGCTCTTTTAATTGTCAGATCTACAGAAACCCAGGATTGTCTTTTATTTTCAAGATAACCTTTGACTGGCTATAGCTCAGGCACAGAGCACATGCTTTGCACGCTGAAGGTTCTAGCTTCAGTTCCCAGTATCTCCAGTTGAAAGGATCACAGTTGGCAGGGTTGAAAAATACTTCTTCTCAAGCAGTGGCATCCCTATGACCGCCCCCCATGACCACCGGCAGTGACGTAACGGCAGCAGCCATTATCACGCACTCAGAGGCGCAGGGCAGGCAGGAGGGCCAAACACGCCGACGGCTCTCCTCGCTCGCCCCGGCAAACGGGACGATCCGCGCTGCCGCTGGCGGCTGCCATTGCACCTCCCCGCCCGCCGGCTGTCTGGGTCCCGATCCCGACGCCCGGGGGCCCACTGCCCCAAGGCCCCCACCGCTGATGATGCCACTGTTCTCAAGCCCTTGGAAAGTGGCTGTCAATCAGAGTAGATGATGCTGGGCTAAACAGAGCAATGGTCTGGCTCAGTTATAATGCTCAAGATATGAAGCTGCCTTATGAGCCTCATGTCTGGCCCAAGCATCCTTAGCACCCGAGACTGAGCTCAAGTGTCATTCCATGGCATGGTGCAAAAAGCAAACTGTGGTGATTTTATTTCCTCTTTCTCTGCCTGTCACTCTTGTCCTCCGGTTCCCCTCTTGCCACTCTTTTGAAAGGCAAGACAGCAAGGGAGTCAGGAGCCAGAGACTGGTAGCCTAACATGGCTTCTCTCTCTTCCTTCCTCAACCTACCTTCTCTCCCTTTTGAAAGGCCAGCAGGCAGGGAGGGGCAAGAGTGATGATAGCAGCTCTTCCTCTTCTCCAAGCTCCCTGCCAGTCACACTTCAAAAAGGCAGAGAAGGGGGAAGAGAAGCTGCTTTAGGCTACCTGTCTCAGTCCCCCATCTCCTTCTCCTGCCCCCTGCCTTCTGAAAGGGCAGCCAGTTCTGGTGATGGCCATGAGTTCATGGCAGCCCATTAGGGGAGCAGCCTGGCCACAGTGGGCTCAGTGGAGTTCATCCTGCACTACATTATTCAAGCACATCTTTCTCCAGAAATACTTTTCTCTTTCAGGGAATAAGCTGTCTCTTAACTTTGAGGATTTTCAGTTATTAAATTGTAATTGTTCATTGACGAACATCCCTGCAATTTCTTACTGCAACAAGATGCCCACACTGTGAGAATGACAGCCCATTCCAACCCAAGTGCTAAGCAGCCCAAGTCAGACCTAAAGTCAGCCTAAGTCGTTTAGGTCGAAGTTAGGTCTGGAATGCGACCATTTACGGCGAAGTTAGGGCAAACTTACGACCGACGGACTAAGAATGGACTAAAAATGGCGCACATGCGCACCACCGATGCCGGCACAACTCGGACCTAAAGTCGACCTAAAAGTGGGCAGACCATGGGCGGAACGTGGGCGGAGACCAATTAACGTCGGATTCCAGACCCTGGCGAGCACAGACACGCCCCCGCCAACACAAATGCTGACACAAAATTTAGGTCGACCAAAAAGGTGGACCCAAATTCGAGGAGACCCATAGGAGCCATTTTACCTTACCCAAGCCAGCCCTCTCCTGAAAATTTCTAACACCCTACTCCTGAGTTAGGTCAGAGTTAGGACGGAGTTGGGCCTGCTAGGTCTGGAAACCGACAGAGTTATGCCTAAGATCAGCACCCAGCCCCACCCAGCCTCATTCCCACAAAAGCCCAGCCCCAGACCTCCAGTCATTCTCTCTCTCTGAGCACGTGGCGTGGGGTTCTGTCCCCCACAGCCACAAAGTGGGACTTTGTCGGTGGAGGGCAAAATTCACAAACACCCCACTTCTCTCTTCTCTTCTCTCTGCCTCCCTCTAGGGCAGAGAGGGCTGTTCTGGCTGTGGCCAACCTGTTTACAGCTGTGCCTGGGCAGCTGCCTCCATGCAAGTGTTTGCTAACCCATGTCTTTCTCCCAGCCCCTCTTCCCCCCCCCACAGGCAACAACAAGAGCAGGTAAGAGCAGGGTTTGTGCTGACATGTGGTCTGACTGCTGCCTCTTTGCATTTAGAAATATAGGAAGGATACATGACTCTTTACCAATGTGTTGTCTCATAGCTGCCTGCATAGCCTGCCATGACATGCCTCTCTACCAATGTGTTGTCTCATAGCTGCCTGCATAGCCTGCCATGACATGCCTCTCTACCAATGTGTTGTCTCATAGCTGCCTGCATAGCCTGCCATGACATGCCTCTCTACCAATGTGTTGTCTCATAGCTGCCTGCATAGCCTGCCATGATATGCCTCTTTACCAATGTCTTGTCTCATAGCTGCCTGCATAGCCTGCCATGATATATAGGATACATGCCTCTTTAGCACTGTTGTGTCTGATAGCTGCCTGTAGTCATGTGAGCAGACAATGCCACAAGTGTGGAACTGTTAGCCTTATGTAGACACCAGCTGTTCCCCCCCCCCTTTTCTCCACAGGATCAACTGACAGGTCAGTAGTGCTAGGTTTGCCATGGTAGTGACCCCCAAGTTGTGTTGTTGTCTCTCTCTTTGACCCTTTCCCCTTACAGGATCATGCTCTCCTTACACCCAGATAAGCAGCCCAGACCATGCTATGTGTGTCACACCTCTCAGCTGTGTTTTATTTCTCTCCCTGCAGGCTTTTGCAACCGGCACACTGGCATTTCTTCACTGGCGATTGCTTCCACACACCAGCTGACATGTAACTCCCCCTTGTTTTTTGTCTCCCCAGGAACGTCCACTACCATCTACCTTCCTGGGAGCACCCCTGGGGCTGCAGTCTGGTTGCCCCACTGTCGTCTGCCTCGCTGCTGCCAGAGGTCAGGGAGCCAGCCCTGCAACCCTCCTCAGTTGCCGGCGATGCTGCTGCTCCACCTCCCTGGCTGTCGTTCTTGCTGTCCCTCCCCTTTCTATGGAGCAGGCTGTGGTTCCACAGGAGAAGAGCCTGCATCTCCAGGTCCATGGGGCAGGTGTGCTGCTGCTGCTGCTGCTGCTGCTGCTTTCAGATTGGCTGCTGTGACTACCCCTGGCAGCCTCGCCTGGCCATCTCTGCTAACGTTCCAGAACAATAAAGACGCCCCTCGGGCAGAGCCCCAGTGAAACATATGTGCCCAGTGTTTACACAAGCATTGCCCCACACACACAGACAGCCCCCAGCACTGAAGCCCCTACATGAGTCCCATCCAGGGACTGCCACGGCCTTCCCAGGGGGAAAACACCGGAGGGGCGCTGCCAAACCCCCATGGCACAGAGGAGAGGGGGGAGTTGGGGGGGCCTCTCAGGCAGGCAAACAGTGATAGCCAGGGCATCTGCCCGTAATGCAGGCGCCTCCGTCGAAGGTCCGCCCGTAATGCAGGCGCCTCCGTCGAAGGTCCGCCCGTAATGCAGGGCTGCCCTTTTCCCTCAGCAATGGTCTGCACATGTGCAAAAGAACGTTATAAATAACGTTCGTGCAGTGGGCCTTTCTCAGAATGCCCTGGGCAGCCGGCCGGGGAAGACGTCCCCGAGCCAGCTGCAACCATGGAACCCGGAGCAGGCGCCCATTGGGTGCCCGGAGCGGCAGCCCGTCCGGTGGCCCCATCGGACGCCCCCCCCCAAATCACGGCGTGGCCTATGGCCACGCCAAAGATTTTAAAAGGGGGTGTGTCAGGGGGAGGCGTCACTAGGGTGACGCGCGCGCCCCGCTCTGGGGTGACGCACGTCTTGCGACGCCTCTGACCCCCAGATACTTACGGTGGATTGTGCTCCCCATTAAGTGATAAGGAACATGAATAATAATCCTGTGCTGTCAAGTTGAGAGAATGAACTGCAAAGCAGGTAATCTGGAAGTGGTGCTAGGATTTCTAGATGAATACTGTATATTGTTCCATCCATTTTCAAGATACTTTTCCTATTCCAAGTTTTTCTTTTTCAAATTCAAAAAAGCTAAGAAAACAAACTAAATTGAGATGGTGCCTCCTATACTGTCAGTGGTACAAAAATACATTTTATAAAACACTGCCAAGCCCAGCAATTGCAGCATGAACAGATCTCCAACAACCAGACTGTGAGCATAAGCGGGAGGAGAGAATGAATGAATACATTTCTATTTTAAAATGGGTGTTACTCAGAGCACTGAACCTGCCCAGATTTAAACCAACCATTTGGTCATGGCCAAGATAAACAGACCCACATTATAAATGGGGAACTGTCTGCATTGATTTTACCAATTCCCCATTGCAACTAAACTGCAGAGAATGGAATCCACCTAGAGGGAAATCCATTACAAAATTTCTCTATTAGAAAACCAGATCATTACTGTTAACCACAAGACATTTTATCAGGGAATTGGTCAGTAGGAATGTTGTAGTTTTCTTTAAAAATGCTTTTCAGCAAGATTTGATCAACAATGCCAGGGTGCACGTGCATGAACACACATGCACACATACAAGCGCAAACACAAAGAGGGATTGATTACTTTCTTATAGGTCAGTTGAAAAGGAAATGGATTACTGCTCCATGCAACTCAATGTGATTTATTTCAAGGAAGAAAAAGTGGTGCCAGCAACCAATAGCTCCTTTCAAGTGGAAGAAAACAATATCTATGCCCTCATTCAGACAATCACTTCTGGCTGCCAAGAAGTCATCAATGCGTTAGCTCCTATCACTTTGCAACCGCATCACAGTACTGTATTCTTCTGCCTTATTTTCCACTGCGTTCATTTGCCAATTGAAGCCTATTGTTTTTAGGTATCAAGCTCAGCAGAAAACAACCTCTGAAAAAAATAGATTTGTCAAAATTTAGGTTTACAAGAAACCTGAAATGGACCATATAAGCAAAGTTTAAGCCTATACAAAACATATTTTTTGAACGTTTGTGATGTTTAAATGTTGGTTGAAGACCTAGTTAGAGAACGAAATCTGGTGTCAGCACGTAGACCTGAAATGAAGCAATAGGCTTTCCAATAGATATAATAACCTTCAGAGTTATTGAAAATGTTGCCAATAAAAGTACTACCTGTGCACATCAATCATTACAGATACAAACTGGTTATCAGGAGGAGCAAAATTTCACTATACTAGTCAAACTACATATACGGTGTTGGCATAATTTAAAAGGTGAATGCAAATTGAAGTGAACATCCATTTTATTTCCACAGTACTGCAAACATGTTTTGTCACATCCACTCAGTAAAGTTGTATTAAACACATCAAAGCATTTCAGTATGCATAGCCCTTTATACCCAGGCTTACCATCCATCCCAGAAACCCCGGGACCGATGGCAGCAATGGCAGCCGCTGCCGCCGTGAAGAAGAAAATGAGGATGGTAGCAATGGTGGCGGCGGCGGGACAGGTAAGTAAATTATTTTTAAAATTAAATAAATATTTTATTTAATTATTTAATTAAAATGTTTGGGGTGTGTGTCCTGGTTTACAGCCAGGGAAATCTGGTTAGCCTATTTATACCCATCAAACAGCTTTACACGAGAGGGGACTGGATTTCTACAGCACCTGAATGTACAAAGTTTTCCTTTGGCTGCAATCCTATGCACACTTAAATGGGAGCAAATCCCACTGAACATAGTGAGACCAATTTCTAAGTAAACATACATAGGATTACATGTATGTTATCTGGTGCTACAGACAGCAGTCAGACTCCTCTTCCCCCTATATCTTATTCACTATAGTAGAATGGGAAGCTGCCTCATCTAGAATTACAGTGCACCGGAGCAGAAGGTAACGTTCACATAATGTCTCCATGCTCTAGACAGCCTAGTCAACTTTCTACTACCAGAAATGAAAATTAGCACTAATTGAAAATGAGCACTATCTGCGCTCATTGTTTTAATGTTCTTAAAAAGCAAAAGACAGCAGTTTTGAAATAATCATCAAAACTTTGACTCTAAAAGCTGTGTAACCAAGGTTTTTTTTGGAATACATAACATTGATCTGACCTTTTAAAGAAGGTTTCTTCCACATCTCTGCCATATGTGGAACTGTTCTGTCTCATCAAATGTGCTCGTGTGCACATGCCCACATTCGGTATGGGATAGTAATTTTGATTTTCACTTCAAACATGTAAGCATGTAATGTCAGTAATTTTGATTTTCACTTCAAACATGTAAGCATGTAATGTCAGCACTGAGTGTAGAAACGTTTGAACGTTTTCTGCAGGAGTTTGGCTGTGAAATTGAACTACTGTACTTAGGCCGCCTGGCAGAGTTTCAACATTCAGCCACATTTCTTACATATGACTCTCGGCTTAATTTGCCTAGTGCGGGAACAAAATGCGGGAACGATTAGGAGATTATGCATTTGCTAACAAGAACTGTATGACCGATCACCTGCCAACCACCACTTTAACTGACACTTCCCAATTTAAGCTTGATCACAGGCTTTTCATCCTAAAATGAATTAGCAACTGAAGCCCTAATACCATAGCCCTCGTTTACTAATATAAATACTTTCTCTTATTGGTACATTCTTTACAAATGTGTTTCAGGTTGGGGATACCTTTGTAAAGATAGATTTGCAAGAAAGTAGAAAAATGGTCTGTATCCAACATGCTGTGTTGGATCAATCCAACACAGATCAATCCAAGATCAATCCAGATCAATCCAAGTAGAAAAATGGTCAGATTGGCTGAAACACAAGTGTGCTCCAATTGGCTGAAAACTCCCTCTCATCCCACTGGTCAAATAATTTGCTCCACGTCCCGCCCTCTCAAAATCATGAGCCTGGTCCACAGCCGATTGCAACGGAACTCGGGAGAGCGCGGCTCTCCCGCATTCCGATGCGATCAGATAACTAGGAAGCCACACAGCTCTGCACTCTCCACACATGCCTGGGATGCACCGGATTCGTGCGGTGGAGGTCAGCCTTTAATCTTGCCCCTAAAAAAGAGACCCGAGTTGCTAAATTAAACTAATTCAGCAGCATTAATATCAGACAGAAATCTTAAAACAGCAAAAGCATTAAGAGCAAAGAGGATCCAGGGGCAGAAAAAAAATGAGATTTACACAAATCAAGCGTGTGTGTTTTTCTACTTGTTGCCTAAACATGCAAAGTGAGAGGATTTGTTGTATCTCCCAGGGCAATGAATTCCAACATCTAGGCACTGCTAGGAAGAAGACTCAACAAATTATCTCCCCCCCCCCTTCATGTTTTCCAAGCCACCAATTTTTTCCCTCCTGAAACAATTTCTTTAGCTGGGTGGTCTTAGTTTTACTTTGTCATGTCAGATTATGAAATTTAGTACTAAATGTGATTGCCAAACAAGTACAGTACTGTAATTGTGTTAGTGATGCTAATTTGACATGGGGAAAGATAGATGCCACATGTTGCAATCCATGAATACTATAGTTAACAAGGAGAGAAGTAACTCAAATTAAACGCAACTCCAAAGTTAAATCTTGGTCTCAAATATGAGTCATAGTATGATATTTCCCCCCTCTGAATGTTCCCTTTATCAGAGGGGATAGAAATGACTCAACATTTGTGGATAAATCAACCTTGTACAAGTCTGAGTGGTGTAATCTGCAACAGAGACAAGTGCTATATGTGCAGCTATTTGTCTGAATAGAAGGTCACAAGGTCAAAATGCTGACAAAATCATCCCTGGCATTGCCTGGAATCCTGCTGAACTTCGACCTGTATGCTGCAGGTTGAAGTTCTGGGATCGTACTGTGCTGTCTGGATCCAGTACAAGGATCCCACTAGTTCCTTTACCAGTACTGAACCAAACCCAGCAATTGCTATCGATAGTATTCCGTGTCTCAAGTGGAACAACGATTCTAAAACCATATTTGTTTCTATATTCATTGTTTGTTAATAATTTTACTTATTGGTTGTATATTTTATAGATTTGTTATGGAACTTTGTAAGCTGCCTTTGGGCATATGCTTCGGCATGGGAAAGGCGGCATATGGCATATTAATTCCTTAAATAAATAAATAAATATAACTTGTTTGAATTCTGTTAGATGCTCACAGGAAAGCAGGGGAAAAAAAGATAGCTAAAGCTGTGAGTTTGTAATGTGAAAATTTGTTGTTGTTGTTCAGTCGTTAAGTCGTGTCCGACCCTTCGTGATCCCATGAACCATATCCCGCCAGGCCTTCCTGTCCTCCACTATCTTCCTGAGTTCGCTCATTTTCATGTTCGTTGCATCGGTGATGCTGTCTAACCATCTCATCCTTTGCCTTCCCCTTCTCCTTTTGCCTTCAATCTTTCCCACCATCAGATTCTTCTCCAGAGAGTCCTCTCTTCGCATTAGGTGGCCAAAATATTTGAGTTTCAGCCTTAGTATCTGTCCTTCCAGGGAACAGTCAGGGTTGATTTCATTTAGGATTGACTGATTTGATCTCCTAGCAGTCCAAGGGACTCTCAGGAGTCTTCTCCAGCACCACAGTTCGAAAGCATCTATTCTTCGGCGCTCAGCCTTCCTTATGGTCCAACTCTCACAACCATACATTGCTACTGGGAACACCATCACCCTGACTATGCAAACTTTTGTTGGCATGGTGATATCTCTGCTTTTTATTATGCTGTCTAAGTTTGCCATAGCTTTCCTTCCAAGGAGTAAGCATCTTTTAATTTCATGGCTGCTGTCTCCGTCTGCAGTGATCTTGGAGCCCAGAAAAGTAAAATCTGTTACTGCTTCCATTTCTGCCCCTTCTATTTGCCAGGAATTGATGGGACCAGATGCCATGATCTTAGTTTTATTAATGTTGAGTTTCAAGCCAACTTTTGCACTCTCCTCTTTCACCCTCATCAAGAGGCTCTTTAGTTCTTCTTCACTTTCTGCCATTAGGGTGGTATCGTCTGCATATCTGAGGTTGTTGATATTTCTCCCGGCAATCTTGATTCCGGCTTGAGATTCATTCAGCCCTGCATTTCTCATAATGTACTCTGCATATAAGTTAAATAAGCAGGGGGACAATATACAGCCTTGCCGTACTCCCTTCCCAATTTTGAACCAGTCGGTTGTTCCATGGCCGGTCTGAACTGTTGCTTCTTGACCCGCATACAGGTTTCTCAGGAGACAGGTAAGGTGGTCTGGTACCCCCATCTCTTTAAGAATTTGCCACAGTTTGTTGTGATCCACACAATCAAAGGCTTTTGCGTAGTCAATGAAGCAGAAGTAGGTGGTTTTTTGGAACTCTCGTGCTTTCTCCACGATCCAGCGCATGTTGGCAATTTGATCTCTAGTTCCTCTGCCTCTTCGAAACCCAGCTTGTACGTCCGGTAGTTCTCGGCCCACGTACTGCTGAAGCCTAGCTTGTAGGATTTTGAGCATAACCTTGCTAGCATGTGAAATAAGTGCAATTGTGCGATAGTTTGAACACTCTTTGGCACTGCCCTTCTTTGGAATTGGAACGTAAACTGACCTTTTCCAATCCTTTGGCCACTGCTGAGTTTTCCAAATTTGTTGGCATATTGAGTGCAGCACTTTCACAGCATCATCATTTAGGATTTTAAGTAGCTCAGCTGGGATATCATCATCTCCACTAGCTTTGTTGTTAGTAATGCTACCTAAGGCCCACTTGACTTCACTCTCTAGGATGTCCGGCTCTGGGTCAGTGACCACACCAGCGTGGTCATCAGGAACATTCAGATCTTTCTTGTATAGTTCTTCTGTGTATTCTTGCCATCTCTTCTTAATCTCTTCCGCTTCTGTTACGTCTCTGCCTTTTTTGTCCTTTATCATGCCCATCTTTGCACAAAACGTCCCCTTGATATCTCCAATTTTCTTGAAGAGATCTCTAGTCCTCCCCATTCTGTTGTTTTCCTCGATTTCCTTGCATTGTTCATTTAAGAAGGCCTTCTTATCTCTCCTTGCTATTCTCTGGAAATCTGCATTCAGTTGTTTATATCTTTCCCTTTCACCTTTGCTTTTTGCATTCCTTCTTTCCACAGCTATTTGTAAAGCCTCATCTGACAGCCACTTTGCTTTCTTGCATTTCTTTTTCTTTGGGATGGTTTTAGTTGCTGCCTCCTGTACAATGTTACGAACTTCCGTCCATAGTTCTTCAGGCACTCTGTCTACCAGGTCTAATGCCCTAAATCTATTCTTCACCTCCACTGTATACTCATAAGGGATATGGTTTAGGTCATATCTGACTGGTCAGATATTGTCAGATATGACCATGATATGGTCAGGCACAAATCTGACCGAGGTTAACTTCAGAAGTTCTGAAAGGGCCATTGTTCAGACTCCTTATCTCAAATAAGTGACTTGGAGGAAGTTCATTTTAGAACTGGCCTATACTTTAGTTAGCATCAGTGTCTGCAAGGAAAACATGCAACCATAAAATGAAATATGATATGGACACTGGACAGCACCTCATCTTATGTAAATTCATTTATTCAGATCTATAAGTATGTATAAAAGAACCATGTTTCTCATTCTCTTCTAGTTGAGCTTATTTGAGGGGTATTTGTCTGAGGTGAGAAGCACCAGAGAGCTATAATGACTCATCATGTCACAACTGATTTGTAAAATGAGAATATAAACTATCATCATCAATGCTTGAAGCATCTGCAGTGTTTCAGGAAGGCATCTTTCCCTGAATATTTCAGTTAAAGGCTGTATTCATAAACGGCTTTCCTGGAATGGTGCATTTCTCAAGTCCCATCTCTAATAACCTACACTGCAACTGATTTTCCTCATGTCCTCAACCTTCAGAATCCCATTTCACAGTAGTTTACCAATATTATGGGGCCTTTCCCTGGGAATAGGTCAATTTCAACCATTATGCAGTAAATCCTTGCTGTGGATAATCTGCTGAGTGTGCTATCTAGTATTAAGACATCTTTCGCTCTTGTAATGCGTTTATGCTCCTGAAGTCCACTTGCCATCCACGAGGAAACTGGGAAACTATTCTAAAGAATAGACACAAAACCAAGGGGAAAAAAAAAACTTTCTGCCACAATTCCTCCTATGAATGCCTGCTCCACATTCTCCTTCAGTAAGGGAATAAAAATACTGTAATCTGTGTGTGTTCTATACAAACTGCCATCATTCTGCAGAATGGGATTTGGGAAGGGGTGCTGGATATCGGCGCAACAGGCTGGGCGGGCCAATGGCCCCCTCCCTCACTACCCCTGCCCGCCCTCCTGCCACAGCACTCACCTGCGTTGGCTGGCACAGGTCTGGAACGGTGGCAAAGTGAGCAGTGCCAGCCTCCGCACCAGCGTCACTTACTCCAAAGGAGTCGCAAACATGCTTTACGGCACATTTGCGACTACTTAAGGTCCGCCAGCTGATAGTTACGGTGGATCAGGCTGCCCATAGCAGAGTTACAGGGCAATCTGTGCATGTTTACTCAGAAGTAAGTCCCATTGTATCCAGTTGTGCATAGAATTTCAGCCTTAGGCAAACAAATGAGATAAAAATAGCTAGGCTGGTTTACAAGTCCATTTGTCCATCTAGCTCAGTATTTCCTTCACTGATACCGAGCAGATCTCAAGGGTTTTAGCCCTACATGCCAGGAATTGAACTTCTGGCCTTTTGCATCCAAAGCAGATACTCTACCCCCCCCCCCCCAACTGTCTGAAAACTTCAATAAGATTCTTTAAAAACATGTTGGGAACAGTATCGATTAAATGCAGGATTTCCTGATCATGCAATTAGCTATGTATACCACTTTGTGAACTACTTTTTGTTGAAAAAATAGTATACTATATAAATATCTTTAACATTTTCAGGGTCTCTTCCTCTTGCCTCCTCTGTCTCAGCATTATGAAACTACTTTACATTTCTTGATTTTGCGCTGTCTAGCTGGCATTCTTAAACCATCTATCCTGCAGGTCTTCTCTTAACACATTCCACTGACCTGTGACTTGTTTTCATTAATTACTCCCAAAGCAGAGTGCTGTGTACACAGTCATTCATACATCTTTCTGCAGCATTTTCCCTTGAATATCGTTTAAGTAGTGGGTGGAGTACGAGTACTGTACTACTCTTACTCTGAAACCACCAACTGAATTGTTTACATATCTGAAATGAATCATCAAAAAATAGGATGCCTTAAAAGAGCACTAAAATTACTTAAGTTACTAGAAAAAGTTGTTTTCCTTAAAAAAAAAAAGATGGGTATTACAAAGGACAGAAAGTTTCAAATTCAGGATGGATAAAGATAACAACAACTAGTCCCTTCTTGTAACTAGAATAGCAGATCTTCCTAGGAAATAGAAATATTAGCTAGAAGAGAGAGCCAAAATGAAGACTTGTTCAAACAACACATTTCCAATCACAAGGGTGCAAATACAGTGAGTTGTTGTTATCTGCTAGGGTTCCTGGAAAACCTGGTGGACATCGATTTACAGCTCAATCTTGTGTAACTTTGAACCGGTGTAACAGTAGATGAACCAGTGTAACAGTAGATGCACTGGTGTAAGTGCACTTACACTGGCATAAGTGCACTTAAAAAACCGGTGCGTCTACTGTTACACCGGTGCAAAGTTACACAGGATTGTGCTGTTAGTAGCAGATACCAATTGAGCCTATAGGGAAAAATGGGATTAAGTTCCAGGGGACCCTCTTCGCCATGCACTATATGAACTTTGTGAACCATAATCTTATCTTGAAGTTTATGGGCTGGGTGGTAGCGGGGGGCAGCATCCCATATATCACATTGTTCCATAACAAAGAGCCAATTCCTAACTCTAGCAAATTAATTAATTATTATTCCTTCCTAACATTATGCAAATATTAAAAGGTATTGTACAGTATCCTGGAAGCCCAGAGAGAGCACAAACAGATCCCATTGTGTTGCAAATGGAATTCAACAGAACACACACACACACACACACACACACCAACTCCAGAAAAGAGAGATTACCTTTTACCATACATGCAGCAAGGCAGGGAAATTCGCTCCCAGAGCAACGTGGAAACCCGCTGAAAAAACCTAAGTATACACCGTGCATTCGCGTCACTAGACGCGTGTCACCCAAGGGCAGGGGTGTGTGCGTCACCCCCCGCCCTTGGGTGACACCCCCCCCAGCCGAACTTGAGGCCGGGGAGCCGGCCAGGGAGCCGGCTTCGGAGCGTCCGGCCCCGCCGGCGCTCCAGGGCCTTCTGAAGGCCCGATGGCTCAAACGTAAAGTTTTACGTTTTTCGTGCATGCGCAGTACATTTTCTGAGGGCAAAGGGCTGCCCATTTGCCCTCAGAAAAGTACTGCGCATGCGCGAAAAATGTAAAACTTTACGTTTTGAGCCATCGGGCCTTCAGAAGGCCCTGGAGCGCCGGCGGGGCAGGACGCACCAAGGCCAGCCTTGGTGTGTCCGGATGGTGACGCGCGTGTGATGCTCACCCCTTTGCGCGCGTCACGTGCGCTTCACCCCCTGGCGGTCCGCCCCCCCGCCACGCTCCAACAACGCCAGTGCACCCGTGAGAACAATGGCCCCAATGAGATCACAGATAGTGAAAGCAGACCGCGGATACAAAGATATAGATGGCAATCCTGACCCTCATAGGTAAGTAAATTTGCAGGTAGCGAATTCACATATAAAAGGAACTGACTGTACTATCCTCTGTTTGCAACCTAGATGCCATGTAGGCTTACCATCCATCCCGGAATGCCCAGGACCATCCTGGGTTCCGGGCTCCAGTCCTGGGTCGGTCCCAGGCTTTCCAGGCCCAGTGGAAGCCTCCTCTTCCACCGCTTGCAACATGCCAAAAGGCACTTTTTTCCTGTCGGTGGCCATCTTGGATCTCACAAAATCTTGAGAGATCAAAGATGGCGGTGCCCAAATCTCTTGAGGGCATGAGGCAGTACTGTCTCGTGCCCTCATGAGATTTGGGTACCGCCATCTTGGCTCTCGCAAGATTTCATGGGATCCATGATGGCCGCCGACAGGAAAAAGTGCCTTTTGGCATGTTGCAGGTGGCGGAGGCTCTGAGGGGGCAGCAGGAGTCCTGGCCAGCTCGGATGTAGCCAGCCAGGCTCCGAAGATGGTGGCAGTAGCAGCAGCAGAATGTAGGAGGACGACAATGATGAAAATTTCGGGAATTTTTAAAACCATTTTATTTTAGTTTTATTTATTTATTTCATTAATTAAATAATTGATGGGAGAGTCCTGGTTTAGAACCTGGACAATCTGGTAAGCCTACATAAGAAACATCAATACATAGCAAAGGCTATAGTTACAGATTGCAGTCATGCAGTTTAGTATTGAGAGACAACAATAGCAAAGGCTATAGTTACAGATTGCAGTCATGCAGTTTAGTATTGAGAGACAACAATAGCAACAACATTAAGCATAGCATTCTTGTGTGAGAGATAATACAAGAATGCCATGCTTTAAGTTATTGCTATTATCCAGTCATCTCTCCCATCAGTTCTGCACATTGGTTTCCTGCTGCAACACTGCTTATCAGCTTCAAGACTGTAATCCATCTCTCTCAAACTGTCTGCCACTCCATCTCTTTTCTCTGACCACCCCTTTTACTACTTTGTATTCTCCTGCTTGGTACAAGCAATCTTACTAATCTTTCCCCAGTCTATCCAACAAGTGGTCTCCCTCTCCTTAAATCTTTCTCCAACACTTTAAGCCACCACAGATGTATCCATTCTCTATTGTCTGCTACCACAGATGTATCCATTCTCTATTGTCTGCTACCAATTACTCCCCTAATTTTACTATTAATTTTGCAAACATAGAACTTTCCCCCTCATATCCCCATCTTCCTTGAATGATAAACCTACTGGCAAATGACCCCATCACTTCTGCACAACATCTAACACACATTGTTGATAGGTTACTAATAATAACCTAACCTTGAGTGCCACCAGCACTAGACAGTTGGCCAATGGCCAAAAAACTATTTTAAAATCAAACTTTAGACGTACTCATATTTATTAAAAGGAAAGGACTTATGCAGCTAGAAGATAAGAGCTGTCTACCATACTAGCAAATTAACTCCCGACATAAACCTGAGAAATAGAGCAAGTTCAAAGAGAGACTGTCTGTAATTCTGAACCATACCTGGAGTTGAAAGTAGCTTGTGCACCTTCTGTGGCATACTCCTGCTGCTGTGATCTATTTGACTTTTCAGTGTTGTAATAATACTCACTGCCTATTTAGAGGAGGCTGTCAGAATAGCATGAATCCAAAAACTGTCGTCATTAAACTTGCAGGAGGACACAAGTTTTAGGTATTGTTTTCCCTTTCACTCACACTACATTTTCAGAAAACCTTCAAAAGATGCTCTTCGTCCCAAAGTATGGCCAATGGGAGTAAAAAGCTATTAGATCGTAAATTCAATGGGGGTACACAAATTCTCACACCTGAATCAAAGTACAGGGGGGCCGCCGTATCCGCGGGAGATACGTTCCAGCCCCCACCGTGGATACATGAAACCGCAGAAAGGGGTGAACGCCCAACTCCGTGGTTTCTAGAGGCCCCCCGCGCCCCCCGTGGGCCGTCCCCCCACAACCTCCACAGCCCCCCCCCAGGCACGTACCTTTAGCCGGAGAAACCTCCGTGTTTTTCTTCAAAAGTTACGAGGCTGTAGCTGCTTTGCAGGCCTGACCAACAAGACTTAGGTGATAGCTAGAGTCTCGAGACTCTAGCTATCACCTAAGTCTTGTTGGTCAAGCCTGCAAAGCAGCTAGAGCCTCGTAACTTTTGAAGAAAAACACGGAGGTTTCTCCGGCTAAAGGTAAGTACAGGGGGGGGCGGACGTGACCCCCTGCACCTTCCACAGCCCCCCCCCAGCCCCAGGCACTTATGTTTAGAGGAGAAACCTCCGTTTTTTTCTTCAAAAGTCCCTGCAAAGAAGCTGCAAACTCGGGACTTTTGAAGAAAAAAACCGAGGTTTCTCCTAAAAGTAAGTGCCGGGGGGGGCTGTGGAGGGTGCGGGGGGATTCCTCATCCGTGGATAACTGAAACCGTGGATGAAGAATCAGTGGATACGGGGGCCCCCCTGTACTGTATTCCCTTGCTGGCTTGGAGTATCCCCTTGGAACAACAACATGTAGATTCCAGTTTACTACGGGCAGATGCATTAAAAGGGCAGACATTCTCCTCCATTGGCAGATTCTCAAAAAGTTCTGTTCTGACCAGACATAGCCAGTACAAGACAGCAGAGGTGTAGCTACGCCCGGCGAATATGGGGGGCGCACCCCATGACATCCCCTGTGATGTCACAAGCCCTGCCCCAGTGCCAATTTTAATTATTTATTTATTTTTAGTTAGCTGAATTAATTAATTGACTTGCCTGTCCCGCCGCCACCATTGCTGCCGTCCGTCGTGCCCCTGAAGCCTCCTCCTCCGCCACCTGCAAAGTGCCAAAAGGCACTTTTTTTCCTGTCAGTGGCCATCCTGGATCTCGTGAAATCTCGCAAGATCCAAGATGGCGGCGCCCAAAACTTGTGAGGGCACGAGGCAGTACTGTACTGGGACTCTGGCACTTTGCACGCGGCGGCGGCAGCGGAGGATGCTTCCACCGGGCCCGGAAAGCCTGGGACTGACCCGGGACCGGGACCCGGAACCGTTCCGGACGTTCTGGGACGGATGGTAAGCCTAATGATGGGGATAAGTAACCTCCTGGTCTTAGTAATAGGCTCTCTCTTAATGCCAGACACAAGGGAGTGGTGACAGGATACAGATATCTTGTTGTCTTGTGTGCTCCCTGAGGCATCTGGTGAGGCAAAAATACAGGAAGCTGGACTAGATGGGCCTTTGGCCTGATCCAGCAGGGCTCGTCTTATGTTCTTATGTTAAATTAGAGGTACTCCATCACAGATGGCTGAGAAAGACACTGTTCATATCCTAGGAAGAAAGTGCCAAACTCAAAATTAAGACAAAGCAGGATATTCTACAAAATATCAACAGAGGGATACTTGTGCTGCAAAGCTAAGCTTGCTAGGAAACATGTTTCACAGAACTAAGTGGGAATAACTTCTGAATAAATATGCTAAGGATCAGTTTGAATAGGTGAACATGACTATTATGTAGAATACCAAGCAAGTATTGAACTGGACATCCAAGAAGGTGGATGTCCCTTGCTCTCGAGTAGTTACAAAGTGCTTTATGGCATGTTCGCGACACTTTAGAATGGCGGAGCGCTCGCTCCGCTGTTCTAAAGATCACCAGGATTGCGCCGTTAGTCAAGTAGTCAGGGCTTTTACACCGATTAAAATGTAGACAAAAACACAACACCAAAATCTCAGTAGCTTTCGAGCACACTGATGGAAGCAGAAAAACTTACAATATAAGAAACAAATGTGGTCATTCACTATTAGAAAGAAAAAACATCCTTAATATTTCCTTTGAAATAAGAAATGGCAAGGACATTCAAGAGCAAAAATGGTTGAAAAACAAACATCAATCTCAGATCTATCAATTAATGCCTTCCTCATTATAAATCTGTAGCTGAGTAAACTATCAATTAATATTTAAATCTTAAATGGTCTCATTCCCCCAAGGTTCTGAGTAAGGCAAAAATGTTTAAAACATAAATAACAGCAATTTAAAACATGAAATATATATTTAAAAGTCAGCACATCACTTCATTTAGCTCTCAGGCAACATTAAATTCATCTTCATAAAATGTCTTGCATTCTCATAGGAAAATACCTAGGCTTGAGATCTACCAGATGTCCAGGGAAAGGAAATTCCATGGTTGTAACTGGGTTCCAAACCATGTGTAGGGCTTTAATGTAACAACCAGCATCTTGGATTGGGTCTGAAACAAAATGGTAGCCTGTACAGTGAATACAAAACAGGTACAGTATCTTCCAAGTGCCTCAGTCTTTCCCCACTTTTTCTCAAGATGTTCCTTATCCCTGCCCCCATCATTCTATCTCCCCTCTCTTTTACAAAAGAAGAATGAAAGTTATAAACAAACATGGGGCAAAGAAAGCAAATCTAAACCACTTTCAATAGGATGCCTGACATTTTAAAACAAATAGCAAAGGAGAAATTATATCAACTTCAGTGTTGCTTCTTTGGAGCAAGAGCCCCAAATTATGGAATTTAGGAACCAATCCTAACCAACTTTCCAGCCGCAATGCAGCCCTGAGGTAAGGGAACAAACATTTCCTTACTTTGAGGAGGCCTTCGTGATTGCCCCCTGGGGGGGCTGCCCCCCACGCCTCATTGGCACGGCTGCATCAGTGCTGGAAAGCTGGATAGGATTGGGCCCTTCCTCACAGAAGAATTTAGGAAGTTATTCTTTGTTGCCCTTTTGGAGATGCTGTAAGACTTTCCTCTTTCACTGGGAACATGAGTAAAATGTGAATTTTCTGTGACCGTTTTGCTAATATTTTGATATTATGAGTCGTTAGTATTTGATCACTTATTTTGATGTAGTCTGCTCTCAAGCTGTAGGAAAGCAGTTTATGAATATTTTAATTAAGCAGCATGATAGATCTGGATACTAAAATATGTAGCAATATGAGTCTGGTCCACTTGTTTGCAACAGGAAAAAAAGAGTAGCTGTGATTGCTGGTTTGGGGCAGTGCACATGCCAACACAACCCTTTTAGGGACAGAAGATTATGCCTGCATCTCTGGTGCTATCATGAACATGGCACCTATGGCTATTGGTCACATATACTGTATTCCTGCCAAGGTTCTGGCACTTGACTATTAAAGGGTATTATTGTAGAGAAAGATTACAAGAGAACATAAGAAAAACGTTAGCAGAAGCCCAAGCCATTTAGAATTTAAGTAAGCTTTTCAGAATAAGGAACAGGAATACATTTGACTTGCATAGTTTTGAGCTCACAATTTTCATTTATAGTATTCAATACAAAATTGAATACAGTACACATGTGTGTTTGTGAGTATTAAGCAGATGTGCCTATTACAAAATTTTTATCACTGTATGTAGTATTCCTTACTTTCCTCCACTGAGAAGCAACAACAACTGATAGAAGCCAAAATTTGCATATTGCCCTCTAGTGAATGCACGGTAGGATTTTTAATTGAAAAAAAATGTACACACTGGTGGCATACAACTGTGCAGACAGAGCACAATTTTCTGCAAGAGCCTCATGTATATAACCATTGCCCTGAGATCAGCTGGAGATTATACATACATAAGTGTTGCAAGGCACAGGGGAATCTTGGATGTTAACTAGCTGCTGAGGTCATATCAGTTAATGTTCAGTTCAAACAGCTGTGCATTTTATCCACTGAATCTTTTATTAAGGACACACACACACACACACACACACACACACTCTAGCTTAACAACCAAACCTAACTGAAGCATTTAGCATAAATAAATCAGCAGCCTTTGCTGACTTTAAACTAGAATAATCCCAAGATTGGTTGTAACTATTTTATTTATTTATTTCAAGAATTTATATCCCACCTTTCTCCCGGTAAGGGCAATCAAGGCTGCTTAACTTTAAGCAGCCAAAGATTTATTACTTCCATTAAAGCAGGAGTACTGCCCATACACAATGCCTGGCTTTAGGTAGCTTAACTATGCAAAGCTGGAAAAAAATGAACAGCCAGGGTAGAAGACTTTTTTCATTGCTGCTGTGCTCATTTGTATGACATCCAGGACTTAATTCGTGCTGGGTTTGGTTTGTTAAGGAGATTTCTGAGCACATCAGTCTGAAGGGTTTTTTTTTTGTTTTGCTCCCCATTTCCTTATGCATATGTGAAATGAGAAGCTTAATCTTTCCCACTTCCAAACCTAACCTTTTACATGTGAATAACAAATGTAGCTGTTCTCCAAGATGAGCACATGTCTTAAAATAACTCTGACAAGTAAATCCTTGAGCCCGATGAAATAAAATACTGCTCCTCTCACTTCACACAAACCAGGTTAGCCTGCTGTTTGCCAGGGTTTTTTTTTTTTTCTATGCACATCTTTGCCTGCCTGCAGAAAGAGGCTAAGCATTTTGACCCAGATGGTTTGGATTTGTC
Organism: Plestiodon gilberti rubricaudatus; assembly: GCA_026170595.1. Lineage (NCBI taxonomy): Eukaryota > Metazoa > Chordata > Lepidosauria > Squamata > Scincidae > Plestiodon > Plestiodon gilberti. The sequence continues at coordinate 45,926,324 of JANXHW010000004.1, forward strand.
TCTTTGGCAGTGGTTCTCAAACTGGGTATGCATGTGCTCACTCATGCGCATGCATGTGCGAGAACAAACATGCATTTGTTCCAGGGAGGGAGAGGATCCTGCAGAGCCGGTGGCACTTTTTACTCACATCAGTAGAGATACATCATGGTAGTTATCAACACTGCTATGCTAACCATGGAAACTGCACAGGGACCAATCCCTGCCTTACCCGGTTTAGGAGGGAGTCAGGGATGCCCTGTCCTAGTCTTCTTCTAATACCAGGGCTGGATCAGTGCTCCAATCCACAGACCCTTATGTCCACAGCTGTGTGTAAGAGGAGGATTCGTGTTTACCTGCTGAATAGAATAGCTAGCACTGGGGGGCTTAGAAAAGTAGAGCAAGTTTAAAAGGGACAGGAGGAAGTTGAAAGATAGTATAGTACTCTAGGACAAAAGTGAAAAAAAAAAACACGACACATCTTGCAAGGTTAAGATTAACATTTCAGCATTAAACACTAGACAGTCTGTCAGGACTGCAAAGCAACGCTATGTCCATGGCAAAGGGAATAGGCAGGGTGGCCAGTCTTGAATCTGCTCATTCAGAATGGGTATTTTAATGAATCAACCAGATGTTTTGAGCTGGGTGATGGCATTTCTTTCTGTTGACCGCACAACCTGATCCGTGATACCACCAACGCCAGGCACTCAAGCCTGCCCGGCTCTGCCCTTTGACCTGTCAAAACCTTACGGTGGCGCTCTGCTCTCTGCTCCCTCTGCTCTGTCACCACCAGTTTTTGTTGGATTTTTTTTACATTTCCCAGGCCTGAGCGACGAGCGTTAAACCCCAGGCATGGCACCTTTGTTTGGCCAAGCTCCCGACCCTGGCAGCGACTTCACTCTTTTGCCGAGAGGGTTTCTTTGTACCTGGGCTGCCTCTTGCCAACCTCCCGGCACAGAACCACGAGTCCCAGGCAAACCCACCCACCCACCGCGCGAAACTCTCTTTCGTTCCTCTTTATTTCCGAGCTTCACTTTGCCCTGGAAACGGCCCCTTTCTGCTGCAAGCCGCGCGCTGCCTCGCCTTCAGGCGAACTGTGGAGACCCCCTCAGCGTCTCGCTCGTCCCTGCCACTGCCAGCGTGGCAGCCCCACGTCTCCAGAGCGAAGAGGCAGCCTTGCAGGGTACTCCTGCTTCCTGGCTCCCGGAACCAGAACCCGAGCGGGCCAGGTAAGCAGCTCTCGTTCTCTCTCCCCGGCCCCGGCAACTTATCTTGGCGCCCGGGCACCGCCGGAGAGTTTCCCCAGTGAACGCTGCTTCCCCCCTGTTCTCGCCATTCCGGGCGCTGCTGCGCCCGCCCCACTGAGGTGGGCTGAGGAGAGCCCCCTTCAAAAGGCGCGTCTCTCACCTGTTCCTGCCGGGTTGGGCCGCCGCTCGCGCTGCTTTTTCCTTTGACAGCTGCCTTTTGTTTTCCCCACCCTCTCAGTCTCTGCTTCGGCTGCCGCTCCACCCCAAGAGCCACGTGAATCAGCCGGGCGGGCAAGCCGGGTAGCTCTGGGGATGGGCGGTCCTGACGCGTAGCGGCGGCGGCAGCGAGCGAGCGAAAAAAGGAGAAGGGAATGAGGCCAACTACTGGAGCCCAGCCCAGAGGCGGAGCGTGTCATGCGTCTATGGGGCTGCGAGCGGAGGCGGGAGAGTTCTGTCACGCCTGCGACTAACCAAGCCTGCGTCCCTTTTTATCTTCCTGTTTGCTCCGTCATTCTCTCAGCGAGTTAAGGCCGCAGTCAGCAGCACAAAGGAGGCTTTCCCCTTGCCCTCCCCCGTATTGCTGTGCCTTTATTGCTCGGTGACAACAGCTCTGAAATGACATTTTGCCAAGTCTGTGGCCAAGCCAAGAGTCAGGTACGCGCGAAGAGATGCAGAGAAGATGACGTGAGAAGCTGCTGGTGGAACCGAAAAGAATGTTTCTCAAGCTTTTAGCTGCCCGTCCCGTCAATAAATTGATCACCTCTCGTATTTCTGTATTGCCAGACTTTTTGAGGGTCCTAATGGAAAAGGACATTTTGTTTCCACTGTAAGGTCTTCTACTCACAACCATGCATCAAGTCACAGGCGGCTCTGAAGAGCCACTCATGGCAGGATGTGATGTTTGGTGCTCCCTTTCAAGTAGTCACAGTGGCAGGCATGCCAAAAGCCTAATCTAGTGCATGCTGTGACTAGATTGTTCATGCAACAGCATTGCCATCTGCTGAAGTTGTTAGGGGTCAATGTGGGCAAAGCTTTCTTCATGAGTCATGATGACCAGCATGTGATGAAGTGGTTGTGAGAATAATCCTTAGTTAAGGTAAAGGTAAAGGTGACCCCTGACAATTAAGTCCAGTCGTGTCCGACTCTAGTGTGTGGTGCTCATCCCCATTTCAAAGCCGAAGAGCCAGCGTTGTCCGAAGACACCTCCGTGGTCATGTGGCCGGCATGACTCTCCTTGCCACAGCGCGTAGCATGCAGCTGGAACACGGAACGCTGTTTACTTTCCCGCGAACGGTACCTATCCTTAGTTACCATGTAGCAAACAAAGGGAATACTGTATTCATTGCGGAGATGGGGGTCATATTTAATCACTTATTGTTTGAACACTCTATTAAATCTATTCTACCTATTATTATGTATCAATCACATTTGTAATATTGTTCCCCACTTTTCCCTTGGAATCTATTGAAGTTGGCAAGCTTTGATTTAATCTTGTTGCCATTTGATTGGGTTTCACCATCCTTCAAGACCAATGCCATTAATTGCAGTCATTTTGCTACTTAAATAAAATGAAGCTTCAAACATCTGTTGTTTGGTTGTGCTATAAAGTGCTGGTGTGGTGTGACATGGCATGGCTTTGAGTGGGGCCAGGTCAGGCCAGAGGAACCACGGAGAGTTCCAAGCAAGCACCTTTCTCTAATAAAGTTGAACTGTGACCTTAAATGTTCTTAAGTCTAGACTCACCCTCCCAGGCTCTACCCCTGCTGCCTGGAGAGCGAAGTGCATTAAAGGGACAGGTCCCTGACTGGGAGTCTTTCACTCCTTCTCTCCAGCAGCTCCCTCCTGGCTTTCTGCCAGCAATGGTGAGCAGGTACAGGGAAGTGTGAGGTTCTGGGTATGGACAGGGCTGGTTCTTCAGGGGGGTTGGGTGTGGAGGCTAAAGACTATGGGAACTCTTGTTTGAGGGGCCTGGACTAGTCTAGTTGATTCTTCTCAGGCTCTAAACCTGAGCTGTTGCTTGGGGCAGGGGTCTCTTGACATAGTGTGCCAAGGGATGGAGGTGCAAGGTTGTCTCAACAAATGACTGTCTCTACCAGCACCCCAGGTTGCTGGGGGCCCTGGTAGATCAAATCAGTCAATCCTAAATAAAATCAACCCTGACTGTTCCCTGGAAGGACAGGTACTGAGGTTGAAGCTCAAATATTTTGGCCACCTAGTGCGAAGAGAGGACTCTCTGGAGAAGACTCTGATGCTGGGAAAGATTGAAAGCAAAAGGAGAAGGGGAAGGCAAAGGATGAGATGGTTAGACAGCATCACCGATGCAACGAACATGAAAATGAGCGAACTCAGGAAGATAGTGGAGGTCAGGAAGGCCTGGCGGGATATGGTTCATGGGATCACGAAGGGTCGGACACGACTTAACGACTGAACAACAACAACAAGGCCCCCAGGGACACCTCCTGACAATCCCCTGTTGGGAGTTACCACTGCCACCAAAGCTTAGGGTTCAGAGGTTGACCAGGTCATGTGGTCCCTCAACCAGTGCCCAACCTAGTCAATCCATGATGCCGCCCGCGCTGTCTAAAATGGCCTCTACTAGAGAGCCGGTCACTGCAAGTTGGTCAGGGCTATACTCTCATCCTAGTGAAGACCACCCTAACTAAACTGCCTCCACTTGCTGTAGGCTCAAGTGCTCCTCAGATTTAGGAAAGGTAAACTGGAGAACGGAAGGTTCTATATATGAACAGAACGATATTGTAAAGACCCTTATCCAATTTACACCTCTAGACAAGGTGTAAATCCACATTGAATAACATCTGATGAGAAATCTGATGATGAAGAAAGGCAGTATATAAATACAGAAATAAACAAACAAGTAAATTGTTTGTTTACTTGCTGACCTGGGGGTTATTTAAGAAATCCACCCCTAGTAAAAGCCAAAACTGACCATATTGCTGCTGTCAGTCAGCCTGTGGGGAGCAGCTGGACACAAAGGCTACAGTAGAAGGTGAGGAGAGAACAATAAGGCAGGAAACAGGGAGCTCTTCACCTACCACTATTTCCTGAGTGACATAGTAAGGTGGAGCTCAAGGAGATGGGGATGAAAGGAGACTAATATGGTGGTATTACAGAGAAGGCACAGTGTGTGTGTGTGTGTGTGTGTGTGTGTGTGTGTGTGTGTGTGTGTGAACAATCCTATCCACCGGCTATGCTGGCGCAGCGACCACACCCCTCCGTAGCGACTGCCAGCGTAGGGTGTCGCAAACGTGCCATAAAGCATGAATAAGGAGGCCTGCACCATGCCGCCGGTGCTGAATCCAGCGGACCGCACGATGGTTCAGGTAAGAGCCGCTATAAGTGGCGAGGGGGCTGGTGGAGGGTGGGGAGGGGCATAATAGGGTGGGTGAGGGTGGAGATGGGGCAGATCCGGCCCAGGAGGGCATGGGATCAGTGGCCTTGGTACGCACTGTATCCTATCTCCCCCCCCCCGACCTTTTTCGCCAACACAGGGCTTCCCGGTTCTGCACCAGTTCAAGAGCTCACGCAGATCCGAGTAGCCCCATTGCGGCTGCTGGGCCTTTACCCAGGGTAAAAGGATGAATGCCCCCTTACTCTGAGGAGACCTTCTGCTGTGGGTGAGCATAGGATGCAGTGTGGACCGCGCAGCCCCGCTTCATGGCGCCTGGATAGGATTGGGCTCTCTCTCTCTCTCTCTCTCTCTCTCTCTCTCTCTCTCTCTGTGAGTGTGTGTGTGTGTGTGTGTGTGTGTGTGTGTGTGTGTTGGTGATAATAGTGGTTAGCTCTCACCTGAGAGAAATTTTGAACTCTTAATTTAACATTTATGTCAGGAACTGGGGTGTCACATCACAGTGACAAAAGCTTTGAAGAACTTATGTGCCAAATCCTGTTGGCACATTATGACATAAACTTATGTCTCCAATCCTGTTATCATCATTAATGACACAAATGGATGAATTGGACAGAAAGACCAGATCCTCCCGGAAGAATAACAAATTTTCACCGCTGTGGTGTATTAATCATAACAAGGTTTTTGCACCACTAAGGATCACTCTTGGGTATACATTTAATCCACATAATTCTGCAAATTAACATCTCTTATAGGTAAAATAGCTGACTGAGGGAGGTTTTCTTCCAGGGCAAATAGCAGCTGCAGATAGTCCTGATCTATGGGGAGCCTATTCCTTCTGCTGTTTACTGAATAAAAAGCAAACATGACAGTGCCAATTACATGCTTAAAGTAATGTCTAATTTGATCCTAAGCAAGTGCAAAGAATAAGAGTAGCTTCTGAAAAAGGAAATGCTCATAATGCTAGAAGCAGTTGAAATCTGTATTGGGATCATTTAAATAAATTACACATCAGACAAATGTCCTCTGAAGAGCTTTGCATGAAAATGCATGAATATTGTTTATCTTCATTGAATATTGTCAATCTCCAGGGAAATTGTGATGGTCCCTCGGTTGTCTGATAATGTATGTTATTATGTGATTTGTTTGATATGTTGTGATTCGATGGTCTATATATTTGATCTTTAGTTTCTTTTTTCTCTATATATTAATTTTATTACCCCTCTTTTACTCTTATTATCTTAGATTGTACGCCTTGGGCAGGCTTTTATGCACTCTTTGACTTTTTTAATCCTGTACAGCGCTGTGTATAGTTACAGCGCTTTAGAAATAAAAGTTAATAATAATAAATAATAATCTTCTCACCATGTATTTTTTTTTATTTTCCAGGATCCCGATCATCTCTGCATTATGTGCAGAACATAAGTTCAAGATCATGACTTTCTGACCCCATGCTCCAGCACTGGAACCTCGCCTCACCTTCTTGGTTGAAGCAGTATTATCCCCAGTTATTGACACTCCATGGACATAAGGAAGGTCTGTTTTCAGGAAAGGTGTGCTGAACAAAAGGGTGCCAATGGTCTATACCAGGGGTGGCCAACCTTCCACCATTAGGGCTACTGTGTTCTTAAGAGTTGTGTAGAAGACAGAATCGTGGCAGCTGCACGTATTGATGGTGCTACTAAAGCAGCTGCACCTGCTGAAATGCCCTCACCTATACAACCATTTAAAGGGCCAGCATTCATGTTGAAAGGTTGGCCACCACTGGTCTATACCATGCCCCATTCTAAGGTCTGCAAAGTTGCCCACAGGTCTTACAGTTGGTGCAGCTTTTCCCTAGGGAGGATCTGTAGCAAAGTTTTTTTTTTTTTTTTTTGCATTTTAGAGGCAAGTGGGATGGAATACACTGCTCTGCCTGTTGGCTACACATAGGATGTTGCAGTAGTTGTCATGGGGTAAGATGGAACTGGCGATAGAAACAGGTTGCTATAAAAATTCTGTGTCCTGCTCATATGGCTTCCTTCTATAATAAATGAGCAAATAAAAATACTTTTATTTAATTGATATATTTTTGTGTGTAACTTAGTTTATTTTTTAAACGTTTTATTCCCAACAACCTTGACAAATATGCCAACTTTACCAACCCATCTATTACAGTGCTCAATATAGGGACTGCTATAATAGTGAATTGCTAAGTTGTTATCTGACATAATTTACACGAGCAAATATTACGGTTCACAAAGCAGTTTACATCTCCTTGCAAAAGCATATTTTACAGCAAATGTCATGTACTAGGTGAGCATTCCAGAACGACAAAAGAGAGATCGCATATGCCAGAACACAGATAAATACCTTTAAACACCATAAGCTTTAAGCTCTCATAATAATAAGCATGAATATTAATGTGCTAGTAACATAAGAAGTAACTAACAGTTATAGGATTGTTCGTGCTATCGCATGCATACAACATCATTTTCAATTTGAAAATACTAGTTCCTGGGTTTGAGCTGCTTCTTTGCGAGGCTGGTGACTGGTCCAAGCCTCACACTTTATTATTAACGTTGCTAGGACCATGTTTACAACTAGAAAGCTGGAAAGCTGGATGGAAGCACAGCAATTCAGTGGTTTCTGAGCTTCTTTAATAGTTTCCTGGAGGAGTGTGGATTTAATGCTTGTCAATCAAATACAAACACTCCTTGGATCTAGGGTGACAACTGCGAAATTGTCTGTCACTGATGCTGTTCCGTTTTGCATATTGCATCAACTTTGAGAAAACTAACTAGCTGCTTTCTTCAAAGATTTGAAAAGAGTTAACATAAATTGAACCAGAGCCTGAAACTGTTAACTACTTTTTACTCCACTGAACTGAGAAATGTCCTTCAAAGAATAGGATTATTCACAGCACGTTCTTCCCTGCCATTCAACATGTAGCACAGGACAGGTTGTTCTGCAACTGTATTTTATATCTGAGGATTCCCTAGGGTGGTATCCACAGAGACAGAAGATCAGCAGTTAATTGTACCAGGGTCTGCTTTGATGGAAACCAAAACAAGCACATGTTATCTTGAAAACCCTGTAGTCAGATCCTTGTACTTTTGCAATATGTGTATGGCAATATCCTCTACCCAAGATCTATCAAACGTGGGGTATTCTAAAGTCCAAGATGCTTTAGAGTCTTGGAAGCTAGTGGTTGAGAAGATGAGCAATTAGTTGCAGTTCATGGCCCAATCCCCTCCCCCTCTCTGCCGCCGGAATGCTAGGGGTTTGTTTTACGGCCTTATGGAAGTGTGCAGAGCCTGCAGGTAAGAGGTGGGGGTGGAGGGTGGGCAAGGTGAGGTGAAAATGATTGAGTAGAGGGAGGAACGGGGCGGGGAGGTGGCAGGAGGGGTGGATCTGGCAGCAATGGTGCACGCTGGACCCTATCACCTCCTTTCCGAGGCTGTTCACCCCTTTCTTCTCCTTGGACTTGCACCACCTAATGAGCTGGTGCAGTTCCGAGGAGACCCAAAGATGAGCAGGAGGGTTATGGAGGGGTATGGGAAAATAATTCCCCTTCATGGGAATTATAATAAATAATTCCCCTTTCCCCTATAAATAATTCCCCTTTCCCTTCCAAAGCCTCCCAATCTCACCCCCCCCCCCCCCGCTGGTTACAGTACACGTCTTTTTGGTGCGGCTGCATCGGCAGGAGGGGGAATTTCCCATCCTATTTTCACATTAATCATAAACTTGTTAGGTCAACATGACCCAGTCTCATCTGTAATATGAATATAATAATACCAACGTATCATACTTTTCAGTAGGGACTTTCAGTTCTCATTATCCACTAGGTTTAGGTTCCTGGAAAACTTAGTGGATACCGAATTAGCAGATATCAAATCATTGAGCCTATGGGAAAAATTGGGTTAGGTTCCAGGGGACCCTCTTCAACATGCACTATATGAACTTTGTGGATCTGAATCTTACCTTGAAGTCTATGGGCTGGGTGATAGCGGGGGTACCATCATTGTATACCACATTGGCCCTTTGTTATGGAACAATTCCTAACTCTAACAAATTAATTAATTTGTTGTTGTTCAGTCGTTAAGTCGTGTCCGACCCATCGTGATCCCATGAACCATATCCCGCCAGGCCTTCCTATCCTCCACTATCTTCCTGAGTTTGCTCATTTTCATGTTCGTTGCATCGGTGATGCTGTCTAACCATCTCATCCTTTGCCTTCCCCTTCTCCTTTTGCCTTCAATCTTTCCCAGCATCAGAGTCTTCTCCAGAGAGTCCTCTCTTCGCATTAGGTGGCCAAAATATTTGAGTTTCAGCCTTAGTACCTGTCCTTCCAGGGAACAGTCAGGGTTGATTTCATTTAGGATTGACTGATTTGATCTCCTAGCAGTCCAAGGAACTCTCAGGAGTCTTCTCCAGCACCACAGTTCAAAAGCATCTATTCTTCGGCGCTCAGCCTTCCTTATGGTCCAACTCTCGCAACCATACATTGCTACTGGGAACACCATCGCCCTGACTATACGAACTTTTGTTGGCATGGTGATATCTCTGCTTTTTATTATGCTATCTAAATTTGCCATAGCTTTCCTTCCAAGGAGTAAGCATCTTTTAATTTCATGGCTGCTGTCTCCGTCTGCAGTGATCTTGGAACCCAAAAAAGTAAAATCTGTTACTGCTTCCATTTCTGCCCCTTCTATTTGCCAGGAATTGATGGGACCAGATGCCATGATCTTGGTTTTATTAATGTTGAGTTTCAAGCCAACTTTTGCACTCTCTTTCACCCTCATCAAGAGGCTCTTTAGTTCTTCTTCACTTTCTGCCATTAGGGTGGTATCGTCTGCATATCTGAGGTTGTTGATGTTTCTCCCGGCAATCTTGATTCCGGCTTGAGATTAATTCAGCCCTGCATTTCTCATAATGTACTCTGCATATAAGTTAAATAAGCAGGGTGATAATATACAGCCTTGCCGTACTCCCTTCCCAATTCTGAACCAATCGGTTGTTCCATGGCCGGTTCGAACTGTTGCTTCTTGACCTGCATACAGGTTTCTCAGGAGACAGGTAAGGTGGTCTGGTACCCCCATCTCTTTAAGAATTTGCCACAGTTTGTTGTGATCCACACAATCAAAGGCTTTTGCGTAGTCAATGAAGCAGAAGTAGGTGTTTTTTTGGAACTCTCGTGCTTTCTCCATGATCCAGCGCATGTTGGCAATTTGATCTCTAGTTCCTCTGCCTCTTCGAAACCCAGCTTGTACGTCCGGTAGTTCTCGGTCCACGTACTGCTGAAGCCTAGCTTGTAGGATTTTGAGCATAACCTTGCTAGCATGTGAAATGAGTGCAATTGTGCGATAGTTTGAACACTCTTTGGCACTGCCCTTCTTTGGAATTGGAACGTAAACTGACCTTTTCCAATCCTTTGGCCACTGCTGAGTTTTCCAAATTTGTTGGCATATTGAGTGCAGCACTTTCACAGCATCATCATTTAGGATTTTAAGTAGCTCAGCTGGGATATTATCATCTCCGCTAGCTTTGTTGTTAGTAATGCTACCTAAGGCCCACTTGACTTCACTCTCTAGGATGTCCTGCTCTGGGTCAGTGACCACACTAGCGTGGTCATCAGGAACATTCAGATCTTTCTTGTATAGTTCTTCTGTGTATTCTTGCCATCTCTTCTTAATCTCTTCTGCTTCTGTTAGGTCTCTGCCTTTTTTGTCCTTTATCATGCCCATCTTTGCACAAAACGTTCCCTTGATATCTCCAATTTTCTTGAAGAGATCTCTAGTCCTCCCCATTCTGTTGTTTTCCTCGATTTCCTTGCATTGTTCATTTAAGAAGGCCTTCTTGTCTCTCCTTGCTATTCTCTGGAACTCTGCATTCAGTTGGTTATATCTTTCCCTTTCACCCTTGCTTTTCGCATTCCTTCTTTCCACAGCTATTTGTAAAGCCTCATCTGACAGCCACTTTGCTTTCTTGCATTTCTTTTTCTTTGGGATGGTTTTCGTTGCTGCCTCCTGTACAATGTTACGAACTTCCGTCCATAGTTCTTCAGGCACTCTGTCTACCAGGTCTAATGCCCTAAACCTATTCTTCACCTCCACTGTATACTCATAAGGGATATGGTTTAGGTCATATCTGACTGGTGTAGTGGTGTTCCCTACATTCTTCAATTTAAGCCTGAATTTTGCAATAAGAAGCTCATGATCTGAGCCACAGTCAGCTCCAGGTCTTGTTTTTACTGATTGTATAGAGCTTCTCCATCTTTGACTGCAAAGCACATAAGATAGAGTTTCGGTATTGACCATCTGGTGGTCCATGTGTAGAGTCGCCTCTTGTGTTGTTGGAAAAGAGTGTTTGCTATGACCAGTTAGGTTGTTGACCTAACAACATTAAGAAAATATAAAAGGTATTGTACAGTATCCTGGAAGCCCAGAGAGAGCACAAACAATTCCCATTGTGTTGCAAATGGCATTCAACAGAACACACACACACACACACACACACACACACACACACACAGAATGAGAGAGAGAGAGAGAGAGAGAGAGAGAGAGAGAGAGAGAGAGAAACTCCAGATGAGACAGACCTGATGGAGCAGTGGACAGAACATTACTGTGTGTAACTTTCTTTTATCCATTTTTCTTTTTGTAGACTGCACAAAAAAGGAGGGTAGCAGTATTGAGGTTAATTTTTCTTTTCTCTGATCCCTTCTATTGCTCTTGGCTTGCAAATCATTGAGCACATTGAGGACGTTCATTTGTGATAAACAGAACGCATATTTGAGGAAGCTTCATGTGGGGGGAAGGTGAAATGTTCTTTTCTTCTTGGTTCGGTAGTGGTAATTTTGCTCATGACAGTGGCTGAATTCTGGGAGAAGCAGTTAGATTGCACTTCACTGGCGTCGACGGGGGGAAGCGGGGGGGCGGGCCGCCGGGGGGCATCGCGCGTCTAGGGGTGACGCGCGATCACCCCCCACTTACAGTTCCGAGCTGATGGTGGGCCCGCCCGCCCTCCCCTGTGTCTGTTTGGCTCCAAAATGAGCCGAAAACGGAGCGGGGAGGGCGCTCTGCTCCTGCGCGTGACGTCACGCGCGGGGGCGGAGCCTCCCCCTTAAGGGCAACGCGCCCCCGATCTGGGGTGACGCGCGTCGTCGCGACGCGACTGTTGCACTTGGAATCTTTGATAGAGAATCTGCTTCCTATTTCTATGCACTAGCCTGACAGTTGTTCATTGTGTAATTAAGGAGGGGCTAAATTTTCATAACATTAAGTGTATTTCATTCAAGAGACCAGTTTACTGGGAACAGACCCACGTCTGAAAAACAAACTATTGTATGAACAAACTGTTCTGCAGTTCTTTGTTAATTAATAATGATTAGACATCCAACCAGACTCTGGCTGGTACACATTCAGTGAATATCTGTGTCAGTCACTGCAAAGTTCTTAAAGATTTACTTAAAGAAAAGACACATTTTTTTCATTATCTACAAATAGCTTAAAGTAAACAATGCCATTCATTTCTATGGTGCCTTAAAGCTACTTTCAGGAATTCTAGCCTTGACTACGGAACCTCCTCTTTGCTGATCTTCCATTGGTTCATCTTAGTCCCTCATCTCCATCCAGCGCTGTGCTGCTAAGGTCATTTATCTTGTCATCGTATTTACCATGTCATGCTCCTTCTTAAGTATGTTCACTGGCTCCCTGTCTGTCTGCTCCTGGATCCAGCACAAACTCCTTGTCTTTACCCTCAAAGCCATCCCATGCCCTTGCCCCTCCTTACTTTTCAGTCCTCAGTATCCCACCACACTCCTGCCAGCTACCAGTGATGTAGACTTGAGTCTATTGACTCGGACTCGAGTCGGACTCAAGTCACGTCAATGACTTGACTCGGACTTGACTCGGCAATCGTAAAAGACTTGAAAAGACTCAAGTCGGGACTTGGAGCCTTTTACGACAAGTTGAATTTTATTCAGGTTTAAACCCGTTTTCCCTATTAAATAGATGTTGTTGTTGTTGTTCAGTCGTTAAGTCGTGTCCGACCCTTCGTGATCCCATTAAATAGATAGGGACTTGCAACTCACAATCAAAGACTCAGGACTTGGGACTTGACTTGAGACTTGAATCCATAGACTTGATCCACATCCCTGCCAGCTACCTTCACTCTCCCAGCTCCAGCCTCTCAAGTGTTCAAAGGTCTTCTAACTCCCTTGCTTCCTCCTGGAACATCTGTGGGAGGCTTCCTTGCCCGTTTTCTTCAAATCCTTTCCTAAAATCCACCTTTTTCTGCAAAGGCTTTGGCACCATGCCTCACTGCCCAATCCTATCCCCCACCATCCATTACCAATGATGCTGATGTGAGCACCAACCCCCCTGACATATTTTTATGTCCTCTGCCACTCCTTCTGGAACCCCCTGCCTTTTACCCCATCCAAATCGGTCCAAGAATCACGGAGATACAGCCATTTAAAGCAAAGCGCATTTAAAATTCGGCTTTTCTCCGCTTTGCGCACCATTTGACAGCCGACACGTGTCAGCCAAGGGCAAAAGTACACCGACACGCGTCCGCCACGAGCCCTCCGGAACCCCTAGAGAAGCGGCAGCAGCAAAAGTTCACTATGTACCTTTTTAATCCTATTAAACCTCTTGACCTACTAAGCCTATAATCCTCTTTCTGGGCGTTCAGCCAACTTTCTCAGACGGCTTGTGCCGTGTGCCGCTTATTAACTAACCCAGCTCCGACCTCTCGCCTTTTCTGCACTGACAGCCAGCTTTCGCTATCTCGGCTCCATTTGACAGCTTAAAGCGGCAGTGCTCTATTTCGGTGGAATATGGATTCTGAAGTTTTTATCGGTTATTTGGGAGTTCCCTTGGGGGTTATGTGCCCGGATCTTCTCGGAGGTCATCGGGGTTCTCTCTAGGGATGGGATCCACACGGAATGGTCCCAATCCTCCCGCTCAGTTGGGGTAAGCCTCATGCTGAGTGGAGAGGCTCCTGGCAGCGGTACAATAGATTTACAGCCATTAAAGAGTTCCGTTCGAGGCGGAGCGTCCTGCTTGGGGTATCGGGGAGCGGAAACCACGGGGAGCGGTTCGAGGCCCTCCACCCCCTCCAGCGAATACACAAGAGGTCGAACGTAGGCAGCCCGGGGGGCTCCTCCTGTCAAATCTGTACTGCAGGGAGTAGGAGAGACCATTTTAAAACACATAACCCAAGCTAGTCAGCAACGGCTTCCAATTCTGTGCTGCTCTCAAATGGCTTCCTTCTACCTGGGGAGCTAGATGGGGGCAGGGAATCCAGGGAACTCCTGATGCGCCATGAGAACTCAGGCTGCCACCATTTCCTAAACTTCCAGCCTAACTCTTTGTGTGTCTCTCCTCTGTCAATCACAGCCACCCCCCCACATCCTGGAATCATTGTCTCTGCCTTCCTTTGTTACTATTATTCAAATGTCTATCTCCGGCTGCCAGTTCCCTGATTGCAACTTGTCCCTCTGTGCATGCTACCACTATCCCACTTCCCATTATTCCTGTTTCGCCTGGCTACAATTATTTCAAATGCTAATCCAGTTATCTACCTTGCTCTTGCCTGACTGACAGCAATCACTCAAATGTCCTCAACTGTATGCCTGGTGCCATGGGGCAGGGACCTATTGTGTGGCACTTTTGGCTATCTAATTGGAAATACTGCCTTTTGTATTAAGCAGGCTTCTCAAAAGGACCATTCATAAAACCCCGGAAAACCTCGCTTCACCTGAAGTGGAGGTCTAATTCTATTACCTCCTGCCACCCAGTACCCCCACCCATCATACCATTGGTTCCCAGTTGCACAAAGCACCACACTTTTCATTGGTTCTTTTAATAAAGTTTATCTTTTATTGGTTCAAAGTTTCATACACGCTGCTGCTGTTCTCACTGGTGTAAAGTTTCAATCCCACATCTGATTGGCTGTATCAACGTGTAACTTCTTGGATCCTGTCCCCTGTTGGTTCGTCTTTATCATGTATTTTCTGTAACAATGTACTCCATGATTTCACCTGTAATAATGAAATGTATATAAACTTTTGTATTGATTGTATCTGGTACACTTTCTGCCTTGCTGATCGTGTCCTTGGCTAGCCAAGTAAAAGATCTTCTTTTTACAACGTTGGTCTATTTTGAGCTCTATTTTTGGCGCCTCTGCAAACTGCAGATCTCTTCCCTTTTTCTCTCTCTTTTCCTTTTTGGGTACCCTCTCCACCCCCGGAGTCAGGTGTCTGCTCACTGAATCAAACGAGCTGAAATCACTAGCACCTTTGAGTGCTCACAACAATGCAGCCACACTGCTGCATCCAATGGTGGGTGAGTGGAGGATCAGGAGGCCTGCGGGAAGTAAATAAAAATATTTTCTACATACTGTACCTTTGCGTAGGCCTCCTGGAGGCCTATGGGTCTCCGTGGACCTATGCCAGCTATCTACATAATGTGCTATATAATGTAGCTGGCATAAGTCTGAGGATGGGCTGGGTTTAGAATGAGGGGATAGGATCCTGGCGTGTGCTGGTGCTACCAAAACCCCTCCCTTCCTCTCCCCCACCCACCCACGAACACCCCCGGCCCCGCCACCGAATTACTGGCACTGGTGGAGATTCTGGGAACTGCTGCCACATGTCCTGTGCTTCTCAACATTTGTAGCAGTGAGCTGGAAGCATGCGACAGCAGCCCAGCTGTTGTGCAGCCATAAAAGGACTTGCATTGCCAGAACATGAGGTCTAACACCACAAGGCCCTGGTAGGATTGAGGCCTTCATGTTCTCCCCTGCTGTAACAAAGCTACATACATACATGTAACTGAAATGATCCCATATATTCTCCCTGCTTCCTCTCCCCTTTCTATGTTGTTTACCTCTCTGGGCAGCGGCCTCTCTTTTCACTCTATGTATAGCTCTATATACATAGATGAGGCTATAATATCAATAGTTAATAGATGTTGCTTAGCTACAGAAAGCTCAGGGCCAATGATTTTCAAAAGAGGAATTAGAGAGAAGGTTTATTTCAGCATGGGAGTTTAAAATGGGAAATATAAATACAATTGTTGTTTTCAAAGTGTTATATGTATACTTAATTCGGCAATACTTACTCAGATGTAAGCTCCATTGAGTATAATATAACTTACTCAGATGTAAGCTCCATTGAGTATAATATAACTTACTCAGATGTAAGCTCCATTGAGTGCAATGGGACTTACTCCCAGGTAAGTGTGTGTAGCATTGCAGCCTGAACCAGGTAAAAAGCAAACATGCCTGCTTATGAATTTTGTGCATCAACTGAAAATACGCTAGGGAAGCCTGCAATAAGTTATAAATATAATGGACTACAATCCTGAGCTAAATGTTCACTTCAAATAAAACCATTATAAATCTTTTTAAGCAGCAGAACATACATGACTTCCTTTTCAAATTGCCCCAACCTAAGATATGTTTATTAATTCTCAATTTACTCAATTATATTTTTAACTATTGTCACCACCCCTAATGCCTGCTGAACTTAAAATGAAAATGAAGAAAAACACAGACCAAATAAAGAAGCCTTCTTCCTAAACCAAATTGGAAAAATATCTGTGACTGCTGGAGGGGAGCGGGGATGGGGGGAAATGGAGGAACACAAAACTGGCTCATCAAACAGTGGGTCCTTTGTGGGTGCAGCACATGTAACAAACAGAGCTGTTCAAAGCTCTAGTCTTGATGCCAAAAAGGAGGAAAAAATCTGTGTTTGTCATTTTCTGTTTACTTGCCACTAATACTTGTGCCAGAATTGCAAGAACAGGAAAGGGAACATGTCACTTAAAATACTGCAAATCAAAAATATTTTATTTACTACGGTTTTGCTTCATCTAGACATTTAGATTGTTCTTGTAACTATTATGGCTGAATACCTGATGAACTGTGAAATGTTGGACTTGTAAATGACATCAGCACTCATTTTCCTTCATGTCCCTGGTGCTACCGAAGTTCTTGGAATCAAAACTGTTAGGCCACAGTCCAGCTAAAGTTAGCTGCATTGAATTCCCATTTTAACTAATGGAACAAGTCAGTTGCAAGTAACATAAGTTCCATTGCTTTCAGCTGGACTGAAGCTGAAACCCTGCACATAGAAACACATTGCACTCTTTGCTTCTTCTCAGTGGAGGCTAGCCAGCTATACAAATGCACAAGCAAATAGAAGTCAGTTAAGAATGTTTGTTTTAAAAAAAAGCAGAAACTGTATGAGATAAACAAAAAATACTATCCCTTATTTAATATGAGTAGGAAACATATCTCATTTTATCTGCATGGAAGTGATTAAACAGAATTTGGAATGAGAAACTAGTTGAATTAGACACACGCTTTCTATAAAGCAGCAGCTTAGCGATGTGCCCCCCCCCGGTGACGTCACCGCTAGAAGTGATGCCACTGCCGCTAAACATGCCTTCAGAAGTGCAGGGCAGGAGGGTGGGCCAAAACAATCACCCTCTCCGCCACTGCTGCTGCCTGCTTCTTCCGCCAACGAAACGGCGCGATTGGCGCCCCCGCTGCTCGCTTTCTCACACACCCCGTGTGCTGCCCGGAGCCCCCCATGTGCCACCCGGGGGCCCACAGCACCCCCACCCCCCTCCAGCCACCGCTGCTGCTATAAAGAGAATTGTATATGCCTGACTGTGAGTGTAACTACACACTCAAATTAGCATTGCTGTCTTGCTAATATTTATTTGGAAGTGAGTCCCATGAATTGGTGTTATGTAGAGATTTACGAGTGACTTTTCTGCCATGTATTCAAGGTGACTTACAATATAAAATAGAAATAAATAACCAATAAATCATTGAGTCGAAGGGACTTAATTACTGGTGAGTATGTTTAGGATTGCAGCCTACATTTAATTAATGAAGTACTGCAACTTTCAGCACAATCCTAGGCATGTCTACTCAGAAGTAAGCCCCAGTGAATTCAATGGGGGCAGGGGCTTACTCTCAGGTAAATGTGCATAGGATTGTTGCAGCCTTTATCTTGTACCATTCTGATTAAACTGGTCCTAGGTTTTAAGACCAAAATTCGGGCTAAATAAATGGGATACATAGTTAGCAAGCAAATAAGTCAAACCAAAAGGACAACACTGACATTACTAAATATGATGCTCAAAAATGTCATCCCCCCCAAATAATCACTTTGTTTTTAAAATCTCTCATTCTTTGATACCAAACTACTTAAAATTATCTCTGTCCTTTTACAAAATTAGCTTTTCTACCTACCTTTTATATGCCACAAACACCCTCATTTCAAGAACTGCAAAGGGAATTTCTAAGCAGGTGAGTCCCCTTGAGTGCTAATTAACCTGTTTGTTTGCCAAGCTCAGTGTGGTTTTTGAGTCAGCTTGAAGGTTTTCAGGATAAATGATGATTTGTTTGGTCTTTGGAAGGAAATCAACATAAAGATGGTCCCTCCTACATGGAAAACTTGCAAGTTGTAATGTATACACAAGAAAGACCATTGTCAACATGAGCCATGGAAAAGTGTCTGGGATAGATGCATGCATGCTGTCATTTATCTGCAAGGACAGTGAAATCTCAGACTAGTTGACTGTATTTTTATGATGCAGAAATAAGGTTAGCTGATTAGAGTTTAAGAATCAGGTACCCTCGCTATCCTAGATTGCACACCAGCATTCCACATACCTTTCTCTTATCAAACATGCGCGCACACACGTGCACACACACACACAAGCTCTGTGGCCCCTTAAAGCTTAATTTATTCAGTGAGACATAAACTTCCATGGACTAGAGCAGTGTTTCTCAAACAGTGGTACTAGTACCACCAGTGGTACTTTGGCTGACTGCTGGTTGTATTCGGACCACTGGACCTCCACTCCGATGCAGCGCTTTTGGTGGCATGTTTTTGCTCCTGAGAGGCTCCTGCCTTTGGCCGAGCCTCTTGGGAATGCTGAGAAGGGCCCTCCCACCTGCCCAGAGTCTCCTACCTGAGTTTTCTGGCCTTCGAAAACCTGAAGGTTTTCCTGGAAGGAAAAGGAAACCTGGAAGGGCAGGGGATCTAGCTCAGTGGTAGAGCTGCCACCTTGTAATACCTGAAGAGATCTTAGGGTGCCAGCTCGAGATAACCGGAAGTATCTGAGAGCTGTTCGATACGCCTCTGATGATCTGCAGAAGCCCTCTGTGAGAGCGAGGAAAAGCTGCCAGTTACACTCTGAGTGGTAGTCACGAGTGCCATCAGCAGAGTGTGGGAAGCGAATGCCAGAGATAAGCCAGACTGTGAAGGAAATCATCTGGAATGAAGACATTCTATGAAAGATTAGAACTTTGTATTGTAAAAACTCCTTCAGGGGTTTAGAATTGCCTGCCTATGTGCACCACCTTGAACTAAAGTCAGAGGAGAAATCCAATAACCAAGAAAGGCGGTATATAAATACTGGTATCATCATCATCATCATCATCACCACCACCACCACCACCACCACCACTTTCCAGTTGTATGTAGCAGGAGAGTGGCGCCAGAGGTGGTACTTGGCCGGGAAGGGGTTGAGAACCCCTGGCTTAGAGCCCACTTCATGAGATGAATGAAGCATTAGCCTCAGTTTCTCTGTATGATCACATAGTTTGTAGATTTTCTGTTTGACTTTTTTAAGTGAAAAACAAAAACAAAAATGCTGTATAAGGCTGCAACCTCAGGGCCATGAAATTAAAGAAGTTGTGAATCTATGGGACATTTTTCAGTGTGTACCCCATGTTTTGACTTACCAGTCCCTATTAATTATCAGAGCCACTGATGATTAGTTTGTAAAACAGTACTGATAACCCTACTGTAAAGGACTGCCATCCCTCCTTGCCACCAGAACTCCTATGCTTGTAAGAGTGGCGATGGTGGGGAAATGCTTCACCTGGTTAATTTTTGAAGCTCATGTAGCTATGAAAGGTATGGAAGCTCTGAAAGAAAAAAAAAGATGGCAGCTCCAAGGGAGCTCTTCTGAAAGTGTGCTTGTGTCCAGTTGAGGCACAAAATGGCAGCTCTTAACAAGATCGCACTGATGAGTTAATGTACATGAGCCTTAAAAAGAGTTTTCATAAACTGTGGAAGATGAGAGCTGAGTGTACTGTAGTGGTGAGGACAGCCCCATTTCAAATCTTTCCTCTGCCAAGATGAACTCACGAGGTGCCCCTAGGCAAGCCACCTTTTCTCAGCTTTTCAGCTGTAACAGGGGAACAATAATACAGGGTTGTTGTAAGGGCAACGTAAAGACATGTGAAGTGCTTTGCACAGTCAAAAAGTGCTATAGAAATGTTAATTATTATGAGACCTCAAGCCAGTGTAAACAACAAAAACTGAACCTTGGTGAATTACTTTTAAAAATCTTTTTTAATGAAGAAATAATTCCATTCCAAAATATAGACACACAATTAAATAGTTTAATCACTTCAAAATATAACATGTCCCCATTAGGTTTGAACGCACACGCACACGCACACACACAAAACAATACTTAACAGCAATACAAAAAAACCCCATACAATAATAGTTCTGTTTACAATACCAATGAATATTGTGATTTTTTTTAGTGTGTGTCTGTCTGGACTGGTGTGAAATAACAGTAGTTAAAAACATCAGACAGTTAGTAGCCTCAAGATGTAACTCTTCATACATTTTTGGTTCACAAGTAAAAATGCCCTCTCTTCTCAGGACACAGCAGAGTGCTCATCGTTCAAAGCTCCTTGCACTGAATTGAACCAACGTTACTGAAGCAACCTGATGTTGCAATATTTACAAGATATATCTACAGCAATTCCAAGAAACTAATAAGGATGGGAGAAGATGATTAAAGTAAAGGCAGACATCTGTGTTAAATAATGATGCAACATTTTGTCTCATGCATATAAGAAAATACATATTATCACAACAAAGGCCACACACCTTTATAATGCAGTTTTTAGTTAACATTTCTACTTAGAGAATATATTCTCTGTCTTTTCTTTCAACATTCAAGAATCCCATTCATCGTCACATTCTGATTCCTGCTGCTTAACTACCTTCCTATTGACAATCCACAAGGAGTTTTTGGCTGCAGTGGTTGGCCATAAAGAATTCTAAAAGGCTAGTTCAACCATTTTTGTAACTTTAATGTTCACAATCCACAATCCAAACCAAGTTTAACAAACAGACAAGGACCAAGTGGGCTAAACCATAGGCCCTGTTGAGACAAAACTCTTCCCCCAATCACTTTGTACGTGTGTGTGTGTGTGTGTGTGTGTGTGTTGAGGCTGCACTTTCCCACTTCACCTAGTAGGTGTGCCTGTCCCACGAGGCATCCTGTTATGATAACAGGATTATGTGCCTATAACATGATTTGAACAGGGCGTGCCCATATAAAATCCAACGCACATAGGCCTGAATGGTGCAACTGACATCCCAAAGATATTAAGGGAATTTAGTGTGCAGTCTGGGCCTACATCCATGGGATTTCACTATGAAATATAACAAGAAGGGTCCTGCTGAATAGCAGACCAAAATTTCATCTATTCTAGAATTTGTTTCTCACAGTGGCCAACCAGATGCTTCTGGGGTGTTCAGAACTGGGATATGTAGGCAAACGATCTGCAAACTGCTATTCAGATACATACTGCCTCTGAAGCTGGAGGTAGCATAACCATCATGACTTATATAGCCATTGGTTGATTTTATGCATGAACATCTTATTTGGATGTTTTGCCTGCACTCTGATATCTGATGGCCTTAGATGTGGGATGTCTGCATTGGCAGGGAGGAAAGACACACTCCTCCCCTAGGACAGGTAGGAAAGAAATTGGGGGCATTGTCCTTATTGGGCTGAATTCAGTTTAGCAGCGAGTAATATGGTAAAACTAGGTTTTAGTTTTGGTTTTGAAGAGGCAAATAAAAAGTGCTTCATCGTGGAGTTCCAGAGAAGAAGAGGCCACCTAGAGCTCTGCTTGGGGATTCTGTGCTGAAACCAGGCTGAGAGAATGGTGCTTGGTGTGTGAAGACAACAACAGTGCTACACAGTGATAGTCCTTGCAATGGTTAGACTAGGGGTTCTCAACCTGTGGTATGGGTACCCCTAGGGGTACGCGGACCTCTTGCTGGGGGGTACGCCAAACCCTGCCCCTTATCTGCCCCATCAGCAACTAATTAAGTGTTAATTAACATGGATTTTAAATTGTAATTATTTTCGGAGCCCTTCTGTCTCTCTGATTTTGGTTTTGGGTTATTTTTGGACTTTGGAAAATGTACTTTGGTGGGATGGGGGAGGGAGGAGCTGATTTTTGGAAGTGTGACTTGGAGAAAAAAAGAGATCCTTGTGTGTGTCTCTCCCTCTCTCCCTCACACACAGAGTTAAATAAGACATTTTTCACATTTAAAATTGTTTTAGTACTTTATTTAATGATTAATTGCCTAATTAATTGATTGATTACTCCAATTAATTAGCAGTTAATTAGCAGGGGTACTTCAGAAAATTGGACCGTGATAGGGGGTACTTGGGCCTCCAAAGGTTGAGAACCCCTGGGTTAGACTAATGCATGGGTCTTAGATGCAATGGTGGTGTGTAAATAAAGGTTGGTGTTAAAGCAACTTGGCTCTTACTCTGACTGTAGTTGTGTGTCTGAATTTGGATCATTCAGACATAGCTGTGTTCTATCTAGTCCATTGTGCCTCACACTTCCAGGAATACCTGACTGAAGTCCTGAGCTGTCAGCAAGGTTTGCCAATATACTGTAGTTTTGTCTGCTGAGTGCTAGGCACTAGTAGAAGGTAATCAGTTCCTGAGAGAAGGGTGTAGGAGAGGTAAGCTGTCAGATGATGTGTGGAGTAACCACCTTGTCTGGTTGACATATTACAGGAGTAAAGATTAGTTATTGCAAAGGTGTGGTTGGAAGGTGTCTATGCAACATATTTCGTTTTTGGCAGTTGTCTGAATTGTGTGTATGACTGCTTGGAAATATTGCTAAAACATACATAAGTAGGCTTACCATATCGCCGACCGGGACGCTCCGTTTTGTCCTTAAGGGCAAAACGGAGCATCCCGGTTGGCGATATGGTAAGCCTATACATAAGGAGGAAGATGGCTGGTGGTAGCAATGGGTGGCATCCAGAGTAAAACTTCCACGCGCAGAAGCACCGTGGATGCAAGCTCCCTCTGAGACCAGAAGGCGCATTCCACTCATGCAAAAGGACCTTGTGCAAGTGGAATCCTTCTTCTGTTCTCAGAGGGAGCTTGTGCTTACCGAGTGCGCTTCTGTTCATGGAAGAGCCACTCTGGATGCCACCCACTGATTTTGTTCATATGTGGAAAAACAGCAGTAACCACTTAAGTCCAACTAAGTGTTCTGGGAGCAAATCAGTGCTTCGGCAGGACAAATTCCAGGGGAAAAATAGCGCTTGGGGAGAGAATGATCCTCTCCCTGTCTCCATACTCTGGTTCTAATTGGGACTGCTGCCCTGCCCTGCTATTTTAAAGGAAAAAAGAGGTGTTTCTGGTTGGAAGCACACCTCCGAAACATGCATTGATGGACTTGCGCAATTGGGCCCTAAAGCTTATCCCTCGTAGAATCAGGAGAAGGATTAAACTTCTCATTTGGACAAACTTTATGAAAAATCTTTGGGAGAAGCTTCACTGCAGTCAAATGTATTCATTAATAACAGGTCAGTTTCTACAATGTATCAAATTACTGGAAACTTATAAACTTGAATTTGTTCTAACTTGATGCCAGATATTAGCATCCTTGCACATAAGAACATAAGAAGAGCCTTGCTGGATCAGGCCAAGGGCCCATCTAGTCCAGCTTCCTGTATCACACAGTGGCCCCACCAGATGCCTCAGGGGGCACAGTGTATGAAATACCTTACTGGAACCATAGCAATTCCTAGATTACTTTCTGTTTTCTTCCTAGCTAAAAGATCCTTGGTGTAAAAGATATCATCAACTAATTCATTGTGTATAACAGGGGCGGCCAACCTTTCAACATGAATGCTCCTGGCCCTTTAATGGTTGTCTAGGTGAGGGCATTTCAGCATGTGCAGCTGCTTTAGCAGCACCATCAGCACTTGCAGCTGCCAAGATTCTATCTTCTACACAACTCTTAAGGATGCAGAGGCCCTAATGGTGGAAGGTTGGCCACCCCTGACATATAAGAATGGCTGAGAAACTCCTTACAATTTTCTTCTTCTTCTTCTTATAATCCTGATGGATTTAAAGGCCCACACTCTCTCTCCTCCCTGTCACAGATAGGATGTTAAAAATTCCTCAAACAGCCACCTTTATAATTTTAACTTTTTTTTTTTACAAGGACACAGTTTCCCCTGGTGCTTTTCATAGATAGCTAATTCCCCATTCAGCCCTGAAAGAACGTCTCACTACACATTTCCAAGAATGCATGCAGAACATCTGGTGGCTTGCTAAGGCAATGCACATTCAGAAATAAAAGGAAAACAGTTGCAAGCGCACTTTTAAAGCCTGTACATTTAAAGCTGAAGGCCTCAACAAACAGGATATGAAGGATGGAGAAATGTGAAAGAACACATGCTTATTAAAGCTCTAAAACAGCAATAAAACAATACCATGAAAGATTATACATCATGTGAATCGGTTTAGGGATCTTATGGCACCTGTGGTTTATAAACAGCTTTAGCAACGTGTATTTCAAAACATAGTTCACAGTTTTAAGAAGATCTGTGCTGATTTTAAAAACTAGATTCTATATCATTTGAATGTTGCCTTTTGTATATGGTATCTATTTGGAAAGAAAATATTTACACTAACTTCTATGGCTGATTTGTTAGATTACTTTGAAAGAAAACATTCCTAAGTTATGCAGTAGCCCTAAATCATAGAGATACTTCTTAGTGCATTTTGTACAAGTCTTTTATTTTTTATTTTTATTTTTTGCAGAAAGACTGTAAAACAAATTGCAGTCTAAAGCTGCAGTCCTGCATCCGGTTACACACACTGAAGTCCCACTGAAGTCTGATGGACTTAAAGTATCTGGAACTGGGTGCCGGATTGCAATTGCAGTCTAGTACTTCGTTTTGGGGCTATAAATATGTACACTCAGGAGTATGTTCATTCAGTGTTAAATGCATTATTGTAGCTTTTAAAATTTCCTCTGTGGAAAAACAATGTACAGTGTGTAGGAAAGTGTTCTAAAATCTCAAACTACTCAGAAATCAAACTTCTAATATAAACAGTATTAATATTGTAATTGTAAACTGAACAGGTTCAACAGTATGTGCAAAGGGCTTAAGTGTTTTGTTAGTACTGCTGTTAACTGTAACAACAGCGTTTTTTCAGCCTGTGTTCTTCACCAGTAATGAGCCATGTTACATAAGATGTAGCTGATATAAGTTAGCTTTAAATAAAAGTCTTTTTTTTTCAAAACAAACACCTACAAACTACAACTTGTAGAACAAAAGTACTGTGCTACAGTCTTCAGATCTAGTTGGTTATCTTATGTCAGAGGTGCTGCGCTTGTTGTTTCACTTCTTCCGTGAAGTTGGCAGCCAGGCTCTCTCCGTCATCAGCCTGAGTGCAACTCTCTTCTTCCTCCTCAGTTCTTTCGCTGTTTATTTGACTGCAGCTTTCCTGTCAAGAAGTATGTAAGAGAATTTTGATGACAGCCATAATATACAAGCATACAACGTAAGACGTGTGATGTGTATTAGACGCATGATGTGTATTAGTGAGAAAACACAAAAAGTATATAACCCCCACACTGTTTCCCTTATCCAGAGCCTTCCTGCCGGCGCAGCAGAAAAAACAATAGCTGCAGGAGCAGGTAGGCTCTGTGGTAAGCAGTGCAGGGGCACGTGAATTGGGCCTGGGAGGGGAGTGGGATCAGCAGCGCCAGCTTGCACCATATCCTATCCCCCTTCCCGGGCCTGATCCGCTGACATGGATCTACTTGGACGTGTGCCAGCAATATTGCTGGTGTGGGTCCAAGAAGACCCGTTGCGTGGGTTGGAGCTTTTCCCGGGACAAGGGGACAAATGTCCCCTTAGCTTGAAGAGACTTCCCGCCTGCTAAATCCCCCCGTGTAGTGCAACATAGCCTGTGCTGGGGGGAACTTAAGTAGGATTGGGCTGCCCCTCAATTCCCATTGATTTCAATGCTACTTAAGTGTGACTCTTTCTAAATTGGCTTGTTTAATTGAATTTTAGTCTTTCAAACCTAATTTTAAGCTACTAGGAACTGAGAAACAGTTGTACCTTGGTTGCAAATTATAAATCACAATGTGAGACATAGCAACACTTTTGGAATAACCTTACGTTGGCATCAAAGGATACAGTGGTGCAGTTTATGTTTTAAGTTCAGAATAACAGAATTTAGCTTGACGTGTGAGAAGTTCCTCTACAATACAGAACAAAGTATTAATATTTAAAAAGGGATGTTATTTTTAGAATCAGACATTCTACCACAAGCAATTGCCATCTGCATCTCTGTGCTAGTTACTTTTAAGACATCGCCTTATAACTTTCAACATCTGAGCTGTCTAAAACAAAACAGAAATTAAAAAAAAAATTGGCTGGGTAATTGTTTTCAAAATATTGTTTTGAAAAGTGTAGCAAGCTGCAGCTGGATGCTACTTCAACATTACTCCTTTTAGCAGAGCATAATATGGGACAGTTAGATTGTAGATGGCACATTGCTAATCTGAACTCAGCTAAAAAGCCTATATAAACACATAATTTTGGACAGGGTTCTATATCATTTCTATTAGGGTTATTGAAGACAAATACCAAACACTACATACACATGGGTGTCTGGGGCTGGGCTTACCTGACCCAGGGAGCATACCTGTTCAACACCCTGGCCCTTGAGATGTGGGGTGTCACAGGGCTCAATCTTGTTTCCCCATGCTATTTAATATCTACATGAGACCATTGAGAGAGGTCACCCAGGAATTTGGAGTGGGGTGCCATCAGTATGCTGATGACACCCAACTCTATCTCTCCTTTCCACCAGATACCAAGATAGCTGTTGAGGCCTTGAGATGGCTGTTGAGGCCCTGGAGCATTGCCTGGAAGAGGTTGAGAACTGGATGCGGGTGAACAAACTGAGATTAAATCTGGACAAGAAAGAGGTTTCCCTGGTTCCATGAAATCCATGATGCGGGTACTGGATCATCATCCTGCTCTGAACAGGGTTGCACTCCCTCTGAAGGAGCAATCTTGCAGCTTAGGGGTTCTCATGGATTTGCAGCTGCTCCTGGAATGTCAGGTGGCAGCTGTGGTCGGGGCAGGGCGGGGCAGGGGCTCTGTCCAGCTTCAGCTGCAGCCATACTTGGATCGTTTGGACCTGGCCATGCTGATCCATGCCATGGTGACACTGAGATTAGAGTAGACTACTGTGATGCGCTCTATATGGGGCTGCCCTAAAGATGGTTCGGAAACTGTATTTAGTGCAGAATGCAGCAACTCATGTGATCACTGGAGGTTCAACACTGTTGGACCACTGCTCTGGTGGCTGCACTGGCTGTCAGTTTGTTTGCAGGCCCAATTCAAGGTGCTGGTCTTGACCTTTAAAGCCCTATATGGCTTGGGGCCAGCGTATTTGAGAAAACTAGTGAAAAATATTCCCTGGGTGGTCAGACACTGTAGCTGTTCAGCCCCCCCCCCAGAGTACAAGCACAACGAAGAAGCAAATATTGTTTCAATATGCATTTTTGGGCTTTTAGACCATGATCTGTATGAACTTGCTCTTCCTGACGTTTCGCTCTGAACTGTGCAGATCATTCTCAAAGGAAAGACTGGCCCACAACCAGTCTATAGTACCAAGGAAGGTGCCAACTGTCATCACATGCTGTCAACTGACTGTTAGTAACCCCTCAAGTAGGCTCTTGCTGTTCCAAGAATTCTCCCTTAAAGGAGACACAAGAATGATTGTGTTTCAATGACTCCAAGTTGTTAAAGCCCATTATTTTCTCATTTTTAAGTGCTGGAATCCATGCGGAGCTTAAACGTAAGGTTTCTTCTTTGCGATTTAGTGTTCCAGAGTGTTTCTGAATCTCAATCACTTCACGGAAAACCCGCACTTGTAGATGTTCCTCTTTGGAGAGTGGCTGCGTATGATCAAACAAAATGCTGTGGTCTGTAGCTAGATGATGTTCAGCAAGAGCTGATTTTTCCCCTTGGCCAAGTCGACAATACCTCTCATGCTCCTTGAGCCTCATGATCTCCCAGTCATACCTATATATAATTTGCTGCATTCACAAGGTATTCTGTAAACTTCTGCCATATCCAAACGATACCGGGGGTCTTTAGCAAAATGCAAGCACTGTTTAATTTTTCTAGTGGGGGTGTAAATTGGATGAAGGTTAGCATGTCCCAGTATTCTCCCAATGCGGTCGGTGACTCCTTTAATATAATAATAATAATAATAATAATAATAATAATAATAATAAATATACAGTATTTATATACCGCCTTTCTTGGTCATTGGATTTCTCCTCCGACTTTAATCCAAGGTGGTGTACATGGGCAGGCTGTCCTAACCCCCCTTGGGTTTTTTTACAATATATAAATGTCCAATCTTTCATGAACGGCTAAATTCCAGTTGGTATCCTTTTGCAGCCTGGCTTTTTTCTGCTGGCTGGCGCCTCCCACACTCGACCAACGCAGCTGGGATCCTCCCGGAGGCTTTTACAGCTTTTTGTCGGCGACGTGTCTCAAACTTGTCAAGTTCACTGGTCTTCGGGCTTACAAGATGGCAGCTCTCCCGACTGAGCCAGACTCTTCTGCTCTTAATATAAGGAAGAAATACCTTAATTCGTTGATCCATCTGTTCCTCCATGCGGGGAGCATCATATTTTCTAGGATGCCGTGCCCTCTCAATAACCCACTGTGGGTATCCATTTTGATGCAAAGCTCTTGACATATGCTCCCTTTCTTTCCTTTATGCTCTGCACAGTTCAGAGCAAAATGTCAGGAAGAGCAAGATCATGCAGACTGTGGTCTAAAAGTCCGAAAATGCATATTGAATTTCAGCAGTCTGACCACGAAAATCTTGGTAATTATATCAAATATTGTTTCCACAATTTTATTTTGGAGAGAGATTGTGGCCCAGCTTGATTAGTGCAGAATGGATATGCAATTATGATGATCAGTGCATATGTTATTTGCATTCCAACCCCATTAATATACGTAGTTATTAACAAACAAGAAGTCATAAGTGCTTTGAAATGTGATGTATGCAGAAATAAAAAGCAACTTAATCATAGAGATCACAAAACACTACCCTTGTGCAGGCAATTCACTAGTTAATGCATACAGCAAATGGCAGTCACATGCACATTTTAGAAAGTACTTAAAATTACAAGGTGCTAAAGTTTAGCTCAAATCATTATAGTTGACTAGACGTCAGCAACTGGCAGTGTGCAGGTTCAATCTGACCTTTAAAGAGTATCATCTGTTCCCTGACTGACAACCGCCTCTCTCCCTGCCTTCCCTCTGTACTTCTTGAAATATCTCAGAGAAACATGAGCACAAGTGGTATGAACACAGGATGGAGAAACTCAAGCACATGATGAGCCTCCTCACCTCTCAGTACTCTGTCACTTGCTTTCTCTGGCAACAAAGGCGGGAGGAGAGGCAGGCAGGCAGGCAGGCAGACTGGCCAACTTAAATGTGCCAGTAACGTGGATGTCTGGATTTGCCAAGCACTTGACAGCTTGGGTTTGGTCATTCTCTCCCCACCCCCTCTTTCACATACACACATACACAAAGTAGCCTGCTAGTAAGACTAGTTGCTGACTAGAGTCCTAGGCTATCATAATACTTACTTGGGAGGAGAGTGATACAAGGATAGTGTATTTATCCTTGCAAGCTGACCTGTGAATAAAAAAAGAAAGTGGAAGCTGAACATATGAGCAGCCAAACCAGTGCTGCATTCTGTAAGCAGTGAAAGAGCGTTGGCATGCAATAATAACAGAGGAAACAAGGTGATTTGCATGCAAGCAGAAACAGTAAGACGGCCACTGCTGCTGTTGCTATCAGAAATGGGAGGTTAAGCATTAGGTTTGTTCTTCTGAATGCAAATGGTATTTACTACATGCTCCAGAGCAAGTGAGAAGGGAAGACACTTGGATACTTCTGGCTCTAAGACCTTCAAGGATCTCATTTTGAAGTATAAAAGGAACACAATTTCTTTGACAGGCAAGTTTTGTTCAAAATCTAGCTAGTCAAATGTTCATTTATAATTTCTTTTCCACACACATACCTGGAACAAAATTATCAATTATACATAATAGAAGCTTCTTAACCATAAAAAACCTACTTTGATAAAGGAATAAACTCTGTCTTTCATGTATACAGAAATAAAAAAGTGCATTTTCATATTGTTAAAACCCAAGGAAAAGTGCTCTAAATTAATAGTAATTCTTGCATGTTGCATAATATCAGTTTCTGCCTACTAATGGGGGCCACATATACTACAGGTGATTATTTGGAAGTAAGTCCCACTATGGTCAGCATTGTGGTGCAATCCTAAGCTTGAGTAACACCGACTGGATGAGGACAGAATTGCTACTACACTTCTTATGCTAGAATTTGGGTTGTTTCCTTCCTAATCCTTGCAATATGGCATGAGTTGTACTAAAAGAGATGCTGTGGGCTCTTCCTGACAGTACGCTTGTGAAATGGGTTGTCAGGTCATCATGGCATTTGTGCCATCACATGTTCATCAGTAACTTCCATGCATGGCAAACGTAGGTCTGTTTTCAGGTGTGACA
Source organism: Plestiodon gilberti rubricaudatus (assembly GCA_026170595.1). Classification (NCBI taxonomy): domain Eukaryota; kingdom Metazoa; phylum Chordata; class Lepidosauria; order Squamata; family Scincidae; genus Plestiodon; species Plestiodon gilberti. The sequence continues at coordinate 45,956,663 of JANXHW010000004.1, forward strand.
TTGTGTTTGGTAGATGGCAGCAGGGTTGCTGGAACTCTGGGAATGGCCGTTGTTGCTTCTAGTTATGCTGGTGTAAATTTGGTATAGTGGCATACCACCATAGTTGGATCCCATTTTATAGCTCAATCGTACTCAAATCTCTCCCTGCTGATGCATCTGCACCAACAGAGGGGGTTGCGCGCACTGTATCTGTGGGAGGGGGGCGATTGGAAAGGTCTCCTCGGGGTAAGTGAACATTTGCTCACTTACCCTGGGGAAAGCCTCCACTGCCGCCATCATGGCGGCGCCATGGGACTCCTTGAATTGATGCCTGCTGTTTAGCAGGTGTAAATCCGAGGTGTGTAACGGCGGCAGTAAGGGTGACAGATGGAGTTAGGATATTGGTGCACGTGATTGCCACCGATACCTCCCCTAGTCTGCCTCCTTCCCTGTCCCGTTTCACCCCCTCCACTCCCCCGTTCCACCCTGCTGTTGTAAGTTTGGCAGCAGGCCGCTGGAGGCCCTTTTACAACAGCGGCGCTGTGTTCTGGTGTAGTAAAGCCCTTTGCGTGCCGGCCCAATCCATGATAGGACTGGGTCATTAGTTGGATTGGCCTGCTCACATTATAAACATGCCCATGCTTGTCCTTCTTCTTTCTGCATAATAGGAAATTCAATTGTCTCAAGTTCAACTTCTGTATATTGACAAACAACTCCGAAGCTAACAGTCTCTTATTCCAGAAAGACCACAACATACGAGTTGCTAACCTATTAGAACAAATGAATATAATCCCTTGATTTCTCACTACTTGGTTACTCAAAATTGGATGAATATTAGCTAATGTATGAACTTGCTCCATTGAAAAATAGTGTGTTTGAGCTGACACTGGATAATATCAAAGTGAGTCTGCTTGCTGGGAGGCAGAGTTTGCAAGTGGGTGGTGCCTGGGTCACCAAGGCGATGAAGAAGACACCACCCCATGCCTTGGCTGCATAGGAAATATCTGGGGAGAGCTGCCTGGTATCACAAGAGGCCAGGGGCACCTTGCAAGCATATCCAGTCTGCCCCGTATTATTTGAGGGCTATAGGCAAGGGGGCCAAGGAGAAAGTGGTTGACTATGGTCATACACCAAAGGTGGGGGGGGGGGCAAGGGAGCAAGTTGTATGGGAGGCAAAATAAAAATAAAAATCATTGAGCACAATCCCCCTTCCCTCCTCTGTCTGAGGCATTAACCATCCCCTTCACTCAATAGCCACACAGCTCATTTCACACATGCAAATCAGCATTTTCTACAACCGAGAAGTGACAAATATGCATATGTGTGAACCAAACCATACTTGGATTATGATTCAGTACAAACAGCAAACAGCGCTTGTTGTTGATGAAGAATGTCATTAGCATTTGTGATGCTCCAACTAGCTGCTTGTCATCGTAATCCTGTGTAACTTTGCACCAATGTAACAGTAGATGCACCGGTGTAACAGCATATGCACCTACCTACTGCACCTAACAGTAATCTACTGTTACACCGGTGCAAAGTTACACAGGATTGCGTTGTGTGAAAACTAACATCACCCTTACACAGACAATATTGAGTGAATTTCAGTATTTATTTGTAATCCTGACGCCTGCTATATAGAGAAGGTACTTCAGCTCTAACAGGGAGAAAATCTAGCACCGTGCAGTTTGTTGGCTCCAGTTTAACCTAGATAATTTTGTTGAGACATTATTTTATTACCTGATAAGCTTCATCCTGTAGCTTTTGTTTCAAATACTCCTCCATCTTGAGCTCATTCTCTAGCTGGCGGACAGAATCATTTTCATAGTTCTCATCATCTGCTCTAACGTAAGGGTCTCCATCTTCTGTAACCCTAAATACAATTATTAATAAATAGCTTCCTAAAATTAAAAAAGGCTAGAATTTCTAGGGATGCTTATGCTATCCCCATGAATGTTAAGAAGTACGGTCAGTTTTGTGTTTTTCCACTTTCTTTCAAAGCTAAAGATTTATTGCTTTGAACTTTTGAACCTCATATTTCATCTTTCGAATTGCTGTCATCTATAACACGGAGAAGAGATTCCCATTTGCAGTGCATTCTGGGACCATTACCTTATGCCAGAGCCTAACTACATGTTTTGCAAAATCAATGGGGAGAATTCTTCCTGGACTGTACCACATCAGACTGAAAGTGGGGGACTTGCTCATAAAATCTTCAAAACCAAAGTTGTTTGTCTCCTCCAGAATTTGCTACAAACAGCAAATATCCCTCCCTCCCTCCACCATTGCATGTCCTGCACTGGGCCACCACCAAAGCTTCTCAGTGAAAGTGAGTGGCAGCAGCTCCTCCTCCCTACTGGCCAATGGGAATATCTCCTAGAGACTACAAAATGATGCAAGATACTCTGAGGGATGCTCCTATTTGCAGGTGAAGGTATCGGGCATAGTAGCGACATGAATTTCTCAGCAACTTGTGCTACCGGTACTGGGGCATTCAGGGGGTCAGCCCAGTTGGGTGAGCCCTCTGATAGGCATGAGCCTTTGGCTGGTACCTGACCTGGCTGAACCCTGACACTGTTCTGCATTCCCACCACCTTTGCTTAGCTTCAAGTATAATAATATGTAACCCCCCTTCCCCAAAAGAGACAGAGACAGAGAGTACCCACATATCACTGCGGATGGTTCCAGTGGCAGCTGCACTGTGAAGGTATCCTGGCTTCCGGGCATGAATCTGTGCAAGGAAAGCTTTTTCAGATGTTGGCGATGGAACGAGGTCATCAAAATGAGTCCGACCAAACTCAGAATCCACATTACTCTCTGTCTCACTTCCAACTTCTGCGAGAAGAAAATTGTTGTTGGTACTGAAGTCACATGAGCTTTAGTTTCTCTACTATTTTAATTTCTAGCATAGACTGAGTTTACACTATCAAACTGCCATAAATACACCAGTTTGTGCACAGTTTTGACCGGTTAACTGTTTCACTCCTGTACTGTTCACACTTGCCATTTAGTAGGGTTCTAGCAGACAGACAATTCCTTGAGTGCTAGATATGATGATGCAGTGCATCTGACATCCCTGAGATGCACAGTGTCTACGCCAATCTCCAAGTTAATACCTAGTGCCCTAAATAGGCCATGGGATCAACAGGGATAGCACCGTGCCGCAGTACAAACCGAAGACTGACCCTTTACATCTTTTTGCAAACCACTGCACAACTGTGGACATCTTCTATTAAGAACTGCTTTCTGCACTACTCATTTTTCTATAAATAATGCAGCCTTACTTCATTATATCATACTTGGCATTTTTATAGCATTTTTTTAAATGTGCAAAACGCTTCATATAATGTAATCTTTATAAAAGCGCTATAAGGTTAAGTTACTGTCCAATCCTATCCTGCCACTATTTGTACCGATACAGCTGTGCTGATCAATGGGTGGTGGTGGTGGTTTGCGATCGGATAACCAGCAGGAGGTAAGTGCAAATATTTTTTTACTTACCCCTGGTAGGCTGCCCAACTGCCTATGGGTCTCCTCGGACCTATGCCAGCCATTTTGCTGGTGTAAGTCCAAGGACAGAAAAGGGGTGGGGCAGTCTGGGAAAGAGGCAATAGGATCCTGGTGCTAAGATCTAGCCCCTCCCTCCTCCTCTCCACCCCCTGCCGTCCCTGCCCCAAACTCCCCCTGCCCTCACCCTCCCTGCCCACGATACCTCAGCCACCAACTTATCAGCACTGGCAGAGACTTCAGGAGCTGATGTTGTGTGTGCTGCACTGCTGCCTGATTGGGAGCAATGGCCTGGAAGTGCGCGACGGCAGCCTGGCTTTTGTACTACTAGCTGCTGGAATGCTAGTTCCAGCAGCACAAGGCCTCAATAGGATGGGGGGGGGGGGCTTAGTATGACTATATTGCATCTGCTAAGCAAGAGTGGTTTGCCTATGGCCACCAAGTAAGTTCATGGCAGAGGTGAGATTCAAACCAGGGAAGTCCTGATTCCTAGCTCAGTTGCTCAACTATTATTGCTACACCAGCTCCCTCATGCACAAAAGCATATGTGCTCTTCATGCATAGAAGGTTGTGGACAATCAGTCACCACTGATCATTTGTTAAGTGAGGGGAGAAGAGAATTCTCTGAGCACAGCAGCAGGTACAGGGTCCCTGCTGGACTCCAAATACTGTGGATTGGGATGTACCACATTATTTTTTAAAAGTGCAACATGTTAAATGACTACAGCAGAATTGTGCTTTTAAATTATCCAACCTGAGTTTAGTTCCTTCACCAGAGAAGACATAGTGTTGGTGATCGAGTCAGCTGCCACCAGCAAGTCATTTCTTAAATTTCTTCTTGTACCTGAGACAGAAGAGAAGCAAAGTACTAAATATTGTTTGACAAAAAATATTGTATGACATATGACTAGAACTCTTTTAACTCCATACCGTATTATTAATCTTCAGCCTAACGGGCAGCCCGACCCTGCATAAGGATCCACGGCCGGCCCCTAGGTGGGGTAAGGGCTGCCGAGGCCGAGAACGGGTGTGGCGTGGGATATCGGCGGAGCTCACTGCCGATATCCCCGCCCCCTACTGGCCTGCCCAATGACCGCCCTCCCCCTGCCCCTGCACCGACCGGTGCATCTTTTACCTGCACCGGAGGCTTCAGGGTCAGGTGGGAGACAGAGTAAGGGCTGCCGGCCTGCGTGCCGGTGATCCTTACTCTCCGGGTGACAAAAACGCACTTTATGGTGCATTTATGACACCCGACAGATTTCTACGCAGGATTGCGCCGTTCATGCAGAGGTTGGAATTCAAAGAACTACACAACTAGTTATGCACTGTGCTTGTGTTCTTTAGAGACCAGCCTCACGTTGCCTGCAATATGGGAAACGCTTTTGAAACAGAGAAGACTTTCGAAAGCAGTATCTGGTATGACATAGTAGATAGATGATCAGAGAAAAAACTCAAACTTCTTACTGGACATCCCCAAGCCCCATGGCATCTTTAAAGTACTTATTTGGCTCCCAGCCAATACATACAGTAAAGATTCACTTTTGACCTAATCCTATCCATTGAGTATGACAGTGGAAGTCGCCTTCTGCTGTCGTTTAATGGAGCAGTACCATTGGAAATGGCGTGCTGCTGGGAGACATGAAGCTGCCGACATAAAGGGTTGGTGGCAACAGAGTCCAGCTCATGCCAACCCAGGTAAGTGGGTGGTGAGGGCAGGCTGTGGGCAGTTGGAGGGGGAGGGGTTGGAGGGGTGGATCTCTGCAGCAAAAGTGCTGGCATGCGTCTGAGGAGACCCATAAGGCACCAGAAGGCCTACCCAGATGTCAGTAAAAAAATTTTTTTTTACAGATCTCTGGTTGGTGGTCTGATTGCCCCCGCAGCATAGCATGCAGCACGTGCTCCATTGGTACGGCTGTATGCTATAGGATTGGGCTGTATAAAATATTTCTCTATAGCTTTTTCCACTGAGTTGTGCTAATTCACATGTAATATTCACTGAGATGATTCAGGGGAACTATTCTTCTTTCTTACTTTTTATCCTGCCCTTTCTCTAAGGAACTCAGGGCAACATACATGGGTTCTTCCTCCCCACCCCCATTTTTCCTCACAGTCCTATGAGGTAAATTAGTCTGACAGATGACGACTGGTCCAAAAATCAGCTACTGAGATTCATGGCTGAGGGGGGATTTGAACTTGGCTCTCCCTGTTCCTTCTCCATGCTCTAACCATTATTTCATATTGGCTGTCACACTGGAACTAGAGTTCCTAAATAAAGAAGCACTTGGAAGCAGACAGTGAGGATTCAGGGCAACCCAATAATTGGCAGGAAAAATAATTACCACACAACGCAGCACATAATAGCATATTATGAAGTATAACAGTTGCTATGGGTAGGGAATACAAAGCATTTCTCTGTATACTTGATTAACAAGGGCTATAGTGACTGTTACAGATTATTTAGAAAGCCCAGCTTGTTAGTGTAAACTACCTTGAATTCTCATGTTTTTCATTACAAAGCAATTAGGTTCAATCCTAACTTCTCACAACAGTTTTATCATCCCATCTGAAGTCCACTCATTGATATTGCTTGCCTGAAACATAAGCTTTTAATTATTTTCTTAAAATTATAAACCCCGCTTCACAGGTGCCATGATAGTTGTGTGTGGGGAAGACGCTATAAAATGGCAGGGCACAATGTTTCCCCCCATGATTGGGCAGGGAATTTATTGACTAAACATGAACACGGTCTCTTTGTACCAGAGGATGGTTTGTACAACTGACCTTGTGCAAAAGCTTCCTGCACATCACCTCCCACACCGGTCAGAGAGTCCTGAGGTGTGTGGGCTGGAGTGGAGCAGGCAGATGCAGATCTAATGGGCATAGGAATAGGTCTGCTAATAGTGTGGCTGGGAGACGAGCGAGGGGAGCCTGCCCCTTGGGTCTGGAAGGAAACATTTGTGTGGTTAGAGGAGAAAGCACTCCAAGGCTGTCAGCTCATTACATTTCACCTGGACAAACAGACAGAAAATACCATGGCATGCCATGTAGTAGGATCACCCTGATGGAAAGCTAATGCAAACCAGTCTGCTTGTTAGTTAATAGGGCCAGAAACACACACTAGTAAAAGAGAGGAGATCAATAACACAGATGGGGAGATGGGTGAAATAGCAAAAAAGACCCAGTTCATAAGCACAGGGACTCAACTACTAAAAATCTATAGAAACCATGTTTTTTTCTCTAGGAAAGAAAAGTAGTAACATTAGCAATGTACACAGAAAGACACTAAATATTCCTTCATGTGAGAAGGACAAAAGATATACGGTAATATTAAGAAGTCTAGAAAAGGAGAAAAGCCTCCTCTTGTGTAATGTATTTAACTACATATGACCATAAAATGAAAGAGACGGCGAGAAAAAAATGGACTGAAGGTAAAAGCAGAGATTTGTTGCTGGTTTGAGACAACCACCCCCGGGGGTCTATGCACAATGCTGCACTCATGCAAAATCTCAGATTTCCCAAAACTGTCCAGACTTCTGTGTTCCATTGGGTGCCTGCCTATGTAAAAACTAATTTAAGCCTTTTTAAACAAACTGTTCTCATGGCAGGGTACTTCTGCATTCAGGACTTAAGATACTGGCCATAGCTGCCACTTGTTTAAATGAAATGCTGCATAAATCATATTACCAATTTAGGTGCTGGCTGAAAGCTCTGATCCAAAATGTTGTGCTATAAGCACCATACTTCCAGAAGCAGCCCCAACAAGACACAACAAGCCAATCCCGAAATTTGAGGAAATGTCAGAAGCCTAAACCACGTGTTGCCTTGAATGTGTGCCACTACTCTACGGTTCCTCTTCATGATTCCTGGTAATGTTTCATGAAAGCAGATGCATGACATAATATCCTTGTGCTCAATGTTTCTCTGTTCCTTCTCCACTTTGTTGGCTGGTGCTTATGGGGAAGAATGGGGAAATGCTGTGTGTTGGTGTCAAGTGATGTGTTTGCTTTTACTAAAAATTACTGGGAGATACAAGGAGGAGGTGTGTATTTATTGTCTACCGCGTGTTTATTGTCTACCATTTGTTTAAATTAACGTGTAGCTTAGCCTTAAAATGCGACACATAGAGCTATTGTTAGGGGAAGAAAGGAAAAAAATAATCAGGAGGCTTTCTAAAATCATGTAGAGTAGTTGGAAAATAGAAGGAAGCAGGAGATGCCCAAGAATAAAACAAAGATGATATACTGTACTTTTGTCATATACATTCTCTGCCATGTGTTTGACAGCTTCCTGATATTGCAGTCTCAAACAGGCAGTAGAAACAGGGAAGACTATTAAACCACCGAATGCTGCCATACATAGTTGATGGGATGCATCTGACTTGTTGGGTTACAAGTTATGGAGGTCTGCTTTTTGTTCAATCGTTAAGTCGTGTCTGACCCTTCGTGATCCCATGAACCATATCCCGCCAGGCCTTCCTGTCCTCCACTATCTTCCTGAGTTCGCTCATGTTCATGTTCGTTGCATCGGTGATGCTGTCTAACCATCTCATCCTTTGCCTTCCCCTTTTGCCTTCAATCTTTCCCAGCATCAGAGTCTTCTCCAGAGAGTCCTCTCTTCACTTTAGGTGGCCAAAATATTTGAGCTTTAGCCTCAGTACCTGTCCTTCCAGGGAACAGTCAGGGTTCATTTCATTTAGGATTGACTGATTTGATCTCCTAGCAGTCCAAGGGACTCTCAGGAGTCTTCTCCAGCACCACAGTTCGAAAGCATCTATTCTTTGGCGCTCAGCCTTCCTTATGATCCAACTCTCGCAATCATACATTGCTACTGGGAACACCATCGCCCTGACTATACAAACTTTTGTTGGCATGGTGATATCTCTGCTTTTTATTATGCTGTCTAAGTTTGCCATAGCTTTCCTTCCAAGGAGTAAGCGTCTTTTAATTTCATGGCTGCTGTCTCCGTCTGCAGTGATCTTGGAACCCAAAAAAGTAAAATCTGTTACTGCTTCCATTTCTGCCCCTTTTATTTGCCAGGAATTGATGGGACCAGATGCCATGATCTTAGTTTTATTTGATCTTAGTTTTATGTTGAGTTTCAAGCCAACTTTTGCACTCTCCTCTTTCACTCTCATCAAGAGGCTCTTTAGTTCTTCTTCACTTTCTGCCATTAGGGTGGTATCGTCTGCATATCTGAGGTTGTTGATATTTCTCCCGGCAATCTTGATTCCGGCTTGCGATTCATTCAGCCCTGCATTTCTCATAGTGTACTCTGCATATAAGTTAAATAAGCAGGCTGACAATATACAGCCTTGCCGTACTCCCTTCACAATTTTGAACCAATCGGTTGTTCTATGGCCGGTTCGAACTGTTGCTTCTTGACCCACATACAGGCTTCTCAGGAGACAGGTAAGGTGGTCTGGTACCCCCATCGCTTTAAGAATTTGCCACAGTTTGTTGTGATCCACACAATCAAAGGCTTTTGCGTAGTCAATGAAGCAGAAGTAGGTGTTTTTTTGGAACTCTCGTGCTCATTGGCCAGCCGGGGTGGGGATGTCGGCGCTGAGAATCTTCTTGAGATGCAAGGGAACCTAACAGAGCTTGAGCCCCTTGCATTCAACAGTCTCCAATCCAGCGAGGGGGTGTTTTCTTACCTCCCTCTTGCTGGAATTCCTCAGATCTAGTTAGGGGGAAAGCAATAAAAATAGCCCCCTTGCCAATCTGAAAGGGGCTGGGGCTAAGCACAGTGCCTTGTGCACACTGCATCAGAGTCCTGCACATGCAAGGCTGTGCTGGGCACCTTGCATGTGCAGGACTCTGATGCAGTGAAGGCTGTGTCTTATGTTATCTAACTTTTGCTGGACTGGAAGGCTTCCGTGCTCCCAGGCTGGAAGCCATGCAAACCACTGAGGGTAAGGTAATTGCTCCTCTTTTAGAATCTGAGACCTTGGTGGTGGTGGTGGTGCATGTAGCAATGTTAGTTCACATGTCCCAAGGTCTCTGAAGGCAGGGAAGGAGAGCCAAACATACGTTCCCCTTCCTTGAGATCCCTTTATTTCTGGCATGGATCTGAAACCCACTAGAAAGCAGCAAGTCCTAAACCTGCTCCAGAAATATTCCCACCCCTGCCAGAAGCAGTTATTCCAGCATGGATTCTACTGGGGCAGATTCCCCACCCCCATCTGTAGTTGGCAACAGCACTGCTTACAGTTAAACACAAGTAGAACTGGCTCACACCATTTTTTGGGGAGAAGCAAGGGAGTGCTTGAGGTCCCTAACTGCAGAATAATCCATTAGGCCTTTCCAGATCTGAACCAAAGTGTGTTGGTTTAGTAGGGTAGTTTCATGAAGCTCATGCTGCTGTTATGTTCTGAAAGAGAAAATTTCTTTTCTTTGCATCTGCTATATTGTAGACACATTTCATGAGAATTACAGCTGTACCTTCTTGCTGATTGTATGGATATGTAATGTGATAACTGAGATTTATAATTCAAAGAACTATCTCTCATAGCAAAATCTAGCCATAGTTAGTCTTGGGTATGTAGCTCCCTCTGCTGGAGCCTCAGGGTAACTCACTAAAAAGAATTATCTGGCTAGTAATCTGTATGATGCTAGCAATCCAAAAGAGAATTTCTGTGTTTCTGAAAGGAAGCTCTGAAAGGAATTCAGTAATGAGAAAAAAAAATCATAAGGGCAGACAAAGAACGTTGAGATATCAGTTGGAAAAAAAACTAAAGCAGAACCTGTGGTGGGAGAGGGAGACGGGATTGGCCTGTTTGAGTCAATTGGCCATTAGGATATGGGAGATGCAACATTTTGCAGCAGATCCATCCTGTAAGAAATATTTTGCATGCTTTCAAACAAAGAGCCCAATCTTATGCATATCTGCTCAAAAGTAAGTCCCATTATAGTCAATAGGGTTTACTCCCAGGTAAGTGTGGATAGGATTATAGCCTTATGGCCGTAAAAACACGCTCTGGCAGTGTGCTGGGTAGTGTGCTGCTGGAGCGCCAATGGAAAGGCCAGAGTCTTCCCGCATGCATCGACAGAGCGCCAGCTGCCCTCCAAAGGAACGTAAGGTGGCAAGGGAGGTGAGGAGGGCAGAACAGGGTGGGAAGGCTGCAGGAGGGGTGATCTGGCGGCGATGGCGTGCACCAGATCCTATTCCCTCCGGCAGCAGCCTCCCTGCCCCGTTTCCCTATCCCGACTTGCACCAGCAATTCTGCTGGCGCAGGTCCAAGGAGACCCACGGTGGGGCGGGAGACTTACGGAGGGGAAAGGGGATTTTTGGCATGGCTGCACCCAGTGTGTGTGTGTGTGGGGGGGGGGGGGAAGGATAGGATTGGGCTGTTCCTCTGCTAAGTTCTTTCCCCATTTGTACCATTTATCACCAAAACCAGAATAAACATACTGAAATAATTTATATTACAATATTACACTTTTATTTGTGCTATCAAGCATAATCAGGAATTTTTTACTCCATCAAATTCTTTCTCTGCCAAAATGTAAATGGTCAAGTTGCATTTGGGCCCACTGCAACCATTCAACTCCAGCACGTATATTTTGTTGTTGCACACTGACATCGTAGTTGAATGGAGAGACAAAATTGAGTTTCAGTATAGGAAGAAATCCCTCACAGCACTTCAAGAGAAAATGAGACTACATTTTCATCATAATCCAATGAAAGCTGCATTACCTCATTGACTTCAGTTTGACTTAATACATTTGCAAATGGCTACATAACTGGAGCCCTAGATAGTGCTATTACAGTACAAAAAGGTTACAACATTATTTCTTCGACAGGTTAACTTGGATCTGTCCTTGGAAAATGATGCTGCAGTCCCCAATTGCTTAACAATAATAGATTGTTCTTTTTTTTTTTTTAATGATCTCTGGAGCTTCAAGGCTATTTACTCCAAGAAAAAAAAATCAGCTCAGCTAGCTGCAATTCATCTACCTGAATTATCTCTCTTCACTCCTACGTTAGCAGGGAGTTGGTCATGTTCACACACTTCTACAGCTTTTGCTGAATAGCATTAAAGACTTACTGCTATTTGTACCAAAGGTGACTGTATATCAGTCGTGAGCAAGGAGATCTCTTACATTTATTACTGATCTCTCGAGAACTGTAAACCTTAATTTGCTGACTGTGTAAAGTACTTTTAACTCCTCAGATAAAAGGTTAAAGGCGTGCAAGATAGTGTTATTTATTGGTCCAGAGCATGAAACATGCATTTCAAGCAAATGTAGTACAGCACACATTTGGATCACAGGAGCACGCCGTACAAGTTAGTGACAACTACCAGGCAAATAACTTACTCCCTGCTTCAGTTCTTCTTCCTAAAGAAAGATGATTGGACCATTGAGGGTAAGATAAGTCTGGGTTTAAAGTAAAAGGCAGAAGAGGACTGAAACTGTGGAGCAGGCATAAACCTGAACTTAGTCCTCCATAGTCCATAAAACTAGACCTTGGCTACAGGGCATTATACCTCTCTTACTACAGGTTGTGAGGAGCAAACAATGGGGAAGGGCCATTACTTTTATGACCTGCTTGTGAATTCCTAGGGGTTTCTGGTTGGCCGCTACTGAACTAAATATACAGCTAGACAGTAGCGGGCCTCCACCCTGCCACGACACCCCCCATGGGACACCATACACCCCCACGGACACCATATGCCCTGCCCTTGGGGGCATGATGCCACCGCTGAGAGGAAACACACACACATGGCGCTTTTTGGCTCCTTTTTGGAGCCAAACAGCACCCGAGAGGGTGGGAGGGCCAAACTTGCAGCCAGAATGGCTGCATGAGAAGGAGCCGATGGGGGGGGGGGAATGGATCCAACGGCAGGTACACATACCCCCGCGACCCACCGCTTGGAGCCCACTGTAATGACACCTCTGCTGTTAGACTAGATGATCTGACCCAGCAGGACTCATGCTCTTGTGATCATACAGAGCAACAGGTGTGGCTATACAGCTTCAGGTTACATGGTGCACCCAAAATCAGAAGGGGTCTAACCCTGAATTTTTTGAAGCTGTGCATATTGTTATACGGTTTAAGATGCAGTTAAGGATGATTTAAGAGCGGTTTTGCTCTGCACTCCTGTGAACCTATGCAAAGTCTGTATAGAAGAAGGCACATTATTAACAAGAGGTAGATACCAGAAAAAGAAAAGAGAGCGAAATTTAGCACCTGTTATAAGCAAATGCATCTCTGCTTAGTTCTGTGAGATTATTCCAGTTTATAGCAGGACTGAATTTTATACATAAACAAAGTTCCAAGTAATAGAAGATTTGTGAAGTTTTTTCCCCCAGCTTCATTACACTGTTATCAAAGGTGTGACTTTTTGAACATTACACACTCTTTGGATCATTTGTTCTAGAAAGGTTAATATATAAGGGATGTATAAAACTGACAGGGCAATCCGACTTATCTTTTGTGCCTGTTTAACCAGCGGCGCAGCGAGAACAGGAAGCCCCAGAACGGAAAAGGGATTCAAATCCCCCCCAAAAGAGGAATTCAAAGGGGATTTGAATCCATTTTCCGTTCTGGGGCCTCCTGTTCTTGCTGCGTCGCTGGTTAAACCGGCACAAAAGTTAAGTCGGATTGCGCTGTGAGTATAGCAACTGGCTGTTCTAAAGGCAATAGAGAGAAAGGGACGTTTGGATGAAGTCTCTGTTACTACTGCTTCTGTGAAAAGGATGGCCAGTTCTCAAGCTGCTGCAAAACTTGTAAGAATAACACAACAACATGTTATTAAATCTGAGGAAAAGATTGATGATAACACTTGATGACTGAAACACATTCAGGTCCATTTTCTACAACAAACATCTATGGAATGAACTGTACAAGCTGGACATCAAAACAATAAGTCTCCCCCCCCCTTTTTGTTCTTTGCACTACACTACAAACTTCTTCTATTCCTGTTTTGTTGAATATGAAGTTGGAAAATTTTACCTTCAGCAATTTCATGAGGCCTTCTAACTGAACCATGAGCTCTCTCCGGCTTTCTTGAAGAGCAGACATCCTCTGTTCCAGCTCATCTTTCCTCTGTCTAAGAAATAAGCACTGAAGATCAGAGCAGATATCTGACCATTCCACAGCTTCCCAGTGCATGCACATGCAAAGAAATGGTAAAGAATATCCTAAACTGGAGAGTACTGTATAATCACATGAAGCAGCAGCACTGCATGAAAAGGAATGGGAGTGGGGAAAATGTATCCCAAGTGACTTTTCTCATTGAAGTCAATGGATGGGTCTGCCTTGTGCATATATATCCTTTTGTGCAGATGAACCCACCCTTCCATTGAAATGAACAGTAAAGCTCTTGTGGGTAGGGGTATTCATGTGTATCTTAGAGAAGCAAGGATCACAATGAATGGCTGAATTGGGCAACATTTAGCACCCAAAGAACAACTGTGTAGCTTATGTTTCTGTTTTTACAGAACTGAGAATCTAAAGCTGCTACACTAAATACATTAAGCAGAGAGTAAGCCCCACTGAACACAATGAGACTTACTTCAGAGTAAAGATGCTTAGGACTGCACTGTAAGTTGTCCTTTTTGCCTATTTTGCATGTGTTGTACAAGGAATTAAAATAAGCCCTTTTAATTGTTAATTGGTTATTATTATTCTGAACACATGCAAAGCTGGACAGATACTGCTTCTTCTGACAATGATCTCAGTTGACAAAGCTCCCTAAGGACATTCAATGTCAGGAAATTTCAACTAAGCTATTATGTTTTTAATCTGTGAAGCAAAACTGAAGAAATGCTAGGAAAAAAAAACCTGTCCAGTAAAAATGCTAACTCTGCATTATCACACTGGACAGTCTTGGCCTGTCAACTGAAGTAGTCTTCTAAGCAAGATTAAAATAGATTTCAGGCATAATCTAAAAAAGGGGCCGTGCAAAAATAGTAAGTCCTGCATAATATATTAATTTTCATCTTGTTCTGTTGAGCTCATGCTGCATATTACTGCCAGATATTTTTGCTAGTTCGATGGAGAGTTATCTTGGTAACTCCATTAACAAATCAGTAGTGGATTTGCAGAAAGAAATAAGATTAACTTTTAAAAAATGTATTTGTTCAGACCCCAGCTACTCATAACTTTTTCTGCTGATTCCTCTTAATCCACTTTGGCTTCTACTTCAAGAACTCACATATTCTTCAATTATCTTAGAGTCAAGGTTCAAAGGAGTGACGACTACTTGCTTTCCAGCTAAGCTCTGCTGCAGAAGTATTTTTTGCTTCTCCCCACTCTTCTCCACAATATTTATTTATTATTTGGATTGATATCCTACCCAGTTGGAGTACTCAAGGTAGCTGACAACTATTTTCTGGTATACACGGATCCATATCCCTTAAAGGGCTCACGGAAACAAAACACAAGTGACAAATATGAATTTGGAAACAAGGAAGGGGAGAAGAGGGAAACAGATAGAAAAGCAGAATTTTAAAATACTGAACTCAACAAAAATAAAACCAACCCTCATGACATGTGCAGAATAACTGGTTCCCCTGAATGTGGGGGAATGTGGAAACAGAAGGAGCAATTTGCAACCTATTCAGCAGAAGGGATGTGGTAATATTTTCACCTGCCTCCTCCTTCCGACTGTCTCACACAGGTGTCCTGGCCTCGACCTTGAGTGATGGCCAGAATTCAGACTTGGAGGGGGAGCAGCTGGTCACATCCATGCCACTGGTACTGACTGCCAACATACAGGACCTGGGTCCCAACAACGAGTATGAACTAGGAAGCCGGGAACCTGAACTCAGACCCCCAGAGATGGACTTTCCTGAGCCAGACTCACCCAAGAGGCTAGGCCCCCGTGTGCCATGATGAACTGCTCACTCTCTGGTGCCTACTTGCTAATACTATACAGGGAAAACACCCGGCAGGAACTGCAGAGAGGCATCAGCATGCTTGATTCCAAGTCCAGGGGCTACCCTTGTAAGCAGCAGGGTGGAGACTGGGTGGGGTAGTCAGGGTTGGGCAATATTGGATCAAGTTGTTTACTTGGAGCTATCTGAGGCCTTGTTGCACTTATGACCTACTTTGGTCTTCTAGACACCAGAACACTTCTCACAGGTCCCTAATGTGGGAAGTTAGTTTTACAAGGCCACTGTGATGGGGAGGGGGGCCGGATTCCAACTAATCCACATTAACTATGTTATTGTATTTATTTGTATAAAGATTTCTATTAATTTTCTGGTAACCCATTCATACATTAATAAGCAAACAGTTCCACAAGGGTGCACATGCAGTTATATTTAAACGTGAAAATAGTGAATAAGACTCCTTCTTTGTGTAAAACTGGGCACAGCCTTTACCATTTTCAAATTAGTAATGTATATGGAGCTAAATGAAATATCAACACAATTCTATGCGGACTCTAATTACCTCAGAAAACGTGTGTGTGTGTGTGTGCGTGCGTGTGTGCGCGCGCGCTCACCTAAGGAGTCGGAGTTCTGCCAGGAGAGTAGGATTCTGTGCTGCCTTCTCTGGGGTGGGCTGAGATGCCTGCTCATGCTCAAGTCGCAGCCTGTGAATCTCTTGTAAGATTTCTCTTAGAATGGAAGAGAAAAAGAGGAGGTAAACGGTCAATAGGCTTTCACTGAACAAACATAACATATTATTAACAGTATTTATATACCGCTTTTCAACAAAAAGTTCACAAAGCGGTTTACAGACAAAATCAAATGATTAAATGGCTCCCTGTCCCCAAAGGGCTCACAATCTAAAAAAGATACAGAAGGCCACCAGCAAACAGCCACCAGAAAAGACACTGTGCTGGGGTAAAAGGGGAGCAGTTACTCTCCCCCTGCTAAATATAAGAGGTGCACCAATTGAAAAAGTGCCTCTTGCCCAGTTAGCAGGGGTGACATATGCAGCACAAAGAGCATAGAATGTAGTCCTAATTTAAGGGGAGTGAGGACAAGCACTTTGAATCCAGGGGCTATGTGGGAGATTCACACAGGCAATGAGGCTTCTGAGGCTCCCCTTCTGAAAGCAACCTTCTGAACTATCCAAACAAATCACTCTTGAAACCTTTGGAAACTTCAGGAGTGGCATCTGATGTAGTGCAAGGAGCTGCTGTCTGCCTAAAACCTAATATGGCCATGCTAGATTCCAAATTCTGTTTTCTGGGAAAACATTCTGAACTGAAAACCCAATCGTGGCAACTAGGAAGCTGTTTAAATGAAAGAGAGAATGCAGGTTTGCTAATTTACATACATTTGGCTGTAACAGGTGAACTAAGGCTTTGGCAGGGATGAGGATGATGGGTAATTGGATAGCATGGGGGAAAGAATGGAAGTACTGAGGGAGAGAAGGATAAAATTATGCAGACTGGGCATTTGGGGAGGGAAGAGGACAGTGCTGAGACAGCTATTCATGTCTTTCTTGGTTATCTCCATTTTAAGAGAAAAAAAAATGCAGGCAGCTGTGTTGGTCCCATAGGGAAAAAAAATCCAAACAGGAACAGTAGCACAATACCTTTATTAGGACCAACTCAAATCACACATCTGAGATCTAAGCTCTTCCTCAGGCTTGATGTTAAACAAATAAACAAACTGGGGAAAATGCAAGGGAGAGAAAAATATGTCGCTAGTAAAGAGTCTGGCTCGATCTGCAATATGTTACCGTCAATAAAATGGTAATTCAGGAAGTTCTTTGCGTTCTAATTAGGTCAGATTGCACCCAGTGCAAAAGATCTCTGGTTGCATCAAGATATTCTGGGATGAAGCAGCCATGGCTGCTCTTCCTTTACAATTACAATCTGCTAGGGACAGATAGATTTAAACAACTGCAGCAGGGATTTATATTTTCAAAAGGAAGCAGCCATTGCTTCTTTGTCCTGGAATACCCTGATTTCCCTTGCTACTTTTTACATTTTTGAGTTGGACCTAATAAATGCATTGTGTGACTGTTTGGATCTTTTGATTACCGTATGTTTGATTATGCTTCTGAAAGAAGAACCTCGTCGTCAAATTGTTTACCTTTTTAATCAGGCTGAAATTCAAATTTTTACCCCAATTATGATGGCACGGCAGAAATAAACAACAGCAGTCATACTGTATTGTAATGCCTTATTATGGTATCAATAGGTTCCTTCATGACTGACTCAATACCATTGGTGTTAACTCTGTCTTGATGTCATCATCAGTCTATATGTCTTGCTTTCCTTTGACAGGAATACATTTTGCGTGGGTGCAGGTTACAATAAAAGGATCTTACCTGTTCTTATTTTCAAGTTCTGCAATAAGCTGTCTTTGCTGCTTATTTGCATCAATAGAGAATGAGATGTCTGGAACACCCCTCTGCTGAGGCTGCTGCTGTGGCTGCTGAAAGACAGGTTGGTCATGCTATTAAGAATGTCAAGTAAATGCATATTTTTTTATTTATCTATTTTTTCCCTATTTTTATAATCACATGCACCTAACTGTACTGCAAATATCTTATTGCAACACTGGTATAATACAGTGACTAAAGGTCAGGGATGTGGAAGTCTCAAGTCAAGTCCCAAGTCTTTGCCCCCAAGTCCCGAGTCTTTGGTTGCAAGTTGTGAGTCCCTATCTATTTAATGGGGAAAACGGGTTTAAACCTGAATAAAATTCGACTTCTTGTACAAGGCTCCAAGTCTTGAGTCGAGTCTTTTGAGTCTTTTATAATCACCGAGTCAAGTCATTGACGTGACTTGAGTCCAACTCAAGTCTGAGTCAATAGACTCAAATCTACATCACTGCTAAAGGTGACATGTTGTCAAGTCCTGGGGTTCAAATCTCACCTTAGCTGAGAACTCAGTAAATGAAATCAGGCAAGTCATTCTCTCTTAGCTCCCATCTTCAATATTTATTTATTTATTTATTTTATTTTTCACATTTTTATACCACCCTTCCTCCAAGGAGCTCAGGGTGGTGTACATGGTTCCTTCCCTCCTTTTGTCCTCACAACAACCCTGTGAGGTAGGTGAGGCTGAGAGATAGTGACTGGCCCAAGGTCACCCAGGAAACCTCATGGCTGAGTGGGGATTTGAACCTGGATCTTCCAGGTCTGAGTCCATCACTAGAACCACTACGCCATCCTGGTTCTCAATATGGAGATCAGGGCTGGCCTGTCCATGAAGCTGACTCAGGCTGTAGGTTGGTGAGGGGCTCCCAACTCTGTCTGCCCACCCACCCGTCTTCATTGCACTTTGCATTAAAAAGGATGAGGGGAATGAAGAGGAAGTATGGAGGAGTGTGCTGGGCTCTGAGGGTGGTGTGGAAGCATACATGCCCCTCCCCCTTGTCGGTTGGAGCCATTCCCAGCGTGTGACAGCTACCGTGTGGGCAGCTGTCGCCTGCTGGGAATGGTTCCGACCGGCAAGGGGTGCTTACATGCGCGTAGCGCCGTCCTGCTACACGTACGCTTCTGCACCACCCTCTGCACGCCAGTGGCTGGGCTATAGTGCCTGAAACAGACTGGAGTGCCCACCACTCTTTTCTCCACCACACTTTCTCTCCTGTTCCGCTTCCTTTATGCATCCAAGGAGAGGGAGGAGGACAAGCAGCAGAGGAGGCCAGCTTGCATCCCCACCTAAGAGAAGCAGCATTTGGTTTGTTGCCTCAGTCACCAGGAGGCCCTGGGCCAGCCATGATTGATGGAGATAATAATGTATGTGAAGCACTGTGAATATTCAAAATCCAGTATGTAAAAAGTAAGAATTACCGTATTATACCTCTGCACAGGATGATACAGTTCTATAGAGAGTGTCTGCCATCATAGATGACATCCTCACTGCACAGATTGCAAATGTACATTTCCCTTTTAAAAACTACCCCAGTGGCCTAATCTTCGTGCATCTGACATTTATGCTATAAGTAGCAGTGTAAATGTTCAGTACAGCTTCAAGGAGGCATACAGAAGCTTTTTCTCTTATAATTTAAGCTTATGCTGTGGGGAACGTATATAACATATCCCAGAGTTGTAGAAGGTGATTGATTTACATGCCGAGCCTATGGTCTTGCTATATTACACAGCTGCTGCATCAGGGTAACCTAGCAATTGTCCTGAGTTCTCCCACAAGCACACGAATAGCAACAACAACAACAACAACAACAACAAGTTAACATAACATTGACAGCGACACACTCGGATTTCCAGATAACTCCAATGCCACCCACCAATTATAACGGTACTTGCCAAAGATGTTCTCACATTAGCTACAAGAGACGGCACAAAGCCACGTGTAGGGATAGCTGGAAAGCCAGAATGACATCATGACACCCACCCCACACACAATGAACAAGTGGGCTGCCAGGAACAGTTCACAGTACCTCACTCTGTCTCTAGAGGCTGATCTGGGCCAGGAACTAGACAGGTGGAGTGAAAGCTCTTAGAGGCTTTCTAGACCATCAACCAAGGTACCTTTCCGGACCACTTGTGCAGGGTGGGCTTTGGGGGTACAAGTTGTGGTGGTTCCAATCCTTCCTGGAAGACAGGTGTCTGAAGGTGGTGTTGGGAGAGTTTTGCTCAACACCTTCACTATTGTTCTAGAGGTCCTGCACGGCTCCATCTTGTCCCATCTGCCATTTAATATTTATGTAAAGCCACTGGGGGAGATCATCACAAGATTTGGAGTTTGATGTCACCAGTATGCTGATGATGCTCAGCTCTGTCTTCCTTTTCCACCTCATTCCTGCACTTTTGCGACTCCTGCCCTGTTGCCATTTGGTACAATAACACTTTGGAGGTTCAGTAGCTGCTTTGGAGACACGTTTTTGCTGGGAAAATGGCACAGAACTAAAGAGTTGAATACCCTCTACCTCCATGCCATGGCCCTGATCCAAGTTGTGGCCCTGCATGGCTGCTACACAGAAGTAAAACCAAGACCAATCTACACTGTGGTAAATGTAACAAACAACACTGTGGTAAATGTAACATGTTGTTTGGGTCTTAGTTACTTCAAGATTAGAAGTAACAAAATATGTTTGATATGGAGCTGCCTTTGAAAAACATTTGGAAATGCCAGCTGGTTAAACATGCTGCAGGAAAAGTCCTGGACAGCGCTAGTTCACTGGAGCATGTGACTCCTTTACCGCTTTGGTTGAACTAGCTGCCAGTCTATTTCCAGGCTCAATTCAAAGTGCTGGTCATTATCTTTAAAGTTCTAAGACTGCAGTCCTATACACACTTTCCTGGGAGTAAGTCCCATTGAACACAATGGAACTTAGTTCGGAGTAGAAACACCAATGATTGTGTTTTAAATGACTTTTAAGACCAGGTTACTTAAAAAGATCACCTCCTCCCATATCATCCTGCTCATCCCTATAGGTCAACTGGAGAGCCCCACTCGTGTGCCCTGCCAATAGCGTAGCCACTGTGGTACCTGGGGCCCTCATCCTCATGACACCCCAGAAGTGACATCACTCCCAGAAGTGACGTCACACCCTCCCACATTTTTTTAAAAAAGGAGGGGCTTTTTTAAATGGGGCAAAAAGGAAGGCAGAATGGGCCCTGTCATGAAATCCTCATTTCATGTGTGTTCCCTAGTGTAATTTCTTATGTGCTTAAACTGAACAGCCTAGTCTGTGTTCCCAGAGCTGGGATGCAATTTCCTGCATCTTGCCAGCCAGGTCCTTTTGTCTTGCTAAGTCCTTCATTAACATAGCCCTTCCTGTTGGAATGCAGAGCTGGGGAAAAGGTAGATCAAGTTACCAAAGGACTGTCCCAGGTAACTAAGGAAACCGCTCTTGCCCAATCAGAAACAGCTGACGTCTTCAGCTGAGGGAGTAAACTCCAAGGAAAACGAAACTCTTTCTCTTTCTTCTCCCCGGCATCTGAAGGAGGAGCCCACTCCTGTGAGTGGAAAGGAACAGAGGTACAGAGATAGAATCTAGTAAACAGCCAGAAAATCGTTAGCTTTTTATATTATTTTGGGTTTTGTCTTCTTCCTGTCGTGTTATAGCCTTTTTAAGTGCATCGTAAGGTAAATTGAACTCTGTGCGGCAAGAACTTGGAATCAGCGCATGAATGAGCTCTGCAATGCTGTAGCGCCACCTGCTGGCTAAAATAATTCATTGCAAGTTTCAATTAATCTTTTACCATTGCTTTTCTTGTTCATTTGGTTCTGTTCTCCTTCTTTAAATTAGTATTAGCATTTTAATAAACCTTTTTAAATTACTCTGAGTTGTCTTGTTCTGAGAAATCAGTGGAATTGTCATCTCCTCGCTGTGCAGGCGCTACTGTGAGAGCGGATTTAGAAGGATTGCAGTCCAGTATTGTCCCAGGAGGGAGTTCTTGCTCAGGGGAGCTCCCTGGCTACCCTGGTACCCTGAGCTGGTGGCAGCGGATTTGAACTACCAAGGGGTGTCCCCAGTAAGCCGTGTGCCCAAACCAGAGGGGAAAGGGAAGGGAGTGAGCGATGATCCCTAGGCGCTACTGCCCTGAACATGTGGATGCTGGAACCCCTCTCTGGACCCCCACAGGGTCAAAGGAAAAAGGTAGGCTGCTCACTACCTCCTGGTCGCCCCCAGCTGAGGAGCAAGGGGGTAGCGGCGAGAGTGGCCACATACCTTTTTGCCCTCCGCTTTTTTTTGGCTATAGAATGGAGGCGGAGGTGGCAAAAAGGTATGTGGCCGCTCTTGCCGCTCTACTGCCTCCCTGTTGTCCCCAGCCCCCACCTTTCACAGCAGCAGCTCCTTGGTTGCGGCGGCTTCCAGTACCGCCCTGCAGTGCTTCTGTCACCACCCCTCTGGCGGCCCAACCAACAAATCCAGAGGGGTTTTTGACAAAAGCCGGGGTGGTGGTGGTGCAGGAAGCTGCTGTAACCAAGGAGGCAATCAAGGAAAATAAAATAAAAAGTTTCCCCCCGCTGTGATGACCCTTTGTCGCCCCCCTCCAGCTGGGTGGCCAGTCACCCTGGGGCGGCCCTCACCATTGCCCCCTTAAGAATGCCACTGTTCCCTGCCTCCACCTAAGGTGTGTTTAGTGGGTACACATACTGTAACAGAGCCATCTCTGTGGTGACACCCAGGTTGTGGAACTCCCTGCCCTTAGAGATTTGTCTGGCCCCCCTCCCTGGTATTCTTTCCATCAGCTCTTGAAGACATTTTTTGTATTAGCAGGCAGAGGTTGATGATTTTAACTACCCTCTAGTGATAAAGGTGGGATAAAAATGTTTAGTAAATAAATACGATTTTGTTGTGCCAGTGCAAGGGAATTTAGTAGCAATCCTCCTATTCACGTCCACTTGGTGTAACATGAGGATAGGGGTCACAGTTAGCATCTCTTGACATCATTGGCTTCTCTCCAATGAGCTGTCATGTAAAAATTTTTGCAATGTGATAAACATGACAAAAACAAACAAATGAACAAAAACAACCCTGCTCTTACAGCTAGAAACAATGCTGTGCATAACAAGGAAGATTTTTTCCCCTTAACTGGAAACCATGGTCTATATGTAAAATCATTTCCTTAGTCACGACAAATTAAACTTAAGATACCACCCACTGACAACACTATGGCACAAGTGAGAATATACTTTATTCTTTTCATTTCTGTATTCTTGTTCAAAAGATGCTGAGGTGGAGGAAAGAAGCAACTACACTGGTCTTATTTATGCCTTTTTTCACACACTTTTATTAGCTTTCTGCTTCACTGTCTTTTCTTCAGAGTACAGTACATATTTAGCCTATCATTCTTCTACTCTGAGATTTTCACAGAATAATAATCATTGTTCTGGAGTGACAATAAAAGTCATAGCTAATCCAATGGATCATCGTATTCATCTTTTCCAAGATCACTAACTGAAAGGCTCAGCACTTAGGCCTTTGGTATCTGCAGTATTTGAGCAATGGAGTATAATAGAGTCACATTTCTTTCCCCCTTTAAAGAAAGCCATCCATCAACTTCTTACTATTTTTACAGTAGGATATTTTTTAAAAAAATTCTTTCTCTTCACATTTTATATATATATATATATATATATATATATATATATATATATATATATATATATATATATATATATATATATATATATATATATAATGCATTGTATACATTACATATAATTATTCATGACATAAATCCATGCTAGATAAAATGAAAAACATTTATTTTAATTGAGGATAGTCAAGCATATCCTTAACAACCCCACTGAAATCAGTGGGACAAAAAAGTGCATTGCATAAAGTCGTTCACATCCAACTATTAATGGGAAAATGCAATATACAAACTGCTAGGAGCGTACGCTCTGCTCAGATCTGTTGCTTCTGGTGAACTACTAAGGGTTTTAGTAACATGAAGCTTTACAGAAGTTGGGCAGTATATTTTATGCATTGTGAAAATCCTCCATTGTGTGTGCAGACCATTTGCCAACATTGAAGAAAACACTGTAGAATGTGCTTAGGCAGATCTTCTTGTATGCACTAAAGACTTGCAGAGCCTTTGATTATGACTATTGTTGTCTACCCCCTTACAGGGCTTCCCAGCCATGAGATGCCACTTCCTCTAGCTCCCAGCATTGCCTCCACAGTCACGAGAGGAAGCAGCAATAATGGTGGAGGCAGCAGTGCTAGACTCATTGAGAAGAAGCAAGTGAAACACATGAGCGGCTTACCTCCCTCCTTGGAGTCTAGTGCTGCTGTTTCCACCATCGCCGCTTCCTCTAGTGGCTGGTGAAGGGAATGCTGGGACCTTGAGGAAGTGGCACTGGTATTGGATTTGAAGGAGGGAGGTAAGCTCTCCTTATGTTCTTTGGCAGATGGGTGAGCAGACCTCCCACAGTGTGCACCATGGAACAGGGTGTGTGTGCATGCACACTGGCATTGGTAGGGGGATGGGTGGCATACCTCGGAGGACACCAGAATTTGGGGCACAATTCAGGTGGTGGTTCAGCATGGATTGCCCCTGCTCCTTTAAATGCTGTGCCCTGATATAACTTACTGTATTTACTTCTAGACAGAAGCAAATCTATTTTAAAGCATCGTCATTAGATGCAAATGCATTAGATGCAAATAAGCATATAGCAGGATAGCTCACATTTCGGGTAACATGTGACAGGTTGCAACTATCAGAGTTAATTTTCTTGAACTTGGCATACCTTTCATATGAGCAAGTTCTTTAAAAAGCAAAAACACTTTCCCCTAATTAAAGCCACTTACCGATGTTGTCTCTGCTGCCAATCTTGCTGCATACCTGGCGATCAGTCTGTGCTCTTCATCAAGACGATTTGGACTGTCCATCAAACTATTGTGGAGGTGCAAGGAAAAATGGAAGATCCATTAATATATAGGTTAAGAGGACAACATTCCTAAGCTATACAGAGAAAAGATAATGGGGTTTATATGGTAGTCATGGTAGAGGTTTATAACGTTTTGCAAGGTGGATAATTTTTTTCTTCCTCTCTCGATACACTAGAATTCAGGACTAGAAGAACCTTTGGTCTGATTCGGCAAAACTCTTTTTATGTTCCTAATGTGGCCACTTTTCCAGTTTCCATTCACATGAAATTTAATGGAGTAATCTTACTATTGTTTTAAGAATATGAACTAACTTTGGTTTAGTACATTTTCAGTTATCTTATACTTCCTTCAAGATCTCAAAAAGGCACTCATTGGTAATATATAAACGACCACATTAAATGCCCAATCCTAACAGGCTGCTGTGCTGTCGGAACTCGTGTTCTGGTGTCACAGCAGCCTTTCCAGCATCGCAAAATGTGACATATTGTCATGTGCAATCAGGTCACCAGCGGAAATGGCAAGTGGCAGTGACCATGTGACAGTGGCCTTCCAGGATGTCCTGGTACTGGTAAGTTGGCACTGGGAGTGGACAGAATGTGAGTGGAACGGGGC
Organism: Plestiodon gilberti rubricaudatus; assembly: GCA_026170595.1. NCBI lineage: Eukaryota > Metazoa > Chordata > Lepidosauria > Squamata > Scincidae > Plestiodon > Plestiodon gilberti. Next base: position 45,981,991 of record JANXHW010000004.1, read on the forward strand.
AGGGAGGGGAAAGAACATGTCAGGGACTGGAGGTGGAGAAGGGGTGTTGAGGGTTATCGGTGGCAGCGGCTCCGCTGATATCCTATCCCCTTTCCCAGCCTCGATCCACCTCCCTGGGCCCACTTGGACTTGCACCAGCCAAAGAGCTGGCACAGGTCTGAGTAGACCTATTGGGGAAACAGATGCTTGCCCTGAGGTAAGAGAATGAAAGTTCTCTTATCTCATGGAGGCCTCTGGGACTGCCCCCTGCAGGATACAGCGCATGGTCTGTTGGCGTGGCTGCATCAGTAGAGGTGATTTAGTTAGGATTGGGCTGTCAATGTAAATGCTTTGATTAAAAGAAAGATTAATCCACTTTTTTTTGTCTTGGTAGATAGTTCTACTGTTAATACTGATATTTTATTTGTTAAAATATATTGAATGCTACGATGTGTCACAATTGACTCCCACTACTTAGGCACTACTTTTTTTAAAATCTACTGATTAAACAAACTGAAAGGATGCAGCTCAAAGTAACAGTCATTAACATTTTTTTTTAACATTGACAACTCTCATTTGAAATTAATGGGGGCTAAAAGGTATGGGCAAGTATTATAATGACATTTTCTTACACAAATCAAGAAAATTAGTCAAACCTGAATCTTCTTAATGTGCTGTATTTTAAATGCCTCAGCATAGTTGAATGATAGGCAAAACTTCTCTCTGAATCTGGATGGGGCAAAGTTCTGCAATTTTACCTTCTTTTATATCGCATGCCACTGTCTTCCAAATGGGAGTTACGACAACAATCAAAATTCTATACTGGGAAAGCAGTACTATCCACCTTTAGGTTTGAAGTTAGAACACCTTCTTCCCCCAGCCAGAGCCATCCAATTATAAACTGCATATGCACAAAAACTGAAACTGAGCAAAACGGAAATGCAGAGAAACCCTTGAAACCTTTTAGGAAGAATGCAAGTACAGTAATGGGTTCATTCAGGACAACGTCTTAGGAGCCAAATTTCAGTGCACATCATATTGCTTTTAAATTATATACTAATAAACATAATCATGGGCAAACAGAGTACAGGAAGGGCCCATATAGTTTAGGGACCTTGGTAGGAGGACAATGTGTCTCTGTTTGCTCTGCATCCATACACATGTATTGTGACCTTCATGGCATCCATATCAACGGAGGCAGAGAGCTGTCTAGTGTAAGGGGAGAGGGCAGGTTTCCCCCAGTGCAATACTGTCCTCAAGTGCAGTGGTTTTGCTCCATAGAAGTAGATAGCAGGCATTCACATAGTGGATGAAAGTGAAGTGCACTCAAACAACATTCCTGAACCCGCATCCTGCACTTTGTCACCCCAGTGTCTGGTGCTTCTGATACCTTCCCTCACAAGTCTTTCTGACTGCTTATTCTTTCAGTGCATCCCACTGAATTTTGTGGAAGAAAATAAAAAAGTTGCAATACAGTTGAAAAGGGCAAAAAATAAACTGATCCCCTCTGCAGAAATGGCTGCCAAAATTCAAGGCAGGTTCTTAACCCCAGTTGTCGCTCTTAGTGGTTGCCCCTTGCTGAGTGAATGGCAGATATGCCACATCAGAAATATGGACATCACACATGATCCTTCCAGCTAAAAAGCTGCACACATAAGATGGGAAAAGAACCTTAAACATTCTCTCCTCCTCTAGGTGAGAGGTGACAAATCCATCACTTTTGCTATCTCACCAACCAAACATGTGAACTTATCCTTGAGCCTATTAGTTGTAGCCAATTGTTCTGATGAATTAGCAGCATTATAAGAAAAAGGCAGGACAACCAAATAGTTATTTCGCAGTTGATACATCTTCTAAAGGAGAATGTTAATTCACCCTAAGTCAACTCAGATTTGGCTCAAGCAAATGAGTCACATCACAACACTGGGAAAGGAAACATACGCCCACACTCCAGTAAAACAAGACACTCTGATTTGAAGGAAAATTACTCCCCAATCCCAAATGCCAAAAATAAACATAAGCAGTGAAAAGTACATTTTGTTTCAAATTAGCATAAAGTTTTTATGAACTGTATTAGAACTTCCATGCTTTACAGTGCAATCCTATGCATGTTTACTCAGAAGTAAGTCCCACTGTGTTCAATAGGGCACACTCCCAGGAAAGCATGTATAGGATTGTAGCCTTCATCCTAGTTATTCAAACACCTGGATTATCTGAATTCATTTTGGGTCCCTTGTGCAGCCCCCATCTCAGCATTGCCTGTGGAAAAGGCGCTCCTATTTATATGAATCCGTGGTTCTTCTAGAGCTGCAACATTTTCACCTGACCAGTGTAGCTGTGCTTTAACAATAACTTGGTAACCAGCTTTAGCAGATGATCTACAAGACGTGAAAGTTTCACCTGTTGAGTTCTGCTGCATATCAAGCTGCTGCTAAATGCACAAGCACAAGTAAGTCCAGTTTGATTCTGGTCAGCAACCCTTGATTATTTAAACATTGCTGATGCTTCCCCAGGCCATTTAGATGAGTCTTACAGAATTCAGAACTTCTCAGCAAGTTCCATGACCTTCTGTGACAATATACTGATTTACACTATTTGGTCACTGTTTTTCTTTCGATGGCATTTTTTGAGGAGGATCAGGGCATGCAGCCTTCACAGGATTTACAAACACGGCAGGGGGAAATCTCAAATCATTTGCCATGCCATGTTCTTTCACACAAAGTAGCAATAGTATTTGCATTGTATGAAGCTGGAGCCTTTGTTAAACCTTTATTTGCAACTATCCAAAGAAGGAGATTCCAAAACTTCTCTAGACTGCATGTGCCATGACTTGGCAGCTATTACAGTTAAGAATATTTCCCCTAGATTTTTTCATCTCAGTGTGTCTTTTTGCAATTCCAAAACCATTGATTCTGGACTCAATGAATTCTGCTTCTTCCTGCCAATGGCCAGCAGTATGGCAAGCCATTTGGAACTTACTGGCATGCAGTATGGGAACCCCCTGGTCAGAAAACACCCATCAATTAAATACTTCACCTCTAACATTAGTGATCATCTAAGGATAGTACTACTGGGAATGATGTAACTCTATAAAAACCCATAATGCTCAGGACCAGATCCCTTTATATAGTATTTTATAGCAGTATTTCTACTTGCCCCTTGTTTGGTGCTTTTTGAATCAACTTGCACCTTTTAACTATTAGAAATTCATAAATACTGATACATTGTGCACTTTAACTACCTGCAATTTATAACTCTTTTGGCTGGTTATGTCATGAACTTTAATTAATTGCATTTTTCTTTGTATTATCTGTATGACTTGGCCTGATTATGTGCTTAAGAAACCACAGGATGGAGGCAGGGGGACTCCTTTTACGGTGATTACAAGCAGGGTGGGATACAGCAATGGAGACTGATGTAGTCTGTTGAAAGAAAGGAACATCAGATGCTTAAGGACTGTTGCTGCTTTTACAGCCCAATTCTGTCTAGCTAGGCTGCAGCGTGGGTGTAGAGCCTGTGCTGCACCCTATCTAGATTAGGACCCAGCATCAGCATGGATGGAGCACTCCTCGGGGGAAGGGGACGTACGTCCTCTTATCCCAAGTAGAGTCCCAGCCACCCCAATAGGTCTACTCAAATGTGCACCAGCTATTTTGCTGGTGCACATTCGAGCAGGCTGTGTAACTGGAGGCTAGGTCCAAGAAGGGGGATAGGATTTTGGTGGGGCTGCCACCGCCATTCCCACTGGCATCACTACAGGGGGGGCAGAGCTGTAAGTTCTGCTGACATTGGAGCCTCCCTTACATGGAGCAATGAAGCAGCCCCGCCCCTCACCTTCGGAGCCTTTCAGGGAAGCGAAAGCAACGTGCAGGGAGTCTCCGCCCCCTCACCTTCGGAGCCCCACCCCCTCACCTTCGGAGCCTTTCAGGGAAGCGAAAGCAACGTGCAGGGAGTCTCTGGAACAACAAACTGGGATCCAAAAAGAACTATGCATCCGAGGGGACTGCAGGCTGCTGGTTGAGAAATTACCACCGTGTTACATTGCACAAATTGCTTTTGAAGCAGAGTCACTCTGCCAGAGTGGACTTTCAACAGCAGTTTGGGCTTGTTTCCAATGGAGGGCCAACTCTGTGCAGTGCGGGAAGGGGGGAAGCGGTGCCCGGGGGGGGGGGGTTCTGCCCAGGGGGGGAAATAAATAAATAGGTGAATTGGCGCCCCCCCAAATCGCGGCGCCACCTTTGGCAGCGCCAGGGGTTGGGGAAGGGGCGCCAATTCGTGGATGTGCCCCTTATAGGTTCAGGGCTAGGGACGCCACTGACAGGGACAGACTGGGCATTCTGTTAATGTATCAATCCATGAGGCCAACTGAAGCAATCAGCTCCGGCAGCAGATGTTTCCCCCCCCCCCCAATGCCCATCTCTGCCCTAGAGTTGCTGTGTACCTGCAGGATTGTCTACTTTTATTGAGACAAACTTTGAAGATCCTCTTCTGGGCGCCCCAGCAATTGGAGATGTGCTGGATGTTAACTGGCGAGAGGCTTTCTTCATGGCGGCACCCTCTGAATGCTTTCTCCAGAATCACCTGGTGCTGAGTCTGAAGAATTTTCAGTACTGTACTAGGAAAATACCTTTCTATTTCCACACACTTGATTTCCTTTCTCATTGTTTTATATTGACTCTTTCTGTTGTTTTGTCATAGTACATTTTCATTTTTTTTAAATGTTACTGTTTTATTACTATTGTTACTAATAAGCCATTCTGGAAAATACTTGAGTTCAAGGGCAGGATAGTAAATGTTGAAAATAATAGCCTGAGCTCTGTATTAAAACAAACAAAAAAGCGAAAACAAAAGGAACACCACGATTTTCTTCACTCACTAGGAGAAAATATGGAGAAGAGTACTATAAGGCATTATGTAATAGATGCCTGTTTGCCCTGTTAGCAAGCTTTGTCTGCCAAAGTTAAGAAGATAAGCCTGTGTGAATGACTGATGCTCTTTTTAATCAACTGTGTTAGGAGGACCCACTCTTTAAAGGTCAGCAATCACATGTTTTGTACTGCACATTGCTTCAATTATTTGAACTGCCAAAGACTTTATTGTTCATTTAGCCACTCAACCTTCAGAACCATTAAAGGATCGTTGCAGCCCAGGAGCTCTGTCTTTTCTCTACTGAACATGTGGACTCTCACATTTAATTGCATCAATGCAAACTTGCTGGTCTAAATGGAGAGGAACCAACTTGAATTTTACTAATACTGTATCAGGAACAATTAGCAAGTGAAAAACCTCAGTTAGAATAGAATATAAACAGAATATTCTGGGTAGGATGCTGTAAACCATGGCATGGGGATGTCTTGACAGTTCCAACTGAGGTGCCTTCAATATCTGCTTTGTCCTGTGTTTTTGGATTATTTTCAGTTTCTGCAGCTTGAGGGTGCTAACAGGGACCTTGGAAGCATGGACTACCTGTGTTTTCAACCCTTGTCCATCCTGGCTTATAAAATCTTCCAAAGAGGGACTGGGAGGGTAATACATTCCCAACTTGCAGAGGCCATATTTCCAGTTTGTCTTAAGGTGGCTGTTGTGCATTCTCAGTTGAAGAAATTCTGCCATATTGGGTAACTACCATCCAGTCTTCAGTGTTCTATTCTTGAGCAAGGTGCTTGAGCAGGTGGTGGCGAGTTGGCGACTTAACTCCAGCTGCACTGATTGACGCTTTGCTTTCAGGTGCAAGTCAAGGTCCTGGTTATGACCATGAAAGCCCTAAAGAACTGCTTGTGACCAAAGAATCTGAAGGATCACTTTCCCATGTACGAATCTACCCCATACCCTTAGGTTATCTGGGGAGACATTCTTCCATGTCTAAAATACATACACTGTATTATCTAAAATACAGTTTCTGGGACCTGTGCCTTCTCAGTGGTGACCCCCTCCCTGTGGAACTCTCATCTCATGGGAGATTCATTTTGCCCCTTCCCTCCTGTTTTTTCTAAGAAGGCTGAAAATGTATTTGTTTCTGCAGGTCTTCTTCAATTATTTTGACTGTATCATTATTTCTTCTTTTGATGTTATAGATTTTTTATAAGGTGTTCTGCTGTTCTTGTTTTGTGATTTTTTTGTATTGTTATTGTATTTTAACTTCTGTTGTGCAGCTGCCTTGACTTTATGGAAAATGGTGAGATATGAATCTTTTAAAATAAAAAAAAATAGTGTATCTTACATGTCAGAAAACTAGGAGCTTTCTAGTCATACTTGTGATGCATGGAAGCAGAGGACTTTTTAAAAAAAAGCACAAGAAAATGGTTGCTGCCTCACAGACTCCAAGACTGAAAGTCCAATCCTATCAGGCTGCCGCATTAGCGGAACACATGTTCTGCCAGTGCTGGCTCCTCAAAAACATCTATAAAGTGTTGGACACCAGTGCAAGCTTTCCCTTGCATGCCTCAGAAGGCCAGCCAGAGCAGGTAAGCCCAGCACAGGTGGTGGAATGGGGCAGGGGGAGGGAGGAGAGGGGGTGCAACAGGGTAGAGGAGGGGGAGAAGATGGGCCAGGGATGGGTGGATTGGGTCCAGGAGGGGGGGCATGTTTGATGGTGACGGTGGCGCATGCTGAATCCAAAACCTCTTCTCAGCCTAATCCGCCTGCATGGATTCACTCAGACTTGCACCAGCTATAGAGCTGGCACAGATCCAAGTTGACCCATAGTGGCTGCTGGGGCTTACCCTGGGGCAAGGGGGCAAATGTTCCCATACCCCGAGGAGACCTTCAGCAGCCAAAACTCCCCCGCAGGATACAGCGGAGGCTGCACCACCGCCTCTGCATCGCCACATGGTGAGTTAGGTAGGATTGGGCCGTGAGTTTCTCTCTCAGCCCTATAGCCTAAATATCTCATGAAGGTGACGTCTGGCCTTAGGACACTGTAGGTTGGATCACAGCATGCCCAACCTTTTATGAACTGCGTTTGAGCCCAGTTGTCTGCACTGTTGTACAGTGGAAGAAGACCAGGATATCACAGGTCCCTATTTTGCTTAACCCTCGTCTCTCCTCAATTTCCACACGTCTCCTATAAATGTGTGAATCTGTGCATTCTGTCCCACATACGTCCTTGAAGAGGAAAGTTAGTATGGTCTAGCGGCCAGGGTGTTAAGACTTAAAAGATTTGGGCTCCAATCTCTGTTCATCTATGAACTCGCCATGAACTCACTGAATAAAAGGTTTTTAAAAAAGTAAACAACATAAAAGCTGGAAAGCAACCTGCACATTAAAAGCACAATATAAACAATTATTAGTAACAGCCACTGCCAACAGTACTATCCTGAAACCTGCTAATTACATCTGTGCACTGAATTTCTATGTAATGCTAATTAATCACCATTGGCTTCAATTGTCTGCTCTGAAGACACTTCCATGTAAGGAATCGTGTGAAACCCTTATGTAAATCACTATATCTGATGCATGACCTTTTCAACAAACTGTTTACATGCACTCATGGGCAGTGGCCATTTGTGACTTCCAAATATCTATACATGTAGTGAAATCATGTGACCATGATGTTTAGATGTGAGAATGTTCACGTGGTTTTCACATAGAAGATATTTCTGTTTTGTTACTCATAATATATGAAGTGGCCTTATGCCAGCTCATGTGATTTGTGGCCCACTTCATCAGTTACTAGGATAAATGAGCCAAAAGTGTATATATATATAGCATGTATACCAATGACTGCCTTTTAAAGAGAAACACAAATCAGTGTATATGGTAATACTTTTAACCAAGGCAGCCATTTAGAATATTTAACGCTGTTGAAATCAAATGGAATGAGGATCAACCCCGTCAGTCATTCTAGTCTTTGCTCCATCCATTAGGAACTGCATACTGCAATCTACTGGCATTGCCAAGCTAATGTCCCTCTTCTAAAGACCCCCCAAGGTGCCCAGCCTGCACTAACCGTGAGGGGTTGTTCTGGAGCATGTTGACATACAACCCAATGAGAACATGTTCATCAGCCAGCCTGTCTGCAACATCGAGGCTATACTGTAACCTGAAACAGGGTTGGGGGGAAAAGGGTATAGTCCGGACAGACAAAGAGAAATAAACAGAGAAAGCAGGAGCAAGTAAGAGTGTGAAATGGGAATTTATAAATGAGTAGCAGTCAAATGTTCTTCAAAAAACAAGTGCTTTAATTCTTATAAATTCTGACCAATTAAGGTAGAACTCAGAGTTATTGAGAAATTGGGCCTGCAAGACATGAAAATCAGCTTGCTAGAGGATATAAAGCACCTATGAAGATCTAAGGAAACAGAGGTGCTCAAGGACCATGCAGGATCTGGCCTTAGGTTAGTGCTTAAAGAAAGCGTAATTTAAAAAGACAACAGCTTTCAGAAGTTGCTAATTTCAGGCGCAATCTTAAGCACATTTATATGAAAGTAAATTCAACTGAAATCAGCTGGACATCTTCGAGTCAATTTACACATGCAAAACGTCACATGCTTTGTAGTTTCTAGGAAGGTACCATTTCAGACTACAGGTGGAGAAGTGCATGTCAGAATGCTCTCCATGTAAAACATTCTCTGCATGTAGAAAACTAGTGTATCAGGTAGAAGGCTAAACTAGAACCTTCTCACTGATGTGCTAGTTTTCCATAGACGGAGAGATTTTGATGTAAGAGAAGAAGCAACATTCTGTATGAGGAGTCTGAAATGGTATAGTCCTAGGAACCATAGCTCACTTGGTTTATCTATATGTGTAGACTGGTCCTTAGGACTGAAGTGCAAAATTTAACTATGCATACACAAAACTGCACTAAAATGTAGAATTACAGTAGCTGTATTTAAGGTATCGTATCAAGACCTCATGTGCTAAAATGTTACTATATTTTATATGTCTTTGTATACTTATGTTACATCCAGCTGGCAAATAGGAGAATTAAAATTCTTCACTTGATAACATTTTGCAGAATGCACAACATAGCCAAAGGAGAAAGTGTTTGCTTTAGTTGTGTTAGTGCAAGCTGTCCATGTACCTTCTTTAACTTACCCTTTGCCTTTCAAAAAAGCTGGAGCAGCCCTAGCCAGCAATTTGTTCTGCTCTACTTCATTATTCTTGTAAGGAGCGCTAGTTAATGAGACAGGACAACTAAGAAGACGATAAACAGTGATGGCTGAAATCTACTGCAATTCTTTCACTAACTCTGAAACATATGCATGTAATTCTAAGAAATGATACCTCTAAAATTCACCCAAATACAAAAATGTCTAAAATAAAGTTTGGAAATTTTCCAACACAGAATATGGACTTTCTACAAGTTCATTAAAAATTGTCTTCATCCATTTCTCTAATTATAAAAACTTCATTGGAGGTTGACACATGATGAGCTTCAACCAAAATGATTAATGAAAACGTATTTAATTTCACATGGAGTTTCTAAGCTGCAAGCCTGATACTATATGGTATGAGACTTGTATGCTGTCAACTCTTTAGAAAACATTTTCCAGGCAAGTATGTCTGAAAAGAATCTTCTTCTCTTTGCCACTGCAGAAGGTCCCCCCCCACCCCCCATGGATATACTCCAAGAAAATGCTGACATGCAACTGGAAAAAACATTTAGTAGAGACTTCTAATTTAAATTTGGGGAATGTACTATATTATTGTGTAATCATCTGTCATGGTTATTCTATTGCATTATTTCACTGTAATGTTTAAATATACAAAGAATCACAATAACTTTGTATTTCTTGACACTATTTTGAAAAAGAGAAACATCATTCAAAGAGATTTTTCTTTTTTGTCTCTCAAAGGGATACACTAAAACATGCCATACAAGTATTTTCATGTCAACTACTGGAAGTGAAATGCATATTCAAATCAAAAGGTAAATGGCTGTGTGCCATGCAGAAGAATAGATGTCCACATTTGCAACATATCACAAGAGGTGATTAAGCTGTTGTGCTACAATAGAGAAGACAAACCTCTAATTATCTGGAGGCAGATAGCCTAACAATAATCCAGTTACCGTATTTTTCGCTCCATAATACGCACCGGACCATAGGACACACGTGTGTTTTGGAGCTAAAAATAGGGGAAAAAATTTCTTTCTTTTACCAGTTTTCGCGGCGCTTGGCAGCTTACCGTGCTGTTGTCTTGCACCTCCAATCTTCGTCCTGCGTTGCCGGCTGCATCACGGCCCCGCCGGGACTGCCCCCAGTCAGCAGCTCGAAGATGCAACACCTTCTCTTCTTCCACAGGCAGACGCGAGCCTCCCAAACGATGAGACGCTGAACGCGACTGCAAAGCTCTCAGGAAAATGTCCGAGAACTCGGGCGTTTCCGGAGAGCTTGCAGTCACGTTCAGCGCCTGCGCGAAGCTCCCAGATCCTGGACGCGACTGCAAAGCTCTCCGGAAACATCGGAGTAACTGGGATGTTTGCGGAGAGCTTTGCAGTCGCGTCCAGCGTCTAACGCGTCTGCCTGTGGAAGAAGAGAAGGTGCTGCGTCTTCGAGCTGCTGACCGGGGGCAGTCCCAGCAGGGTGGGAATGCAGCTGGCAACGCGGGATGAAAATTGGAGCTGTAAAACAACGTGGTAAGCTGCCAAGTACCGCGAAAACTGGTAAAAGAAAGACATTTTTTACACTATTCGCTCCATAAGATGCACAGACATTTCCTCCTATTTTTTTTTGGGGGGGGGAAGTGCGTCTTATAGAGCAAAAAAATTATGGGCAGTTCAGGGAAGATTTTGGGTGGGCAGGGCAGGGGCAAGAGGGGGAGGCTCTTGGAGATAGCCACGCACGTTGGATCCTATCCCCCTTTTCCCAGCCCGGACCCACCCCCTTCCTCTCCTCAGATTTTACACCAGCAAAACAGCTGGCACGGGTCTGAGGAGAGCCATAAGTGATCAGGTGGCCTTCCAGGAGATACGGTAAAAAAAATTTACTTCCTCGCTGACATGGTTGCTAGCCGTCTGGTCACCCTCCCTCCACCATAGCATCCAGTGCACACTCAGTTGGCACAACTGCATGCTGGGGATAGGACTGGTGGGGATAGGATTGGGCTGTTAACATGCTTACTTGGAAGCAGTTTCCAATGAAAGCAGTGGTATTTACTTCACATAACAGGAATGATCCAAGGCTCCATAAGGCTCCACGTTTGCGGGAAATGCCCTGTTCTGTTTTAAACTGAGAATGCTTTTTGTATGCAATTGTTCTGTGCACACACTGGCAATCTCTGCGGTTTGGAATAAAAGAGAGGGTAGTACCTCTGTTCCGCCCACCCTTCATTCCAACCTACCCTCACCCTGTCCCACCTCCCCCGCTGGCCTACCATACATGGTGGATCTTGGGCGTTCTGTAAAGCAGTCACTGCTGGTGCAACGCACATTCCGCCGGTGGCCAGGAATCATAGAATTGGTCCATAAGATGATCAAGTTATAGAGATGGGCAAAACTACCTCTGCTCTAGAAAAGTGTTAGCAGACCAGGATTTTTTACTTTTATAGTGGCAGACCTCCTTTCCCATTTCTAGAATCTGAAACAGATTCCAGTCTCCAGTTCCACCAGTAAAATTACCAGTATCTCGTGGATCCTGGGAGTTTTTGCAACATTACCACACATCCACAGGCCTCATATGCTAATGTGGTGCTATGTCATTGTACAACGCAGGAGCAGGAGTCCCCCTCCTGAACCAGCTATACAACAGATTCTCACAAGTCCCTACCCATTCCAGTGTAATTCTGATGTAGCCAGGACAACAGATTCACTGCCAAATTTTGCTTATGGTAGAATTTAGTAGCATCTCTGCCCAGTAGTGGTATAAGACAAGTACCCCAGTCTCCTGAATTCCAAATGTCATGTTTTCTTTTTTAGATTCTGAATGAAAAAAGACACTTGCTGCCTGGATGGGTGCACACACACACACACACACACACACACGCACGCACGCACGCACGCACGCACGCACGCACGCACGCATACGCGTGTGCTTGTGTTATCATGGATAACATAGCGTTATATATACTTCTTTACATACAACCATGTATTGGCAATTCATTTTCACTGCACTTCCTAGGAAGTCATAAAAGCAAAATGCAAACAGAGACAATATGTAAATGACATGGAGATTCAATTGATGTAGCATTCAGTTCTTATGAAGGAAAAACAAATCACCACCTGCTTGAGACTCCTGAGTTTGCCAGTCATCATGTTTTGTTACAAATATTTGAACTAGCACTGGTTATCAGTGAAATCTTTTCTCAGTCAAACACATGCCATGGGAAAAAGCTTCAATGCACTCAGATGTTCACAGAAGGCAACAGATTAGCAATGAAAGAGAAAAAGTTTTGACCTTGTCTTAAATTATTAACTATGCAAAGTGCAATGAGATACAGTTGCCACAGTAAGAAAAGTACTGCCCTGGGACCCCTATCCAAGGTCCTGAAGGAGGCACAGAGTAATCTTTCTGCAATAATTAGGAACAGAGGCTAAAGCAGCATTGTGTTAGCTAACATGCTCATAGACATGTGTAATACAAATATTTATTTTCTTTTTATTCATATAGACCAGGATCCAAAGAGCTGCTTAGAAGGATTAGACAATTTAATAGAGGACAGAACTTTCAACACAACAGGTTTTTTTTTTAGCAACGATGGGCATGGGCGGTCCAGGCGGCCATTGGGCGAGCCGGCCCAGGAGGGGGCGGGGATGGCATCGGCCGTTACACGGCCTCCTCCTACTCCCACCAGCTATTTAGCTGGTGGAAATCTGAGGAGGCCAATAGGGCCGGCCCCGGTTTACACCCGGGGAAGGGGAACATCCCCTTCCCTGAATAGATCTCACCTAAATCCTGTGTAAGGATCCGGCAGGTGGTCCTTACACAGGATTTGGCTGCGCATGTCCTACTTGGCCTTCCTGGAGTTAACTGGCTGGTCACTGCTGGAAACAGAATGCTGGACTAGATGGATATTTGCAGGGTTCTTCTTATGTTCTTAAGGGGTTTGCACTAGCCCAGTGGAATGCTTGACTTTTTTCCTTTGAACAGTAGAACCCCTTTGCAAACTGCTTTTGAAATTTAACCCCCCCCCCATTTTAAAAGCAGTTGACTACCTGGCATGGGGCCCCCTCCCATTTCAGAACAAGTTTAAAGTCTTTTTGGGCCCATGGAACTAGTTTCATGATTCTTTTAATTCTGTCCATAATATACTAATGGACGTCAAAGCAGGATGCCCCTTCAGTTGGAAGATACCATATTTGTTTTCTATCCAATATAAGAAAATAATTGTATACTAAACCATTAGAAAACTGTGATATACTATGCACCAATGAATATCCTCCAAAGCCGTATTCCAATATATGTAAGGTCCTGGAATTAGAGGTAAACATGGTAACCCCTGCTATGCACATCAGGAAGCATTTTGTAAGCACATGTGATATTTTTTGAAATTCTGGCTTACATATGCAAACATGTCACATAATGTGTGGCATCACTTATTTTATGAAAAAGATCTTGCATGAATAAAAACTACCTGGATAATGAATGCACCCTGTTCAACCCTCTGTTGTTTCTAGACCTCTATTCTTTAACTTCTTAGTTGCTTCTACCCAGAGAGAAAAAAATTCAAACTGTTCCAAAATAACAACCCAGAGGTTTAATACAGGGCTTTGGAACCTAATAATCAGTATACAAAATCTGAGTGTTTTCACATAGGATACAGAAATCATTATTTATATTCCTCACCTCCCTGTGATGATGCCACAAATATCAACATCATGAATGTTCAAATTACATAATTTTTAATTAATCTCTTTTTTAGATGACATGTCACACTTTAGGAAGAGGAGATTTTATGCTTCATTTTCAGTATTGGCACTGGTGATTTCATTCAAGATTGTGTTCATTCACATACAATCAGAACACTGCATCAAATAGTAAACATTCACATTTATATTTAGTGCGCTCAATCCAATATATTGTGTAATACACCACATTAGAATCATTCTCAAGTGCAAGAGTGATAAAAGGGTGTTCTTGATATCACCTGTGAAAATCCTTCTGTTGAATAGGATTTCAGATTCAAATACCTTCTGTTGATTAACTTCCAGCCCAATCCTATGGGCTGCCTAAGGCCAGTGGGACAGAGACCTGTTGCTGGGTGCCTTTACAAATGGCCATTTCTGAGACGCCACTGCAAAGCAGCAGCAACATCAGAAGCCAGATGCTACAGTCAGCAACCTGCAGCAGAGCAAGTAAGCCAGCACAGGTGGTGGTGGTTTGTGGGCAGGGAGGGGGAACAACGGGGCATGTTTGGTGAGGAACTGGCATATCGGGGACAGAGGGGGTGGATTCAGTGGCAATTGTGCATGCCAGGACTTATCTCCTCTTTTGGAAACCACACCCTTTTTCTCTCCTTGGACATATGCCACCAAAATGGTTGGCATATGTCTAAGGAGGCCCACAGGCAGCCTACTGGGGAGATAAGTAAATTTTTTTTTACTTACCTCCTGCAGGCTGTCCAGTCCCCCCCCCCTCCACACACACATAGCATGCAGCCCAGCCTCCACTGGCATGGCTGCATGCTATAATGTGGTGGTGGGCAGAATAGGGCATTAATTTATCCCAATGAAATGTGAAAAATAGCTTATTATATTGAAATAAAACTTATGCATGCCTAACAAGCTAGTAAAGTGTTCACAGTGTATTTTGATGCCTCTTCTAATGGTGCTTATAGCTATTACAAGCACTTTCTGTTTCTTATGATAAATTAAACTCAGAATGTTTGCATTTCAGATTCAGGGCCTTTTCTGTTGTGGCACCACATCTCTGGAATTTGACTTCCGGCTAGGAGGACATGGCTGGCTGACAAGTGCTTCGCGCTTGCTGTAATCTTTCGTAGTATGTTGTATTGTTTTGTTTTATTTTGTTTTGTTTGGTAGTTTATTAATAAAAATTAAATATAAAAAAGTCTCTGGAACCAATTACCAGAAGACTTGAGGATAGCCCCCTCATTATATGGTTTCTGGCTGGGTTTAAAGACTTATTTTGCTTGGTTTTTGAGGAAGGAGGAACCTCCTAGTGACCCCTTTTTAATTTTTGTTGCTGCTTTTATGTTATTGCTTTTATGTTATAGCTGTTTTATATCAATCTGCTCTTGTATCATTTTTAAGTGTTTTTAATGTTTTTATTCTAATGTTTTTATCTACTGTATTTTAATTCTTATATTGTACACTGTTTTCAGCACCAGAAAAGCGGTATATACTGTATTTTAAATCAATAAACTTTATTGGGCTAAATAGTTATTGACAGTGTTGCAACCTTTTGAATTCTTACATTCTTCAAGCATAGGTGGTCAAACAAAAGTAGGTCCAGCTTGCGTTTGCTGTTGTGATACTAGAGGAAGCAAATCTGATCAGAGGAAGTGTACCAGCTGAAAACAAGAAGTGGAGGACAGTCTTACAACCTGATCCTGCGTATGATGTACCGGCTGTCCTAAATGTTTCAGCCCTGGCGGCCCCAATGGGCCTCCTCGGATGTGCGCCAGCTATCTTGCTGACGCACAACCGGGGAGGCCGTGTAAGGCCAGCCATGCCCAGCAAGGGAATTAGGATATCAGCAGAGTTGCCGCCGATATCCACACCCCCTCCCTGGCTGGGCTGACCAATCGCCCCTCCCCCCTGGCCCACCATACCCACTGCAACACTTACCTGTGTCCATGGACCGGCCCCATAGTGAGCGGTGCCAGCCTTGGCGCCGTTTACTCCAAGGGTGCTGTGAAAGTGCTTTACAGCACTTTTACAACACCCTAGGCTGGCGGAGCGCTTGCTCTGCTGGCCCACCGCTATGCAGG
This sequence comes from Plestiodon gilberti rubricaudatus, assembly GCA_026170595.1. NCBI lineage: Eukaryota > Metazoa > Chordata > Lepidosauria > Squamata > Scincidae > Plestiodon > Plestiodon gilberti. Next base: position 45,997,801 of record JANXHW010000004.1, read on the forward strand.
ATTGCAGGTTCAGTCAGATACTGTAATCATCAGCCCAGACGCTATATTTTGTTCTGATATTGATGCCTAATGAGGTGTATGTTCAAATGCTTCCACCGTTATAAATAATTAGGTGGTGGAGTAAAATATATAATTTTATATAATATTCTATGCTTCTTCCGTCAGTTTTGTCACTTTAAGACTTCATTGTTTTCTCTCATTTATTTTTAAATTTGCTGCTGCTGCTCTGGGATAGTTTGCCAGAAATTCCAAAACTTAAGACTGATGAATTACAAGAAAGTTAATCTGTTTTGGTACCTCTGGGAGAATAATCATTATCTTGCAATCAATACCTAAATTCACAGACGTCTGGAGCAAATTGAAGGGTGGAGGAGAAGCGCAGAAATTTGCTCTTATAAGCATTTACATTTTAGATAGCTTGAATGCACACGTTTAAATGAAAAATAGTAAACAGCTCATGGGGTAAATGTTACATCATGTGAAAAATCTTTCATGCTTTCCTGTAAACTAGGCCTTCAAAACACAAAAATCATCCCATTAACAGTATTAAACCAGTAACAGAAAAGGGTTTGCCTCTGACCCCAGGCCAGACATTCCACTTGGAGCTGAAGGCTGAATGGGTTGAAGAGGTTTGAAGAGGGAAAGTCTCTTACCAGGGAAATCAGGGATGAAAGTTGGTCCCTGAACTCAGACTGGACTCACCTTTTGCTCCCTGCTTCCCACTCATTAGTTGGTGAATGTTGTGAGAGGTTTCACTCAGTAATCTATCACAGCACCAATCACTTGTTAGGTACTGGGACTCAGTCCAGGTACCTTCTGCCCCAGTCCTGATGTGCCTAAAACCTGATTAGCAGCATAATGAAAAGCTCTTCTCAGGTGCTTCTTGAAACATTAATTGGCTATTGGCGAGAGAAGGAGGCACGCACTGTGACATGTCAGCTACAGCTAAGCAGGGTATGCAGAATTGGATGCAAGTTTTTTCTGCCTTGCAGTTGGTTTGCATGTACCTGGCAAGATTCACCGTGCAATCCTGCACAAAAAACCGACAGCAGAGCAAGCGATCCACTGCCAGAAGCCATCGCAAATGTGCCATAAAGCACATTCATGATGACTCAGGAGCAAGGGCAGCCGGCGCGGAGGCTGGCAGCCCTCACTCCACCACCAGATCGCCCCTGCAGCCGCCGGAGGAGGTAAGTAATCCCCTGGCGGGCGTGGGAGTGGTCTGGGCAGCGAGGGAGGGGGGCCATTGGCCGAGCCAGCCTGGGAGGGGGCAGGGGTGGCAACCGCCATATCCCCGTCCCCGTTCTGGCCGGCGCAGCCGTTACACGGCCTCCTCTTACTTCCGCCAGCTATTTAGCTAGTGGAAATCCGAGGAGGCCCATTGGGGCTTCCCTGGTTTACACCGGGGGAAGGGGACGAACATCCCCTTTTCCCGAGTAGATCTCCAGGCTGCTTCAGAGCGGCCCAGAACAGGGATAGGATCTGGCGGGCAGCCCTGGGGCCGCCAGCCGGATAGTTAGGCAGGATTGCGCTGTCATTCATATGTGGAAATCTGCACTGTATGTGGATTGCTATGCCTGTAGTAAGACTATGCTTTTCAGTTTAAGGTTCCCTCTCGAACTGTTTCTTCATCTGTGTTTAGGAAGAAACACACTAAAAACTAGAAATTCACAGGTAAGGGTGAAAACTACTGTAGGGCCATATTGTACATTAAAAAAAATATTTTAAAATAATTTGCCCTGTGCAAAATGCACAATTAAAGGTAGGGAAGTTCCAGGCCAGCATGAAATCTATTTATCTGAAATATCATTAAAACTGCAAAAGTTCCCTACCTTTAGAGACCTTTTATCTTAAAAAAAAAACAACCAATGAATCCCAATTTTGAAAAATGACTAATATATTAATGTATTGATTTTAGTGTATAAACTACAGTACTACATCAATTAGTGGAGAATCATGGTTGCCATGTTGTGCAAATAGTCGGGCAAATAGTCGGACAGCGCAATCCTGACTAAGGATCCAGCCGGCAACCCAGGGCTGGATCCTGTACATGGGCCTCCCGTTGATCAGCGGGCCGGAGGTCTACTTGGGGAAGGGGACACTTGTCCCCTTCCCCGAGTGTAAACCTGGGCCGGCCCTATCGGCCTCCTCGGATTTCCGCCAGCTAAATAGCTGGCGGAAGTAGAGGAGGCTGTGTAACAGCGTAGCCAGCCCGGTAGGGATGGGGATATGGCCGACGCCATCCCCCACCCCCTCCTGGGCCGGCTAGGCCAATGGCCCCCCTCCCTTGCCTGGCCGGACCGCCCATGGGCCAGCGACGGAGCACTTACCTTCCACTGTTGGCTGCATGAAGATCTGGTGCTGGAGTGAGGGAGGCCGGCCTTGCGCGTTTGTGACGTCATCCAGCGACGGAACGCTTGTTCCGTCACCGGCTTTTTTTTTTACAGGATTGCGCCCTAATTCTGTGCATGACAATTACATCACATGACATCACAATAAAATTTAAAATGAAAGATATACATATCTGGGTTCATCTGTATTATCCCTATGACTTCATGCTACAGGTATGTGAGGGACAAGCCCTGCTGAAGGATTTGGTGCTTGCATCTTTTACTTCCTCACACAATGTAGAATTAATTTATGGAATTCATTACTACAATATGTAGTGATGGACACTAGCGTCAATGGCTTTCAAATAGAAAAATTCATGGCGGATAGGTCTATCAATGGTTATTAGCCATGATAGCTAAATTGAACCATCAAATTCAGAAGCACTGTATCTTTGAATACTAGATGCTGGGAGCAAACAACAAGGGAAGGTTTGCCTTCCCTTGGTTTGCCTCACAAGGTTGCCTTGTAAACTTCCTAGAAGCATCCAGCTAGCCATTGCTAGAAATAGAGTGTTGGACTAGATGGATCTTTGTTCTCTTTTTATGTACATATGGGTGCACTTCCTTCCTGGTACTGAAATATCTACTCTCTGCTTCAAAGCATATTTTCACATGCACCTTCTCAAACCTCCAGTACTCTGGATTAAACTGATATGGGTTGTATCCTGACATGTTGCATAACCTGGGCGTTCTTCCCAAGCAGGTCAGCCCATTAATCTCAATGACCACAATTGACTTACATTGATTCTGAGGCATGGAAAAGAAATGTATGCACGTAAGCAAGCAAGGTTATGCCTTCAATCAGGTGTATACTTGAGCCCACGGAACAAACAGAAGGTACATGATGCAGCAACCTTGCTGAATCAACACTTGTATGAGTTTAGGCAGTGCCTGGATGGGAAATGCTGAGCCCCATTTATGCCTCTCTGAGTTCCATCATGGAAAGGTGGGATTTCAATCATAAACTGTGGCTTCCAACTTTAATAGAGAAAGTTTACTTTAAAAAATGAAAAAATGAACTTTACTACTTTAAGTAGTAAAGAACTTTCCTACTTTAAAAAATGAAAAAATACTAAAAAAATCTAGAGTTTTTCTTTGCCTGTTTTCTACTTGTTTTTTTTCATTATGTTTGAAATGAAAATGTAAAATAAAAACAGATAATTTAATAGTACTATCTAAAGATATATCAGGAAAAGACTCACCTTCTGTTTGTGAAAGGGCTTCCTGAGGGAACAGAGTGGGAGAACAGTGTGTCATTCATGCTGGTGACTGGTCTGGGGGGCCTTAAAAGAGAAGAGAATGACTAAGAACATCTGGGTTATATATAATGAATCATCAACACATGCAAACGTTTTCAATCAATAGGGCTGGCAAAATCTTTGTTTTTTGTTTAACTCAGTGGGACTTTAGAGTAGACATACATTGGGTCGCAATGTAAAGTTTCAGTTTTTGTTTGAGACTAAGGCTGCAATCCTATGCACACTTACCTGGGAGAAAGTCCCATGCTACTCAATGAGACTTACTTCTGAGTAGACATGCATAGGATTGGGCTGTCAGCATTAGAAAAATAGGTTGAAAAAAAACATTGAGGCACACTGTGTGCAATTTTTTTGTTCTCTTTCCATGCCGTTTGCACACTTTGTTGGCTAACATTCTGCTACTATTTTAAAGGAATACTGTACCCCTTTTAAAAAACTGCATCTGCCTGAAATTGTTTCATTGGTATTGCTATAATGGACATCTCAGGGCCATTGGATGGTCCCCTTTAAACCCAATCTGTATTCAGGTTGCTCTGTGTGGGAACTTGGGAAGCCCTGCCTGTAACAGGTCATCAAATGGCATCTTCTATTTTACAGCAAATTCTCTCTCTACTAAGTTTGCCATGGCAATGGCATGATGACAGTGATATCACCGAATCAACTTGGTGAAGGATTCACATAAGCAGTTCCACATTCAGAGCATACACACAATTTGAATTTCAAACAACCATTACACGGGTGTTTTTGAATATGAATCATCATCAGCCCATTGACTAATACAAATAGAAAGAATCTGCCATGTAGCATTTTATTGTATATAAAAGCATAATGAAGATACATATTTCTCTTGAGCTGTTGGTTTTCCTTCTAACTTGAGATGTTTTCCCCCCAAGTAGCAAAAATGAAAGAGTAGTCAAGAATCACACAAAGTTAACTAAAAGAACATGGAGCAGGTGCTTTGTGACAGATTTATCTTCAATTTGCATTCTTTGCAGGAGTGCTGATCAGGAATAAAACTTTACAAATACAAATTAAGTTACATTTCTGCACCTCATGTTCTTCTATATTGCAAGCAAATGCATAAAAAGATTCATTTAGACAGGAGATACAATAAGACAAAGAGCTGCTAGCTTTCATGCATTATTTTACTCATCTACCTCAGAAGTGGCTTAGAAATTATCTGTGGGCCAATACAAGGAACAGAATACTGGATAGTTGGTCAGAAGCCTAACCCACAAACATTAAAACCTTTGCTATTGCCCTTAACAAGACCAAGGTAACATTTTTGATGTTCGATTCGTAAGGGCTGAGCGACATGGTTACTTCCCATTCCAATGGGGCAACACTACGGTAGGAAGCAGTCATGCCTCTGAGCCCTCCCCATGTGACCTCTTGTCTCCAGGATAGCGCGGTGGGAAGCAGCCACGCTGTAGTGGCTCCCAACACTTGCACCCCCAAACCTAAACATTTATATTACAGTAATGTAATGTGAAATGCACAGTTCTAAATACCGTACTACAATCTTCATGTAGGAAAAAGGTTTCCATATGTGGGGCAGCTATGAAAGTGTACAAAACCCAGCTATAGGAGGGAAGAAGTTCCATGTTCAGCAAACTGGCAATGCAAGCGTTATGTTCCTGCATGGTACAACTGTCCTGGGGGTGTAATCTCAGGAACCTCTACAAAGCAGGCCCACATGAGCTGTGACAGCAATGAAGAATGTAATGCTTTCATGGCACTAATTAGCAGGCAGGGAGGGAAATGTGCCCAGACAGAATCTGGGTCCCCTTGTCCCTGTTCCCTAGGTGATAGGAACTCCTAGAGACTTTAGAGGGAAGGCCGACATAAGAAAAAAAAATCCTGTGACAAATAAAATCACTAACTGGAAGGCATATTCAAAGATTCTTAAGAGGTTTCCAACCAATTCTGATAGATCTCTTGCGATCAATGATCTAATCATCACAAGACCTGTTTCCTCATTTCAAAAAAAATGTACTAAGGGGCAATACTTTACTTACCAGGTATCTCTTTTGCAGCCAAAATGAAATACAAATACACTATTAATAAAGATGAAATCTTTTTTTTAAATAAAGTGCCAAAGGTAGGGACACTCAGACATATTTCGCTCTGTTAATACTCTGATCTTACAGATGGAACAACCAGTCCCACACTAGGCACACATGTAGAATGATTCAAGTCTACCTTCTATATGGTCAGAACAGTTATGATTTTGTCATGATTGCTAGCTGATAAACACATCAAGAAAACTGAATAGTAACCAGTTTAGGGGCTGACAGTTTCAGCTGGTATATCATAAGATTCCAAACATGCACATGCAATATGAAAATTGGTTTTAAACAGCTGAGTGTACAGTGTCAACAATAGTTGCTTACTTTCTAATTCTGCATATGAATATAAAGCCCCCAAGATTTCTTACAAAACATTTAGAAACTGGAAGATTGATGCATGAATGTAGCAAAACTAAGTCATGAATCTATAACATAATAGAAACAAAATTAAGAATCCCACTAGGTGTGCACAAGCCCTTGGGTGTGCCTAGCACAGCACACTGAATTCCAGTCATAATCTATGCAGAGTCTCAGACAGCTCTAGGGTTGTATTTTACATTATTGTTCTGTTTAGGTTAGGGTTAATGTTGTCAGTATCTCATTGTTATGTAATGTCTTCCACATGTAAATCAGTGCACAATGCCATCTTATTTCCATATGCACACCTTAGGATAGTGTCCGGAAATGGTGTTTTTTCACTTACCGAGACTTGAGGGGGGCTGTGGGGAGGCCTGCGCGACCCTCCTCAGGCCTCCCCCCTTCAGATCACTGAAAAACGGCGATTTTCAACCACTTCCGGTTTTTACGAAAACCTGAAGTGCTTGAAAATAGTTTTTCAGCTATCTGAAGGGCGGGGAGGCCTGTGGAAGGGCACGCAGGCCTCCCTTTGCCCCACTAAGGCCTGCGGAAGGTCACACAGCCCCCCCATCCCCAGTAAGTGTGGGAAAAAGGCATTTTGGGAGGCATGTTTCCAGGTGGTGGCGATCCCCAGGATCACTGATCACCAGTGGACCCCCTGCATCCGTGGGTTCCATATCTGTGGATTTAACCATTGGTGGATCGAACAAGAGGTGCCTCTGGAAGCCACTTCCAGGTTGCTCAAGTCCCATAACACACTCCATTGGCCTCCACGGGCCCCAGGATCCCTTGGGGAAGTGACTTCCAGTTTCGTGCCTGCAACTTCCAGTTTACTTCCACGACTCCCAGTTGCTTCCCCAAGGCATCCTGGGGCCCACAAAGGCCAATGGAGTGGATACTGAGGGCCCACTCTAAGCTGAATTTAACTATGTTTGAATATTATATTTATTACTAAGTACACACATTGTATAAGTAGGGGTACTTGCACTGATAAATACCAGTGGATAATGCTAACACAAATGCAGGCCTAGATGTACAAAAGATTTTTGTCCTTGCTGAAAGGGATTGCTGCAGGGCGAAATAAGACTTTGCTTACATGAAAGCTACCATTAAAAAGTGGTTGTCAATACCTCTTTTCTTGGATGCTTGCCTAGAGCTGTTTTTCATGATACAGTTTATCTTCCATTACACTTAAGAATAAAAATCTCTCTGGTAAGAAGATATTCTCAAAGACCTCATGAAGCATAAGCATAGCTTTTCCCATCTGTTAATTTATGTCAGTTGCGCTAGTAATGCTCTTTCCTCAACTTGTACATTTTTATTCCTGTATCATTATAACATGGGCAGCCCAATCCTATTGTAAATTAGGGCAGCGGAACGAGCGTTCTGCCGCCCTAAGCCGTCGCGAAAGTGTCGTAAAGCACTTTCGCAATGACTCAAGAGCAGGGAAGGCCGGCGCTGGGCCGCCGCTTGACCGAGGTCAGGATACAGCGCCAGGGGGGCAGTTCGGCAGTAAATGGCGGGGGCTGATAGGCCCAGCTGATCGGGGAGGGGATTGGCCTCGGCCGAATCCTGACCCCTGCCGATCGGCTGAGCCATTACACGGCCTCCTCCGACTTCCACCAGCAAAATAGCAGGCGGAATTCTGAGGAGGCTGATCGACAAGTGTCCCCTTCCCCGAGTAGACTTTCCGTCGCGGGGAACCTGCCTGCGGTGGAGCTTAGGATCCTCAGGATCCGGTGGGTGGCCCTGGGCCACCCGGCGGATCAGTTAAGCAGGATTGCTCCGTGGGTTCACTAGCACTACCAGGAAAATGTGAAAATTGTTGATCTCACTGTCATCTCCAGGCACACGGAGCTGCTCTTTTGGAAGAAGGTAGTGTCTGCAGGTCAGTACAGACCAAATTACAGATGGTTTTTGATGCCCTTCTAAGAGAACAATGCTTAGTTCTTTTTTCACACCCCAATATATTTTCTGCTACTGAAACAGAGTGGCTTTAACTCAGGTAAATAGACCAGGGGTTCTCAACCCCTTCCTGGCCGAGTACCACCTCTGGCACCATTCTCCTGCTGTGTACCACCGGAAGTGACTGGCAATGTCATCATCGCCAGTGATGTCTGGGTTTTCAGAGGTCAGAAAACGCAGGTAGGAAGCTCTGGGTGGGTTGGAGAGCCCTTCTCAGCATTCCCGAGAGGCTCGGCCAAGTGGGGTTCCGGTGGTCCGGCAGTCCGAGTACCACCAGCAGTCGGCCAAAGTACCACTGGTTGTACTAGTACCACTGGTTGAGAACCCCTGAAATTGACAGAAACCTTTTGACTGGAGTTATAGACCCCACATATGCAAAGAAGAATTTTCAGTTTTCACTTTTATTTCATTTTTATTCTCTCTCCATTTCAGATTCTTACCTATGGAAATATAATGAAAGAAGAACTCCTATACGTTAAATTGTACATATTCACAAAATATGAATTTGAAACTCCCATCACACTTGTGATGCAAAAAAAGTTATATTCTTTTCCGAATGTTTAAAATATGAACTGGTGCAATGTTTGCTTTATGTTTTGATGATTCTCATTGAAGCATTATCAGAGCAAGTTTAAAGATAATGAGCTATATCAAAAGAAGCATGAGCAAAAGCAAGCTTGAGAAAGGGGACTTCTCCCCTCCTCACCTGTCCCCAGAAAGGCACTCCTGAGGGCATGGGACAACAAGCCTCAGGAACAAGATGGGATGTGTTGCAGGGGGAGGGAGAATCTCCTTAAATTGGGCAGAAGCAACTTGTGCAAGTTGAATAAGGTGCCTCTATTTGGACGTCTGGCTCAGGACGTAGAGCGTTCGTATCGTAAATCTGCCTGAAGATCTGAAGGACAGCAGTTCAAGACGGCCGGAAGTCTGTCGGAGAGCTGCTGGCACGCCGAGCTGATAAGCTGCAGAGTCTTGTGGGGGAGTGAAGCTGCAGCTGCAACGCTTGAGTGACAATCAAGGTTCCCTGTGTTATCTGAAGCTGAAGCGTGCAGAGGCAAACGCCAGAGAGAGAGAGAGCTGGACTATGAAAGCAACATCTCGAATGAAGGGTTCTATGAAAGACTAGAACGTTATTATATTGTGAAAACGCTTTGGGGTTTAGAACAGCCTGCCCATGTACACCGCCTTGAATAAAGTCAGAGGAGAAATCCAATGACCAGAAAGGCGGTATATAAATACTGTATATTATATTATTATTATTATTATTTGGTTTTGGCAGATTTCTCTCTTCCTCAGTAGCCCCCACCCCACGTCATACTACTTCAGAGGGTCTCCTGACCCTTAGGAGTGGGGTTTTAAGGGGCAGTGGTGTTTTAGGGGGCAGTGAGGTTTGCAGTGGGGAGGGAGAGGTGGAAAAGCCCCTTCTGTGAACTTCCTTGTGCTCACACTTCTTTGGATACAAGCACATTATGTGCTGTAAATTAAGGAACGCCTGAACTCAGTGCCCGAATTCCCATGATTGTGCTTTTGCTCTTAGCTATACAGTAAATGATAGAATTAAATACATTATTCATACAAAATACGTTTGGCTTTGAGTTCAACTGCCTGACTCACTTCAGCATTATCAAACATTTAGATATTAGCCTCAGTTTAAATAGTCAACCCCTTGTTTTGTATTAACTTCCAAAATAAAATGGACTAAGGTCCAATATTCTTTGCAGGTGCAAATTTAATTTCAAACTGAATTATCAAATAACAATGATGTTTTGAAAAGCATGGTGCAATTAGGTTCTTCCACACAGTTTCTACTAAAATTTTCATTGCAGACTTTTCATTCATTAGTACAACACACTGATCAGCCTCATAACGAAAGCTTTAAAATGATCTTAGTCACTAATCACAGCATAGTATTTAATATCTGAGTGAGAATCTTCATGTCAAAGCAGGCTAACAGCGCAATCCTGCGCAAAGTTGGGCTGGCAGAGTGAGTGCTCTGCCAGCCTAGGGTGTCACGAAAGTGCCGTAAAGCACTTTCGCAGCACCCTGGGAGTAAGTGGTGCTGGTGCCGAGACTGGCACAGCTCACTCTGCTGCTGTCTGACACCCGCACTGCAAGATGCAGGTAAGTGCTGTGCTGGGCGGCGGGAGGGCAGGCTGAGGTGGTAGGGGACGGGGCGATTGACCGGCCAGGCCAGGGAGGGGGGAGGGATTATCAGTAGTGCACTCCGCCATATACTCACCCCCTTCCTAGGCCTGGCTGGTCTTACACGGCTTCCCTGGACATGCGCCAGCAAAATAGCTGGCATGCATCCAAGGAGATCCGGGGCTGACACCAGGGGAAAGGGATGAACGTCCCTTTCTCCCGAGGTGTGCATTGGCACCGCCAGCGTGGGCTGCATCCTGTGTAGAATGCTGCATCCGGCCATTTATGCTGGCCAGTGAATCTTACGCAGGATTGGGCTGTAACTTCCCTCAGCACAGTCAACCATAGGCGGTCATTATGTAATACAATATTCCTTGCACTTAACACATGCAGTCATGACAAGTGTAAATACAGAATGAAACATAGAACATAAAAAATACATTTCTATGACAGAGATCTGAATCACTTTAAGCCATTTACATAATGAGAGATGTGGCTATTGTAGAAAACCCCTTAACAAAATATGTAATGGGAATTATCTTTATCATTAATTTGTCTCTAATTTAAAAGTGCTGTGGGTATATAATAATTAAATAATAATACATCAATTTATAGTAATAATAAACTTAGAATTTATTAATTTAAGAAGTATTTTTTTAGAATTATTAATTAATTTTAATTTGTAATAAAAATAAACCTAATAATTCCCAACCCACTCAGTCACTCCAAGGGATCAGAAGAGAATCTGCTCAATTATCAGATGTCTAATTCTCAATGAGGTTGTAAACCTTTATTCGGGCTGTACTATTCAAGTGAGAGACCTCACATCAACAAATGCATCTCCCCACAAGAGATGTCCTTTGCACATTCAAAAACCTGTGTGTTTAGGAGGAAGTGTTTTAGATATCTTCTTGATATCTAGTTGTCTATGTGAAGGGAATGTTTTGTATGGACGAATATTTAATTATGTGAGCCCCCATCTATAATCTAAAGTGGTACACCCAGACTCAGGCTTACCACATGAGCTACTTAGAATTCTCACACTTGGGCAGCCCAATCTTATTGGGTGTCCTGCCAGTGCTGGCTGCCTTGCCAGAGCCTTGCTGTTCTCATTGTCACCGTGCTGACCTCCCGCCAGAGCAAGTAAGCCAGCATGGGAGGTGGGAGGGGTGGGGGAGGGCAGAACTGGGGTGGGGAGGGGGGAATGGGAGGCTGGGAGTCTGCATGTGCCAGATCCTATCCTTCTTGCCCGCAGATTTCCTGCACCCTTTCTCTCCTCGGACTTGCACCAGTGAAATTGCTGGTACAGGTCTGAGGAGACCCTTTGCAGGGCAGGAGGCTTATAGAGGGGGAAGGGGATTTCCGCTCTGCCCCCCTGCTGGATACAGCATTCACCTTTTCAGCATGGCTGCACCGGCGGGGGGTGGAATATCGGATTGGACCACAAGTTAATAAAAGAGTTGCTTTCCTGTTTGGACTTTTTCTGTCTATGTTTTTACATGTAGCACTGGGACTACTTGGGATGCTAGAGCAGCTCTGTGTTCTGAATAACTTTCTTCAGCACAGATCTGCTTCTAAAAGGCATGAACACTGAAGAGTTCCTGAGAATCTTCCAGCAAAATAATGTGTACCGTGCTACAAAATAATGTGTACTGACTTAGCAGGGTTGCCAGAAAACCACAATCCTCCCAGAAAACAAGCATCCGGAAGCACCCTTAGTTCTTGTGTTCTGTATATAGAGCACCTCTTGCATATAAAATTATTAAGATTATTTTACTCAATATTCTTCGATATCACTGGAGTAGGAGGGATGATGATGAAAACTGATGGGAAGTGGGGCCCCACTACTCAAAATGGCAATTTCTTTAGCATGCACTAATATAGCTTTCCTCAATTTTGGAGCATTTGCACTCTATACACCTCGGAAGGAAATGTGTCATTTGCTACTCAATACATATCTAAAGGTATGGAAAAATCCAGGCTTAGTTTGTGAAACAGTTACCCCCCCCCCCCAAAAAAAGCAAAATAATTTAAAGCATCTAGCGGCCCAATCCTGTCTGCACAATAAGTAATCTGCTATTGTATCGCACTGGCTACTGGTGTGGCAACTGTTCTGTAGAGAGCTGCCACCAGCACAAGGCCTAGAAGGTTGTGTGCAGGTGACAGCGGCCCACAGATTGCCCAGAACTGCAGGTAAGTTGGTGTTGGTGGTGGATTGGGAGCAGATCAGGGTTCACTAAATTACTACATTAAAATCTGGCCTCCTATTTAATACAGAATTTGCTAATCTGAAATTGACAATTACATTCCAGAATGCTAGATGATGATGCTATGCAAAAAACAAACAAACAACTTTTGTAATTTAATTCAAGCACTTACTTTTTTAAAATATTGCTTAATGTTCCCCTTTTCCTCAACAAATCTCCCTTGACTTTTTAGTACCATCATGGTGAGCTATGCATGGGGAAATTCACACCAATTGGATAGGTTAATAAGTAGCATAATTTCTGAAGACATTCCAGTTGAGAGATCACCATATGAAGAGATCCCATTTGTCCTCAAACCCGGATCACCTGGGTCACCTAGAACAAAGCTCCGGAACAGTGGGTCACCTAGAACAAAGCTCCTGTGTACAGAGCACACAAATACTTACACAATATGAGCCAGGTTTAGAGGTTTTTCAGGCTGGTCAGGGAACATTGGGTGCAAAGGTTCACGGCTGGAAGCACAGCTTAAAGACTTGCTAAGTGCATTAGTTAGCTTCTTAGCAGGTGATTTCTGGGAGGAACAAGGAAGGTAGAGGTAATCTGGACAGGTAATGTTTAAACTGATGCTGCTACCACAGAACTACAGGAAAACAAAACAGTGTTCTACTACTTATTGATATAACTTCCACCCCAAAAGCCCACTCATTCAACAGCTCTAAATCAGGTCACAAGCGACTTAATGTGTCAAATATACTTAAAGAAGATTTCATCTCACAGGGTCAGGTGAAATCCTGTGTTCAAATATATACAGAAACTTCCATTTGTCATTCACCTTTACCCATAGGTAGAGAGGTAAGGAAAGGTGCAGGTGAGACCAAGGCCCATTTCCAAGTGTTTCTAACAAACACATAATATGATTTCTTCAGGTGTCTGTTAAGGTTTCACAGGAGTTAATTTTAGCAGAGACACCAGATGACCTTCAGTAGAGTTCTCTACTGAGAACTAACCACAGCATCAGATGAAGCTTGTTTTCCAAATCTGTGCAGATGAACTGGCTCTCTGAGCAATTCACCATTAGTGCAAAGTGTCCAGAAATCCACAACAAACTGCGTAATAAACATTCAAAAAAGCACATTAAAAACAACAACACCCAATCCAGATTGAAAAATAGCCTTGAACTTGCTGCCAGGAAAATGTGCAGACTCACCACATATATATGAGCTTTAATGAAATGGATTTGTATTAACTGAGTTGTGGCTTGAGTTGACCAGATACTGGATATTTGAGACAGTTTGATATCTTTGTGGAAAATGAGGCAATAAATATCATATATTTGTTTCAGCTGAGTGCAAAACACAATTCATGGTGTCATAGCTTACTTACTATAGGCTACGTGCACTACTCTGAAAAAGTTCAAAGACTACAGTGACTGAATATTATCCAATATATAACATGTCTACACTTCTGTTGACTTTATATTATTATTATTATTATTATTATTATTATTATTAACAGTATTTATATACCGCTTTTCAACAAAAAGTTCACAAAGCGGTTTACAGACAAAAATCAAATGATTAAATGGCTCCCTGTCCCAAAAGGGCTCACAATCTAAAAATGCAGAATACTACCAGCAAACAGCCACCAAAAAGACACTGTGCTGGGGTGAAAGGGGGGCAGTTACTCTCCCCCTGCTAAATATAAGAGGAGCACCAATTGAAAAAGTGCCTCTTGCCCAGTTAGCAGGGGTGAGGCTTTATATAAACATATTTAAAGAAGAGCTGGAAGTCAATATTTTCCATTGTTCTTTTTGCATACACCTATCATCATATCAAGCAGAGAATGTGAGAGAGAAACTAAATCTAGCATTTTTGACTAGGATACCTAAAAAAATGAACAACTTACTGTGGAAATAGTTTTATATTCCAAGACCCGCCTGCAGCTGTCCTGACATCCAGTACAGTATTAACATGTCGGACTGCTCAAATCCACACTGAGGAAAGCCACACTGTTCAGTTCTTCCCATTTTTTCATCTCAAAACTGACTGGGAATAAGGACCACAACGGGGGCTTCTCCATTCTAGAGATGCTTAGCTAAACTGGAAAAGTTAGTTTCCTATTTGTGGCTTTAAGGGAAATGATTTGGTCTGTTCCAGTTCTCATCCTTGGGATTTTCTCTCTGACTGGTGAAGTTCAAACAGTCTGCAGCAATTCATGAACCTTCCCTTACCCATGACGTGTATTCTTTCATTTGGTGCTGGTTGCTATGGGAACCACTGGCATGTCCCCTCCAGAAGCAATCTTGACAGAGCTGGTAATTGTGACACTGCTGGCATCGATAGCGAAATCCCATCATGCTCTCGCTATGGCAGTAGGAACACTCAACAGGGTGGAAGACTACAAGGGGAGACAAATATATATATATAAAAAAACAGCAACAACAAGACTGGCATTAAAACTGACTCTACTGACAGGTTTTGGAAACCTTCCTTGGTATGTGGTGATTTTCAACATCAAATGTAATTCTAAAACTGTCTGAAATGTAATGTAAAAATGTCACAATTCTCTCTCAAGATGACGAAGCACCTGCTACTGTCTAAAAGCACCCCTGATATACACACAGCATTAGGAAAAACAACAGTGGAAAATGAAAGAATGAAAGAAAATATCAGGGAGAAAAAACCACTTCTAGAGGAGTGACTGTGTTACGTGCAGTATGATGCATCTCTACTCAGAAGGAAGCCTCACTGAGTTTTTTATATTTGTGTAGTGGATGTTCGCGCCAATGCTGGGTCTTTTACAACAGCGTATCAGGAGATAAGGTAAAAGTGACCCCTGACAATTAAGTCCAGTCGTGTCCGACTCTAGGGTGTGGTGCTCATCCCCATTTCAAAGCCGAAGAGCCAGCGTTGTCCGAAGACGCCTCCGTGGTCATGTGGGCGGCATGACTCTCCTTGCCGCAGCGTGTAGCATGCGGCTGGAACACGGAGCGCTGTTTACCTTCCCGCAAGCGGTACCTATTTATCTACTCACATTAACATGCTTTGGAACTGCTAGGTTGGCAGGAGCTGGCCAAGCAACGAGAGCTCACCCCGTCGCGGATTCGAACTGCCGACCTTTCGATCGACAGCTCATGGTTCAGAGGTTTAACCCACTGCGCCACCCGCTGGCAGGAGATACGCTGTCATAAAAGGCCCATCAGATTGGGCCATGACGCATTTCTGCAAAAGCTTTTGTGGACTGTAGTACACTTCATCTTTATCAGATGCATGAAGTGAATATTAGGGGGTCTATATTAGCTTACTTGGAAGAGAACAAGGATGTATAGAAAACAAGCATACCTAACTCTGCAAAGAATCAGATTGTGAGTAGCATTTAAGTTCCGAACTATAGACAAAAGAAGCTTCAAGTTAACTCTCCTAACTTTCCTATAGGTGAAATAAACTGGTTCACAAAAATACTGTCTAAAAAGTTAGAAACACAGCAACAGGGTGACTCTAACCCTATGCCTGTCTACTCAGAAGTAATCACATTATACTCAATGGGGCTTACTCCCAGGTAAGTGTGCACATGATTGCCACCACAGCTTAACAGACATGTTACATAATCTCTCTTGAAAAACCTGATTTTAATCTTAGGACAGTGGAAGAAAGCATGCGAAAGAAATGAAATCTCAGCAGGGAGGCCACTAATAACTGATTTCCTTGGAACAACACTTTCATAAATGCCTGACTAACAGCCCAATCCACTGTAACTTTAGGCTGGCACTCTTGTGCCGCCTCGGGAGTAAGCGGCACTGAAGCACCCTGCACCAGCCACTACAGGTGAGTCCTACACCTGTTGGTGCAGGGGTGGGGGGAGGGCAGGCAGGAGTGGGGGCCTGTGCTGTTGCATTGCCATGTGGGGATTGGGCTGTTAAAGTACAGCTAGTCCTCACTTAAAGTCGAAGTGTTATAAGTAATTTCATTTTAAAGTTGTTGAGAAAAAATATTTGATATTTGATATATTTCCTGGCCGGGGCCACCACTGTCTATTTGTAGCCTATAGTAAAATTAGTTTCGTTATAAGTTGTTTTGCTTAAAGTTGCAGTTTCTCAGAACCTACTTTAAGTGAGGACTTGCTGTACTTGCATGCATGTCATGTGCAACCTCCTTACCAGAGTTTTGCTCAACTTCCCTAAACAAGGTAACAAGCAGGAAGAGCTTAAGTGCCTATGCGCTGGGATGTGACACCATAATACCAGCCATTCTTCTTTCTCAGTTTCACAGATGGCTCTAATTTTTATTGAGAAAATGTAATGATTGTGTCCCACATTGAAGTTCAAGTTGTTCCTCATGCTTTCATGACATACCATTCTCAACATTTGCCAATCGATGCAGAAGCGGTAACCAGACCAAACACTGTGGTGGAGGATCAGACATAAGAGTGTCCAAGAAAGCATTCAGCGTGACTTTTTTCTGTTTACATAAACAAAGAGGAAACAATTCAGTAGCAGAGGTTAAAAAAAAGAGCTTCTTTTAGACAAGAAAAAGCACAAATAGACAAAAAAAATTGAAGTTGATTAATTTCAATATCTTGAAACAGCCCAGTCCTATGTGTTGTTGCTGCCGCTGGAACTAGCGTTCTGGTGGCGGAATGCACTTTACGACGTAGCAAATGTAGCATGTGTAGCTGCTTCCAGATTACTGCCACAGAGGCTGTTAAGGCCTCCCTGCATGGCGCCAGGGAGAAGGCCAGCTGATTTTAAGTTGGTGGGGTGGGCAAAATGGGGCGGAGGAGGGTGTTCCAAAGTGGGTGTTCCTAGCAGTTCCAAAGGAGGATCACCCCCTCACCTGCCACCCTGGCTCACCCTCCCCACGCCCCTGCCCCAACCGGCACAGGACTTACCTGCATCCATCCAGGCGGAATGAGCGGCACCAGCCTCTCCACTGGCGCTGCTTACTCGCCGGGTGTCAAAAATGTGTCTTTTACGACACCCAGCGCTGGTGGGACTATAGTCCCGCCAGCTGATTTTGCGCAGGATTGCGCCCTTAGTCATGACTAACTAAACTTAGGATACAATCCTTGTCCTTAAAGTCAGTACTACTGATTCAACTATGGGGAGGGTCCAAAGCCCAGAGAAGAAGGGAACTTAGGAAGAGCTGTTCCTTTGTTCCAATACTTTTTCCTTGTGATCAGCTTTAGGAGGGATCTGGTCTAGGTGTGAGGATCTCTGCTTGCTTTTGTGCAGGGCAGATAGTAGGCACTGAGATGGGGGGTGGGTGGGGAGCCTGGAAGGTAGAGTTAATTTAAAATAGGGGTTATGGAGTTCTGAGTTTGAGAAACACTGCTTCATTCATTGCATGTTTTTGTATCCTGTTCTATAGCTCCAAGTATCAGTTTTCAGAGAAGATATACTATGGCCTCTCACAGTCTGAAAATGTTTCAGAAATCTCATTTGCCTTTGTATCAGAGGCGTCGCTAGGGGGGGTGGGCCCCCGGGCAATGGGGGTGACACACGGTGTGGGGTGCACGAGCAGCTGATTTGGCGTCAATTCGGCGGTGCAGGGGCGGCGGCAGAAATGGCATTTTGGAATGTGGCGCTGGCAGCAGGAGTCACCTGCCTGCGCCGCTACTGTTGTTTTTCTGCGGAAAAAATGCCGAGGGGCAGCGCGGCATTTTTTCAGCGTGGGGGCATGACTTGTGAAGTCATGTGCATGGGGGCAGGGCTTGTGACATCACAGGGGGGTGTCAAGTGGCACGGCCCCCCTGCGCTACGCCTCTGTATCTAAGTTCTTGGATACCACAAACCATATTTTTCTCAAGTAACAGAAAATTCACATGTCAAATACATCTTCCTCCTAGGTCCAAACTAGATGTAGAAGATATGGGATAAATCTACCAGCAGTTTTGTTTTGTTTTGACTAAAATGCAAATGAGAATTTGATTGGAGAAGGGACGTCAGATATATTTCTGACCAAAAATAGCTGGTTTTTTTTCCTTCACAGGGAAAAAGATACAGGGAATAGCCTAATCAAATTTGCAGGCCTTCTGTCTTACAACTGTATTTTAGTAAACAAGAAAATTGGGTAGACTGCTCGCATATCTCTCCCTTTACATCTCGTTTAAAGAGAATATTAAATATATGGTTCTCTTCTAGCGCATAATTGCAAAAGTATCCAGTACCTAATTTTTTTAATATCAAAATGCCATGAGTGTAGCACTGCAAATCATTATAGGATGAGAAAAAGGAGGGTTTGAATGACATTTTCTCTACCTGTTGAGAAAAACAGGATTTTGCCGATTGCTCGGTGTAGCCAAAAGAAGGGCCTTCAAAGACTGCAGTGGGCAGTTTAAGAACTTCACGCAGAAACATATCATATCTTCCATAAACCATCACACCGCTTGTGTCTGAAATCATTGAGAAAATATCTGATGGAACAAAATGGAAAACAAACAAACATGAAACAATTCATTTGGTTTAAACCACTACTTACAAATCCAACAGTATTTGAGCTGAAATGAAAATAATGATTTGGAGGTACAGTATTCTTTTTTTATAGAGTCACAGTCGGGTAACAGTTTATTAGGGCTAACGAAAACAGCACAAGTACAGGTATCCCCCGCATAAAGCGATTTCGCTTATACGACAGAGGTCCCCTGTAAAAAAGAGCAAAGGATTAAAAAAGATGCGTCTTTTAAAATCCCCAGCTTTTCAACTGTTTCGTGTTAGATAAGGGCTTGGATGTTTAGCACTAGGTCTTTGAGCACAGTGCTAAACTTCAAAGCCCCTATCTAGCGCCAAACAGCTGAAGAGCTGGGGATTTAAAAAGACACGTTTTTTAAAAATCCCCAGCTCTTCACTTGTTTGGTATTAAATAAGGGCTTTGAAGTTTAGTGCTGTGCTTAAAGACCCAGCGCTAAACATCAAAGTCCTTATCTTGCCCATTAGCTGTTTCGCGGTAGATAAGGGTTTGGATGTTTAGCGCTGGGTCTTTAAGCACAGCGCTAAACTTCAAAGCCCTTGTTGTTGTTGTTCAGTAGTTAAGTCGTGTCCGACCCTTCGTGATCCCATGAACCATATCCCGCCAGGCCTTCCTATCCTCCACTATCTTCCTGAGTTCGCTCATTTTCATGTTCGTTGTATCGGTGATGCTGTCTAACCATCTCATCCTTTGCCTTCCCCTTCTCCTTTTGCCTTCAATTTTTCCCAGCATCAGAGTCTTCTCCAGAGAGTCCTCTCTTCGCATTAGGTGGCCAAAATATTTGAGTTTCAGCCTTAGTACCTGTCCTTCCAGGGAACAGTTAGGGTTGATTTCATTTAGGATTGACTGATTTGATCTCCTAGCAGTCCAAGGGACTCTCAGGAGTCTTCTCCAGCACCACAGTTCAAAAGCATCTATTCTTCGGCGCTCAGCCCTTATCTACCGCGAAACAGCTGAAGAGCTGGGGCTTTAAAAAGACACGTCTAGGTAAGGGCTAGGTAAGGGCTTGGATGCTCAGCACTGTGATTAAAGCCACAGGCTGAACATCCAAATCCTTATCTAAAGTCCTGCTTAACGACAGCTTCACTTCACGATGGGGATTACAGCGGGGGACTCCTGTAGTGAGAAAGCTGATAAGTTCCCCCAGAACTCTTTTTCAGGCTGAATGTTAAGGGGAAAACAAAGATGGTGAAGAGACACAATTGTTCCTGGATATGGTTAAAAAAAAAAGCCCATATTGCTAGCTTTTACATTTTCAAATGGAAAGCACCTATTGTTTCTCTCTCACAATAGCCCCAGGAACAACCATGGATCTGTTTTACACCCAGTACAAGCTAACTGAACTGGAGTCTACATAATGGTTTTTCACCTCTGCCTTTCAAAGTGCTGACTTGGGCTTTTTCATGAGGGCAAGGAAATATTTCTCAGGGCTGAACAAAGTTCCAGTGCCTGAGGCAGCAGACCAAATGCTGTTCCCCCTTACCTGCTGGTATGCCAGCCACCTCTGTTCCTCTTCCCACTTGGAAAGGAAGAGGGAAATGGAACAGGAGAGGAGAGTGGTGGACTAGAATGTTGACTAGAGTGGTGGACTAGACACTCTCCTCCACACTCCTTCAAGTCCAGGGAGTGGGAGTAGGAGGAGCACTGGTGTCACTGCATGGGGGCGGAGCTCTAAGTTCCGCCGCGATCCGACCCTCCGTTACACGGGTGAACAAAGCGGCACCGCCCCCTTGCCTTCGGAACCATTCAAGGCGGTGAAAACAACGCGTAGGAGACTCCCTGTGCGTTGTTTTCGCCGCCTTGAATGGTTCCGAAGGCGAGGGGGCGGGGCCGCTTCATTCACCCATTTAACGGATGGTCGGATCGCGGTGGAACTTAGAGCTCCGCCCCCCCTGCAGTGACGCCAGTGAGGAGGAGGATTCGCAGTGCAGGTGGGCAGAGAGGTGACCCCTCAGTGGGCGTCACGGATGAGCCAACCCTGTTCTCTCACCCCACCTTTTTTCTGCATAACATTTGCTTAACAGTGCAAATAATGTACACTTTTAGTATGACGTGTGGACAGATCTTAAGTTTGTATCAAACTTGGGTCCGGTTGCGAATGCAGTGTTCCACTGAGGGAAGGACTTTTGCATTCCACCTTTCCTCTAGTGTCAACAGCAGCACAAGAAAAAAAAAATACTGAGGTGTACAGAAGGGGCAAAGTGCATAAGGGAGGGAACTTTGTCTCACATGTTAGATTTCTGAAAGAAAAATAGAAGAATATTTCACATTAGTGCTCCCATCCTAAACATAAACAGAAGTGAATCCATGGGGAACTGCTCTTTATAATTTATTGCTCTCTCTCTCAGGGTCCATGCAATGGGCATGCAACTGGGAGGTGGGGGGTTATCTACTGTCTGGAGTGGTGTATGTCCTTCATTCCCCGCTCTAGAGCTACCTATGAGTAAAAAAGGAGAGTTCTTAGGGAAAACCCCCTCTGTGTAATTCATTTTCATATTTCCTCAATGCGAAAATGAAAGAAATATTATGAGATATGAAAAAGAATGGCAAAATAATGTTTTGTGCTGGACACTCAATGCATTTAACAGTTCATAAGAGGATCTTTTCAGGACCATAACTCTGAAAAGAAACCACACAATTCTGTCTTCGGATTAGGAGACATCAACGAAAATGAGCGTTTTCTCTTGAGGCTCACTCCAAATGATGAATGGGCTTGGAGAGAGCGCCTACTGATTCTGATTCTTATCGCTATTATCAAAACTAAATGCAAGCTGTGTTCCCAACAGGGATTTCTGCTGCTGCTGCCTTCCACTGAAAGAAACATTTTATAGGCAAAAATACTTACATCTTAATTTATCCATGATTTTGCCACCACAAAGTGTTGCCAAAGCCATTTTGACGGCAAATACAGAAATTTTTCCATGTCCTTCTCTGTGCAGTAAAAAAAAATATATATATATATATGATCACATCAGTAAGGCTACATTTTTGCACTACTGTTGAATAATACAGCATACACATTCTTACTTGGACAGTAAACCCTTTCAATTCTAAAGCATCATTTAAAATAAAAACAAAAACATGAACACACAGTGGAAAACAGGCTTTTGGCGTCACAGTGGGCCCTTTTCACCTAACAGATGACTGTAAGCTCTTGGGGCAGGAACTTGTCTTTTCATTCTACATAAAGCCCCATGCACACTGATGGAGCTATATAAACCAAGCAAACAGTTAAGCTCTTAAACATAGCAAGACACAACAAAGTGTTAGGAAGTGACCCAACTCCCAATTTCTTTTACATAATTCCAGTGGATAGCAAGGACAGCATTTTGCACCAGCTTTCATAGACATCTTTCATAAAGTTTTCATAAGAGGTCTTTTGCCTCTTCTGTTTGTAGATCAAGATGTTTATAGTTTTAGCATTTCTTTAATTGTAAAAATAAATGGCAAATAGAAAAAAAGCATTTTATTGTTTGAAGCCAATGGATAAGTTATTTGAAAAAGTATGTTAACATATGAAAATAATACAGATTTAATGGTTCCCTTTTACAGTAGGATTAGTTACTTTTTCAGAGAATAAACAGTGAATAGCAGATAAATAAGCTTCTTTCCTAGGAGCAAATGGCTTTTCTCATAGTTGAATTCTTCCAGGAGCAGAGAAGGTATAAAAGGAATATTTTCCATTTTTTTTAAACATTGCCATTTGATTTGATAAGTTTGGACACAACATTTCATCTATGTCATTTATATTCATACATCTATACCTTGACTCAATGTACATTCAATTCTCCCATGAAAATATATATTGACAAAGCTTATGACTAGACAGGATAAATGGGGACCAGGGTGTTTAGATGCCCCGAGGGTCTCGTGATTCTCAAAGCAGCTCTGTTGTACACTGAAGCTCCTCTGTATTAATAGTTTTAATGTTTCATAGGTAAAATATTACTGCTTGAGACCAAGTACTTTGGCTTGTGTTAGCTGCATGCAGAGATGTTCAATTCAGTAATCCTTGATGTGAAGCTAGAAAAGGAAAAAAAAATCTTCACAGGTAAAATAAATTAAGAAATCAGCTGCCTTACTTGCAGAGATGTAGAAGAGAAAATAATTCAATTTACATGCTATTCAATGTGTCTCTAAAGTTGTCTGAAGAATGAACACCAGTCAAAGAAGCAACAATGCCTACAGACAAACACAGAAGTATTTATAAAGGCAACAGTCACGTACCCAGATGATACATCTGGCTGGTGCCTACTTTACTAGCTTTTCATAAATTTTCAGAAAAATTAATTCTGAACTTTTCAGGGATAGCTGATTTTATTCTTGCTGTCTCTCTGCTTTTATTGCTCTGTTTCCTGTTGTTTTATTATTTATTAATATTTTACTGCATTAATTTCATGTCAAATCATTAACAGTGCAATCCTATGTATTGGATTCAGATACTCAGAAGTATGTCCAGTGTATTCAATGGGACTTACTTCCAAGTCAGTGCGTACAGGACTGCAACCTGAACCTTATATTTAAATTGTTAGGCACCTTGGAACTTTTGTTAAAGGCAGGATAGAGATATTTTACACAAATAAAAGGCTGAAGGCTGAAAAACCAGAGTAGGCTAAAGGATGCTCTTTCAATGGTCAAGGTATGGTGTCAGCAATGGTGTCAATAGCTTGGGCTGGCTCTGCAGTTTCCCTGACCTCAGTACAGTTTACCTGTCCTTTCCCAAGGATACTGTTACCTGATCCCCCTAAAGGCCTAATCCTATTTGGACACTGCACCGACATCACATGGACGCTTGCGTGATGTCCATCATATCCTAAGCTCATCCTGGCCACACCACACCAACGGTGGACTGATGCTGGCACAACAAGGGCCAAATACCAAGCCTGTCTTGGAAAAGCAACACTGGTGCAGCCCTTCCCAGTAACACCCTGAGCATCCATGTAAACACAAACACAGCATGTTATCCATACAGTGGTGGCCGTGCATCATCGCCATGATATCTCTGTGAAGTTGGCGCATCATCTGTGTGATATCACTGTGAAGTTGGTGCATTAGCCATGTGACACCTGTGTGTCAGTGTGATGTCCAATGAGCCAATCACTGCATCCAATCAGCCCCAACACTGGCAGCCAGAGAAGTGCCACCAGGGTGAACTGAGCAAGCAGGAGGCAGGTGCAGGGCCAAAGCTCGGGGGGCACCCCCATGCCAGATACTAGGAATGAGTAACACAGCAACAGGCACCACCCCCAACCATGGGCAGATGCCCCAAGCACGCACGCACGCACGCACGCACGCACGCACACACACACACACAACATGACACACAAGGATGCCACAGCACCCCACCTCCTACAAGAGTTACAGTGGCATCAGCAGCAAAGAGGCAAAAGCAAAGAACTGCTAGGAGACCCCTTGAACTCAGAGCTCAGGTCCCCATCCCATTCACACAAACACACATACCTAAGAAATAACGTTTTGAGCAGAGCAAAGCAAGGGTCGAAAGATAGCTTCCCTAGAAGAGGGCAGCCATGTGACACAAACACACAAGTCTCTCCATAGCAAGGATTCGAGTTTGTGTGGGGACATTCACCAGCTAGAAGACACCCATATGCCAGGGGAGGGACTGGAACAAGTCACAAGGGTTGCCTCAAGAGCACTCAGGCAACGTAGAGTGCTGATAGCTCACTGGACAAAGACACAGGCTGGGAGCCAGGCAAGATGGGTTCAAGCCCAGCCAAGGCACTCACCTTTGTATGACTGGCCAGAAATACCCATAGCAACAGGGAAAAAAAGAAGAGGGGGAGGCAGATCTAGAACCCACATCAGCTACTCCACAAAGCTACTCTCTAACCACCCAGCCACAGCAGGAGACAGGGAAAGTGTATCTCATCCGGCATTTAACATCTTGCATCACCACAAACAGGCACATCTGGCTGGGACGCTATGGCACATAGACCTATCAGATGGAGACCTATCAGAGGGAGTACCATATGGGCCATTCACTAGGCTGGCAGGTGACACAGGGCACCTACAGCGCAGCCCACCCATTTAGCCATACCCACATACTGTACAACTCATGCCCTTTGCTTCATCGCTGGCACCTGCTGGCATGGTTGTTGGTATGCTGTCCCATGCCACTGCCCACCATACCACGGCAGCAAAGAACAAGGGACTCATGATCACTGACTAGTGCCCCCCCAAGCCCAATAAGTCATGAAGTGAGAATGCTGTAGACCCTGAGAGCAGAGAGGCCCCTCCCCTTGCAGAGTCCCACCCTGAGGCCTGCTGAGGTAAGAAACAATTAAGGTGGGAAGAATGGAATCCCTATTTACTAACCGAGTAACAACAAGTGTGATCCAGTCAAATTTTTTATTGAACGGTATCAAATGATAGAGCAGCATATGAAAGAGAAACACACAAGTGGGATTGCCAATCATCTCCTCCTAGCAGAGCTGTTGTGCCATTGCAAGTTATGCAACTGACAGCCAAGCAACAGATGTCAGTGAGGTCTGACTGCACCAGTTGGTTCACTGTCTGCATTGGAGTTTGCAAAGCCTCGGGAAGGAGTAGGAGCTGGAAGGAGTAGGTCAGCAACATCATCAAACACCAGCTGGTCTCACAAAGGTCACTGAAGGCAGGCAGGCTACAGGCATTCCTTGGGGTCTACATGATGTCCTCATGTAGCTGTCCTCACCTGTAGGATAACTGCCTGTGGGGGGGGATAAGGAGAAACAGAGAGAGTAACAAGGACTTGTTCTCTGGCTTGAGATGTATACTCAGTGCTTATTATGAGGGAAAGTGGTGTCACCTGAGTGTACATGCAGTTGTGTCCCGCAGGGGGCCAGAACATGGTGGCCTGGAACATTACCTTTCCTTCTCCTGGGGGAGGGGGCTGCAGTGGAACTTTGCAGAGGGCTATGGTTCTGCCCCCTGTGGCAATGGTGGAATTCTGAAAAACAAAAGGGATCCTGATGAGTGTTTGGCCAGCAGAAGGAATGGTACAACATCAGCAGATACAACATCAATACATTGCAGCATGGGATTCCCTTCTCCCCTCTGCGTACCTGTACGGGATGCATTCTTCTTCTTCTGAGGGGGTGGTGAGGTAGAGGTTCCAGATTGGGTGTTTGTGTGTGGAGACCTCCTGGTGCAGAATACCTGCAGTAAACTTTCTGAGAAGGTAAGAGTTAAAGTATCTTGCCATACATGTTGTGAAGGACTAGAGGTTGTTTATGTAAAGTGCTCCCTTTGTGGGCCAGTGCCATTTCACCATGTTTTCCATCACCAAAGTTCCCCTTTGAGAGACCAGAGAGGTACAGCCCCTTGCCGTACATTTTCTCTTCTGAGCTGTAGACTCCCTGACAGGGACTTTAGTACTGAAGTTGGTGCACTGATTGGCTGCCAAATGTAGTCTGTATTCTATGCTGCGTTGTAGGGAAGTGCGGGGTAGGGTAGAAGGAGGTGCAATTTTCTGCTGTTTTTCTCTTTTCCATTGTTTCTTATGGGGTTAATCCTACCCACACCAGCTCTGTCGTTGGCATAGCATTTTTCCAGTGTTGGAGGTGTGCCTGTTGTTTGAAGGGGGGTTAGGATATGATGTATGTCAACTCCTCCTCATCCTTCCCACGTCCCTCCTATGTCCCATCCATGTCAGACCCCAATCTGCTCCCAATTTTGGCCTCTCCTCCGGAGGAGTTGTGCTGGTGTCTGAGTGACATCTGCGCTACATCAGTGCAGTGTTTTTCTGATGTTGTGTTGCTGTCGTTGTGCCAGCGAACATGGAGATAAACCAGCCAGTGGCGTAGGAATGGGGGGGGCGGGGGCGATCCGCTCCCGGGCAACACGCCCTTCAGGACACGGGGGCAACACTCAACCCGGCAGCAGCGATTCGGCAGCGGCTCCTTTTCTAGCTATTTTTTTTTTGCTGGCCTTGGCAGCAGCACTGAGCCTTGCAGCACCGCTGCCGAAGCTACCAGAGGCCGGGGAGGCGTTCCCCACTCTCCGGGGCCATTTTCGGCCAGTTACAAGCCACATGATGTCACCTGGGGGGGGCATGGCTTCTGGGTGATGTCACGTGGCGGGGGCATGGCTTCTGCCGGGGGGGCATCATCTTGGCCTGCCGCTCCCACCTGGGGGCGGTGTTCCTACGCCACTGATCCCAGCACATCTCATGGATGGTTTGGGCCCTGTGTTTTCCCAATCTCCACATCATTCTGCTCTTTCCATTCATCTCTGTTGCCCCCTTCTACTTTTCCAGGGAGGAATACAGTAAATTAGGCAGAACACATGCAAATCTAATTAAAAGTTTTTTTTTTCCTGACAACACTTTGCATTTTCTAGTCTAGGCACAACCTTTAATTTGACTTTTTTTGTACAGAATATACACCTGCATGAATATAATCAAACACAGCAATGAAGGCATTTGCATCTGTTCACAGCTGGTTTTGTCCCGACATATTTTCATCAGCAATCACAGTAATTATATGTACTAGTAGGCAGAAATTTGTGTTCACCTTTTTGAAAACCAGAGCCTTTATTCTGACTTGGAATTTGTTAACATTTACATTGTTCTAGAAGTAGAACAGAGTGGTGCTTTTGTTGCTAAGTAGTACAGCACATATTTTCACATTTCTGCTGTGCCAGTTGTGCTGGATCATTACACCAATGGGACAGACAATCCGGCTGACTCATCCGGCAGCTCTAGTGATGGCAAACACAGCGTCCTGTTAAGTGGTCAAGAGAAAGAAACCTGAAAATTTGGGGTAAGGGTGCAAACCAGGAATCTTCAGGACCAGCACATGGTTGGGTAATGACAAAGTTGCCATGGCAGTGTTCTGCTGTTCTGCTTAGGACCTGGATGTCTTGTGGGAGGTGGAGTGAGCTCCGGATGCATATGAATTCTGCTCCGCACTATTTAGCTGACAGGTAATGAGCAGCACATGGTAAGATAGTGTAGAAAAGAGAATTTAAGCACCATCCTCTTCCTGTCACTTCTCTGCTCACTTTTCATTTTTTAAAAGGGCCATCACAGTGATGCTTACAGACCATCCCGTGATCAGTTACGACCGCACTGATTTATAGTATGCAAAATTAAAGTAGTTTAATTATTATTATTATTATTATTATTATTATTATTATTATTAATTAAATTATTCCAGAACAATTTGTGTTTGGGGGCATACCCTGGGTGCTGTACAATAGTAAGGTAAAAGTGACCCCTGACAATTAAGTCCAGTCGTGTCCGACTCTAGGGTGTGGTGCTCATCCCCATTTCAAAGCCGAAGAACCAGCGTTGTCCGAAGACGCCTCCGTGGTCATGTGGCTGGCATGACTCTCCTTGCCGCAGCGCGTAGCATGCAGCTGGAACACGGAGCGCTGTTTACCTTCCCGCAAGCGGTACCTATTTATCTACTCGCATTGACATGCTTTGGAACTGCTAGGTTGGCAGGAGCTGGCCAAGCAACGAGCGCTCACCCCGTCGCGGGAATCGAACTGCCGACTTTTCGATCGACAGCTTATGGTTCAGCGGTTTAACCCGCTGCGCCACCCACTGGCCTGTACAATAGTACTTTTGCCCAATTTCCCAGCAAACACAAACACAAACACAAACCCTTTACCCATGTGCCAGCCGCCCAGATGGGATTACTCGGTTACACTAGTCTAAAATGTAGAGAGGATTGTGTGAAGAAGTCCGCTTATGCCTTGTACACGTTGTGTATGTCTGATGCGTATTTCAAGAATTTAAAGTGCCATAAAAAAACCCTTGAAGGTAGGGACTTGAAACTTGAGGTACACTTAGGTGAGACATCCCCCTAAACACCGCTAAAGCCCTGGAGCTGTGTGATAAACACAACTATGTTTGTTTGAGCATTTTCGTGCTGAACTCACAACAAAATCTGCGTATTTCAAGAATTTAAAGGGCCATTAAAAAAACCCTTGAAGGTAGGGACTTGTAACTTGGGGTACACTTAGGTGAGACATCCCCCTAAACACCCCTAAAGCCCTGGAGCTGTGTGTAAAACACAACTATGTTTTTGTTTGAAATCTTGTGTTGTCAGGTCCATGCTTTACATAGGAGTAAATGGACGAGTTGAGTTGACCTTAAGTCCCGTTGAGTCCCTAAAGCACCGCCTGTGCACCAGGTGCAAGGTACACCTGCGAAATTTTCTGCAGGTGATTTTTTCTACATGGGGGTCCCTTACACATGTGGATCACATGGACATTTGGGAAGTCTGGGAAAGTCATACCGAGGGACCAGATGGTGTGTGCCTTGTAAATGTGATGCTATGGACTAACCACTGCAACCTCTCAATCTAGCCTTTTTTAAAGGTGAGGTTTGCACTTCAGTTATTAACCAACTTGGAAATAAATTCTTTTTAATGTTTCCAAGTTGTCTGTGTGTGTTATGAATTATGGACCAAAACAGGAGTAAGTACGAGTGAATCGGATTAGGGAACCCAGAGTTATTCCTTGGGGAGGACATTGCCAAGGGAATTGCCATGAGTTGCAGAGCCCTAGAAAAAGGGGGTGG
This sequence comes from Plestiodon gilberti rubricaudatus, assembly GCA_026170595.1. NCBI lineage: Eukaryota > Metazoa > Chordata > Lepidosauria > Squamata > Scincidae > Plestiodon > Plestiodon gilberti. The sequence continues at coordinate 46,027,185 of JANXHW010000004.1, forward strand.
TGAGGCAATATCTCAGAGTATAATCCTTGACAGATTGGTCTGTTAATCTGTCTCACTTGGCCGTGGGTTTGTTAAATGTTTAGGTCTTCTGTTTGCTCCTCTAATAAGAGCTCCAATCACAAATAACAAGGCTTGTGTCAGATTAGTTGCGACCGCACTGATTTATAGTACGCAAAATTAAAGTAGCTATTTCAGAACAATTTGTGTTTGGGGGCATACCCTGGGTGCTGTACAATAGTACTTTTGCCCAATTTCCCAGCAAACACAAATGTACATAATAGTCATCATGGAGCAAATTATGTTAAGAATTGTGCTGGATGAATACATTTCACTCTCATCATTTAGGGGAGGAGGTATGGGCAAGAGATCTGACTTAGTTGGTAGAGCGGCCGTCTCATATGCCTGAAGATCTCAAGGACTAGGCTTACCATCCTCCCGGAAATGACTGGGATAGTCCCGGCGACGCCCCCTTCGTCCCCCCCGTCCCCCAGCTGTCTCTTTGTCCCGGCCCCTGGGAGCTCTCCGGAACAGCCCGAGTTCACTCGGGCTGTTCCGGAGAGCTCCCAGCGTCGCGCAAATACGCGACGAGCCTGGGAGCTCTCCGGAACAGCCCGAGTTTACTCGGGCTGTTCCGGAGAGCTCCCAGCCTCGAGGGAGGAAGTCCCCGCCCCCCGGGCACGCCCCCAGTCCCGGCTGAGTGCCGGGCTTATCTGGGAGGCCTATCAAGGACGGCAGTTTGGGACGGCCGGAAGTCTGTCGGAGAGCTGCGGATAAGCTGCAGAGCCTCTGTGTGAGAGAGAAGCTGCAGCCGGCACCTTGAGTGGGAGTCAAGGTTGCCTGTCAGTTGAAGCGTGATGAGACGGATGCCAGTGAGAAGCTGTTCTGTGAAAGAAACCATCTAGAATGAAGGGTTCTATGAAAGACTGGAACATGTTGTTGTAGGCGTGGGCTTGTGGGGGACCCCGGCAAAGGGGTAGTCAGGGCGGCAGTTGCCCCAAAGGGCTCCTCGGGGGAGGGGTCAACCTCCAGGCCAACAGTTCCTCTCAGATAGTTCCCCAGTGGCCAGGTCTACCCACCTTGTGGTGTCTTCAGTCGGGAGGTCTCCAGGGGACAGGTCTACCTATGGATGGGTCTTCGAGTGGCTCCTGGTGGACAGGTCTACCCACCGTTGATGCAGCCTAAGAGTCCCACGATGGTCAGGTCTACCCAGGCTCGGCTATGATGTTGATCACAGAGGGCAGGTCTACCCAAGGGCGATGTAGAGAGGGTTCCGTCGTGGGGCAGGTCAACCCAGGAGAGACCAGCCTAGGCAAGACCTCAGGAGGGGCTGGGATAAGGGGGTTACTTCACCCGGGTCCTCACCCCAGCCAGCCGGTTTACGTGGAGTCGGGCTGTCGCTCCAGAGTACCAGCCCGCTCACCGGTCCCTCATCACTGGTCTGCGCAGGCTTTTATACCCTGAGCTTTCCCTTGGTCCCGCCCCCTTCGGTCCCTCCCCCAGCCCTGGATCCAATCCCACCACGACAGGCCACTTTCTGACAGGTCGGCCGACCTATCAGTAGGGGCGCCTGTATAGGGGTCGAGTTTTGCCTCCCCCGTAGCCTCCCCGCCCTTGTCGCGCCTGCCCATCGCGGCGCGGGCCTCGGTTCTCCCTGCAGGGAGGAGAGAGAGTGCCCCGGCCGCCGCGTCAGCGTCTCCCGGCGCGGCCGTGGGGCTGGCCGTTCCGGAGGGCGTCCTTTCCCCCGTCGTCCCCGCCGAGATCTTGCGGCTGACCGTGGCGCTCTGGGCCTGCCCTTTTCCGGCTACAGGTGAGTCGGCCTCGCTCTCCCTGTTACGGGGGCGTACTTCGGAGGGGCGTGCAAGTTCGGGAGCGACCCCATCCCAAACCGAGGCCCGGCGAATTGCTGGGCCGGGGCTCATGGAGTCTTTCCCGCTGGGGACGGTGTCAAACCCGGACAATTGTATTGTAAAAACCCCTTGGGGTTTAGAAAGCCTGCCTGTGTAAACTGCCTTTGAATTAAAGTCAAAGGAGAAATCCAATAACCAAAGAAAAGGCGGTATATAAATATTGGTTGTTGTTGTTGTTTACAGAAACGAAACTTATTCCCCTCTCCTTCAGTACCTTTCAAATCCATGCAAACTACAATACTGAACTCCAGAACAAAACATGTGTTCTGAATGAACTCATTTTCACAAGTATAGCTTTGATGAGCAGGAGAGGGGGCACCCTACTGGCAATGTACACCAAAGCACGTGTCCAGGCAATTTAAATCAGTTTCCTTCCTGTTTTTGTTAAGAGTCACGAATTCAGTGTTTTGCATATATTAAAACAAATGCCGCTTCATTCTAGTTGTGCAACCTTTTCAAAAATCCTAAAGGCCACAGTTTCATAGCCTACTGACAATTTCTCCTTGGAGAGGGCAGGAGGGATGGTTGAATGCAGGCACACTGTGCCTCTGTGCCTTCTTTGTCATGTGGAACCGCTGCTTCCCCCCCCCCCAGCTGTTGCCATGGTAACTAAACTGTAGCAGTTGATCTGGCTCTGAAAGGTACACAATACCATGCAAGCAGGCCATCAAGTGTGTATTGGGGAGGAGGAAGAGAGGGGGGTGGGTAGCAAGAGGATCAGGAAACTTACTTCAACGATTCTTTAATAATGTGGATTTCCCACCAGTGCATTTTCATAATATAAAACTGTAAGGAGGTATTAGATAATTTGCATCTGTCAAAGTACAAAGTCAATCCCAGTCAATCCAGTTTGTAATTTCAGGCTATTCAGATGCTTTTAAGAATGGCAATAACATGCTGCTGGATCCTGGGCAAAATTACCATAATTTGCATATACACACAGAACAAGGACATTAGGATGTCTCTTTCCTGCAAATTCACATGTGGGGTGTTGTTTTTGTTTGTTTGTTTGTTTGTTTTACCCAGGCATTGCAATCCAAGGTTTCAGGCAGTGGTAATGGCATGGATTAGATTCTACTGCCACTTTTTGGTTAGAATCTCACAGTTTGCTGTATTAATAGGAAAAAGGGGGAAAAATTGCTCACAGCTGCAAAAGCGTGCAGCAAAAAGAGTTTTCTCCAAACAATAAGCCACTAACCCCATGCCACTGCCACAGAATAAACACTACTGCAGATGTCCACTAGCAATAACATCTAAAGAATGGAGCAATCTTGCATTTTGATGTGTTCTGCTCAGGGCCAAAGTAGGCATTATGCACACGAGCCAAACACTGCTCTTTTCAAATGGGAAAAATGGATCTCAGTCCAATCACCCCACAACTGGAGGAGTGATTGGAACTGGAGAAGCAGCACGGGATGGTCTGTAAACTCACTTCCCAGCCTCCATCTTCCAACTCCAGATTACCCCCCCCCCATGCACATTCACCCCCATTCCATAGAATTCCAAAATTTGTGCTTTTTCAAATTTGGAACTTGGGAGGGGGTTCTCCCAGTTTAGAGTGGGAGATAGTGTAGAAAGGAGAATTTAAGCACCATCCTCTTGCTGTCACTTCTCTGCTCACTTTTCATTTTTTAAAAGGGCCATCACAGTGATGTTACACACATTTGCATGTTAACACCTGTGTTTTATCCGTATACTCACAACTGAGAAAGTCCTGAACACCAGTCACGTGTAAAAATTCACTTTGTGGAAGACCAAGATTGCTCTGTTACTCATAGCGCAATCCTGTGCAACCTTGCACCGGTGTAACAGCAGATGCACCGGTGTAAGTGCAATTACACTGGCATAAGTGCACTTACACCGGTGCATCTATTGTTACACCAGTGCAAGGTTACACAGGATTGTGCTGTCAATTATCGCAACTAGGTAGGGGAGGAGCCATAGCTCAGTGGTAGAGCACCTGCTTTGCATATAGAATGTCCCATTTTCTGACATAATCAGGTAGGGTTGAGAAAGACCCCTGCCTGGGACCATGAAGAGCAACTGACAGTCCATGTTGACAATAACAAACTAGAGGGACCTGTGGTCTGATTTGGCATAAGACAGCTTCCAACGTTTTAAGTTAACGTTTTACTGCGGTAAGATGAATAGCAACAACAGTCTTAGTGGTAAAGTAAATGTAAAGGCACACTTACGGGTCAAAAGCTGCCAGCAAAAAGTTGAGCAGTAAACTGATAGATTGCTCTACATTGATTTGGTGGGTCGTGGGCATGCGTTTGTTGAGTTGGTAAAAAACTGTAGACAGCACTGCTTCAAGTCGAGCCACATTTAGCTCTATATTCGGATCCAAGTTGTTCAAGGAGTTTTCCCGCAGCGCTTCTATTACATTCCAAATGTCCACTAGGTGCACTGTGTAGAATGCAAAAACAAGAATCATCAGATCAACACCCACAAAAGAGATACAAAATAAATCAAGCCACAGCATTTTTGTGCAATGTAAACATAAACAGAGGATTGTACAGAATGATAAAATGCCATGTATACCAAAATGTTCTCAAGATAATTACTGTAAAAGCCAAAGGTATTTTATAAAGTACTGTATTGTTTTTCCAGTTCAAGGATTTGATGTAAAACCTAACTGCCCAGTTCTGATAGGTTGCTCCAGTTACAACAGCACAGATTGGTCCAGCCCCTCTTGCCATTTAAAGGCTGTGATCAGCTCCCACATACATACTGCTTTGACAAGTAGCAAACTCTTTGAAACTATTGTAATTCAGACATCTGGTGACTCACAATTGAGCAGATACAGGAATCATTTGGATCTTGTGAAAAGGGAAATTAAAATCCCCTTTTATATACCTGATGCAACTTGTATGGCACAGTTGAGCTCTTTAGGTGTTGGGCATGGTGGCAGCAGCAGTGCAAAGGGAAAACCGGAAGTCACTTTAAATCGCATCAAAGAGGCTTACAGAGGACCATGGAGGCTTCTGTAGTTGTTTCCAGGCTGGCACCGATGTGGTATAGACCTCTGACCTTCTGAGACCTCCGCAGTGAGTAAATGGGTCATTGTGTGCTGGACTCCAGTATCCATAGATCCTCGCTATCCGCGGGGGGTAGGTGGGTCCGGAACAGGTAACCCGCAGATTGCGAGGGCACACTGTACTGTGGCCTGTGCTTGTGCCAGGGCAGGGATGCTAGTTTAATTGAACCTGATGGCCTTAGAAAAGCAGCTTGTAGCATTGAGGCCCCAATCTTAACCCCCACCACCAGCAACAATGCATGGGTACCAGAAAGGTAAGCACTGCATCCTACAGTGGGGTGGAGGGGAGCACTCGGACAACCTGCAGGATGTAAATACAAATATTTTCTACATAACTCCTGGTAGGTTGCCTGTCTGGCAATGGGTCTCCTTGGACATACACCATCTACTTTGGTGGTGTATGTCAGAGGAAAAGGGTAGGGAGGTTTGAAACAGAGGGAATAAGATCCAGCATGCACCACTGCTTCCGGATTCACCCCCACCTGCCTCCTCCCTGCCCAGAAACACCTGGATCCTCCCACTCCCTTCCTTGTTCCCCCCACCGCTCGCCCCCACTGCCGACTCATCTCACATAGTCGTGCTGAGGTCTTGCTGCCGGCCTGCACTGGCAGCCTTGTTGCGCTTGCTGGCAGTGCTGAAGTGTGTGGCACCATAGCACGCAACTTCGTCACGTAACTTCTGCCTGGATCCAGCTGGCTCCAACGAGCCCAGCAGAAAGGACTGGGTTGTGATTCTCCTATGATAAGTTGTAAGCAAATGTAAAATTACGCTTTTATTGATTTTGGAATAGCATGAACATGATCATCAGCAATTCTGACTAGTATCCCATCCTAAAAACCCATGCTTCAGTAAGCATTAGTTTAACAACGACACTTCTGCTCTGTCCTGTCCGACACCACCCCATTGTATCATTTGGAGCCATCAAACTTCCTTGCATGACTTCAGAGCAGTAAAAAACCTGAAACACCCATGAGAGGTTTTCCCGGGATCCAGTTAACTTCTGCTCAGCACAGGCCTACTGGTCTTATTTCCATAGAGATAGAAGCAATTAAGTTGCTAAGGCAGAGTGGTACCAGGGAAAGGTGTATTTATTTCTCTGTATATATACTGCCTTTCTCATCATCAGATTTCTCATCAGATTTTTATTCAAGGCGGTTTACATAGGCAGGCTATCTTAGACCCGATAAGGGTCTTTACAATATTGTTCTACTCATATATAGAACCTTTCATTCTCCAGCTGTTTCCCTTCCATGTTGTGGTCATCTCTCATGCCTTCCGAGCTTCCACAGATAGCGACAAATCAAGTGAGGCAAGATCTCAAGTTATCGCTCTTAGAAGAGATGTGGCTTGGAAATGGAAATTTAACCGTCTCCACTATATTAATAATATTTAACATTTGTATAGCACTTACCGAGTGTGCAAAGCACTTCATGTGCCTTATTTTGATGTAGCTCTTACAACAACCCTGTAAGGGAAGTAAATACTATATTCTCATTCCCATATTGCAACTGGGACGCTGCTAAGAGGGAATGGTTGCCTAAAGCCACATAGTGAGTCTATTGCAGAGACAAGATTCAACCTTCAGAAGTCCTAATTCATAGTTCAGTCCCTTAGCCACTATGCTACAGTTACTGCTACAGTATACCCATTACTGCAATAAGCAGGTCATAAAGAAGGATAGAGGAGCGAGAGAGCAACTATCTGGAGAGAAACCTCTAGCAGTGTCTCTGCCTGCTTCTGCTTCTCAACTCCTTGCTTTGCAGACCTGGAGACACAAGGGCCTAAACCGCCTTTGATTTCACACTATAATAAAGTAAAATCTTTGACCTGGTTAATCATGGGCTGTAAGATGTTGAATAAAAGTATTATATTCCTGTACAGCTGTCAGGTTTAAGTTCACCATCTGAATGGATCTTATGTTTCCTCCAGTAGTGTAACACACTTTTTTAAAAAAAGAAATCCTTTTACTTTCAGCTTTTATACAGTACATACTGCTAGTTAGTACTGCTTTAAAAAAATCTATATACGGGAAGAAAAAATAAGCCGCATTCCCATCATTTTCTATTCAGCTTTATTTTTTTAGACGCTGAACAATATGAAACTAAAAAAGAGGAGAGGTTACAATATGCTTTTACGCTGCAAATTAATATCAATAAGCATTTTTGAAATGTTTTTCCTTTATTTTGTCCTTTGTAATTTATTTGGAGAGCAACATACATTCTGAAACTATTCAGAACTCACTACTGCTTCTGCTCAGAAAAGACTCAATTTGTTTACTTAGAGCAACAATCAGACAATCCTTCAGGTGTTTTTTCAAATAACTCCAATGTGTCATGAAGATATGGATGGTTTTAAGGTCCAAACAGATGTGATGCAGAAGAGCTGTGATCACTTCTCCTGACTTCTTTAAAAACTTTAAAGCAACTGGGGAAGCTTCCAGTTGTTTACAGGAACAGCAGTGCTGGTGTTTGTGTGTGGGTGAGTGTTTAACCCTTTTCCCATATGCCACTTTTGTTTTGCAATTCAGTTTCCTGCCAAGATGCTAAAAGCTCTGCTATTGGGGGGGGGGGGGGAGGCACATGCATATTTTTTCCCAGCTGCTGGAGGACGGGACACGATGATAATAATATAGTATATTTTCCTAGTTTGTCCCTTTTGGCTTCCTGTAGTCTGTGAGCACTCAATCCAGAACAAGGTGCCTTTGTCTGTTATTTAAGACCCACTGTACTCCTGTGTTCATGATATATATTATACATTTCCTGCCTTCTGACATTCCTGTTTTCAACCCATGTACAGGTGCTCACAAAATTTTGCTTGGGTTATGAACCAAACCCATGACTTGAACGAACCCTTCCCTTCTCCAAATTCTGCATCATGTGCAGAGTATTTAGGAAATGAAGGGACGTATGTCATGCTGATGCTTGCAGCTGCAAGAGTCCCTCTCAAAGATGTGAGACATATACAATTATGCATAGGATGGATAGAGGGATGTTCTTTTCCTTCTCGCACAAAACCAGAACCAGGGGAAATCCACTAAAATTGAGTGGCAGGAGAGTTTGAATGGACAAAAGAAAATGCTTCTTTACCCAGTGTGTGATTAATCTGTGGAACTCCTTGCCAAAGGATGTGGTGATGACACCTGGCCTGGATGCCTTTAAAAGGGGATTGGAAAGATTTATGAAGGAAACATCCATCACAGGTTACTAGCCATGATGGGTATATGCAACCTCCTGGTTTTAGAAGCAGGCTATATCTGAATGCCAGATGCAAGGGAGTGGCGATAGGATACAGGTATCTGGTCTTGTGTGCTCCGTGAAGAATCTGGTGGGCCACTGTGAGATATAGGAAGCTGGACTAGATGGGCCTTTGGCCTGAATCAGCAGGGCTCTTCTTATGTTCTTATGAAAACATTTTTATCCCTTCTAGGTTATTCCAGGAGGCACCCGCAAATTGATGCTTGCAACTACTTTGTTCAAATTTCATGGGGGGAGAACAATTACACCCCCTCCTTTTTCTTCCAATTCTCCTTGGAGGAAATGAGGTGATCTCTCTTTCTCTCCTTTCCCCTCTCCTCCCTATGAGGCAGCAGAGTCACCTGGCTGGCACTTTCTGCAAAACCCCAGTGTACAGGAAGGAAACAACTTCTTTCCTCTCTACCTGGGGAAAAAGAAGCAGCTTTTCTTCTACAGTAGAAAAGAGAAGCCTCGCTTTCTTCTTGCTTGCTGAAAAAATGAAGCTGAAAGCAAGCCAGGGAAGAAAGGAGGCAGGCCTTCTCCTTCTAGTACAATCACTGGCGTCACTGCCGCGAGGTGAGGGAGGGGGGTCGTCACGGGGTGACGCGCGCACCCCGTGCACCTCACCTTCGTGACGCGCGTCGCCCTCCGGACGCTCCGAGGCCGGCCCGGGAGCCGGCCTCGGAGCGTCCGACCTCGTCGGTGCTGTACGCGCCGACCTCGTCGACCATGTACGCGTCAATCCGGGTATTTCCCGGATTTTCGCGCATGTGCAGACCCATTTTGAGGGCTTTTTGCCCTCAAAATGGGTCTGCGCATGGGCGAAAATCCGGGAAATACCCGGATGGACGCGCTGCCTGGGCCGACGAGTTCGGACGCTCTGAGGCCGGCTCCCGGGCCGGCCTCGGAGCGTCCGGAGGGCGGCGCGGGGGGGGGCGGGTCCCCCGCGCCATCGTAGTGTCATTAGGGTGACGCGCGTCCCCTGCCCCAGGGTGACGCGCGTCGTAGTGACGCCACTGAGTACAATAGTTAGAAGTTTGCCGAAGACAACTGAAGGGTATTGCCGATGCCTGCCGATGCCTTACTTTCCCTCCATAGAAAATGGGGAGGGGGAGCAGAAGTGAGCAGGGCTTCTGTTGGAAATGATGGGTGCTCACTGCTGGCGAGGAGGCAAGTGGGCTTATTGAAGCCTGTAAATGTATATATGTATCTTGCCTAATGGAGATTACAATCAATCAACCAACCAACCAATCAATAAACTTTTATTGGCATAACATAACAAAAACAAAACATAAAGAGTAATAATAATAATACATAACACAATAAACAAGCAAAAAACAAACAAACACCCACAAACGAAAGCATGAGAAAAAGGGAGGCATAACAAAATGAACAGTTAAGAATCCTTTTACCTAGGTTCCATAATGATGGAGATTACATCATGCATTTTTGATCCATGAAAGCGAATGTTCTTATCAATGTGGGGCAGTCCAATTCTAGCCTATGCTCTGCTCAGCAATCCAGCTATGCCAGTGCTGGCAATGCTGTATCCTGAGCAGAGTAGGCAGGGATGGAGGTCTCTTCAAGGCAAGAGAACTTTTGTTCCCTTACCCCAGATAAAGCCCCAGTCCCCGCGACAGGGCTCCTTGGATCTGCGCCTGCCATTTTGGTGGCGCACATCAAGGCTGCCCATCTCAGGAGAAACGAGCCAGAGAGGGGGATAGGATACAGCATCTGCCACTGATCCCGCCCCTCCCAGGCCTGATTTGCCCACCACTGCCCTCCCCGCCCCAAGACGCCCTTGGAATACCCTCTCCCCTAGCCCTATGCTGCCTGGCCCAGCCGCAGCTTACCTGGGCTGCATGCTGTCCAGATCCGGGCCGGCGCAACTGATTTACAGGAGCTTTTGTGATAGTCCTGGACTGGTGTAGAGGTCCTATGCTGGCCTAGCAGCTGGATAGGATTGTGCCCTGAGTCTTTAAGGCATTATAAGACTTCTTGAGAATTAAAAAAAATCCAAATTTTAAAGAATATATATGATTTTGGCATTTTGTGTTATAACCTTTTCTATTTCCCTTTTTTAAACAAACTGGAATTATTAATTCATTTCATGATTTCATTTAAAGTCTAGAGAAGTGTCAAAATGGAGTTTTAATCCTATTTACTTAACATACAATATCTCTAACTAAATCCAAGTTACACATACATTATCATGAAATAAATTTGATATTGAGTTATTGCTCTGTGGCATGAGATATCCTCAAAGGTACCATTATGGCAGAACAGATGATAAAGAATTTCCTTTTTAAGTGCCTTTTCACATCTTCTGCAATCTCTCCACTGCACAGAAGAGGGCGAGCATTTGGTTAGAACACAAACATAATAATTACAGGTACATGTGCAGCACAAGAAGCAGAGATGAGAATGCTACCACAGCCGCCTTTTATTCTCCTACAAATGATTTCAATCCACCTATCTATGGCATTGCAGGAATAAAAGGAAAAACAACAAAGATTAAGTTGCAGCACAGTAGAAAACAGAATTTAAGTCCTATGTTTTTTGTGACAGGCACAAATATTACAATTAAAATTACAGCACAACTTTCCAGCGTCAGTGTAGCTGTGCCAACAGGGCGCACACTGCATTTTGCAGTGCAGGGGCAGTCATGGAGGCCTCTTCAAGGTGAGGGAACATTTGTTCCCTTACCTCAGGGCTGCACTGGCACTGGAAAGTTGGTTAGAATTGCGTGTTAGAGTTCTCCAGGTTAAATGGCCACTGTCCTAAAAGAGCTTTTATCCCGAATGTTTCGCTCATATTCACAATGGTTCAAGGGAACCTTAGCACTTCAGTCCATTGTGATGTGGATATCTGAGGTGGGAAGCAGGAGACAAAACACTCCACCTACATCTGGTACAACTTATAAACAAATACCGACATCAGGTGAAAAGACAACGCACCATGAGGCAAGTCTCAGGTGTGTGTTAGGCTCTTAGTTCCCTGAAGAGGGCTATAGAAATAATAAACATTTCTTTAAATAAAACAATTCAGTTTACTGGGGTTAAAATACTGTGTCAATAAAGTAAGTAAAGATAAAAGTCTCTTCTCTTTACATACATTTCACCCTCAATCCGTGTAGGGCATCATCAGAAGTTCCAGCTGTCGTTTGATGCCCTCCTACACAGATTGAGGGTGAAACGTACATAGAGAAAAGAGACTTTTATCTTTACTTATTTTATTGACAGTATTTTAACCCCAATAAACTGAACTGTTTTATATTATGGACTGTGAAACACTTAACCAATAGATTTTTGGAATATTTCAGGAAGTTAGAAATCAGTCAGAGAAGCAGGAGGGCCATTAAAAGATAAAGCTATAAAAGGATACTCAACAAGACAGGAAAATAGCAGAGAAGCGAAATGAATTCTTTAATGTCTGTACTGCAGAACGTTTATAAATTAATAACTAATATCCTGTATTTCCTTAAGGTAGCTCAGAAACGTTCCCATGGGGCACCTATATCTCCTTTTCAGACACTGACTAGGCTGAGACCTCCTTAACTTTATAACAGCCTAATTTGTCAAAAATGTTCAAATGATACCTACACATGAACGTGCGTGCATCTCTGTGTGTGTATATATATTCCCCCCCCCCTCCGGAAGCTTCACTGAAGAGCTGTCAGAGGTGACGAAGAATAAACTTGTAGTGAAGTCACAAATTAAAATGCCAGATGGCATTCACTCAAGGTTTCTTAAAGATCTAAAATGTGAAATGGTTGGCTAAAATATGACCCATTGCTGAAATTGGCTTCCTTACCAAGACTGGCAGTCTGCCAATGTTTGAACAACAATTTTTAAAGAGAGATCCAGAGGGGATCCATTAAATTACAAACCTGTCAGCCTAACTTCTGTCCAAGGTAAATTGATGGAAAGTATTATTGAGGCTGCAGCTGTCCAAACGTATAGAACGACAAGCTTTGGTGAGGAAATATTGGAAGTTGAAGCTACATCTAAAAAGAAACTGCTTGAGATTTAACATGAAAGAGGAAAAGTTCATATATTGTCATAGTTGACTGGCACAGATATTGACTGGTGTATCACTTCCTGAGGACGAGGTAATACAAATTATAGGAAGATACTTTACTATCCACTAGATGGCACTGTGCATGTTTTAGTAAGTGCCACACATATGTGCTCTGACATATTATATGTTAGCATTGAAATAGATTAATAGAATCCAAGAGCTATGCATTTCTGTTGCTCCTTTAAGAAATCAATTACATCTACTGTATGTGAACTTCTGTGCAGTTTGGTTTCAGAGTTAGCCAATCCATTTTCACAGGGGCAATAAATAATAAATAAACGTTGAACTGAACAAAGAAGGAATATCTCATCAGCAATAATTATTATGGCAACTTGAATGCTCAAATGCTGGGCATCAATTTGTCTCATTTTATCGTTTTACTGAGTCAGTACATAATAGCAGTCTCAGACAGTGAGGTGTAGTGGCTAAAGACGTGGGCCACGGTATAGATCCCCCCCGCAAAAATTTCATTTCATGAATATGCTAGGTGGTGTTAGGCAATTGATTGCCTAACATCCTCAGCCACACATCTGTATCTGTGGATATTAATACTACTTTAAAGAATTAACATTACTATAAAAATTACTAAGATAATGTATCTGAAGTGCTTTGAACACTATAAAAGGATATAAAAATGTTAAATGTTTGAAGTCTTCGGCACAATCCTCAGTCTAGTCCCTGTACCCTACTGTAACGGGCAGCCCAGTCCTATCCAACACCGATACAGTGGGCCTGCACAGCCCACACAGTATCCAGCACTGGCTAGGAGTAGGATGGTGGTCTCCTCAGGGTAAGGGGGGGGTTGCGACTCACCTCCTGGTGCTGCTCCCTTGTTGCTCTGGCCCGGGGATGGCCTTTGGAGGCCTCCGTGGGCCTCAGAAAGGCCTCCTGACGCAACTGGAAGTCGCGTTGGTGAAACCGGAAATGACCTCTGGGTCACTTCCAGATGCCTTCTGAGGTCGCAAACGCCTCTGGAGGCCATCCCTGGGCCGGAGCGACGAGGGAGCAGCGCCAGGAGGTGGGTTGGGCCCCGGAAGTGGGTTCTGGTTGCTTCCGTTTGGCTCAAATTTGGAGGCAAAGGGAGGTGAGGGTGGGTGGGTGGGCCCAACTCACGGCTCACCTCTGTCTTGGGCCACCACCCACACTTTGAGATACCCTGGTATATAGGATCACACCCTTAGAAACTTTATTTGGCTACCACATAATCTAGATTGGAATTTGCATTGTTTCTAGATACATTTCCTGTGCTGATACTTCACTCACCCTCATTCAGTGACTAACACTAAAATCCAGTTTTTATTGCCACAGAACTACTTCAGCAAATTTTTATGTTAAACACTGAAGTGCTGCATCATCAAATTCATTGGATGATAGTAGCCAGCTAAGAAAGGTGGAAAAGCTTAAGTTAACACAAAAATATCTCAGTCATCAACAATGACAGGACAGAAAATTCATTAGAAAAAGCTAAGAAATAAATGGGATCTGGGTAAAGTATTATGCACACTGACATTTGTGTATTTATGGCAGCAATTTTAGATGTTCTCAGAACCCCAGGTGGAAAAAGAGTCTGCATACTTGGGTACTTGTTTGAAGTCTTTTTTTATCATGCAAACACTGAAGATGATTTGCAAACCCGAGATAAAGACACTTTTAAGGAAAAGAGGAAAATGTTGAATTATCTCATGGAGGCAAAAATGGGGTGTGGGAGATGAAGTAAATGAAAGCACATAACCAGTGAATGTGCTAAAAGAAATTAAATTACTTCTTTCCAAGCACAGTGCATACTATGGGTGTGATTCTACTCATTCATACATTCTCCTTGTCTAAACCGATGATCTTCAACTTGTTCAGAGTGTGGACCCACCTCAAACACCAGCCTGCGGTACAGTGGCGTCACTAGACACGCGTCACCCTGGTGCGGGGACGCGCGTCACCCCCCCTAGGGGCGCGACGTTATAGGCGCGGGGGGAGGGGGCCACCCGGCTCCCCCCCCCGCATCGCGTCGCCCCCCTCCGGACGCTCCGAGGCCGGCCCGGGAGCCGGCCTCGGAGCGTCCGACCCCGTCGGCGCTCCAGGGCCTTCTGAACGAAGGCCCAAGCAGCGCGTCAATCCAGGTATTTTCCGGATTTTCGCGCATGCGCAGACCCGTTTTGAGGGCTTTTTGCCCTCAAAACGGGTCTGGGCATGCGCGAAAATCCGGGAAATACCCGGATTGACGCGCTGCCTGGGCCTTCGTTTAGAAGGCCCTGGAGCGCCGATGGGGTCGGACGCTCCGAGGCCGGCTCCCGGGCCGGCCTTGGAGCGTCCGGAGGGTGACGCGCGTCACGGAGGTGACGCGCGAGGGGGTGCGCGCGTCACCCCATGACGCGCGTCACCCCCTGGCGGCCCGCCCCCCCACCACGCCCCAGTGACGCCCGTGCTGCGGTATGAAACCCACCTTAAGACCAACCCACCCTCTCCCTTTATGGTGGATTCTTAACAGCTGGTCCTGCTATGCTCCTTCTGTTGTTCTCCACCAGGCAGCAACATGCATGCAAGAATGCTGTTGCGCCCTGGCTGCAGCGGCAGCAACAGGTGGCTCTTTCATGCTAATATATGCCTGCTAATATGATGGGGAAAAGCAACCTCCTGGTTGTAGGAGTAGATTTTCTCTGTGCCAGGTGCAAGGGAGTGGCAACTGGACACAGGTATCTTGTTGGCTGTGTGCTCCCTGAGGCATCTGGTGGGGTCACTGTGTGATACAGGAAGCTGGACTAGATGGGCCTTTGGCCTGATCCAGCAGGGCTCTTCTTATGTTCTTATGCTGATTCCTCAAACAACAAAACACTTTGATATTTGCCTCAGATTTCTGAGATACTTGCTCCTTTATTTTCACCACAAAGTTTTAGCAAAAGCATTATACAAAGCATCAGTTTTTGTAAGGAATGCAGATTACTGGGAGAATAAATGGAAATGTTTTAAGAAGCACAGCCTGCAGTTCCATAGTGCAGTGGTGCTCCTGGAGGGGGTGTGGCACCGTAAGTAGTGCAAGGCACTGCACTGCGCCTTGCAAACCGGTGTAATGCGGCCCCTCCCACTTGCCCCTGGAGCCATCTGCACAGCACGTTGCCTTTTTTGCCAGAATGACTCCGGGGCAAGTGGGAGGGGCTGCATCACACCGGTTTCCAAGGCACAGCGCAGCACCTTGCACCACTTACGGTGCCGCACCCCCTCCAGGAACACCACTGCCACAGTGGAACTTCATTTTGGCATCACAGTTTGATATTCAGACTGCCAGTTTTTTTCTGCTGGCATGATGATATAATAGCCACAGAAGTGAGGCTGGCCCAGAGTGTGATGTGTTTAAAAATATCTGAAGCGAATACATCTTTAACAGCACTTGCATTTAATTTACAGATGTGAAATTATTGTGCATTAGAGAGGGTGGGACATAAGCCTAATACAAAGTGACAGGCAGAAGAGAAAGAGGCCCCAAAGGCATGTAAGAAACTGAAGCTGACTAGCCTACATGCCTCTGAGGTCTGACTGTTTGAACTGAGCAACGTATGAGGAGGAGAAGGCTTAACAAGGTCACCCATACTGGTCAGTAGTAGCACAACTCCACCTCCATGAAAACAGCTGTATTGTTCTGGAGAGGAGAGAGCGCAAAAAGTCTTTCATTCAAAAGAAAAGAGAAGAGGAAAAACAACACGGAAACCCCCAAGGTGCCGAATTAAAAACCACCAGGGATCTGAACTCCAGGTTTGTCTGCTCTAATTAAACCACATATTAGAATCATCAGCCTGGCTTTAAATTCAAGGCTTTTCAACTGCCAACTGTTTATTCTGATCTTGGAGAAAAGGCAGTCTCTCTTTTTTCTATAGCCAGCAACACACAATACTCTCTTTTTTCTATAGACAGCAACACACTGAAGGAATCTTGCCAAGGATGGTGGTCAGTTCCCAGTGGTACAGTGATGTTTAATGGAGCTTTCATTATGGCGTGCTATGTTCTGCTGCTGCTGTGGTCCATAGGGAGATTGTAGGTGTAAGTGCACTGGTGTAAGTGTAATTTGCCATACACCGACGGACACCAGCGTAACCCATCTTGGATGCCGCGCATGCACAGTTCGGACACAGGACAGACGCCAGTGCAACTCTGCCGGCGCAGGGGGAATTCCGGGGGTGTCCAAATGCCCCCGGAATTCCCCCTGCACTGGTGGAGTTGCGCTGCCGTCCGTCCTGCGTCCGAACAGCGCATGCGCGACATCTGAGATGGGTTACGCTGGTGTCCATCATACGTCCGTCAGCGTACGGCAAGTTACATTGGCATAAGTGGACTTACACCAATGGATCTACTGTTACACTGGTGCAAGGGGTACACAGGATTGCACTGTAGGTGCCTTTTAATAAATGCTACAAAAATACACATGTAAAAAGCCATTGTTTCAAGTAAAAGACTGAGGAAGACAGTGCACAGTATATTTCTGGAATTCTGGTGCACATACAGTACAAGGCTTCCAGCTGTTACAGCTGATGTTCAGACCTTCCCATTTCAGACTCAGTTCTGCGGTTCATGATTGTGCTATCACAGCACCAAAAGCAGAGGGTTCAGCCTCACATTTCTCTACTGAAACCTCAGCATGAGTTTCCATAACCATGTTATTAAAGAGTTTATAATCCAAAGTCAATAATTGGGAGAAAACAAATAAGGAGGAATGAATGAATGAATGAATGAATGAATGAATGAGAGGGAAAGGGAATGAATGAATGTGGGCAAATGTAGTTGCACATAAAATATGCAGTCACCCACACATCTCCCACACCACACTACAAAACAATAACAGACAAAAAGGGAATGTTTTTAAAACCCACCAGGAAAGGTGCAGATCTCAATTCAAGAGGGAAGAAGTTCCATAACTGTGGTGCGACCACAGAGAAGGCTCTATGTCTATTTGCCGCCCCGCCCCTCGCCAGCCTCACTCAGGAGCAGCACACATAGTACAGCCCTGTGTCAGATGTTGAGTTTGAGACTGTGATGAAACATATCATGTACACAGGAGGAGTGGACAGAGGGGGAGGCATCTGGGTTACAGAGGTATAGCTGGGTGTCATAGCACATAGGAAAATATGAAATTTTTTTCATATGAAAGCCATGGGATATGATGAGATTACCCAAGGCACCCTAAGAGAATGGAGATAATGAATGGAAGGAGTAAACCAGAGTTGAGGATCAGTGGAGTGAACTAATCAGGAACTGAGAAGAGGGAGGAGCCAAAGATGGAAACTGCAAAGTCTAGAGAGTGGGCAGAAGTGACAGGGGAGATAAGGGGAAACAATGCTTACAAGACTGCAGCGGCGTCGCTTACCTAGTGTCACCCTAGTGCGACGCTAGAGCCGGAAGTCGGAAGTACAGTAATCGGCATACCGATTACTTCCAGTTCCCAGAGTCCCATGACCCAGAAGTAATTGCTGCTCTGAATGAGTTGGTTAAGAGCGGCTGCTGGTAGCTCTGAGCTTTGCTTACAAGATGCTGATGAAGTGGCAGCTGGAAGACTCCTGAGCCTGGGTTATGCGGAGTGGCCGGGTGCACCCCTAACCAGGGATGGGGACTCGAGTCAAATGACTCGACTCGCAAGTGTGACTGAGTCACTTTTTCCCTGACTCGTACTCATACTCATAACCCACTGACTCGCACTCGCACTCTTGACCCACGGGACTCGCACTTGACTCGAACTTGTGGGGATAACAACTTGCCATTTCCAAGTCATTTTCCAAGTCATAGGGGAAGCCAAGTGGGTGCTTTAAAAGCGTCAGAGGTCCCCACACACACCCCACACAGACACACACCCACCCCATTTTCAGGGAAAAAAGCCATTTTCCCCAAAGTGACTTGACTCGTGACTTGTGACTCATGGTTTTTGGCCTTACTCGTACTCGCACCCGTGACCTAGTTACTTAGAGACATCACTGCCCCTAACTTGCTCTGCACCCAGTACGCCCCATACCAGCCTAGCAATGCCAGTGCAAGACAGCCACTGCTGATAAGACTGTGGGTCATGAAAAGAGCTAGAGTGGGAGGAAAGTGAATAGTGTTCAGCATTGAAAGCAACTAAGTGACGGGGGATGGTTGCCATAGTGGAGAGATCTGACACAGCCCTTCTTAGAAAAACACAAGATGAAAAGTGGTTGAGGCAGTGAGTGGGAGGGTCAGGCCTAAGGAGGAAAATAGGGAGAGCAGACAAGAGGCACCTGGGTCAGGGTGGTATTCAGTGTGAATGCTGAAATAACAAAGGAGCAAGGTGGGAAAGCAGAGTCCACTTATTTGGAAAGTATTTTGTTTCCTGGCTGGCAAAGAGCCAATTAAGCCAAAGCAGAGTCAACTCTTTAGACTAAAGGAACCAGATCTCACTAGAGCTCAGCACAGGAAGGGATTGTAGCAGCAGTAAGTAAAGCCAAACACACCCGCTTGGCATTTTTGTCATCAATACGCTGAGAATACTGCTGATCAAATTCAGACTCATTGCTCTCCCAAGATCTTGAAGATATGAATGGAGCACTAGCTGTGATTCAGACTGGATTTATAGAAGTGGCTATCAACCTGGTAAAAGAAAACAGCTAAGGAATTGTATGTCTCTTTATTGTCTGCTGAGAATAAAGGTTGCCTTTAAATGCTTTGATGTTATGGAGTTCAAGTGAATACATTTAGTGCTTTTTATTTCTTAGGCTGCAGTTCTATGCTGATGCAGAAAAATATTTTCCTGGTTTCTGTTCATATCTGCCTCCCCAGGTCACAGGAAAAACCTCACATTTGGCAACTTAATCTTTCCTCCTTTCAAGGAGAGCATACACATTAGGCTGACTCTGGGTGCAGGGAGACTCCCAGAGCTAACTCAATTAAGTCTCCCAGAACTCAAGGATCGGACCATCAAGGACCATCAAGGACCATCAAGGGTCCTCTGACTAGCTCAGCCCACTATTGTTCCCATTGTTTTCTGTAAAATGTAAATCACAAGTCTCTTGTTTTTCCTGTATGACTCTGTGACTATGCACATTCTCAGCAACCATGTGATGTTCTGCTTGGAAATGTATAAAAACTGTTCTCACATGGAGCAAAGGGTCAGTGCCCCTCTTGGGGTGCTGTCCACTGCGCTGCGTAACAATAAACCCATACTTTTTCCTTGTTCACCAGTCTTCCTGGTCCTATTAATTATCAGTCTGCTTAAAATTCCGCTACAATGCCAATGCCATGTGAACTCCATTATTATCAATGGGGCTTCTGTACACAATCAAGGCTACAAACACGAGGCCACACAACACAAACAGTTGTGACGTTATTTTGTTGGTAAATAAGTTTGTAAAATCCAGCCCATAAATCACTTCAACAGTGCAATATTATTATAACTTGTGGCACTGCACTGGTGATGCAAGACAATGCAGGACTCTAAGCCAGTACATTTATTTAAACTTTTTACTCCCCCCCTTGCTTATCAAGGCAACCCAAAGTGACTCACAATAAGATAAAAAACAAAAAAACAATCAAAATATAATAAAATTAAGGCATTTTTACCCAAGGGTGTATATATGCAACAGGAGTCAAATGCATACGCCTGTGTGGCTGGGAGGAAACAACTACATAAAAAGGCAGCAAAAAGCTAAACTGAACATGAAAACTGAAAGGCTACATAACTCTGCCACCACTGCCAAAGTCATTCCCCTCGAAAAGCCAAGTCTTAACATATCTTTTGAAGAAGTATAGGGTAGAGGCCAACTGCGCTTCTGGGAGGAAGGCATTCAATAAGGTTGGCACCACCACTGAGAAGGCTCTGCTCCTAGTGGATGCTTGACATGACTCAGAAGGAATGGACACTCAAAGAAAGGATTAAGATGGCGGCCACAGTTTATAGGGTAGGGAGGCACTTATAGGTGGTGGTCTTTAAGATATCTGGATCTCAAACCATTTAGGGTTTTAAAGGTCATAATCAGCACCTTGAATTGAGCCCAGAAATAAATTGGTAGCCAATGCAATTCACAAAGAATTGGGGTGATGCGATCTTGCTAAGCAACCCAGGGTAACAATGTAGATATCACATTTTGCACCACTGAAGTTTTCAAGTGTTTTTCATTGGGAGAGGTGACTAGAAGATGGATAACATAGCTAGATCAAACCTCTTCAGGAAAGGTTGCAGATTGCAAATCAGTTGAAATTGATAAAAGGTGCTCCTTGTTACTGAGGCCACTTGGGCCTTCAGGGAAAGCTCTGGATCAAAAGAGCATCCCCAGAAAACAAATACATATTTAAGGAGGTGCGCAACCCCGTCAGGCTGAACACTCTCTCTCAGATCAGTAGAACACCAAACTAAAAGCACCTACACCTTGTTTGGAATTGATTTGAACTTGTATTCCTCAATCCAATATATACATTGGTTCAGGGTCTCCACCGCCTTTCCAGAATCAGATGAACAGACCTGTGTGTCATGAACATGCTGATGACTCTGCACCTCAAATCTCTGAATGACTTCATTAAGTAATTTCATGTAGATGCTGAATAGCATAGGGACAAGATGGAACCTTGTAGAATTCCATAGGCCGGAGGCAGCGCAGAAGTCCCCCATCAGCACTCTCTGGACTCTGCCCTGGAGAAATTAGCAGAGTTACCTATATACCATGCCACCCATGTCTCTCTCTGCCAGGTAGTCAAAAGGTACTGAAAGCTGCTGAGAAGTCCAGGAGCATGAGCAGGTCACACTCCTGCATTTATGCTGCTGAGCTGGCAAAAGCTGTGGTCACTAGATGTAGTACAGCTGTACAATGTTATATAGCACAGCAACAGATGCATGGCTGGGAAAAGCCAGAAGGACCTGGACTGGAGAGACCTCCTGAATAAGATCCAGTGCATACTATCACTGCCAGATCCACCCCCTCCCACAGCCTTGCCCCCTCCCCGCCCCCTCCACTGCCTTGCCTTCTCCAGTGGGCGCAGCAGGGTCCGGCAGCAGCGGTGGAGCGCTGCTGCCTCCTCCGGCAGCACTCTGACAATGGCTGCCAACAGAGCACTGTGCGCTCCATTGACAGCCACTTTACGACTGTGGAACTCTGTTCTGCTGTCGTAAAGCCACTGCGCAATAGCCCAATCCTGAATAGGATTGGGCTGTGATTATTCCCTACTGCCTTGTATTTTTTTTCTGTTGCATTATATTACTTTATATTAAAAAGTGGCTTTGGTTGTCCTAGCTGTTTTGTTTATCTTACTGTAAATTGCTGTGATAGGCAAGAAAGGAGGGATAAGAAATTTAAAAATCAATACATAACTCTCTCTCTCTCTCTCTCTCTCTCTCTCTCTCTCTCTCTCTCTCTCTCTCTCTCTCTCTCTCTCTCACACACACACACACACACACACACACACAAATCAGCGCCACCCATGTCATGTAGTTAGTCCAGGAACTCTTGCTCATATAATACATAAAATACTGTATATTATCTTTAATATTAAAAAATAATTTTGTACTTCACCATACACAAGGCTATCCATCATATATTCTGCTGATAGTTTAAGAAGCACATAGCATACTCTGGGATTGCTTATATATAATGAGTTATTCACAGATTTAAAAAGCTGCTAATTTGTTTACCATTCTAATGGTAGACATTTTGAAGACAAAAATTAATGTGTGTTGTAAATAGAGATGCTTGAAATAAAATCCATCCAGCTGCACAATGAACAAATTAAACTAAAAGGAACAACTCTAAAAGTGTTTTAAAAAACTAGGAAAAGTCTCCTTTTGGTGGTCTATCTAGTGTGTATCTCATAATTTTGCTCAGAGAAAAGTAGATGAGAAAATTACTTCTCAGAAGATGTGCTTTAAAAGCTCCGCCCCCATCTACATGCCAAGATTTGAACATTTAAACTTCTAAGTGTAATCAGTAGTAGTGGAATAGCATGCTTTTCTGCAGGGCCAGCATCTCCTGAATGTGTATTAAAAAAAAATCCCTATTTGCATTTCAGCTGGAAAACAAGAACAATTCTGCAACTGAACATTAACGGCAGTAATTCGAATTAACCACAGGTATACTTACAATTGCATTTCTTCTGTACAAATCTAAGCTTGCATGCTGTTCTGTAAGTTGATAGACGGATGCGATCCAGATCTTGAGCCCCTAACGGTAGAGGATTATACACATGCTATTATACTTGCAACTTGTACATGTATTTCAACACAGAAAACAGAGCAGAAAAAATGGACATTTTCAAGGTTGTCTTTTCAAACTAGAGAGAATGGGAAGATTGCAAAAGTTAAAAAATAGTTTACCAAAGGAAAATAATAAGCCTTCTATATTTGTTAAAATGAAAAACAATCTGCTGAAACCACAAGCTAAAAGACAAAATGGCTGAGCTCCAGTACCAAGAAAAACACTGTTATATTTCACATTTAACTAAAAAGTGTATGATAAATATCCTCAACTGATGAGCCACTTCAGAATAAGGTATTGCTAGACATGCAAATTACAAGTATGTTTTAGTTGCAAGACTGCTAGGAGGGAAAAAATAGTTCAAAACAAAAATAAGAGTGTGTTGGGGTGTGAAAATGGCAGCTGCTGCATCAAGTCAATAAAAGCATCCTAGTTTTAGAGCCCAATCCTATCCTCCCCCCCCCCGGTGCAGCCACACAAAAAAATGGGCATGCTGTATCCAGTGGCAGGAGGGGTGGATTGGGAGGCAAAGGGGGATTTAAATCCCCTTACACCACCATAAGCCGCCTGCTCCGCAATGGGTCTCCTCGAACCTGTGCCAGTAAAATCACTGGTGCAAGTCTGAGGGCAGAAAGGGGGGGATAGGATCAGGCACCATTCTGGATGGTCTTAAAGGACAATCCCACATATAATGCGTTTGCAGTAATCTGAAGGCGAGGGACTAATGGCCCAATCCTGTTGACTGTTTACACCAGCGGAATGCGCATTCTGTCAGCTTAAACGGGTTTATGGCTGTCGCAAACGAGATAGCGTCAATGTGTGTGGCCTGGCTGTTGCTGCAAGCAGCAAGAGGTTGGGTCTACACAAAGACAGATGCTGGACGCCCGCCAGAGAAGGTAAGGCAGCGCAGGGTTCAGAAGGGAGGTGGGGAGAGGGTGAAGCAGGGCGGGGGTGGCCAGAACGGGGAGGAGATGGGGCAGGGAGGAGGGCAGATCGGGCCTGGGAAGGGGGCAGGTTTGGTGGCAGCAACACCTACTCAATCTTGACCCCTTCCTGGGCCTGATCCGACTTGCACTTGTAGGCCCCTGAATTCAATACTTCTGCTCCCTTTCCTCCACACACACACACCTTTCTGCTGAGAACATGCCAGGAATTCAAGCCTGTCAAAGGTTTTAACCCAAATGAATATGTTTGGATACAAATACCCAGGCTGCTAACAATGTGAGAGCTGAGGTCCAAATAACTTGTAACCAAAACGCATACAAAACTTTATAGTGGGTTGTATCAATCTAAGGAGCGTGTGTGGAAACAAGATGGCATTTGGTTCTGTTCTATGAGCAGTTGTGAAAATGAATGCAGGAGAAATTGCACAGCAATTTTATGTGTGGCATCTTGTGCAATGTGTTAAAAAATGTATTGCACAGGTGCATGTCAGGATTCCATTTGGACTTCTGTCCACAAACCGCCTTACGTAAGCAGAAGGATAACTTAGGCTACAGCCCAATATACTAAGCAAAATTGGCTCCTCACCACCACCACCAAAGGCAAATCCCTTGAAGCACCAAATGTGCCCCCCTTCTCCAACAGTATGCCAGTAAGCATGAGAGCTGTTGTCCCCACCACTCCTCTTCCTCCATCTCCCATACTCCCTGAATTTGGAAAGGAAGAGGAAGTGTAGAGGAGAAGAATGGTGGGAAGCCAAACGTTGATCCCTTGCTTTTTGTTTTGTTTCTCATCGGCAAAGAAGCAAGAAGAGTGTGTGTGTGTGTGTGTGTGTGTGTGTGTGTGTGTGTGTGTGTGTGTGTGTGTGTGTGTGTGTGTGTGTGTGTGTGTGTGTGTGTGTGTGTGTGTGTGTGTGTGTGGTTACTTGCACAAGTGCTCCAGGAAAATACAGCAGTACGGAAACAGCTAACAGAGAAGGGAGAAAGTTCTCTTGCTGTGCATCTGTGAGGAACGACTCAATGAAGATAAACAAAACATTTTTTTTGCTCTTATATTTGAAGGAATTTGAGAGGGAATTTGAGAGGGGGTGTAGCACACCTATTGAGTAGGTGCAACTGTAGCACCTCCATAGATTTGATACATTTGCCGAGTAAATACAAACAGACAGGCAGATGGATAATGGTGATGTAATTTTTTCTTTTCACTCTTACTTTTTTGTGTGATACTTGAAGATTTATGCATGTTGGCCATTGTTAACAGCTTTCAGTTTGAGAACCCACTCCTTTAAAGAGCTGCTATGATTTGTCATTGTGTAAAAATAATACTACACAAATGTGACTTTTTGTATTTGTCTTGAGTTTAGACTCTAGCATTTCTGTTCAGCACTCAGCTGTATTATTGAACGAGAAACCTGTGCTGAAATAAAAAAAGCAGTTTTGATTCTCAGCGTATGCCAACAAAGGGGATGTTATTTTGGTTTCCATCCTAGATGAATGTAGTTTTGTCATTATTTATATTCTGGCTATCATTTTTGCCTCATTTTTCTACAAAAAACCCCCCCCCCCACTTCTTGCTTGTTTGCCGATGAGAAACAAAAAGCAAGGGACCAACATTTGGCTTCTAGCTTGCTAAAATTGTATTTTTGAAATTGAATGTGCACAATTTGCAAG
This sequence comes from Plestiodon gilberti rubricaudatus, assembly GCA_026170595.1. Taxonomy (NCBI): domain Eukaryota; kingdom Metazoa; phylum Chordata; class Lepidosauria; order Squamata; family Scincidae; genus Plestiodon; species Plestiodon gilberti. The sequence continues at coordinate 46,052,226 of JANXHW010000004.1, forward strand.
ATGATTTCTTTAAAAACAACAAGAAGAAGCGTTTTGTATGCCATCATGGTTAGCAGTTTGCAGGCATAATAAAAGCAAGGCACTACAAGAGCTGGCTGGCATTATCATATTCAGCAGAACTGTATTTCTACTAGATAACATATGCTCACTTCTCAATTACATAGTTATGCTCAGAAATCATCTACCTTTCTGTTTGTATTAATGCGTGCTGGCTCAAAAAGGAAGACATTGTGTTTATTACCCATTATGCTGTTTGAATTTCAAGAGTCAATTAAAATTTTGCCTTTGTAGACCAAATAAAAACCAATACAAGGCAAGATGGGGTTATTCTGATGACTGAAAAGTGCCCTTTTTGCAGCAAGGCAAACCATCCTAAAGGTTGCAGTCTGTAAAGAGAGTGTACAGAAAACAAAAGATCAGCCATCCTAAGTAGCCTGCACTTGTGGCCTCTTTGTAAGATCTTGAAACACAACCAGTTTGTTCCCGCTGCTGAAGCAGGCATTAACTTCCAACCACACAGTAGAAAAGTGAAAATCAGCCTTCTTGATTGCTTATTGGAACTCCAGCAGCAGGGCTCTAGCCGAGTTCAGACCATTTCTAGTAGAGGTTGGTTACCCCTTAACCGGACATCCAAACATTTTGGGGGCTATGCCTTAAAAAACAACAACACGTTTTCCAGCACCTGGCTGGCATAGCGCAAGACATGTTGGGGCACAAAATTATTTAAAAATATTGTATAAAATTACCTTCAGGCTATGTGTATTACATAAGAACATAAGAACATAAGAAGAGCCCTGCTGGATCAGGCCAAAAGCCCATCTAGTCCAGCTTCCTGTGTCACACAGTGGCCCCACCAGATGCCTCAGGGAGCACACAAGACAACAAGATAACCTGTGTCCAGTCGCCACTCCCTTGCACCTGGCACAGAGAAAACCCACTTCTAAAAACCAGGAGGTTGCTTATGGCTTGTAACCTGTGATGGTATTTTCCTCCATGAATCTGTCCAAACCCCTTTTAAAGGCATCTAGGCCAGATGCCATCACCACATCCTGTGGCAAGGAGTTCCACAGATGAATTACACGCTGGGTAAAGAAATATTTTCTTTTGTCTGTTCTAACTCTCCCTCCACTCAATTTTAGTGCATGTCCCCTGGTTCTGGTGTTGTGCGAGAGGGAGAAGAATTTCCCTCTATCCACTCTCTCCATCCCATGCATAATTTTATAAGTCTCAATCATGTCCCCCCTCAGGCGCCTTTTTTCTAGGCTGAAAAGCCCCAGACGCTGTAGCCTTTCCTCGTAAGGGAGGTGCTCCAGCCCACGAATCATTCTGGTCGCTCTTTTCTGCACCTTTTCCAATTCAACTATATCCTTTTTGAGGTGTGGTGACCAGAACTGGACACAATACTCCAGATGTGGCCTTACCATCGATTTGTACAAAGGCAGAATGATATTGGCCGTTTTATTCTCAATCCGTTTTTTAATGATCCCGAGCATGGAATTGGCCTTCTTCACAGCCGCCGCACACTGGGTCGACACTTTCATCGACCTGTCCACCAGCACCCCAAGATCTCTCTCTTGATCCGTCACAGACAGCTCAGAACCCATTAGCGTATATGTGAAATTTCGGTTTCTTGCCCCAATGTGCATCACTTTGCACTTACTTACGTTGAAGCGCATCTGCCATTTTGCTGCCCATTCTCCCAGTTTGGAGAGATCCTTCTGGAGCTCTTCACAATCCCTGCTGGTCTTCACCACCCGGAAAAGTTTAGTGTCATCTGCAAACTTGGCCACCTCACTGCCTATCCCCGACTCCAGGTCATTTATGAATAAGTTGAAAAGCACCGGTCCCAAGACCGATCCTTGGGGCACACCGCTTTTCACCTCTCGCCATTGTGAAAATTGCCCATTGACTCCCACTCGCTGTTTCCTGGTCTTCAACCAGTTCCTAATCCACAAGAGGACCTGCCCTCTTATTCCCTGACTGTGGAGTTTTCTCAGGAGGCTTTTATGAGGGACCGTGTCAAACGCCTTCTGAAAATCCAGATATATAATATCCACGGGTTCGCTCGCATCCACATGCCTGTTGACCTTTTCAAAAAATTCTAACAGGTTTGTGAGGCAAGACTTCCCCTTGCAGAAGCCATGCTGACTCTCCCTCAGCAGAGCTTGTTCTTCTATTCTTAAATTTTAAGATTTTATCCTTAATGAGACTTTCCACCATCTTCCCTGGAACAGATGTTAGGCTGACCGGCCTGTAGTTTCCCGGGTCCCCCCTCCTTCCTTTTTTAAAGATTGGCGTGACATTAGCTATCCTCCAATCCTCTGGCACAGTGGCCGTTTTAAGGGATAATTTGCATATTTGGGTCAATAGGTCAGCAACTTCATTCTTGAGTTCCTTCAGAACTCTTGGGTGGATGCCATCCGGGCCTGGTGATTTATTGATCTTTATTTTGTCAATTAAGTCTGAGACGTCTTCTCTTTTAACCTCTATTTGACTTAATTCTTTATTCAGGGGAGACCGTTCCGGCAGCGGTATTTGCCCGAGGTCTTCTGCCGTGAAGACAGATGCAAAGAACTCATTTAATTTCTCTGCAGTCCCATTAGGTGTATATGAGACATACATAAATTTCCTCTTTAGACTTGGGTCCCATCCCCCAAGATATTTCATTATATTTATCCAAATATTACAAAATCCAGACAAATCTGAAATCCAGACAACTTCCTGTCCCAAGCAGGATGGTGATGATAATAATAATAATACCGGTAATTCCAGTATTTACCGGCGTATAAGACACACTTTTTTGTCTACATTTGTGACCCAAAATAGTAGGGTGCGTTTTATATGCCAATACTAAAAAAATCCCTTTCCCCCCTTGCCCGTTTTAAAGCATTTTCGGGCTTACCGCGTTTTTCCGGAGCCGGAGAGCTCCCTTGTGCTTTCTTCCCTAACTAATCTATCCGATCTACAGCTGTTTGTCGGTTTTAATTTATGCACGTGCATGAGTTGAGCTTCTCAGCAGCCAGCAGAGGGTGCTGTGCTCAGTTCAGCTGAGCTGCAGAGGGCCTAGTCTTTCCAGCTCTCCTCGGAAGGGTAAGCTTCTGAACTGGGCCTAGTTGGGGAGGCTTTGGAAACTGCATAGGTGGGATGGGGTAAGAGTTGAGTCTGGGATTTTTTTTGTACTTTTATGTTGTTTACTTTGGAAACTGTGCATGGGTGGGGTGGGGTGGGGGAAAAGAGTTGAGTCTGGGTTTTTTTACTTGGGGTAAATGTTTTTTACTTTGGAAACTGTGCATGGGTGGGTTGGGGGAAAAAGTTGAGTCTGGGGTTTTTTTTGTACTTGGGATTTATGTTCTGGTGCATTTTGTTCATGTGTCTTATTGCTGTGTGTTTTAAAAGAGATCCTGGTATTTTTGTGCAATTTATGTAAATTAGCTAATTAAGCAGCCAAGCAGTAAGTGGCCAAGTGGCCCAAAAATGCTTTAAATCTTTTTTTCTTGAAACCCAGGGCCAAAAGGAAGGTGCATCTTATACGCCGGTGCATTTTATACGCCGATAAATATGGTATATACCGCCTTTCTTGTCATTGGATTTCTCCTTTGACTTTAATTCAAGGCAGTTTACAATAGGCAGGCAATTCTAAACCAAACGGTTTTTACAATACAATAAATGTCCCAATCTTTCGTAGGTCGCTTCTTTCCAGGTGTTTCCTTTTATGGGCTGGCCTCTCTATAGTATTCACCTCACATGCGTTGACTGACAGGTAACTCTCTCTCACAGAGTGCCAGCTGCAACTCCCCCCCCCCTCTCTCTCTCTCTCTCTCTCTCTCACACACACACACACACACACACACACACACACACACACACACACACACACAGGGTTTTTTACAGCTTTGTCAGAGGCGACAAACTGCTGTCCTTGGCCTTGATCTTCAGGCATGTAAGGCTGCAGCTCTCCTGACTGAGCCAAACCTCCTACCCAACTTTTATCTATTCAAACTCTGGTATGGGTAGATCTAGCTCTTGTTTCAACTTGCGTCTAGCGTATACCTGGTCTCTCAACAAAACCTGCATTTTTCTACAACCCTTGACACTCCACCTTCTAATTCCCCATCATGGTCCTTCTCATCTCTTTTGGATTTCACTCTTTGGTTTTGCATTTTGACCTTTTGCATTTTTACTCATTGGTGGCTTCAATCTACATTTGGACTTTGATCTTGAGTATGGATCTCCAAGGACTGATGCTTTGTGACCTGGACAATTGACCCAGTCTTTGGACCTTGTTAGAACTGCCAGTGTTAAGTGTTATATGTTATGTTTGTTTTTGTTTTGTTTTTATGCCAATAAAGGTTCCTATATACATACATTAGAACTGCCAACTGACAAAAGTATGTTTAATAAAAAGGAAACAATCCTCTGTCTTTTAACCAACTGCACCATTATTTAAATGTGTAAAAGTTAATTGATAAACATATTGCAAAATGCCAGTGAAGGGGCAATTTCTCTTAAGCCTGAAATAACTTACAATTTAATGTTTTTAAAAGCTACCGACCATAGACAGAAGGAAAAACAATCTTTAATATTGCTTTCATCAAATCTGAAAATAAAGTTGGCCCAGATCTTACGTGAGGGTTACATCCCAAAGTCAGCGTATAAAGCTAAAATCACATAAAATTACCATGAAAATCCCTTACATCTGAAAAATACTGTCTATTTCAAAATGACTAGAAGCAGGTGGGAACTGAGACCAACTGAGAGAACAGCAGCTTCATTCTCCAATCTCACACTCACTGCGCATTGGTCGGGTGGCGGAATGAGCATTCCGCTGCCTGAAGACGTCGTAAAAGTGCTGTAAGGCACATTTTTAACGACTCATGAGCAGGGAAGGCCAGCGCAAGGCCGGCCTCCCCTGCTCTGCCAACTGAGCGCCCAAAGGACCACCACCGGACCCAGGTAAGGATCCAGTGGGCAGGGGGCGGATCGGGGGCAAAGGGAGGGCGGCCATAGGCCCAACCACTCTGGGAGAGGGCGGGGGATGGCTTCGGCCGAATCCTGTCCCCTGCCGCGCGGCTGGGCCGTTACACGGCCTCCTCCGACTTCCGCCAGCAATTTCACTGGCGGAATTTCAAGGAGGCCGATCGGCCCCAGTGCCAGTTACACCCGGGGAAGGGGACGAGCGTCCCATTCCCCGAGTAGATTTTCCGCTGCGGGGGAGCCTACCTGTGGCGGAGCATGGGATCCTTAGGCAGGACTGAGCTGCCCAGCATATATTTAGTAAGTAGAATAGTGGGCAGAATCACCTGTGCTATTTGAATTGTTTTTCTGTTTGCTTTTTTGGTTTGCTGAGCACATATCATAGAATCACAGAGTTGGAAGGCACCCACAAGGTCATCTAGTCCAACCTCCGCCTGTAGCAGGAAATTCTCCTAAAACATCTCCAGCAGGTGCTTGTCAAGCCTCTGCTTGAAGACCACCAGTGAGGGAGAATCTACTACCTCCCTCAGCAATCTGTTCCACTGCTGAACCGCCCTTACCGTCAAGAAATTCTTCCCGATATCCAACCAGAATCTCTCTTGTAGTTTGTACCCATTTGATTTAGTTCTACTCTCAGAGGCAGTCGAGAATAAATTTGTTCCTTCTTCCATATGGCAGCCCTTCAGGTATTTGAAGAGCGCTATCATATAAAAGTGCACACATACATGTTACACACACACACACACACACACACACACACACACACTCCTCGTTATTTGCGCATTCCATTTTTGCGGATTCACTTATCTGCGGGGAACAAGAGTGTAACTTACTTCACTCCATTCGCTGTCTCTTTGTGGCATTTTTGAAACTGAACACTGGCAACCCTACTGCAAATTCTCCTGCTATGTGTTACTGCATCTCAATCTCCATCCCCAACTCATCTTTCCATTCTCCTGGTATGTGTTATTGCATCTCAATCTCCGTCCCCAACCCATCTTTCCACTAGGGAAGAGAAGAGCATTCTGGGAGTTGTAGTTGGAGACTACAACTCCCAGAACTCCCTTCTCTTTGTCGGAAAGGAAGGTGAAGGTCCTCCCTTGGCTGTATCTCCCAGGTATCTGATTGGCTAAGTTTCTTGCAGAGGGTTGAGTAACTGTTGAGGAGCAAACATTCAGAAGTGTTTATGCTGCACTGGACCCTTGGAAAGAGGCAAAACAAGGTTCTGCTACTGGGGTGGGTCCTGTGAATGAATGACAGTGGCAAGAAAACTGCTTTGTAGACGCATCTGAATCCCGCAATTTGCAATTGCTGGTAAGGGGAAAAAGGTCAGAACAGAGGTGGGTGGCGATGATCACTGATCTGTGCATGTGCTTGTCTTCTTTGAACCTAGGAAGCTGCTGTACTCTGGACCAGACCATTTCTCCATCTTGCTCAGTACTGCCTGCATTGACTGGCAATGCTCCCTAGGGTGTCAGACAAGGATATTTCCCAGCCCTACCTGGAGGTACCAGTTATAGAAGTTAAGTTAGGACCCTCTGCAGCACATAGAACTTTAAGTAACGCAAAGTGGCTGTGAGAACCTAATCCCATTTTCCCCATAGGATCAATGATTCAGTATCCACTGACAGAGCAATCCTATGTAAGACGCAGCGGCCGCCCGCCGCATCCTGTGCAGTTCCCAGGCTGCCCCAGGGCAGCCCGGGAGCACCTTGAGAGAAGGGGGCGTTCATCCCCTTCCACGGATGCAAGCCAGCCAGGGCCCTATGGGCCTCCTCGGATGTACACCAGCTATGAAGCTGACGTACATCCAGGGTGGGCGAGTAAGACCGGCCAGGCCCGGGAACAGGCTGAGGATATCGGTGGAGCTCTCCGCCAATATCCCTGCCCTCTCCCAGCCCAGACCGGCCAATGGACACCCCCCTGGCTGCCCCATTCCACCCTCCCCATGCCCCTGCACCGACCGGTACAGGATGTACCTCTGCCAGTGGGTGCCAGGTCCAGAGGGCAACACACCTGTGTGTGCGTGCACACACCTTCACTGTGCCCTGGCTGCTGCTGGCAGCTTCATTTCTTCCTCCTCTCCCCTTCTCCTTGGCTCTCCGTGTCGGCCACATGGCCAATTGTTATCATTGTGTTCAAGTGGAGACTGCTGCTGCTGCTGGCTGGGAGACGAGGCAAGCACCATGCGGGCCAGATAAATCACTTCCGCAGGCTGGATCCAACCCTCAGGCCTTATGTTTGACACCCCTGGTCTATTGCTGGAGGGGGAGAACCCTCTTAGAGGAAATGTTAACCAGAAGAGGGACAAGGAAAACATGTGGTACAGATTTACAGCCCAATCCTGTGTAACATTTGCACTGGTGTAACAGTAGATCCACAGTAAGTGCACTTATGCCAGTTTAACTTGCTGTACGCCAACGGACACTGGCGTACCCCCCCTTGGATGCCGCGTGTGTGCAGTTTGGATGTGGGACGGACACCGCTGCAACTCCGCTGGCACAGGGGGCATTCTGGGAGCGTTCGGACGCCCCCCGAGTGCCCCCTGCGCCAGCAGAGTTGTGCTGGTGTCCATCCCGTGTCCAAACTGCACACGCATGGCATCCAAGGGGGGTTACGCCAGTGTCCGTATGTATGTTTGAAATTTGATTCTGTTAGCTGAAGTGAGTTAGCGGTTTTAACTCTACATGTTCTTTTCTTTCTAAGCAATGTATTTGTATTGTTACACATGTTTTCACCTTGGATCTCTTAGCAGTAATTGATATGGTAGAAAAACTAGCTTTTAAAAAATCCACAGAGCTACAAAAAGAAAGCATTGGGTCAATTAAGTATACTTTCTTGCAACCTGCCTCACACTAAAAGCACTTTTAAATCCTTGTTTTGTAGAAAAAGCTGCCTATAGCCCAGAGCACAAATCCATGCAATATTTACTAAAGTTACATTCTGTCTTGTTGGTCTTTTGCAAGAAAGCATTCATCTGCCAAAAACCAAAAATGCCACAGCACTTACGCATTTCTGCAAACAGCTGCCTCCTTTCTGCCATGGTAGTTCCTCTTTTCCCACAGTCTTCAATCATTCTAGGCAAGAAGGATATTAAGCATATATTCAGTATCATTTGTAAGCTGAACACATTTGCAAAAATGTATGAAATGTTCCAGTGTACTCCCCCCCCCACCATATCCAAAGAGCACTAGGAAGATCTTCTGTAAACTGCTTATGCTTTAGACTTTGTCCTCAAGCATCTACTTTCTTCTAACATTGTCTCATTCAAAGTATAACGTTACCGTTTATTTCCGTTTGAAAACATCAGTGCAAACTTCTATTGCCAACACTTTCGCACAGGCAGTCAAATATAAATTTATATTCTCTCTACTATGCTTCTTCTTTTTTTTTTTTTACTGTGGGTTGATGTCAATTTCACACACACACTCACATAATTTCTGCATTATAAGCATGTACAAAACAGTGAACACTTTACAAGTCTGAAGAGGAGTATGTTTCTCAAAAACCATCCGACAGAAACCAAGATGTTGAAATTTGCCGTCCACAAGGAAATCTGAGGAAGGAAACATGAACGGTATCCTAGATTTTGGCTGGTGTCTCCTCATGGGATTGTCTCACCCCAGAAAAATCCATGTGGATATCCAGTTTCAATGTAACACAATGATGAACATAGCAACAGTTGCTGTTGAATTGTATAATACTGTTGTACTTTCATGCATTTTGTTGATTTCATGTTATTTTGTTAGCTGACTTGTGATGACTTGGACCTGAAACAGGGGGCATATAAATGTTTTAAATAAATAAATATTTTTTAAAAAATTGCATCGTCTTCCAGAAACACATCTGTGAAGACAAACGTTATGCCAGATATGGAGATGCAAAATTCTAGTGCAAATTGGAGGATGCTCCGCTCCTTTAATAAAGTTATGGCGCAATCCTGCGTAAAGGGTGATGGAACGCGCACTTCGGCGCCCTAAAGTGTTGCAAACGTGCCGTAAAGCATGTTTGCGACAACTTGGGAGTAAGTGGTGCCGACACAGAGGTCGGCACTGCTTACTCCATCGTGGAACTTACCCGACTCTGGCTGCCACACGGAGTCCTAGTGGAGTCCTACGTCACTCGGTGCAGGGGTGGGACAGGGTGAGGGTGGTGAGGAAGGGGGGGCCATTGGCTGGTCCGGGCTGGGAGGGTGTGTGGATATCGGTGCAGATATTATAAGCCCCTTCCTCGCCCGTGCCGGCATTACATCGCCTCCTCGAATGCACACCAGGTCTGGACCTGGTGTGCATCTGAAGAGTGATGGGGTAATTAGATGCTCTCTGGCATATATTGGGAGGTGCGTTCCCACTTATTAGCAGAGTTCCCTCCTCCACCCAGGCAGACTGCTTTGCTTAGCTAAATGAATACACACGAGGCATTGCTTTGTAGTTGCAAAAAGAAGAGAGTTTACTCACAGTTTAGTTTGCATATATACACTGCGTCTGACCATCAATCAGAGGTACATCCTAGACTTAAGATAGAACCCCCCTAGAGCTGGGGCTCCCTGCATGGGGTTAGGCTGCAAGATGGCCGCTGGGCTGCAGGAGCAATGATGGCATCATCTTGCTCGGTGGGCATCAAGAGAAGAAGAGACTGAGTGAGGGGCAAGAAGGAGAAAATAAGGGTCAGGGGCCACACCCCTTCCTGGAACACAGAGGGATTAGAGTAGGAGGTCTTTACATGTGACCAGGCAGTACACCACACCCCCAGTGTCCAGCAGCTAAACGCTGCCCATCCTCCAACAAAGAGGCCTATAGGCCCTGGGCTCACTTACACCAGGGGAAGGGGATGAACGTCCCCTTCTCCCGAGGTATGGTTTAGCAGCCCCGGGGCAGTCCGCCATTGGCTAAGGATTCAGTGACCGGCCATTTAGGCCGGCCTCATATCTTTACACAGGATTGGGCTGCCCTGCTTCCTTTTTTCTGACCTGAACAAAGGCTGGTGAAGTGGAGGTTAAGTTACTGGGCTGGGCGAGACCATATTTGCAGAGCTACCAACTTGAAGTTAATAGCTGTAATGGAGAAAGGTTATTACAGAGCCCTCCTTGCCTTAATGGATTTACAGCTGCATTGTGAATCCCTTGTTACATTCCTTCTAATAAAACATCTCTCTAGCAGGTCTTTCTCAGCTATACATTTCAGCATTTCAGCACTAATCTTTGGCAATATCATAAAATTGCTCCCTGCTCTTTCCTAAGGCTACTTATAATTGCAATGCACTTATAGTATTTGTTTGTACTTCATCTAGATGAGCTATTTATGGTTTCAGAGAAAAAGTGCTGCTAATTCACACCAAGTGTGATACCTCAGCAACTATGACTCTTCATGTTGTGCCTTGTTTTCCAACATAATCTGCATTACAAAAATGAAGTATCTCTGTGATTCATCCTCATTATCAAAATGCTCTCTTTAGGCTGCAATCCTAAACACATTTACCTGGGAGTAAGTTCCATTGAACTGAATGGTGCCTATTTCTGAGAGGCATGTATAGGATTGTACTGTTAATCTAGGAAGAAAACCGCAGCAGATTCTTCACTACAGCTCTCTTCCAGAAGTCCCATGAATGTTTCAGATGGGGTTGAAAATATAGATTAGACCTAACTCTCTGTAGTGGGTAGTAATAGTTCCATTTCTTTTCATTTCACTGTAAACAGTGGGCCAAAGCAGATATGATGTGATGTGATGCAAGAGGCCTGTGATCAGACCCAGTAGCGTCACTGGACGCGCATCACTCGGGATCAGGAGGGGGGGACGCGCGTCACCCCCGCCCCTGGGCGGCGCCCAGCGACGCTCTTTCCAGGGGAGGGGGCCTTCTGAGAAGGCGACCCTCTTCTTCCGGCGTCTGGGGCCTTCTGAGAAGACCCACGGTGTCTGCGCGCTATTTATTCTTTTTTTGCGCATGCGCAGAACGTTTTTGAGGCAAGGGCTGCCAATTTCCGTTCTGCGCATGTGCTAAAAAAAGAATAAATAGCGCGCTGATGCCGTGGGCCTTCTCAGAAGGCCCCGGACGCCGCCGGTCGTGGTGGACGTTCCGGGGCTTTCTCCGGCTCCGAGGCCGGGAGAGGCCTCGAATTGCCTGCCTGCGTTGCCCCTCCAGAGGCTCCAAGCCTGGGAGAAGATCTCGGGACACTCCCGGGAGCTCGGAGCCTCCAGATGGTGACGCGGGCACACGCGCGCATCCACCCCCCCCCCGGTGGCCCACCCCACACGCCGCGCTCCAGCGACACCGCTGGTCAGACCTTCAGTTTCATTTTTGTTTTACTTTAAAGCAGCCACTGGGAGCTTCCATTTTTATTAGTGTGGTGGTGCTGGAAGAGGGGCTGTTTAAGTCTTTCTCCTCCTGCCATTTTCTCAGCTTAAATTGCTTCTTAAAGCTGTTGTCTTCCTGCCAACCTAGCAGTTCGAAAGCAAGAAATTGCAAGTAGATAAATAGGTACCGCTATGGCGGGAAGGTAACAGTGTTCTGTTACCGAAATTGCCTTTGTTATTTTGGGGAATAGCTTAAATATGGCAATTCAATCATACTCCAAAGCATTCAGATCTAGGAAACTTAGGTAGAAGTATAGAGGTTTAGCAGGTCTCTTGATTTGTACATGGGTTATATTTACCATTCCTGGAGAGTTGAACTTGGCTGCAATGCTGTAGCAGTGAATGAAAAGGAGGAAGAAACAAATTGGCTCAGAACTGGTCAGACTAGCAGTCTGTAGAGTGACTGAGAAGTCAAGTTAAGAGTGGGGGAAGGGGGAAGGGGTTGGTGCCAGAGGGCACGCAGAGAAGAAGAGTTCAGGAGGCAAGGGGGTCCAGAGAGAGAGAGAGAGAGAGAGAGAGAGAGAGAGAGAGAGAGAGAGAGAGAGAGAGAGCAGGCTGGCAACCAGCCTTCTTATGCCAAAAGCACAGAGGAGGAGTTTGTGGCTTTCACGCTGCAAAAGGAAATACCTTATTTGGGCTGGAGGTACACCTGGGGGGATGGAGACATACATATACACTGGGGAAGGGGGAAGGAGGAAGAGGTGTTGACTTCATTTGTTGCAGGAGAAGTAGATTATGTTTTGTGGATTCCCTTCTTCCTGGCAGACTAGTCACTTAGCAAGTCTTTGGAGAGGGGGAAGAGAATGGAATTTGCCTACATGCTGTGAGCCTTTTGATTCACGGCACCAGAAATGCTGAATGCTGATCAGATCCTTCCCTCATGGCCTGGCTGGGGAAAATCTTTTGCAGCATGGCTTCATACACCTAGGTTTACGTGGTGTGGCCATCACGTTCTTCCTGAATACAGTCCCGGTCATGCACATGGTTCCATTCTAGCTCACAAGTTATTGGCATTCAAAGTCTCTTTGGCAACATTCTCATCTTAAAAGGTCATGTGGCAACAGTTCCATTAGTCATGCCGGCCACATGACCATGGAAGCATCTTTGGACAGCGCTGGCACTTCGGCCAGAAACTGGGATGAGCACCCACACCCTAAAATGGGGATGAGCACCCACGCCCTAGAGTCGGACACGACTGGCTTTCGAGCAGGGGATACCTTTATCTTTAGCTGTTGCCAGCTCCAGTGGGGGAAAATGCATGCACAATTGGGGCACCTGTATTCTCCACCTCCCAGCAATGTTAACTGTTGCAGGGGGTAGTTTAGATCAGGAAAACAGAACAAAGAAAGGGTTATATTAATATTCCCTCTCCTAGAACAGCTGTTTCAATTTAAAAAACCACCAAGACACAGAGCCCACAGCAGCTGCTTTATAGGAAACAACAACAACATTGGGCAATCGGATCTTGTATAACCCTTTTGTACAACATCTATTTTGGCCCAATTTTATTCTAATCTATGAACTTAATAGAGCACATCAAAACAAGGTTGGATACCTGAAGGAGAATAATCAAGTCCAGGGTGATTTCTGATATAATTGCCCTCTATGCATACAAATGCAACATGCAGTTATTTCTGTGCAACAGGAGGGTCTCTGTGTGAGAACACCTCAAACCACTCACATGTTATATGGCAATGTAAGGCTAAACACCTTGTATGTACTCTGTGGCTAGGGATCAGACTGCACATTGTAAACCTAGACAAGGTAAGGGAACTTCTGAAAATCTCAGATTGGATTAAAATCCAAAAGTAGGAATTGGTAAAAATGATTAAAAATATCCTGGCAACTGCCTAAATAGAAGACCGCTTGGGATTCATGTATGCTGTGGTTGCCCTTGAAAAAAGAAGAGGAAACAAATGTAGTTGAGAGATAAATCCTGTGTCAAGGCAGTAAGACAGTCAAGTCTAAATCCTACATGCTTTGGAAAAATACCGGCTGGCAGCAACATCTCTAGATGTGTTCCTGAAGTAGCTAATGGAATCTTGAGAAACGGATTAGCTAATTAGAAGAGCCACTGAAGTCTTCAGTAAATCCCACTGAGTTCAACGGGACTTACTCCCAGGTAAGTGTGTATAGCAGGGTTTCTCAACCTTTGGGGGTCTGCGTACCCCCTAGGCAGGCCTCCAAAGGTTGGCGTACCCCCAGACCCCCCAAGTCCTGCGTACCCCCGTGTACCCCCCAAAAGTGCATCCCCAAAGTGGGTTTTTCTGGCCTACGGCACGGCCAATCAGGTTCTCTGGCTCGCACCGGAGTGAGATTTGGGAGCCGCGATCTTGGATCTCACAAGATTGAGAAATCCAACATGGTGGCGGCTGTGAAGAAAGGTAGGGAGAGCTACGGGGGACAATTTACCTGTTTTTCCAGCCAGCAGCACGGCCAAGCGGGTCCTCCGGCTCGCACCGCAAGCCGGAGAACCCGCTCGGCCGCACCGCAGGCCAGAAAAAACACTTCCCCCCCATTTTTCCACTGCCCGTTATCAGCTACTGATCGCAGCAGCTGGTAATGGGGAGCATCTTGCATACCTCAACCTGCGGTCCACATACCCCTAGGGATACGCGTACCACAGGTTGAGAACCGCTGGTGTATAGGATTGCAGCCCGTCAAGTAATATTAAAGTAACCACACATGGTTATTCCTTACTTCCAAATTGTTGTTATTATTATATAATACAAATACTTCTTGTCTTTTATATAGTATGCCTCGTCTTTCTGGGCATTTAACTATCTATTCTAGAGTGTCAACATCCATTTCATCTTCATTGGAGTAATAAGTGCCAAGGGTGCTGTTTAGTGAGGTGAATTTAAAAATATCACTCCATTTAAGAATGACAAAAATGTGCATTTCTAATTCACCACTCTCCACGTTGAATGTATATTTGACAAGGACAGCACCAACATTTCATATTCTACCTTTCTCCTGTATGTAGCGCCATTTTACATGTTGTGTTTATTCAATATGTTCTGAATAACAGGAACAACACATATGATAGCAACTCAAAGTCCTACATCTCCCTTGCCTCAAGGTTCATTTCATTTCGACTAGGTTAGAAAAAAAATGACATATTAAGGCGAACCAGAGTGAAGCTCCAGGGACAGAGAGTAAGTTGTTCTAGAAGAGAAGCATCGTGGAGATTAAAGCCTTTTCCTCAAGACAATGCATGTTGACTTTTGCTTTCAGTTGGGTTGCTTATTTGGCTGGGCAGTGCTACAAGGCAGGCTCCAGTATTTCACATGCAATTAAGCTCCTACTTAGTCAAAGGGCTCTCTTGACCTGCTTGGTACTGGCATGATTAAAAACAAATTCACTTTAAAATAAGTCATCAGTGACAGAATTAGGCTGGGAAGGTTTGCTGGTCAGTCTTGCACACTTTGATGGTTCCGATTCTAGATTGTACATGATATTCTAATTGTTGGCACAACTGGTTTACACAGCATGTTTTGGGAGACCCTCCTCTCTCAAGAAGATCCCTGTCAGGCTTGTGGTTTTAAGGAAAGGGAAAAACTTTATTGAAGGAATTACATAATTGGATAGGAGAGTGAGAGAGACAGAGAGCCAGCCTGTCTGTCTAGCTGAGCATCTTGAGAGACAGAGGTAGAAGGAAGTCAGCCTGAGAACAGCAACCTCCATACTGAAGGAGACTCTCAGCCCAATCCAACCAGGCACTTCTGCTGGAGGAGCAAGTGTTCCACCAGTGGAGACTGCCTTACGGCAGTTGCAAAATAACTTCCAGCAGCCTGTGAAGCGGGAGCGCCAGTGGGGAGGCTGCAGCAGCTTAGCAGGTGGCGACGGCTTGGGGCCAGCCCACTGACCCAGGTAAATCAGTGGGGGAGGCAGGACAGGGTGGGGGAGGGCAGGATGGGATGGTGATGGGGGAGAGAAGGGCAGATCGGTTCCAGGAAGGGGGTGGGTTTGGTGGCAATGGCAGCCACCGAATCCAAACCCCAGTGATGTATTCAAGTCTTTTACTCCAAGTCTCAAGTTGAGTCTCAAGTCTGGGAGCCAACTTTAACAGGAAAAAAAAGAAGGTGGTAGTGGTGTGTGTGTGGATTTTTCTAACTAGAAAATCAAGAAATTCCATGTGGCCGAAATAAAGAAGAGAAAATTTCTTCCACACATGAAAACGTAGATAGCAAGAAAAATTCTATTCTAGTCTGGTTTCAGGCATGCTAGTTTTCTAAGTATAGGAGTGTTTCTTCATGGGGGGAGAATGTCTTCATTTGTGCAACCACCTGCAATCACAAGTAGTATGGTGAAGTATTGTATTATTGAAATCACCGTGGATACAGGGAGACCCTAAAAAAGTTGAGAAATAGTCTTCCTACCTTCATGTGCCAAAACTGAGCAGTTTCCATGGCTGCAGGGCAGTCTTCTGCATAGCACAGCACAGCACAGCACTATGCATTCTGGGGCGAGCCAGGACAAAGGGAGCGGTCACGCAACCTGGAAATGCATGGAAGTGCAAAAAGACTGGCCTGCAGCCATGCAAATCACACGGTTTTGCCACGTGAAGGTAGGAAAGGTGGTTTTTTTTAACTTTTAAAATCTTTTAAACCGAACCCCTGTGGATATTGAGTCACGAGTCAAGTCAGTGGAAATCCATTGTCGAGTCAAGTCATTGACGCAACATGAATCCGACTCGAGTCTGAGTCAATAGACTTGGGTCTACATCACTGCCAACCCCCCTTTCCAGACCCAATTGCACAGCTTGGGTCCACGTGAATTTGCGCTAGCAATTTCATTGGTGCAGGTCCGAGTAGACCCCTCTGCGCCACAGAATCTTACCCCCAGGTAAAGGAAATAAATATTCCCTTACCCAGAGGAGACCTCTAGGACACCCCCCCCCCCCCAGGATGCAGCATAAGCCATTTTGGCACAGCTGTATCGGCGGGGGGGGGGGGAAGCATAGGATTGGGCTGTTACTAGAAAAGAAAAAAAATAAGATAGGTAACCTCTCCAGCTACCTAACTAGCTATATTGCCCCCTTTAGGGTCAGGATGCTTGTGCAGGGTTGTTGCACCTTTCTCCCCTTCTAATGATATTTTAGACCAGGGGTTCTCAACCTTTGGAGGCCAGGGTACCCCCTATCACGGCCCAATTTTCTGAAATACCCCCTGCTAATTAACTTCTAATTAACTGGATCAATCAATTAATTAATTAGGTAATTAATCGTTAAATAAAAAAGTACTAAAACAATTTTACACGTGAAAAAATGTCTTATTTAAGTGTGTGTGTGTGTGTGGGGGGAGAGACACACAGAGTTAAATAAGGATCTCTTTTTTCTCCAAGTCACACTTCCAAAATCAGCTCCTCCCTCTCCCACCCCACCCCACCAAAGTACATTTTCCAAAGTGCAAAAATAAGCCCCAAACCAAAATCAGAGAGACAGAAGGGCTCCGAAAATAATTACAATTTAAAATTCATATTAATTAACACTTAATTAGCTGCTGATGGGGCAGGGCTTGGCGTACCCTCAGCAAGAGGTCCGCATACCCCTAGGGGTACCCGTATCACAGGTTGAGAACCCCTGTTTTAGACCATGGCCCCACTTTTGATTGTCCCGGCTTTTCATTATTCGCAGCATGATCAAGAAGAAGATAAATAAGCTGAAACTCTGGCCCAAAGAGGTGATGCTTGTATAATCAAAATATATAATTATGTATTCATTACTTCCATTTGTATCCTCCCTCTCACCTAAGTCAGTATCAGGTGACTAGATAGAAGATGGACGTTAGATAGCAGGCATTCCCGTGGCATATCATACTACAATGTGGAGAAAATTCTTCATATGACTTTTTCTTTCACTCACTATATTATTTGGCATTCTACTACATGCAGAAAAATGAATAATTCATCCATATACATAACTAATGATAACAAATCCTAATACACAGATAATACAAAATAACACCTATAATCAGACCTAGATTTGCAAATAAATAATATCTAAAATCCATTCACTGCAAGAGAGAAAGGAGATTCCGTATTCAATTTTTTTCCTTCAAAAAAGGGGTCCACACTGTTTGTTATGTATACATTTTTTCTTCTTCTCTCCATCTTATTGTGTATTGCACTTGTGGCAGTGAAAACCCACAAGTGTGCATCAGCCGGAGATGAAGTAGCTAGAGATAAGCAGCAAGTAGGTGTGTTAGAGATGCACAGATACTGAAGCTTAGTTATTACAAAGATGGTAGGGTTGCAATTAGGGTTACAATTAGGGGCTCACATAATTGAATCTCTCTCTTCTCTTTAACAAAAGAAACAATTTTTCTTTTGCAACTGCTCTCAGGGCGCAATCCACCGGAAATAACCAACAACAGAGCGAGCGCTCCGTCGCTGGAACCCGTTACGAACGTGCCATAAAGCTCGTTTGCAACAACTCTAGAGTAAGGCCGGCCTCCCTCACTTTGATGCCGGACCGGGACGCGGCCTCTGGAGGAAGGTAAGCTCTCCCACCGGTGGCCGCATGGGCGGTCCTGCGGGCGAGGGAGGGGGGCCATTGATCTAGCCGGCCCGGGAGGGGGATGGCGCCCATGAAATCCCTGTCTCCGCTGGGCAGCCGGGCCGGCTCACCCAATGGCCCGATCCTGCCTAAGGATGTGGCAGCCGGCCTAAAGGGCTGGCTGCTGCATCCTAGTCAGGAAGCAGGCCACGCAGGCACAGCTAGGGCCATGCCGGCGCATCTTGGGCTCACCTCGGGGGAAGAGGACATTCATCCCCTTCCCCCGGTGTAAGCCCGGGAGGTCCCAATGGGTCTCCTTGGATGCGTGCCAGCTCTGGAGCTGGTGCACGTCTGGGGAGGCCATGTAAGGCTGGCCCAGCCTGGGAAGGGGCATTGGATATTGGCACAACCCATTGCCGATATCCCCACCTCCTCCCAAACCGGGCTGGCCAATGGCTCCCTCCCTCACCACCCCTGTCCTCCCTCCCCACGCCCTCCCGGTGCAGCACTCACCTGCATCTGGCGGCATGGAGTCCATGCGATGTGAGCGGTGCCGGCCTCCGCGCTGGCACCGCTTACACTGGAGGTGCCAAAACAGTGCCTTACGGCACTTTTGCAACACCTTAGGCCAGTGGAGCGCTCATTCCGCCAGCCTATGTTTGCACAGGATTACGCTGTCAATGTATTACCAAAATTGAATATCGTTTATAGAATTTTGCAAGAACACACATACAAAACAGAAACAGAAGAGTGTTTTCTCTTTTACCTCCCCACCTATCCCTGCGTTTGCTGCAATAAGTTGAAAGTGAATTACTGTATCCTGAAACTTTCTATCATATTAACTGAACAACTGTGTTTTATGCTCATCACATGATACTAGTTTATGTTCCAGGCATATTCTATTATTGAAAGTTAGCACACAATCTCCATCATTATAAAATCATTCCTGATGCAAACCTAGTTCGGTTTTGCCCCAGAGCAAATTTAGCTTTTTCAGTAGCTGTTCAATAAAGTGCATGTCATCATAGATCAGGGATTTAATTTGATTTCTATTATTAATACATAGTTAGAAATTTATTAGAGAGAATATGCCAGTATCATCTAATGAGATGCACATGGGGCATCATATTTCACCAAAACCAACAAAATACTGTACAAAAAGACTAACAGCCCATCCTATTCTTTCCCCAGTCATAGCATGCAGTTGTGCCCAAATGGGCTGGGGGGGGGAGCATATCGGGAACCTTGGGAGAGCTAAGGGAACATATTTTCCCTTAATCTCCCTGTAACCCCCCGGCTCACCAATGGGTCTCCTTGGACCTGCGCCAGCTCTTTAGCCTGAGGTTGGTCACAGTGTTCAGAAGATTGAGCAGGGGTTGACAGAGTGATCAAATACATTCTTTTCTCTGAAGGACCAAAAGTCAACTCCAGAGACTGTCCTGGGGCATTTGCCAGGAGGACAGAGGCGTCGCCTGATATGGTGCGGTGGGCACCAGGGCGTAGGGGCACTGAGGCTCTGGGGGGGGGGGGCGCGGGCCTCCTGAAATTTGCATATTGTTTTGCATTTCCCCAGGGTTTTTTTAAGTGATTTCGGGCGATTTTAAGTGTTAAAACGTGTGTGTGAAAATTTATGTGTGCTTTGCTGGCACTTATCTGTAATATGGGGCGTTCCAGGACATTCCAGCGACGATCTTCTTCCTGCGCCCGGGCACAGCTTCTCCCTGCGCCCGGGCGCGGACTCCGTACCGCCCCCAGCAGCGCTTTCCGGAGTTTGCGCATGCGCAGGACGTCCCTGGAAACTCCATGGGTCTGCGCATGCGCAAACTCCGGGAACCGCTGAGGAGGACCCAAGACTGTGAAAAGGACTATGATCCCAACAGGGCCGCTATGCTCACTTTTCACAGAGCACCAAGAAGGTTAGCAGAAGTGTGAGCAGAGCCAGCCTACCGGTGAGGTCTGATGAAGCAGCTGCCTCAGGGAGCTGGCGGGAGATGAGAGTTTGTGAGGTAGTGACCTGCACCCGCCTGCTACTTGCACAGGTCACCACACATTCTCCAGCAGCCCCTCTTGCCACGCTGGTTGACCTGCCTTTCCCATGTTAATGGGATTCCTTGAGAGTACCTCATGTGAGGACACCAAAAATCCTGGATCTAGCACTACTAGGACGCTCTCAAAATCCACTACGCATTAGCCTAACGATAGGGAGATTTAGGTGCAAATTTAGTAGATGGTCTTGAGCAACCCTTATTCTATCCCAGTTTCCCACCTGCAAAAATGGGAATAAAACAGTGACCTACATAAAGTAATGGTGTGGATTTATAGGATGAGGCTGGTAAAATAATTTTGCGTATTAAAGTACTGTAACAATTATTAATAAATAAAAAGAAAAAGTCAACTAAAATGATGGAAAGCAAAGTGAACACTACTGGAGATTTTATATTCCTACATTTTCAAAAAAAGTAATTTAGAATATTACTTTTAATCTAATTAAGATTTGACAGATTATTTATTATTTGGCATTATTTTCACAATAGCACAAAGAGCACAATGATATACAATGTTATTAAGGAGAAAATCTACTTATACAGAGAGGCACCGTGCAAAAATATCACAGATAAAGCTCATATCTGAAGGTGCTAATACTGAGACAAGACGAGGCTGCACAGCTAAATACTAATTCTATTCCTCTCTAATCCCCTGCTAACTGGGCAAGAAGCACTTTTTCAATTGGTGCTCCTCTTTTATTTAGCAGGGGGGAGAGCAACTGTTCCCCTTTCACCCCAGCACAGTGTCTTTTTTGGTGGCTGTTGCTGGTGGTGTTCTGCATCTTTTTTTAGATTGTGAGCCCTTTTGGGACAGGGAGCCATTTAATCATTCGGTTTTGTCTGTAAACCGCTTTGTGAACTTTTTGTTGAAAAGCGGTATATAAATACTGTTAATAATAATTAATTATCATACACACACACTGCTAAGATCATCCTACAGAACTAGCATTGCTGTAGTAGGCAGTCTGAAGTGCAGCTAAAGAGGGACATCGACAATATACCAACATTTATGACTCCCTGCCTCATATGGAGCAGAAGCCATTCTGCAGCAGAAATATGTACTCTATTCTATATTTCCCATGTGGTCATAGAACAAATACTTTGCATGCAGAGGGTCCCAGGTTCCACCCCTTGCATCTCCTGGTAGGACCAGGAAAGAGTCCTGCCTGAAACACTGGAAAGCAACTGCAGGCCAATACTGACCTGGGGGACCAAAAGGTCCGAGTCGCTATATAGCAGCTTCATATGTTCCTTCTCAAGTTAAAAGGTTGTGCTGGAGAAATATTAGTATCCTGGATTTATCTTTCTTTATGCTGGAAAGCAACAATAAAGACTGAGAAAGTCTATGAGAAGAGCTCATAATAAAAATGTACAGCAAGTCCTCACTTAAAAGTCATTTCGTTATAAGTCATTTCATTTTAAAGTTGTTGAACAACTCTGATTTTCACCCTTCGTCATTAGCTAATCGTAAGATACCTGTACTATTATATGCTGACAATACCGTTATTCTATTGAGAACCCCTGTGGGACTGAGAAGGGCTTTAAAGAAATTTAGCCTCTTTTGTGAAGAGAACCAGCTGGTAATTAACTACCAGAAAACTAAAGTACTATCCTTTGGCAAGAGACCCAAGATTAGGGCCTGGAGCATCAACAGCCATAGGTTAGAACAGGTGCCCACTTACAAATATCTGGGGGTAGTGCTGCAATCATCTGGAGCTAGAACTGCTCATCACGGGTTTGTGGATGAGGTAGGGCAGAAATCTGCCCGTGCAGTAACTAAGTTCTTTTTCACCAAAGGTGGCCTTTACATTCCAGCAGCTACTAAATTATATCAAGCGAAAACCCTGTCCCAACTTTTATATGGGACAACCTTGGGACCTCCTTCCTTCAGTTTTGCCCCCTTGGAACGTGTTCAATCTAAGTTCCTAAGATCCATATTCCATGTGTCCAGCTATGTTTCAAATGCAAGTTTACGCCTGGATTCTGGTTTGATAAAAGTGGAGGCTAGGGTTTCCCTTGCCTCCATAAATTTTTGGCTCAACCTAAATCTCAATGCCCAGGGTTTAACATCTTTTACTTTACAAGACAATTTTCAATCGTCCTGGCTTAAGGCTGCTCATAAGAAGCTGAGGCACTTGGGGTTTTCCCCTGAGGCCGTTTTGGCTATGGATCTAGATCATGCAAGAATGATCATAAGGCAGAGGTTACTAGACATCGAGCGGCAGCGGGATTTTGGTAGAATCCCAAATTTTCTCGCTGCGGAGAACGTTAGATATATAGTTGCACCAGCCACCTCTCTCTCACTACTTGAATTCCCGAGGCACAGGAGGGCTTTTTTTCTAGCCAGGTGGAGAGCGCTCCCCTTTGTCGAGGATTTCTACAGGAGGATCCCTATCTTTAAAAGGGTCTGCCCTTGTGGCTCAGCAGAAGTGGAAACAATTGAACACGTCTTGTTTCGCTGTTTATCGTACCAGGGAATCCGTGCCAAGTTTATTTCTCCCCTGACTAGGGAATTCTCAGACTTGCCTGATGTAGTGATGACCAAGAAACTCCTTACGGGAACTAACCCTCGGTTCACAATTTGGAGCGCAAGCTTCCTGGCAGCTGCTTGCAAAATCCGCAAGGGTATTGTGGGTAATGAGGATAGGTTTTAACTTCTAATCATTGTCTGTTTCTCTGTTTCTTGCATGTAAATGTGTTTATCTGATAAATTTTAGCTTTGATATTTAGTAACTCTTGTAATGCTTGCTTTTTGCTTTTAATATGCTTGTATTTTGTCTTTGCTGGTCTTTGACCGTACTAATAAATGATGATGATGAAGTTGTTGAGAAAAAAAAATCGATTCCTGGCCGAGACCACTGTTTGAACGTTCTCTCCATGCCTGTGTGAGTTTTCTCCAGCCCAGAAAGCTCACATTTATTTCAATGTTTAATATTAGAAGTGTTTTGGGTCTTTATTTTGATGTTGGGTGATGTTTTTGTTACTAGAAATATGCCGTAAACTCTTGCTTATGTTTATCAATTGGTCTATGGTAAAATTGGTTTTGTTATAAGTCATTTCGCTTAAAGCTGTAATTTCCAAGAGCCTATCAACAACGTTTTAAGTGAAGACTTGCTGTATTTTCTTTAAAAATGTGTCCTGTGAAGTGCATTTCATGTAGACATCTTTCAAAAGACATTTCATGTCAAAAAACGTCCACAGGAGCTCATGCAACAGTGTTTTCCAGGAGGTATTTAACACATGCTTAATAATATGGATGAAATATACGTCACATTGTTCCATGAAAGAGCAAACCAGTGACACCCTCACAGGTCCCTCTTCAGAGGCATGTTACTTTCCAATCTATTACAAAGTCAAAAACCTTTAATAGCATAAAAGAACTGTACAGAAAATATATGGTGGCCCCACCAACCCCCAAATACAATTTCCAAACAGGTACTTTAGAAAATACAAATAAGATGCACATTTAAAAACAATACTAATAAAAATGTCTATAACCTTTGTCACTCGCTTACACAAAGAAAAAGTTAGTCAGAGGTGCATCTGGTCCAGATTAAGAGAAGATATTTGGCTACCAACTGAATACGATTCTCATTTCCCCCTTCCAATAAAAAACAGATAGTGTCAATATCCGACCCAAAAGAAAAGGTCTGAAGTGGCATCAGAAACTGTTGGCGTACATCACAATCTGTTACTTGAACCCCTGGAGGCCCATGCTTCGGGCAAGTATTTATAGGGTAGGGGCCATAGCTCAGGGATGAAGCTCAGGGATGGAACACATCCTTTGCTTGCAGAAGGTTCTGGGCTCAACTTTTGGCGTCTCCAGGCAGGGTGGGGAAAGACCCATGCCTGAAATCCTGAAGAGCAGCTGCCAGTCAGTGAAGACGTCACTGAGCTAGATGAAACAACGGTCTGACTCCAGATAATACAGATTCAGAGGTTGTATTATGGTAAGTATCACCATGCTTCTATAAATCCTGTGGAATCTGGGGTGTTAAGTGTATATCCAAAAGCACCTTTCTTGCTCAATAGTATTGGTTATGGGTCAAAAATAATGAGTGGGACATGCACGCATCTATACAAACAAATCTGGTTTCCTATGGAGGATGAGCCAGGTATTTCTGAAACAGATTCTCAGACAGTTGACATAAGCTTATACAGCCCCAACATAGTTGTGCTTTTTCACATCATCTGAGGATCTGTTTGGAAGCTCTCAGCTGTCTGAAGCTGTATAAATGGCATCTGAACACAAATGTATTATGTGTCTCTTATTTTGAGCATAACATCTTCCCGCCTCCCATGCTGCCTTGATCTTTTTTTCTCTCTTCTGTACCTCTCATGTTGCTCCTTTCAACTACTCTCTTCTTCCATGCCACACCTAGCAGTCAGACCACTCTCTGACCTCTAGTCGACAACTTGCTTTGTAGCTAAAGAATAAAAGGAGCAGAACAGAGAACCCAGCTGGACTCCAGACACCATATCCTGATCAGTCCTTTTATTGCTGAATGTGCCCTGCAGGCTGCAGATTTAAACTGACCAAAGAGGTAGTGAACTCTAAGTTCGTAGGTGCTGTGAACAAACTGTTCAACACATATCTGAAATACACTGGAAGGAGAGTAAGCAGCAGTCTTGGAAGTAGGCAACACCTACTGTAGAGATGGGTGGGAGTGATAGCCCAATCCTATGCAGAATCCTATAGTGCAGAGAGTTTTGCGACAGCAGGAGACACTTCCGCTGTCGCAAAATGGCTGCCGATGGAGCGCAGAGCAAGAGGTTGCTGTGCTCCCCATCCGTTGCCGGACCTGTCCACAGATGCCGGAGCAGTTAAACGCAGCAGCGAGAGTGGAGAGGGGACAGGAAGGCTGCAGGAGGGGGTGGATCCAGTGGCGATGTCATGTGCCAGATCCTACCCCCTCTTTTTGCAGCCTCCACCCCCCTTTCTTCAGACTTGCATCAGCTAAGGAGCTGGTGCAGGTCCGAGGAAACCCGTTGGAGTGGGAGGCTTACGGAGGGGTAAGTGGATTTAAATCCCCTTTCCCCTCTGAAGTCTCACGACCTGCCCTCCGGCTGAATACCACACACGCCTTTTTGGCGCAGCTACACTAGTAGGGTGGGGAAAAGGATAGGATTGGGCTGAGTAAGTAACAAAATGCTTTCATTTCAGTCCAATCATGAAATTGCAGTTCTTTAAATTCTATATTTCTTATAGAGGCTTTACAAATAGCTGTGGAAAGAAGGAATGAGAAAAGCAAGGGTGAAAGGGAAAGATATAACCAACTGAATGCAAATTTCCAGAGAATAGCAAGGAGAGATAAGAAGGCCTTCTTAAATGAACAATGCAAGGAAATCGAGGAAAACAACAGAATGGGGAGGACTAGAGATCTCTTCAAGAAAACTGGAGATATCAAGGGAACGTTTTGTGCAAAGATGGGCATGATAAAGGACAAAAAAGGTAGGGACCTAACAGAAGCAGAAGAGATTAAGAAGAGATGGCAAGAATACACAGAAGAACTATACAAGAAAGATCTTAACGTTCCTGATGACCACGCTGGTGTGGTCACTGACCCAGAGCCGGACATCCTAGAGAGTGAAGTCAAGTGGGCCTTAGGTAGCATTACTAACAACAAAGCTAGCGGAGATGATATTATCCCAGCTGAGCTACTTAAAATCCTAAATGATGATACTGTGAAAGTGCTGCACTCAATATGTCAACAAATTTGGAAAACTCAGCAGTGGCCAAAGGATTAGAAAAGGTCAGTTTACGTTCCAATTCTAAAGAAGGGCAATGCCAAAGAGTGTTCAAACTACCGCACAATTGCACTAATTTCACATGCTAGCAAGGTTATGCTCAAAATCCTACAAGCTAGGCTTCAGCAGTACGTGAACTGAGAACTACCGGACGTACAAGCTGGGTTTCAAGGAGGCAGAGGAACTAGAGATCAAATTGCCAACATGCGCTGGATCATGGAGAAAGCACGAGAGTTCCAAAAAAACACCTACTTCTGCTTCATTGACTACGCAAAAGCCTTTGATTGTGTGGATTTATTTATTTATTTATTTATTTACAATATTTCTATCCCGTCTTTCTCCCCAAAGGGACCCAAGGCGGCTTACACAAAAATAAAATACAAAAAATACAAATAGATACAGTAATTACTTTTTAAACAGCAAAAAAAGTTAATAAAAACATCTAAAAATTGATTAAAAAATTACATTTAAAACAAGATCATAAAAACAGCAGCACCCCACCCGTACCAGCAAGATGTTAAAAAGGCAGGGGCTCAGAAGGCTTCTTTGAACAAGAAGGTTTTTAGGCCTCGCCGGAAAGTGTCCAAGGAGGGAGCAGTTCGTAAGTCAAAGGGAGCAGTTCGTAAGTCAAAGGGGAGGGAATTCCATAAGGTTGGTGCCACTACTGAGAAGGCCCTATTTCTGTCCACCGCCCCTCGCACCTCCCTGGGCGACGTTGCCGGACCTGTCCACAGATGCCGGAGATGGATCACAACGAACTGTGTCAAATTCTTAAAGAGATGGGAGTACCAGACCACCTTACCTGTCTCCTGAGAAACCTGTATGTGGGTCAAGAAGCAACAGTTTGGACCGGCCATGGAACAACCGATTGGTTCAAAATTGGGAAGGGAGTACGGCAAGGCTGTATATTGTCACCCTGCTTATTTAACTTATATGCAGAGTACATTATGAGAAATGCAGGGCTGAATGAATCGCAAGCCGGAATCAAGATTGCCGGGAGAAATATCAACAACCTCAGATATGCAGACGATACCACCCTAATGGCAGAAAGTGAAGAAGAACTAAAGAGCCTCTTGATGAGAGTGAAAGAGGAGAGTGCAAAAGTTGGATTGAAACTCAACATTAATAAAACTAAGATCATGGCATCTGGTCCCATCAATTCCTGGCAAATAGAAGGGGCAGAAATGGAAGTAGTAACAGATTTTACTTTTTTGGGTTCCAAGATCACTGCAGACGGAGACAGCAGCCATGAAATTAAAAGACGCTTACTCCTTGGAAGGAAAGCGATGGCAAATTTAGACAGCATAATAAAAAGCAGAGATATCACCATGCCAACAAAAGTTCGTATAGTCAGGGCGATGGTGTTCCCAGTAGCAATGTATGGTTTGCGAGAGTTGGACCATATGGAAGGCTGAGCGCCGAAGAATAGATGCTTTCGAACTGTGGTGCTGGAGAAGACTCCTGAGAGTCCCTTGGACTGCTAGGAGATCAAATCAGTCAATCCTAAATGAAATCAACCCTGACTGTTCCCTGGAAGGACAGGTACTGAGGCTGAAGCTCAAATATTTTGGCCACCTAATGCGAAGAGAGGACTCTCTGGAGAAGACTCTGATGCTGGGAAAGACTGAAGGCAAAAGGAGAAGGGGAAGGCAAAGGATGAGATGGTTAGACAGCATCACCGATGCAACGAACATGAAAACGAGCGAACTCAGGAAGATAGTGGAGGACAGGAAGGCCTGGCAGGATATGGTTTATGGGATCACGAATGGTCAGACACGACTTAACAACTGAACAACAACAAAATTCTCCACCACCAGTGCTGATGCACTGGAGGCGTGCACTGCATCCTATGGTGGTGGTGGTGGGGGGGCGATCAGAACGCCTCCTTGGAGTAAGGGAACTTTTGTCATCCTATGAGTCTACTTAGACCTGTGCCAACTCTTTGGCTGGTACAAGTCTGAGCAAACCCAAGGGGGTGTGACAAGGCTGGGCAGGTGGCACAGCATATTGGCAGCACCCTTGCCATTGATAACTGCCTCTCCCCCACCCAGTTAACACTTTCCTGTCCCACACACCCTCGGGCCGACTTTCCTGCACCAGAGCAGGTCACTGGCTGCAGCAGTGGGTCACTGCCACTGCTTTGCAATGGCAGCTCAAATATAGTGCACTTCTCAGCAACCAATTTACAACAGCATCCCACTATCGGAAAGCGGGGGATGAGACCGAGCTGTTAGTTCCCTTTCCTAGAAATAGCCCGAGATGGCTTGCATCATGAAAAAAAAAAAAGCTCAATAAAAATGCAAAACACAATTATAGTAGCAGTGTGGCACTTCTGGGTGACAGACAGACCACAACCTATAAAGAGAGTGGATGTATCAGACATGTGAACTGGTCAGTTTATCTGGTCATTGTCATCCATCTTCCAGCTGGATTATGGCAATGTGCTTTATGTGGGGCTGCACTTGAAGAGAATTCAGATATTACAGCCGATATAGAATGTCGTAGTCCTATTGTTCATGGGAACCTCTTGCTTGGAGCATGTGACTTTGACCTTATACAAGCTGCATTAGCTTCCCATTTCTTTCTGGATCCAATTCAAGGTGCTGCTTGTACATTTCAAAGTCCTATATGGTTGTGGTCTTGCATACCTTAAGGGCTGCCTTCTGCCACACTGCCATGCCTGCCTCTTAAGATCTTCCAGGGAGGCTCTGCTCCATGTGCCATTACCAGCAGAGGCGGTGTGCACATGGGACTGTGCTTCCTCTGTGATTGGCTCCTAGACTTTGGAATGGCCCCCTCTTATAGCTTTTAAGCAAGTTTAAAAACCTACCTGTACAGCTGTGCTTTTGGCAGTGAGGCAGTGATGTGTGTGTGTGTGTGTGTGTGTGTGTGTGTGTGTGTGTGTGTGTGTGTGTGTGTGTGTGTGTGCGCGCGCGCGCCTCTACTATTGTTTACTGGAACTGCTAATTATTTTGTTTTATTGGTTGTATTGCATTGGTTGGTTCGTATTGTATATACAATATAATTCTAAATTTTGTAAGACATCCTGGGGTTATGCAAAAGGTGGATATCAATTGAAAACTAAATAAATAAAACTACAGTAGTTCTAAAGGTGGCGGCAGCATTCCGCAACAGGAGATGTCGTTCCCCTTGGAAAAGAGCCCCAACATGCATTTGGCTGCTCCCAGCGTTAGCATGTACAGCAAGACCAAAAGGGTAGATAGAGGAACCCGAGTAGCATCCACTTCCTTTAGTCATGCACACTGGACATTTTCCCCACAGATGGATACAATTGTTGAAATATCTGCACAGGCCTCCCAAAGCTCCAGATTCTGGCAGAAGCGGTATCAAAGTCCTAGGGGCAAATTAATTCTGCAGTTGTAAGCTGCAGCTGAGCTCACTACACATGGGGCACTTCTTGCCGTTTTTCCTTCACCTTCTGTAGCATCAACGTGACGTTGTCAGAGAAATAGCTGCAGGGAAAAATGTTTCTTCTGCAGTGGAGCAGATCACTATAAGTCAGAGGAAATGTGAAGAGAAATGTGGACAAGAATGGGAGATCCTGACACCAACAATTCCATACAGTTCTCTGGCCTTGATTTGAAGCGCATGCAGCTTGACCTGACAGGAAGAGATGCCTATCCAGCCTAGTTTTATTACTGTCAGCTTTTAAACAAAACGAAAAAGAAAACCCCCAGATAGTAACTAAAAAGCTTGAACGACAGCGCTCTTGTTAAAGGTCAATCAACTATCTTTTCTTTTTACATGCTATCCCCAATAAGCATACAATTGAGAGTTCTGTACTTCAGCGAGTGCTTTTTCAAAATAACAGAGCAGATGGAGACTATAAAAACAGATTGGAGCTAATAGTGCCTTCATCAAATTTGGGACACTGAAGCATGGTGGGGTCATGGGATCAACAATGTGCAGTATATGTTTGTTGGTCCTGCCTCCAGCCTCATCCAAAGCAGTCTCTGGGTCCTGCTTCCCACCCACACATCTGTCTTGTCTAGTTGTAATGCAGATGTGCATTACATCTCCTGCCACACGGGCCAGGGCTGAGTGGCCTTGCACATCCATGGATGCTTGACTTCACTTCCCCATCATGCATTCAGCATCCCCAGTTCGGTGAAAATGTAAATACCAGTAGGCACCCTTTGTAAAAAAAAT
This sequence comes from Plestiodon gilberti rubricaudatus, assembly GCA_026170595.1. Classification (NCBI taxonomy): domain Eukaryota; kingdom Metazoa; phylum Chordata; class Lepidosauria; order Squamata; family Scincidae; genus Plestiodon; species Plestiodon gilberti. Next base: position 46,082,012 of record JANXHW010000004.1, read on the forward strand.
ATAGTAGGACAAATTATGCTCTATTGACCATGATGGAAGTTGAATGTTCCTTAAGAGTTCCTTTTGATCTTACCTGCAATGGTTCTTGGGAACTAGAGCAACAGTAGCGCAAGAAGGAGCAAGGACGTCACTTTAGCGTGGTGGTGGGCGGACTGCCGGAGGGTGACGCGTGCAGAGGGTGACGCGTGGACCCACGCGCGCGTCACCTCCGCTGTGCGTGTCGTCGTCCGGAGGCTCCGAGGCTGGGAGAAGGCCTCGGAGCGTCCGCCCTGTCCGGGGCCTTCTGACGAGGCCCAATGCGGCGATACGTGATTTATTACGTTTTTCGTGCATGCGCAGAACGTTTGTTGTTGTGCGCATGTGTGAAAAACGTAATAAATCACGTATTAACGCATTGGGCCTCGTCAGAAGGCCTCGGACAGCTGGCTGGCTCGGATGGTAGGAGCCGGCAGCAGTGGGGGGGTTATGTCCTTTTTGAGGGGGGGAACGGGGGGTCACTAGGGCGGCGTGCGCGCCCTGCTTTGGGGCAGCATGCGCCCTAGTGACGAGTTCTGCACATGATCCTCCCACATGATCTTTGCCTGACAACATTACTGAATAGCCCAACTCCTTCTCCCCACACCTGAGACGGCAACACAAATCACCATCGTCTGAGGGGGCAACATGTCAAGTCACTGCCCCAATTCTGCCAGGCTGCCCCCACCCATGCATGCATGCCTGCACCCCCTACTTTTTGCAGCCGATTATAAAAAGCAAGCCTGGGGGCATGGAAGAGGAAGTGTATGGAGATGAGGAGAGCAGTTATTGAGTAGATTTAGCATTTAGTAGTTGATAAATGCTTCAGGAACAGCAGCAGGCCATCTTTCTAATAAATCTTTTAGATTCAGTATGCACTCTTGTTCCCATTTTCTCTCTCTCGTAAGTCTATTCGCAGAGTCAATTCTTTGATGAAAAAAAAAACACACACCAAACTCCTCCTGAACCTTATCATACAATGGTCTTCTGAAAGCGCTCCCTTGCAGTAAAATCTACAAGTTACCTCATCTGCAGTATTTTTGAGCAATAGCAAAGTGTTCACAACAACCAAGAATGAAGTAGCTCATATTACAAGGCTGCGGGGAACTCTTGATGGATGCCCAGTGAAAGTTTTCAGCATCATCGTGTTCTCGTGGAACATTATATCATCTGTAGTATTAGTGGAAGCCAAACTGGATGCACGCCTTAATGAGCAGTGCAAGCCTATGGAGGGGCTAAGTTTTATTTATAAAAAGCATGCAGGTTTCGTGCCTCCTCCCACTGCTATTTATAAATGAAACTCCACCCCCAATCAGGTCACACTGTGCACTTAGGTGAATGGCTAGTTTGAACCTAAGAGGTTGATCTACAATGACCAGCCTCATTTTCATCACAAATATTAACTGGAAAGTAAGTAGAAGAGGTACGAAAACAAATTACTATGTTCTAGGATGACGGGAAGATGATGGTGTGACACAACCTACCAAATTAAACTAGCTTTTTAAGTTTATAAAAAACTGAGGATAGAAACTAACATTTCTCAGAGACAGTGTCCAGGAAGAGGATTATAAGCTTTCTGTAAAACTACCACAAACATTGTGTTTGCATACTGTATACAAGCTCATAGCATTCTGCAAGTATGGAGACTCTCCCGTTTACTGAATGTCTGAAAAGGACTCTATTTTTGCCCTGAAGTAGTGTGGAATACAGTTTTGGTTTTCCTTTGAAAGAATCACATCAGTAACTTTGAAGGAATGGTGTACGACTTGAAGCACACTGGGCTAATTAAACATTCTCAGAGCATCTTTGAGATATCTTCTGCCTCTCACTGGGTTACAAACTCTCCCTTCCTCACAGGAAAATGCTGCAACAGAATGGGGGGGGGGGGGAGATGTTCTTGTGACTAACAGATCTCTGGCTGCACATCAGAAAGGTACCGGATCATGGGGTACACCATGTGTTTCCATGGCCATCTTTAAAATATTTACATGCAGAACATCTTACACTGCAATTGTCATGGGAGTTTTTGTTCATTTACTGTCAGAGTGACATTTGATGACAGAAAAAGCTTTCCCAGGGAGAAGGCATTTTTTCAGGCTGTCAAAACAAAACAAGATATGCCTGATACAAATATCCAGTTGCAGTCTGGGCCCTGAGTAGCAGACAATTAATAGAAATAACTGTACTGCTTTCATCTCTCCTAAAAGTCAATCTGAGTGGATGCTACAATGCTGGTGTGGGAGAAAGTGTGATATTACACAGATGGCAAATATGTACACTAATTTCAAACAGAGTACTGACATTTTGCTTAATTTGTCTGATACTACAAACATACCTGTCTGAACTGAGGGGACCCTGGGCCTGACCCCAACAAACATTTAAACCTGTTCCATATCTAGAACCAAAGCGATGCTTCCAAAACCTTTTCCTAGGTTCTTTCTCTCAGTAAGGAAAACATGCTTCTGTTCAGGACCCATCTATGGTATTTGCTTTGTTAGTCGCTGCATTCTTCTTTGGCAGCGTTCCTGTGACTTTAAGTGCAGGGTGACAGACAGAAATTCAGCCATTACAGAATCTACTTGAGATGAATATCATGGAAACGCTTCTTATCTATAATCTAGCTCTTCCTAGGGGTGAGGGACATAGGGACAACATGACAGGACAACTTAGCTACAAGAACCCAGTTTTTTCCATGTGCTCTACAATTGTCCCTAAGCCACTCTGCAAGAAAGCTGGCAACACAGTGGAGATCTGTGTCACACTTGTCTGTTTCCTGGCAAACCTCCAGATGTGCATATGACACATTAGGGTTGCCAGATTCTTTCCCGGAGGGGATGCCTATAATTTTAAATGCTCTGAGGCACTGAGATGATGGCACTGAGAGGCACTCTGTTCTTCCACTACTGCATTTACTAATTCTCCTTTTCTGCAACCCTTATAACCTTCAGCAGGCAGGGAGGGGAAGGAATGGGACCAGAGGTACAGCAAGCATATGCTTTAAGACTCTCTGCCAACAAAGCTCTCTCTCTCTCTCTCTCTCTCTCTCATATTATTTATTTATATTACACACACACACACACACACACACACACACACACACACACACACACACACACACACACACACACACACACACACACACACAGAGTATATATAACTACAGAACATTTAAAGGTATAAGCATCATATCTGAGTGAAGAGTGGGCAACACTTAACATAAAAGGGCTTGTAGGAGTACATTTCTACAAGACTGCAAAACCTAGATTGTAAACCCTGTTCCATGCGAGTTAATAAACCTACCCGGAGGTTTCTCCCTGTTGTTTTGATGTCACAGAGAGGAAAATGTCTCTGAGCTACCAGTTGAGCCTCACAGCACCCAGTACCTCTTTCCCCCCTAGGTTCTGTTCTGATCGCCACAAAATCAAGCAAGCATCTTTTAAGTATTTCATTTGAACAATGACATAACAAGATACTTGTTGCTCATTTTTAGAGCTGTTCTCTTTCCAAGATGCACCAAAATTCAAGCATTTGTCTGAGCACATCCAAACAGTTCTGTAAAATTCAAGTATTTGCCCAAGGCACGGTCAAATATTTCTGTGTGGACAATACTGTGTATTCAGGAACAAGGACTGTGTCAAAGATGGGAGCTGTAAGGGTTACCTTTAGTATTTCTTTTTAATATAAAAGCATGCTTTATATATTTTAAATTTATTGATTTATAATTTGTATGCGGAATGTTTTATAAGGTCGCTACCTGCCCTAAGCCAAAGTCCATAAGAGCATGTTATAAAGCAAATCAATCAATCATTACATTTGTAGTTTTAGTTCTACCACACATACCATCTAAAATGTGGAAACACTCTTGTATTTGCCTTGCTGACAAGTCATTTTTCCTTTTATTGCCGAGTGATGCATTGTTTTTAGCTGCTGTAGCAATTTGTCAACTTAATATATGACACTTCTATATGATTTTATGGGCAAATGTTCTATATTCTGAAAACAACAATAAAAAACCCTCCATTTTCCTCCTATTTAAATTGGAAAACAATGCCTTTTATTAAACACAGAATATATAATCTATGAAAAGGTGCTTATTTACAATACTGTCAAATAGCATTGTATAAAAATTGTGCAAAATTCAAGCATTTGTCTAAGGCACAGCAAAGCATGATATAAAATTACACACAGTGTGAAGGGAGTGGATAAAAAAGTTTCTCTCTCTCATGCAATACTAGAAATGTATTGCAATGAAACTGATCTGCTAGAGATTTAGGACAGTCAAAAGGAGGTACAGTATCACATGTGATGTGAATTGTCTGTGTGGTGTGGTGATGACCACTAGCTTAGATACCTTTAAAAAGAGATCAGACAAATCCATTAATGGCTACTAGTGATTACTAGTCATGATGGCTGGTTCGGAGGAAGTACTGTATGCCTCTGGACACCAGTTGCAGGGAACCCATGGAGGGAGAGAAGTAAGCCTTTTTCTTTGCCTTGATCCAGCAGGGTTTTTCTTATGCTCTTAAAAAAAAAACACTTTCCCCAAATTGAAAATCCACATATTTCCGGGTAAAACTACGTCGTTTACAAGCTCTTTATTTACATAAACCAGATGTTAAGACTACTTTACGTTTCACCCCATTCATTAGGGTCATCATCAGAAGTTAGACAACGTTTGAGAAACACTCCATTTATACTCATATTTCCGGATCTAATTAGCGTCAAAGTAACAGAGACCCGGAAATACGAGTATAAATGGAGTGTTTCTCAAACGTTGTCTAACTTCTGATGATGCCCCTAATGAATGGGGTGAAACGTAAAGTCTTCTTAACATCTGGTTTATGTAAATAAAGAGCTTGTAAACGACGTAGTTTTACCTGGAAATATGTGGATTTTCAATTTGGAGATTTGGTCACGTCGTGATAGTCTATAAATGTATTTAAAATACTTTCCATTTGTAATTTTTTGTTAAAAAGAATTAAACACAGAAGATGCATAAAAGCATAATCACTGATAAATTCTTGATTTCCAGAACTGTGTCAGGTCTAATCTATATCATGAATTTTAACAGTAATAAGGAAAAGTGTGTGTGTGTGTGTGTGTGTGTGTGTGTGTGTGTGTGTGTGTGTGTGTGTGTGTGTGTGTGTGTGTGTGTGTGTGTGTGTGAGAGAGAGAGAGAGAGAGAGAGAGAAATGTTCATTCAGTTATATGGAACAGATCTATTAATACTTGTAACAGTGACATCTAGAGTTTTTGGTGTTTAATGCTTCATTTGCCAAACCATGGCTCTCAGTGACAATTATATATTTATATTTGATGTTACTTTCCCCTCTCCCCAACGTACAGCATTATATATTATTTCCAAAAAATAAGGAATGTTAATTCACAAAATTTGACAGTGAAAATGCTTTACAGTATTAAATTATTAAACCTGAATGGTGAAATATTATAGGACAGCAAGCAGCCTTATGTGAAGATAAACAGGAGATACTGGAGGAAACATTTGTTACAGTTCCTCAAGTTTCATCTTATATTTACAGGATTTAAGGGTCAAGCTCATGCAATAATGGGGGACCAAAACTTTAACAAATATAAGGATTGCAGTTTCTTTTATTCTTGTACTTCCTTGAGATTTTCAGCAGCAATATTTTGCAAAAATGACAGATCTCTGCTCAGTCTCCTACAACAGCTGTGGCACAGTCACTCTGGGGAGATTTCATGCATCATTATGTCAGCTCATTTTTCTATATCTTTAGTCACGTCTGATAACTCAAGATTGGAAATTATAGGCTGTTTTACAAAGAGAGGAAATTAACTGAATGGCCCTGATGCAGTCATTTGGGTTACTCATTCAAATAAATGTTATCTGTCATTTAGCTGTGCTGAATTTTGGAGACAAATAGTATTAATAAATATACAAAATGAAGAAGGAAAAAAAGTCCTGATACTGAATGTCATGATCTCTATAAATAGAAAACTAGGAAAGATGGCTACATTAATGTAACAAACAAATCATGGAGTGACCAAGGGTAGGGGAAATTCATCATGAACCAAGGGTAGGGGGAATTCACTACACTGTCAGTCGTTCATCAAGGATTCAAGTCTGATCAATTGCTCAAGCTACAGGTAGATTTTTTTTTACCTCACCCCTACCAATTGCTAATAGGTTTTGCTACAGTACAAAATCATACCTATCCTCAAATGGAGGTTAACATCAAAACTGTATTAAGGAGAAAGACATGACAGGAGACCCATTTTTTGTGCAATTCATGTCCCCCCCCCCAAAAAAACCCCACTCTCCAATATAGAAATAAAATGTCCTCATTTCTTTTCTGAGAGTGAGGCTCAGGAATAATGTGAAGCATGCACTATAACAGGGGTTCTCAAACTCTTCAGTGCCACTTGTCTTCAGTGCCACATGGTGGGTTACGCCGCCAAAACCTGGGAGGGTTTTCAGACGCAAACAGGAAGTGGCTTTCTGAGACCTCTGTGGGCCATCCTTAGGCCTGCAGAGGCCTGTGCAGTGGTCGCTGGCCTGGTGCAACCGGGAAGAGGCTTCCTCACTCTCCCGGTAAGTCATTCAGCTTCTGAAATGGCTTCCATTTTGAGCCAAACCGGAGCAAGGGAGGATGGGAGGTCCCAACCTACGACCTACCCCATGTGGACTCTGCGATTCACTAAGTGGGGTCATGAGAAACTGTTGTAATGCTTAAAATGTTAGACCAGGACTGGGGAGACCTGGGTTCAATCCTTAGTCAGCAGTGAAGTTCAGTGAGTAGCCTTTGGTCAGTTATGATCTTTCCGTCTAACCCCCTCTTGGATAAAATTGGCAAGATAGGAGAAGAGAATCACACATGATACCCTGTGCAATTTGGAGGATGGATGGAATAAACATGAAATTAAAGAGGGGCTCATCTTCACCTTCTGCAAGTACATCGGTAAAATAACCCCCACTGTCCTATCACTTTGAAATGACACAATTAAGACCCTCATTACAACCCCACTTGTACCTTTGAACTGGCCTACCTTGTCCTATGTCCCTAGGACCTATAAGAACACTTATTTCACCTTTACATATAACAGGAACATTCCATACTTGAGCCCCTAGCACTAGGGTAAATTTCCACCCCCTTTTCTTTAGAACTACTGTGAGCAGAGCAATATTTTAAGGAGACAGTTCCTGATCATCCATCAGAGAGTATAACATCTGAATCCAGAGAAATACAGACATAAGGAAAGCACAAAGGAGCAAGCTACTGATAAAATCTTTTCACTCATCCTTCTTCTACTGGAGGGAAAATATTTCAAACCATTGCACCCTTAAACAAGATTACAATTGCCCTTGGAAATGATCAGATTTTTTAAATTTGTAAATACACAGCAATTTGGTACCCTGAATCAAAATTAACAACATGTAGTTTAAACACATGAACGATTCCCATGTAATATTTCAGTTTCAACCAACCTTAAAAGCTCAGTTTTCATTCAACTGCTTCCATTACTATTCAAAGTATTAAAAGTTCAAGAATTTGTGGATACAAATAGAAAGCCCTGCTAGAAGTTATTTCTTAGGTGACATATGCACAAGTTATGTTAACTGAGGACACTGTGGTAAAATATGGATCACAGCAACAAATCCTGCCTCTGCTGTAGACATGCTCCGCTCACAGCATTTGTCTGAAGCTATACTTGAGGAGAGATCGTCCCCATGATTAGAGAGGATGGGCAGTAGAAGCATGGAGGCAGGGCAGTAGCATAGCTGGGTAATGTGGCACCTGGGTCCTTCCTAAATTTTTCACCCCAGAAGTGACATCACTTTTTATAAACTTTTTTTCACGTTCCCCCCCTAAAGTGTCGGATTCGCATCTTAATTTCAGTAATTGCAGCAGTTAACCCCCTTATCAAGCTCTGGACACCTGCCATCTCCTCAATCTAAATCCCATTCTGCCTGCTTGCACAAAATGTTGGTGGGGCAAAGATTGGTAAAGCCAATCAGAAAGTTGGGAGATGGAAAGATTCCTGAAAAGGATTTACTTCAGAGGGGTGGGCAACCCCTGGTTAAACTGGGACTTACCCACTCTACATGCAAAAGACTGCAATTGCTCTGGTTTGGAAACCCCTATTTGAATCTTTGCTTCACTCCGTATTTACCGTATGTGTGAGAGTCTCGCTAGGCAGCATTAATGCATCTCCACTTGCCCAGCTTCCTCAGTGACTGCACCAAACAACCAGCTCAAGTCTTCCTCTCTCTCTCTCTCTCTCTCTCTCTCTCTCTCTCTCTCTCTCTCTCTCTCTCTGTGCAGTGCACTCTGTTGTTTTCCCCTGCGACCACATTTCTCTCATCCTCTCTCAACCCTAGTTGCAAACCAGAGATTTCTATATAGCCCAGGGGTGGCCAAACTGTGGCTCTTTGACATATAATGCGTGGCTCTCGGAAATATGCTGGCTGAGCTCCTTTTTGTACCACAATTAATATAAAAGGTAAATAAGAAACTTTCAAGCTTTATGATTATTTATCAGGTATAATCTGAGAATTCACTGGATTAAAACATAAATTTAATGTTTGTGGTGAGTAAATATATTTAAGAATTTAAATACTTCTTAGATATTGTGGCTCTCAAACATCTGAAGTTTATCATACGTGGCTCTTACATTAACCAAGTTTGGACACACATGATATAGCCTCTGCCTGTTTAACTGAGTTCTATTTTCTTTGCTTGATTTTATTGCTATCCCCTCACCTCTAATATTGTAATTAATCCCTCAATAAACTGGCATTTATTTGTTTCATGTACTTGTGACTTCTGCCTCTTCTTTTAACCCCTTAAGTGCCAACCCCTTAAGTGCCTACACCAGGAAGAGGGTAGAATTGGGCTGCCAGGTGCCATTTTTGTAGGCAGAAGAACCCCAAACACTGTAGCCTTTCCTCATAAGGGATGTGCCCCAGCCCACTAATCAAGAAGAGAGTACACAAGAAAGAGGGACATTTTGCAAGCCCACAGAATGTTTTGGATCTTCAAATCTTGGTTTAGAGATCTGAAAATATGATACTTGAATTGAGCTAATGCTTTCTACAAAGCCAGAATATTAAAACACTGGTAGCATAAATTACATATGTGGGTTGACATACAACATCACCCAAGAGGATTGTTCTTAGCCATGAACTGTTAAGACTAGGAGTCCAATCCTATTCCCCCACCCCGCAGATGCAGCAGCGCCAAAATGGCAACTGCTGCATCCTGTGGGGGGGCAGTTGGGGGGTCTACTAGAACCTGAGCTAGCTAAATAGCTGGCGCAGGTCTGCATGGATCCATGTCATGGGACCGAGTCCAGGAAGGGGTTTAGGATTTGGTGACCTCCGCTGTTGCCAAACCCACCCCCTTCCCAGACCTGACCCACCCCCTTGCCCCCTCCCCACTTAGTTTCACCCCTCCCTGCCTCCGTTCCGCCCTCCCTTACCGCCACCCACCTCTCCCGCTGACTTTCCTGCTCCAATGGGCAGCGGGAGAGCCAATGACGCAGGCGGGAAGGCTCTGGCCTTCCCACCAGTGTCCCCACCTTTTAAGATGGTGCTGACTGCTTTATAGCAGTCAACACCAGTGGAAGAGGCTCTAGAGAACATTGGCCAGAGCAAATAGGATTAGGCCTTTGGAAGAAATACCCCGTATCAGCGTATTAGATGCACCGACATATAAGACGCACCTTCCTTTTGGCCCTGGGTTGCAAGAAAATTTTTTTTAAAGCATTTTTGGGCCACTTGGCCACTTACCGCTTGGCCGCTTAATTAGCTAATTTACATAAATTGCACAAAAATACACAAAAATGCCAGGATCTCTTTTAAAACACACAGCAATAAGACACATGAACAAAATGCACAAGAACATAAATCTCAAGTACAAAAAACCCCAAACTCAACTCTTTTCCCCCAACCCACCCATACAGTTTCCAAAGTAAAAAAACAAATCCAAAGTACAACCCCCACAAACTCAACTCTTCCCCCTACCCCACCCATGCACAGTTTCCAAAGTAAAAAACATAAATCCCAAGTACAAAAAAACCCCAAACTCAACTCTTACTCCACCCCACCTATGCACAGTTTCCAAAGTCTCCCCAACTAGGCCCAGTTCAGAAGCTTACCCAAGCTGCATTCATTCACCATTGGAGAAGAGCTGGGAGGACAACGCCCTCTGCAGCTCAGCTGAACTTAACTGAGGAGCACAACGCCCTCTGCTGGCTGCTGAGAAGCTCAACTCATGCATGTGCATAAATTAACCCCGACAATCAGCTGTAGATCGGATAGATTAGTCAGGGAAGAAAGCACAAGGGAGCTCTCTGGCTCCGGAAAAACGTGGTATGCCCAAAAATGCTTTAAAACGGGCGGGGGGGATTTTTAGTATCGGCGTATAAGACTCACCCTACTATTTTGGGTCACAAATTTAGACAAAAAAGTGTGTCTTATACGTCAATAAATACGGTACTTAAGTTTGTGCCTTCCAATACCATTCCCCGTAATATCAGCCGTTCACTATTGTGGAAAAAGAGATGGGTCATGTAGGTACGTTAGTATTGTTACACCAGGGAAACCCAGGCAACTTGCATATTCCTGAAGTGGCCTATGTACATGAAGCAGCCATCTGCTGCTTGAAATTATTTCATTGTAGTGGTGGTCCCATAGTATCAATTAAAATTAGGCTTTTCTGTGGATGGCATTTTATAGTCACAAAGCCTCAGATGCAGCCAAGGAGTTTACAGCCTGGCTTAAATATAAGAAGCAATAAATGTAACAACCAATAGTAGAGACCATAATGCAGCTTCTAAGATGTATCCTAAATGAAAACGATAAACACAGCTTTAATGCTAGAAGCCATCATTAACCGGAGAAAATCAGCTCTATTATATTTTTAGTGTGTTTGTTCATGCTAACATGGGCTTAAAAGCTCTTTGCACTGAAAGCTGCCTTACCCAATTCATCTGGGTTGGCCAATTTAGGCCTATGTAGACCTTTACCCATTGTAAAACATCTTTTATGGGCAACCATGGGGAAAACGTTTTGCCAATAATGGTGGAGTGTGATAGGGCTAGTTCTGGCTAATACACACTTCAGTCTTCCATGAGCAAATTCATATTATTCCTTCTTTTTTAATTTATTTTGACGTTAGCTGCTGTACACACCAATGTTTTTGAACAAAAACGTTCATGTTCCTACACCTATATGTTCAAACTGTTCCTGCCCTCCAGTGCCAACTGGATTACCTAGACTTTATCCCCAAGTGCTTCTTGGTATAGAAAAACCAGAACCATGATAACAACCTTTTCATTTGAAATCATTTGAAATCAAATTCGCTTTGTCTTTGTCTGTTCTGACTCATTAATGATTTGTTGACTTTTGCTTCTCATCAGCTAGATTCACTTTATCCTAGTGTAGCTCCATCAGGATATCCAACTGATACACTTCCTGAGCTCAGTACTACTCTCTTGGCAGGTGAAATATGTGAAGCTCCCTCTTTTTTGAAGCCCTTTGAAAGACACCGAAATTGCAGCAGAGTTTGCCTCTTTACTGTGTTCTACACGAGTAACTGGAGCAAGCACATGATTATATCGCAATTATCACACAGCAGTCTGTTTATTTGGAGGTTGCCATTGCACAAGGGCTCTCCCACATTCATTATATGGAGGCAACCACCACCAATGGGACCAAAACAACCATTTATAGGACATGCTAAGCAATCGAACCATGAGCTGTCGATCGAAAGGTCGGCAGTTCGAATCCGCGACGGGGTGAGCTCTTGTTGCTCGGCCAGTTCCTGCCAACCTAGCAGTTCCAAAGCATGTTAATGTGAGTAGATAAATAGGTATCGCTTGCAGGAAGGTAAACAGCGCTCCGTGTTCCAGCCGCATGCTGCGCACTGCGGCAAGGAGTCATGCCAGCCACATGACCACGGAGGCGTCTTCGGACAACGCTGACTCTTCGACTTTGAATGGGGATGAGCACCACACCCTAGAGTCGGACACGACTGGACTTAATTGTCAGGGGTCACCTTTACCTAAGCAATCATGCAGAGGCGTTTCCACGGTAGGGGCCGCACCGTAAGTCGCGCCCCATCCTAGTACCGTGTTTACCAACCAGAACGAGGAGGCCCCGCCCCCTCGCCATCGCAGCCATTCCGCACTGCAAAGGCGAACGGGCAGGAGACTCCCTGCTCGACACCTTCGCAGAGCGGAATGGATCCACCGGCGAGGGGGCGGGGCCTCCTCGTTCCGGTTGGTAAACACGGTACTAGGACGGGGCGAGACTTACGGTGTGGCCCCTACTGTAGAAACGCCTCTGCAATCATGAGAACTAGTCCTCAACTCTGTCTCACACATTACAAATTTACTATGCCTTTGCCAATGTATCCTGTAATGTCTGACGTGACTTTATTCAGAGCATGTACAGTACATGCAGAGGAGAGGTGCCATTAGTTCAGACACCAGACAATATGCGTACACAGTGGAAAGATAACGTGTGGAAAGATGCAATGATGTGCCTGCTACATTTTTAAAATGTGCAGGTGGCTATTACTCTATTTGAATGCACCATGCACACTCTCCCCTTCTGTCACTATCACTACTGTTTCTCTCTTCCTTTCATACATAAGCCCTCTTGAAAACAAAGATACTGCAGGATCTGTCAGCACAAGGCCTCAGCTGCCGTCAAATGAGCCACTCTGACAGTGGGCAGTTCGCTAACAACGATGCAGGTGCATGGAAACCCCATGCCTCTAGAGGCACTGCGTGCTATGGGCTTGCAGGGGATAGGATTGGGCTGTTAATCTTCAATTAATTTCCTAAATTGGTTTTCCTTTTGAAATACTAAAGAAGGAAGATATTCCAATGGAAGGTCACACATCAAAGTTGCAGAGACCTACTAATAATTTTTTGAACGCTACTTTCTAAATTCTAGAAATTAAAACCCATTTCCTAAGTAACCAGTGACTGTAGCTGTCACACACTGTCAAGCTTCAGGACACATTCATGCAAAATCTATAAATTTGTCTCCATAAATTGACTGCATATTGTGTTTTTTACAGTTACATCAGAAATAATTTTCTATGGGCATAGCTTATCTAATATGTATAGTGCATGAATAATTCATGTTCGCGTTGCGCTGTTTTGATCTCTCAAGAAGGAGGCATTTCTAGGGGGAAACTCTATGATATATCTGTGCGGTGGGGTGTAAAATGAAAAGCGTTCAAAGTAAATGTTCTCAGCAATACATGTTTCAAAATCTGTATTTGCAGGGATGATCCAAATGTAGGGATAGGGGACATTTCTAGGAGAAAAGGGTTAAGTGCCCGAGTCATTAACTTTTTTAAAATACCTCCAGCCTCTATTTGTGTTACATTGGGAACAGACTGGAAACCTCATGTTTTGCTTATAACATCTAGGAGTTCCACTCTCAGTTTGACAACCCTTATAGCTGCCCCAGCATTTCTTATGATTACAGTAACCATGCAACAACGATATAGAGGGAACAATATTAAATGGTATAGAACAGGGTGGCCAATCTTTCAACATGAATGCTCCTGCACCTTTAATGGTTGTATAGGTGAGGGCATTTCAGCAGGTGCAGCTGCTTTAGTAGCACCATCAGCAATTGTAGCAGCTGCCAAGATTCTGTCTTCTACACAACTCTTAAGAATGCAGAGGCTCTAATGGTGGAAGGTTGGCGACCTCTGGTAAAGAAGGTGGTTGTAGGACAATGGAGCAACTTGTATAAGACATACAAAACATTTGCCTATTAGTATCAAAGTCAATTTCTGTGTGCTGGTTTTGCCAACCATTCTCCATTCATTAAAAAAGGTACTTGGGTTTTTCCAAGCAAAGTAAGTTTGCAAAAGTCTGTGGGTGGACAGATAACACTTCAGCGCACTTGAATAATAGAACTGATGCAACCGGTTAAGCCAATGTCATTAACATTTTATACATGCCTAACCTGCGATGGTTAACAGTGGAAGCATTTTACATTAAAATTCATTTTTTCTTTTCTTTATACCTTTGTAACTTACCAGTGCAATGAGACTGCATACAATGCATGCTCAGTCGGGATTTATTTGTTAAGTCATAAACCATGACAAAAATATGCAACAGAAACAAAATAATAAGAGCAACTAACACAAATCACAGAGCCTATTCCTAATACTATGACCTCTTGAAAATATACTCCAGGATAATAATCCAATCAGGCACATCAATTTTAATAAAATTCTGATGTATTTTAAACAATGAATGCAAAATAGAATGTCACCTGCATAATTTTATCAGCAGTGCTCACACACACGTCTATCACAGTATGCACAAACACAAGACCTCAGGCCCAGAATTAAGACCAAATTGGGAGAATCTATACTCAGTAATCAGAGAGGCCAGGATGCAATGATTGGATAGCAGAGGGAACAACCTTAAAGTGCCTCCAACTAGGCTAACAGTAACCACAAAACAGCCCAACTATTACAGAACCACAAACATAAATCTTACATCATCATGAGGCATATTTGGATATCTTCCTTCAAGAACAGGAGATGACTGACAGCACAATCCTATTGAACGTTAGTGCCAGTGCAGTGCACACCGTGCCAGTGCTAGCTGTCTCAAATGTGCCGTAAGGCACCAGCCCGTGCATGCCAGTGCTCTGCGGGACACGCTCTGGAGCAGATAGGTCAGCCCAGGGGGTGGAACGGGGCAGGGTGAGGAGGGAGTGTAATGGGGTGGGGGCACAGACAAGAGCGAGGGCGCTGATCGGGGTGAGTGAATTGGGCCTGGAAGGGGGTAGGATTGGCGGCACCGGCATGCACCAAATCCTATCCCCTTCCCAGGCCTGTTTTCCTTACATGGGGCCTCTTGGACTTGCGCCAGCAAACTAGCTGGTGCGGATCTGAGGAGACCTGTTGCGGGGGCTGGGACTTTACCTGGGGTAAGGGAACAAAAGTTCCCTTACCTCAAGGAGACCTCCCAGCTCCCAGTTTCTGCACAGGATGCAGCATAGCCTGCACTGGCCTCGCTGCATCGCTGAGCAGAACGTTAAGTAGGATTGGGCTGCCTGTTTAATGGGAGAAGGGGAAGGCAAAGGATGAGATGGTTAGACAGCATCACCGATGCAACGAACATGAAAATGAGCGAACTCAGGAAGATAGTGGAGGACAGGAAGGCCTGGCGGGATATGGTTCATGGGATCACGAAGGGTCGGACACGACTTAACGACTGAACAACAACAAAATTCTGATTATAAAATGTATTGATCAATTTGAAGGAATGCTTTTGCCCCATTTTTTGTAAATAGGAACAACAATACTCCAGGTTCAACCATGGGGATTGGTGTCAGAGTGGCTTATTACCTGTTATTCAAAGTCCAGCTATACTTGCTTAATTATTGGATCAACAAGTTTAGAAATGACTGGCATCCACCAATCAAGGTTATGTATAAATGCTTCAAAAGCGATACCATCCTCCCCCTTGAGCACCGACATCTGACAACATGGAAATCAAGTGTTCCATTTCTGCAGGTATATGGAGGACCTCAACTCAGCATTATGGGGTTGGATCCTAACTTTGTGCTCTGTAAATGAAAGTTCCTCCTCTACAATGAAGGAGAGATGTACTTATGCAAATAGTCCTTCTGTAAGTAGAAGGGGTCTGTCTGCGAACAGAACTCTCCTTCTGTGAATGGAAGGAGCTTATATTCATGGGGTACAAGGTTAGGCTCCAACCTATTGTATGCAGAAACCCCAGAACTGTTAACAAAACAATCATATTTGCAAAAGAATAAATGCATGCATAGCTGATGAAAACTCTTAAATGAGTTACAAGTGAAGCAGTCACTTGGATCAGAAACGTGGCTACAGTTTTGAACCACTTTGCAGGAAGAACTAGAATTTCAAAACATAGCAAACGTAATGACAACTGAAATTGTTATTTGCTGCAATTCTAACTTGAAGATTTCCATCGCCTAAAGTACCAAAGCATTACTACTGTACTTTCACAAGATCAGCAAAGACACTCACAAAAACTAAGAGAAATGGTGAAGAAAGTCCTGTTTTTTCACTGAGAACAAAAAGTTAAGATACAGTTGCTAGCTTACCTGAGTTGGTTGTTTAAAATAGCAGCATGTCCATGGCACTCATTCTCTTCATTCAGTACAACATATATGGGACCTAGACCATTTGACCATAAGCATTTCTAAACAAGAAACTCCAAAGTAACCTTTAACTTCAGTACTCATTCTCCCTCTTGTGCTGGGCACAGAGCAATCTAATACACCTTATCATGTGGTGTGTTGCTATAGCAACAGTGAATCCAGCTGCTGCAATTCAAAAGACTGACAAAAACCTGCTTTTCCCTCTTCCACCCACCTAGTTAGAGTCAGGATGCTTTCCTTATGCCACATATCGGATTCAACTACACTTTAATACCTACAGATCTGGAGTAAAGTAGGCAGCAGAATGTAAAAATTAAAGTGGAAACTCAGTTTTAGAATAAACACAAGAATAAACCTGTATTGCCCACTTCTTTGTAAACACAAATTAATTATATCAAATCACATAAAACGGCCATGCTAAAACCACCAAGCTGTAAGGGATCCAATGATCAAGAAAAACAAACTGTGCCCAAAGGCTGAATCCTTCCCATTTTAGTCCCATTATCCAAACTATATCAACCACAAGCAGAGAAGAGAATATGAACTATCTGTTCTGTGTTCGTGATACGAAAGTGAACCAAGCCAAACACTAGTGAGAAGGCCAAAATAATAATAATTAGACCTATATCATATAGTTAGTAGCCCAGCTGTAATGATGGCCATTCTCATAACCTCCTTGGAATAGAAATCAGAATTCAAGTCTGATGCCAATCCTTTCTCCAGAGACTCCCCAAAGCAACATATTATTGAGGCACCAATCCATTACATTAGGCATCTCATCTCACAATAGATGGCCATTAGTTAAATATGTTCAAAATCAAAAATTAAAATTAGATTTAATGGCAAATTCAATATTCATTGTTGAAATTCTGCAAGGTTATGTGCATTAAGATCACTATGTGTTCACCTTTGGGAACTGGTTCCCACATTCATAACTATATACATGTACAGCATTACTTATTGTCTACAAGTATGTCAGAACTTTTGCCTGCAAAACACACACAAGAGGGGGCTGAATCCTTTCCCAATTGTCATTCACGTATATTTTGTAGGCAAATGCCACGATTTACACACACTTTTCGTTATTATTAATAACACTACGTACCTGTAATTCGTACTCGGGCACAAAATTTGGCTCAGGCACAACATTTAATGTTTAAAACATTCCCTACCTGTACTAACGAAGAAGATTTACATGTGTGCAAAAAGGGCACATCAATGCAGTTCAAAATGGTAATTACAGAAGAAACCAAAGCCTTTATTTCCAGCAATCTGCAAAACAACTTGTCCTATATAGATGAGATACTGTACTTCGTTTTCCAACAAGCTGCAATTGACAGCTCAGGTACTGTAATTAAATGCAACAGTTTATAAACCATTACAATCTAGATATTGACAAACGTAATCCAAAGGGTTTCTACAGTGTCCCATGGAAGGCGGTAGCCATTTTAACTGATATTGCATAGAGCAGCAGTTCCCAAACTGTGGGTCATGCCCAACTGGTGGGACATGCCTCAATTTTTGGGGACTATGCATGGAAGAAGTGAGGGGAAGCAGCAACTTACCTGGCTTCCTCCTTACTATCCCTTTAAGTAAATCAGAAAGTGCAGTGCATGGGAGTTCTCAGCATGACCTGCACTTCCTGTTTTATCAAGAGGATTGTGTGGGAAGGAGCTGAGGTATGTAGCCTGGGAGTGGCTACATACCTCAGTGGGGAGGGGGCAGCATCAGGCAGTGGCATTGTTTTGGCTATCCTTATATGCACCATCCCTTTAAGTTCTTTGCAACAATTAAAACTTTCCAATTGTGCACCATCCTTTGCCATCCTGTTTTGTGCTTACCCATTTGCTCCGGCACACAGGAGCCCAGGCTTCAACACTGCTGCCTTCTTATCTTTTTCAAAACTGGCTGGTTGGAGACTATTCTGGGAATGGAAGAGATTGCACTCTCACGATAATCTGTGTCTGGCCTGTTTTGATGATGCACTGGGCAACAAAGAAGGTAGGGAGGTGACAAGATCCTTTTGCCAATGGCTCTCCTTGCCATTTCTTGCTTTCCTTAGGGAGCGGGGCAGCTCTCCTTCAATACTGCTGTTGTGATTTTCGGCAGCAGCACTGGGGGCAGAAATAAGCCACCACAACCCATCCTCCTCTCTCCCTTATTCAAGCGAGGGAGAAGAGGATAGGACAGCAACTGAGCAGTTGGCAGCCTGGGGATGGTAGTGGGTTGACATGGGTTGCTTTGCACCCCATGCTAATTTGCCACCTCACATAAGCTGCCACTCAACGCCGCTGCCTCAGTGGGCAACCCCTGAAGGGTACATTTTTCACTGCTTTCCTCCTCCTCCCTCCAGCCCCTTGTGTCTCGTATCATCTTGTTCCTGGGGGGTTCCCCCAACCCTCAAGAACAGATTTTTGGGGGTGTAGGGCAACATTTTTTGATGAAGGAATATGCAAGCCAGTGAACTTATAATTAAACATAAAACTCTTACTGCATCATATCCTGACAGTCAGAAGGTAATCAAGGTGAATCACAATTTCCTCTAACTTGCTGTATTGTGCATCATGAAATTATTTCGCCATACTGCATGAGAAACAAATACAGTCTGAAAGACTGTCCCTGAATGCAGTTTAACTTGACAGTTTTCATAGTAATAAAGATCATGGAGGGATTTCATATCTTGTAAAGGGGGAGTCTGTGGCCCATCTTGAGCTAGTATGAATCCAATACGGCAGTCGCTATTTTGGTATATAAAAATAAGGAGAGGGGAAAACCTCACAAGGCACTACCTTATGTCTGCCTTTAGCCCTTGCATACCAGAGCAGACATGAATTATTCAAAGGGAAACTCTATTAATCTTTCCTTTATCAGACTACATGCAAAGAGCTAGTAGATCCTCCATTTCCAGCTTTGCTGATGCCTTGCAGAGCTGCATATGGTCGCTTTCTGTTACCCCTAGATCCCAGAGGATTTCCACAACATGCTGTTTTTCATGATTTGCAAAGTTATAAATAACTGCAATGCAAAGCATGTACATTTTCCCTGTCAACAAAAGTGACCTAAGCTTTTAAATATTTTTAATGTTGCACTTCCTAATTTTGCACTTTTTCGTGAGCCCCCTAAATGTTAACGTGAAAGGTCTTAAAATTAATAGTTGGCTTTCATGGGAAATGCACTTTGCTTGCAGGTTGAGTGTAAAATATTGATCAAAGGATGAGTGACCAAACATAGGACAAGAAAGTTGTAATTCATGTGTATAACCTTAGAGCAGCGGTTTTCAAAGTTTTCCCCGCAAGGCGGGGAGAACTTTGAGTGTTTGTGGGGGTGGGGTCAACAGCGGCAGCGATCCAGTGGATCGCCGCCGCCACCGCCAATACCACCTCCGCTGTACTTACTGGGGCTTGGGGGGCTTCAGGGAGGCCTGTGCAACCTTCTGCAGGCCTTCCGATCTTCGGATCGCCATTTTGCGGCGATCTTCAGGCACTTCCAGTTTTCGTGAAAACCGGCGATCTTCAGGCACTTCCAGTTTTCGTGAAAACCGGAAGTACCCAAAGATCTCCGCAAAACGGCGATCCGAAGATCGGGGAGGTCTGCAGAAGGTTGCGCAGGCCTCCCCCAAGCCCCGGTAAGTACAGCACGGGCAGTACTGGCAGCGGCGGCGATCCCCCAGATCACCGCCTCTATCGCGATGCTGTCCCCACCCCTTAAGGCGGCAGGGGCAGCAGCGGTTCTCAATGGTGGGTCGCGACCAACAGTTTGAGAACTGCTGCCTTAGAGCATATTTTAATGTCTATCTTGTTCTCACAACTTTTTTTCTGGACTTGTTTGGGAGGGTTCATTACTTGGAAGGTTCTTTATTCTCTTACAGCCCAATTTTATCCTCCACCAGCCCATAGCATGCAGCACCACTGATCGAGTGTGTGCTGCATGTTATGGTGGTGGTGGGGTCAATAGCCTGGGAGAGGTAAGTAAAAATAGTTTATACTTACCTCTCTGTAGGCTGCCTGGCCATCGAGGACTCCCTCGATCCATGTCAGCTCTTTTGCTGGCGTAAGTCCAAGGAGAGTCAGGGGGCGTGTCCAGGACAGGAAATGGGATAGGATCTGGTGCACACTGCTGCTGCTGATCTCTCTCTCTCTCTCTCTCTCTCTCTCTCTCTCTCTCTCTCTCACACACACACACACACACACACACCTACCTCAAAACACAATACAGATTACCATACATATACATTTATGTTTTAATAAACATATGACAATATTCTGAGACTACTCAAGCATGATTCTTGGGTCCCTTTGGGGAGAAAGGCGGGATAGAAATATAGTAAATAAAAATAAGTAAATAAATGATTCTGAAATGACTCAAACTTTCAATTTGTGACTTTCACGATTATTAGGCCCTTACGAACTAAAGCTGGGGGAACATTGGCTGAGATTCTCATACTTTGTTATAATGGACCTACCCCTGTTCATTATTTGGGATATGCTGAGTGTAACAAAAACAGTTTTGACTTCCACCAAAGCCAATCCTGTCAAGCATCAATGGAGAGGCAATGCAAGGCGAAAATGAGAAAAGAGTGTCATGACTTGCCTCTTGCCAAATCAATGGAGTGAAGTCTAGGAAACACATTGGACGTACTGAGGGTGTTGCCTGGAGGAACAACAAGCAAGATCCTTGTTCCTCAGGACGTTTTGGTGGGGAGGACGTTTTGGTGGTCTTGAACGTTTTGGTGGGGAGGATCGCACATGTCACATGACTGTCTAGTCTGTGTTATTCATAACCACAGATGAAATGCCTCTCTTATCAATCGTCCATCACTTCAAAAGCATAGCTATTGATATCTATTTTTAGAGTACGGCTAGGGTTAGGGGAATCAGAGGAAAGCAGCTAAAAACTTCCTCATTCCTGAAGTAAACAATACAGATATACTTCAGTAATGATCGCATGACATAAATACAGTGTTCAGAATTCATGTGCTCTGCTTTTAAAACACCCTTGTTTTTTTTATACAAGTGCAATAAACATTTATTTTATGTGCCAGAAATAACACAAAATATGTCTTCTGTAAACTAGTTTTTTTTAGGAATATTTACATATTATGTATTTAAACAGATTAGCCTATTATTATTGCCTGTTTACATATAGAGAAGTTCCCTCTTAAATTTGTCAACACTCTTGGTATTCCCCAGACAAAAAGTAGATTAACAGGCAGGGCAGAGGTGCTATTGATTTTATAGATAACATTATATATACAGTATAGTTAAAATTAGAAATGCTATGTTATAGTCCCCATTGCAGAAGTGATGGCTACATTATGCAGGCTTCCCATATATACCATAATTAACCATTCCTTATTGGCATACTGCAGTGCTTATAGTGCCAAGTTAAGATTAATCTGATTTCAAAAGACATTCAATATTTTCCATTAGTTTTATTATGCATTATATCTGTGCCTGCTGCAAGAAAAGCACTCAATCCTTAAAAAAAAACCCTCTATAGCATGAAATGACCTCCAATCCAAAAATACTGGAATGTGCCCAATGCATGACAATTTAGCAAGCATTTTAAGCTAAATCTGAAGCATCTGAATTGCACTATTATTAACAGCATTCAAGACATAGTTTGTAATTCAGAGTAAAGGTGTACAAAAGTGTGTTTGCATGTTCAGTTTAAAAGCAGTAGTCCCCACTTGAGCCTCCTACCTATGTTCCACTGTTG
Organism: Plestiodon gilberti rubricaudatus; assembly: GCA_026170595.1. Classification (NCBI taxonomy): domain Eukaryota; kingdom Metazoa; phylum Chordata; class Lepidosauria; order Squamata; family Scincidae; genus Plestiodon; species Plestiodon gilberti. Next base: position 46,103,919 of record JANXHW010000004.1, read on the forward strand.
AGCAATAGTTTGATTATCTCGGTTCCCATGGGTGAGGATGAGTGATTCCAGTTATAAAGTGAGCTTACTCAGAGTTCTGGCAAATTTAGAAACAAATTTGTAATGTCTGACTAAATTTTCCAAGAAGAACAGCTATATCACAGACCTTAAAATGAAATCTGATACAGTTAAATGACAGCCTTTCCCTATAAAAGGTGCACTCAGAATGTTTTCTTATTTCTTAAGAGGATGGATCCTTCCAAAAAGATGCTCTTTCTGATATCTTACATTCCTTGGTAAAACAGAAAACATCATTTTTGCATAAAGCAAATAAACCCTACACAGGCAGGAAAAAGATATATTACAAGAATATAAACTATTAATTAGCATACCAAATGTTTCTCACTTTTAAAAATGAGGTTATTAGAATGCAGCAGATCTCTTCTTAGATACATTTTGGAAATATACTTTTTAATTTTTTTCATAAAGGTAAAATCTATTTTTGTACAACTCCAAAAGGAGTGACATAATGAAATAAATCAGCCAATACTGGTCAGTGATGAAAATATGCTCTCATTATGTGCTCTCAAATGTACCCCTTTGCTATGAGCAATGGAAATGAATATGAGATGGTGATGGAAGCATCATGATAAATGTAATAATGTTCATTGCGAAAGACAGAGACTATGATAATCAGAGTGGGTACAATCCAGACAAAGTTAAGATAATTTACATTCTGCCCATTTCTGTAGGAATGTTACAGCGTAATCATGTCCAACATTGAAGTGTCATGCCTCAGAGGCGTTGTTACGTTGGGGGCGGCGCCTGCCACCGGATCCGTTGCCCCCTCCGCTGCTGACTCCTTTTTGTGCAATTGTTCTCAGCTACAGGTTTGGCCCTCCCACCCCCCCAGGCGCTGTTTGGCTCCAAAAAGGGGCTGAAAAGTGCCAGGGGTGGGTGTTTCTGCGACGCGACGGCATCCAAAGATGACATCATGCCCCCAAGGGGCGGGTGTGTGGCGTCCCGTGGGGGGCGTATGGCATCCCATGCGGGGTGGCGGACTGCTACTGGCATGCCTGTCACTGCGTCGCTCCAGGGTGTTGCAAATGTGCTGTAAAGCACATTTTTGACACCAAGAGTGAGCAATGCTGGTGGCAAGGCCAGTGCCGCTCCAACCAACCCGGATCCCATATCTGTGCCACACCAATGAAGTAAGTCCTTGCTGATTGGCAGACAGGCGGGGGGAGGGTGGAAGAGGGTGTTCCAGGTATGTGGGATTGATCAGCCAAGCCCAGGACGGGGGAGGGATCATCATCTGCATGCTCCGCCGAATCCCATCCCCCATCCTGGGCCTGGCTGGCATTACATGGGCCTCTCAAATTCTAATAGAACCATTGGGGCAGCTAGGGATCTACTCGGGGGTAAAGGGAGGAGGCCTCCAGCTACACCAGCACAGGCTTCATCCTGCACAGGATGTGGCAAGCGCCTTATTAGCACCACCGTGTCCTGCAAGACAGAGTTGGGCTGTTAATCACATACTGGTACTTATCTTCCATTCAGTTCAATTCAGTGGGAATTAAATATGTTTAACTTTGGTTGGATCATGTCTAATATCAGAAAGTGAATGTTCCTGTAATTCTTCTGGGATTATTCATTTTTATAAACAACCCCCCACACGCGCACACACGTGAAATTTTTTCACTGAAAGCCATTGTCTTTCCTATGTTGATATAATTATTTCACCATGGATACTGAAAATGAAACATTTTAGGAACTGTTCACCTTATGGAGACATTTCCCTGTAAACCACAGTTGCACAAATTCACCCAAACTTGCATACAATTCTACACCACTTGCAAAAATGCATACCATCTCTGACTACGGATCTATCATTTCAAAACCTTTACAACCATATAAGTGACTTCTGTGATAGTTGTACTCTAATTATCGGAAAACAGAAGCCTGTAAAATTGATCATGATGTCTTTTTTAAAAAAACTAGCTTCTTTGAAAGGAGCTCCAAAGTTTAATTACCCATATTTCTAGGAGGTTGTCTCTGGCATTCCGCTACCAATTTTTAGAGACAAAATTCAATAGTGTGTTCATCCAACTTCAGCTTCCAAATCAATGCATATTGCTATGCTTCTTTATTTCTTGTAGGAAAAAAAACTAACTCACAATTATCAGTCAAATTCATTATATGTAATTATTATACTGTAGTTGCAGCAACAAAATACAAGTAGCAATAATAAAAGACTCCAAAAGCCATATTCTTGTAATTTCTTTATTAAAAACGTAAAGGTATCCCTTGACAATTAAGTCCAGTCGTGTCCGACTCTAGGGAGCAGTGCTCATCTCCGTTTCAAAGCCGAAGAGCCAGTGCTATCCAAGGACGTTTCCATGGTCATGTGGCCGGCATGACTCAACACTGCAGCACATGGAACGCTGTTACCGTCCCGCTGATGCGGTACCTATTAATCTACTTGCAATTTCTTGTTTTCGAACTGCTAGGTTGGCAGGAGCCATCGCACGGATTCGAACTGCCAACCTTTCGATCGACAGCTCATGGTTCAGTGGTTTAACCCACTGCGCCACCCGTTGGCCCTCATTTCTTTATTGTTCCTTCCATGTTCCTTCCATGTCCCTCCCAAGTCACACCCCCATCTCCTCCCCATTTTGGTCTCTCTGCCAGCAGAGTTGCCAAATCCTGTGTAAGGATCCGGCGGGCAGTCAGATCCGGACCGCCATGCAGCGGTCCAGAGGTCTACTTGGGGAAGGGGACATTCGTCCCCCTTCCCCGGGTGTAAACTGGGGCTGGCCCTATCGGCCTCCTCGGATTTCCACCAGCTAAATAGCTGGCGGAAGTTGGAGGAGGCCGTGTAACGGCCAAGCCGGCCCGGCAGGGACGGGGATGTGGCCAATGCCATCCCTGCCCCCTCCCGGGCCGGCTTGGCCATTGGCCCCCCTCCCTCGCCGGCCAAACCGCCCATGCGGCCGGCAACGGAGACTTACCTTACGCCACCGGCCACATGCTCGGTCCGGCGCTGGAGTGAGGGAGGCCAGCTTTGTGCCGGCCTCCTTACTCTAAAGGAGGTGCAAACATGCCTTATGGCACATTTGTGACACCTTCCAGCGCCGGAGCACTTGCTCCGGCGCCGGAACTTTGGGCTGGATCTCGCCCTGAGTGATGTCCAAGTTACACTGGTGCAGCATTTTTCCAACATTGTACCGGAGTCTGTGATGCATCTATTGGCAGGAGGACTTCTGTATCGGCAGGGCTGTCATTGCGCTGACGTATGTGGCAGTACGCTGACATATCGATAGGATTGGGCCTTTAATCACCCTAGGTTTTCCTTGATATTTATTCTGGGTTTGCCTTCACACACCAAGCAACTTATGTGCAAAGTAATGAAGCCATATAGTTGTGAATCACAAGCAATTAAAACAGCTTAATTTTTAACTAGAAAGGGACACAAATAGAGCTTTGATGTCAGGACACTAATGAAACTTTTCCTTGTCAGATAAGACAGAATCCTGGCATCCTTGCCCATTTTGCTTTCCTATCCTCTGCAGTGGTCATTAGGAATTCTCCTCTATTTCTGAAAATATGCGAATGAGATGAGAAGGCATCACAAAGCCAAACAACCATGACTAACAGGAATATGACAGATCATTCAACTATGGTGGAAAGATGTGTAATGAAACAGATCAAGAGGCTTGCCGTAAGAAGGTAGCAATGCCCTCAATATGCACCAGATCCATGAATATTTTTACATAAGGGCTAGTAGTAAAAAGACATTTAACTCTGCAGCAATAATGTACTGTATGCACTAAGGCTTCTTATAAATTGTTCTATAATAATTGCTCTAAAATTCTTGCATGTTCTGTAAAATCTATAGACTTTCAGGCACAATTCAAGATGTTGGTTTTGATCTAAAAAGCCTTAATTGCTTGGGCAAACATAGATTCTCCTTTGTCCTCTGTCAGAAAGAAAGACTAAAAATGCCTTTTTGAATTTACCATTTCTGTGCCACATTAGAGCAGCACAGTAGGGTGACATCCTTTCTGGCTATACCCACAAGAGTATATTATTCACTCTTACACTTTGAAACAGGGTAGATTAGAACGCTGAAAAGCTGCAATCATAAGGCTGCAATTGTAATCACAAATTGCACTGGAAGGCTGCAATCCTATATAGTGCTGCAATCCTATACATTACTCCCTATTACTAGGGAGTAAGTTCCAATGGACTTTCTTCTCAGTAAACCTGCATAAGATTGGTCTGTAAATGAAGTACTGTAGACATACATTTGGCTATTCACCAGAAATGAGTAGCAATGAACCTGCGCTAATGAAATCACTGGTGCAGGTCTGCGTGGACCCGCACTGCGGGATCGGGTCTGGGAAGGGGGTTAGGATTTGATGGCAGCCACTACTGCCAACAAACCTGTCCCCTCCCCAGACCTGATCCACCCATCCCCCACCCCGTTCCGCCCTCCCCCACCCCGTTCTGCCTCCCCCACCACATTACCTCTGTTGGCAGCTTCTTCTGGCTGCTCCAGAGCGAGCAGGAAGGCTCCAGCTTTCCCGTTGACACGCTGCCAGACAGAGGGGTAGGATGGGATGGGGCGGGGGGGGAGACCACCCCAAGGCAGCAGGCGGGGGGCATCATACCGGTGGCGCGGGCGATTCGGGTGGCAGAGAACGCGGCGGAATAGCTCGGAGGAACCTGCAGAAGGTTTCTGCTGCCTCCGCACTGTGTTTGTTTTGGCCCCCTCCCTCCTGCCCAACCCCCAAGGAACATTTGGCTCCGGCTGACGTCACACGGGGCGGGGTGAGTGACATCAGCGTCATGAGGGGGGTGGCTGGCGCAATGCCAGTTACACTTCTGCTGCCAGAGCACCTTTTACAGCTGGCACTGACTGTTTTACGGCAGACATAGCGCCAATGGACTGCACATTTTACTGCCTCTTGGACCCATTAGGATTGGGCCGTAAATGTAAGTAGGTTAACTGGGTTTCATTCAGACACCTATCTCAGAGTAGCCGCCATCAACGTCCCTTTTTCTTTAATCCAACAACAAACTGGAGCCCTGTGAAAATGTAACAAACATGTACAGCAACATATGATGACAGCAGCAACGAGAACAGGTCAGCCAGTCCTGGCTCTGCACCGAGACACTCCAAAGCCCTTCCTGCCACTCTTCCCATGATTAAGTACACTGGGATTCCAGCTGGCAATGCTGATGCTTTTGAGTGCCTTGACCTGGGAGGCTTCCCAGCGCACTCTCACAGCTCCCCCAGTCACACATCGCTGTGTGTGTTTGTGTAGCATCTGCACAGGGCTAAAGGATCCTGAGGACTTAATGGACAGAAGAACTCTAGTGCTATGCGTAGTCTCTTAGATCCCAATCCTATCCTTTTCCACCCCTACTGATGCAGCCGTGCCAAAAATGTGCACGCTGTAACCGGCAGGGGGGCGGATTGGGAGACGAAAGGGGAATTATTTCTGCTTACCCCTCCGTGAGCCTCCTGTTCACCAATGGGTCTCCTCGGACCTGCACCAGCTCTTTAGCTGGCGCACGTCCGAGGAGAAGAAAGGGGGGAGAGCGTCCGAATAGAGGGGATAGGATCCAGTGCGTGCCATTGCTGCTGGATCCACCCCTCCTACTGCCTACCTGCCCCCATTCCTCCCTCCTCCTCACCCAGTTTCGTCCCCTCCCTACCCACCTCCCACCCCCACCACTACCTTACCTGGTCCGGCATGTGCAGTGGGGTCTGGTGGCAGAGCTGCGGTGCTCCTGCATCTTGCAGCAGCACACTCAAAATGGCCACCGATGGAGTGCTGCATGCTCCGTTGGTAGCCATTTTATGACAGAGGAAGTCACTTCCGCTGTTGTAATGGACTCCGCACGACAGTCCAATCCTCAATAGGATTGGGCTGTTAGGGTGTAGTCGAGGGAGAGTGGGGGGAGCAGAGCTCTAGGAGTTATCTTCAGCAACTTCATGTAGAAGCACTCAGGTGCTGCCTATGAAACTTTTTCAAAAGAACCTTAGCCAAAAAAAAGCTTCAGGTTCAGAAGGGGGCAAACTGAGAAATATGTGTAGGAGCATATGTTAATATTTAGCGGGGCTGCCGGAGCACCAGCGGGGAGGCTGCAGCAGCCCCGCAAACAGAGATGGCTCAGGACCGACCCACCAACCCAGGTAATTTGACGGGAGAGGTGAGGCAGGGTGGGGGGAGGGCAGAATGGGGGCAGGGTTGTTTTAAATAGCTGGTGTAGGTCAGAGAAGCCCGTGTAGGGCTCTCCGGCCTGGGACGGGTGATAGGATATGGTGGAGGCTTCCTTTGCCAATCTCGCCCTCCTTCCGGGCCTGATTCTCCACCCCCCGCACCATCCTTCCCCTACACCCCCTCCCTGCCCCCACCCCCGTGCCACTCAAAGTGGGACTTACCTGGCTCCAGAATGAGTTGGGCCTCCACTGGCACTGACAGGACGGCACAAGCCTTTTTGTCAGCACCATCTAGGGTAGCTGCAATTGCAAACATACTTTACAGCACGTTTGCAACACTATAGGCTGGCGTAGAGGCCTCTATGCCAGCCTAGGGCAGCAACAGGATTGAGCCCTTAGTTATACAAGGTGCAACTTTGAGCTGCTTGAGTATGCAGTCCCAAACGTTTTGGGGGGACATTTCGTTATGCATCAATGCAATAGAGAGAGACAATCTCACTGGGAGCTTCAAAGAATAGCACTGTTTAAATATATAAATCCCACACTGTGAACCTACATGCCTCCACAAAATGTCTGGTTGTGGTCTTTCAACGACTATATAAATAAAGGAGATTAGAGAATGACAGCCACTATCACAGATTGGCTTGGATTTTTTTGATGATTGTCAAAACATAAATGACCAAAAACAAAGCAGAGCATCATCTGTCAAACCTGGCCCTCCCCGTTCCCCAGCCCACTCATTCACTAAAAGAGCTTTCACACTTCTTAGTTCTAGACACAAAGGGGCAAAGGCAGTTATGAAGATACACTGCTAATAGAAATCAGGGAGAAATCTATGGCTCTCACAGATCCTCACGCAGAACTGATAAAGTTGCACTCTAGTAATTGAGCAATAAATCAGGTGAGCCACAAGGCAGGCCTTTTCTCCTTTCCTTATGTATCCTAAATACAAATGCAAAAAGCATCAACCCTTGTTGTTCACGGTGCGCAACCTCCAACCCTCAAAATATAAAATGAAAAGAACCAGACAGTTGGCATCATTTTAGTAAGAAACAGTGGTCGAATTTAACTGCAGCTAAATGGGAACTAAAAGCAAGGAACTCAATATTAAAATGACAGCAGCTTCTAAAGGCAGATTTGCCACTACACTATGGGAAATGGCATAACCCGCTGATGGAATGCATAGATTTTTGTAGTGTGATGTTATTTTATGGGTTTCCTTTGATTGTTACAGTTGTTAAATATTTGTACAATATATTAAAAGATGAAATATAACTAAGCCTGGAGGATGACTCCAAGAGGCATTCCAGGGGGAAATGGGGTGGGGGGTACTAGTGGTGTATGTGTGCTATTATGTCGTGATGTTGCATTGCTCTGGGGAAACTAAAGTAATGGTCACCAGCTGGGAGGAGTATCAGTGAGTTTTACTTGTCCGTCCTCATAATTCACCTCTTCCTGAAAATAGCCAAAATGGCTTTCCCATTTTCACTGCCTCTGAATGGACTAGCATGCAAGCATGGAGTGGCATTTAATTTTAAATCTACAATAAATCATATAAACGAATACACTGTTATGATGCACAGAAGCACTTCAGTATTTTAACATACAGGTGTATCACATCTAATTATAGATTAGTGTCTCTAGGTTCATAGTATAGCATACTAGAGTACAATATCACCGTCATAACCAAATGACTGTAGAAGCTGGGATGTGATCAACTGTGATGATGCAAAAGGTGACACTGGGAAGGAAAGAGACACACCTCCATGAACTGAACTTACCCCTGGATCACATTTTAAATGTACAACCATGCACTCTCTCAATACTTGTAGATTTCTGCTACAACCAGGAGCGTGAGGGGAGGGGGTCTAGGCACAACTTCATGCTTTTCTCCCAGCCTGGAGCTTGCCTGTTAGCTGGCAGTCCTCAATGCTGGGTTACCTGCAGAGAGGCAAGAGGAAGCATCTTAGACTGACACCCCCTTTCCAACTTTTCTCTCTCTCTCTCTCTCTCTCTCTCTCCTCTCACACACACACACACACACACACACACACACACACACACACACACCACTCAGTACTGACTGAAGAAATCTTAAAAAGGTGAAAGGCATTTGCTCAATCTAGCTTAAAGTAGTAGCAGGTTGTTTATTCAAAACAAGAGAAAAGTTTGTTGAAATAAAAAAAAACAGGAAATGAGAGACAGAAGACAAACAGGCAATTTTTATACTTGAGATAAGAGGCAAAGTTCCAAAGAAAAATGAAACAGTTTCTAACTAAAGGTCCCTAGCTTGCAAGTTAACTTATAATCAAGATTCAAGAAGACTTAGTTTGTAGCTGGAATTAACCCTGTCCTTTCTGGGCAGCACTAGCCTTCTTCCTGGAATCTTCTCATGCCAACCCCAGTTGCTTGGCTACTTCTTATCCCTTTTTAGAGTGGATTGGCTAGTTTATTATTATCAATAATAATAATAATAATAATAATATTTATATACCGCTTTTCAACAAGAAGTAGTTCCCAAAGCCAGAGCCAAGTTTAGATTGACTAGTTTAAGCTTAACAGCCCCCCCCCCATTTTCCTGCTTCCAAGCCAAGGGTTGACTAGGACTACCCACCAGGTGTGAGCTAAACTCAGGAGAGGACTAGGAGGGGACTATGTCAAGGCCTTTTCTCCTTTGGCAATACAAGACAGGCTGATGCTCTTGCTACATATCCTAGGTGGAAACCTACTTTTGGTACATGCAGCAGAGTGCTGGAAGACTCTTAAATCAGGCTGACTCTGAAATCAGCATCAGTGAGGTTGTCATTTAGGAGAAGGGTGCCTGTTCAGGATGACTGAGACTACTACCAGTAGTTACTTTAGTCCGACATGGTCTACTTTGACTGGGTGAAGCTCTCCAAGGCCTCAGGCAAGTGTCTTTCTCAGACCTTATGCCGATATTGGTATTTTTTTTCCTGCAGTGCACCTTAGTTCTTCCAAGTTTATTATCACCAAAAAGCATTTACTACTAGTTCTCCTGTGGTTATAATCATTTCTCTAACTAGTATATACAAGAGTAAACAATGAGAAACCAGTCTCTGATACATTCAGGTACGCTGACAAAAAAAATAAATACAACACACACTCACTCATCTACACAAAGCAAAAAAGCTACCCTTCCAGCAACCCACACAACGTAATGGGGCTCGGGTACTGCTACATATTGTAGCTTGACCGACAAGTGTGGTGCTGAGAATTATTTCCCTTCGCTTTGTCTAAAGAGGGCTGAAAATAATTGGTATGAATTCTTGCATAAACGGCACACAGACATGAACCATAAATTATTCATGACCTATAATACGATTATTTACTGTCGTTGTATGGCACAGTTCGCCTCATCATAAATTTCAAAATGGAAGAGACAGTTCTTTGGATATTATTTTAGCTGCTTAACAGGGCACAGAGGGATCTGTAATTTCTGGGTTGCCCTAACATGGACAAATCTAAGGTAGGCAGCTGATAACAGACCTGCAATACTCACAGTTTCCGTCCATCCCATAGTGATGAGTGAGATGGGAAATTGGATGCAAGGGATCAGCTGGAATAGAAGTTTCTTTATTTCCTAGTACTATGCCCCATTTTTACCTGACGTAGGTGGGTGTATCGCAGAAGCAGGGACAGAAAGAAAAATGCAATATGAGGCCCATGACTGAGCTCCATACTTCTGTAGGATTCAATAAGAGTCTGAGTGCCAATGTAGTCCAAAGAAATAGCTCCATTTATGTTTGAACCAATACAATGTGAATGCGCAAGGTGGGGGAGTCTAATCATAAGAATAAAACATTGTAAAGTACTTTGCAAATTAAAAGTCCCATGTAACCACAACTGCAACTATCAACAGTCACACAGCCAGAGTGAAAATTTCAAATTAAGGAACACTCCTAATTTCTGGTTGGCTTCATGTAGTGCCAGTGTACGGAGGAAATGGTGAAATAAATCACATTCATGATGATAAATGGAGCTGTAATTATATGAAATAAAAGGACAGCTCTCTAAACTATAAGGAACATTTATTAATCCTACACAGGACTCAAGATGGATGCATCGGGACAATTTTGGTTGAACAACTTTTAGACTTCATGATGGAGAATCATGAAAATAAATCATGATTTATTGGGGGGGGAGGACGACGATGACGACACCTGCTTGGTTTAGAAAAGTGATTCTCCCTCCTCTTCCCCCTCCCCTCACATCTGATTATGCAAAATAAGCAGAAGTGTTGATTTTGCAAATGATACATCAAGACATTTCCTTGCTCTTGGGCTTTGTTCTTCACATTGTTTGCATAGCTGTGTGCATTGACACTTCATTGCACATGCCCTTTTATGTACAATATTGTGACTCAACACGCTTAATAGATAGAAAAATAGAGCTGAGAGTTACCACCTTGCTATTCAGTGTTGATCTCACAGGGCTTTTGTTTTGTCTGATTCTTATTGTCCCTGTTAAGAACAAGCCTTCACATGTTTCCAGGAGAGTGATTGTCCTCCACGTCTTGAGTCTCTGTTTTGCCCTTTCCTAGATGCTGTACCCTAAAACAATCTGACAGACTGAAACACAATTGCTCTTACAAGCACAATGGTTCATTATGTATGTTGTTTTGAAAACAGCTTCCAGAGCTTCAAGTATGTCAGCAAAAGCAGGAGAAAAGAATGTTGATGCCGTTACAAGGTCAGCTTTTCAGAGACTGTGGGCAGCATTTGCTGGCATGCTGCCAAGATGTTGCCATAGCAAACATGGCCGCTCATAGACAATGATTTAGCTGTCTTGACAATACCAAGTCTCCAGCAAAGTCAGAAGGTAAGAATTACTCACTCTGCCTCAGATGCCACATGCAACCTACAGAGATGTATTTTTACTAACAATGTAAGGAAGAGCTGAAGAGCCATGGTTCAAACTACTAAAAAAAATGCAAGCGTTCCATCTTTACATATTATTACGTAAAGAACCTTGTACTCTGCAAGGACAGCAACACACGCTTGGCTGCTACTAGCAGCCCCTCCCAATTCAACTCCCACTGTCCAACATTCCATTGCATATGTCATATTGCTTGCTCTCCGCTGGAGTGCTGCTATCTTCATGTCTCACGTTTTGCATGTCAGATGTCAAAATGTCCCATTTTCAAACTTTTCTAATAATCAGGTGCCTTTGGCTGTGCATATACCAAATCACACTTTTGTGTGGTCTTTCAACCCCAATTCTATTTGCATGCTTAACCAAAAGTACAAACAGTCTCTTCAATGCAGATTAAAGCATATGGGGAAAGCAGGGGGTCACTACACAGCTAGATGCTCACTGCCCCCTTCCTGTCCCAAGCTTCAGCGTTGCCTCAACCAGCAGAGGAAGGTAAGTGGGGTTGAAAGATCAATGGAATGTGTGTGAGCAGGGAGCCTAGGTTGCAAGAAAGCACAATATATAGAACACCGGTGGCCAAACCTGCTTAATGTAAGAGCCACATACGATAAACTTCAGATGTCTGAGAGTCGCAATATTTAAGAAGCATTTAAAATCTTAAATATATTTATTCGCCATGAACATTAAAGTTATGTTTTAATCCAGTAGACTCTCAGTTTATACCTGGTAAATAATTACCATATAAAGCCTGAAAATTTCTTATTTACCTTTTATATTAATTGTGATGCAAAAAGGAGCTCAGCCAATATATTTCTGAGAGCCGCCAATGTCGAAGAGTCGCATATGGCTCAGGACTCAGGAGCCACAGTTTGGCCACCACTAATATAGAATATGGTAGAATGTCTTTATTGTTTACATGGAACAGAAGTTAAGGCAGGACCCTTAATTCATAATTTCTAGACTTCTGGGAGAATGAGTGAATTTGTAAGGCCTTCACTCTTCTCTTAAACTGAAGGTGTTCTAATTTCTAGAATACTGTAATGACCAGGCATTTCCTATTCCTTCCAGTGGGGGGCGCTGGGGGGGAATCAAGGACAAGCATGTCACTTCTTGTAGCCTAACCATGGGGAAGAAGAGACGGCCCAGGCTCTACTCACTTCAGGACAGGGAACACAGTTGTTTAGAATTCTGTTTCTTGGCTAGTGTGTGTCTTTCCTTGGTAGGGTCCAAATAAACATACAGTATTCAGCTTTCACTTGAGAACAAGAAAATAATATAAGAAATTCCCTTTTTTGTAATACAGCAGTTCCCGCTAGTTACATGCTTCTAAAAACAAATGCAAAGCATCTCATCAGGAGGCTGTAATTATAGGTGCAGTTAGCAGGGTGGCAGATGACGAGGGAGGGAAAAAGTCCCCCCCACTCAGCTTTCACTGAGGACTGGTTAAGTATGGTTTGAGATAAACTCTTGATTCGTTCAAACCTCCCTCTTTAATTGAAATGCAGCCGTACAAGAAGTTCTCATTAGGTTACACACTGGCGTTGCTAGAGGTGGGGCGGAACGGTAAGTCTTGCACAACGGTAACCGCTCCGTTCCATGGTGGCCTCGCCCACTTGCCGTCAGAACCAGTCGAGCGAAGAAGGCAATGCGCAGGGCGTCCTGCGCGTTGCCTTTGCCACTCGGACTGGTTCCGATGGCGAGTGGGCGGGGCCGCCATGGAACGGAGCGGTTACCGTTGTGCAAGACTTACCGTTCCGCCCCACCTCTAGCAACGCCAGTGGGGTTACATGATCTTGAGATTCAACTGGAATCCAGCTGTACTGTTTAAATTCCCAACACAAAGCACTGTTTACATCTATTGGATTTTTATCCTCACTCACACTTAAAGTGTACAGTATTTTAAAGCCTTTTCCCTACTTAATTTGGCACAACTTCAGAGACAGAGAAGGGAATTTTAGAACTTTTAATCCAGATTTTAGACATTTTAGCTGAATTTTAATGTTTATATTTTTGTTTTAGGTGATTTTATCCTTTGATAACGCCCTCAACATGGGAGGGCAAGAAATATTAGGATAAACCCAACTTCGCTGACCGTGGTCTTTATACCCAACAGAATACCGGATATTCTAACCATGAAAGCCTTAGCTTGTACAGAGAAGGAAATATTTTCTCCTACATCCAAAGTCCAGACCAATAGTAAGTAGGAATGTCCGTATAATTTTTATCCTCTTGTTCTATCCTTAATTGCAATTTGGTTGCTGAAGTAGCAATCCTACTGTTAGCAGTGATTAAATGCTAATGCTGCAAAAGAGCATCAAGGTCAGATCATAGGTAACAGAACTTGCAACAAAAAGGTGTCACTTATCAACATGGTAAGTATGCTGACACACATTTCAGGTGGACTGGCAAGCTGTCTCACTTTGACCAAGACACACAAGGAACTGTTTACGTCTATTGGATTTTTATCCTCAGTCTAGAGCTAGTCTCCCTCGCTCTTTGAAATCATATCTCAAAATTTTGTCTTTCTTCTGGTCTCTTTCACCTTCACTGACATTTCCTAAACAATGGTATTGACAATTAATTTGATCCAAGATTGCAGTCTGATGAATCAAAGCAAATCACTTTGCAAAACAAACTCAGTGCTTTGTCAGCTAATTAGCTTGTATTGTTTAAGGCAGCTCATAGCTCAGCCTCTCTGAAAGTTACCAGCCTTCTGCATACAACACTTATCAATCTTAAATGTTGCCCTTGTGGTGATCTGGTGAAGCCACTGTAGCCTACTATGACAGGTTGGGAGAAGAGCTCATGCACAGCTCATGCACCTGACTTTCCCATGCACCTTCATCTACTTTCTGGGTTGGCTGTGACAGACACAACACCCCTACACAGACATTCCAAGGAAGGGTATTTGCTGCCACCAGAAAGAGAAAACCAAAAAGGAGTGCCCTCCTATGTCCTTCCTCCCATCTGGAGAGAGCCCAATTACCAGGGTTCACTCAACAGAAAGGCCAATTGCTAAAGAAATGGCCAAGGAACCAACTGGCTTAACCAACTTCAACTCCTCTGCCCTTAGGAATGCTAAACTTTGTAGAATGAATTAGTTAAAAGCAATCTTCAAGAGAGCAAGGGGTAGTAACTTTTTCTCTGTTCTGGATGAAACAGGATAGTGGGTTTTCAAGAATAAAAATAGTTTATTAAAAAGTTAATAAAAAGGAAAATTAGGCAACGTTCAACAAAGAGGCACTGAAAATTAGCCAGTCAGATCTTGAAATTAGAAGCAAATGAAATAAAATCCTTATGCCTAGCTAGATTTATGTACTTACTGCGCAATCCTGCGCAATTTTCCACCTGAGGAGCGTGTCGTTAACGTGCCGTAAAGCGCGTTTGACACCTGGAGAGTAAGAGTAAGAGCAGAGGCCGGCAGCCCTTACTCTGCCACCCCCCGGACCCAGCACTCACCGGTGCAGGTAAGTCTTGCACCAATCGGTGCAGGGGCAGGGGGAGTGCGGGCCAGGCGGCGAGGGAGGGAGGGCGTTGGCCGGGGGCGGGGATATCGGCAGCGTGCTCCACCAATATCCTGAGCCTGTTCTCGGCCCAGGCCATCCTTACCCCACCGCCCCGGATGTATGCCGGCTCCAGAGCCGATGTACTTCCGAGGAGGCCCATTGGGGCCAGGCAGATCTACACCTGGGGGTGTTCCTGGGCCATGCCAACACGGCCTGGGAAGGGCACTGGATACTGCAGCCGGCCCTTTAGGCCAGCCACGTATCTTTGTGCAGGATCAGGCTGCCTGTTGTAGTTCCTTTGTTCCTCTCAGGGTCCAGAAGGGCATGACAGCAATGTACAGGTGCTGGAACAAAATGTACTCTCTCTCAATTCAGCCATCATATGTGATTGTACAAGCCAACACATTTTCAGTGAGACAGAACTGTAGTAATCTGCTGAGTATGTACAAGGAATTAGTAGGAGTCAGAACAAAAAGATATTTAAGCAAAAGAGGATTACTCTGAAAAGTGGTAGAGCATCTCCATGTCCCTGAAGAAGCTTTGTAATGGAGATTTTAAAAACTGTTTATACACAGGCCCCTGTCCTATGATGTAACTAAACAGTGTGATTCCTAGACAGAGCTGCTGTCAAATAAACCGTTCATTCTAGACAAGTGGCATTTACAAATCCATTAGCTCAAATCACATTAGCTCAAATCTGCAATGTACATTAATTAGAGCTAGACAATGAACATGAACTTACTGTTTGATCTATGGTAGATTTAATGCACAGCAAGATCAGCAAATGCTGATTTGGCTCCATTTTCACCCTCTGGTGATACATTCCCACAAGTAAACAAACCACAAGCTACCTGATTCATACCTAGAACCCCTTGTGCTTCGCCAGAAGTCCTGTACCTTTAAGAGTCACATGACAGGCAGTTATCCAGGAATGTACATCTCTTCCAGTCACTGCATCGCTCTTCCAATTACTGCATTGTCATTTCAAGAAAAGCTGCACCTTCTGAATTTCTGCCTGTCACACAGCTATTAAAGGCACAGAGGAAAAGAAAGCAGGGGGAAAGGTGCATATGAAAACCTGTCTCATAGATGTACTCTATCACATACTTTTACTCTGGTTTGCTTAACTCCGTTCTCACAAATCAGTGATGGAATTAGAATCTGCACTTCAACCAATTAACAGACATCAAAAGAGTGATTAAAACCTTGACTGCAAGTTCAATTGCAAGTGTATTAAAGTGCAGCTGTTCCGTGCTAGATGGTTTGGCCTGCTGAACTGAGCACAAGGTTTTTACTTCTGCTCAGAAAGGTACCTATAAGCCAGGTATGTGTGCATGTGTAGGGCGTACAGTTGCACTTCCTTCTGAAAAGGGAAAAAAAGTGTTAACTTATATGGGAAGACAGCCTACGCTATCACCTTTCGCTCAAGTAAGGCTTTTTGTGTTCATTTCTCATGGAGTTTGAAGCTTTGGTTGAAGCCTCAGCAAGATGATCCCTTCTTCTGTAGTACCTAAAAGTCTAGTTGAAACCCAAAAATATAGTTGCAGTAGAAATGTTGAGGCTCATTAGGCAGAAAGGACTACTTGATGCCTTTTAAATTTGCAATAAATAAGATCGATAATGGTCCTCAAATTGCATTTTCTCTGCCCAGTCTTGAATCTTAACTCTTACCCTTGTTTCTGATAAATATTTTAAAATGCTGAACCGTGAGAAATCCAGATAATAAGACAGCTTGCTAGGAATATAATATACTTTTTATTTGCCGTTTATAGCAAATTCATCATGGAACAGTACAAAGTAAAACTCTGGCAGACCAGTATTACTGTGAAGTGTTGAGGCCAAATACATTTTATACCCATATTAGGCCATAGAACAAGTTTAGAGCTGGATTCAACAGCTCCCCTGTTTGTAACACTGAAGAAGTGTATTTAGAGTACAAGCGTAATCCACAGTGATTTCAACTATCAGGAAAACATCCACTATCAGTACTGCCACACTGTACTTAATAAATAAAATGACACACCAAAAATAAAGTCAGAATATCTCTGAAGAGGGTAAAAATATTAAAAGTCTTGTCAGAAATGTTTAGACTACACATTAAAATACATATAAAACTTAGAAGTGCACAGAAGAGCAAGGTGCATAGAAACATATAGTTTACCCAAGGATGGGCCATACTTGCTATACATTTCGGGCAGCGCAATCCTGTGTAAGGATTGAGCCAGCAGCCCAGGACCGCCCACCAGATCCTGTGCCTGAGGGTGCCTGTCATCCGGTGGACCTGAGGTCTACTCAAGGAAGGGGACACTTGTCCCCTTCCCCGGGTGTAAACTGAGGCCGGCCCGATGGGCCTTCTTGGATTTCCATCAGCTAAATAGCTGCCGGAAGTCGGAGGAGGCAGCGTAACGGCCTAGCCGGCCCAGTGGGGATGGGGATATTGTGGGAGCCATCCCCCACCCCCTCCCGGGCCGGCTAGTCCAATGGCCCCCCTCCCTTGCCCGCCGGACTGCCCATGCGGCTGCCGGCGAGAGAGCTTACCTTCCTCCGGCAGCCGCGTCCCGCTCCGGTGACGGAGTGAGGGAGGCCGGCTTTGCACCGGCCTCTCTTACTCCCGAGGCGTTGCGAACGTGCTTTACATGACGTTCCGGTGGATTTCGCCCTGAATGTGACGGGCAGTCCAATCCTATTCTGGGCTCTTCAGTGTGGTCCGCATGGCCCATGCTGCATCCTATTCGGGGAAGGGCATTTCTGAGGGTCTACTCGGGGGAAGAAGACATTTGTCAGCTTACCTTGGGTAAACCCCCACCTGCTGCAACAGGGCTACTCGGTCTCCGTTGGCTCTTTAGCTGGCAGAGAATCAAGCTGCCCAGTGTCGACTGCAAGGGCCTGGGAGGGGGATTAGGATATGATGTCCGATGAGGATGCCAGTCCCTCCCCCTAGCCCCCTCCCACCCTTCCGACACCCTCCCCCAGCCTCTACCAATGGCATACTTATGCGATCCCCGTCGCTGGCGGGGGGATGGCAAGGCCTTCCCGCTGGCGCCTTCTCCTCGTGAGTTGTTGCAAACGTCCTTTACGGCACGTTTACAACACTCAACACTGACACCAGACCACAGTGCCGGCATCAGCAAACCACTGGATTGCGCTGTAAGGGTGCAATTCTAAACACATTCATGGGAGAGTAGGTCTTACTGAACTCAGTGGGACTGCTTAGAATCGCTCTGTAAATTAAATATACACAATCAGTTGAAAATCAAATTGTACATTATATCTTACAAGACCATCTACAGTATACAACTTATATATCCACTGTATATTTTGCAAATCCAAATAAAAACAGTGTTCATGTATGCAATTCATTTCATTGCAGTATATTTCATTGCAGTATGTAAGTGTACTGTTATCTTCCGATTATCCAAAACCTGGGCTGCCCAACTGAGCTACTCAGCACATTCTCAGATCTCAATGTACCATGCACAAATGGCTAGAAAGGGGATGTTGACTGAGGAAAGCACCACAGCATGTATTTAAATCCATGCTTACTCAGGAATGCATTATGTGTTTCCTGAATGAGAATTCTATCCTCACTAAGACCTATTAAGCCATCTTGTGGTTCTTCTGCCCATGGGTTCTCTTTTGCATGCAGTTCCAGAGAGGATTTGCCATGTCACCACACTTCCTGAATCACTGAAAATCCAATCTCATGCTAACAGTTCTTTCAGCAAAGTATTTTATTTATTAAATATGCACATCCAAATTACATGAAATCCGTGCACAGTGAGACACATATACGGGTTTTGATGCCATGTAATAAAAGAAGAAAAAACTTGTCCTTTACCCGTTCTCCAATACCGCTGACAGATCTCCTTCTAGGCAGCCGTCACAGGGAGATCCTAGAAGGAGATCCGTCAGCGGTATTGGAGAACGGGTAAAGGACAAGTTTTTTCTTCTTTTATTACATGGCATCAAAACCCGTATATGTGTCTCACTGTGCAGTAATTTCGGGCCATGAAAGTTACAGAAAAAGATACATGAAATCCTTTTGGGATAAGAATATTGGATGTTGCAATTTGAAATACAGTATCAGCAAGTCAAGTGCACTGAATATGCAAATTCAGATTATTGTTCCTGGACTGGGAAGGTAAAACTCTTTAAGACAGCTATGGAGTTGTTTCTGCACTATCTGCTTTTTTTTTTTTTGTAGTGAACACTTGGTTTTTACACTTTATCCTGTTTCCAGCTAGCCCAGAAATGGTACTAGATCCCAAAGTCACTGCAATGCATAATTATACATAATCTGCATGATTATCCAACCATAAACTCTGGGATTAGATTAAGACCTGCAGTCCAAGCATGTACGTTATCGAGATGGTAAACTGTGCTTGAGCCTTGTAATGGTTCTTAAAATCTGACCCTTCACCTGGAAACAAGAAACCTGTATTGCAGCGTTTCTCAAAGTCTTACTCCCCTGTAAGTCTTTGTGGGGGCAGGGCGATGTCAGAGGCAGCGCTCCAGGATTGCGCCCGCCCGAAACTCTGAAACGCTTTTTTAAACATACCTGGTTGTCTTGCCAGCTCCCCAAAGGGTCCGATCATGTCAACAAAGCCTACTTCCGGTTTCGGGCGAAAACTAGAAGTGGGCTTTGCAACGTGATCGGCACCGTTTAGAGCCTTGGAGAGGCCTGCGGAGGCAGCAGCAGCCCCCCTGGACCATTTTGCAAGCTGGCAGGACAAGCAGGTATGTTTAAAAAAGCATTTTGTGAGTCGGGTGGGCATGATCCTGCAGCACCACCCCCGATGCTGGAGCTGGCCACCCCCTTAAAGGAATTTTACTTTCGAAAAAACTTTCGAGAATGTGCTTTGAGAACCCTTGCTGTAGTGCAACCAGTCAATCCTTCTTATTAGCATATACTGTGTCCTATGTAGAGGTCAACCAAGGTCGCACTGAAGAAAAAATCTGGAGGAAAGGAGACATCTGTTGGCCTGATATATTGAAGAACCTGCAGTTCTCAGGAAGCCAATAGTAATATTTGCTGCTGCAGACTTTATAGTGGTGCCACAGGAGGCTGGAGAGTGAAACTTCACATTGATCAGATGTTCCCACTACAGCAACTCATGGCTGCTGCCTGAGATTTCAGGGCTCTGCTGTAATTCCTCAGAATCAGAAGTGCTTCCCTGATACACTCACTCATGGAACACTTTGGCTCCCAGTATCAATACATACCCCCCTTGGGTGGTGGTGGTGGTATTACTCTCTATCCAATAGGTTTTCTTTGCCTCTTCACGTGGTCACAGGCACTTCAGTTTCCAAAACCTTCTCTGTCTCACTGGCACTTTGCTCTGCAACAACAGTCTTGTTCAAGACGCTAGCTTTTCTCAAGGTCTTTTTGAAAGTTCATGAAGGAACACAGGTTCTTTTTGATTCATATTTCTGGAGGTTTGACATTTCGGTACATGACTGTACATACAGTACTATCTTCAATCTGAGCACACATGCCTACCTAATCAACAGTTTATCAGGCCCTTCATTTACATAGCTCAATGACCATTAGACTCTCAAGTACGGCATTCTGTATGTATTGTTCCTTAGATCTTGTGGTACTATGAATCTGTCACTTTAAAAATAAGTCCATAATGCATTCATAGGTCCTCTCTATTGTTCCAATAAGCAGAGACATTTTCTGGAACTTCCTACTCTTCTTTCTGGCCTTCTCTGCAAAATGGTATAATTCCCTCTAATAGTCCAGTTCAGTGAAACTGGTAGGTTTGAAGAGGAAACTGGACCACTCTCAAAGAAGAATGGGTTTTCAGGCTACTCAATGAGCTTTAGTGGTATGCAGAGTTTCAAAACGTTCCCCACCCCCCAAAAAAAAAGTCCCAAAGGGAACAAATTAACCCCCCAAATGATGCAGGCTGACTGAGCAATCATGTTCCATTACTGTGTGCATTCCATTTACTTCCTCGGAAGTCTAAGGGTCAAACTAGAATGCTTGTAGACGTGTGTTTCTGACCTTTGAACGTTTGGGTGTTGTTGTTTTACAAATAGCATAGAGGGAAGGTGTGTGCAAAAATGGCCCTAAATCACAGCAGAGCCTTAGCATTTTGTCCCCATTGTGATTTCTAGCCCACCACACACACAATGCCATATTCCAGATTCAGAACCTTTATTGGCCTATAGTATTTACACATAACACTATAAACATAACCACACCAAAAAACCACCAACATAAAACTACACATCTAGATAAGTCATCACGACTACACTCTAGTTTCAGCACAATTCTGTATACAGAACTTAAGATACTTAGCCACACAATGCAGCACACACTGTTTAAAAAAAAAAAGAAGCTTTTAGGGGTTTTCAAGAGGAGATCATTGATTGCACAGCCCTCTGAAGCCTGGGTCACTTCAAGTTGCTGCTAAGCAGGGTTGGTCCAATGCCACCTGGCACCTGAGGTGGCATGCCAAATGCTGACCCCCTTTCCCTGACAGTGCACCAGCCACCATTTCAGATTTAAACTCCTCCTCCAGCTCCCAGAATTCCAAAAGGAAGCCCACCACTCTCCTCCACACTTCCTCTTCCACTCCATTCCCCTCTTTCTTTTAGAATCCAGGGAGTGGGTAGAGGAAGAGCGGCAGACATGGGCTGAGGCAGACAGTTGGAGGCAGGCAACAGGAGTAACTGAGAGTGGACTTACTAACTGGTTGAAGGACTCATTGCTAATCTAAGTGCAAAGGACAGGGCACCAAACAAGGCTCGCAGCTTGAGGAAGTATCTTTGAACACAAGAACCAAGAGCGGAGGGCTTTCCGAATCTTGCAGTCACTCTATAGCAGTGTTTCTCAAACTGTGGGTCAGGACCCACTTGGTGGGTCACAACCTGATTTCTGGTGGGTCCCAGGTGATGGAAAGTTCAGATAAGTAATTGCCATAAGTCCTGAGGCTATTCAAAAATCAGATAGCTGCTAATTGCCCTTCAAAGAGCTGAGCTCCTGTAGTTTGCACGCTTGTGTAAATATAGGGAAATAAATGTTTGAGCAGCTCGTAAAGCTAGGTAGGTCCCAATAGAGTGTCATTTTAAAAAGTGGGTCCCGGTGCTAAAATGTTTGAGAAACACTGCTCTATAGGAAAATAACTACATGGTTTGGCTCAGTGGCATTCCTGGAGGGGGTGCGGCACCATAAGGGGTGCAAGGCGCTGCACTGTGCCTTACAAACCAATGTAATGCAGCCCGTCCCACTTGCCCCTGGAGCGAATGGCTCCAGGGATGAGTGGGAGGGGCCAGATTACAATGGTTTGCAAGGCGCGGTGCAGCGTCTTGCACCACTTACAGTACCGCACCCCCTCCAGGAACGCCAGTAGTCTGGCTGCTCAGGACCCTCTGTAATTATTTACATAGCAGTGAAGCTAACAAGCAGAAAACTGTGTAGCTAAAGCCCAGGTAAGTATGTTTATATCAAGTCCATACAGCATGTGAAGATCTGGCCTAGATTTACAGTGCAATCCAGTGCAATTAAAGGTGGTGCTGGTGCGGAGGCCGATGCTGCTCGCTCTGCCGTCGGCCAGGACTTGCGCCGGCCGATGCAGGTAAGGTCCGCGCCAGTCGGTACAGGGGCATGGGGAGGGCAGGCAGGAGTGGCGAGGGAGGGGTCATTGGCTGACCCAGGCTGAGAGGGAGCGGGGACATCAGTGCTGGGTTGCGCCGATATCCTTAGCCTTGTCCCAGGCCGGGCCAGCCTTACATGGCCACGGTCTCCCCAGATGCACGCCAGCTCCAGAGCTGGCGCGCATCCAAGGAGGCTCATTGGGGCCTGCGCCTCTTACACCAGGGGTAAGAGGGTAATCTTGTCCCCTTCCCCTCCAGGCTGCTCCGGCGCAGCCCACAATTGGTCTAGGATGCAGCGGCTGGCCCTTTAGGCCGGCCGCTGCATCTTACACTGCCCATAAGATAGTACAATGCAAATAAAAAAGGAAGGAATCTGGGAATAAACCAACAAGCAAAACTCTCTGACATAGCAGAAACTGAAGGCTTACAGACACAGTTTAAAAGCAATCTCACTAGGATCTTCTATTCAGAGAAGCAGAACTACAAGGCAAGAGGAATTCACTTTGGGTTCCTAACTGTAGGGAACACTGTAGTGAGACATGAAGCCTTATAAAGCGTAGACTGTAATCTGGAAACAATTGGGGCCTCAATCACTCACAGTGGAATGCTTACATTCATCTAGGACTAAGACAGAAAATGCTCTGCATTCAGCAATGGGATTTCATGGTGAATAATTGTATGGATTTAGAAAGCAAATCTGTTATGGATTCTGAAAATCCTGCTGCCAGCAAGATTCTCTTTGGAATGTGATCATGCTGTGATATGGCATTTTCTTGCTAAAGGCTTTTGCAGATTTTTAAAGTACATTTAATTTTTCATAGTAACAGAAGTAACCAAAGGAAACATTAAATCTCTCTTCTATGTATTTATTTTTTTAAATGTATACCTGCCTTATCCTCCTAAAAAGTACGATGTCGTATATAAAACAGGGAGAAAATTACCAAATTCAAACATCTTAAATAAACAGTCCAACAGGCTGTTTAACATCTATATGAAGCTGCTGGGAGGTCATCCGGGGGTTTGGGGTAGGGTGTCATCAGTATGCGGATGACACCCAGCTCTTTCTCTCCTTTCCACCTGACTCCAAGGGGGCTGTCGATGTCCTGAATCGTTGTCTGGAGGCAGTTGGGAGCTGGATGGGGGTGAACAAGCTGAAATTAAATCCTGATAAGACAGAGGTTCTTCTGAGGTCCAGAAGTCTACTACTCAGGTACTGGATCATCGTCCTGCTCTGAATGGGGTTGTACTCCCTCTGAAGGAGCAGGTCCACAGCTTGGGGGTTCTCCTGGATGCGCAGCTGCTCCTGGATTCCCAGGTGGCGGCTGTGGCCAGGGGGGCTTTTGCCCAGCTTCGGCTGATGTGCCAGCTGCGACCGTACTTGGATCGTGCAGACCTGGCCACAGTGACCCATGCCCTAGTGACATCTAGACTAGATTACTGCAATGCACTCTACGTGGAGCTGCCTTTGAAGACTGTTCGGAAACTGCAACTAGTGCAGAATGCGACGGCCCGGGTGGTTGCCGGGGCTTGTCGGTTCGACTCAGTCGGACCGTTGCTTCGGCGGCTACACTGGCTACCGGTTCGTTTACGGGCACAATTCAAAGTGCTAGTTTTGACTTTTAAAGCCCTTAACGGCTCGGGTCCAGGGTATTTGAGGGACCGCCTCCTTCCTTATAATCCGACCCGTACTCTGAGGTCATCAGGGGGGGGCCCTGTTGACCGTGCCGCCATTGCCGGAAGTGAGGGGGATGGCGGCGCGGAGTAGGGCCTTCTCGGCGGTGGCCCCCAATTGTGGAATTCCCTCCCCTTGGAATTAAGAACGACTCCCTCTTTAGAGGCCTTTCGGCGGGGCCTTAAGACGTTTTTATTCAGGACTGCTTTTAATGTCT
Source organism: Plestiodon gilberti rubricaudatus (assembly GCA_026170595.1). Lineage (NCBI taxonomy): Eukaryota > Metazoa > Chordata > Lepidosauria > Squamata > Scincidae > Plestiodon > Plestiodon gilberti. Next base: position 46,128,023 of record JANXHW010000004.1, read on the forward strand.
GACATGGTGGGCTGACCTTTTAACAAATGGTTTTAATATATGTAAATGCTGGTGACCCACTGGGGTTGTTTATTTTTAATCTTAATTGTTTTAATTAATTATTTTAATGTGTTTAATTAATTGTTAATGTATTTATATGTATTTTAATATGTTGTAAGCCGCCTTGAGTGCCCTTGGGAGAAAGGCGGGCTACAAATTCCTAAAATAAATAAATAAATAAATAAATAAATAAAATAGGCTATCCAAAGTATGTTCAAAATCTTACAAGATTGTAATCTTACAAGATAATACGGGTGAAGATGCCATGTTGATAGAGAAAATGGCTCTCTCTATCAACATGGCATCTTCACCTGTATTACCAAAATCTTGTAAGATAATTGCGGGCCCTGCTGCCCTAGGCATGTCTACTCAGAAGCAAGCCCCACTGAACACAATGGAGCTTGCTTCTGAGTAGACATGCCTAGAATTGTGCTCTAAGGTTTAACAAGCTACACCTGCCTACATTCCTTCTCCTAAAGGTCTAGCACTCTGTCCCGGTTGCAGATCTGGTAAGCCTAAATATAAGCATACTATTCCCTACTTTCATCATATGGACTCACATAGACCATCATGTATGGTGGCATAGGCTTACCTTACCTTAAGGGGAGATCGCTCCGTCCCGGTCGACGATCTGGTAAGCCTAAGCTGGCACCTTCCATTGTAATCCTCTGCCCAAAGCTGACTCTGACAAAAGGTATCAGTGCTGCTAAGGCACTAAACTATTTTTAAGATTCCTGCCAAGGTGTCCCTTAGCTGTTCATAAAAGACATAATGGCAATGGATAGCAGTGGCTGCACATTGCACCTTTTACTATTTTTTGTTATATGGGAGGCAGGGCAAGAATCACAAAATGGCTGCAAAGGGGCTTAGAGGGATCAAGCCTGAGGAGCCAGCACCTGTGTTAAGAGGTAAAGTGGTGGAGCCACTCTTGCAATTGTGAATGAAGCAAGGATTTTTTTAAAACCCTCTACAAATTCTAGTGCTGCTTCTACCCTCATACCATGAAATTCAAAATTGTCTATATATTACCTAAATTATGCATACAATTATTGGCCACAAACGGCGTATCGGTTCCATTATTGATAATTAGAAGTTTTTCTTTTCAGCTGATAATCCTTTCAAGGGGGGGGGGGGAACCAGGATTTATTTATATAACTCACAGAGTGTACTTAACAAATCTTCAAGTTCTGAGATAAGATTTTATAGACTTTTGAAAATAAAACACAACCTACAAATCTTATTTTCAAAAGTCTATAAAGTCTTTGCTCCCTTTCAGGTTTCTAAATGTGAAGAACTACAGTAATTGAATAGAAGAAATATGCATTAAGATACTAATCTTATAACAACAATATTAAAGTTTAGACTGCATAAATACCTGACTACTGTCATAATAAATGGTATGAGGACTACACAAAGATGTGATGAAACAGGCAGCCAGGCTGTGGGCAACTTTGTCCACCAAGGCCGTTGTAGCCATGTACTGTATGTCTTCTGGGGGAACTGAGGTACCTTGATCTTCTGCTTTCCTCCTTTTCACATAACATATGATGTGAACGATACATCTCACACTGGGGTAAGATTTGTGAGTCCTGTGACTTCTGGAGCTTACAGACTTCACAAGTGATAGCCAGAAGTCCTGCTTGGGGCACTGCTGTGACAACAGGGAAAGATAACATGCAAACCACATTCATGACTTCTTTCACCTCTTCTTTGTAATGTTGAAAGAGCTCTGTGACACAAAGCATGCTGGGGGAGGAAGAACACTTCACCAGGATGATGTCTCAGCTTCAAGAGTGCAGACACTACAGAGCTACTCTTGTCAGCTGGACCATTTCAGAGATGGTATTTTACACCTGTAAGATATGGCTCTACAGGCTGCTGTAAGGTGTGTGCTTACTTTCATTCAAATGTCATTTAACCTTATAAAGTGTAATCTTAAAATATTGCTTTTTGATATCTCTGTATATCAAGTTGCAGTTGCTTTGTACAGGTGGACCCCCATATCCGCTGGGGATATGTTCCAGGCCCCTCCGTGGATACTTGAAACCGTGGATAAGAGCGAACACCCCCTCCATGGTTTCCTGAGGGCCCCCCCTGCCTCCCCTGCAGGTAGGCATGCTTGCCCCCCAGCTCTTATTTTTCTTTCAGCAAGCTTTGTTTCTTCCTTAAAACAAACAGAGAAGCAGCCTCCATTGCAGGCAAGTAAAACGAGACTAAGTCCTAGAGAGGCTCTGCAAGGTTTCTGTTAACCTTGCAGAGCCTCTCTAGTACTTAGTCTCGTTCTACTTGCCTGTAATAAGCAGCCAGAGGCTGCTTCTCCTGTTTCTTTAAGGAAGAAACAAAGCTTACTGGGAAAAAAGTAAAAGCCTGGGGGGGGGGTCCCCACGATCCGTGGATAACTGAAACCGTGGATAGCGAATCAGTGGATATGGGGGCCCACCTGTATATTTTACCCTTGTCTTTTTCAGCTGAATGTGTGGAGGGGGGCAACAGGAGTGAAGTGGCTAGTTACACCCTCACACTGATGTACCACCTAATCACACACACCCCAGGCACCCACATGTTCAGCACTTACCTTTGCAGACAAGCATTGAATGCATAGATGCCTATGCCTAGCTAGTGTGGTCCTGGCCCCCTTTCACATGTTTGCAGAATGCATGGGGGGATGACTGAAGAGGGCTCTCGTTTATAATACATATCCTTCCTGAACAGAAGGCAACAGCTGTAACAGACTGTAACAGACCACACACATCTCGCTGCGTTGCGTCCCGGAGTCGATTCTGATTGGCCCAACGTGTTGCTCTGTGTCCCGTCCCCACAACACAGAACGCGGCCTCTCACTGGCTGAAGGTCGTTCCGGTGTGTTCCAACTTGAATAAATCAAGCTTTAACCAATGAGAGGCTGCGTTCGGTGTTGTGGGGGTGGGACGCAAAGCAACGTGTTGGGCCAATCAGAATCAGCACATTGGCTACTCCGGGACGCGACAGGTGCGATGTAAGGGCGACTTTAGAGAACTGGGTAACAGCACAAGGGCCACTTTAACACAAATTGACCAATAAGTGCTATTATTATATATTCAGTTAGCTTCAGTACAGGAATTTTCTTTTTAGTACATTTTAGTACTGGCTACAACTGAAAACATATACCGGTAATAGAATTCTCGTTCCACTGTTAATCATTGTTTTTTCCTCACACGCATTTCTGCAAATGCAAAGCAGATCTTAATAGAAAGGCTCAGTCCCAGGAGGGCTTTTACAGAACTGATGAGCTTCGATACAGATAAAACTTGAGAAACCAAATCTAAAAAAGGGAAGGAATTATTTGAAATCTCACAAGCCAATGCAAAATGCTTCCAATAAATGGAGTAAAAATATGTTTCTGTTGTTGTAGAGTCTGAATTTCTCTCTCTCCCCACCCAGCCAGAAGTTGAAGCATTTTTGTACACCAAAAAAAACTTGATTTTTTTTAACCCAGGAATTTATTTCTCACATTCTACCCTATCCTTGTGAGTGATAAAGGTAAAGGTGACCCCTGACAATTAAGTCCAGTTGTGTCTGACTCGAGGGTGTGGTGCTCATCCCCATTTCAAAGCCAAAGAGCCAGCGTTTTCCAAAGACACCTCCGTGGTCATGTGGCCGGCATGACTCTCCTTGCCGCAGCGCGTAGCATGCGGCTGGAACACGGAGCGCTGTTTACCTTCCCGCAAGCGGTACCTATTTACCTACTCGCATTAACATGCTTTGGAACTGCTAGGTTGGCAGGAGCTAGCCAAGCAACGAGAGCTCACCCCGTCGCGGATTCAAACTGCCGACCTTTCGATTGACAGCTCATGGTTCAGCGGTTTAACCCACTGCGCCACCCGCTGGCTTTGTGAGTGATACATGCTGTTAAGAAGTCACCACATTTCATCCATAAAGTGGCTGAATTTCAGTTGGGTTAAACGATCCATATATATCTCCCTTACCTACCTCACAAGGGTATTGTGAAGCTTATCTAAATAAATTCTGTAGAGGTCTGTGAAATCCTTGGATGAAACATGCTTTGGATGAAAGGCATTGTTGCTATATTGAAGTCATCATGCATCCTGTCATTCTTGCTTAGCAAAATATGAAGAGTGACAGTCAGATGCATATTTATGGGGACACTATTCTAAGTTAAGTATGTTATTATCCTCCCCTAATCTCTAAAGGAGGGTTATCCAAGGATGTTAGGCTGTGGGCTGAACTTGAACAGAATCACAGGCTTGTTTCTGGACAGACAAGAACAGAGAGGAAAGAAAACCACAAGGACAAGGATGTCCTTGTCCATATGTATAGACCTGGTTGCTTCAGTATATGTTGATAAAATATACTCCACATTGATTTCAATAAGTGTGAACAAGGTAGCATCTCCTTCTCTCTCCCCCCCCCCCCAAGGTCATTTACGTGAAGGCCCCACATTTAGCCACTTTGGCATCCTGACTGGAAAGATAATATTAGCAGAACAACACAGGAGTAGTGGGAAAGGCAATTTGAGATGGAGATTTATATTAGAACCAGGAAAGAAGATACTTTTAAGCACATGCTCTTCTATTTTCGAACAGGAAGGGACACAGATATAGGTTCAATAGGAACAAGCATTTAGGGGAGGGAAAAACAATACCTACCTACCTACCCAGAGAGAGTACATGCATTCACAGCGCTGAGCAAACACCAATATTTGTTAGTCAAAAACCATGTAGGGCTATTTCACATATTACAAAGAGGTAAACTCAGGTTTGCCACTCAGTGTGCACTCAAAGGCAGCTACAACCAATCAAGGCGCCCTGATGAGCACAGCTGTACAAGCATCTTAGGTGTATACCTAAAATATAATTTATGAACTCACCCTTAGAAGTTCAGTCTCCTTCTACCTACTTATCTCCCTCATATACAGCGCAATCCTATCCAACTTACACCACTGGTGTAACCAGTGGTGCAGCAAGAACGGGAGGCCCCAGAACAGAAAGGGGATTCAAATCCCCTCCAAAGGAAGATTCAAAGGGGATTTAAATCTCCCCTCCCCTCCAAAGCCTCCCGCCCTGCCCTCCCCCACTGGTTACACCGGTGGTGTAAGTTGGATAGGATTGCGCTGATACAATGAAGTAGAACTCTTGGTATATGAGAGAGCCTCTGCTTCTTCTACTTTTGACTTACAAAATGAGCTCGTTCGCTGACGTAGGTATGTCCAAGGAGAGAAAGGGGGCAGGGAGGCTGTAGAAATGGAGGATAGGATCCGGCACGTGCCATTGCCACCAGATCCACCCCCTCCCACAGCCTTCCCATCCCCGTTACTTCCCCCCCTTGCCCAGTTTCAACCCCTCTCCGCCCCTAGTCCGCCCTCCCCCCACCCTTCCAGCCTCCTGTGCTGGATTACCTGCTCCGGCAGGCGGCCAGCGCAGGGACAACGTGTGCGGGAATGCTCTGGCCTTCCTGCCGGTGCTCTGGCAGCACACAATGCCGGAGCGTGTTTTACGGCTGCCTTATGGCAGCCAGCGCTGTCAGTGGAGCAGTCCATTAGGATTGGGCTGCCCATAGCTTGAAAGAAAAAGTTTTATACTTCCTTAATTATATTCAGTTATAATTATCATTTGTTTTGGAAGCCCCTTTGTAAATATGTTAATACTGCAAGGCAGTCTAGAATGCAGTTGATAAAACTAGTGGGAGAGATGTAGTGACAACTCGCCCCATGAAACTTTAGGGAGTGTCTGCCACTCAGAGCAGGCTGGGTTCCAAAGTTCTGAAATTTCCAGCCACAAGGCATCGTCACATCTCCCTCTCCTGTCCCTCAATCCTGTCTTCTAAACAGGAGTGGTTTCTTGCACAGGGTGACCAGATACGATGGAGGACAAAATGCCTATATCTTTAACCACTGTATAGCAGAGGGAATTTTGGCAGGTGCAGCTCATCATGGAAGGGTGCAAAAAGCTGCACCTGCCAAAATTCCCTCTTCTATATAATGGTTAAAGATATAGGCATTTTGTCCTCCATTGTATCTGGTCACCCTGCTCTTGCACTGACAGCGCCCCAGAATTACGTCCTGGGATAGCAGGGTCAAAGGTGTGCACAATCATTTAACGCCAGTTAGGTTGCCTCCCAAGACCATGAGTGCTTCCCCTCCCCCAAAAACAGGAAGGCGCAAACCCTTTTTAGTGCATTTTTGTAGTGGTGGCTCACAAAAAGATCCATTGCCATAAAATCCTAATTGGGACTAGTCACGCAGTAGAATCACCAGCCAGCCATGCTAGCTAAGAATGGAGCCTCCCTGTTGTGTCACATGCGCAGGAAGTTTGACTGCATTATTTCAAAAAAATTGGGAATGTAATTTAAGTTTCAGTATTAATTATTATAGATGTGCTTTATTCCAAAAATGTCTAAATCAAACACATGTAAAACAAGAGGTGCCTGTACAGGCAATAACTACCATTTTATGGATGATAATAATGTTGATCTCTTAAACCGCAGCTATATAGGTGGCTGTTCCTCATTTGTATATGATTCTGGGAATTCAGATCTTTATTAACATGTGTTCCTATCACTTTGTGCCTTGTTATGCTAATATGACGTGACACTTCCTTGCTAAGGGCTCAAATTTTGTTTGACCTTCTATTCTGCCCTGCGTATATAAATATATAGGATTGTCAAAAGATGGATTCTGTATTTTAATAAGATTTCAAGAACATATTTTAATTCTATACTTTTAAAGGGCCACTGTATTTAGCTCCAGGATCACTCTGGATCAAAAAGCAGAAATATAGGCTGAACACTCAGAATGACAATATTGTAAAATAAAGAGTAATACTATTAGTAATAATTAGACAATAGTAATAAAAATGAGCTTTCTCTAGTTCTTGGTGCATAGAACTTAATATTACGAAAGCTCATTTTTTTTATCACTATGTAACCAATGCTTTAAAACTTTCAGTTAAGAGAAACACTGAATAAATCTACTGGAAGCTCTCAACTTGCATGGTCTTAATTTGCATGTTTTTGAAACAGCACGATTTGCAGATTAAGACCATAAGTGCTTTTTGCGCGAGCGCATTTTTGAAATAACGTGATAAAAATAAGGGGATAGGCGCTATTCGTGAATGAACGCTGGATGCACAGAAGGGAAATGCAGGGTTTTTCACCTCCGTAACCAAATAGCAAAGGAGGTGGGGAACTCTGAGCTGCCAATCAGGGCTTTCCTTCCACTCATCGGAGAGAGGAGAGGTGGGTGGTTTGCGCTGCGCTCCCCCAATGGTTATAAGCCCTGGAGCTAAACTGAAAACAACAGTAGCGGTAGAACTCGAATCTCTCTCCCTCCTTTCCTTTCCTTTACCACTTTGAATTCCATGGATATTTGTGGTTGCTTCTGGACCAGCAGGTGAGAGGTCGGGGTGGGGGAGGACAGTCATCCATCAATGCTGTGATATATTTGAAAGGGTCTGATACAATCTGGCAGCTGTACCTGGACTGCAGGAGCTTTCTAACCTGAGACTCTCAAGTGGGGGGGTGGGGTTTGATCTTGCTAGTGTGATGGCAAGGAAGAGCCTAGGGAGATTCAGAAAGTCAAAAGAAGCTGAACGCCAAGCCCTCTCCCTACTTTATGTTGGAATATGTCTCTCATATCTGAAGAGAGGCATATCTGTCAGTTTGAGTGTGTCTGCCTGGGCACGACATTGGTAGCCTCTCTGTCCCACTCCCTCCATAATTGCCAGTCGTTGATGTGAGTGCGCACTGACTTTTCCCCTAAACCATACCAATCCCATTATTTCTTATGGGAAAGCTGTTTTCATTTACGCATTTTGATATATGTGCTATTTTCCAGGAACGTAACCCCCACGTAAATCGAGAGCTGCTTGTACTTAAAGACTGATACAAATTCAGAGTCTTATTTTGAGACACTGTGATAATCTATTGTGTATTTATAGTTCGCCTGAAGTGGCTGGAATTAACCCATGCCCAACTCATGCCCAACAGATATTGGTGTCAATACATCATTTGAAGTGTGACATGGGTACAACACAGGTGTATGGGAGCAAAAGGTATTTCCACCTGCTCTAGTTACATGGAAATAACCTGTGCTATTTATTTAAACTATTTCTATCCTACCTTTTAACTGCAGTCCTCAGGCTCCACTGTAGATGCAGACTGCGATCTTATGCACACATCTAAAAATAAACCCCACTAAACACAGTGGGATTTACTTCTGAGTAAACACGCATAGGATTGCACTGTCAATCTCTTTCACTGAGGCAAAATTTGTCAACCACAAACATCAGATTAAGGCATATAAATGAAATTTCATTCAAATGGGCCACATTTAGCAAGTAGGTAACCACAGCATGCACTATGGCAAGGTGCATATTAGACAACAGCTGTGTTTAGTAAGGGCCAAGCCACACAGTATGTAGAATGTATAACGTGCCCTGTGTTTAATTTTTTTCCCCTTAAATACTGCTGGGAGGGGGCACACAAAATGGGAAAAGCCATGGTGGGGGTGGGGTTAGCACTGTGCCCCTGCCCCAATTCTGTGTGTGTGTGTGTGTGTGTGTGTGTGTGTGTGTGTGTGTGTGTGTGTGTGTGTCCATGCTATTTATAGGAGAAAATAAGCTTCCATTGGTAGCCAATGGAAGTTGTATTTCCCCTCCTTTAAAGAGCACATGGGGAGGGTTCATGTTCAGGGGCAAAAACATGGTGGGGGTAAAGTGCTAAAGCCCCCTTACTCCTTACCACAGTTCTGCCTTATATGATGTGCTCCCTGCACACTATTTAAGGAAAACAAATAACATCTTAGGTTCTACATAATGTATACTTCTATGTAACAGGCAGTCTGGGCCCTAAGTCACACACTTAAGTTTAATACTGAAGCAAGGTAAAAACTGTATGGGACACAGCCTTTCCAAAAGTGTCTTAGATGCTGAGATAGGGGGACATTTTAGAGCAGCAGTAAAAACTGGCATTCATTTTAAATAAATTATTTGTTTCGCTCAGCATCAAAGTTAGACAACAGGCGGATTTACTAAATGGTTGCATATTTAAGTGAATTGTGTACTGTTAGCAGACGGGGTCTCGAAAAAGGTGGACACCTTATCAGAGCCTTGTCCTCTGTTGGATATGTTTGCTCCCCCTTAAGGTTGCAATGATACCATGTTGCTACAAAGAGGGATGTCTGAAAAGCAATTGTTTCAGAGCATTTGACGACATCTTTTCATTTCCAATTTGCGGGGCTATCTTCACTCATTGGAAGGCCGAGATGGGACTCGCCCCCAGTAAGTGACCTGTGTGAGACAGGCTGATGCCGCCATGTGTTGTATCAGTTTGGGGCAATTATCCACACAAGATCCTCTGGCCCCTGCAGTCAAGCTGACTCGACAGCCACTGTATCCCAGCAGTCTTCATCCAAACATGAAAGCGCTCAGGGAGTACGCTGGCACAGTTGGAAGGCAATGCTAAATAGCACGTGCCACTCTGTCACTTGACAAATACAAGCAGTGATGATTCTGAGCCAGTTGGCAATGGATACGGCAGCACCATCCTTTTGGCCAAATGGATACGGCAGCACCATCCTTTTGGCCACTGCTCCTGCAAGTGGGAGCCGCAGTGGGGGGATTGTCAAAATTTATTGTTTTGCATGAAAGGAAAACCTGGGTTTATCTGCCAGAGGTTCTCCTCCTACTTGCAGCCACTTCAAAGCCCTGCATGGCACAAAACAATCCGCAGGGCCTGTCTTAGGCTTGATTTACATCTGTAATATGCCCATATGGAGGGATGTTAATTAACCTCTTACAAGCACTGACCTGGATCTATGCAGCTGCCACACTGCACTGCCTATCACTCCTAATGCAGCAATTGACTTGGAGCAGAAGAGGTGCCTATTGCTTGCAATGCATACTCAGAACGGGGCTTTCATAGGTGCTGCAAAGCCTTGGGGGGAAAAGAACAAGCTTGGAATGGGCCTGTTCAGCAACTGTACAGTGCTAATTAATATTTGGGATTCTGAAGCATAAATCAGACATGCTTTGAAGCATCAGAGAGCCATTTAATATGCACTGCCACAGGCATTGTTTGGCCATTGTACAGCTTCTACGCTGCCAGCTGCACTCAGGAGAACTGAAGGGCATTGTTACCATTTCTGGAAGGCTGTCTTTTCCCCCTATTCACAGCGACACACCCTGTAATTGGTGACATTTGAATGCAGTAGGAATAAGGCAAGAATAAATAAAGGCAACTGCTATGACATCTCTGTCTAAAAGGATCCCAGGTAGCCGGACTGGGAAAGACCTCTGCCTGGACTTCGAAGAGCTGCAGACAATCCTGGGCCAGATGAACCGATGGTTTGACCCAGTTTGACGACCCAATCCTATTAGGCCTTACGCTGCCAGAACGAGTGTTCTGGAAGGACCTTTGCGGTTGTGGCAAAATGCAACAGACCATTCCATGTGGGATGGCCACCGCTGCAAGTGGCAAGCAGCCGGGGCTGCACGCCAGTAGCAGGAGGATGCTCAAGAGCGCAGGGGGTGGGAGGAAGGTGTGGAGGGCGGGAAGGGGAAGGAACAGGGCAGAGATGGGGCAAGGAGGAGGGCGGATGGGGGCCAAGAAAGGGGTGGTATTAGCAGCAGTGGCACATACCAATATCCTATCCCCCTTCCTGGCCCCAATCTCCCAACCTGGGTCCATGCAGACTTGTGCCAGTGATATAGCTGGTGCAGGTCCAAATAGACCCAGCAGGCTGGGCTTACCCCAAAGAGGGGTATCTTACCCCAAAGAGGGGTATCTAAGTGCGGGCTTACCCCAAAGAGGCCTTCACAGCCCCAAAGAGGCCTTCACAGCCCCAAACTCCCCCACGGGATACAGCACATGCTCATCAGCACAGCTGCATTGTTGCACAGGGAGTTGCATTGGATTGGGCTGTTAGTTACAGCCCAATCCTATGCTTTTTCCGCCAAAATGGCTACCACTGCATCATGCGGGGGGGGGGGCATTTGCGGAAGTGTCCTCCACAGCACAGAGGGGTCTACTCAGCCCTGCCCTAGCGAATTTGTTGGCACAGGTCCACTTACAGCCATGCTGTCGGATCAGGTTGGGGAAGGGGGCTAGGATTTGGTGGCCACTGCTGCCGCTGAACCAGCCCCCTTCTCGGACCTGATCTGCCTCCCCCCGTTCCGCTCTCCTTCCTGCCACCCCATCCTGCCTCCCCTGACACCTTACCTGCCTTGGCGGGTTCTCTTGGATCCATTGACGCATGCTGGTGCTCCTGCAGTGTGCTACTCTGTGTGCTGTCGGAGCGCCTTTTATGGCTGCTTTACGGCAGTATCTAGCAGCGGAACACATATTCCGTTGTCGGCTGGCCCCAAAAGGATTGGGCCATTAATGTCATATGTCCATATGACATACAATATGAAATATGAAGGGCATGAAATAGCATGTAGAACTAGATCCAGTCTCCCCTACTGCAGCCTGATACAGTCTCCATCGATACAGTAACTCACGTAGTTAGCTTTCACAGATGCTGATTTATGTGAGCAGCTTTGTACAAAACAACCTCTCAGATGGTCTGATCAACTATTGCAATGCAAAATCTAGATACAGAAGCCATTATCCTTGTTGTTTATTATTGAGCATCTTCTTCTTCCCAGACTGGTCAACTCGGCTTTGTGCCCACCTGATTTCCATGAGTGAGAAGTTCAGGAAACCAGGCAACACTCCCTCCCAGTAAAGAATCCCGCAGATAAAGCAAACACCCCTTAGCACATTTGCCTAGGTACAACTCTGGAAGCATCTGGTGCTTCTCAAGGGCTTACTTGCTTATTTTGCTCACCCCCAAAAGTCCACTTTTTGTACCAAAAAGATCAAATCGCATCAAAGTACAGCACAGTGCTAATTTTGTTTGTTTCCTTACCTCTACAGTTCAGTTCTTTATTCACATTAAAGTGTTTACAACAAACTTGATCCAGCTAGCAATAGATTGGATTCTGGCAGCAAATTGTCACTTCCTAGAATCCTACATTGTGGTAAATAGCAACATTTTCCACCTTGCAGGCAGAATTCCTCTTGGATTTGTAAAGAAAGCCAATCTCCTTGTATGCACTTGCGTTAAAATTGCTGAACAAATCCATTTTGCTATAATGGGAAAGGACATTTTTTATTCGGTATTGTAAGTAAGTCAATGCAAATATGTTGTAGTGAGAATTAAACTGTTCCCCCCCCCTATCCTCTTCCCAGCAATGGTAATTTCAAGTCACCCTGATTTAATTATGCTCCCAGTATCAATAGTAATGACATTATATGGTTATTAACAGCTGATACTCTGGTGGTCCCAAATTCTGCCTTCTAACTTTGGAGTACTGTGGGCTCAAGCATGTGTGAGGCCCCATGCAGGAGTGCACAGCTAGAAATGTTATGGGGAAAAAAATCTATAAAAGAATATCATGGATATCTAATTACAACATGCAACTGTACAGTGCTAATTAATATTTGGGATTCTGAAGCATAAATTCTGAGGAAGAAACTGGTTTGGATTAAAATACAAACAATCACTCAGGAGATCGTAGTCCTCCCCTCATATTTCAGGCAAGCATTATGAATCATTGAGTTTTGTGTTCTGAGACAAAGAACACAATCTTCAGACTTCTCCAAAAGGGTCAGTGAAAAGCCACTTGTAGGATTCCCTCAAAAAGCAGACATTTATTTTTGCTTCCTGACTAGCTTGTGAATGAATCAGGTCTGTACAGATTTTAACATAAAATCAGACATTTAACATACCGTATTTTTTTCTTTTTATCTATGACAATTCAGATGTATATCGGATATATGTCGATGGCTTATTCATGGATCTTTGCAAGTGTCCATCATGCAGATATGTCCGTAGAGCAGTGATTTTCAATCTTTTTCATTTCATGGCACACTGAGAAGGCGCTAAAATTGTCAAAGCGCCTTCTCAGTTTTTTTTTACAATTGACAAGGCACACCATACTGTTGGCTGGGGGCTCAAATCCCCCAATGGCCCTACTAATATATGACCCTCCCCCAAACTCCCACAGCACACCTGCAGACCATTCGCAGCACACCAATGTGCCACGGCACAGTGGTTGAAAATTGCTGCCCTAGAGCAATCCAAGGTTGCACCTCTATCACTCAATATCAGGATGACTGATGTCATTCATCTCCATGCACTCCAGACAGCCAGAGACTCAAAGCTGGTCTTAGTGGTGGCCCCACAGGAGGGACTTATGCAACTGTAACTCATGCTGTTGCCACCACTTTCATCAGCCACAGTAAAAAATGATTAATAACGGGGACATGCAGCCGATAGGAATCTTTTGGGAAAGATAAAATTTTCAGAAATATGAGCATATTAAAGCTGCAAGCAATCTCTAGTTTTACAGGGCTGTGAAACGTTAGGGCCTTACAGTGTCCACAGATGGCACAATAGCAATCTTGAGTCACTGGAATGAATTAAGTTTTATACTTTTGCAACTGGAGATCCAATTAGGTACCAACTTTTCTAACAGAATGGACAGGGACAACTTGCCAGTCTATATTAGTTGAGGAACTGTCTGCAGGAACTGGACTATATTCAAATAGAGGTTATTGCCTACATAAATATATTCCAAAATATCTCTTAATTTATTTCATAATGAAGCTTTATATTATACAGAATTTTAAATTTGGAGTTTAAAACATTAAAAACGTGAAACTATTCCTGATGGTAGATTAAAAGAACTCATGTTCAATATTACCATGGTGAGTTGACTGTATGTTTACAAAGTTGGCCGAATAGTGACTCATGCTGGAAAATGCACCTTTTTTTGCCAGCTTTAATTAAGAAATAATCAGGGAGGTGACCACACAGTCCTATCTCATTCATCTCCACCCATTTCAGATTTGTAGATAATTTTGTATACGTTTCCTTCCAAAGGAAATGAAGCTAGTTCATACTTCTCTGCTTTTTCTTGACTGTGGCCATGCTGAACACAAAACTTAATATTAATCTACAGCAGAGTACAAAAGAAAAGGGCAGGATTAATGACCTGTGAAATAGGTACAGTCAGTGCTGGTTAATCTATGCCTGGCTTAGCCCAAAGCTTTGAGTTTTTTCATAGACATAATATAGTGGCCAGCCAAAATAACTTGTGCACACTCTACTGCAATGGAAGCAAAATATATTTAAAGAGTTTGTTTCTATTTTAGGGGAGGGGCAGTCGGTCAGTAAGTGGTATTCTGGTTTACCCTGTGCGTTATTGTCTAAGAGATACACTGTTCCAATGGAAATGGCTGCTAAAAAGTGTCTCACATGTGTTAGTGGAAGAGTCCTTCTTGGTTTCTCTACATACAGTAGTACAGTAGTCACTGTCAGTGGAGGAAATCTGTATTGGTTGCTCCCAATGCTATTTTTAAATGAGCTATTCCTCCCCACACCTCAAATGAGGGGAGGAAGAGGAAAGATCAGTTCCCATGAGGAACTATCTACGTCAGAGGATCCTCTGCGAAGGGTGGCCTTTCACCTCCTCTCCATTTCAGGGGATCCAACCCCTTCAAAAGAGCACTGGGAGCAGCAAACAGAAATATTCTATGCTGGTAACGGGGAGGGGGAGGATGGAGAGGGGGGTGGATCAGGCCTGGAAGGGGGTGGGACACCATATCCTATTCATATTCTCGTCGGATGCCTTCCTATCCACCCTCCCAGGCCTCCAGGCCCAACATGGGACTTCTTGGTTCAGCGCCGTCGAATTAGTTGGAGCGAACCCAAGTAGCCCCATAGCAGAGGCTGGGGCATTACTCGGGGTAAGAGGACAAATGTCCCCTTACTCTGAGGAGACCCCCCCCGTTCCTCTGCAGCACAGGATACAACGTGGGCCTTGTGCCCATACTGCACCAGTGCTAGATAGGATTGAGCTGCCCGTCACCAAAAGAACGGCCACGTAGGGTGTTATTTTGTAAGCATTATAGGATATTACCTGGAATGAATATTTATCTGTAGTGCTTAATTGTTAGAAAGGGAGATTATTTTACTTATTATTTTTATTTACAATTTAAACCACTTATCAAACCAATTTTAAAGTAGTGATAAGTCTCAAGCTTATCAAAGCATCACTATGAACTTGGAAACCCCTGCATCCCACATGTGTGCGCCCTATTTTGGGCTAATCTGTGATGGGGTGGGAAGCTCTCTGCATATGTTTAAAGCAAAGGCATTCTTTCATTACTTCACATGTTTCAGTGCTAGATTTTAGGTAGCAAACTATCTCTGGGTCCAATCCTATCCACCTTCCCAGAGCTGATACAGCTGTGCCAACAGGGTGTGCGCTGTATCCAGTGGTGGTGGGGCAGTCATGGAGGCCTCCTCAATGTAAGGCAACATTTGTTCCCTTACCTCGGGGCTGCACTGTGGCTGCATTGGGGCTGAAAAGTTGGATAGGACTGGCCCCCCTGTAAATTGGGCCCCATGAGTAAATTCATACTAACAGCTTACCACAGAACTCAACACAAATTGTAACATGAACATTACCTCCATTAGCACATGCCCCCATGTTAGATTTATTTTAATTACTGCAGGACAACCTGCAGAAAGTCCAGACCATACTGGAGGTATCAGTGCTAGGTTACCAGTGTGGTTCCTGCCATGGGAGACATACTGTACTCACATCTCTTGGCGAGACAGCAACATGAAAGCATCCCTGTCATCTGTTCCATGCCACGCCTATGCAGTTTTGGGATTGTGGGTTTACCAAGTATCTCCTTCTGGGGTGGTTTTCCACTGGGTGTGAGCACATTGTTTCAGTGCTAACCCATTTGAATTTCTTTACCCAAACTTCCTTTTGAAGAATACATGTATTCTTGTACACCTTATGGAACTCCCTCCCTTTTGATTTACAAACTGCTCCCTCCTTGGACACTTTCCGGCGAGGCCTAAAAACCTTCCTGTTCAAAGAAGCCTTCTGAGCCCTGCCTTTTTTAACATCTTGCTGGTACAGGTGGGACGCTGCTGTTTTTTATGCTCTTGTTTTAACTGTAACAATGATCTTTTTAAATCAATTTTTAGGTGTTGTTTTATTTGTTTCATCAACTGTTTTTTACTGTTTTAAAATGTGACTTTTGTATTGTACTTTTTTGTATTGTATTTTCTTTTCTGTTGTAAGCCGCCTTGGGTCCCTTCGGGGAGAAAGGCAGGATAAAAATACTGTAAATCAATCAATCAATCAATAAATGTTGTTCCATTAGAAAAAAGTCCAAAAGCCACAATCTGGTAATAACTTTATTAGGATGAACCCAAAAGACCCACAAAATCTTAAGCAAGCTTTCAAATTCACTCAGTATTCTTCATCAAGCTGGCTGTTAATGCAAAAAAGGGGGGGAGGAATAAAAGGGCATGGGGCTGAGACAGCCAGCCCCCAAAGTCTGCAGTTAGAAAAGTCCTAAAATGGAAAACAGGAAGAATTAAGCAGACTCGTCTTGATTAGCCTTACTAGGTGCTAGCCAAGACCTAAGTCATGGCCAGGACTTCTGGGAAGACGATGAGTTAAAAATGGCTGCTCCTCCACTTTCAGTATATAAAATCCAACAGTACTCTGGTCCATTCCCAACACTGACTGAAGCACACAGGTCTCTTGGCCAGCAGAGAACAGAAATAAAAGAGAAACATGGCAGTCTTCATAAAGATGGATATCAATTTAAGCCGGAGATGCTCCAGCACCAGGTAAATGTCAATAGAAGTCGAATTGTAGCTTTTAGAAAACTAAAATCATCTAGATTACGGTAGAAAGAATCTACGACGGATCTCAAATGAGAGTCCAGCACCCTTCTTAGCATGTAAAACTACATGAAGTTCCCCTTCCAGTCAAATCTCCAGCAGCGTTAAGATGCTAAAGCTGCCCTCAAAAAATCAGACCTGTTTCACTCACCAAGTGGCCTAGAAAACCCCCATGTTGAGGCAATTTGAGGCTTCGTTTGTGACTTGTGAAGCATCCTACTATCACACTATATATAGTGACACTAGCTTGTAAACAGATGCTGCTGCTTGAGTTTCCAGTGCCAAGCATACTATTGGTCTAACATAAAAAGCTAAATATTAGTACTAACACAGGACTAAGGTGTTAAGAAGTCACTCAACTAGTAACAATCCGCACGCATTTCCCTTTTCCATTTTTTATTTTCTTGCGGATTTTTATTTTCACTCAATCAAGTTCACTGGGAAACAATACAGACCATATATATTCAAATTTATTTCATGATTATATTTTTTCCAAAACTTCCGCTGAGTACTTGGCATATGGAATTCATTAAGAAGGAAAGGGGACAACAAACTGACAGGTGCAGCAACTTTCCTGCCAAATGAAGGAAACAGGTTCCAACTGCAGCCAAGTGTTGCTCTATATTTTTTTTTTGCAAGGGGAAGAGTCCCTTGTGGCATTAAGCAACTCTCCAAAATGTATAAACCACAAGATTAGGAGTTTTATATCTTCATTAACACACACACACACACACACACACACACACACACACACACACACACACACACACACACACACACACACACACACACACACACACACACACACACACACACACACACTTTGTCTACCTATAGCTACTAAAGGAACCATTTTGACAGATATATTGTCAGCTTTCTGAAATTCTAAATGGGGAGGAGGAAATATTTTTACACCATAGTAAAATCTGCAAACTGTAAATGATTAAACACAAGCCAGACATTTTACAAACTCTAATAAGCAACCCAAAGCTTGTTTGAAATCCTCAGAATACACTTTTTTCTATGTAGTGAAGCAAGGATCTGAGCCCTTACTCACTCACTGACGTTAAAAAGAACAGTTTTAATATTTCTATAAAATTGCTCCTCTCAAAACAGGGGGTATAATCCTGCCTTTCATTTCATGCACTAGTCCCATTTATTTTCATGATACATATATGGATGACTAAGCATCAGATTATCATTTAAATGAGGATCAGAAAACTTTGCAAAAACTACCCAGGCCCCATCTGATAAATATAGGCACTTGCCTATTTTTGATAAATTAATCAAAAGATCAAGTATGTACACTCTGTCCCATCTTATGTTTTAAGAATCCTATTTTAGACAAATGTTACTGTGCATGTTTTTGAGGGAGCATAAACTTGCATAGTACAGAACAAATAGCCCACAGTAAGAGACATATGTTGCCAAGTAAAGAGAACTACCGGTAATAGGGAAAAACAAGTTTTGCAGTAATAAAATCTGTTTTGTGTTCCCAAATTACACATTGCAGAGTGACACAGAAGCAGAGCCAAGAGCCAAATGAAATCATGAGAAGGACTGGATTGCAACAACGATGGCCTGCTACGACACCAGCAAAAAATAACTTGGTTTGAACTTTGTTGCTGCAGAAAAGATTTCCACCACTCGCTTTAATTCTACAAGTGAAACAGATCCAACACATTGGTAGGGGGAAAATAAATCTGGCAGAAAATAAAAACCATCCCTTTAAACACCGTTTCTGGATCCTGAAATAAAAAGACATCTGAAACATGCCATAACAAGTACAGTACAGTTGTATAATGCCAGCTTGCTGAGGCGTGCATTCTGAACTGCTCATGAAAGGGCAAACATGGAGCATTACCTATAAGCATGTCTCCGTGTAATGCTTGGATCAAAGGAAACTGAGAACATACAGTAAAGAGAATGGGGAGCTCAAATGAAGCTTGCAACTTACCCTGCAGTATGCACCATGATCTTCTGACACCCTTATAATTCCAGTACACCACGAGTTCTTTATTGTCTGAAGAAATACTAACAAAAGTCCACGAGGAGACTGAAGGAAAGCTCCCAAACCAGAAATCTGTGAGAGACTGAATTTAAAACCCAGCTCAAGATGCTGTGTGCTCTGTGTGTCTATCTTTAACTTGTAAATGATTTGGTTTCACATTCCACTGAAGTCCTGTTGGCAGATGCATTTGCAAATCACAAGCACTCTGATACACTCCCTTTCTCTCCTCTCTCTCCCCCCCCCCCTCATTTCCCTACTCCGGAAAGCCCCACACGGCTCCTTTGTTGTTGTTGTTTTACCTGTCTCTGCAAGATGAAAGGAGAGGCTTTCACTGATCTTTGCTGTGTGGGCAGCGATGGAAATCGAAGTCCTCTCGCCACAACTCCCATTCAGACATCCTCATGGTTATGCAGCCGGGAATAAACTAGCTCCCAAACTTGGCTACCCAGGAAAAGAATGTTCTGCAAGTGACATTCCTGAAAGCCTGCAGCAACAGAGCACAGGAGCTCTTATGCTGCTATAGCAATATGCAGAGTTCTGTACATTTACTTCACTCACAGAGCATACGCGGAATGCTAGAGCTGCATTAAAAGAATAGCATCCACTGAATTTCACAACTAAATAAACATGGTAAATCCAAGCTATTTCAATTAGACTTACCATACTTCTGGACAAGTGGATTTGGGATTGCAGCATCAGGACAAGAAGAATGGCTTTACTGGCTCAAAAGAAGATCCTTCTAGACCAGATGCCCCTGAGAAGCTCACAAGCAGGGCATTAAGACAGTTGCCCTCTGTTATTTGCTCACTAATATCAGGTAATCAAAGACATATTGCCTCTGAACATGGAACTTCCATGTAAGCAGTGCTGCCCTGAGATGTCAGAAATCATAGATAGTTGATTAATCAATCAATATGAAATTTTATAATTATTCAGAATATTTAAAAAGCATGTTTTGTTTTTATTTCATGAATGCAGGAGTGGCCCATCCATAAGGCCGGCGGAAGTGGAAATGAAGTGGTTGCTTCAGGCAGCAGTTTGGTGTGGGGTGCCCATCTATGTCCAGTCCACCCACGTGTCCGTGTGTGTGTGTTGGGGGGGAAGGAAATGGCCCTCTAAAATAACACCTTCAATGTTTGTAAGCTTCTGGGTCAAAAATAGTAACAATTTTTAAAAAAATATGTTGTCTGATTTTAAATATGATTTTTATGATGTTTTAAGTCCAACAATCTTATCCAATTACGTTGACTAAAGGGTTACAGTCCTTAATTTTTGCTCTTATAGCTAGTTACCATTGGTAGCTCTATCTACCATACATTTGTCTGATCCTTTTTAACACTATCAGAGGTATTTTCCCATGAGCTGTCGATCGAAAGGTCGGCAGTTCGAATCCACAACGGGGTGAGCTCTCGTTGCTTGGCCAGCTCCTGCCAACCTAGCAGTTCCAAAGCATGTCAATGCGAGTAGATAAATAGGTACCGCTTGAGGGAAGGTAAACAGCGCTCCATGTTCCAGCTGCATGCTACACGCTGCGGCAAGGAGAGTCATGCCAGCCACATGACCACGGAGACGTCTTCGGACAATGCTGGCTCTTCGGCTTTGAAATGGGGATGAGCACCACACCCTCGAGTCGGACACGACTGGACTTAATTGTCAGGGGTCACCTTTACCTTTACCTAACTAATCATAAGTCTGAGTGAACTCTTCGCTTCAGGCAGCAGAGTGAGGGCGGCATGTTGCTGGGGGTTGGATGCCCCACACCCCAGTCCTGCCACCTCTCCCAGCACACTGCTTGTCCAGTCAATCTAGCTGCTCTATCTTCTTCTCAAGCATTCCGAAAGTGTGCAAGGGGGATGGGGAGGGGGGCTGACTTCCTCCTGCTCCAGCTCTGCCACTGCATCTGGTAATGGTTCCACTCCCAGAATTTTCCCCACTGAGCCACTTTACAAAAAGTGGGGGCCGAGCTGGGATGGGAGGATGAAGACGGTGAGGTGCACATTGGTGGGAGATGGGGTGGTGGTGTGTGCATGACGCACTCATGGGGTAGGGAACGGGCAGTGGCATTCAGGGGTAGGTTCGGGCAGTGGGTTGTCTTAGACTGCCTCTGCAACTAACTCGGCTAAATGCGCTTCAACTGTAGAATGATTCAGCCTTCTAGAAAAAAAATATATATTAATGGGATTTAGAAAACAGGCTGGTGCAAATACATTAGGAAGAATGCCAAGCTGACTTTCAGGAAAGAAGTAGCTGGAATCCAATACTCCTGCCAGATCTAATATTAGTTAGCAGCAGAGTCTGCCTATCTCAAGCCCAGAACCACTGATTAAGTCACAATATGGAACAGGATCACAGACAAACATTATCTAGGAGGAAGGCTATACGATGCTGCCAGATCAAAACAGAAAAAGGGAGCAAAGTAGGAAAAGGATCTGTACCTCTCAGTGTTGTTGATCCACTGCCATATCAAGCTTGGCAAGGAACCCAATCTGGAAGCTAACAGCATTTTTGCCTGCCTGCTTCAAGATCTATATCAAGGGAATCAGAGTGAGAACAAAAAACTCACCACCAGAGATCATCTTACTAGATACCAGAATGTCTAGGAAAACCTATTTACTAAATTACCTGCCTACAGTTCTGTATCACTACAATTACACACCTGCAGCACACATCTGAAGAACTGCTAGAACAAACATTTGTCAAAGTCAGCAATGGTTGGTTAAGAGGCAGGCCTTTTTAGCAGTGGTGCCCAGCTCTTTGGAATGCCCTATCCTCCCACAGGCTAGGCAAACGCCCCATAATATGTCTCTAGGTGTGTGGCCAAGACATAACTGTTTGGGAAGACCTCTATATACAGGCTGATGCAGCAACCACACACTTGTTTGTTTATTTATTTAATGTACCGTATTTATCCCGCCTTCCCCAAGCCAAAGCAAATGCCCAAGGCAGCTTGCGCAGTGCTAGCCAAGGCACCCTCCTACCTCCACTGCAGCTTCCAATCAGGTCTTAGCAAGAGAGGAACTTCCCTGCCTGAGGGCTGGCCCAAGACCTCCTGACATCTGAGACAGCATGCATGCCAAATACTGCCCCCTCCTTACCCAATAATATGCCAGCTTCTCCAACTCTCCAATTCTATAGTCAGTAGTATTGCTGGGGGGAGGGGGGTTGTGACTGGTGTGGGCCACACCAAGTGCGCTGCCCCATGAGGGTGGCACCAGAGGCCCAGACTGGCAGGTGGAGCTCTGCGCTCGCATGGTTTGAGCACTGGATGGGCCCGCCCGCCTGCTGTTCCAGATGGGTCGAAAATAGTTGCAAAGTGTGGGGGTTTGCCTCACTACGCCGCTGGCTGTAGTTCGGCACTGTCCTCCCTCCTCATTTCCTCTTCCTCTCTGTCCCCTCTTCCTTTTCTAATCCAGGCAGTGGAAGGAGAAAGAGGGGCAGTGGAAGCAAGTAAGCGGGCAGAGATGGGTGCCCCCCACCAATCTGCTGCCTGAGGCAACTGCTTCAGTTGGCCTCATGGATGAGCCAGCCCTGCCCTCCTGCAATTACTGCATAGCAGCTGGCAGTCCCCCTCCCACTAACTATTGAACCAGGCACCACTGGAAAAATGGTGGAATTATGACCACTTGTCACCACTGGAATTATGGCAACTTCTGTACAGCATCCATGACATTGTAAGGAGTTGTGAAGCAACTCTGCAAAACAAATGACATCTGCAGCAGTAACTTTGACAGTCTCTACTTGTGCACAGGCACCTTGATAGAAGTTTAAATTAATGAAGGCTGTTGTTGGTTAATGGCAGCATATGAAGCAATGGATTTAGAAAACTGTATATATTTGCGTATAGGTGTGGGAGGATTAGAACGTTAGAATCCCAATACTATGCATGTTATGCAGAAATAAGTTCTAATTCTGTGACACTTTCTCCCAAGTACATAGGACTGGAGTTCGGAAAGCTTGACTGTCTTGCTTGTAAGCCTCATTTCCTTTCGAGGCCATGGTGTAGCAAAGAATCTCAGGATAAGAATGTACTGGGCAGCCCAATCCTGCGCAAGTTGCAGCGGCTGGCCTAAATGGCCAGGTGCTGCATGCTGCGCAGGATGCAGCCCGTGTTGGTGTGGCAGGGGATCACCTTGGGGGAAGAGAACATTTGTCCCCTTCCCCCGG
Source organism: Plestiodon gilberti rubricaudatus (assembly GCA_026170595.1). Taxonomy (NCBI): domain Eukaryota; kingdom Metazoa; phylum Chordata; class Lepidosauria; order Squamata; family Scincidae; genus Plestiodon; species Plestiodon gilberti. Next base: position 46,150,993 of record JANXHW010000004.1, read on the forward strand.
TGTAAGCCCCAGAAGCCCCAATAGGCTTCCTCGGATGCGCACCAGCTCTGCAGCTGGCACACAACCAGGGAGGCTGTGTAAGGTCGGCCTGGCCTGGCCCGGGAAAGGGCTTGGGATATCGGCGCAACCCAGCACCGATATCCCCACCCTCTCCCAGGCCAGGCCAGTCAATGGCCCCCTCCCCCACCACCCTGGCCCACTTTCTCCATGCCCTCCTGCCGCAGAACTCACCTCTGCCCGTGGTACGGAGTCTGGGGGACGGCGAAGTGAGTGGTGCCAGCTTCCGCATTGGTGCCGCTTACTCCAGAGGTGCCACAAAAGTGCCTTACGGCACTTTCACAACACCTTAGGCTGGTGGAGCACTCGCTCCACCGGCCTACTGCTGCGTAGGATTGCGCCATAAATCAGTGGTCGGTACCAGTGCCCTCTAATATGACCAGAACTCCTTAGAAGCTCAAGACAGTTTTCACAAAGTAATTATCCCCTCTTACATCCCTTGTCCTGCCTTGCCTCTTCACCACACTCCAACTCTACTCACTCAATGCCTCCACAGGTCAGCTGATGGGGTCTCATGATGTGCCTGTCAGTTGAACTACATGATACTGCTGTAGGCCAGCTATTCACAAGACCATGGCTTGGGAGTCAGTCCCACTGAGCACAGGGAAACTTAGTTCTGCGTAAACATGCCTTGGCTCAACTGGAAGCATGATACCACACAAACAATAGTTATGAGGCCAGGATATAACCCTCTGGTTTATTCTTAATTAATATCCAGCAGACAGTTTTAATGCTGCAAAGATCAAATGCATTTCAAATATGGATTTTCTTACTGCACACATCTCAGTAAATGAGGAAGGAACAGGCACCAAGATGGAATGTAAAGCATATGAATTATTGAGCACTTTCAGCCGTAGCCTGGAAAAATATCAATTTACAGTCCCGCCAATTAATACAGAAGGATAACATGGCAAAACACTTGTATTTTACAGAGGCTTATGCCGTGCCAGATCTACAAAAAGAAAGCCTTTGTTGACAGCGATTGTTAACATTTGCAACTAAACCAGTACTGTACACAGGTCAGCTGCAAATGTATACAGGGACAAATTGTGTTCTGAACCAGTTTGGCTGAAGACAAGGCTAATAGGCCTTCTTGTCAGCAAAAGGTTCTTTCTGCTCGGCTGTACAGAAAAGGCTTTGAAACATCTGGAGCACCAGTACTAACTGCCTGGGTACTTAAACCTCCAGCATACACACAGTACTTCATGCTAACAAGGAAAACAGCTCAATATTTTGCAACTGAATCCATAATGGAGAGAGCCCACACTTCATAAGTAACTAATAAATGTCACCCATTTGTTGCTAATTCTACTACTTCACAGAGTTCTTGGTGTTCAGGCAATTCCAGCTCCTCTGGCAAAAACTGTTTCTCCTAACGAGGCCTGAAGAGAAACTATCTAATGATTTAAAGATTTTGTATATTGGTAGGGAAGGAAGTGCTTCTTTTCTGAGCAAATAACTATTCCCTCCCATGTCAGTTCTCATTTCTGCAAATGTGTAAACGTTGCACTTCTCCGTAAGTGACTGTGTGAGATAAGGTTTGATAAAAAGAAGTACAGTATCTTTGCTGCTGTTTCCCCTGGAAGTCTCATACATACTAAACTTGTAATTTAGAGACTGACACATTTTATTTGCGTTCCATTCTCTGGAAGGTCTAGCACTGATATACAATTATTAAAGGCCCCTTTAAAGGTAACAAGACCTTCCTTGTCTTCCTGTTTTTCTATCTCCCTTTGTTGTTTTCATAGAATGTAAGCCTGTGACAGAGACATGACGTTTTACTGATTGTATAGCAACTAGCAAAATGTTAGGCATAATAATAATACCAGAAAAACCAATGGCATTGCTTTCATTAATTAGTGCACTCACTCTGAACTTGAAGATGGTACGGTATTTTCAACTAATGACAAGTAAAAGATAAAATCTCTGAGTTGAAAATCAACATATTGCCAGGCAACTCCGTCGTTTAAAAAACTTTTATTCAAAGTTAACAAGATGTTTTAAAAGTTGCCCTGCAATATGTTGATTTTCAACTCAGAGATTTGGTCACGTTGTGAGTGACAACTTGCGAACTTATTTAAAAGACAAAACTTTCCAGCAATCAAAATCAGGTACTTCTGTTCTGCCAGCCTTATTCAGGAACATTGAACAACTCTGGATCACACTTTGTGCGACATGCAAGGGCACATCACTGAGTTACTTCTGAATGTCTACTTTGATTTTCAGCTTGTCCCTATGTCAACTAACAAAATCATACCATGGATCACAACATAATGTAACAATTACAGCCAAGAACTGCCAAAACTGCAGCCAAATGAAGAAGGCCCAGAAGGTCTGAAGGCATACGACACAGCCCTGCAAATGGCCTGGATAGGAGACCACTTATTTATTCAATTTGTATCCCACCTTTCTCCTGAAAAGGCACCCAAGATGGCTTGGAAATAAGTTGTAAGATGCTCTGACTTCCTTGGAGAAAGAGTGGGGTAGAAGTGTAAAAGCAAGAAAGAAAATCACAACTATCCACTTTAAAGTCAGCCAAAGAGCCCTGAAAGTACTGTACAGCAAAACTAAGTTTTTGCTAAGTTTCACAAGGTTCAAAGTACCAGTCCAGCAGGCTTCCCTTGGTAGAGGATATGCACTGATGAACCAACAAATATGGAATAATCTGTATTTCTGGACCAAACATTCATGATTGGATCTCCCAATATGCTGTACCTAATATGTTCACTCTGCAGCTAACAACAGCTTGTGTGTGTCTGTGTGTCAGAGAGAGAGAGAGAGAGAGAGAGAGAGAGAGATATTTGCATAAGGGAATTGGCAGGGAGGGAAAGTGCTCCTGTCCCACAATTCAAATCAGCCCTGCCACTCCCTGCCAGCTGCTTGTAGCAGAGGGGGGGAAATGTTAGGAGATGCAATCATAATTCCTTCTCACAAAGGGCTACGGTAGCCTGAAATGCTCGCCTGGAGCAGCACGTCTCTGAAGGAAGTTGGCACTGATTGGCCAGAGTTGCTAAGCATGGGTGCACAGAGTCGCTAAGCATGGGTACACAAGTATGTACATGTGATCTAATGTGGGGCTGGTTCTGGACTTGAAGTATCATCCGAAACAGCCTATGTTGCTTCAGCAGCAAGAGTAACTGGTGACTACTGGCATGAAGCACATACTCTTCATTTGAAGGCCAAACCTTTAGCTTTAATAAAAAGGCAATTGTAGATCTAATTTGCATAATAAAATGGTATTATTGCTTAATTCATGTGAATGATTTAAGGAACTTAGCATACATACAACATCAGATTATGGGGCATTACTTCTAATGCCTCAACAGGTTAAACACTCGCTTTTCTACCAAATGTTCATTTACTGTCTGTGTTCTTTGAGTGAGTTCAAGCAAAATATTTATTCAGCTCATTACTATTCATGAATGGAACAGCCTTCTGCCACAACGTAGCACACCACCCTCAGAACTCATGCCCACAATTATGAGAGCAGATTAGAATCCTCTTTCTACAAACAGGATGCAGAGTGAAGGGCGCTTCAATCAATATGGACTACATACATACGCCTTTGTGCACTTTCGTCATCCTTGTGCACCCATGCTTAGCGATTAAAGACTGTACAAGGTGTCAATATCCCCCTGTTGTTTGTTTATTAAATATGTATTCCTCATCTTTCCATCCTAAAAATGGACCTTCAAGGCAGCTATCAATCAAGACAACAAACCTAAACAATTGATCTATACACTTGAAAATATTTTTTGTTTATTTATAGGTGAAATTTATACTTTTACTTATAGTAGAGTGAAATTTTAAACAGTGCAGTATACGGCATAGTGGTAACTTGGAGATCTGGGCAAGGATCTATGAAGTAGGCTTCTTACCAATTAAAAACACTCAAAATCCATCTGTTAAATACCTCACAAGGCTTCCTTTGTGGGTCACTTCTGCTATTTTGTTGTTGTTGTTGTTCAGTCGTTAAGTCGTGTCCGACCCTTCATGATCCCATGAACCATATCCTGCCAGGCCTTCCTGTCCTCCATTATCTTCCTGAGTTCGCTCATTTTCATGTTCGTTGCATCGGTGATGCTGTCTAACCATCTCATCCTTTGCCTTCTCCCTCTCCTTTTGCCTTCAATCTTTCCCAGCATCAGAGTCCAGAGAGTCCTCTCTTCGCATTAGGTACTGTTTGAGTTTCAGCCTCAGTACCTGTCCTTCCAGGGAACAGTCAGGGTTGATTTCATTTAGGATTGACTGATTTGATCCCATAGCACAGGCTATGGGGGCAGATTAAACCACTACTCTGCTATACACAGGGGCTTAATTTGTGCAGATGTGGCGGTGGTGTGGGCTTGTGCACTCCGCCTTCCATTCTTCTTTATGTATGATACGTTTTCTTTTTATACTGAGTTTTATCTTGCTAAATAAAGTTTATAATTGCCTACAGGAATAGCAGGAGCCTTTCAATGAATTCCACCTCAACACATAAGCTAACGTAGGATCCCATAACCCATCTGAAATATGAAATTTTTGAAACCCATATGAAATATGAAACCCATATGAAATTTGTCATGTCTGCATATGCCCTTTAAATTAGGGTTAAACACATGAGCAATGGGGAAAACTAGATTTGTCCATCTGTTTATTTTACTGTGTTCTCCAGAGATAAGGGTGAAGGGACTAGCCCTGGCAGCTTTTTGTTTCATTTGAAACTACAGCTTCATAAGAAGCAGGGGTCCAAATGAAAGAGAATACAAACCAAAAAGGTGACTAGGAATTTTTTTTTTATTTAATGCTGCACCGTTTGCTGCCGCACTGGTGCCGATGTGAAAGGAAACCTCAGATTCCTAGAGTGGAGCAGGAAATGCAACAAGAATTTTTTCCTCTTTGTTCTCTCTCTGTACAACAGGCAGCTTATTAAAGATAATTATCTCATTTTAAGAGACGGATGGATGTCATGATTAGCTGCCTTGCTCTGCATGTTGTTTTTAAAAGACTGTCCATGAAGCCATCCGAGCACAGTTGCTTACAGCAATAGACTGACAAGTTATATAATGTAGTCAGTAAATACTTCACATTCCGTGGTTCATTGCAGTCTTTGGAAGGAAGGAACAAAAGCCATGATTCACAGTGATGCAGCACTGAATTAAAAAGAGAATTAAAAAGAGAATTTTAAATCAAACTGTAAGCAAAAAGGGAAACAATGGCTTAAAAAGAGAACTGTATCTGTGAACATCTTAACCTGATGTCAATCAACTTACTACAGAATTACTGAAGACTCTTAAAGGAAACAGCAGCCATTAACTACCCCCTGCTAAGCTATTGGTGTGCAAACGTTTCTACTCTATACAAAAGACTTTGGATATTAAAAAGGAGACAGGACCACTCCAAAAGCAGATTGCTTTCTTCCTTGACAATATTGTACTGATTCTGTAATAGCTTTGGTTTCACTTTTAAAAGTGTCTAGAGATCATATTTTCTGAGGATATTTAAAGTAACAGCATGTATAAAAGACGACATGAACATGTTGCAACGCTTGTTATTTGTGTACCAAGAAACAATCATACAGTAGAGTATTTTCATGTTTTAGCAGCCTGGATAATTCAGACTTCCACCTGACATTGTTCCTGTGCATATACACTATAGATTCTGCCAGATGTCCTGACAAAAAGCAACAGACTTTGGATGATATGGTAGATAGGGGAACTGGGAAAGTACACATGATTTGGCTGATATCTGTAACGCCTGGTGGTGGTGTGGGGGAGAGGGAGGAGGATTGTAGATATCAGGCGTCATATGTACATCCAGTTCACTCATGAACTCATTTGCTCTTTTGCAAGAATGCATGTTTCTGAGGCATGCCTGATGTTTGTGACAAATCCATTCCTTGATCCAGGCCAGTTTTTCCAAATGCCCTGGATTAATTACAGGCTCGTGTATGCCAGAATTCAGCCTCAGGGCTGACACACTCATGGGATGGGGTGAAGCAGTCACCTTAAGCAACAGGCTGGGGGGGGGGGGGAGCAGTGGCCTGCCGGGAGATGATCTGTGCACACATTGCACCTGTCCGCTGCTTCTGCCATCTTCCCCTGATTTCTGGCCCCCTTTCCTGGCTGGCTCAACCAACAGAAAGAGAGCACAACCTCTGAGCTGATCATTCACTTGCACCCTTGCCTAGGCCTGCTGCCTGGCCCAGCCAAAAGAGAGACTGGCAGCAGTGAGCAAGTAAGCCCTTGAGAAGCACCAGATGCTTCCAGTGTTGGACCTAGGCAAATAATGTGCTAAGGGGTGTTTGCTTTACTTGCAGGATTCCTTACTGGGAGGGAGTGTTGCCTGGTTTCCTATATTGTATATTGGAAGCCACAAGTACTTACGTGGTGAAACGTCAATTGAACAACAGAAAAAGGTCTCAAGAACAGGGCTAAGTAGCAGAGGACGGTATTGAGGCTCGCAGACCTGGGGTCCTTTTGCCTTGTGACTGTATGAGGAGGATCAGTGGAGGTTGTACCTATTCCAGGAACATGATACTATATTCATCTGAAAGTCACACAGCAACCTTTTACATTTGATTGATGTTCAACGATTTTGATTAAGGGTACAAAGAATCAGCTTAACTTTGTACATTTATCTGGTTAGGGTTTTTTCTCCCGTTATACCTGACTACACGTGCAATTAAATAGTTATTTGTAAGAGCCAAACCTATATACCTCATCTACCCCCAAGGACAGCTTGAGATATACTGACTTCCTGCACTCAGCTGCCATGAAAATAACCCCAAGCACCATGATGCTGGTTTATAGCACTTTCTGGTGTGCATCTTAAATCAGCAGCAAAATGAAAGGTATAATTGCTTTTTAAACTTTGGTTTTAAGTTCTGTGTGGCTGATCCAAGACACTAAGACACTGCAATGTAAACTATTATTTATGGCTGCTGCTGCTAGAGAAGTGTTGCCCTGGGCTTTGTGACTAAACACCAAATACCTTGAAGTGGCTAAATTAAAGGAAACGTGACAGATTTATTAAAGGCGTGGTTTCCCATAGATGGAAAAGTCTGTATGCTTATACACATATACCTGATGGTAAGGATCATGCAAGGGCATCCCCTTAAGCCTCCAAATATTTTACACTTCCAGTTACTGTACATTATTTTAAAAATGGAGCAGATTACATGAGAAAGCTAAAGAGAACTTCAGTTTCTGATATTGATTCCACAACCAAGGACATACCGGTAACTATGTATGCATCTGGTGATATATAGAAACTGCTTCCTAAAAAATACCCAACGGAATAATAATTTATAAAAGAAACTTAACAATGCCAAGGTGTTGTTCCTTCCTTATGGAAGACACATAGGTAAGGACTTTTTTTAAAAAAAGAAATGCATACACTTGAAGTAAAAAACTAAAATGGGATTTGAATTTCAAAACGTAACATTCGACCTAATGCTCAGATGTTGACGCCAAACTGAATTTTCTTACTGACATATCAGTACAGATGCACATCACCTTCTGTCAAAAATCATGTTTTGTGTGCATGCTCACGGCTGCAGCTTTCTGCAAACAAAAGAAGATTTTGTATTCTTCTCACATGTCTACAAAAGGCACATCTATAACAACAGAGGGATGGAGCTGTGAGTTTGTGGTTCTGTGCAATCCAGAATAACAGGGCAATCTGATAACGTCCCCTCCAGGAAGAGTGAAAAAGAATTGGAATACCGGAAACTTAATCGCTTTCCTGGGGCAATACAACTTCATAGCATCCCCAGCAGCAAAAGGAGAATGTCACAACTTAGCCCCGAAAATATAATACTGTACACGTTGTAGCCCAGAGCTTTGCATGGGCTTTGATTTCATTTTCCATCCTTAGTGAATACTCAGTGGTACACATAAATAATAAAATGTATTCGTTCTTTAAATCAGCAAATTGTTGATCTCTTTGGACATCGTGATTTTAGTGCCATAAAACGTCTGCAGTGTACCAAAGAAAGTGGCTTAACCTGTCTTTCTGACTGACTGCTATTCCCTCTGGTGATAAAAATGAGCCCCTAAGCAAGAAACAAGTTTTCCTTCTGGTGCCTTGTTTGCCTGTATGGGCTCTATATCCACCCATGTCACCCCAGCAGAGACGTAGCTAGCCTCTCCGGCACCACCCCCACCCCCGCGCGTACCAGACAAAAGAAAATATTTCTTTACCCAGCGTGTAATTCATCTGTGGAACTCCTTGCCACAGGATGTTGTGATAGCACCTGGCCTAGATGCCTTTAAAACGGGATTGGACAGATTTATGGAGGAAAAGTCCATCACACGTTACAAGTAACCTCCTAGTCTTAGTAATAGGCTATCTCTTAATGCCAGATACAAGGGAGTGGCGACAGGATACAGGCATCTTGTTGTCTTGTGTGCTCCCTGAGGCATCTGGTGGGGCCACTCTGAGATACAGGAAGCTGGACTAGATGGGCCTTTGGCCTGATCCAGCAGGGCTCTTCTTATGTTCTTACCGGCACGAAACGCCCCCCCCCCCCCGCGTTTTTCTCCTGAATCTCTAGTTCCTAGGAGCCCAGGCGGGCAGGTGGGCCAATCACAGAAGCCGCATGGCTGTTGCCAGCCTAAGACCTCCTGAGCTGCAATCCTATTCACACTGACACTTACCTCACCTGGGAATAAGTCTAATTGAATTTAATGGGTCTTACTTCTGAGTAGAGACAGCATACTGCTAGTACCTTAGGCAGTGTGTCAAAGACTGTTTCCCTTATCTAGCAGTGTGCCAACCACCGCCACATCTCCTCTTCCCACTCCCTATATTCAAAAAGAAAGAGGGGAACAGAGTGGAAGAAGTGGAGAGAAGATTGAAGGGCTAGAGTTAGGTGCCTCTTCCAATCCGCTACCTCATTACCTCATAGAGGGGCTGACCCTGGTTTTCCCTCACCCAAACTAAACTAGACAGAATATCAGAGAAGAATATGTATATTTCCCCTTCTTGGTGCTCATTGTCAAGAAAAGAAGCAGTGTTTACTCATGATCAGTTGCTAGAGCAGGAAAAATGAAGGAAGAAGTCTTGTTTATTCTGGGATTCCCTCTACCCCCCACTCAACCCCTCTAGGCTCTAACTCATCTCCCACTCAAATTTACTCCTTGATGGTAGAATTTGAGCTTGAAGTGAGTTAGTACATCATTATCTTGGGATAAATTACCATATACATTTTAAAGACACATTTTTATTGTGCTGTACTGGTGGACAGGTCGATGAAAGTGTCAACCCAGTGTGCGGCGGCTGTGAAGAAGGCCAATTCCATGCTCGGGATCATTAAAAAAGGGATTGAGAATAAAACGGCCAATATTATTATGACGTTGTACAAATCGATGGTAAAGCCGCATCTGGAGTATTGCGTCCAGTTCTGGTCTCCGCATCTCAAAAAGGATATAGTGGAACTGGAAAAGGTGCAGAGGAGAGCGACCAAAATTATTAGTGGGCTGGGGCATCTACCTTATGAGGAAAGGCTACAGCATTTGGGGCTCTTCAGTCTAGAAAAAAGGCGGTTGAGGGGGGACATGATTGAGACATATAAAATTATGCATGGGATGGAGAGAGTGGATAGAGAGAAGTTCTTTTCCCTCTCACACAACACTAGAACTAGGGGACATCCACTCAAATTGAGTGGAGGGAGGATTAAAACAGACAAAATATTTCTTTACCCAGTGTGTAATTGGTTTGTGGAACTCCTTGCCACAGGATGTGGTGATGGCACCTGGCCTGGATGCCTTTAAAAGGAGATTGGACAGATTTATGGAGGAAAATTCCATCACAGCTTATAAGCCATGATGGGGATAAGCAACCTCCTGGTTGTAGGAGTAGGTTTTCTTTGTGCCAGGTGCAAGGGAGTGGTGACAGGATACAAGTATCTTGTTGTCTTGTGCACTGGCATCACTACAGGGGGGGCGGAGCTGTAAGTTCGTCCGTGATAGGAGCCTCCGTTACACGGAAGAACGAAGCGCCCCGCCCCCGCGCCTTCTGACCCAGTCAAAGCAGTGAATGCGTGTTGTTTTCACTGCTTTGAATGGGTCGGAAGGCGCGGGGGCGGGGCGCTTCGTTCTTCCGTGTAACGGAGGCTACGATCACGGAATAACTTACAGCTCCGCCCCCCCTGTAGTGACAAAAAGAACAGACAAAAGAAAATATTTCTTTACCCAGCGTGTAATTCATCTGTGGAACTCCTTGCCACAGGATGTGGTGATGGCATCTGGCCTAGATGCCTTTAAAAGGGGTTTGGACAGATTCATGGAGGAAAAGACCATCACAGGTTACAAGCCATAAGCAACCTCCTGGTTTTTTTTAGAAGTGGGTTTTCTCTGTGCCAGGTGCAAGGGAGTGTCAACGGGAAACAGGTTATCTTGTTGTCTTGTGCTCCCTGAGGCATCTGGTGGGGCCACTGTGTGATACAGGAAGCTGGACTAGATGGGCCTTTGGCCTGATCCAGCAGGGCTCTTCTTATGTTCTTATTTATCAAAGGAAGGGCAACCTCATTAGTGACATGTTGAAGGTAGGACCTGGAAGATTAGATGCATTCAACTCTGCCACAGACCTTCTGAATGACGTCTGGTCAGGGGAGTTTATTTATTTATTTATTTACAGTATTTACATCCCGCCTTTCTCCCCAAAGGGACCCAAGGTGGCTTACAACAGGAAAAAAAAATCACATTTTAAAACAATAAAAACAATTAATGAAAATTAATAAAAACAGTGTCTAAAAACAATTTAAAAGATCATGGCTTCAATCAGAGCAGGAGCATAAAAACAGCAGCACCCCCACCTGTACCAGCGAGATGTTAAAAAAGGCAGGGGCTCAGAAGGTTTCCTTGAACAAGAAGGTTTTTAGGCCTCGCCGGAAAGTGTCCAAGGAGGGAGCAGTTCGTAGGTCAAAGGAGAGGGAATTCCATAAGGTTGGTGCCACTACTGAGAAGGCCGTTTCTGGCCGTCGCCCCTCGCACTTCCTTGGGCGACAGCACCTGCAAAAGGGCCTTCTCTGATGTTCTGAGGAGACGAGCCGGACTATATAGAAGTAGGTGGTCTCTCAAATATCCTGGCCCCAAGCCGTATAGGGCTTTAAAGGTCAAAACCAGCACTTTGATTTGGGCCCGGAAACGAATCGGCAGCCAGTGCAGCTGTCGGAGGAGCGGCCCGACGGAGTCGAACCGCCTACCTCCAGTGACCACACGGGCCGCTGCATTCTGCACTAATTGCATTCTGCACTAATTGCATTCTGCACTAATTGTCTTCAAAGGCAGCCCCACGTAGAGCGCGTTACAATAATCTAGTTGCGAAGTCACCGTGGCATGGATCACCGTGGTCAGGTCTGCACAAGTTTCCAAACTTCCAAACTTATACAGTAGATGAACAATATGGGTACAACATTAATTACTGTATCTTTCATCTCATTTATCCTGGGCTAACCAGAATGTAAATTGTCCAAAATTATTTCATTTCTGTACCTTTGCCCAGGGCAAAATCTTAGCTGAGATTTGGAAAGGTTATTGCAGCAAAAGTGATAACACTCACAGTAAAATGGATGAAATTCAGTTTGTTCAACAAATTGATAGCTACCCATCGTAAAGACAAGAGTTCTTCATTAGGAAATGTATTCAGTATCTTTAAAATTACTAAAAAATAATCATTTTGCATAATATGCATAAACCAAATGTCCGGAGGTGGGCAACACCCCAGCCACGGAGACCCCTCGGGGGAAGAGGGAAGAGTCAGGGCTACCTCTGTGGCTGGGGCACCCACCACCGGACTTTGCCCACGCACCCCGGGGCGGCGGAGGAGCCAAGAGAAAACACCCGGGAACTCACTGGGGCTCGCCCTACCGTCAGGCAGTTCTGGAAGGGGGAGCGGGGCGGAGAACATCCCAGACCTGGGAAGAGAGGGACAAGCCGAGCCGACCTCCGGACACCAAGCGCCCAGCTCGGGAGTCGACGGCTTCGGGGCACAGCTCCAGCCCCACTCGCGGCAGGTTGGCGAGGGGCCTAACGTCCACCCGGCGGGGTCGTGGGCACGAACGCCGGCACGACGCGCACGATCACATGGGCAGAAACAGGTAGGGGAAAGATCGAACACTCCGATAGGTCTACTCGCCTGTCAAATGACAGGCCAACTTGGTGGGAGTGGCTGAAGGGGTGGAGGACGGCCCCGGGGAGGCGGGGACAAGAGACTCGGAGCACTATAAAGGAGGAGCAGGCCGGTGATGAAGGGGCTGGCTAGCGGGCTGGTACCTAGGAGCGACAGCCCGTCTATATATCCGAACCGGCTGGCGGGGTATGAGGAACCGAGTGAGACTAACCCCCTCAACCCTAGCACTCTCTGAGGCCACGCTCAATCTGCCTTCGGGAGACGGATCAGCCAACGGTGGGTTGACCTGTACTCCCAGCAACTCTTTGTTGTAGCCTAGCTACTTGACGGTGGGTTGACCTGGCCTCCGGGTAACACTTCTAAAGCGGACGATAAGGCTGCAGGTAGACCAGTACCCACTAGCGTCGCTCCGGTAGGGGCGGGGCTGTAAGTATCGCTGCGGTCATAGTCTCTTTACCGAGCGAGGAGGAGGCAGCCCCGCCCCCTCACTGTCCGAGCCAGTCCCCTACGGAGAAAGCAGCAGGCAGGGTCTCTTCCCTGCCGGTTTCTCCGTAGGGGACTGGCTCGGACAGTGAGGGGGCGGGGCTGCCTCCTCCTCGCTCGGTAAAGAGACTATGACCGCAGCGATACTTACAGCCCCGCCCCTACCGGAGCGACGCCTCTGCCAGTACCCCCTTTAAAACTTGGTGGAGTGGCGGCCGGACTGGAGGTAGACCTGTCCCCCGTTGAGCCCTTTGGGGCTGAAGCCGCCCTGATGATGCCCCTGCCGGGATCCCCTACAGGCGCACCCCTACACCAAATTATAACAAAAAGGACTCTTCCCCCCCACTATAAAAAGGATAGATTTTATTAAATCTATAAACAAAAGTTTAAAAATTGTTTGCCCCCTTTCATTTTCTACTGAAGGCTTTTCATTCTGCAGGATCAAAGTCAACTCTATTTGAAGCATATCAGACAAATTCATCACAGAGACAGAATATATATATGTGATCTCATCCAGTGTGACAGCAGACCTACTGTACCACCTGTCTGAATTCTGATATATAAGACTTCTGACGGCAGTGACAAGGAGCAAGAATGTCAGATACACAGTCCTGGGCACATGTAGCCTGCATCACTCTGTAAAACCACAACATGCCAAAGCAAATGCACAACATTGTAAGTGGCCATATTGGAAAAACAGTCCACAGTAGGGTCATGACTTTGCTACACACAATCAAAAAAACAACAAGGTATTAAACAGCAAGCTTTCAAATCCTATAGAATTCTTCATCAGGCTAGAGAGTAAGTAAATAGGAGGAAGGAAGCATTGGAACACATTGTAGATTCCCCAACAGCCTACAGTTTGTAAAATCAAAAAATGGAGTTTAGGGGATTTTTATGCAGACCTGAATCATTTCAATAGAAGTGTCTGAGACCATTTCAATACCTACAGAGGACTCTTGACAACGGGAGCAAAACCTGGTTGAGATCACCACCCCCAGATTCTGAAAATGTAAAATACTGTAAATGCAGAAGCCCTTTAAACAAAAAAAAGGTGCAAAGTCATCAATCACAGATGGAAAAATTAGCATTCCCACGTACAAAAATTTGTACATAGGAGCACATGGGAATTTCAGTGACCAAATCTAATAGTACTGTACTTAGATGTGTGGTTTTTTTTTAAATCCTTTGGGCGTTTCCCTACAATATGATTATATATGCACTTTAGCAACAGTTTGTGCAAAACAAGGTTTCGCAGGCCACTTCTCCTCCAGCAGCCCTGCAACATGCACCAAACTGTATGCTTCTTTGAAAACTCAGAGGCATTTATAACAGCTTGGAGGTTGGGTTGGGGAACACACATGGGCAGAGCAATCCTGCCTAACTATCCGGCGGACGGCCCAGGCCACCCGCCAGATCCTGTCCTTGCTCAGGGCCAATCTCGATCGGCCTGGAGGTCTACTCGGGGGAAGGGGACGTTCGTCCCCTTCCCCCAGTGTAGCGCAGTCCAGCCCCAATGGGCCTCCTCAGATTAAATAGCTGGTGGAAGAGGAGGCCGTGTAAAGGCTGCACCGGCCCAGGAGGGGGTGAGGATATGGCGGCCGCCATCCCCGCCCCCTCCCGTGCCGGATCCACCAACCCCCGGCCTCCCTCGCTGCCCGGACTGCCCCCGCTGGGGGATCACTTACCTCCAGCGGCCGCAGGGGTGATCCGGCGGCGGAGTAAGGGCTGCCGGTCTCGCGCCAGCGGCCCTTACAAGTTGTCGCAAAAGTGCTTTACGGCACGTTCACGACGGCTTCCAGCAGCGGAGCACTTACTCCGCCGGCGGATTATTAGACTGGATTGCACCATAAATAACTGAAGGAAAACAGCCTATAAAGCAAGATGCATGTACAGATCTGGTGGGAATGCATTGCAATGAAGTATCACAGGAATCAGTTTGACTTGGTTCTTCATACTACATATGAAACACCACAACATGAAACACTGGTTTTCACACATTGACTTCCCAGTACAATCTTTAAACTGAAGGTTGTATGAGACTGGCTAGCAGCAGTGATGTCACTAGGAGGGTGCGGGGGGCGGACCGCACTGGGTGACACCCTTGGGGGGGGGGTTGATATCACTAGTGGCCAAAATTGTGAAAACTTTGTATTTATGAATAATATCATCATGTTATATATCATTCAATGTGTACTTTCGTGTATTGAATGATCTGTATTCTATCACAACTGCCTCATGTAACAAAAAGTAGATTTCCTTAACTCAAAACAGACCAATGAGACTGATTGTTCTGAGAGCCGAGTTGGTTACTGATTTGTTGGGTATCCTGTACTGTTATATATTAAAATAAATAAAGTTAATGGGAGCGACAACATGAGTTACTGGACCGGGTGACACCAACCCATGGCTTTATTGGTTTACTGTTCATTTTTTTCTTTTTGGCAAGCAAAACTTTTTTTTGTTTTACCCTTCCTTCAGATGATACTTGATAACACTACCCACAATAAGTATAAATTAATGCTGTAGCCTGGGTTAAACAGTTCCAGGCAGGACCTTTCATGAGTCAGTAAAACCACCAATGAGCAAAAGGCAGAACTCCACAAGGAATGCTCCCAAATGACCTCATTATTGCCTGACACCTGGGATCAGCCTCAAAGGTCTCTCCTGTTGGCTTAGGAACAGCTTCTTAATTCAAGATTATGCAATGACATCATCAAGCACAGGAAGTGTCAGCTGAGCAAAACATCCCCACATTTTGAACTACAGAATAGTGGTGGCTACATTGGTTGTGGAGTTGAGATGTTTCACTGTGAAGTACCAGAATCACAGCACAATCCTGCCCAACTATAGGGTGGTAGAGCGAGTGCTCCGCCGCCCTAAGCTGTCGCAAACGTGCCAAAAGGCACGTTTGCAATGACTCTAGAGTAAGGGCTGCCGGCGCTAGGCTGGCAGCCTTTGCCACCGGATCTCCATGCGGCCGCCGGAGGAAGGTAAGGGATCCACTGGCAGCCGCATGGGCGGTCTGGGCGGTGAGGGAGGGGGCGTCCGCCATATCCCCGGTCCCGGCAGGCCAACGCAGCCGTTACACGGCCTCCTCCAACTTCCACCAGTTAAATAGCTAAATAGCTGGTGGAAATCCAAGGAGGCCCATCGGGCCTTCCCCGGTTTACACCAGGGGAAGGGAACATTCCCTTCCCTGAGTAGACCTCCAGGCCGCTGCAGAGCAGCCTGGAACAGGGATAGGATCCTGGGCCACCTGCCGCATAGTTAGGTAGGATTGTGTTCTCAGGCTGCAATCCTATTAACACTTACCTTGGAGTAAGCCCCATTGACTATAAAATGTATAGGACTATGACATGCATAGGCTTGGGCTCTCAGTCACGTTACCTCAAATGAATATGGGTGCCAATAAATTTCTGGAGTTCCTCATAACAAATACCTTGGAACTGAAGCAACACATCTGCATATAGTGCCAATTGGGGGGTCAGCTGTCCAGCTCTTGCAACACCCACACCATAGCAGACATATGTGGTATGTATTTCGTATATGAGTAATGTACAGATCATTCCAGGAATATTATTTTAGTTTGTCCATATCAAGAATGATGAAGAATTAGTTTTATGTAAGCATTTTTTTACAACACTACACCACTATGAGCAGCAACAAAAAGCCTTTATCTTCTGCAGTCAACAGTAATTTCAATGTGATTTCGCCAAGGCCTCCCACACCAAAGCAGAAATAGTATATTTTCTTGAAAGAAAATCAGCATTATGGATTTATCTCCCTCCTATACTTAAGGAAAACTAGTTCATATTTGCAGCCATTCAGTTTCAAACAAAGAGGTACTGAAAAATCTGTATTATGATTTCCTGCTTTTCTAAGTTGTACAAAAGGCATCAAGACACAACAATTAAACGTGGTTTGCAGAGGGCAGGACAGTGCACCATGCCAGTGGTCATAACAGAAAGGACAATACACTTAAGTGTACCTGTATTTGCCCTTGAAACATCTAAAAGTTTGGAGCAAAATGGTTTGCCAATCATTATTTGTGTTGGATATGTATAAACAGCATCATGCAAGAGACCTCTTAACAACTTAACTATTTATTGCTAACAACTCACTGGAAAAGTCCAGTATACAAAACTTACAACCCAATCCTGTCTACATTTTAGACTGGCGGAGCACCGCTCTGCCAGTCTAGGGTGTCACAAATATGCCATAAAGCATGTTTACGGCACCCAATGAGAAAGCGGTGCCAGCGGAGAGGCTTGCATCGCTCCTCAGGTGCCGCAGAGCAGTGCCTTGAGGGAAGGTAAGTCCCTGCCAGGTGGTGGATGGGCATGGGGAGGGCAGAACGGGGCATTCCAGGGGGTGGAATTGGTCGACCGGAACGGGGAGGGATTGTTGGCGGCCTCCTCCGCCATATCCTATCCCCCTTCCTGGGCCTGGCCGCCGTTACATAGGTCTCTCGGACTTGCCAGCAAAATAGCTGGAGCACATCTGAGTAGCCACAGGGCAGCTGGAGTGTTACTCGGGGTAAAGGGACAAACGTCCCTTTACCCCGAGTCCGGCTGCACCAGGACAGGCCCAATCCTGATTAGGATGCGGCGGGCACCTTATATGCACCACCACATCCTACTAGGAGAGGATTGAGCTGCCTGGTTGCAATCCTTTGCACACTTACCTGGGAATAAGCCCTACTGAACATAGTGGAACTAATGTCCTGGTAAACATGTGTAGGATTGTGCTGGCTTCTGGTGCAAAACTGAACCTCACATGGCCTTCTCATCCTGAGGCCTCTCGTCTTGCCTCTTTAAAAAGCAGTACTCAAACATTCTATGTTGCAAAACACAAGAGAGCCTGGACAATGTAGTGGTTCTGGTGTTGAACTTAGACCGGGAAGATCCAGCTTCAATCTGGAAGACTCAGCCATGAAGCTTCATGGGTGACCTTGGGCCAGTCACTATCTCACAGGGCAGTTGTGAGGATAAACGAAGGAACCATGTACAGTACAGGTGTCATGTCCCCTGTTTAAGGAAGAGGATACGTTCTGTAATCCCCGTCGTGAAGTGAAACCTTTGTTAAGTGGGGCTTTAGATAAGGGCTTGGATGTTCAGAGCAGCGCTGAACATCCAAGCCCTGACCTAGTGCGAAACAGCTGATGAGTTGGGGCTTTAAAAAAGACGCCTCTTTTTAACACACGAGAACGTATCTCCATCATTAAGTGGGGATACCTGTACAGAGTTGCTGTGTGACTCTATATTTTCTTATTTCTATACGTGACTCACAACTTGTGCAGCAGCTCCTTGTCCCATCAACCAATGAGCCTTCTCCCAGGTCTTGCAATAATTCAGAGGACTTACAGTATGAGCCATGGGGGGCCCCATGTGTGCCTACTATTGGGGGAGTCCTGGATTTGGACTTGCCCCAGGAACCAGAACAACATGTTACTGACCCCGACAGCCTTGGATATATGGCTGAAAGAGCACTTACGAGGTCCACCGTCAATCCTTCTGCCTCAGCAACAGAATTCCGTTGAACTATGCTCAACACATGGGTGGTTTATTCATCAAGTAAGGCAAAACTCTGCTTCAGGTTTGGCTTTGGCTGAGGATGAATTACCAGATGAAACTGATTCTCACTTCCAGCTCAGGTCTTTTTAAGGCTATCAATAGAAAGCTATCTGTCTAAATAAAATTAATTCTGTAACAGCATATAGCAGACATTTGAGAATACTATATATTCGCATTATGGAGAAGCACTCAAGCTGTATCTTGAATGTTTGGATAGCGTCAATACCTGGTCACAGTTTATTGAATATTGGAAGAGTACTCATATAGAGAGAATATGAGTGAACTACAGTAATATGAGTTTACAGAGGATTAAGGAGAGAGTTGGATGGTGATAGTTATGTTTATTGATATTAATTAGAATAAGGTCAGGATTGGAGACCAAAGTTATATATTATAGATAAAACAGAATATTCATGAGGGTTAGTGAACATTTAAGGGAGGATGGGAAGAAGTATGTATATTTTGTATAATTGTACATTTTATCATGCAAGTGATCTAAAGAGATGTGCATTTGTGTTGCATATACAGTACTGTAATTATATGCAAGCGTTTTTGCAATTTTCTAATAAAACATGCTGGAGACTTGTCTATATAATAAGACTTTCACATTTTACTGGAGTTGCTTTTGTTGCTGGATTTTACAGCAATATCACTCTCTTTTCTTTTTACATCTGCCCTCTCCTAAATCTGGTACCTTTACTGTTGAGCTCAGCATATAGTCCTTCTGCTGCAGAAAGATTTCCCTGAGGCTTCAATATCAATACTGCTATATAGGATTCCTTGTGCCACTTTAACACTCTTAAGGCACAGTCATATCCTTGAGATACGCCAGTGTATTTCCATGTATGCAGGCGCAATGACAGCCCTGCCAGTGTAGAAGCCTACCCACCCACACACACACCATGGATGCCGGCATAACACTGGAAAAAAGGCTGCACATATCATCATCATCATCATCAACAGTATTTATATACTGCTTTTCAACAAAAAGTTCACAAAGCGGTTTATAGACAAAATCAAATGATCAAATAAATGGCTCCCTGTCCCAAAAGGGCTCACAATCTAAAAAAGATGCAGAACACCACCAGCAAACAACCACCAGAAAAGTCACCATGCTGGGGTGAAAGGGGGACAGTTCCTCTCCCCCTGCTAAATGTAAGAGGAGCACCAATTGAAAAAGTGCCTCTTGCCCAGTTAGCAGGGGTAGATAGTGGATGGCCATGGGGAGGGCGGAACAGGGCATTCCAGGGGGTGGGATTGGTGTAGCTCGGACATCATTCAGATGCCAGGGCCACACTGCTGGTGGAGAAGCCAAAACAGGAAGGAGATTGGGGCGTGACATGGGAGGGGTGAGAAGGAGTCAACATACACCATATTAGAACCTATCTTCAGACAATGCTTTGGGTCTTCAGAAGTGTTTCGGGTCTTTATTTAGAAGTATGGTGATGTCTTTTGTGACCAGAAACATGCCGTAAACTCTTGTTTACATATATCAATTAGCCTACTGTAAAATTGGTTTCATTATCAGTCATTTCACTTAAAGTTGCAGTTTCCAGGAACTGATCCACAATTTTATGTGAGGACTTGCTAACATTTTTCAACCTAAATCTTATTGGACTTAGAATGGATTTTGCTACGGGTCATATTTGCAAACTGTAATTTTATGGGGAAATTCAATGCTATGGGGAGAGTTTAAAAGGATGAAAATGTCAAAATATGTTAACTATTGTGAGAACGAACAAGTATGATGCAGAAAGGCAAGCCAGCTGTAGAACTGGGAGCCTCTTGTGGAAGTTGTGTGCAAAATGGTGCAAAGTTGAGATTATAATTGAAAAGCGTCGAAAGAGCAGATCGTCGAAAAGTGGACCATCAAAAAGTGGGGGAAGCCTGTATCCAGCTCTACACAGAGTTCATAGAATGTTGCTTCTTGTTAAAGAAAATCTCAAATTCTTCTGATTCTGATTTTAACTCTTATGCTATTTAAACAGTAGAAAGTGTGTATGTTGCTCATGCACATTCAAATATCACACTGTGAAAGAACTATGACATTTTGGTAATTGTTCTGTAGTCAAGAGGAGGTTACAGTTCTTCAGTCACAAAGCATAGTTCACATTGTGTTTTATTTTTGTGAGCAGAAATAGAAGGCATTCAGTTCCAGGTATCTCCCCAGGGTATGTCAGAATCCCCTTATTTTTAAGGTTTGAGCCTTATTTTCAAAATCACATATCTCTTCTGTACCCCTAGTTTCTATATCTCCCCAGTTTATCCTATGTTGTTACTAGTTCATTTCCAAGTACAATTCAAAATTCTGGAGCTTATCCTTGGCCTAGTTAGCTTGGGACCTGCATACCGGAAGGTACGCAGGTCCCATCTCCATCTCCATATCAACTTGCTTATGCACTGAGAAAATCATTAAATACCCTCCTCCAGGTGACACAGCCATCAGAGATGAAGCAGGAAGCAGGTAGAAAGAGGTCCTTCTCATCACTAGTTATGGAACTCAAGTGATGAGTATGCATGTATACTCTGAAGTAGTCCCATTGATTTCAATGGGACTTACTCCCAGGTAAGCAGCCTCATTCATTGCCCAAAGGAGGCTCACCTGGCACTTGCACCAGGTAGCTAGCACAGATCCAAGGAGACCCATAGGCGACTGGGCAGCCTACCAGGGGTAAAACATGTTTTTATTTACCGGTATCTCCTGCAGGCTGTCTGATCACCCCCTCACCATACCATGCCTCACAGCCTCCGTTGGCAAGGCAGCATGCTATAACATGGCAGGGGATAGGATCAGGCAGTCAGAGAGCAATCCTGTGCATGTTTATCTAACAGTAGGTCTCATTCTGTTCAATGAGGCTTACTCTCAGGTAAGCGTGCACCAAATTGCAGCCTCAGTTGGTTTTTGCTGGTACCACTGAGTATACCCTCTCCTCGATCTTCATCAATCCTGGTTTCCACATGTACTGTACTTCTGACCAATAGAAAAGATGTTTAGTTAACGTGAAATTTAAAAATACTGTATCCGTTTCACAAGAATATTTTAACAGTTATCCTTTGACTAATAAAGTGCCTATTTTTTAATCAAAGCAAAGCAATTAGCTTCCAAGAAGTATATTAAGCCAGGAGCTACATAATGAGACTAAACAGTTTTGCATTCCTCTAGTTTCCATGGCATATCCTTATTGATTGCATTCTGGTGTCAGCGGCTCACTGTGCAGTTTACTTACGGATGAGCAAGAACTTCTAGCAGAGTCAGGTTAACACTGTGCTACATACTCTTCAGAGCACAACCCCTATAGAAGCTAATTTTTCATGCAATTGAAAATTGCAGCCCCTACTGTGGTTTCATTGAATCTACTCAACTCGGTGTGCATGTGTGTTTCTTTCTATAACATCTGCTTCTTTCCATGATCGGAACACATTCTATGCAATTTTTTGAAAATAAAAGCTGCAAAATGACTCATCAAATTGTGGTAGTCAATTTTTAAATAATAAATAGCTTGGTGATTTTGAAAAATCTTGATTAGAAATACAGCATGTCTGGGTAAGGGAACATTTGTTCCCTTAGCTGGGGTAAGCCTCCGAGGCCCTGACAGATCTACTCAGATCTGCTGCTGGCGCAAAACTGCTGGCACAGGTCCGCATGGACCCAGGTCGGGGGATCAGGATCGTGAAGAGGGTTTAGATTTGGCAGATGCCACTGCCGCCAAACCCACCCCCTTCCCAGACCCAATCTGCCCTCATCCCATTCCGCTCACCCCCATTTCTCACACATACACACACACACACACACACACACACACCACTGGCTTGCCAAGGTCGACGGGCCTTTGGCAATCTGTCTCCACACGCGTGGCCACTCTGGTCTCCCCACTGGTGCTCCAGCAACGCACGGCTTTGCACACTGTCAATTAGTATTTGGCGACTACAGTAAGGCAGTCTCTGCTGGCAGAATGCTCGTTCCACCAGCGGATCAGCCCAATAGGATTGTGTATGCCGACATGGGGACAACAGAGCAATGTTTAAATAATGCTGCAATTCTATGCATGTTTACTTGGGAGCAAGTGCCATTACAACAAATGGTATTACTCCTGAATATAAAGGTTTAGGATTGAGTTGCAAAATATTCATGTAAGTGAGATTCTACTGCAGCTGCTTGTTCAGAATTATGATACATCTGTCTCCTCCCAGTGTGGTGTAATGGTTAGTTCAAGGACTGGGGAGACATGGGATCAAACCGTTCAACCATGAAGTTCACAGTGTGACCAGCCACTCTCCCTTGGCCTGACCGACTTCACAATGTAGTTGTGGTGGAATGAAAAGGAGGAGGCAGGGCTCTTTGGAGGAAAGGAAGGCTAGGATATAAATGTAATAATAAATAAAGGTCTGTGAAGTATGGAACTAGGTAGAAACTGTGGAACTGCTACACCATTTATTTGCTGGATAAAAGGGAAGGAGCTCTCTCACACAACACTAGAACTAGGGGACATCCACTCAAATTGAGTGGAGGGAGGATTAAAACAGACAAAAGAAAATATTTCTTTACCCAGCGTGTACTGGTAATTGGTTTGTGGAACTCCTTGCCACAGGAGGTGGTGATGGCACCTGGCCTGGATGCCTTTAAAAGGGGATTGGACAGATTTATGGAGGAAAAGTCCATCACAGCTTACAAGCCATGATGGGGATAAGCAACCTCCTGGTTGTAGGAGTAGGTTTTCTTTGTGCCAGGTGCAAGGGAGTGGTGACAGGATACAAGTATCTTGTTGTCTTGTGCTCCCTGAGAACATAAGAACATAAGAAGAGCCCTGCTGGATCAGGCCAAAAGCCCATCTAGTCCAGCTTCCTGTGTCACACAGTGGCCCCACCAGATGCCTCAGGGAGCACAAGACAACAAGATAACCTGTTTCCCGTTGACACTCCCTTGCACCTGGCACAGAGAAAACCCACTTCTAAAAAAAACCAGGAGGTTGCTTATGGCTTGTAACCTGTGATGGTCTTTTCCTCCATGAATCTGTCCAAACCCCTTTTAAAGGCATCTAGGCCAGATGCCATCACCACATCCTGTGGCAAGGAGTTCCACAGATGAATTACACGCTGGGTAAAGAAATATTTTCTTTTGTCTGTTCTAACTCTCCCTCCACTCAATTTTAGTACATGTCCCCTGGTTCTGGTGTTGTGCGAGAGGGAGAAGAATTTCCCTCTATCCACTCTCTCCATCCCATGCATAATTTTATAAGTCTCAATCATGTCCCCCCTCAGGCGCCTTTTTTCTAGGCTGAAAAGCCCCAGACGCTGTAGCCTTTCCTCATAAGGGAGGTGCTCCAGCCCACGAATCATTCTGGTCGCTCTTTTCTGCACCTTTTCCAATTCAACTATATCCTTTTTGAGGTGTGGTGACCAGAACTGGACACAATACTCCAGATGTGGCCTTACCATCGATTTGTACAAAGGCAGAATGATATTGGCCGTTTTATTCTCAATGCCTTTTTTAATGATCCCGAGCATGGAATTGGCCTTCTTCACAGCCGCCGCACACTGGGTCGACACTTTCAACGACCTGTCCACCAGCACCCCAAGATCTCTCTCTTGATCCGTCACAGACAACTCAGAACCCATGAGCGTATATGTGAAATTTTGGTTTCTTGCCCCAATGTGCATCACTTTGCACTTACTTATATTGAAGCGCATCTGCCATTTTGCTGCCCATTCTCCCAGTTTGGAGAGATCCTTCTGGAGCTCTTCACAATCCCTGCTGGTCTTCACCACCCGGAAAAGTTTAGTGTCATCTGCAAACTTGGCCACCTCACTGCCTATCCCCGACTCCAGGTCATTTATGAATAAGTTGAAAAGCACCGGTCCCAAGACCGATCCTTGGGGCACACCGCTTTTCACCTCTCGCCATTGTGAAAATTGCCCATTGACTCCCACTCTCTGTTTCCTGGTCTTCAACCAGTTCCTAATCCACAAGAGGACCTGCCCTCTTATTCCCTGACTGTGGAGTTTTCTCAGGAGCCTTTCATGAGGGACCGTGTCAAACGCCTTCTGAAAATCCAGATATATAATATCCACGGGTTCACTCGCATCCACATGCCTGTTGACCTTTTCAAAAAATTCTAACAGGCATCTGGTGGGGCCACTGTGTGATACAGGAAGCTGGACTAGATGGGCCTTTGGCCTGATCCAGCAGGGCTCTTCTTATGTTCTTATGAGCTGTGGGCAAAAGCCACTGTTGGCTCAGGATTTAGCTTTGGGTATGTGACTGTCCTATGGTTAGGCTGTTGTGCCACTAAGATTCCCTCTCTTGTTCCACTGAATGTAATTTCCTCTTTAATGGTGAGAAATGTATACTGTGCTTCAGCCTTGAATTTTATTATTATTATTTTTTACAAATTGTTTACGAGAGTTACAGGGCACAGTATGTTTCATAAGCAGAGACTCTCGGCCATTTTGGCATCTGCCTTGCTAAGTTCAGCAATTCCATTAATGATTTGGAGCACAATTTATTGGTAAAAGCGACTACAGCCTTTTGTTGTAATAGTCAGTTAAGCCCATCAAAAAGCTGAGTTCCCAACCAAATCAAGAGAGTCTTCTGAAGTCAGGCAGCCGCTACCATCATCCTGAAAGAAAATAATAAGGCCTCCAAACACTGCACAGTAGAAAGATTATCCCACCAACCCTAGTCTTAAATCAAATTTGTTTAAATGCAAACGCAAACAGCAATCATAACATAATGTTCACAGCACATTAGACTTTTTTAAACACTCTTTCCAACTGAAGCAAACATCTAGCAGTATGCTGTAACAGATAAATGTGTGGCATTTGCAAGAATATTTTTGTATTTAGGACTAATTGATACAAGAATACTGAGCTTGTGTACAACAGCCACAACAGTTGCTGTCTGCATCTTCATAAAGCAAATGACTCTCTCTAACACCAGTAGTTTTATTTTGGAAGTTAGTGAACATCTTGGGCACAATGCACCAGGATCACAAGACCATTAGAAGAGCCCTACTAGTTCAGACCAAAAATGCATCTAATCCAGCATCCTGTTTACCACAGTGTCCAACCAGATGCCTCTGGGAAACCCATAAGTAGAACCTGTAGATAACATCTCCTGTGCAAGCACTAAATTGACATGACTAGGATTTTCACAGTTACACAAACACTGACCAGGCCTCAGAGCAGTGGCGTAGCTAGGGTCCTTGGGACCCAGGGCCTAGGTGAGCTGTCAAACCCCCCCCCCCCCCGGTTGTTTATCGGGTTTTTTAAAAATACAAAAAAAAAATCCGCCCCCAAAAGACGCACGCGGTGGTAACTGGACCACGCCCCGCAGATACTGGGGTCCAGCACCAACTGCAAATTACTCACCCAGGGGGGCCTCCGGAGGTCTGTTCTCCTTTGTGCAGGACTGAGGAGGCCTCCACAAGCCTCTCCAACGTTATTGAAAATGACTTCCGGTTTGACTGGAAGTCACTTTAAATCCTGTCGGAGAGGCTTGCGGAGGCCTGTGGAGGCCTCTGCAGGCCTGCGCAAAGGAGAATGGACCTCCAGGGGTCCACCTGGGTGAGTTTTCGTGGGAAAAGGGGGAGTTCCAAGGGGTACTAGAGGATTCTAGCACCCCCCTCGAGCTCCCCCAGGTGCTTATCTAGTGCCTAACAGCTGATTGGTGTTATGCAATTGCATAGTGTCGATCAGTTGTTTGGTGTTAGATAAGCAGGGGGGTGCCAGGGGGTGCTAGAGTGGCTTCTGGGCCCCCCTGAGGTGTGGTACCCAGGGCACAGCACCCCCGCATTCTCTTAGCTACACCACTGCCTCAGAGTCATATCACCAGCATTTCATGGTCAACTCAATTCAAGGCTAGCAATATTACTGACTTTCTAGCTAGCTCTCATGTAATTCAACTCAAGAACACCATCATGACTGTTTGGGTTCATCAGGTTTTGTGTAATATCTGCTATTAGTCCTAAATGCTTGCTCCTATGAACATACGAAGTTACTTTCTATGGAGTCAAACCATTGGTCCATATAGTTGAGTATTGTTGAGACTGACTAGCTGCAGTTCTCTGCAATTGCAGACAGTGGTTTTTCCCAACCTTTACCTGAAGATGTCAGGGATTAAATGTGATGAACTGTATGCTCTGCAGACAAAGCATGTACTACTATTGTGGTTCTGACTGCAACTTTGCACATGGCGCAGCAATTGTGTCATACAATCCAGGTAGGTTTCAACAAAATGGTTGAATTACCACGACTGTCACAACTCTGCCAATATCCGACAGCAAGTTTTACCCACAACGTTGTGTGCTGCAGTCACTCTACATTATGGGTTTGTTTTTCTGATGAAAGTAGGTGAGATCAGGTAAGCAGACATAGCGCTAGATGAACGTCTGGCAAATAACCTCAGCCCCATGTCATGAAGGTTTCAATCACATGGAACTATGAGTGAAGCCACACCTATTAACATATACAGTAGTATGAAAATGCACATGGATTTGCACCCATGTTTGCCAAGGTGATGTGAAGGGGAGAATGGAGCACTGAGAACCAACAGGTAAGAGAGAAGGGTGCACCAGCAAATTCTCTCCTTCAAATCCTCAGCTCAGAAGGGAATCTATTTTCCCCTTTAGCTGGGCTTGCATCCAGTTTTGGAGCAAGTCTGAGGAACAAAAAACAAGTTAATGTCTGGGTGGCATTTTCAGGGGAGAACCAACAGATAGGGTTAACCATCTCAGTCCCCACTGTTGCACTGTTGAAAAGACAGAGGATTGAGACCCCTGTGTTTTCCTTATAACATGTAGTTCTGGCCTTAGTGAAGTCAGGAATAATCATCATAGTTGCCATTTTTATAGTGCTTTAGGGTGTTCAAAACACTTCACACACATTGTCGTATTACAGTCCTTCTAACATTCCTCTGAACAGATCAGTAATATTATTCCCATATGACTGATGTAGTTGCTGAGAAAGAGTGGCTTGCCTAAGGCCACCTAGGGAGTTTATGGCAGAGGCAAGATTTAGACTCTGGAATTTCTGATTTCAAGCTCAACCTCTTGGCCTCTATGTTGTTTATTTTTTTAAAAAAATTAGGCCCCGCCTTTCCCATGCCCAGGCAAATGCCCAAGGCGACTTACAACATTTTTGCATAAAAACAAAGTGCCAATAAAAGCATGCAATAAATAAAACCAGTTGCGGTCAGCAACTCAGTCTAATAAGCAATATAACTAGGGGAGTGAAAACAGCATCTCTGCAAACGTGCAGCAAACAATACACAGGAACAGGAGGCCAACTACCAAAACCATCACCCAAATGCTTGTGCAAATAAAAATGTTTTTAGTCCTTACTAAAAAGCTGTAAGGGAAGAGACAGTTCTTAATTTCTTGGGAGTTTCATACCTGTGGGGACTCTTCAGAGAAGGCTTGCCCTCATGCCGCCATCCCCCTAACCTGAGTCAGAGGCGGCACTTGCAGGAGAGCACCCTCAAATGATCTAAGAGGGCGGGCCAGACTGTAATGTACGGGAGAAGACGATCCCTCGGATAACCTGGTGCCAGAAGCGTCAGTAGGGGGGTGGGCCCCCTGGGCAGCACGTGGGGGGGCGACAAAGCGGCAGGGGTGACAGGATCAGCATTGAGGGGGCGACGGGATCAGCAGTGGCACAAAGGTTTGGCCCGCCCACCCTGCTCCTGGGAAGCCCTTTGCGGCAGCAGTGACATCACAGGGCGGCATTTTGTTTGGGTGCTGCGACACCGCTGCCTGGTACCAAACCGTTTAAAGGTCAATACCAAGACCTTGAATTGGGCCCAGAATTGAATGGGCAGCCAGTGTAGCTGCCAGAGCAAGGGTCCAATAGAATTGAACTGGCAAGCTCCGGTAGCCACACGAGCTGCCGCATACTAGTGCAGCTAGTTGCAACTTCTAGATCTTCTTCAAGGGCAGCCCCATGTAGAACCCATTTCAGTAATCCAATTGCAATGTCAACTAAGGCTGCAATCCTTTACACATTTACCTGAGAGTAAGCCCCACTGAACACAGTGGAACTTACTTTCAAGTAAACATGCATAGGATTGTGGCAAGGCATAGACCGCTGTGGTCAGGTCAGGAGCCGCCACCTCTGGTGCCCCTACAGTCTAGGCTTACCAGATCTCCAACCGGGACAGAGTGCTAGACCTTTAGGAGAAGGAATGTGGGCAGGTGTAGCTTGTTAAACCCTTAGAGCACAATCCTAGGTATGTCTACTCAGAAGCAAGCCCCACTGAACACAATGGTTTAACAAGCTACACCTGCCCACATTCCTTCTCCTAAAGGTCTAGCACTCTGTCCCGGCTGGAGATCTGGTAAGCCTACTTCAGTCAGCCACTGAAGGCTGCAGAACAAAGAATGAAGCATTGTTCTCCCAGGTCCCAGGATGGCTCTACCCTCATCTCTAGCAAGACCACTTCTGTTTTCCAACCTGGCCCAGCTATAAATACTTTCATGCCAGGCCTGGGCAGCGCAGCCACCAGACTGAGGAAACCACTGCTGTGGCTTCCTAATCTTGGCTCAGGTGCTGTAGAAAATATCAGACAGCCTACCTGCTGCTTCCCTCCCAGACTCACTTTGCAAGCATCCATTTCTGATTGATTATTGTTTGGCCTGCTGTTTACCTGCATCCTCATTCCAGACCAACCTCAACTTTGGACAAACTTCTCAACCTAGACTCCGGCCTTATTTTGTTCTTTCCTAACCACTGTAGCTTGCTATTTAGCCATGACAAAAGCAAGCACACAACTAGCTCTCAGAACTTTGGTGTGTGTGTGTGTGTGTGTGTGTGTGTGTGTGTGTGTGTGTGTGTGTGTGTCCAATGTTTTATACTACAAACAGAAACTTTTCATGGTGTACGTCATTCAGAATCAGGTATACAGTCACTTAGCATACAGGGTTTTTGACAGGCCTCACAAATCTCACTATGGCAAAGTTGTAGGACATCTATTTAAATGAACACCATTTTTCATGTTGATGTTGCACTATCGCATCAAGAGTTAATGGCTAAGAGTTAATGGACTGCAAAGCTTCCTTATACTTTTACTACCTCTGCTGTGTATAACAAAACCAGAGAAGAATGGCAGCCATTTCACTGTAGCGCATATTCATAACTCAAAATGTATCATGGATCTTATTTTTAAAAGGTCACCCTCTCAGTTCAGGAAGCAGCATTTCCCCCCCCCTTTAAACAAAGGCTCTCCATATTATTAATATGCAGATATACATGCCTAATATGACATGCATATGTGGAGTGTTGGCTATCTCCATTTATGTCCTTCTGTTTGGATGGCACCCTGCCCAGGAACAAGTTGGTTGAGCTGCTTTACTGAAGCGTAACTGCCAAGATATGATGGACTTTGATGGGCAGCCAACATCCATCTCGCTGGCCTGTTCCACACCACATGATACCCACTGACACTCACTGGACATGCAAGGAATATTTTAAAAGTAAAATAAAAGGAGAAATGTTGTTATAAGCACATCTGGCTATGACAAGGCATACTTCATTTCAAAGTGCACACTGAAAAATATTTTACCAACAAAACACAACAAGAAAAAAAAATCTATGACCAACTAACAGTGCAATCACATGCATGTCTACTTGGAAGTAAGTGTGTATGGGTTTCCAGCTTAAGTGACATCTCTGAATGAAGAGTCCATGTTGGAGAAACAAAGGAAGTGGTTATCACATAAGAATATATTGTATGCAAGACAGAAAATTGCATGTCTGAACTAAACTATTCTCTCTACCAGAGATCGTGGAATCGTGAAGAAGCATGGAATTCACTGACCCGTCAGGGAGCAAATGATGTGCAAATAATGCAAAAAAGTATTTTCAAATATCTCAAATCAAATCATGGAAATAACTGCTTCCTGCCCCCCCAACATATTTTGGGTTAAAAAATAGAGATGGGCACCTCTAAGCAGGGGCAGAGTGTGTTTTTCCCCACAAGACTTTGTTTCAGACTCAAGCCAGCTATTAAATTTTGCTACTGAGGGAGGCTATGGTGAGTGTTGCAAAGAGCAGTGCATTGATCTCATCTTGGTTACCATTAGTGTGGATTCAAAGTGAGGCTTTGTCCTTTGGTAGAAGATTCAGTATCAGTATCCATATACAACAAGCATCCTTTGTGACTTCCATTTTTTGTTGCCTGTCCCCTCTTGTTTCTTCTCTTTCCCTGGTCTCTGGTACAACTGCCAATATGGAAGTGCCCAATATTGTACTCACAGCCTTGTGGGAATAGTATCTACTCAGATGAAAGTAGAATTGTGCCCTAATGTGATGGGGTGGGGAACAGATTTACCTGTCGATTTTTTTTAAAATCCTGCGTAACATTAAAAGGTTTTCCCCCGTAGGTTAATTCTCATAATGTCAGCAGCAACAGCCCTTGGAATGTGACTCTTAAGTTACAAATCATTTTCTAGAAACTGCTGTCATATCACATTTTAATTGCCGTTACTATTTTAGACAACAAAGCTGTTCCAGAATTTGTCGGCATCACGTAAAGGAGATTCAGTGTATTTGCTTCAGATTTGTTTTTAAAACTTGTGAGAGGAGAACTCTCTGAGGCCAAAGGCAATACCCAACCAAAATTCCCACAACGCTGCTGTGGAATTCCCTGCAGCTCCCAATTCAACCCCCTCCCCCCCCCATGCTCTGAGATTATCTTTCTGTTTCACAGGAGTATTTACATAGCTTTGGGCAACTCTCTGGGAGTGGATTTCACTGGGCTGAGACTTAAATTATACACTTGCTTGGAAAGCAGTGGCCGCTGTGGTAAAGTCATTAACTTCTGCTAGGAACGTTTTCCTTTCTAGGATGATGTTTGGATGGAGGCAAAGGATTTCTGCCTGCTCACGGTTCTGTTTGTGCAGAATTTCTGAAGAACAGAAGACGAACAAATGGATTTTTCTCACACTCCTTCAGAAGTCAACTATTTATTTAATGGCGCAATCCAACTCAAAGTCCCGCGCTGGGATGCAATGGCACTGGCGCAGGCTCTGTTGTATCCAGCGCAGGGCTGGAGGTCTCCTTGAAGTAAGGGGACATTCATCCCCTTACCCCGTGTTGAGACCCAGTAGCCTCTATGGGGCTACTTGGATTTGCGCCAGCTAAATGGTTGGTACAAATCCAGACAGCTCTGTATCGAACTTTCAAGCCCAGGAAGGGGGATAGGATTCGGTGGCCTCCTTCACTGAGCCCATTCCCTCCTGGGCCTGTTCCGCCCTCCTACCCGCCCTGGAACGCCCCCTCCCCACCCCATTCCATCCTCCTCCTGACCCTCCACAGCCCAGCAGGAGCCTACCTGCTCCAGCAGGGGCTCCACTGGGACCTGGTGCCTGGTGCTGGCAGGCTGGTGCAGGCCTTTCCGCTGGCACCACAAGCCTCCACGCTGCCGCAACGTGCCTTACAGCACGTTTGTAACAGTATGCGTACTTCTTCCACTGGCGGAGGCCAGCATAGGATTGGGCTGTAAATGATTTATATTCCACCTTTCCCTCTGAATAAATGGAGTGCTCAAGGTGACGAGCCTAATACCCAATTTGCTACATGGGAGGTGTGTATCAGAGTCATACACCAGAAAGAAAGTTAAATATTACGTTTAGTGCTAGCTAGAGGGAAGAGAGAGGCTAGCAATAAAATACAGCTCATCATTGGGTTTTTATATTCACAGAGGGTTGTATCCTCAGTTCTTCTTCTGCAAATGCAAGGTACTTTCATTTGTGCAAGAGGGGAGCAATTTTTGCCACTCTTTTTTCCTCTCTACAGCCCCCTGTGTCTCTGGGAAATTGACTTGAGTATTGGGGGATTTTCTCCATTGATGGTTCTGAAGCTCTTTTTGAAGGGCTGTCTCTTGGAAAGGGTGAAAGGGTAGGAGACACAATCATATGGGGGACCCTCAGCATCAAAGAGTTCCACATGAGGGGTTGTCTTTTCACTAATTCCCAGAGGGTAACCCTTTTGTAAGCCCCCATTTGGACCCAATTTAATGTAATTGAGCTCAATTGCTTCCTTACATTAAATTAGGGCTGAATGTTGACACAATAAAGGCAAAACTAAACACTTAGAGATGAAATCAGCCATCTGTACGTGTTCCATGGAGGAGGGCTGGCTTGCCCCAAAACATCTGAATACACCCCTTATTTAATGCAATGGACCCCTGGAGTTCCATTACATGAAGTAAGGAGCAAGGGAACTGGCAATTCTTTTCCGCTTGGCTCTTGCAAATTCATTTCTCCTTGTAGTGGGGCTTTAACCAGCATCCCTAATTCACAGATGAAGAACTCAGGATATAACCCAGAAGGTACAGTCTGGAAATGTCCTTTGTTTCTAAATTAGGATTGAACTAAGGATTGAATTAGGGTTGACAACTGACTAGAATGTAATCAGTCCAGCCAGTTTTGAGGTGCCTATTCTTGTGTTTTTAACAGCCGCCTGACACACACAAATTCAAAACCAAGTGAATGCAGTTCATAGCATGAAGATAATTGATAATAATTCTTCACATTTATATAGCTTTTGCTGAGCCTGCAAAGCACTTCACATGTGCAGTACTGTAAGTCCTCACTTAAAGTTGTTTCGTTTAAAGTCATTTGTTTTAAAGTTGATGGGAAAATGCCATAGGAACGTTTACGTTTATCAATTAGCCTATGGTAAAATTGGTTTCAATACAAGTTGTTTTGCTTCAAGTCGCAGTTTCCAAGAAGAATCTATCGACAACTTTACGTGAGGACTTGTTGTATTATCTTGATGTAGTCTTTCCAACAATCCTGTAAGGCATTGGTTTTCAAACTGGTCGGTCACAACCCACCAGGAGAACTGGATGCTGTCCCCTGCCACCTTAAGGGGCAGGGACAGCATGTTGGCGGTGGTGGCAATCCCGGGGAAAAAAGGTACATTTGCACTTACCAGAGGTCCTGCATCCCTCCGGAGGGTGTGGGGAGGCCCACGGCCCCCCTCTGCCGTGGCCCCCTCTGCAGGCCTCACCATGCTGTAGATCGCCATGGAGCTGCGAGTACAATCACTTCCGGTTTTCGGACAAAAACTGGAAGTGGTCGTAATCACCACAGAGCGGTGATCTACAGTGCGGGGAGGCCTGCAGACAGGGCCATGGGCCTCCCTGCACCCTCCAGAGGGACGCAGGACCCCTGGTAAGTGCAAAAAGTACCTTTTTTCCCCGCTGGCGGTGGCGATCCCTGGAATTGCCCCTGCAAACACTCAAAGTTCTCCCTGCCTTGCAGGGAGAACTTTGAGAAACACTGCCGTAAGGTAAGTACATATTATTATCCCCTTATTGCAGCTGAGGCTGAGAGAGAATGGCTGGCCTAAGGCTACCTAATGGCAAAGATACGTTTTGAACCGTGGAGGGGTGAGTCCTGATTCACAGCCCAGTCTTTTACAGTGCAATCCTATCCAACTTACACCACCAGTGTAACCAGCGGTGCAGCAAGAATGGGAGGCCCCAGAACGGAAAGGGGATTCAAATCTCCTCCAAAGGGAGATTCAAAGGGGATTTACATCTCCCATCTCCTCCAAAGCCTCCCACCCTGCCCTCCCCCGCTGGTTACACTGGTGGTGTAAGTTGGATAGGGTTGCGCTGTTAGTCACTACATTACACCAGCTCTCAGTGTTGAGAAAAGCTTCACATGCTGTGTGTCAAGCAGCTGTAAAGGGCACAAGGAGGAGGGGCTACAACAGGTGGCAATCTTACATTGATTATGGATACTGTCCCTAACACAATTACTGCCAATGAATGGGTGGTGTGTCTCCAATATTTTAGATTTTATGTACATATTGCTGAGTTAATCTGAGCCTCTTGCAGAGCGACATACTATACGTATTCCACATCAAAATTCACTACAAGCTGGAGCGAACAAGACACACAATATGAAGACATGGAAAAACAAGTCTAATGCCAGCTCTAGAACTTGCACTACTATTGACACATGTCAAATCCAGGCACAAAGGACTATTTTTAATAGCTGGATAAGAAGTTCCAGGTTCCTTTCAGAGTAAATTGAATAAGGCTGCAACCCTATACACACTTTGTAACTTACTTCTGAGTAGACATGCATAGGATTGTGGTGTAAATTGCTTAAATTTTCCCAGTACTGTAGTAGAAGGCTCTTTGAAGCTTCTTCTTGAAATTTAACTTTAAACACATACATCTATCTGCATAGCTCTTGCAAAGAATAAGCCACTCACAATTTGGGAAGAGGGCCTCTCTAGCTGGAAATCAAGACAATGGTACATGCTCTGTAATACTATACAATGATCCACACACGATAGCGCATGGCATGGTAAGCCTGTTCCTATGGACCCACTAAGCAGCTACCCCATAGTTATAGGTTATCCTGGTCTAACGTCATTGCAACCTCAAGTACTTCCAGGATCCAACAACCAAGTCAAACGCACAAGAATATCAGTAGAAACAAGAGCTAATGTAGCAACACGGTCCAGCAGCCATGTCAATTCCACTGCCAACAATCAATCACAATGTTGCACACTGAGGACACCTCCACATTATCCATGCATAGAAAGTACCAATCAATGCTCAATTAGAGTTGAGCACCCCCATAATGTCACTCTGAGCAGCACAATCCTAGGCTTGTCTACTCAGAAGTAAGTTCCATTGTCTTCAACGGAGCTTACTCTCAAGAAG
This sequence comes from Plestiodon gilberti rubricaudatus, assembly GCA_026170595.1. Taxonomy (NCBI): domain Eukaryota; kingdom Metazoa; phylum Chordata; class Lepidosauria; order Squamata; family Scincidae; genus Plestiodon; species Plestiodon gilberti. The sequence continues at coordinate 46,185,907 of JANXHW010000004.1, forward strand.
GTGTGCACAGGATTGCAACCTCTGATCAATACATGGCAGGAGGTGTGGCCGGGAGGTTGAGCCGGTGCCCTGCCTGAAGAAGGTAAGCAGGGTCAACCTTGGTTCTCGCTTGGATGGGAGACGGCAGCTGCTGACTGACCTCATGAAGACACTGAGAAGGCACCGTGACCACTGGCATCACTACAGGGGGGCAGAGCTCTATGTTCTGCTGAAATCAGAGCCTCCCTTACACCGAGGAACAAAGCGCCCCCGCCCCCTCACCTTCAGAGCCTTTCAGGGAAGCGAAAGCAACGCGCAGGAGACTCCCTGAGCGTTGCTTTCGCTTCCCTGAAAGGCTCCGAAGGTGAGGGGGCGGGGTTGCTTAGTTCCTCCGTGTAAAGGAGGCTCCAATTCCAGCAGAACTTAGAGCTTCGCCCCCCCCCCTGTAGTGACCGTGAGAGGGTAGAATGCAGAGGAGTCAGCTAGAGAGAGAACATCTTGACAACCGTTCGAGGGTGAACTGCGGTGAGCTGTGAAGCTCAGAAGTGCAGAGCACAAGCCAGAAGGAGGGGCTGCACTCGGAAGGGAAACATCTGGAGTATGGAAGGTTCTATATATGAATAGAACAATACTGTAAAGACCCTTATCGGGTCCAGGATAGCCTGCCTATGTAAACCACCTTGAATAAATCTGATGATAAATCTGATGATGAGAAAGGCGGTATATAAATACAGAAATAATAATAATAATAATAATAATAATAATAATAATACATACATACATACATACATACATACATACATACATACATACATACACCCACCACACTACCAGGAGTGAACACCTTCTACAAACGCTATGGTGCAGGACAACAGAAGCCTTCTGCCACAAGCTCCAAGCATCCCCTCAGACAGGAGTCTGAATTTTCTGGCATCCCTTAGAGCAGCATCTTACTGCCAAACAGCCAAGGTGCCAGATAGTGAAGACTGACTTTCCAATTGCAACAGGATGCCAATCCAAGTCCAATGGGAGAGGGGCCTGCAGAAAGAACCCACAGGCTTCCCAGGGGAAGGTCTCAAATCTTGCTGTAGGAACAATGCTCCACAATTTTCAAAACACTGTACATGCTAGTACAGTAGTGAAATATTTTGCAAGGGAGAGGGTCACTGGCACACAGAAGAATGAAACCCACAACAGCAAGCAGCGATGGAAAACGGGAGACGGAATTCAAGTCCTGGATGTTGTAGTGACTTTTCAAAGGCTAACCTCAACTTTTTGGATGTTCCGACAGCAACAATGAAGGGGGGGGGATATAAGCAGGACCAGAAACAGAGCAACCAGGGGTGGCCAACCTTCCACCATTAGGGCCTCTGCATTCTTAAGAGTCATGTAGAAGACAGAATCTTGGCAGCTGCAATTGCTGATGGTGCTGCTAAAGAGCAGCTGCATCTGCTGAAATGCCCTCACCTAGACAACCATTAAAGGGCCAGGAGCATTCATGTTGAAAGGTTGACCACCCCTGCTCTAGACACATATATATTAGAGGAAGAGACAGGCAATAGTAGGATGGGGTCCAGTCCATGTCTTGCCTCCAACAACTAATGGACCAGATCTCTAAACCAGGATAGAGGGGCTTTTCATACAGAACTAAAGTCCTGTGAAACTCTGCTGGTTTAGGACCCACTGCATTTACCAGTACATGTCTATGGAGCTATCTAGATCTCTCACAAACTGCAACCAATCTTGCATTTTCATGGTCATATTCGTGTTCAGCACCTCAAAGTCTATAAGAAATGACTAATTTAATCTTGGGGGCATGATCTTCATTAAAATGTCTTGTCCAGTGTTATCAATAATCCCTGTTATGGTCTCAGTAGAACTTGCCCCTCTCAGAACTGCCCCTCCATTGATAGGTTTATTATCGTACCAGCAATAAGGAGGGAAAGGCAGGAAGACAGTGGGGATCCACTCTTCCTGGTGTCCCAGTGCCATGGAAAGCTGCAGACCCTTAGCTATGCTGCAGTGTAATGTGATGGAAGCGTCTGCCAGGGTCTAGCTATCGAAGATGCGCAAGAGGATTTTTTGCTAACTAGCATGAAAACAAAGACATGGCTGAGACATTTACAACTTTTATTGAACATAATCAGTGGTGGAGGAAATTCTGGCAGCATTACAAAGCGAGGGGATTGCTGACCATTCTGTGCACACAGGACCCTTGTGCTTTTGAAAGGTGCATGCCAGACAGAGAGGTAACAGGCGTAGGTTTACCCATCAATGCATTTCTATGCTGGGCACAGCTTTATTTATAGTACTGTTTGTCTATCATGCACTCTGGAGAAGCACAGGAGCCCTGCAAGGATCAAAAGTAGTGACACCCCTAGAAAGCAGTGGGAGCCCCACTACTCCTGCTGTAGGCCTCACGTGGTTTGCATAGCACAGGGGGTGAAGAACATCCTTTCCCCTGAAACTGTTGGAGGACTATCTGTAAGAGAGTCAAAAGAGACACAGTAATGATCAGTAGCTGCAACAGATAGCTTCTGTGTCCAGATGCTCAGTAGGGGGTGAGTGAGCAAATGTAGAGGGAGTGTTTCTAACCTAAATGCTCTTCCTGTCCTCACACCACTCCTCCTCCTCCATTTATAGTCCCACACCCCACCCTGATGCCAATGTTTGGTTGGCTCAACTGTTCATGTTGTCACGAAGACAATACTCACATCCCATGTAGGAATTTGCACTGAATCTCTGTCTCCAGAGAGGCTGTTTGGCCTTCTCCTTGCCCAAGTTCTGCTTCTGCAACAAAAGAGGGGTCATCGTGAGTGTTTGGACAGCAGTTAGCAGGGAGTGCCTGGTGATCCCAAACAAAAATGTTCTCCAGTGCATGGTGGGAGCTTACCTGCACTTGGGAGTTCATGGCCAACAGAGCCTCCCTTTCTGCACAGTGCATACTTACCCTGTGTCCCCTGCGTGGGAGACACTGGTGCAACACATTGAGAGAGGGGAGATGGGTTAGCTGGTACGCGGTCCCAGCATACTGACATAGGGAAGAATAGGAAGACATATGTCAGGGATGGGATGTGCAGGATCTGAGGCTATGATGCCTCCTCTTCCTACGTTCTTGTGGGTCCCCCCCTCTCTTGCTCACCTGTTTAGAGGGTGTTTTCCTTGTAGTCCCAGTTGCAGAAGTAGAATGGAGGGTCCTGGTGAGTATTTATGTCTAGATTTCTGAGGCACAATAGTTGTAGGAGTTCTAGGAAGAAAAATGTTAGCAATATGCCTTTCCTATTTTGTTGTTAACACTGTTGTGTATATAAACAATATTTGTTGTTTACACAAAGTGCCCTTTCACCAAAGTTTCTACTTGAATGCTCCATATGCTATAGACATGAGGTCCAAATTGTGTAGCCATTCTGTGCACCATATATAAGCAAATTCACAATTCAAACTAGGGCAATGCTTTATTAGGACCAACCAACAGTAAAACAGTAAGAAATGGCAAGCTTTTGGATTCTACAGAACTCCTTATCAGGCATATGGTAAATAAAAGAACAGGGAGGGAAAGAAGAGACAATGTTGAGGAACCCCAACAGTCAGTATGTAAAATCCAAACATTGACTTTTTGTTTCAGCAGACTTTGAACAGTCCCTGAAAGGTATACAACAATTTCGATATACACACAAGGAACCTTAAACAATTTTCTTATTCACTGTGGTTCCAGGAACAGAACCCCAGCGGATAAAAAGGTCCAACTGTACTGTATTATTGAGTGCAGGAGTTCATTTCACCCCTGGCTGGGGCTTATATGCCATGGTTAGCGACCTGTGGTTGGCTGCAGAGTGAGTCTGAATCCTATCCTCTGCTGTTTCTATGGGTTGGGGAGGGAGGAGGTGGGGAACAGTTGTCAAGGGCTCTCCATTTATTTCAGTGGGAATATTCCCAATGTACACCATCTTTGATACAGACATAGTACTGTGCTGTTGTTGGGGTTGAGACTGTCTTCTAAATGATCATAGGATGCTGACTAAGCCCCAGTCCTCCTTTGACACACCCTGAATGCCACACACCCTGAATGCTAAAATGAATGGTTAACAATGCAAGCCTATGCATGTTTACTCAGAAGTAAGTCCCACTGTCTGTGCTCAATGAGACTTACTCACAGGTAAGTGTATGCAGGATTGCAGCCCAATTCTTTTGTTGCCATTAATTGCGCTGCAAAATTCCACTAGTGCATGTATTTTTGCAGCTGAGCTATACAGTACTGAGTGAGTGGAAACCTACATAATCAACAGAAAGCACAAGGCATTCCAAACATAGTTAATTATTAGGATCAACCATACTATGTGTGGTGGTGGTGTTAAGAGCTGATTGTTAATAAATAGTGTGCAAGCAATGCTCACACAACAAAAATTAACAGTGTGGCGTTTAATCAGCTGAAACAAGATGTTATTCCAGGACAAAAAGTCAGCTCTAAGGATGCAGTTTGCTCATTCTCAAGAAGAAAACAAAATGGGAGAAAATAAAGGGCACAGCTGTTGTAATACAGTATATTTTAAAGGCAGAACATAGTGGGCTTACTTACTGGTCCCTATGAAGACTGCCCTCTTTATGAAATGCACATGCTGACTTTTTTTGCTCCACAAAGTAAAAACACAGGACTCTGCCGATCCTTATACTAGTTAGGGATCTTAGAGCCACTTCACCCATTACATTTTTTTTCCAGGTATATACCTAAAATGTATTACCTGTACTCCTATGTATATAAAATATGGATACAATAAGCATATATTTGCAAATTTATGTTTCATACAGATATATTTGTAGAGAACCATGACTGGCTACAGCTCTCTATTGAGCATATGCTGGTGACAAACCCAGGTTTCTCCCTGTGCAATGTGTGTTAATGGTTTCAGACTGAGCTATGATAATGAACCCATCATCCTCATGGAAGCCTTATGAAGCTTCATTAATACACACAGAATGTGACAAAACTACACCAGTGTAGGTGATGAAAATCATCCCCATTTTTAGGTATCTGGAAAAAAGTCTTCTAAATTATTTAATTGCTCAATAAAACTTTTTTCCCCAACACTGCAAAGTCTCAAGAACACCGTCTAACTGCAGACATCCACAATATAGGAGATGTACTTTTATTGCTACTTTGTTTTTGAATTGTTTTATTTAAATATTTTATTATGTTATACGTATTTCATTATTAAATGGGTTTATTGTATGTAAATAGTCTGAAAAACATTTATGGAAAAAGGGGGTATGGAAATGTGGCAAATGAATAAACAATATATAACCTTACTTCTCTCCACTTTAATTTATCTTATAGTTACCAAAGGACAGACTCTAGCATATGACAAAATGAACGTGTTTTTTTTCCTCTTTTAACACATTCATCTTCTCTCTCAAAGGAATATCTACACAGAAGATTTAAAGACATAAGTAATGCATGTGCACAAATAGGATTGGCATTTTTCGTGATGGGGGTTCTGTGCCTTTAACAGCTACATAGCAGGAAGAAACTCAGTAAGTACAGCTTTCACTGTCACTGAATATCTATACCCACAAGTTACACAGAAAGAGTGATGATCTCCCTGCGCTGATGATCATTACTAATCCAAATAGGCTAGTACAGCCTGTTCGGCCAGCAAGCTGAGGGTAGCAACAAACCAGTTACTGTAGTAACACCAAAAAACCCTCACATTAGGAACTCCCTCTTCTATAGCCATGTTCATATTAATTACCAACTTCTATCAGCTTTATGCTAGTTGAACTGTAATGGCTTCTTCCAAAGAGCTGTAGTTTGGTGAAGCTGTGCAGGTGCTTTGCTAGCCCCACTCCCACCTACCCTACAGTTCCCAGGATTTAACTGAGAAATCCCTATTAAATCCATGTGAGCCTGGTGCATAGATATGCTCTTTGAGTTACTTTCTGTTCAACTTCCTGGTCTGGCATTATGTTGGTTAAAAAAGACCAACATGAAGTAAATAAGTGGCCATTCCAGGACAGGACCAAACACAGGGAATATGACAAGTTAGACTTAACAAGGTGACTTTATATAACTTTCCTTCTGCAGGTGGTTGCTGAGAAATATGGGTTCCAAGGGGGTAAGTACAGTACACGTATACACATACTCCCAAAGAGGTTAACCAGATACAATACAGAACAGAGTTCCTGTGCCTTAAAACGGTTATGAGGAAACATGAATTAAAGCAGGCATGACTTGTTATACCATAGTGATGCAGGAATAAGAACAATTGTACTTAGTGAAGTTCTGTCTTCTACACAATTTGTCTTCTGATGCATGCGTCTACACACAAGTAATAGTTTACACTAATTATACATGCAAACATATAATGAATGGTATGTTTCATTCATTTCTTCGTACATTCTTTTTAATAAAAAGAAAGAGATAGATTCACTTACATCTTGTTAATTATAAACAACAATGAAAAGCCATATTTAAATATAATCTATTTACACACATTTTCTGCACATTTAGTGTGAATAATATTGTATATATGTGGGCATTTAAATTGAGCTTCCACTGTCCTGATGCTGCTGTGGGATTACTATTAAATGGTAGTACATAATTACAAACTATATTGAAATGGAGAAAATGTCATTTGACACAGACCGAGATATTCTATTTCGAGCCCAATTCTATGCCTGTCTACTCAGAAGAAAGACTCATTGAGTTCAATAGGACCTACTTCCAGGTAAGTGTGCATAGGATTGCAGCCTTCATTAAGGATCAAGGATTTTCCAAACTATACTTTGGAACTGATATATCATAGGCGGGCTTTCAAGATGATGGGGATCAATTGGGGGGGGGGCTGATGGGGATCAAGATGATACTGGGATCAATTTGGCAAAAGTTATTGTGGAAATGTCATCAGTGCCTGCATCTGTGGGATCTTGAACAATCCCATCAGGGGATTTCTGAAGCAAGAGACCTATTTATGAAGTCTGAGGGAAGGGGCACCTCTGAATCTAATTTCTACAACATTCACTTTTGTAGACATCTGATGAAGTAGGACTTTATCTACTATGAAACTCGTTCAACAATAAACTAGCCTTTGAGGATCCCCATCTCTCTCTCTTTTCCCCCCACAGTAGATTAAAATAGGCACTCTTCCATAATGATTCCTGGAAGTTATTCTATAATGTGTAATTCCATAATGAACATATATAGCATTTTCCACCTGTGCTTCAACTCCACTAAAAACAGCATGCTAGGTTTCACAAGTGCAATAGATCCTCTACTGGGTTTGTCCAATACTATTGGTAATGTGATATGTTGAAAGATAGGCTGAAACTTTCATAACCTCATGGAGGATTGCTGAGAATTGGTTAAAAGCTTCAAATTTCTTTAGAACTGCAGATTAAAACACACACACACACACACACACACACACACACACACACACAGATTGTGAAACACTGTTCACATGCTATTACTAGCAAAAAAAAAAGTGCAGCAATGATAGAGAAGACCAGCAGTTTGCTTATCACTGAGCTTGCAACTTGATTTCCAAACAAGATCAAATAAACCCACAACATTATCAGTCTTGCCTTTTTCATAAATTTCTCAGAACTTTCTAGGTCACTTGGGATTTATCTGGTGACATTTATTCCCTGGAGTGTCTTCAAACGCTACATAAAATGTCATAAATGCTACCAGTTAAGTGGCTTCCAATACATATTTATGAAATGCATCTGATCACACAGTACCTTTAACAACATTCTGAGAATAATTTTGATGCATATGTCTTACTGCAACACATCTGAACAAACCTGTATGCAGCTGAGATATTTACAAGCACCTGAAGTTTCTGAACAGACTGGTAAATGAGCAAAGGACGTAAATAGGAATAAGGAACTGTCAAAGATATTGAATTCTTTTATATAGTATTTTTTTCTATCAGTAAAGGCTTTCCGGCACGTTACCCATAGAATTCTTTGCATAAATCCACTAGCTGAGGTAGTAAACACTGCTGCAGGTATGAAAGGCAAAAATAATGTCTACTGTGTTAAAATCCACACACACACACACACACACACACACACACACACACACACACACACACACACACACACACTTCATGTATGCCTACACTGGGTTTATATAAGTCTGAGCTAGGGCATATTATAATTATATCAAATTCATAAAATGGAACACACCTTTAAGTATAATATCAGCCTTGGGTATAGTGAGTCAGTCCTATTAAGCTCTCAAACTGAAAAAGAACCAGCCTCCCAAAGACTGAAGTGTAGCAAAAGTCAAAGAGATGATGTCATCATAGGCCTGTATACATAATTGCCTGAGCTCCTCACGACACACACATATCTCCTCTCTGCACATCAGTGCATACCTTGGTGAGCTGTAGTAATGAAATGCATGATGCCAACAAGACTCCCTGATGCTGCCAAAAAGCAAGCATTCATCTCATCTCCAACACATCTCAACAGCACATCTCAAGTTATCCCCACTTCAATCTTCCCTTCTTTATTTATCCCTTAGGTTTAGGGTTTGGCCCCACTATCTTTCTATGAGAGAGGACAAACTCTGGCTCAGGTCTCTCAGAAAAAGGAATAAACAACAAGAAATCAAATGCAGCTAGTTCTCTCTCTCTCTCTCTCTCTCTCTCTCTCTCTCTCTCTCTCTCTCTCTCTCTCTCACACACACACACACACACACACACACACACACACACACACACACACACACACCAGGACATAGAGCTGTGCACCTCTGAACTGGCAACAGGCAGAATCCCCCCCCCCCTTGCCCACTCCTCACGTATATCTATCTCCCCCTTAGTCATTTCCACTGACGCTGCAGTACATTGCAACACTTGCTGGTGTTTTTGAATGACAAATATTCCTATCTTTCTCTCTTGCTCCCTTTCTCTTCCCTAATCCCTCCCCCACCCCCACCCCACCAACTACACTCTCTTTTGCAGTGGAAAGAACCATCATCCATAATGGAGACTTCAGCATCCTTGGCAAAGCCTTTGACTGGTGAATGGAGCAAAAGGATAAAAGGAGGGTAAGATGAGGGACCAGATGAGTGAAGGAATGAATGAATTGCTACCTCCAGAAAAGCTCTGTGGGTTGCTGGCTTCTCCTGCTCCTGCTGTTCTTGCTGCTGCTGCTGTCACAGAGGATCAGCTGATATTTACCTGTGAGGTAATGCACACTCTGTAAGGTCACCATGCACCCACTGAAGCACAGTGCAAAGCAGGAGGGGCGCACAGAGACAGAACTGCTTGCTGCTGCCGCTTACCGCTCTGAAGAGAGAAAGATGCACCACGCACAGGCGGCGGTTGCTGCTGCTGCTGCTGCTGCTGCAGCTCCTGGCACATGCTGCAGGTGTCATAGCTGAAACTGCCCTGCTTCAGAATGTACCCATTTTGCTTCTGCACATGCCCAGAGCCCCTCGTGCAGCCCAAATGAGCATGTGCCAAGCCTATGCGCATGCCCGGCAAGGAAGTGAAGCCTCCGTGAAGCTGTTGCCCTCACCTAGCCCTTTGCCCTGAGTTTCGCGGGGGTTCCATTCACTTTGCCCAAAAAGCATCCTAGCGATGCGGAGGAAGCGGAGGGAGGGGGAGGAGCCGGGCAACGGAGGGGGGAACGGGAGGGAGGATGGTCGAGCAAAAAGGATGACGTATTGCAAAAAGGAAGGAGCAGAAGAGGGGGGAGGGAGGCTGAGGCGAGGGAGCCAAGGGGATTCGCTGGTGGTGCTGGCGCGGGGAGGGGAGCGCAGCCGAGAGTTTAGACGGGATCCGCAGGGGCGAGGGAAGAAGCAACTCGGGGCTTGGGAACACAAAGGGACGAGTCCGACTATCACCCGGACTCGGAGACATTTGTGGCCGAGTGCGGGGGGGGGGGGGAAGAGAGAGTCTGGGCTGCTGGAGGCAGGTGTGGAGTGGAGACGTGTAGGCGACGGGGGTACGGGGAGGGTTGATTTGGCTGGGAGAGAAAAGGTGGGCTGAGGACGGCGCTCGGCTGGGATGTGCGCAGAAGCGGGAGGGAAAACAGCAGATCGGCAAGGGATGTGTGGGTGATCGACGAGCTGTTAGCGGGGAGGGCGAGCAAGGGAAGACGATGGGGAGCGTCGCGAGGCGGTACTGCCAGGATAGAAAGGGACGCGTGATGTTGGAGAGGAAGAACTGACGAGAGCGATAACAGGTTTCAGATATCCTTGACCCACTCCCAGTAGCGTGACACACATAGCGAACCAGGACTTTTGTCTTGCTGTGGTGTTGTTTTTTTAATGAATGAATCAAGGCCGCTGGCTTTGTAACAGGCTAACTTCAGGACTGTCTGGCATTGTGATGAATTGTCCTGTGCGCGGTGATGTCACGTTGTTTCCGCTCGCAAAGTGCTCGGAGTGAGAGACGGGCTTTGTTCCAAGGGCTTTTTGCTCGCCCCGGGGAGCTGAATCGGTTCCCCAAATACAGGAAAGTATCTCCCGCTGTGATTTGGGTTTTTTTTTTTCCATTTCCGACGAATCCATCTTCGCATTTGGCCTCTTTTGTTTGGCAACTGGCACTCCGTGTTCTCGCTCGTCCTCTCGAGCAGCAGCGATTCCTCTGCTAATGTCAAAACTCTGGCTTTTTGTCCAATGTTGATTTTGAAGGTGGTTGTTTATTTCCTCCTTTGCAAACGCCAGTTAACCCGTTCTTTCCCTGAGGACACATAATCGCTTGGAAATTAATCGTGTTCATGTTGATGGACTAAAAATACATGATGGGGAATGGGGAACGTGGCCATTGTCTTATATGCATCTTGAGCTAGAGATGTTATTGTCTCCAAGACAATTGATGCTCCAGGAACTTTTGGGCATTTTCACACATGATGCTCAAAACCTCTTTTGAGTCCCCCTCTTGCTGACCACTTCTCAGTGTTAAAGTTTAAGCTTCTGCGTGTATCTTTGAATGTCGTCGATGCAGGATACAAATAATACGCCTTACTTAGCCAATCTAGGCTTCCTACTCAAAGATGGGGGCAAAAAGTACTGTAAGCGTCATTTGTGTTTGAAAGGCTATTTTCACAAGTGGCACAAAAAATAAAATAAAAAAAGAATGCCTCTTTTCTTCTTTCTGTCTCAGATTAATAACATTCACATGTGATGTATTCTAGGCTAAAGGACATTCTTAGTTTCACTTGTGAAAACACCCTCCTTAGTGGTCATCGATCTGCATGGGCAATTGCCCCCCCTCTTCTAAGCCACTTTGTGCCTGCAGGCTTCCTCCCCCATAGTGCTTTGCACTGCAGATGGAAGCAATTGCAGGACCAGTGAAGGAGAAGCAGCCTGCATGATCCAGAAGCAACAGCCCCCATCATCTGCTTTGGGGTGTTTGTGGGGGGGGGGTGTAGCAATGTCTCTGTCCTCTATTGTGCACTGAAGCACTGTAGGAGGCATATCTGTGTTCATATCTAATTTCATAAGCTCACTGAAGCTCTGGTCATGTGTTTTCCATGCCAAAGTCCATATTTGTTATATCATATGCAGGGTGCTCCAGCATGCATGCAAATGCTCATCCAAAAGGTGTGTTTCCATCACTTCTGGTAACATGTTACAGAAAACGCAGGTTGTTTTTCAGTGGGATGTTACCTTCAAATGTGTTATCAGAAATGGCTGGGAACATGGTGTTCTGACATGCGTTTGTGTGAATAGTGAGAATCACCATGCATTAAAAAACATCTCTCAGGCATTAGAATTATAATTATCCTGAAGGTACTACCTTCAAATGAAATTGGTTTCAGAGCTTTAACGTATGGCAGCTACTCATTGATTATCCACAGTTCCTCAAAATTGAATGGGGCTTACTTACAGAAGGGGAGAAAACAAATTAAAGCAGGGGGGGAATGAAGATTCAGTACAGATAATTGCAGCTTTGTCATGAAGCAACCTAAAATAGTTGTGTGGAGTGGCACCCATGGAGGGGTGGTGAATGGACGAAGCTGCAGCCCATCTCTCTGCCTCTCTCTGCCACTCTCTCCGGCCTGCCTCTCCACTGGGTGCTCTGATCCTCTTCTGACATGCTGGGAGCAAGCAGTTTGCACTTCTGTGCACTGTTTATTTTAGAAATTAAAATACTTGGGACTCCAGCCACCATTCCCTCTAAGGGGGGGGGTCCATGATGGTGTGGTGCGCAGACCCCTTTGGCAGCTGTGCCTCTGGAGATTCAGCAATGACGCCATCATGCCATTGCCGAAATTCTGGGTTGTCGAGCTCCGCAGCTGCTACTATTTGCACGGCATGTGGCTGGGAGATGCACAGCCACACTGCTGCACACCTTAGCAGGAACAGTGACTCCAGCCTACCAGAAAGGTAGGGCCTGTAACACAATGGCAGAACACCTGCTTTGCCTGCAGAAGGTCCCAGGTTCAATCCTTGGCATCTCCATGGTAGGGTTGGGAACCTACTTCTCACCTGAATGGTCCAGTGGTCCAACTCAGTATAAGGCAGCTATGCATCCTCCTTTTCATGCCTGTAGCCTGACATGCTGTGCTTGGGGGATGGAGATCATTGCAGAATAGCCAGAACATAAATACAGGCAGCCTAATTTGTTGAACGTGACTAACAGTGCAATCCTATGTCCACTTACGTACCTGGGAGCAAGCTCCACTGAACAAAATTGAACCTACTTCTGAGTAAACAGTACATTCAGTACAGTAATACCTCCCATAATGTGGTGGATATGTTATTGGATAATCGATCGTTGTGTGAAACAGCATTATAAGAGCCATTGCTAAAGATAAGGTAGGAAACGAGCTGATAGGCCGCCATACATTTATAATGCACCACTCTCATTGGCTACAATAGCTGTCAATAATGCCAGGACAAAGAGCACTGTAATGAAACAGCACTAAAGGAATTTCTAGAGATCCTGAGAAACATCACATCTGGAGTGCTCAAGTACATACTATGACTGCCAGGCACCCTGGTCACTACTTATCCCAAGGCTCCGTGACATCCGTATCCTGAACCTCCTTACTGCCACCTCCATCATCATCATCATTGCCACCAACCTCTCCTCCAAGACCTGCCTGGGTGGAGAAGGCAGGTAGTTGCTGCAACCCTGTTCTAACTAGAACCAGATCACTCAGCCACTGCCAGTGCCCCCCCCCCCGCCAGCCACTTCTTGAGTGGGAGCATGGTGCAAGCAGAAGAGAGGCATGCACATGTTCACTCACGCCAGCGGTGCTGGAGGGGATGTTGGGCTGCTGCTGCCCTAATCCTCTTGTTGTTCAGTTTTCATTCAGGAGAATAGCAGGAGAGTGAGCAAGTAAGAAGAGGTTTAGAGCAGTGGCAGTACAACTTAAAATGTTTCTATTGGTGTCTGAGGAATATGCCACTATTAAATGTACTACCAGAAATGGTTGAAAATATACTGTTTTTGACATACAACATGTATTTGTATGCATGGTGGGAAGCATCACACATGAAAAAACTAGAGGTATAGTTGCCATGTTTTTCCAGACAAGGGCTTTAGCAGCAGTATGACAAAGAGAACTGTGACAGATGTAGCATTCCCAGGCACAGAAGTGATGGGGAAAGCTGCAGCTGTTGAAATTCTGCCCATCGTAAAATGGTTACGGCCACAGAGCCTCTCTGAGGGAAAAAGAATGGCAGCCCCACTTGGAGACAACACCCATCCATCCTCGTTGTCTTACTTTAACTGCTTGAAATGGGATGTAATAAATGTTTGCTTTCACAACTTGTTTGATGCTCTCAGCAAGCACTGCTTTGTAGAGGATATTGGCAATGCCAACTTTGAATGCAAAACTGAGGAATCAGATCCTCACTGGGTGTCGGGCCACACAGTGCTCTCCAGCAGGGGTGTATTATCCATAAAGCTGACTAGGCTTCAGCCTAGGGGCCCCGCAGGGACAGGGGCCCGCATTGCCCGTCAATGTCCAGGAATGTCCTGGTTATGGATTATGGAGGGCCCCCGAAATACCTGAAAGCCTAGGGGTCTAGCCATGGGTTAATACACCCCCTGCTCTCCAGTTTGGTCAAGATTCCTACACCATCAGAGGATCCCTTTTGGAATGCCTCTAGTGACAAGCACATGGAAAACTATTATGGTGGAATAAATCCGAACCACAGAAAACTGGGTAATTGCTTTATGCTTCAGTATATAGTATTTGTGAACCATAACAACTGGAGAGAGAGAGAGAGAGAGAGAGAGAGAGAGAGAGAGAGAGAGAGAGAGAGAGAGAGAGAGAGAGAGAGACTTGGTTCCTTGGCCTCCTTCCTTGGAGGGAGATGATTCTCACTACTTCTTATTTTCCAGATTGTGGCCTTTTAACAGTTTCATGGCAAGCAGGGATCCAACAGGGGTTTCTTTGCTCAAGACAGTCACTTGTCCAATGTGGGTCAGTGGGTCAGTGACTGAAGTGGGATTTCAACCTGTGACTTCAAAGCTTGAGAATTTGTAAAGTTACAAGTTTCAAGTAAAAACACAAGCCTTGCAAAGCATCCACACACAATAGTGTTCATGTGGCGGATCACGATCTTCCTCACAGGGCCAGAGACGGATAAACATGCTCTTCAAACTCAGGCCCAGTCCCAGGATGACTTCTCGTACAAAACTATGAGAAGACAATTTTACAATGGTGCCTACACTCAGTGTTTGCTGCCTGTGACATAACTCTGCCGCCACATTGGCTGTGATTCATGGCCCCTTGGTGCTGAATTGGAGCCAGGGCTACAGTAGTCAGAGCTCGCCCACCCATGAGGCTGAGTGAAGAGGCTCCTTCAACTGGTGGCCTGGGGCAGGTGGTGAACTGGTGGCAGGGAGTGTCCACATGCTATGCCTGCCCACTGCCCAGCAGGCTACTCCACTCTGCCACTGCTCTAAACCTCTTCTTTCTTGCTCACTCTCCTGCTATTCTCCTGAATGAAAACTGAACAACAAGAGGATTAGGGCAGCAGCAGCCCAACATCCCCTCCAGCACCGCTGGCGTGAGTGAACATGTGCATGCCTCTCTTCTGCTTGCACCATGCTCCCACTCAAGAAGTGGCTGGCGGGGGGGGGGGCACTGGCAGTGGCTGAGTGATCTGGTTCTAGTTAGAACAGGGTTGCAGCAACTACCTGCCTTCTCCACCCAGGCAGGTCTTGGAGGAGAGGTTGGTGGCAATGATGATGATGATGGAGGTGGCAGTAAGGAGGTTCAGGATACGGATGTCACGGAGCCTTGGGATAAGTAGTGACCAGGGTGCCTGGCAGTCATAGTATGTACTTGAGCACTCCAGATGTGATGTTTCTCAGGATCTCTAGAGTCTGGGATGCTGCTGTAACAGGATGTTGGGTTCTAGCTCTAGCGTCACTACAGGGGGGGGGCGGAGCTGTAAGTTCTTCCATGATCGGAGGCTCCGTTACACGGAAGAACGAAGCACCCCGCCCCGTGCCTTCAGACCCAGTCAAAGCGGTGAATGCACGTTGTTTTCACCGCTTTGACTGGGTCTGCAGGTGCGGGGGCGGGACGCTTCGTTCTTCCGTGTAACAGAGCCTCCGATCACGGAAGGACTTACAGCTCCGCCCCCCCTGTAGTGACGCCAATGGGTTCTAGGGAGGCAGGGAAGGAGAAAGACCTCAAACAGAGATTTCCAGAATGATCCTCCATCACTGTTGCCATTGCTGCTGCCCCCTACCAGCTAAGCTTGGGGGAAGGAAGAGAACAGCAGGGCAGGGTTTAGGGCGCAGGGGTGGCCAACCTTTTAACATGAATGCTCCTGGCCCTTTGATGGTTGTATAGGTGAGGCCTTTTCAGCAGGTGCAGCTGCTTTAGCAGCACTATCAGCACTTGCAGCTGCCAAGGTTCTGTCTTCTACATAGCTCTTAAGAATGCAGAGGCCCTAAGGGTGGAAGGTTGGCCACCCCTGGTTTAGGAGGTCAAATGAGCTTTGGAGAGGCATTCAGACCCCTGCCCCTAGCACACCTAATCAAATCACTGGGACTCGGGAGTGCAAAGAGTCAGTACTCAAACCAGGAGAGGACAGAAGTGGGTGGTTTCATTTCAAATTGGTCCAGGCTCCATTTTGTCTGTTGAAAAGGAATGGGATGGTTTTAGGGCCACCTGAAAGGAAGCCAGATACAGTGGCAGTGTGACCTGGAATGCTGCCTGATACTGCCTTGGGTCCGCTGATGCCGCCTTGGCACAATTGGGGGAGAAAAAAAAAAAGCAGCAGCTCCTCTTGTGGTTTCTTCCAGTGCAGGACCTGGTTTAATTTAAAGGGGCCGTGTGAATGAAGGAGCTCCTTTGTTTGGGATGGTCCCAGTGGAAGTCCTATGCTTCCTCCAGGTTTGAAGAAACTGTACTTGGAGCATAGTAAGGAGGCGGGTGAGCCAATTTCTGTTCACTTTTAGCAGTGGAAAGCAGATCAGTGTAGGTTGCATCTGTGACAGGCTGGAGGGAGGCGTTAACGGTAGGCTTACCAGATCTCCAACCGTGACAGAGTGCTAGACCTTTAGGAGAAGGAATGTGGGCAGGTGCAGCTTGTTAAACATTAGAGCACAATCCTAGGCATGTCTACTCAGAAGCAAGCCCCATTAGGAGTGTGCTCTAAGGTTTAACACACTGCACCTGCCCACATTCCTTCTCCTAAAGGTCTAGCACTCTGTCCTGGTTGGAGATCTGGTAAGCCTAGGTAACGGGGGGCATACTTGAGGTGAATAACACCCTAAATCCACCACCCTCTCCCCCTTGCAATCTGCCACTGATGCACTCCACATCACATCACCTACTGGATGGGCCACTGCTAGCCCAAATGACATCCTGCTGAATCCTACTCCACTTAAAGCATTGGATAGAAGCAACCCACACTGCTGACCACTAGGAGGAGGACTGCACTGCTCGTGGTAAATTCACCCCATCCCCAAATCACCCTCTCACCATCACCAAGAGGATCCATATGTTACATATATTGAGAGCTGGCAGGTTATAGACTCAGGTATGAATCAGGCAATCCCCAGATATAAGCTCACTTCCGCCATGAGCTCACTAGGTGGCCTTAGGCAAACCATTCCCTCTCAGCCTCAGCTGTAATATGGGGATAACAATACTTAATTCACAGGGTTGTGGTAAGGATTCCAACATGGTAATTCATATTGGAGGCACTTTGAACACTCGAAAGCACTATACAAATGCAAAGTATTATTATTAAATGCTTAGTATTATTACAGCAAACACTCAATTAATAGATCTCAATTGAGCAGACTTGAAAATGGGCGTTTTCTGCTTCTTTAAAAACTACTCGGATAGGTTTTGCGTATGTGCATTGTCATAAATGAATTTGGATTTAATTGACTTCTGACATTCATGGATACACCTTTCCCCCATTAGCCTATTAAATCAAGGGTGCACTGTATAAAGATCTATGGAAAAAGGTATGAGGGGCAGCTTGTCTCCTCACCACAATTCTATTGCTAAACAAAGCACTTTTCCTCAGGAGCGAATTGGAGAAAGAAAAAGGATTAATCTGAATTTACCAACACTAGGATGTGCCCTAAACCCTGCACTGTGGAACTCTGCATGATCAGCTGCATGTACACAGAGGCCCCTTTCAGCCCTTCTGCTGAATGCATGGAGGTCGATGGTGGGGCCAGCAGAGCAGACAAACTCCCTCTCCCTGTTGCTCACTTCATATGTTCTGCAATACACAGGCTTACCAGATCGTCGCCGGGATGGGAGCGGTCTACCCTTAAGGGGGCGGGGCATGAGGGGCCAGAACGCGTCGCGTTCTGGCCCCCCATGCCCCGCCCCCTTAAGGGTAGACCGCTCCCGTCCCAGCAACGATCTGGTAATCCTGGCAATACAAATGGAGTGAATGTGTGAAAGGAGCTTCTATTTTGTCTCAACAATGTGAGTCACTGAAAATCAAGCTATTCTCTAGATCAGCAGTTCTAAATCTGTTCAGTTTCCAGAGCCCTTTATGCTCGTAATGCATAATCCAGAGCCTTTTATGCTCCCTTTATGCATCGGAGTCTTGGTGAGCCCTGCCGGCACATGCACATAGTCTCAGGGAGCCCCAGAGTGCCGGTGCATGCACAGAGTGGCGCAGTGCTGAACAGATGGTGGTTACTTATGGTGTGCTCATGGAGCCCCTGAAGCAGTCTCAGGGAGCCCCAGGGTGCCTAGGAGCACGCTTTGAGAAACGCTGCTGTAGATGGCTAGGACTGCCTGGCAAATACTACTTTGAAAAATTCTCCCAGGTTTGTTTTTTTGGAGTTTTTTGTTTTGCAAAATGAGGTGGAGAGGAGGAAGGAATGGGTGTGTGTGTGGAGAGGCTGCAGGAGGTGGTGGATCTGGTGGCGATGGCACGCACTGGATCCTATCCCCTCCAGCAGAAGCCTCCCCGCCCCCTTTCTCTCTTTGGACTTATGCCAGCAAAATTACTGGCGCAGGACCAAGGAGATCCATTGCAGGGCAGGAGGCTTACAGAAGGGAAAGGGGATTTAAAGGGAAATCCATTTAAGGGAAGCTTACAAAAGGGAAATGCATGCCTTTTTAGCCTGGATGCACAGGTGGGGGGGGGGAGAATAGGATTGGGCTGTCTGTGTTACATTTCTCAGGCATGCTAAAAATGAGGTGCTACAGTCTCACTACGTAGAGATATATAAATGTTTTCATGGCAAAGTTAAAAATATGAAAAGAAGCCAAGATTTTTTTTAAGTAAGCCTTCTAATGCTTTATTTTCTGATACTCTCCTGATTTGTCTCCAATTTCAAATCCATCTTGCCATTGAAACACATAGGAAGACTTTGATGACATGACATAATCTAACGCCTGTGCTTCACAAATGCTACAGATCATATGAAAGATAGATGCAAAACATGCAGCCCTGGCTGTATGAAAGTGAACACTTGAAGGTGTGTGTTAAAAGGATTTTTGACAAACCAGATATTGCTTGACAGAACACAGAAACATCCTTCTCACTCTACGGGCTTCAAGCACTGGAACTGCAAAGACAAAGGAGAAGTTGCCACAAGGATGAAGGAGGCTTAATATTCTGAGTAGCCTGTCACAGTATTTGGTTAAAACATTATAAATAAACTCAGAATAATTTTGCCAAATGCCAGACACCACTAGGTGAACATGGACTCTATTTGTCAACAAATGTTTACCATCTGCAAGTGGCATGACAGCAAATGGTAAAAGTTTAGCCTTTATCTGGTAACGATGTTATAACTCTGCATAGTTGTCATTCTCTGTGCTGTACATAGTCACAGGCCAGACATATTTTTCTCACGCATTGCTGGACCTTCCTTTAATTGGGTCTCACTTTTTAATAACATTCCTAACCTTATCTCTGCTCTGTCCCTTCCATGGACTTTGAAGGAGAAGCTTCAGGAGAAGGCTGTTCTGTAACTTATGAGGTTTGGAAACAGTGTAAGATGCCATTGTGAAATGATGGTGCATGCAGCAAATGCCAATTGCCTAGGGGGTCTCAATACGTGCTTACACTGGCGTCACTGCAGGGGGGCGGAGCTCTAAGTTCCGCCGCGATCCAACTCTCCGTTACACGGGTGAACAAAGCAGCCCCGTCCCCTCGCTTTCAGAGCCTTTCAGGGCAGCGAAAGCAACGCGGAGGGAGTCTCCTGTGCATTGTTTTCACCACCTTGAATGGTTCCGAAGGCAAGGGGGCGGGGCCACTTCATTCACCCGTGTAACGGAGGGTCGGATCGCGGTGGAACTTAGAGGTCCGCCCCCCCCCCGCAGTGATGCCAGTGCGTGCTTACACAACCATACAAAGCCTGTATCCACTATGCATCCATTCAAAGTACACATTGTCAACCACAATTAATGCACCACAAATGTCATTTTACTTGACAGACAGTCTTGGTTATGGTGTATCCTGGAGCACAGATAGAGCCAGTCCACCTCATCAGAACGCCAGCTGTTGGTGACATCACCACACTAACTACATCTGAATGCTCAAGAAAGATATCCAATTAAAGACATCAAATTAAAGACAACTACTTGCTTCCTGTGGCTAAAAATGGTACGTGTTGTGGGGTGGGGTGAGGTAGAATCACAATATATTCCATGTATATCAATGTTTTCTTCTCATCTATTTGTCACTGCTAGATCTAGTTGCTTACAGGGAAACAATGAGTGAATTGCCAAGGACTATGTCTCAGGAAAACATATTATAACATACATTCTGCACAAAAAATTAGATCACAGTGTTTGTTCCAAGAGTAGG
The DNA here is from genome assembly GCA_026170595.1 of Plestiodon gilberti rubricaudatus. Taxonomy (NCBI): domain Eukaryota; kingdom Metazoa; phylum Chordata; class Lepidosauria; order Squamata; family Scincidae; genus Plestiodon; species Plestiodon gilberti. The sequence continues at coordinate 46,206,116 of JANXHW010000004.1, forward strand.
GTAGTATTTTCCTTCTAGGTAGGCTTGCAAAGCCTACGGCAGATAACGTGAAGTTACCGAAACCCATATTTTCCTCCCTGGAACTGCTTCCAAATCATATTAGGACAGTCTGAACAGTAGAAGCACATGTCCAGCAATCTACACAATCAAGAGACAGCTGCAGTGTGCGAGAAGCATTATATGATGTATTTATCTTTATCTTGTGAGGAAAGGGACAGAAATAGATAGATGTGCCCAGGAGGCTAAGCAGAACTGATGTCTTGTAGCAGAAACAACAAGCAGATGGGTTAAAGTTTTGTGGACAATTACATGGGAACAATGGATAAAAATAGCAAGGAAAGGATAAGATGCAGCTGCAGCTCATAACAACAAATTACCCTGGGAAGTGCAAGCTTGTGTTATCACCTGAATGAATATGTCCAACTGGTTAATGTAGTGTTTCACTGGTACAGCATAACCTAATGAGTTACAGCAGTCTACTGATTTATACACAGATATATTGAACATTCATTTCTGCCTGAATGCCCCCTCCCTATTCTTTAATTGAAAGGCACTGAAGGTGTTAGCTCAGATCATGGTCATGTTGGGGGTCTTTCCCGAATGCTTCGAAGAACATTTCAGTATCTGGAGCTACTGCAAATTGCACATTGGACCATGGCTATATATACGGCTTATTTGAAGACCCTACTATTTTACTTCTAAGAAACTGCTGCCTTCCGTCTTTTAACAGGTTTGTTTCAGTTTCCTTCAGATCTGTCTCCTTTGGGTGGCTTTGCCTCATCAGGTACTTGTAGCTGCCTGAGTTCACTCTTGTTTTCCTTGTAGCACCCCCCACCCACCCAAGTGGCAATACAGGTGCAATACAGCAGAAATGATACCAGATAAAAGTTACTGAGCTCCAAGGATTACTGTTTTTCATAGCAAAAGGTGAGGGCGGAGAAGATTACCAATGGTAGCAAGCCTTTTTATGAATGCAAATCAGGAAGGAATCAATGTCCGGGAGCCAGCTTGCTATGAACAAGCCCTAACACTGCTGCATGTACTGTCCGCTTCTTACATCAGTCACAGCGTGTATAGCAGAAGAGGCATGAAGTATACTAACAGCCCAGTTCTATACATGTCTACTCAGAAGTAAGTCCCATTGAGTTCAATAGGACCTACCTCCCCCCCCCCCCGTAGTGTGTATAAGACTGCAGCCTTAGCATCTCTGTTCATTGTTCATTCCTTTTCTGTAAAAAGAACTGGGAGAAAGGAACATTGTAATTAGACATGAATGCAGAGCATTGATAAACTTGATTGGGATCAGTGGCGTCGCTGTAGTGTGGCAGGGGGCGGGACGTCGGGGGTGACATGACGGGAGGGGGTGACGCGCCAGGAGTGTGACACATCGGGACTCCCAGCGCGTCACCCCCTCCCGGCGCATCAACCCCGGGAGAGCAGCAGGCCGACCCACGTCTTCTTCGGTGGCTCAGCCACTTCTAAATAGACCAGGCAAGGCTTCAAGCAGCATGCGCACAATGCCACTCGAAGCTTTGCCCTCAGAAGTGCCGTACAAACACCCAATTTTCTTCATTTGGCCCTTCTGAGGGCAAGGCTTCAAGCGGTGTTGTGTGCATGTGCCGCTTGAAGCCTGGCCTGGCCTACTTAGAAGCGGCCGAGTGGCCGAAGAAGCCGCGACTCAGCCTGCTGGTGCGGTGTGTCACCCTCTCCCGGCACGTGGGCCATGGGGTGAGTACCGGGGTGTGTGTGACGTGCCTGGGGTGGGTGACGCGCCTGGGGTGGTGGTGGGGTTGACGCGGCAGTGGGGGTGGGGTCGACCCCTCGCCCGGGGTGACGCGCTGGCTCGTGACGCCATTGATTGGGACAGTAGACAGGGATGATCCATTTTGTAGTGTGTGTGTGTGTGTGTGTGTGTGTGTGTGTGTGTGTGTGTGCGCACGCACATATGAGGTACATGTGACATGGAAGAACACACATTTACAACTACTGCATAATTAAAAGTTACAGGCAAGGCACATATCCGATGGGGAAGGGTGTGTCAATAAATCAAAAGTTGAGTTGATACCTGCAATTGAGTTGGTAGAGCAGGGGTGGCCAACCTTTCAATGTGAATGCTCCTGGACCTTTAATGGTTGTATAGGGGAGGCCTTTTCAGCAGGTGCAACCGCTTTAGCAGCACCATCAGCAATTGCAGTTGTCAAGATTCTGTCTTCTACACAGCTCTTAAGAACGCAGAGGCCCTAATCGTGAAAGGTTGGCCAACCCTGTGGTAGAGATACTGTGCCCAATCTGTTTATAATCCCATGCAACTTTCAATAAAAGGTAAAGGTGACCCCTGACAATTAAGTCCAGTCATGTCCGACTGTAGGGTGTGGTGCTCATCCCCATTTCAAAGCCGAAGAGCCAGCGTTGTCCGAAGACACCTCCATGTTCATGTGGCCGGCATGACTCTCCTTGCCACAGCGCGTAGCATACAGCTGGAACACAGAGCGCTGTTTACCTTCCTGCAAGTGGTACCTATTTATCTACTCACAGTAACATGCTTTGGAACTGCTAGGTTGGCAGGAGCTGGCCAAGCAATGAGAGCTCACCACGTCGCGGATTCGAACTGCCAACCTTTCGATCGACAGCTCATGGTTCAGCGGTTTAACCCACAGTATCGTAAAAGTTTACTAATAGTCTATTCATATCCTGGGCCAGCCCAGAAAGTTCAGTGATGCTGGTGCAGCCTCTAATGCATGCTATGGGTTGGCCGGGGACTAGGCAATGATGGAGAGGTAAGTAACAAACGTTTTTACTTACCTACTTCGTTATGCCATGGTCCCCAATGAGCATATTCGTATCTGTGCCAGCTCTTTGGCTGGCATAAATCTGAGTGGGATCAGGGTGTGTGTGTTGAGGCCACACTGGGGAAATAGAATATTGGCGGTGCGGCTGTCGTCAATATTCACCCCCAGCCTGCCCTTGACATGCCCTGGCTGGACCTGATTCCTGCTCCAATCCTCCCCTGGAATGCCTCTCCACTGATGTGCCTGCTCTGGCAGGGGCTGGGTGATCCATTGGTGTGTACCCAGGGCTGTCAGTCATTTACACTGGTGGCGCCAGCCCATGTGCCATCTTTGAGGCTGCTGTGCCAGTGGCCCAGACCTTGACGGAACACGAGTTTCATCGGTACAAGGTCCAGATTGGATTGGGTTGTAGATATTGCTTGCTCCTCATGGAAATTTTGGTGACATGAATTTACATTCACATAAAATAACAAATGAATACATAGGAACATGCCTCTTACAGATATAGCCAGACAAGTTCCATGTCGATTTCCCATGATTATCAATCTTGGCAAGTTTGCAGTCCCTACCAAAAACTGAGCACATCTTTTCAAATACTGCAAGTGTGGTCAAGTGATATAAGCTGCCTGAAGCCTACAAATGAAGAGTGTACATGAAAATGTCCCAAATATTGATCACATTGACATTGCAGACCAGCTCATAATATTCGTGCATCCTTTCGATACTCATTCATTTGCTACAACAGTACATTTTCCACACCTTCTGAGATGGCTCCAGCAATTTAGCGCTTCCAGATGCTTAAGGCTCATTGTCACTGCTGTTTCTCCCTCCTTTCAGTTGCCAACAGGGTTTTGCGGGGCTCAGGTGGGGAAGGCAAATGGAACTCAAGTGGAATGCATATACTCAAAGCAGAACCAATCTCCGGAAACAAAAATTTCTGGAGTCCTACCATGTCTCCATTCCTTGCATTATTTTGGATATTTATGCAAAAGAAATGTCGCCTAAAATATCATGAGAAAAAATCCTTCCAGCAAGCCACTACTGAAGTAACAGATGAAAAGATACCATAACATACCCTCCCAGCTCAGTTTGTGAAATGAATGTACTATTTTGCTCTAGTTGTAATGAATGGCTTATCGTGAATCATTCACCACACCACTACTTCCATAGATGAGGCTATAAAATTTGGTCAGGGCACCATCGGTACTATGTGATATAACAAAATGAGGATACAATCATTTGCATCATCTGATTGGTTGAGTCAAATAATTTCAGCCTCATTTGGTCTTTTTACATTTGCTACTTCAGGAGTCCCAGGGTAATTGTGTTTCACGAAAACAAGTACGCTTTTCCAGGGTTTGACAGAATGGGAACTATTATGGGAAGACAATTGTCCTTGAAAGCAATCACTGACCTAAACATGAGATGCTGGTTCAAAAGACCTTTTGGGATTGATTGACAGAAGCAGCACCACCTCAATAAGTGACAAAATAATGGGGGGGGGCTTTTTGAAATGAAGAAAAGAGGTCTCCCAGCAGGCCCTTTGGTTATTGCCCAGTATGAGTTACAAATTAGGGAACAAGAGGAAGGAAAAGAAATAGTCTGTAATAAAGCCAGGTCTAAGCCAGTACTTGTCTGCTTGTTAATTGAATCATGTTAACAAAGACAAAAGTCCTTTAACACCACTTAAAATGCCGAGCTGAACGGGAGCATCAGTGCTTTGTATTAAGTCATGTTAACTTTTAATCTGTGCAGAAAAAGGCATCTATTAAAATCTTAATAGGTTAATTCACTTTAAACGTCATAACATTCAAGCAGTGTAACAAAACTGATGTCAAAGACTAACATGCTCTAATACTCATAATAATTCATCAGCACAGGACTTCCATATTTTATTTAGCATTCATGCAAAATATATCCTCAAATGCTTTTAAAGTGGAACTATGTGGCTCTAGAGCAAAATACATATTAAACAGTCATGAGAGACTATGCCAGGAAAAGACTGTAAAATTGGAAGAGAGCAATGGGTTATTGTTATTATAGTATTGCTTTTAATTATATAGCACCATAAATGTACACTGTGCTTTACAATAAAAGAGAAGACAGGTCCCTGCCCTGAGCGGTTCACAATCTAAAGACAGGCGCAAGGGAGATGAGAGAGGGAGGAGAGAGGAGTGACCCCAGGGTAAATGGAGAAAGAATATGCAATTATTTCATGTACTGTACATGTAGCTAGACTTACAGCCCAATCCTAACTAGGACTAGGCTGCCCTTTACAGCAGTGGGACACAGTTCTGCTGTCATAAACAGCCATATAGCTGTGCACTGCACGTGCCACTGTGGGTCCACTGCCACAAATGGCGGCAGTGCTGGAGGCCCACCTCTGCTGCTGGCTACCTCTGGTAGCAAAGGTAAGCCAGTGGCAAGGGATGGGGATGGGTGGAATGTGTCCAGGAGGGGGAGGAAAGTGGGAGTTTCTGGGCGTGGAGGGGGGCAGGTGGGAGGTGGAATGGGAGAGGGGGGTGGATCTCAGCACCACCACCATGCACCAGATCCTAACCCCATTCCCTGTCCCCTTCCCTCTCCCATACTCTCCTCAGACTTGTGCCAGCAAAATATGACAGTATGAGACATATTGAGGCAGCGAGGCTTGCCCCAGGGTAAGGGAACAAAAGTTCTCTTACATCGAGGAGGCCTCTGGGCTGCCCCCCCTGCAGGATACAGTGTACGCTCCATTGGCATGGCTGCATCAGTGGGGGGATTTAGTTAGGATTGGGCTGTTAGTTGCAGTAGGGTAAGGGAAATGGGGCAGTGCCAAAGGCTTCATGGAGAAGGTAGGTTTTTGAGGAGGGATTTGAAGACAATAAGGGAGGGAGCATCCTGAAGGTGATCTGGGCAGGACAGAGTTCCAGGCACAAGGGGCAGCTAGGGAGAAGGGGTGGAGTCATGTGAGGGTGCCGAAGACCTTCAGATGGAGGAGGGTGGAAGAGCTGGAGGAGAGAAGGCTATGGACAGGAATGGAGCAGGATATATCTTATAGTTAATTATGAATAAAAGTTACTCCAAAATGCTATAATATGTATGCACCATTGCTAAGCATTAACAACACTAAAGAAGTTTGAGCGTTCTGGTCATTGCACCAAGAAATATATACAATATCTGCACTTAGGGTCACACTTCACATGACTTAAATACATGCTCTGCAGCTGTGTGCTTGTTCTTTCCACGTAAAATAATGCACACATGGGAAGCAAACTGCTCAGGGATCGAGATGGCAGTGGGTGAGGGCCGGGGGGACCTCAAACCAAGGGTGCCAGTGGTGATCCAGGGGAGGCCTCAGCGCCCTCTCTGTGGTGCTGCTGGGAAGAAGCAGGGCGCACAGTGCGTGAACCTGACTTTCCCACATATGCTTGTGAACCTTTTAAAAATAAAACTGGGTAGATGAACTTCCGCTAGAAAGGATGTTGTTCCCCCAAGTGGGGTTAAACTGGGGTGCCCTTTCTCACTATACCTCTTATCTGGATAAGCCCCCACAAGACCAGGGTTCCTTCAGCACGAAAGCACATGTCAAGAGGAGTGATCCAAAGGTGCCAGCTGACCAGGCTACCCCCAACCCCTTAGCACCCACACTTGCCCTGGATAGCATGAACCGACCCTGAACAGCCACCAGGGTGAGGGCAGATAGCTCTTTGCTCTGAACAGAAAGTAGGAAGCAAGTTTTGTAAAAAAAAAAAAAATAACAAGAGTTTATTTTAAAAGGCAAAAAAAATGGGGAATGGGAAAAGGGCAAAAACAGGCACCTGCAGCAATTAGACAAAAATATGCGTTAGAGGCAAAACAGAAAATAAATCCTCCTGACACAACGTCCTCAACTGTTTCCTTGTCTACAGAAGCACTGACTTTGGTGCATTCTCTTCATTCACCTCCAGGGGGAGCCAGAGGGGTGGTCAGCAATGGACTGGTCACTTTTCTCTGAGCTGGAATGACATTGCACACAGTTTCCAACTAGCTCCTTTTATGGATAACTTGCCGCTTCAGAGTATGCTATTCTAACTAGCTGATCCAAAGGTGGGAAACCTAGGGTCCGGTGAAACCTGTGGTCCACTGAATGATCTTGACCAATAACCAGGTTGTAGCAAAACTCAGTAGGGCGCTGGTAGTTTCCTGCCTGTTCTTTTGCTTTACCTGGTCAGGATCAGACCCCCTTGTGTTCCCAAAACAGCTAAACTGTTCCTTTGGACATGCAGGTTACAGGGACCAGGTTGGCAGAAAGCCACAACAATGCTGACTCATCCTAGAGTTGCAGTCTCTGAATGGTTTCTATGAGAGTGAAGGTGTCGCCATTCACTACAGTGTCAATGGGAGATATTTTCCCAGGTCAAACGGTGCATGTGGGGACCCCCAATCCAGAGTGGGGCTATAGTAAGGACAAAGGATTTAAAGCTCCCCATAGTCCCTATGAACATAAGAGACTGCCTTGTACTGAGACAGACCATTGGTCCATCTAGCTCAATACTGTTGGCACAGGTTGGGAAGGGCTCTGCAGGGTTTCAAAGATGAATCTTTCTCTGCCCCACCTGGAGATTGAACCTGGGATCTTCTGCATGCAAAACAGGTGCCCTACCACTGAGCTACGGCCCCATTCTATTTGGATTGTGCCACTGTATTTTTACCAAAGAAACCAGCATGGAGCTGCATAGCATATGCTTCTTAAATTAATATAGTATGTAGCTTGAGCTTGACCCTCAGATATGGCTCTGTTTTGCCACTCTGCTTATCTACAAGGCTTACTGACTTCTTCCTAACCAAGCTGTAAAAACAGTTCCATGTTTTACATGGCAATAATGTTTGCTTGGGGGTCCAATGGTGTTTCCTGTGTAGGAAACACCATTCCTGTGTTTCCCCTCCCGCCCTCCCTGTATATAGTCTGGGATTAGCCGGTCGCCTTGGGGCCAGGTAGGAATTTTTGACTGCTAACTGATTGGCCGTGTTGGTGGGTTTTTTGCCTACCTCAGACTATGGCAGAGGAGTGTGCTTTTTTCCAGCAGCCAGTAAGTCACCTGTCAGGGGGCGTGCGGACTTTGGGTAGATAGGATAAAGGGGGGTCGCCGTGCATTCTGAGTTCAGCAAGGTCGGGAGGTGAGCCAGTACCGCTCACGCAATACTTCACCGGTTTGTTGAGGCTAGCTGGCAAGCCCCCGGGTTGGAATATGCGAAGACTACCGCATGCCTTGGCCTGTGGGAATCTAAGTGCTTCCGCTGGCTAAACCCTTAGGGGCTGGCGGTGATAGGCTCCCCTGGTCGTGACCGAGGGAGCCTGGAGTTGGGATGTTTACGCCAATAATTGGGTGGGGGAAGTAGACGGCTAGTGCCGTTTCCCCCAATTAGGCCCGCACGCCTGGGGTGGTTTTTTCAGTATGCCCTAGTTAGTCCTTCTGCAGGTTATTTAGTTATAAAATAAAGTGACATTTATCCAACATGCCTTTGCCTGGAGTGCTTTCTTTGGGGGGTGTAAGGGTAATTTTAAAAACTGGCTTGAAACTCAAAACAGGATATCCCGAAGAACATCTTTTCCCACTTACAATAACTATGCAGGAGCAGCAGTTTGCTGCTAATTGCTTCTAAGATAGTGACTATGTTCCTGACCCACACACCACTTCTTTCTCAATGCCTAACATTTAATCATTTAATTTCCCCCTCATCCTACTGTTGCTCTCTGATTCCCCCACAACTGGGGCCTTTTAAATCATTGATTTGAGAGGCCCGAGACTTTTCGCAATGCATTTTCCAGTCTGAAAATCCAGGTCTGTTTAACGGCAGACATAAGAACTTGAAATATTCTTTTTAAAATGCCTTGACATGAGAACACCAGAACTATTAAAAAAAAAGAATGCAAGGAAAAGAATACATAAACAGCAGTGTATGTGTAGCATATACACAATTTTCCCTGTTATTTAGATGGCTCTTGTGCCATATCCCAAATGGCTTTTTGAAATTGGGGTGGGGAAAGTTAGAAAGCAGTTTGGAGGGGGACCTTCGAAGAGAGAAAATCCCAAAACACCTGTATAAGTACATGGGCAATGAAATTACAGTCCTCTAATGCACCTTTTCACATTCTTCAGCAACATGTCCTAAAAACATTTTTAAAAAAGTTAGGGGAAAAAACTTATGTTCCTGTCTTCTCTTATTGGACCCAGGGCAATTCACTACTACAAAAAAAAAATATATATGTCTAACATGTCTAATAATAAATCACCATAAAACAACAAAACAGAAGTAAAAAAACACTGTTGGCATGGGATAAATAATGGTTTAGATTATTAAAGCAGAATTAACAGAAAAGAAGCCGTGTTTTTTTTTACCATCAGTCTTACCCTATATGCTATGAATACAAGGCATAATTTTCAGAGAGTACCAAGGAGCACCAACAATGCTTTCTCCACCCCCTCCCCACCCACTGCAATAATGGTTATTCATTATGGGAATTTCCAGAATCAGTCCTGCAAATTCAAGGTAATCAATTTTCTCCCGGCATATTTGTAAAGAATTTCCATTTGTTTACAAATTGGTACGAGTGTTGTATCATCAGAGGGTAATGTAACTTGCCATCTTTTATCTGTCTTCATTTGCTTGATGGATGCCTGCAGCATCTGCTGCAAGCAGATCCTGTGGGATGCTTTCCCCACTGACCCCAAGACAGCTGATATTTTTATTGATAAACCACACTTCCTTCAGTTATTTGGAAAGTATGGCAGTGAATAAAATTCAAAGTAAGCCACTAGAGCAATGTGGCTCATGGCTCAGCTACGATTGTAAGAGCAGTTATTCTGCAAGCTTTGATGTTGTTCTGTGGTTTTCAGCCTCAGTGCTCTTTCTAACTGGAGCTGGCTTGTCCAGGACGCTGATTGTGGTGGTCACTGCTGCCTACCTTCACCTTTCCCCTCTGCCGCTCGGGTCATTCCATGTGAAATCAACCAATGCATGGAACCTTGATGTCATGGATTTTGTTCATTTTTGGTACATTTGTACCTTGCCATGAGATGTTTAAAAAAATATTTTTTTCCAGATTTTTTTGTCCATCCGTTTTTGAGATATTGAATGTTCAAAATTGCCTAAAAATGCCAAAATTCACTTGTCACCATACCTTCAAATGCCTTTCATAACAATGAAAGCTACAGACATGGGACAGGTGTCATTTTAAAGCTTATGAATAGGGCTTTCCTTTGATATACAACATGACACAATTGTAAATTTTCAAGAAATTCAAAAATATTCAAATAATATTAATTTTGAAATTTTGGAAAATCAAATATTTTTAAAATTTTCAAAAAAATCACACTTAAAGGTATATGTCTTATAGTCAATCAGTCAAAATTTCAAGATGGTATCTCAATGGTATCATACAAAAATTAAATTTTCTTGTTGGCAGTGACCAGGAATTAAACCCCTCAAGTCCATTTTTCTACAGTTTACATTGATAAAATTATGTGGTAAACTGGAATGAATTCAAAAATGTATAACAGGACTTATAGAGATAGATTTATTTATTTTATTTACCATATTTCTATCCCGCCTTTCTCCCCACAGGACCCAAGGCGGCTTACAAAAATACAAATAATACAAATAAATTACATTTTACATTTTAAACAGCAAAAATTAATAAAAACATCTAAAAATTGATTTAAAAATTTAAAACAAGATCATAAAAACAGCAGCACCCCACCTATACCAGCAGGATGTTAAAAAGGCAAGGGCTCAGAAGGCTTCTTTGAACAAGAAGGTTTTTAGGCCTCGCCGGAAAGTGTCCAAGGAGGGAGCAGTTCGTAAGTCAAAGGGGAGGGAATTCCATAAGGTTGGTGCCACTTTATAGAGAATGAATTCACTTTCTATTCTTTTACAGGATCAGCTTTTTGGTAAAACTATCAAAATCATGAGCTTTTTACTTCTGTTCGTAGTTTTAAAATTTTCCTTTAGTTGCTGAATAATGTCTGAATCAGCACAGTGACATTTTTCCTCATCTAAATCATCTTCAGAAGTAAAAAAAATAATTATTTGTAGGTCCTTTAATAATTAATATTATTTGAATATTTTTGAAATTCTTGAAAATTTACAATTGTGTCATGTTGTATATCAAATGAAAGCCGTAGTCATAGGCTTTAAAATGACACCTGTCCCATGTCTGTAGCATTCAGCGTTATCTTGTAAATGGCGTTCGAAGGTATGGTGACAAGTGAATTTTGGCATTTTTAGGCAATTTTGAACATTCAATATCTCAAAAACGGATGGACAAAAAAATCTGATTTTTTTAAAACATCTTATGGTAAGGTACAAATGTACCAAAAATGAACAAAATCCATGACATCAAGGTTTCATGCATTGGTTGATTTCACATGGAATGACCCGCTCCTCCTCTCAACGCTCTGGTCCACCAGTGTTCTCTGCTCTCACTTCCCCTTCTGCCCCCCTTTTCCTTGCTGAATCCAGGCTGCAGCAGTAGCACCTGTGGTGGCTGGCATGCTGCTGGGTAAGATTGAGATACATCTGGCAGCATAGCAACGCTTCATGCAAGGGGGTGGCGGCGACTTCTTGCATGTCTCCTCAGGTACTAGGAGGTCTTGGGCCAGAATCAGTGAAAGGACGGGAGGACCCAAACGTGTTGAGGAAAAATGAAAATGGCCATTTTGCCGCTGCTGCCGTTTACCTGTCCTGCTGCCACTTCTGCACTTCTGCGCCCAGAAAAAGGTACTTTTTTATCTTTTTCAAGCAGCAGCGGCGGCAGCGGCGGCTTCCACCGGGCTCGGAAAGCCTGAAACAGATCCAGGACCAGATCCCGGATCCCGAGACCATCCCGGTACGGATGATAATCCTATTCATGCAGCTCCCAGGTAGAAGAGGGGTCTATAAAAGACAATTTGCTGAATGTCACCTGAAATCTAAAGCTGGTTCTGAAGTTCTGTGTGTGCCATTGGCACCCATTTTATGACAGCAGAACACTGGCTGCTGTCATAAAACCATCCATGCACTGGCCCAATCTTAGTTAGGATTGTGCTGAAAGTTATTTATAAATAATTCAATTCAATTACAGTGCAATTCTGACTAAGGATCTGGCAGGCCGGCAGATTCTGAGTCTGAGCTGCCTGTCGACCGGCAGGCCGGAGATCTACTTGAGGTATGGTGACAAATGTCCCCTTCCCCAGGTGTAAACTGGGGGCAGCCCGATGGGACTCCTCAGATTTTCGCCAGCTAAATAGCTGGCAGAAGTCGGAGGAGGCCGGCTTAGCCACCCGGCGGGGATGGGGATATGGCCAACGCCAACCCCCTCCTCCTCCCGGGCCAACTAGGCCAATGGCCTCCCTCCCTTGCCCACCAAACTGCCCCTGCTGGATCCGACTCACCTCCTCCGGCAGACATGCGGGCACTTTGGCGACGGAGCGAGGGAGGCTGGCTTCTGCACCGGCCTCCCTTGCTCCCGAGTAGTTGCGAACGTGCTTTACGGCACGTTCGCGACACTTTAGAACGGCGGAGCACTCGTTCCGCCATTCTAAAGATCCCCAGGATTGCGCCGTTAATGAAATTTACAGTGCAATCCTAACCAACTTTCCAGAGCTGGTGCAACCGCAATGCAGCCCCGAGGTAAGGGAACAAATGTTCCCTCACCTTGAAGAGGCCTCCATAACTGCAAAATGCAGTGTGCACCCTGTTGGCATGGGGCTACACCGGCACTAGAAAGCTGGTTAGGATTGCGCTGAAAATCCAGAACAAACATCAGATTAGGCTAGAGGTACTCTTATTTGGTACTTACAAAGTACAGTAAATGTAACTGAAATTAGTATACTTTCTTTAGTTATAAGTGTTTAGAATTGAGGTATAGGTAAATCGTTTTATTTTAAAATATTAAAGCTCTGTGTGTAGTTGCCACTTAGAAGTTATTTTAAAGAATCTGGATTTGCTGCCTACTCTATAAAACCACTTATAGTAATTGATTCTTAGGGATGCCCCAATGCCAAGATTTGAAATGTCAGATCTGGTTGACTATAAATCTGCACTTTAAAAAAACCCTCAAATGAAATGAAAGCAGCTCAGAGATTAAATGTCCTTAGGTTAAAAGACCATTGGCTCCATTATGCGGAATGTCTATTTTAAAATAATAATCGTTGAATAGCTTGGGTTGATAGCCAAGAAAGGTTTTAGATTTTCCAAATCATACTCTTAAGACCCAGTCCTATTAAGACACTAGCACAATGTCAGTCATATCCTAAGCCCGTCCTGGAAAGGCCACACTGACGGAGCACCAATGCCAGTGCATCAAGGGCCAAATGCCAAGCCTGTCCTGGCAAGCAACACTGGCACAGCCCTTCCCAGTAATATGTCCAGCATCCATGGAAACACTGGCACAGCCTGACGGTAGCACATCATCACCCTGACATTGGTGTTTCATTGTCATGAAGTTGGCTTGTCATCTGTCATCAGGGCAAACAGCCAAATGCAGCCAGATTCTATCCAATAAAAAAAATGACCAGATATTGAAGGGTCCAACATGAGGTATGGCTCTTGCTGAAAATATCTTTGCCATAGAAGTCATCATGGAAATCAAGGCAAACAAACAATGTCCCATAATTGAAAACCATATCATGTGAATCAGATCTGTCATAAATTCTTCTGGTGCCCAGAGCAAGTAAAGGAACACTAGGCAAATTGGTATTATGACATCTACATTGCTGAAAGGTTTTCTTCAAGAAGATAGTAGTGGGAAACATATTGTTCCTTACATCATCTTCTCACCTGCTCCAAAAAGTTGAACCATTTTTCAAAGCAAGTTTGACATTCCCTTTTAGGTTTGCACAAAGACGGTGGAGTCGAAGCCAGGAGTTGACAGCACAATTTTTTACCAAGTTAGAAAAGGCAACAGATATTACCAATCAATGCTCTCCATTGCCCAGAAGGCACAAGGATATTAAGAGCATCATTGCCCCCACTATTGATTCCAATAACTTGCAAGCTTACAGCATGAGACATAAGAGCACTGCTGGATGTTAGGGCTCTCCCCAGATTTAATAATAGCAGAGCCGTAGTTGTAAACAGCAGCTCGACAGTCAGTTTCAATTACAGAATACAACGTAATGAGAAATAAAACCCTGGCTTTTTGTCACTGATTTTTCGGTGAGAAAAAGATATCTAGATAAATGAGATCTACTCTTACTTTATTAATTATTTTATTAATTAGAATACTCAGGCAAAGAGGAGTAATCTTTATTAGCTGGAGCAGAAGCTTGACAGTGGCTGGCATTTTACTTCTCATCGATTAAGCAATATTCACAAATGTAACCAGCACCCCCATGTGAAGGATATTATAACTGAACACCTAGGGGATTTGTATGAATTATTATGGCAGCCATGTCCATAGATCTATAAATGCAGTCCACTGTGAAAGTATGCAATAGAAATTTCAAGAGGCAAGGGCAGCACACACTGCCACAAATATTTATGTAGAACTGAAGGAAAGTGGCCAGTGGCCAGAATATAATCCATCTGCATGTGATTAGTGCAAGATTTCTTTTTTCTTTTGAGTCACTTTTATAGGGGTGTGTGTATACAGACTGCACGTAGCAAGAATCTTTTACTTATGATTTCCCTGGAAGTGACTTCATGGTCAGTTTGTGAACTGGAGAAACCCCAGTGTAAGTTTTGATCTGACACAGACATTCATCCTGTAAGCCCAAGGGCATATTCACAAGTTCATTTCACATGGATGAATTCCGTCTTGATATTTTTCTTTAATCACCCTTCCTTTCTCTGCTTTCAGTTTGCTGAAAATTTGGCCCAAAGGTGGAGGGTATTTTTTTTTAGCCCTTACACAAAATGTTTACAAGATCAAGTTTTGATTGTGAACATGCAAAATAAAAGAAACAAATAACTAAAACAAGGAGACATATATCTGATTATAATCCATATGTGATGGAGCCACATGTGCAAGGACACGATGAAAAGAAAAACCATAATCCTTTTACAGGGGAAATATTTGCAGTTTGGCAAATACTGAATATAAAAACAGGGTCAGCCCACGGCAGTCCCCTTCCACTTCCTGCTACCACAATAAGTGGTAGCCGCCTTGAGTGCCCTCGGGAGAAAGGCGGGGTATAAATGCTTTAAATAAATAAATAAATAAAATTAAATAAATAAATAAGCAAATAGAAATACGTCTACATGATGATATGTCTGCATGGAGGAGCAAAAGATTATTGTTCTTGAAGGAACTTGAAAATATATCTCCGTAATTCCTAATTCTAATTAGGAACTAATTCAATTCCGTACTAAGTACTAATTCAGTATCTAAGTACTAATTCAATAGTACTTAATTCCACTAAGTTGAAATTAATACATAATATATACGATATGATATTTAGGACACTGGTGATGTAGAAAACCATGTGCAGATTTTCTTCACAAATGTTGAAAATGCATTGAAATTAAGAGGTACTATTGGGGTGCAAGGCCAGCGGGTGGCGCAGCGGGTTAAACCGCTGAACGATAAGATGTCGATCGAAAGGTTGGCAGTTCGATTCCCGCGACGTGGTGAGCTCTTGTTGCTTGGCCAGCTCCTGCCAACCTAGCAGTTCCAAAGCATGTTACTGTGAGTAGATAAATAGGTACCACTTGCGGGAAGGTAAACAGCGCTCCGTGTTCCAGCCGCATGCTATGCGCTGCGGCAAGGAGAGTCATGCCGGCCACATGACCACGGAGGCATCTTCGGACAACGCTGGCTCTTCAGCTTTGAAATGGGGATGAGCACCACACCTTAGAGTCGGACACGACTGGACTTAATTGTCAGGGGATACCTTTACCTTTATTGGGGTGTAATCATACAGAATGAAAATCACTGGATGCAGAGTTCCTGAAGATCCTTTATATATGCTTGAAAAATTACATCAATTTGTTGATGATAATGACTTACAAATGATTGTCTATTTATTAACAGCCACAAAGGTCATTATTTCTTACAATTGGGAAAAAAATGTTGTTGTTCCTTCATTGTCTGAGGGTCAAACTAGATAGGATAATAGGTGAGTCAAGATCAGACCAGACCTTGTGTGGGATTTAAAATGGGGGAATCAGAACCATGGCATGGAGGGAGTTTCTTTTTAACCTTTCCTCATGCACTCTAAATGAAATCAACCCTGACTGTTCCCTGGAAGGACAGGTACTGAGGCTGAAGCTCAAATATTTTGGCCACCTAATGCAAAGAGAGGACTCTCTGGAGAAGACTCTGGTGCTGGGAAAGATTGAAGGCAAAAGGAGAAGGGGAAGGCCAAGGATGAGATGGTTAGACAGCATCACTGATGCAACGAACATGAAAATGAGTGAACTCAGGAAGATAGTGGAGGACAGGAAGGCCTGGCGGGATATGGTTCATGGGATCACGAAGGGTCGGACACGACTTAATGACTGAACAACAACAACATGCACTCTCCCAATGAAAATCACCTCTCCAAAGCTGCTATTTGTCCTACAGGACCAAACCTATAGGTATCCGCATGGCACAAATGAATTTAAATGGTAACTGTATGTAACTATTATTCTCTGTCTGCTAAAACTCTTGTACAGTGCCAAAACAGTTTTTAACATTCTTAACAGTCCAACCTCTCAGCTGGTTCAACCAGCTGAGAATTTTAAGTGTACATGATTTGAATTGCTTCTCTTTATGAATCTGTGAGCCATCTAGTGGAGTTAATTTTTGTCATTGTCACAAACAACTTATTACAGTTTCCTAAAGGAATTGCATGAGTACAGGAACTCTGTCTTATTTTGTCAAAAACACAGTGGGGAGGATGGCTGCCTTCATATGTTCTTCATTATGGATAGCAAATTCAATCAATTATGGCGCAATCCTGCCTAAAGATACACAGCCAGCTTAAAGGGCCGGCTGCTGTATCCTATCCCTTTCCTGGGCTTCCCCAGGGCAGCCCAGGAGCACCTTGGAAGAAGGGGGAGTTCATCCCCTTCCCCGGGTGCAGGCCAGCCGGGGCCCTATGGGCCTCCTTGGATATACGCCAGCTATGAAGTTGACGTACATCCGGGGTGGGGGAGTAAGGCTGGCCAGGCCTGGAAACGGGCCTAGGATATTGGCAGAGCATGTCGCCGATATCCCCGTCCCCTCCCAGCCTGGGCCAGCCAATGTCCCCCCCTCCCTCCACACCCCTGCCCGCTCTACTCCCACCTCTGCACTGACAGGTGCAGGACTTACTTGTGTCATAGCGGCCCTTACTCTAAAAGTCATCGCAAACGTGCTTTATGACACGTTTGCGACAGCTTAGAGCGGCGGAGCATGCACTCTGCCACTCTATAGTTAAGAGAGGATTGAGCTGCCTGGCAACTAAAATTAGACTGACATTCTAGCAGAAAAGATGGAAAAACCATGATGCTGATCCTCATGAAGTTAAATGAACTTGCTGTTAAGCCATTGAGGAAATACTGATTGTTTTTGAAGTGCTGTTTTTGTTATAATGTACCTGAAAGTTACTCAGGTGATGTGATCATCTACTTGAATCCCTAAAATATACATTTGCAGGTTTTTTTCCCATGTTTCTAGTCCTCAATTCTAGGAGAAAATCCTGAAAACTTTTCAACAGTGTAATGAAACAACATCTTTACTTTGCATGCAGTCACCTCATCACAGTATCAGGGCTAGAGCATCTTTCAGCATGTGGTGTACCGTAGCAGATCTTGGAAACAAATTGAATTTGACACAAAGTAGTCCAATCAACTTCCTTGTCTATTAGAGAGTTAGCAGTACAAGAAAAGCAAATAAAAACTAATCTTATTGCCCTGTCCCAAATATTTCTCTTTCAGTTCCTAGTGACACATTTTGGCATGAATTACAGCTCTTGCTCCCAATATAGGGAGGGGAAGCTGTTTTCTCTTTTGGAAGACTTTTACAGACTGCTACATACTGCTGATCATGCACAGAGTGTAATATTCAGAGATCTGTGATGAGTCTATCCACCCCTCCAGTTCCCAACTCCCCCATTTCCTTCTTTTGCCTTCCAGTTACACCCCCACCCCACCCCTTCCCAAGCTCTGGGGAGACAGGTGAAAAGAGGGATAAGCTGTTGAAAGGAAGTCAAGCCAGGCTTGATCAGCTTAGCCTTCTGGCGGCGGCAGCAGCAGTAGCGGCGGTGGCGGCGGCGGCGGCGGCAGCAGCAGCAGCAGCCTGGCTTCTATGAACAGGTATGGTCAGGCAAGTATTTGCAAGGAGTCCAGAGGGAACCAAGCGACTGGCTGGCTAGAGATCAGACGTTGGTTTAAGACTCCAGAATGTTGCACTCTCTCTGCATATGCTCAGCAGATGGGATGGGATGGAGCCAGGGGAGGGTTTCCAATGATGGGAATCACTGAAATCACAGTTTGGGGAGCATGACCTACAACTGATAAGCTGAAAAATGCATAGAAGGGAAAATCAGTGATCCATTTATTTCACTGGAAAATGTCTGCATTTCTTTGCTACTGTGCAGTACTGTTCACAAAAATACTATAGGATCTTGTTAAAATTCATTATTGTTCTCTATCTACAAGCAATTAACTAAAAATGAAGTCATGGTGTGTTCTATTTAGGTTGATTGAGATATTAGTCACTTACCATATATCACACAGGATCTAGAATGGTTTGCCAGGGCTGGTTTCCCACTTCTCACTTCATATTTTCTTTGGGGCTGAAAGCCAGTCTTCCAAGGTCAGAATACAAGGCTGCTCTTACTTTGTGAAGATGTCAGTCCACACATGTTTGCATGCAAATATAGCTTAGTATTAAAGGCTACCCATACATCTCCCTCCCTCAGAAGATGCATTTTTCAACAAAACCCTCAAGAACCCAGTGTAGAAATGTACATGTCATTCCTACATTATATGCTGCAGAGCTCGGCACTGGAGGTATGGTCTAGCTAGCTGAAAAGCAGATTCATGTTGGGAACAATGCAATCACACCTTCCCATTTAAATCCAAGTACACATTTCACCTTGACAAGATTATTAGCACTGTGTTCAAATATACACATCACATCAACCTTAGTGCAGCTGGGAAATAAGTGGTGAGAAAATTTTCTCAAGTACTACAGCCATTGTTAGTGCACACAGAAGTAGATTTTGCTGTATTTTGGAACATGTAAATTATAAATATATAATAGATCATTATAAAAATTGACTGAACACAAAATTAGTCTTTAATAGGATATAAGTATCTTTTAAATATAGCTCCAATTGCTCCTTTCTGTTACTCAGCAGAAAGTATTCATCATCTTTCCAAGGAGCCTATTTTTTAAAGCATTGTTATTTAAATGCTGGCGCAGAAATTTGTAATTTAAAAGCTGGGCACAGAAGAGACACATTTCCATTTTCAAAAAACCTCAGCGTTGATTTGGAAATAGTAACACTAATGTGTTCAAAACAGGCAAATGGAGAATTGTCTTCATCTTAACTTCACAGCCATCATTAATTATCTGCTCTAATGTAGTGTGATTCGGATGAATCAAATTCTTTCCCGTCAGACTGCAAATGGTTTCGTTCCAGCTCATGAGTAAAAGTCCAGATTCTAGAGACCGAAACATTCAGTGGGAAGATGTTTTTGCTGGATCCTTCTTCTTACTGAACAATCATGGCAACCTTTGGTAGAGAAATGAAATAAAGTTCTTTTAGTGTACGTATACTGTACTAAAACTTGGTGCAATTTGTTAAAAGTATTTACAGGAATATCTTTTCAGTTCCTGTGATAAACTGGTAAGAAAATATTATTGCTTCAATAACTTATTCAATGCATTCTATGATGCACCTTTCAAATGTATCACTACTATGTTTTTGCAGTGCTAACAAAGTAAGGGCAGAAACCAAAGTTCTAACAAGGTTATACAAGGGGTATACATTTGTTATTTACTATTGGTTGGTTTGTTTTGCACTTTTTTTCTCATACTAAGTTGCACTTTTATGGTCTGCTATGGTGCTGAATGTTCTTAGAAGCAATTTCAAAACCAGAGAAATGGTGACTGTAGAGTAGCTTCTGGGCTCACCCTGGCATCATAAGTCATGTCTGCCCTGTGGCCATCAGTAAAATAAGTCATCTGGTCACAACCCAGTTCCCTAAAGCCATTTGTTTGCAGCATGAACTATATCCTAGAAGGACAGTCTGCACATGATGAGAACCAAGCAAGCATGAAGACCGCATCATCTGTAGATGTGATGGCTTAGCCAGCCCAAGAAGGTCGCCTGTAAGGCAAACTTGCATTACACAATGGCCTGCTGCCCACTAAACCAGAGCACAAATATAAAGGTGTTTCTTTTCCACTTCCACAATTGCCACAAACAGGATAATACTGCTGAAATAATTAACATTTCTGAAAGGCATTTACAGTTTCCAACATTTCTTGTACATGGGAGAAGCGGTAGCCATCTTCCATGAGTTCCATAGCCAGTGTTGCACTGCTTACATTGGTATATTCCCTCAATGTGAGGAGTTAGTTTTGCTTATCATCTGAGGGCCAAATTAGATCTAATTAAATATTAGATTGTCTTCCCATCTTTTTTTAAAATAGCTGCTGTGGAAGGGGGGCTGATCAGGATTGGCACAATGATATGAGTGAAGGGGAGTCTAATCCTTCCCCCAGCACCACAGACAACCCCCCCCCCCCGTTATTTGACCTGGGAAGGAAGCTGCTATTAGTGCTAATAGCAACTTCCTTCCCAAGACACAGTGCAGCATTGGCCCAATCCTATCCTCTGCTGGCTTGTGCGATTGAGTGCCATTGACACAGCCTATGCTGCATCCCGCAGGCTGGCTGGGGATCAGGGTGTTGGGAAAAGGTAAGTAAAGAAATGTTTTACTTCTTCGCTGTTCCCTAGTCCCCTATGGGTCTACTCAGATCTATGCTAGCTATTTTGCTGGCACAAACCTGTTAGGCTGAAGGGGGTGTCGGGTCTGGATCAGGGGCTCTGGATCTCACGGACACTGCTGCCACCAAGATCCGCTCCAACCCACCACCAGCCTGGCCCAATCCCTGCCCCAATCCACCCCCACTGCCACCTTACCTGCTCCAATGGCTGGTCTGCAGCCTGCCACTGCTGGCGCAGGGCTTACCAGCTGCCGTGCCATCGGCAGTGAGCCGCAGAATGGCGGAGTGTGGCACAGAATGCTGCTGCCACAGCTGCCCGTGTGTGTGTGTGTGGGGGGGGAGATGGGTGAGTGAATTGTTAAACTCCCTTCTTCCTAAGCCATGGTCCCAATTCAGACAGAGGTCCCTGCAGCTGCTTTTTTTTTTTTTGTTGTTGTTGTTGTTGTTGTTGTTGTTGTTGTTGTTGTTGTTGTTGTTGTTAAAGATGGAATTACGTTTGACACATGTGCTCCATGTTGCCTCCCCATGTAGAGGTCCCTACTACTGAAAGACAGGCCACACCAGAGGAAGGAAGCAACCAGACAGAAGAAAATGACTGCTTGGATGGGCATCTACTCCCACTCAGGCCACCAGTGTGGCCTCAACCAGATTTAAATGCCTATTTAAAACTTACCCCTTCACTACAGCACTCTCAACCCAACCTTCCTCCTCTTCTTTCCTCTCTACGCTCCTGCCCTTGTGCATCCAAGCATCAGACTGATCAATGTAGACTGATCCTAGCATGTTTACTCAGGAGTAAAGCCCACTGAGTTTAATGGGTATGTGTACCCAGGGTACACATATACATAGGTTGCAGTCTTAGATTGTAGGCATGGGCTGCCTTTAATTGGGTTTACACACAGTGCCTAAGTACTATAGTCACTCTAGAAATAATAGTAATGATGACAACAAAACAATAACAATACATTTGTAGGATAGAAATTCCCCATTGTCAGTTTTCCTGGTGGTATACTCAAGGTTTGACCAGTTAATGAGGCATTTTGGCAGTTATTTGTCAAGCTGAAATCACATGTGCATTTTAAAGCACCAATGATCACTAAGGGATCTTTTCCTACTTCAGTGCAAGTGCATTACAAGGGTTCACAAGTTAAACATTTCCCAGGGTAAATGTCAGCACGCACCACTCTGGCTAGTGCAGGAAAAGACACTCCTGAACTTGCCTATTCTGATGCCGACTCATAGTGCCTTATGACTAGATTCAGATGCAATCCCATACTATGGTGTGTTAACACTGCCCTTGTAAATTACCCCTCTTCCCAACTCTCTGCCCCCTAACAGCGCAAAGCAATTGCCTTATATACACGGGAAGTGCTCTTATTTGTATAAGGTTGTCAAGGCAAGACAATTTACCTTTGCAGTGCCTTGACAAGGCCTTTTTTAAAACTCTGTGCTCAAATTAGGACTGCCAGGCCAGATAAATCCAAAAATCTGAGACTATAAGGCATAGTGATGTCACAAGGCTGCCAATACTTGAAAACAAGAAAAACAATCTAGTACCAATGGTAAAGGGGTGGAATCTTGTGGTAAGGGCCCAGATGGCCTAAAACTAGAAACTTTGCCACCCTTCACCTAAGAAAAAAGAAAAAAGCTGAAGAAATAGGGCAATTTTTAGCAAACTGGCCATTCTAGCTCCAAAATAGTTGTGGAGACATATGGCCTTTAAAGCAAGGCAAGACAATTTTTAAAGTACATGGGAATTTAGGGTGTGGAAGGATGCAGCAGTGAGAAGGACACAGGCAACTGAAGTGTGGGTTTTTAGCAACATCAACAAGAAAGAAAGAAAATGTGATGCCTGTTTGCCTTTAGCACATTTAAATATATGACCAGCCCAGCCATGAAGTGATCTGATGCAACCTGCAGCTTGCATCAGCAGCAGATGGCAGGGGCGGGGGGGGGGGGGTTTGGATTTGAGGTGCCCTTTACCTAGAGTCTGCAGTTGCCTCTCTCTAGCCCACCGTGGATGCAAGCCACATTGATGCGCTTCCCACTTGCTAAAAGCAAGCAAGAATGGGACATCCCCTTCCTTGCTGTGTTCTGCCACATGGTCTTCCCAACTCTGAAGTGTGGGACTTCTGCTTTTATTTTAGGAACTATGCGAATGAAGGCGCTCTTTTGGTCGTGTGGTCCCTTTTCAATGAAACCGGAAGTCCCACACTTCTGGGTTTGCAAGAACGGTGCGATGAAGCACAGTTAGAGGCTTTTGTCTTTTTCAGTACGCCACAGCAGAGGCAGCAGTGGCAGATCCAAAGGTGGCGTTGAGCAGTGGACCCAGTCGTGCCACCCCTGTTTATGTTTGGGTTTTTTTACATGTGAGGGCAATGTGAATGTGGGGGCTATGCTCAGGAAGGCAAAGTCAGCACAGTGGGAGCATGGAGGCTTCTTCTGATGCCGCCGCAGTGCTCCCTTTCCTTGGTTGCGCTTGTAGTGTCTTTCCTTCCCCCTGCTCTGCCCCTTCCTGTAGGGCCACAATATGACACCTGTTAATAGTTACCAAAGAGCTATACAGGGGGCAGAGGTTAAAATGTTGTAAAAGCCATTCCTAAATGTGTACACAGCATTATATGAAAATGGTGGTGGGAGGATGAAAACTGTGCCGAGGAGAGAACCCTTCTATTAACAGCTGACACAAAAATTGCAGGAAGATTGAAATGCAATTTGTAAATCCACCTTCATGCATGGCCATCAATCAATTTAAGACATGATACAAGCGCATTTAAAATGGAATCTCTTTCCAACCAACAGCAGGAGAGATGCTCCAAAATGCTTTAAGTGGCACGTGTGAAATCAGCCTGTCAGACTGTGAGCCGAACGCTAGCCATTGCCAGCTTGTGTGGTTTTTAACCAAAGTTTGGGGGAGAGTCAGGAGATGAGGAAGGAAATGAATAAGGAGCAGCGAAACACTAAAAGGAGGCCTGGATCCAGAGCAGAAGTGAACATTTCGGTGCCATGATGCAGGCCTGATACAGATATGGCAAGAAAGGTGAGAAGAGAAACACTGAGATAAAAGGATATGCGTTTCATTATATTGTTCAACTTATTTCATGAGTTAGAGAAAGAAAACGGTCCTCTTTGTAATGAGATGTTATTTCACCATTTTGGAAAACTTGATAGTATCAATGCGTCTGTTTTGTTTCCTCTCTGTACAGGAGCCCACAAAAAAGCACCACATGGTGGCACTCTGGTTGTGCTCCAGTTAATGGTCTTTCCTTACAATATAGGCAAACACAACACCATTATCCCAGTGTAGAGCATCTTGCAGGGTCTTTGGAAAACACTTCACTGAAGCTGGTTTTCTCTTCCATCATGTGCCTTTTCCTTCAGCCTTCTAGGGGCAGCAAACTCCTTTGCTTTGCTGCCAACAGTGGCAGCTGCTGGTGCTGAATGAGAAGCCATAGCAGCATTTCCAACTGCAGTGCCCTTCCAATGTTGAACCACAGGAGATAGCTTTAATGAAGCTTGGAGCCCCTTCTCCTGCGATTCATTTCCCTCCAGACAAAAATATCCCTCTACCATGGACAGAGGAAGGCTTTCTGCCTCCCTTCTGACATTTTCAGCAGTCCTGAATGCTGCTTCCAGTGCACTCCTGCAGCTAGATTAGAGACAATAGTTAGCTAAAGGGAACTTAAAATGGCTGGTGATGACTTGAGAACTGGGATATAGCTCTCTTGACCTAAAGCTGAATGACATTTAACTTCCTCCTTTCTTTAGGAACAAGCAGACTACATGGGGAATACACATGGCTTATGGCAGCATTCAGTAGATTTTGCTATTTGTTACTGCTTCAGGGTCCGCCTAAGAAAGCATTAAGAAATATGGGCCAAATAGAAGACCATGTACCAAAAGACAAATACTGGGGAGAAAAACCCACAGGTACACATGTTATGCTAGATGCAACAATGGGATATTAATGCCATGGTTTGTAGGGCAAACGATAGTGCCACTTCCATCAGGTCTACTGGCAGTGTTGGCAAAGAACTGACAAAAATGGCATAGCTTTTCATAACATGAAGCAAAACCTTTAATGCATAATTTCCCTACAGCCAAGAAAGTATTTTTTCACATTTAAAATGAAATGAGAAAAAAAGACAACAAAACTCTATACTTGAGATCATGAGGCAAAGGTCAACATAAAGTAAAAAAAAAAAACAGAGTCTAAGACTTCCCAGACTTAAAGTTTTCATTTACAGTTTAGCATCTACCCAGCACCTGAGGAAGAGATCTTCCTTGAAGTTCACTCTTTCTTAGCTGGAAACCATCACAATTTTCATCTGGGCTTGGCTGCTATCTTGCAGTTCCTGCACATCTCACTCTTTCAGCAGCCCAGCTAGGCAGCTCTCTTTTGTCCCATGTTAGGAGGTCTAACCCCCCCCCCCCCCGATAGGCTAGTTTTTAGTAAATTGACATTCATGTTTCCCACTCCCAAGTCAGGTGAGTGACTGGACCAATAACACTGGTCAACACACTTTTTCTGGCATAAGGTATTCCAATGGTTTTAAGGTAATTTTGGGGCGCTGATTCCAAATCTGGCATCAGTTTTTGTCTATCACATCAGTTTTTTGAGTTATCAAATATTGCATTTGATAAAATCAATGAAAAACAGCAATTTTACACTGATCTACAAAAAACTTTTTTTTTCTGGCCTGGACTTTTGCAGTTGTTTTAGACTAATTTCAGGGTGCTGATTCCAAATCTGATCTAAGATTTGCTCTATGATAGAGCCTCTATCACATCTTGTTTTCTATCAGCATACCCCATTTTCCAAAGTACAAAAATAAGCCACAAACCAAAATCAGAGACAGAAGGGCTTCGAAAATAATTACAATTTAAAATCCATGTTAATTAACACTTAGTTAGCTGCTGATGGGGCAGATAAGGGGCAGGGCTTGGTGTACCCCCAGGAAGAGGTCCGCATACCCCTAAGGGTACCCGTACCACAGGTTGAGAACCCCTGTTGTAGCCATTGTTAGATCACGCCCTGCAGAAGGAAAATATTAAATAAAAGTGAATATCTACATTAAATGATATTATAAACACACTATCCTAAAAATACAGCACCATATTTTAACACTAAAGCAGTCACTGACTCACAACAACTTGCAATCATAAGTGACAAAGAGTTAATTTTGGGTAAAATCAATGAAAATGGGGTATGCCGATAGCATAAAAACGAGATGTGATACCTGTTAACACCTGTTTAAGTTGGCGTGGGGGTTAGGGGGTGGGTGGAACTGGGTGGGGTCTGGGGCAGGGATGGGGGGTGTTTAAAGTGAGAAGGAGGCAGTTATTGGTGGCAGTATCCTATCCCCCTTCTGCCAATATCCTATCCCTATCCCCCTTCCTGGCCTTGCTCCACCCCAGACATTGGGCACTGTAAAGATTATCATGAAATTCTATTTCTTATTCAATTTCACTTGGTGAATATTTCTTACAAATACCAGCCATGTGATAAGTAGTGTTCAGCAGCTGACATTAACTATTGAGATAAGTCTTCCAACTTCTGATTGTTGACCTCTAGACTTGAAAAAGCTTTGGTATGAGTCTTTATCATTCTTAACAATTACGTTGTTAATGCTATTGGCCAAGAAGAATGACTTCTGCAGTTTAATCTGCTTAACAACTAATGAACAGCTCTTGTACAGATTCAGGTTTATAAAATATGCTACTAAGGGCCCAATCCTAGCCAATTTTTCAGTGTCAATGAAGCTGCAATGCAGCCCCCAAGGTAAGGGAACAAATGTTCCCTTACTTTGAGGAGGCCTCTGTGACAGCCCCCCCACACACACACACACTGCAGGATGCAGCGCACGGCCCATTGGTACAGCTGCATCAGCGCTGAAAAGTTGGATAGGATTGGGCCCTGAGATGTGGAGCCCCAACACTTGATTCTATACAAGCTCCTCATATCCATAAACCCAGGACTGAGTAATTTTCTGTGCGATTTTCAAGTGAGGTATCTGTATCTCCTCTTGTGTGTTATCAGAACCTGTAGTGTTTCTCTCTGGTCTCTTTAGAAGTAAATCATCCTGATCTCCATCAGTGCTTTTTCATTCCTTATCCCTATCAGATTCACTGTTTTCTCTCAGTCTTTAGTACTCACTCACCATGGCTGCTTGTCCTCAATCATTTGCTGTCACTTTCCGACCTTACCTTGTATGTTAGGATACTTTCCATGCTGACATACGCAGTTAATCTGTAAGACTGACAGCTCATATGCCGGCTAGTAGTCTGAAGCAAGAAGAGTCATTTGCTTTCAGTAACCAGCTAGAGATGCCAAGATAGTTACTATCTCTCTGGGATATTTGCAGCGAATTTTAATACTAAGCTTTGGTTTATAACTCCTGATTTTTCTGCAGCAGAAATGGCTGGTTTCAAAGAAAACACTGCCATTTCCACCCATATGTCAATTTTTGCTTAATTTATACTTTTACTAGTTGTATAATTTCTAGTACTTTATCTCTTTTCAGAGTAGTTATTGCAAAGGAGTTAAATGATATTTGTGTTATGTAAAGTGAAAACTTTCAGTAGGCAAGTATCCAGACTTTTTAAAAAGTTCATATCTGTGTGAATAATGTCATATGGTTGCTATTTTGTAAGGTGGCTGGGGAAAAATGCAATGATACCAACACAGTCAACTTTTAAGAGTTTGTATTTGTGAGATAGTTGTCTCCATTTTTTCAATGGTTAAATAGCAAATTAACAAATAGAACTTAACAAATAGACTTCTTAACACTTAACAAATAGAACTTCTAGCTTCTGTATGAAGTTGTCACTTGTACCATTTTGAATTTGCATCTGTTTAAGTTAATCAGAACATGCAAATGAGCAGTGGCCAGGGTTTTCTTCCTGTGGGTGAGGCAGAGACCTTATTCAGTACCGAGAATGGAATGGGACTCTTGAAGCATGAGAAATCTAAAGCCTGGAGTAGGTTGCTTTTCGTTTCACCTTTACAGGTCACTGATTCACCTCTAATCTAAATCACTAGAGACCAAACATTGTTATCTAGTTGCAGACCATTAAACTATGAAAATGACTTGACACATTCGTTGCAGTCCAGTGATTGTGCTATTCCATTCCCTTTGGCTTAGTAGTGCATTATGTTAATCACTAGGGGTGTTGATCTTGGTTTATAAAAACAAAACAAAAGACACAGGAGGTCTCCATTTTGACAAATACATGTACAAATGCATGCAGGACATGTGTTCCCTTAAGCTACAAGGCCAGTTCAAGAGTTGGGACCAGGGCTGGCCCAGCTATGAGGCTGACCGGCCACTTTGAGTAAGTAGTGAGTTGCTGGGGAGTGGCAAACTGATGAGGGGTGACCCACACCCTACACTTGCTCCCTGCCCTCCTTTAGCCCACCTCTCACTGAGCTGTGTCAGTCAGTTCTTTGATCGTCATCTTGCTCTTTGAGAGCGAGCAGGAAGAAGATGGGAGCAATGGCGACCCATTTGTTCCTTCAGCACCACCGCTGTGAGTTATTGCAGTGCAGTGACAGAGCTGCAAGAAGCAGCAGCAGGGCAACCCTGTTCTGATCACTCGCTTCCGTGAGCGATCAGTACAAGATTGCTTGGCTCTGCCTTCTTCTCCTTCTTGCCTACCCAGCAAGAAGACCAGGTGGGTGAGAAGGAGGTGGAGCCTGCCACACCTCCAGGTCCATTTCCGCTGCCGCCGCCTCTGTCCACCCAGTCCTGTTGTCACAAACAGAATAAGCAGAGAACACAGGGAGCTCTCCCAGCATGCTCCAGCTGGTCACAATAGAATGAGTGAGCATGCTGGGAGCACTCTCAGCATGCTCCACTCATGCTGTTTGCTTCAAAAGGAGCCAGCGGGAGCAAGCTTACTTTACGCTACCTTACCTTTACTCTAAAGATATGAGGAAGGGGGCACTCCATTCTGCATCTTCACAGGCCACTTCATGCTGCCCCTCACCATTTCTAGTGGCAGTCTGGTTGCGTGTGATAGCACGTTATGGTTTGTGACACCAGAAAGGCCGCTGTGCCACTGGAACATGAGTTCCAACAGCACAGCCCTTTGAAGTGGCAAAGATGTGTCCATTTGTTTTGGATGCGAATGAAACACCAGTAGACCAGTTGCTCAAAAACTCTGATTGGTTTCATAAGAGATGCTAACACTATCTATGCTTACTCAAAAGAAAGTCTCCCTGACCCCAGTGAGATGTGTGACTCACAAATGAAGTGTGTATAAGACTGTAGTAGCCATTTTAATCTGGGAGGGTGGGTGTATCGCTAGCAAGCATCTATATCTCAGTGTGGAGGCCCTGTGCACAAACAGCATCTGACGCAAGTTGATTCCTCGGCTACAGTATATCACCTTACTCTCCACCATCTGTCCAAGGTGACTCTTGTTCTCTATACATTCTCCCCCACAGCTTTCTTTATCTGCCAGGAGGCAAATTGTGCCACTAAAAACAGGCCACATAGAACAACTACCTTGTGCTATGTCTTGGTTTGCTTTTTTTTAACCATTGAACAGATAGCAGAAAACTCAGGTATCATGTGTGTTATCAGGGAATACCATTCCATTGACGTGTGTCTTATCAGGGAATACCACTCCATTGACACTTTTCTCACAAGGATCTTCCAGTCCTCCCAATTCTTCCTCAGCATACTACTCCAGAGGCCTGAGTTTTCCATCCTGACACGCTGAGGCAGAATAACTGACACCTATCATTATGTCAGAATTTTGCCAAACTAAATATACATAATGAGAAAGTATAAGAAAGCTATATTTAAATCAAGTGTACATTTTAGTCAGTTTCAGTTTTTCATTCACTGCATAGACACAGGAAACGCTGAAACTGACACTTGTGACAATGGTCTCTCTCCAGCTTTCTCACTACTCTCCTTCACATGATTGTCAATTCTGTTCTTACAGTACTGTGTGGCTGTCAAAGGTGGTAATGTGCTGTGATTATTGCTCTGTTGTTACACTGTAATAATAATCATCACGTTTTTTGGTTAGCAACAGCTCTAGAAACACAGAACAACATTCTTAGATATTATTCCTAAATTCCACAGAATGTCAGTGCAGTGTAGTATTGTGCCAGACATGATTCTGGCAGACCTGAGTTCAAATCCCTTCTTAGCGACAAGGCTTACTGGATGACTTTGAGAGTTGCTGTCTCTCAGCCTAATGTACCTCAAAGGGATGTGGTGAGAAAAGTGGGGGAGGGGCTATGTCTGCTACCCTGAGTTCCTTGGAGAAAGAGTAGGGTTAACAATATCAACAAAGGGGCATGTGACACCTTAAAGGTTAAGAAAAACCCCACCTATTGTGACCTAAACTTTTCTCAGCCCAAAAATTATTTGTCAGATGCATGAACTGATTACCTGGGGTAGATATAAATAAGCTATTTCTGGAACCTACTGTGATCCCTTTAATTTGTCAGAAAATAATTAATGAAAATAAAATGTTGTCATAAAGCTTAACCCTTCTCAAATTGGGTGTTATAATCTTGAGATCAAGGCTGCAATCCTATACGAATTTACAGTAAACCCCACTGAATTCAGTGGGACTTGTAGCACAATCCTATTCATGTCTACTCAGAAATAAGTCCATCAAGGAAACACTGCAACCTGATGTCATTATCCCAAATTATGAAATCATCCATATACTGTATACTACTTCTTGGCAATGTCTTGTGCATATGGATTGCTGTAACTAAGGGACAGAGGTGGCCAACATCCCTTCACAGCACAATCCTGTGGTCGGGCTATGCCAGCCTAGGCTGTCGCAGAAGTGCTTTGCCTAGGAGTTGTCAGGGCCAGCGCAGAGGTCCATTCCGGCCTCTGCAGACCGGCAGGAGTTCCTGAACACCATGGAGCTGGAGAGTCTTGTGCCGAGCAGCACGGGGGCTGGGGGAGGGGCTAATGAGGCAGGGATGGCTAGATTAGGCCCTGGAGGGGGGCAGGATTGGCGGCACTGGCACGCGCCGAATCCTGTTGTCCTTCCCAGACCTTTACTTGTATGATACTTCCCGGTTCTGCACCAGCGATTGAGCTTACCCCAAGGAGACCTCCAGCCTGCTGCCGCCATTGATAGGATGCAGTGTTGGCTCAGCGGCCATGCTGCATGGTGCTCAGATAGGATTGTGCTGCCCGTCTCTGTCAAATTAGCTCAGCAATTATGCAGAGCTATTTTCTGTCAAATAAGCCAATCCAAAATCATCCCAGTCCCTCAAACCCGTGAAGAACTCCCAGTGGCGTACTGTGCCACTGCTGCGCCTGTAGCAGTTGAACCCTTTTCCAGAGGAGCCCATGGGTTCTCCATGAAAACCTCCTAGGATATGGAATAGGATGAGTGATGGAGTTGGATTGGCACTCTTTTCTTCTCTGTCTACTCATGGGCGTCTGGCAAAAGTCTACCTGTTTTCTAGATGCTGCTAGGAGACTCAAACATCTGCCTTCAGGAGGTCCTGGAGTTTGTAACCAACTGCAACCAACTGAGGTGTCACTTACTGCTTACCTGCCTGCTGTCATCACTGTCTGGATGTGCTTTGTGCATAAGGTGTGTGTGTGTGTGTGTGTGTGTGTGTGTGTGTGTGTGTGTGTGTGTGTGTGTGTGTGTGTCGCATCATGGTTAGGTAACATCATGGACTCATCTAGCTGTTGCCTTTCACGGATTGTTGTTTTCTTTGCATAGCTAATATGGGGGGCAATGTCAGGGTATAATGTTATGTTTAGTGGGCGACAGCCGAGTTTCCAAGGCTACTGTGGAAGTGTTCATCAGTGATGCTATCTTAACCTTGGTGTAGTCGCTGCCTGATGTAGTAGAACTATAGGACTATCTTGCCCAAAAGTCACAGTTTAGTTATTCCACCTAAAAGATTCTTGTCATCATATATCATTCTGAGTGCTTCTGTTGAGAAGTTCTCACCTTTCTTGTAAAAATTAATTTTATAGATGATAGATCACCTAACATTCACATTAAACATTTTATGGTGTAGGCATTTGTACCAGATTCAAGCAGCACTTTACTGCTTAATAGCAAATAAGACCTTTGACAAAAATTGAGGCACATGTGACGCTATCCATCTCTTCCTCACAAGTTTTCTTCCACCTCATGTTCCTTGTATATGTTAAAAAGAAAACACTAGAAAAGTGGCAGGTCAAAGTTGCCAAATGAAATGCTGCGATTTACAGTCACTATTCATATTACTACATGGGGCAAATTGCAAGATGTGCATCAGAAATGTCTAGTTTTTACAAGGAAAATAGCAGCATAATAAGAGATTGGGAAATTGCTGCGCAAAGCCCTTCCTTTTAGTCTGAATGTTCATTCACACATTATAAAACTGGCATTGGATCAAATCATAGCAGGGCTCCAACCAAAGACCAGTTCTGTGATGTGTAAAAAGGGGGATACAATATATGGGGAAATATTAAGATCAAATGTTGCATGAATTCATTCATTGTGTATTTCCTCAGCAACTCCCATCTTGGATTAATCCAAGGCTTTTATAATGATGTGTGAAATAAACATCTTCAACCTTATTTTGAAGGGTTTTGGTTTTTTTTTCTTATGGCATGAAAGAGAATCAAAAAGGAGGTGTAACACCAGTTGTCTGCCCTACCTGTTGAGGGTGTTTTAGTGGCTACCACGGCAGGACCAAGCCTCTGTGGGGGCCTGATGACTAGCTCAGAGGGGAGGAGCCAGTGACTGCATGGAGGTGCCCGAGAGACCCCCTTCAGGACTACCTGACCAAAGAAGGAAGGGGGACGGGTTGGCTCCACCTGGGTCCTCTTCCCACATAGGGCCACCTCCTTGGGCTGTCCCTGCCTTGCCTTCACCTTAGCCAAGGGCTTAAGCTTCAGTCCTCAGCCTAGCACCCAGTCATCATCAGTGCCTGCAGCTGGGAATTTAAAGCTCCAGCTGCATTATACGCAGGTGCCCTCCCCCATCTCCACCCCCCCCCCTTGTGCCATGTCAATAGGAGCACCATTTTTCTGACTGCAGAGCCCTTGAAATGACCTGAAGGAGCTCCCGATGGTTGCGGCAGTCTTAGGAGCAGTGCAGCCACTGGGGGTAGTGTGTCTGCAATGTCACATTAGGCAGACAGAGTGAGCAGATCCAGGCCCGGGGGGGGGAGGGGAAGCCAAATTACTTTGTATCAAAATGGAAAAAGATGATTCTTACAGAGGAATAGAATATGGCTAAATCCAAGCTCTCTTTCATGCAAGTTAGATTGATGAAACATGGCATAATTATAGTTTGTCTATATGTGGGGAAAAATATCTGAGACTCTCAGAATGTTTAATTCAAAGAGGATAATCCTTCCCACAAATTTCAGAACTGTGAATTATGTCCCTGTTCCACAAATTTTTACACACAGTAGATGGTTGTACATTTACAGCTACATGTATGCATCTGTACATACACATGCAGCAAATAGTTATTGGTGCGTGCATGGCTCTTTCTCCCTCCGACTACATGCATCTCTTAGTTCCCTTTCTTTGTTTCAGGGCCAGCCTCTTCATAAAGGCCATTACTGCAAGCGGCTACCACAAAATATACACAATATACAATATACAATACACAATATACACAGTCCAGATTTCTGTTCTGATATGAGCCCTGTCCAAACCAAGGAGCCATATTGGCACTGCTTGCCAGGAAACCTCACCCATTATTACTCGCACATCTTTGCACCCATTTCCATACCTTCCCTGGGTCAGAAAGGCCCATAAGGTGGAACATAAGAATTAAAGAAAATGTCCTGCTGTTCTGTCTTCTGGTTTCCAACTGAGTAGTGAAATTGTTCCTGTATGGAAGTGCTGCTAGCAGCTCATGGGATCAAACTGACTATAACCCCATTACTTGAGATAAAAGCATTTCTGGGCTGGTTGCTAGCTACTTACACCCCAGTGTAAGTATTTGTTATGTACACGTTAGCCTTCTTTGATCTGTTAGCACAAAGACTGAGAGAAATGGTTAAATAAGAATTATATTTTAAAAGCATAGTACATAGGAACTAAGGAATAAAAGTTAGTTATTGTGATAGATTTAGCGATAAAGATATCCCATCTTTTTAACATGTTGTGAGTGTTGCTTGCTTGCTTTGGGGTTATTGGTCATTGTTGCAGCAAATACTTTAAATAAACGAAGCATCCAATCCATAGCTGCCAAATCTATAACCCAATTAAATCTAAGAACTTGATTTTCAGTTGATTTAGTCCCATGGAAGTCAATAAAATTGGCTTAAATCTAGTACACCAGTGTAACTGACCTGTGAATCAGGGTAGAACTGTCACATATACACAAGAATCCCTAAGTAACCCAGTGATCTCTGTTAAATGTTTATGTTCTTCTTTTGGGTGCTAATTACTACAACATAACTAGAGGAAAAGGTTCATGGCTAATGTTTAAATATTCAGCAAATATACTGAAGCATTTTCTGTTTAAAGTCCAGAAGACCTTTTTAGGGATTCTGTTGCTTGTTCACCAGTACTATAAATTGATGTTGATTGTTTTGTGAAACTACTTATCAGCCATTTAGGAAAACAAAACACCACCTTGAAACAAAGGATAAAATCAAATAACTGGAACACAAAGCTTAAAAAACAAACACAAAATGCAAAGTAAGTGAGATAGAAATAATCATTTGAAGAAATGGCAGATCAATTAATAATCCAGAGCTCGTTAACACAGGGTGCAGCAGCGTAGCAATGCCCTGTGTGAGGGGGGCGGCACCAAAATATGTCCCCCCCTCTGTGAGCGGAAGTGACATCATTCAGCCCATCCCCAGTAACATTGCCACCGCCGTAAACAGGTAACGTGGCGTGGGGGTGGGAGGAAGAGCGAGAGCATTCTTACTCACCATTGCCCGCCCACAAGGACGCTCCTGCCCCTTGTTCACCTTTTTCACACCGCTTTGCAGCGCTTTTCCCTTGCTGCTGCCACCATGCAGCCGCTGCGGCAGATTTGTCGCCCCCTGCCTGCTGCCTGAGGCGGACCACACCACTGCACCACGTATTCCTACACTACTGACAGGATGTAACTTTTCAGCACAAAATTTTAACTGTCAGCACCGGGTTGCTGGGAGCCTAGGGGCAAAGCTCTAGACTGGGCCTCCAATGGCACCTCTCATCAGCCCCCTGATGACACACTGGGCACTACCACTGTCACCAGTACTGATGCCACCCCATGCCAAGTCTGACCCCCAAAAAGATATAAAATGCATGGCTTTGAATGCCCAGCTCTCAGTAACATCTAATAGAATTTGGACTGTGAATTTTTACAGCTAGAGCCTTTAAGCCATTGTTTTAAAGTGTCTTATGACAGCAGAGTACTTGGATGACTGGAGCTTTAAGTTGCTCTGCAAATACTCAAATCTTGCTTGAAAGAAACAGAGTGATGGGCAATTTACAAAAGAGAGAGGCACTACATTTAATGTTGAGGGCCACTGTGAAACATATACTGACTGCACAATCCTGCGCATCTTCACGCCAACAGAGCGAACACTCTGCCAGCGCTGGGTGTTGCAAAAGTGCCGTAGGGCACTTTTGCAGCACCCGTGGAGTAAACAGCACCAGTGTTGAGACCAGCACTGCTCACTCCACCGCTGGATGTGGACCCAGATGCAGGTAGGTTCTTACACCGAGTGGCAGGACGGCATGGGGAGGGTGGGCCGGAGTGAAGGGGGAGGGGTGATTGGACTACAGACAATGAGAGCTACAGACAATGAAGCAGTTGGAAAGACAACTAGAGCAACAGTGGAGGAAGATTCATGATAAGTGTAACTGAACATGGGCTAGAGCTCACATTAAGAATAACAATAATAACAAATAATAACAAAAATTTATATCCACTTTTCAACAAAAAGTTCACAAAATGGTTTGCATGCTCTGAGGTGGTGATGGTAGCAAACAAGTCTTTTCCAGCACCATTGCATTAGCACAGAGCTTTTCTGGGCAGTGAAGGGGTTGTTACATCTCGGTCCCCATGGTGGTGGTGAGGAACCATTGGTGGCCCACTACAACAAGTCTGTAAACATCCATTATGACTTGGCCTCTACTTTGGAAGTAGTCCATGATGTTCCTGGGGCATCTGCTTGCCCTGTTTTGGTGGATATGTTCCTGTTTATTCAGCCTGAGGGTATGGACAGGACAGGTAATTTGGAAGTGTGAAATAAATCATGTGCCTGCTAAGGCAGCTAAGGAGGCCTGACCATTTGGGTGGCAGAGAGGGCAAATTTCCCTTGGTACTCAAGGAGGCTGTTGTGTAATACCTCTACTGAAAAACCTTCCTTGGATACTGTCACCCTGAATAACTATCGACCAGTCTCAAATCTGCCATTCTTGGGTAAGGTGATTGAATGAGTTGTGTGACAGCTGTCTCTACGTTTTCTGGGATCACACTAATTTTCTTAATCCATTCCAGTCTGGTTTCAGACCAGGTTATGGAACCAAAACAGTTATAGTTGCCTTGGTTGATTGCATTCACTGAGAACTTGACAGTGGGTATGCATCTCTATTAGTTCTGCTGGACCTTTTACAGTAACATTGCTCCTTCTGGAGCACCTGTCAGGGATGGCGTTAGTGAGTGCCATTTTACAGTGGCTCTGCTCCTACCTGGAAAGTTATTTCTGGGATGAGTTGACAACCTGTTCTGGATAGGGTTGCACTTTTCTTGAAGGATCAGGTTTGCAGTGTGGGAATGCCCCGAGACTCGGCTGTGGTTCTAGATGAGCAGATGGAGACTGGGACCAGGAGTGTCTTTGCCTAACTTCTGCAAAAGCAAATCTGGCAATAGTGTTACATGCCTTACAGCCCAATCCTATTCAGGGCATACAGCAGCAGATCTCGCAATCTGCTGCTACACACCCCATTCTGGTGGCATGAAGGCCATGCTGTTATGTGCTTTGGAGCTGCTGTTGATTTCCTGACTGTCAAGTAGCTTTTAAGGTATAGAACCTCTGTCAGGAAAAATTAAAGATCTCTAATTTTGTGGATGGTAGGAACCAGCATTCTTCCCAAATATTTATTCCAAGATTAAAACATATCCCTGCAACACTGAGGTCTAGAAACACACTTTAAAAATCAGATACAGTTGATTTTAAGGATTAAGGTGCAAATGAAACCGGAAATCTTTTTGTTGGGTATGAGGAATGATCATGAAGGCGAAACATTTCAAACTTTGTTTTTATATATGATAATAATAATATATAATATACAGTATTTATATACAGTATTTATATATGATAAATGCGGCAAGAATTTTATATGTACAATATTGGAATAATTCAGAGATACCTTAGCTGGAAGATTGGTGGTTGAAAGTTTTGGATTATGCTAAAATAGATAAACTTACAATTTTAATTAAGGAAAAGTCAGTTAACCTTTTTGTGAATACTGATTAATTGGAAACCATTTATTGATTTTTTTTTGAGAGAGAGAGAGAGAGAGAGAGAGGAATGACGTGATGATATTTATATGATATAGTTATATATGATATAGTTGGATATTATATGTAGAAAATAGTGAATAGTATGCTAGTAGGATATATTGCTTTGCGCTTGCTATAACTTTGAAATATGATGTATTGTTTTTATGTTTTAATAATATTAATAAAATAAAAATACATACCAAAAAAGAGAGAAAGAAACACACTTTAAAAATGCCCACTGAAGCTCTTAGGATTGTAGTAAGAGCCTGTGGGAGGTATTTAAGCAACATGTTGTAAAATTCTGTTTTCCTTCCCTAAACCTTGGTCTGGGATACAAACAATTTTGCTTTTTGGAAGATACTTTTGATCATCACATGGAATCCAGCTTCTATACTTTCCTGCAGGAGAAGTTTATCATACTCTGTGGTGTTGTTTGTGCTCTTCAACATGATGCTCTTCAATATGATGCTCTTCAACAAAAGGCTGGCAAGACACTGTGCTCCATAATAATCAGAAATTCTTTTAAGTGGTCAGCAGTGTTCAAAAAACCCACTCAGATCTGTACCTTTAATTTGTTCAAGGAGTTATGATGAAAGATAATTTCTTTTAAAGAGCTTAGTGAATGGTTTTGCTAACACATGATACAATTAAGAAAAATAAAGCCCTCTTCAATCTCCCTTTTCATATTAACAGATGTACTTAGCACACCCAAAAGCAAGGGAATCAAAATACTGAAGCCATGGCTCATTCCGCGAAAGGTCAACTCTGGATGAACTGTATTCTTTGGTTTTCAGTGTAGTTCAGTGCTGTGATGAAGAAACAAACCTCTGAATATGTTTCAGGCTTATTTTTGTTAATTTCCTGACACATTCGAACAGGAAGTGTAAATGGTATTGATGTGAGAGAGAGACTGAAAATGCACCTAGGGACTAATCTCAAGGACAGCAAGCTGGCTGAAATAGCAGTGAGGTTTATGTTAATGAGTCTTGAAGGCTGGTTCACAGCTCAGCTTAGCCCAGGCATGAGCTTGATGAGTAGCTCTGGATGTCGCTGTCTCGCAGGTCAGCTCACCACCTGTAAAATGGAGATTATAATAATGTTCCCACCCAACACTGTTTCTGGAATGAATAAAGCTTGGGAGTGTAAAACTTCTTGTATCTGTAAGATGCAATATAAATTATTTTAAATGATAGTAGAGCCTTGTGTTAAGAAGATTAACTAGATCAGGGGTGGCCAACCTTTCAACATGAATGCTCTCCTGCACCTTTAATGGTTGTCTAAGTGAGGGCATTTCAGCAGGAGCAGCTGCTTTAGCAGTACCATCAGCACTTGCAGCTGCCAAGATTCTGTCTTCTGCATAACTCTTAAGAATGCAGAGACCTTAATGGTGGAAGGTTGGCCAACCCTGAACCAGATGATGCCTCACTGCTAGTGGTTAGATTACTTGTTGGTAGATGATGGTTAAAAGACACATGACTACCATTCAGAAAGCACAACCATTCAGAAGAGGTCTGTATGTTTTTGGAAGACTGGAGCTGCCTGCACCTGCACTTTCCTTCTATACCTAAAACACGGATGTGACAGTTAGCATCTTGCACTCACCATGATCCATAACTTCTGAATCTCTTATCTGAACATTCTTAAAGGCCCAGTCCTAGGACTGCATTGACCCTGGTTAGACAGTAACTAAGAGAAAAATACTTCCATGTTTCTGGCCTTGAGTAGTGACAGATTGGAAGATGTGAGTCAGAAAGCTAGTATGTCAATCACCGTACTGGAACATAGGAAACTACTACATCAGACCATTGGTCCATCTAGGTCAGCATTGTCTGTGCTGATTGGCAGGGGTCTTCCCAGTCCAACATGAAACTACCAGGGATTGAATCTGGGACCTTCTAAATGCACTCTTTCATTGAGTTATGGCCCTATCCAGGTCCAGCAATGATCAGATTATGGACTACAAAGCAGAAAAGCACCACACATTCACTCATTATCCCTTATCTGAAATGCCAACAGCTACCGACAGCCCCATTAAGAGCTGGCAGCATGTGGTCCTTTAAAAGATCCGCTCCTCACTGAAGGCGTTGGGGCTTGCGGCAGTCTACAGGGCCTGCACTGACTCAATAATGTCATGTACAGTTATAGACGGCTGTCTTATTGGGAGCTGTCCAAGGTACTACAGATCTCCTGCTTTTGCTTCTTGCTTCTCTGTGCGGTGACCTCTCTATTAAGCCTCCATTGGCTCTGCTGGGGACCTCTGGCCCCAGATCACAACTGCTTGCTGCCTCCTGCATGTTTCTGTGTCATTCCACCCAATCCCCAAGGGCTCTGCTTTGTCCTGTTGGAGCGTTGACTAGCCAAGACATAACACTGATCTGTTTTGCTGACAACAGGACTGGGCGAAAGAGTCCAACCACAATTTATCCTCTCAAAATAGGCTGAGAATTTAAACCAGGGGTTCACAAACCATGGTCCGCAAGCCACATCTGGCCCACCAACACATTGTGATAGGCCCACTGAGCGCAGTGGCATTATAATTTCATGTGGGCCTCCTCACTCCTCTCCTACCCTCTCTGTCACCACACATCTTCCTCCTCCTGCTGGATGAAGCAACTGCCAGGCTGGGTTGCTCTTGCTGACAACAACAACAACAACAACAACAACAACAACAACAACAGTATATACCACCTTTCTTGGTAATTGGATTTCTCCTCCTTTAATTCAAGGCGGTTCACAAAGGCAAGCTTTCTAACCCCCCAAAGGGGTTTTTACAATACAATACAGGTGTCCCCCACTTAACGACAGGGATATGTTCTGGAAAACCCATCATATAGTGAAACTGTCATTAAGCGAGTCCTCAATGTAACACAGTGGAGTTGTAATAGGGAATGAATGGCAAACACAGTGTACATTATGAGTGTAACACAAAGCACAACAAGATTTCTACCTGTCAATGGAGGTAGAAACACACACACAAACACAGAGAGTTAAAGATAACTTTTTTTTTTGCATTTAAAATACAGTACTGTACCTTTAATTCTTTGTTTACACTTTGGGAACCTCCATCATATATGTGGATCGTCATTAAGCGATCCGTCATTAAGGGGGGGACACCTGTACAATGTTCTAATCTTGCATAGAATACTTCATTCCAGATTATTTCCTTCATAATCTGGCCTCTCTCTGGCATTCACCTCCCACGCTCATCCGACGGCAACTCTGTCTCCCACTCAGAGTGCTCTGTATTTTTCCTCTCTTTCGCCAAGGGCTTCTGCAGAACATCAGTGGTGTGTCGATCGCTCTCGACAGCTCACTTTTGGGCATCTCGAACTGGCATGCCTCAGATCTTCAGGCAAATGAGATGGCAGCTCTACCACTGAGCCAGACCTCTTGCCAGCTAAGAGTGACAAACAGCAAGAAGTCCTACAGTTGCAAATACTGTATTGCAAATATTGCTCTTCTATGGTGAAACGTCTTAGAGTTATGTAAAAAAAGTATATATTATTTTCTATAATTGATCTCTTCTGGCCATCATAAAAGCAAGACTAAGAGATGTGAATCTGACTGTTGAAAGTTTGAGGACCCCTGCTCTAAA
Source organism: Plestiodon gilberti rubricaudatus (assembly GCA_026170595.1). Lineage (NCBI taxonomy): Eukaryota > Metazoa > Chordata > Lepidosauria > Squamata > Scincidae > Plestiodon > Plestiodon gilberti. The sequence goes on from JANXHW010000004.1 coordinate 46,246,836, forward strand.
CCAATCCTATCTTTACTTACCTCTCCCAGGCTGTCTGGTCACTCCCACCCCACCATAGCATGCAGCGCATGCTCCATCAGTGGTGCTGCATGCTATGGAGTGGTGGGGGATAGGATAAATGAGATAATCTCTGCATAGGAAAAAAAACAATACGTGGAATGACCTGCATAAATATGGTCTTGCTTGTATTTGGTCTTTGGTCTAATGCTGTAATATTCTGCATTAGAATGCTGTTTCCATTTCGGATTTCCTGTTCTTGAAACAGTATCATGCAAGATTTTCAAGTGCCCCCTGGTGGAAAACTCTTTATCATAGTGTTTCATTTAAGACTTGTAAAATATCAGCATTTATGATGACTATCCAAACCTTCTTTAAAATACTTTTCATATTTCTTCATAAAATATAATGCCAATTCCTACACCAATAAACATAACCCAAATAAATATAAATATAATTGAACTCAAATAAGAATTACATATCTGTCATATTGCCACCTGGCATATTAATAGGCATCACTTTCTAGCTTTCTCTAACCCTTCCCAGGAAGGGCAACTCCTACAAATGACATTATGCTGGTGAAACTTCAGCTTTCACCATGTTTAAGCATATATTAACTACTTCACTCTGCATTCAGATACTTCTCTCTCTCTTTCTCTCTGTCTACAAAACACCTGAAGTGCTCCCGTACCAATACATTAACTGCTAAGAGGATAAGAGAGAATTTTGTTTCTCTTTGAAACTGCAGTGAAGCAATCAGAGTGCTTTCCCAGAAACATAGATTGCAGCTCAAATATTCTTGCTCAGCCTGCTTCATATAAGCTTGTAAAGGCATGCTGATCAACGTGTTCTGTATTCATGGCACTGAACACACAACTCAGACGACTACTTCTGGATTCAATGAACAACATGGGTACTGTACTCATCCTACATCTTGCTGAACCAAAGACGTTCTGAGAGCTGGGACAATATTGGATTCTGATTTAGACTCATTTTCTCATAATATTCTCACCTATTTTATCATTTATAGCCCAATCCTGTCTAGCTAGGCTGCAGCGTGGGCGTGGAGTCCATGCTTCATCCTATCTAGAGAGGATCCTTTTCCAGCGTGGCTGGAAAATTCTTTGGGGTAAAGGGATGTTTGTCTACTTGAATGTGCACCAGCTATTTTGCTGGTGCACATTCGAGCGGGCCGTGTAATGGCAGCCAGACCCAGGAAGGGGGATAGGATTTTGGCGGAGCCGCCACCAATTCCTCCCCCTTCCTAGGCCCATCCAACCAATCACCCCCCTCCAGGAGCACCCACCCTCCCCACACCCCTCTGCCTCCCAGCGGGGAACTTATCTTCCCCATTGGGCACAGCGTTTTCTCCAGCTTGGAAGAATCAGCTCTGCCCTAGGTGCCAGCTCCACTTACTCCCAGGGTGCTGCAAATGTGCTTTACGGCACATTTTCAACATGCTAGACTTCAAATCCTCAAATCTAGAGAGGATTGCACCCACGGTGACCAGATACGATGGAGGACAAAGTGCCTATACCTTTAACCATTGTATAGCAGAGGGAATTTTGGCAGGTACAGCTCATCATGGAAGGGTGCAAAAATCTGCACCTGCCAAAATTCCCTCTTCTATACAATGGTTAAAGATATAGGCACTTTGTCCTCCATTGTATCTGGTCACCCTGATTGTGCCGTAAGTGTCAGTTTATCCCCTCCTGCCTAGCTTCAATCTTCTTTTATCCTTCCCTATCATCCTGTCTAAACTTTGCTTTGTCTACCTGACATATTTCAGTTGCTTTGGGTAGAGGACATGTTACATCTATATTCTCTTTGCTCTATGAAGTAATACCACGTCAGTTAAAGACCAACAGCCCAATCGTGTCTATCAGGATGGTTGTTGTTAGTTCGTTCAGTCGCTTCCAATTCTTCCTGACTTCATGGACCAGCCCACGCCAAAGCTTCCTATTGGCCGTCACCACCCCCAGCTCCCCCAAGGTCAAGTCCGTCACCTCCAGAATAACATCCCTCCATCTTGCCCTTAGTCGGCCTGTCCTCCTTTTGCCTTCCACTTTCCCTAGCATCAGCATCTTCTCCCGGGTATCCTGTCTTCTCATTATGTGGCCGAAGTACTTCAGTTTATCATTTCCTCAAGTGAGCAGTCTGGCTTTATTTCCTGGAGTATGGACTGGTTTGATCTTCTTGCAATCCAAGGCACTCTCAGAATTTTCTTCCAACACCACAGTTCAAAAGCATCTATCTTCCTTTGCTCAGACTTCCTTATGGTCCAGCTCTTGCAGTCATATGTTACTACGGGGAATACCATTAACAGGATGTCTAGCAGGATGCAGCGGCACAAATAAGGTGCCTGCTGCATCCTATGCAGGATTGGTCTGGCGCAGCCACAGGCCTCCTTGGGGTAAAGGGATGTTCATCACCTTACCCTGAGTAGAGTCCTATCCATCCCAATGGGCTTGCTTGCTTGCTTGTCTGGGAACTTGGGTTTGTGGTTTCACAGGATTTGATTTGGCTGTTCATTTTCTGACCCAGAGAATAATATCCTTTCAAGGGTTAAGGAACAAATGAAGCAGGGCAGGAGTTTGCTACAAGGTAATGGTGCCATACTTCTTTGGGTTATAGTATATGGTGAGATTTTTTGAGATTGGCAACCCAAAGTTTCAATGCTGCCATGTTCTAAAAGTTCATTTGGGGAACTATTCTTGTTTCTTTTTTTGCTATTTTATCTAAATGTGTCCATGTGTGTGATTACTTCTTATTAGGTCTCTGATCTCCTTTGTCAGATTTGGCAGGCATACCACATGTCTTCTTAAACATGAGCTACTATGCCAAAGTTACTAGTATTTTATTATAGAGATAATGTCTTAATGCATTTGAAACAAATTAGCTATTTTATATGTCATCAGGCACAGTACTTCAGGCCAGTCTTCTGAATTTGGTTCTTCTGTCTTTGGAAACTAGCCAGAACAACGTCCATATAATGAGATTATATGAGTAACAGACAACTTTATAAAACATTCTCTTTTACACTTGGTATGCATTTTACATGGACTTTACTAGCATAAATTCAATTACATGCACTCGGGGGGGGGGAATCAGAGGAAAACAACAATAACAACAACAATAACAACAATGACAATCTGTATTTATATACCACCTAACTGGTCATCAGATTTTTCTTCAGACTTTATTCAAGGTGGTTTACATTAGGCAAACTCTTCTAAACCCCCATACAGGTTTTATTCGCATAGAACCACATTCATTCTCCTTCAACAGTGTGATTATCTTTCTGGCTGCACAGTACATACCTTATGAGCTTGCTTGACAGCGATTCTTCTCTCTCACAGAGGTTATCTCAGCTTGTTGGCAACTTCCGGTTGTCTCTGATCCAGGGCACGACTGAGCTGGTCTCGCCAGCTATCTTCAGGCAGGCGGCAGCTCAACCACCAGAGCACACATCATGCCCACCAATTCTGCCTGCCATTCTATTTACTAAATACATGCCTTAGAGAATGAAGCTGCTGTTCCCTCAGTTGGTCTCAGTCCCTTCTGTCTTCTGTTTAGAGACAGTACTGTGTATGTATTTTTTGGCTATAAGGAATTTATTTTGAGTACAGTATATGCTATTTTGGCTTTAGGCACTGACTCTGGAATGTAATCCTTGCATAAGATGCAGGCCAACTTTATTGTTTACATCTTCTTTGTAATCTCTTGAAATCAGTTTGCAATGTGTTAAGTTTAACAAGATCTAGGATTCCTTCTCATACGTAAAGTTGTTTTTGTATTTGTTTTTATTAAATAATCAACATGATGGTATATAACATTTCATAATGCCACAAGGCAGCTTTCCTGCATTACCAGAAAACTTCTGTTTAACTGTGAAACAGCTTCTTTTGAATAATGTGATGTGGAATGTGCAATTCTTTTAATAATGAAGGAAGGAAGTAATTGCTGTGAACAAAATATATCTTACTTAAAGGGTTCTTTGTTCTGCTGTGTGGTGTCATGGATAAAATATCAGCTGTATGTATTTCTGTCCCTTGTTAACAACACACACCTATATCATGTCACTATAATTTGTTATACAGTGTGGATTTTCAGGCTGTTAGCAATGAACAGCCCATCACAAAATGCTGCCAAGCAATTTATGATTATTTTGCTGATATTTTGATTTACAAATAACTAGGGTGGGAAACAGAGATTCCTATTTACTGACAAAGAGACAAATGTGATCCAGTAAAGATTTTTATCAGTAGCGAAGTCCACGATGGGGCAGGGGGGCAGTGGCCATAAATAAATAAATAAATAAATTCTGCCATTCAATGTATTTATTTAATTAATTTACTCTTAATTAATTATTAATTAATTAATTCATTACTCTTAATTAATTTGGGGGAGTGTCCTGTTTTGAAACAGGGAAAATCTGGTAAGCCTACACATTTGCCTACCTGCGGGGGTGGGGGTGGGGGGTGCACTGTGTTTGCTTCCCCTTTTGGGGTGGTGCAGTAGAGATTCAAGTTGGGTGTCTGTCTGTGAAATTCTCCAGGGGTAGAATACCTGCAGTAAGAATTCTGAGAAGACAAGAGAGAACCAAATATCTTGCCATACATGTTGTGAGGAACAAGGGGTTGTTTCTGCAAAGTGCTCCCTTTGTGCACCAAGTACCCTTTCACCATACCCTTTTACCATGCTTCCCACCACCAAGTTCCCCTTTGAGAGATATCACTCCATTGAACATGTATCTGATCATCTGAGATGTAGTCTCCCAGGGAGAGGCTTTGCTACTCGGGATGGCGTGCTGTGTTTGGCTGCAAAATGTCATCTGTATCATATGCTCCAACATAGGAAAGTGGGTGGGGCAGGAGGTGCAATTTTCTGCTGTTTTTCCCTTCCCCATCATTCCTTATGCATTTACTCTTACCTACACCAGCTCTGTTGTTGGCATAGTGTTGTTCTGGCATCAGGGGCAAGTCTTCTAAAGGGCATTATGGTGTACATCAACTCTTCCTCATCCCTCCTAGTCCTTCCTACATCCAACCCACAACTCGCCCCAGTCTCCTCCCTGTTTTGACCTCTCCGCTGGTGGGGTTGTGCTGGTGCCTGAGTAACATCTGAGCTATGCCAGCCCAGCATTTTTGTGACATTGCACCAGCATCCATGGAGCATCTGTTGGTGGGTAGACATCTACTCCAGCAGGGCTGATGTTGTGCCAGCGTACATGGAGATATGTCAACATATCTCAAGGATAGGATTGGGCCTTTTGCCACTACATTACATCACCTCTCAGGGTGGAGTAATAATGTGATAATTATATTGTAACGGCAAAGCCATACTCATCCCAATTATTTGTCTAATATTTCTGTCAGGCATTGCATTTTATGGAGGCTCAGGCATAATCTTGTGAAATGACTCACAAAGCCAGTTACTGAAGTCTATAGGTTCCATCATGCTCCAAGGATGCAATGTAGGCACCTGGACATTGCTGGTTATGGTTATGGTTCAAATAAATCTCAGATGGTCCATGGTATACTCATTCCAAATAATTATTTCTTAGTCCCAGTTCTTTATCAGGACCAATTTCACAGGACTGTTCAAGAGTTCTGATCTGACATCCTTATCTTCATCATCTTATGTTGGTGACTAGATGGGATAGGGTTGCCATTCTTCAGAAGCATTATTTATGAGCAAGCAGTTTGGAAATCTAGGTGTGTACCCAGTACGGTACTAGCTTCATAAACTCATCTGGGATACTTTACTTTCCAGCTGACTAGTTTGACATGACACAGAACAGTCACCAATATTTTTGAATGGGCCCTGGAGAAAATGTCTTTGGAAAAAGATGTTTTGGAATTGTAATTATTCATGTTTCTGCTTCATCTTGATTTATTCTGTAAGTCCATAAGGAAAACTTTGTACGTTGTCTTAATGGTCAGTTGAGAAAGTTGAGAAGCTTTACTTTTTTTTCTTAGGAATAAAGAGGAATACAGTAGAGTCAGTCTAATAGACCAAAGAATTTGCAGATGCTTTTGCAAATAAAAAATGTACAATGAATGGACCCAACATGACAAACCAGTCTATATAGTAAGCAAATTAAGGAAAACTTAATTTCTTAAATTAAAACTTTACATGTAACTTGTAAATTAAAACTTAATTTGTTTATTAAGGAAAACTTTATTAGGGAATGGTCAAAATATTTCAGAAAATAAATAAAAATTGTATCCAGATTTTTTAAATAGTATATACTCTAATTTCTGATATGAAGACTAAAAGCTGAAAGCAATCAATCTGTATATCTTGATTTTTAAGTTTAGACACCTGACCTACAAAGAGGCTATCAGCAGATTTCTCAGCAGCATACCAAAAAGACTAGAGACATAATCAGCTCCAGGGTATCTCCCCAGCTTCATTGCTCATTAACAAACATTTTGAGATTTGATGCAGAGATTTTTACCAGAGCAATTAACCATATGTCAGAGAGAACACAGGGACAAGTGCCATATCCAGGCCATATGATTTATTGATTACATTTCTATTTCAACTTCCGTCCATCATTCAAGGCAACATATATGCCCCCCCCCCCCAGTAGTCACCAATTCATGCTCTGTCCAGGCCTATACAGTACATGCTTAGATTTTTACAAGAAGGCTATATCATGTGCCCTAAAACAATGCCCAAAGATCAAGTAACAATTCCTCCAGCATTCATATTGACAGAGGAGAGGGAAGAAATTGCAAGGCTGGCTGATTTAGGCAGGTCCCGTAATGTTTGCTCATAGCAAATAGCATGCCACTATTCACTGTTGAATTCTATGCTGTAGTAAGCAATATATTAACCCTGTCCCCTAGGAAAATCACCATTTGCACACCTGTTTCTTTAACTGCCCAGTTCCTAATTTATTCCTTGACTAGAGACTAGAAATGCATTTCTTTTTAAAGTACAGTTTGCCCTTGTTATCCATGGGGATCTGTTCCAGGATCCCCTGTGGATAATGAGATCCGTGGGTAATCATGAAACCCGGGGGGGGGGGAACCAGAAGTGCCCTTCAGAAGCCTCTGGGACGCCTTCTGAGGTGCGCGGAGGCCATGCACGACCTCCCTGCATCTCAGAAGGCCTTTCGGAGGCTTCTGAAGGGCACTTCTTGTTTCTCGGGAAAACCGGAAGTGCCTTTTTTTCTGTGGGCTTGGAACCCACAGTTAGTCAAATCCACAGGTTCCGAATCTGAGGATAAAAGAGGCCACTGTATTGCACATGTTCTACAGATGATGGTAAGGTTGATCAAAAGGGAGTAGAAACAACATAGATGTACGACACTACTTTTTACCCCATTTTACTTGTTATACAATGGTCTGGGAAAACCTGGGAATCAACATCAAGATAAGAAAAACCCTTGCCTTTTTGTTTTTCCCACTTGAAGCACATTTCTGCCTTTGACAAATAATTATCAGTAAGAGCAGAATTAGATATTTTATAGAATAGCCATCTGAAATCTTAGATCTGGATCTAGCACTCCTACTTTTTCTGATACTGCTGTTCCCTTTTAAGGGTGAGTGTAGAACCCATGTATACAGCATCACGCATGGATACAATGCTCCCGTTTTCCTTTTCCTCGCTGCTCTGTGACCTTACATCTGTGTCAAATATAAAATGAAATAAGTGTCATGTAGCGGTGCTGAGAAGCTCTCAGCTAGAGATCATTACTGATAACAGTTTCATCAGGGAGGGCACAAAATAGCAGTGCAGCCAAATCTATTTTGCAGCTTTAAACATCGCATCACACGAAAGCTGGTTGGAATGGCACCTTGTTACAGAGAAATACACTTCACATAATGTGTGGCACCATACTTCCTAGAAAACAAAGAAGGATTCAGATGAGCTTTCTATTTCACTGGAAAGTGTAGAAGAGATGGAATAATTGCTTCATTCATATCGGAGTGGTGCAGCTCTTCCAGAGTACATGGCATTCACCTGGATGGAATTTTTATCTTGCTGTTTATGTTTGCCATGAATCTACAAGTATTTCTCCTAATTCTAGGTAAAGTTTCAAGGGTTGCTGACTTTGCTGCTAGAACTAACAGTGGCAGTGTTCATACCACTCAGCGGTTCTCAAACTGGTAGGTCATGACCCACCAGGAGAACCGCTGTTTCTTGTTGGTCCCTTAAGGGGTGGGGATAGTGCGACAGTGGTGGCAGCGATCCAGGGGATCATGCCACAAGGGGGAAAAGTGTTTTTCCTTAACTCACCAGGGGTCCAGATGGCTTCCAGAGGGTGTGGGGAGGCCTGCGGACCCCTCTGCAGGCCTCCCCAAGTTTTAGATCACCGCAGAGCAGCAATTACAACCACTTCACCGGAAGTGGTCATAATCACCGCAGAATGGTGATCTAAAGCTCAGGGAGGCCTGCCTCTACAGGCCTCCCCACGCCCTCCAGAAGCCATCAGGACCCCCGGTGAGTTAAGGAAAAACACTTTTTTCCCAGCGGCATGATCCCTGGAATAGCTGCCACCGCTGTCCCCAACCCAGCAAAGACTCAAAGTTCTCCCCTCCTTGTGGAGAGAACTTTGAGATCCACTGCTCTAGAGTATATGTTGCCCTTGTGGTAGCCTGCTATCCATCCAATGTACTGTAAGTCCATTCCACAGTTTATATAGTAATCTTGGTTTACTATATTTACAGCCCAATCCTGCTCTAAAGATTCGCCGGGAGGCCGAGGCCACCTGCCGGATCCTGATCTCCACCGTGGGCAGCCTGCAGCAGGCAGCCCGCGGCAGAAAGTCTATTCAGGGAAGGGGACACTCATCCCCTTCCCTGAGTGTAATAGAGGCTGGGGCCGATAGGCATCCTCGGATTTCCGCCAGCTATTTTGCTAGCGGAAGTCGGACGAGGCCGTGTAACAGCTCAGCCAATTGGAGGGGGTCAGGATTCAGCCGAAGTCAATCCCCGCACCCCTCCCTGATCGGCTGGGCCTATCGGCCCCTGCCATTTGCTCCTGGACCCCCCCTCCGCTGTATCCTCACCTGGGTCGGTGGCGGGAGCTGGTCCGGGTGGCGGAGCAGGGTAGGCCAGCCTTCCCTGCTCATGAGTCTCAATAATGCTTAGTCAAGACTAACTTTTTTGCTATAACCCATAAAGTGTAAATGGCAGATACAAATTCCTAAATCTTTTGAACATGCACTGAGGAGCTCTAGTTGGCTGCAGCTCTTCAGTGTGCCCACTGTGTCTTAGAGATGCATATCTGCTCTACATACTTTATGCATTTATTGTGGGGGGAAAAACATTGTAACATCAATGTAGCTCAGGCAAACACAATTCCTGCATAAAGTGTGAAATGGCTATTCTATAAAAGGTCTAATACCCCGGAAGACCCAAAAGTAGCTCTTATAATCTTAGGAAACAATAATCATAATGGCACTGTGAGTTCCAAGATTTAAGGCCCAATCCTATATGTTCCTACTGTCCAAAATTCAGAATTCTTAATACTTTACAAAATTATTTAAGGACTGTTTTCTATCAGTTTAGTTTCATCTGAATTCATCTTCAGTCCTCCCTGGCCATGGGTAGATATTGTGTAGTAAGCATAAACACTTCAGGACCTGGACTGGATGAAAAGGAGGGACAGCGTTTGGTGTCATCCATGTATGAATACAACTTGACGATAAATCCACACAATCCCACACGGAAAAGGAGAGGTGTAAGTTGGATCCCTAATGGAAGAAACTGCATAGGGAAAGGATTGCCATTAATATGCTTCACTGCCCTCTGAAGTACTCTCCCCAAGAATGTAGAGCTACTTTGGAACAGTTCTGTGAAAGAATGCCACATCCCACAACTGTTACACCAAAACCTTGTGTTCACTGTATCAAAAACTGCTGAGAGAACTTCCAGGATCAAGGGGTTCAATTTCCCACTGTCAATGTCTTGGCATGGGTCACACACTGACCAAAGCTTAAAGTTCAGTCTTAGTTCCATACCTCTAAAACAAAACAGAACATTTTTTTAAAAAAAACTTAGTTAAAAACATAGTTTAAAAAAACCCACACATGGAGTGGAAAATTGATTTGAGAAAGCTGATAATTTCTATGGGTAACCATCTGTGAAACAACATTCCTTCCCCACAGAAGGAAAATTTGAATGCTGTGAGATGTTGTTGTGGCATTTTGATTTGGGATTTATAAATTAGGGCCTAACAAATGCAGATTTGATAGTACCATGCCAAGTACCAAAGGGAAGCATTGATAGCTCTAACCTGAAAGAGCCCAGATCCTTCCAGCTGGCTTTCACCAGCCAAGATGGAAAAGGGTTCACCTTGCAACTGGCCACTCACATCCTGCCAAAAACAAACTCTGCATTCGCTGATGGCTTAATGGGCTCTTCTCACTACACCACAGGACAGCAAAATCTTTTTATAGAATCCCTGTGGAGGTAGAGGACCAGTACAGCTGAAACAAGCAGAGAGGATTGACAGTCTCTCCTCCTCTTTCATTGGCCTTTCAGATTAGTGTGTGGGGGGGGGGGGGAGGATGCAAATATGACTGCAGCCATAGTTAAAAAGCTTTTCTGAACTGGAAATTTCTGCCAATTTTTCATGAGAAATAAAATAAAATACCAGAGGAATTTGTCATTTTTGTTGAAAGACAATCTTTAGGCAGCTCTACACTGTTCTTTTTCACAAGACCTCCAGTACTCTGCTGATTAAAGAGAATGTGGAAGACAACAAGACTATGGCACTTTGATGGCAAAGCAGACCACAATTATTTAATGATAGTAATGCCTAGAGTGCTGATCTGGAAAAGGAATACTCAAAATCATGAACTTCTACAGTTTCTAGAGATCAAAATGTAAGGAGTTAAGGGCACCCGCCGGATTCCATTCCTGCTCTGGACCGCCATGTGGCGGGCCGGAGGTCTACTCGGGGAAGGTGACGTTCGTCCCCTTCCCTGGGTGTAAACCGGAGCCGGCCCTATCGGTCTCCTTGGATTTCCGCCAGCTAAATAGCTGGCGAAAGCGGGGATATGGCCGCCATCCCCGCCCACTCCCAGGCTGGCTCGCCCAATGGCCCCCTTCCCTCCCCGCCCGGACTGCCCATGCAGCCGCCAGAGGGAGCCTTATCTGCCTCCGGCAGCTGCATGCTCGTCCCGGGATTGCATCAGCCTCCCTTACTCCAAAGTAGGCACAAACGTGCCTTATGGCACGTTTGTGATAGCTTCTGCCGCCAGAGCACTCACTCCGGTGCTGGCAGCTTACACAGGATCTCGCTGTAAATATGAACAACAAGCAAACTGGACTTTTTAATTGTTTTCAAAATCAGAAGAACCTGAACTGCTATATAAGAACATAAGCAGAGCCCTGCTGGATCAGGCCAAAAGCTCATCTAGTCCAGCTTCCTGTATCTCACAGTGGCCCCACTGCCTCAGGGAGCACACAAGACCAGATACCTGTATCCTATCGCCACTCCCTTGTATCTGGCATTCAGAGATAGCCTGCTTCTAAAACCAGGAGGTTGCATATACCCATCATGGCTTGTAACCTGTGATGGACTTTTCCTCCATAAATCCATCTAATCCCTTTTTAAAGGCATCCAAGCCAGGTGCCATCACCACATCCTGTAGCAAGGAGTTCCACAGATTACTATTTGAAATAAATATGTTTTTTTAAAAATATTTTAGCACGATTTGTCTATTTTTAATTTTTGTCTATTTTGTCTATTTTATTAGCTGCCTTGGGTACCCACTGTGTGGAGAAAAGGTGGGGTATAACTGCATTAAATAAATAAACAAAACCAAAACTTTAATACAGCTTTATAAACTTCAAGTAGCTAGTTCAGAAGATTCAAATACAAGAAAAATAGATGTGGTAGTACGAGAGTTTTCTTTTTTTCCCTGGGAAAAATAGCAGCCTGATCAGGGGCTGCTGTAGATTAAAGCAAGCCTCCCATCTCTCTCTCTCTCTCTCTCTCTCTCTCTCTCTCTCTCTCTCTCTCTCTCTCTCTCTCTCTCTCTCTCTCTCTCTCTCACACACACACACACACACACACACACACACACACACACACACACCCTTCTGCAGGCCTAATTGTAGCCAAACAAGAATGTATTATGAGCATGCACACCAGTATCCAGGGGGATTTTGACTAGGCCTGTAGTGTCTGCTAATCAACTGATTAAATTTAAATAAATGTACATATCACCAAACCCTCCTTATAAATGACTCTTTGATTATATTGAATGAAAGTGTGAGATAACTTATAAAAAGTAGTGCATTGCTAGATAGAAAGGCCATATACAGGGTGAGTCATAATGGTTTCCGGGATTTTAGCGTACCACTGCATTGTAACAGAAAGGGATAGAGTAACATACTGTAGTTAATGGTAACAGAAAGAGAAATGTTCAAAGTTTTTTTTACAGAACTTACAAATATTGGATGTGTCCGCCCTTCATGACACGGCAAATGTCTATCCTGTAATCCAAATTGACCCACACTTGCACCAGCGTTGCTTGGTCCACCTGAGTGATAGCCACGGTAATGCATTATATCAATTCCATTACATTTGGCAGGGGCGGCACAAACACCTGGCCCTTAACATACAGCGCAATCCTACGTAAGGATCCAGCTGGCGGCCAGGCTGCTGCCGGGCCAGAGATATACTTGGGGAAGGGGATGCTTGTCCCCTTCCCTGTGTAAATGGCGGCCAGCCCGGTCAGCCTCCTCAGATTTCCGCCAGCAAAATTGCTGGTGGAAGTAGGAAGAGGCCATGTAATGGCCCAGGGACCGGGATATGGCCAAGGCCATACCTCCCTCACCTGGCAAAGTGCCCCCGCGCCCGCTGGATCCCTACCTGGGTCCTCCGGCGGCCACTTGGGTGCTCCGTCCTCTGTGCTGGCCTTCCCCGCTCCAGAGTACTTGCAAATGTGCTTTATGGCACGTTTGTGACTACTGCCACGACGGAACGCTTGTTCCATCGCCGGCTTCCAGAACAGGATTGCGCTCACAGTCTCAGAAGAAGAAATCAGATGGTGTTAAGTCTGGTGAGATCGAGGCGGCCAGGCAAAATGTGGTCGGTCATAGTACTTCAAAACGCAGTAACGGCGCCATCCTGACTGATGGGGACTCACCCTACCAGCCATGCTGCTGCACACACATACAAAATTTGGAGACTTTCTCTTTCTATCACCATACACTGTGTTTCCGTATCCCTTACCGTTACAATGTTATGACTCGCCAAAATCCCAAAGACCATTACGACTCACCCTGTATTTTTTGACATTCCCAAGTATAGCAAAACTTTATTTTGAACTGCTGTGAAGAGAAATCAAATCCCTGCTCAGCCATGAAGCTTCCTGGGTGACCCTGGGCCAGTCACTCTCTCAGCCTCAGCTTCCTCACAGGGTTGTTGTGAGAACAAAAGTTGGGGAGGAACTATGTACACCACCCTGAGCTCCTTGGAGGAAGGGCAGCATAAACATGTGAAAAATAAACAAACAAATAAATAAAGAGGCTGGAGTCTGGGGCTGGTTTCAGATCTGTTTTCAGATCTACTTCAGTGAAGCCTCAGCCCCTGTAACTGTCATCCTGGCCATTTTCCACAGGGGCCACAGCCAGCAGCTGCAGGGGTGAGAACACCTAGCCTGGCATGGGGACTGTTGCTGTCTTGTCCCCACAGCCCATCCTGCCATTTTGAACTGTTATGCAGAGGAAAAGGCAGGAGTCAGAGGCTGCTTTTAGATCTGTGGACCAGCGGAGGAAAAGTCCCACTCCCCCTGTAACTGTCATCAATTACTGTGTTTTTCAGAAAGCCACTTTGTAGAAGAAAGTGAACAAGAATACCAAATGAGATATGGTCATTGTGGGTGGGGGCTCGTGGGGGAGTCTGGAAGAGGGGTGCTCAGTGGTAGGTCGCTTTCCCCTGGTCCCGGGGGTGGGGGGTAGGTCTCCAGACCGGCACCCACTAGTTGGGGATCGGGGCCTGGGGGCCTCGATAAGTAGCCTCCAGGGGACAGCGCTGGCCTCAGGGCAGCTGGAGGGTGGGGGTTGATGCACCACGCAAGCCACCTCTCTCAGCTAGTCGGCTGGTCTTAGGCAGGAGGGGAGACTCGGCTTCTCCCTGCCTCGCAGCCGACTAGTGCATCACTGGCCGGCTGCCTCCTTATATAGTCCATACAAAGGGGAAGTCCCGCCTCCTCCCGGGAGATCCCTCCCTCCTAGTGATTGGCAGGCGTCTGAGCCTATTGGCTCACCGACTGCTGCAACTCTGGGTTTGTGCCGGCTGCGCTGGGGCCGCGCACGCCCAGTTTGCCCGCCCTGCGCTCCAGCCGGCAACGAGGACGTCGGCTGGGCTGTTGCGGCCTCGGTGTCGGAGCCGGGCCCGTTGCCCTCAGCCCCGGACATCGGGTGGTGCCCGTGAAGAGGGCGAGGCCGTCGGACGACCACCTCCTCGTCGGGAGGTGGCGGGAGGTCGCGGCGGCGTTCTTGCTCCAGCGAGGGCGGGGGGCGCCGCTCGCCGGGGCGCATACAGCCCAGAGGCCCTGCCGGCGGCTTGGCCCAGCCTGCAGATGCAGCGTCTGGGCTTTGGGGATCACAGGTAAGTTCGGGGGTTCCGAGGACTCCCGGACAGTCATCATGTTTGGAGGGGTTTTGGTGTGAAGGTGGAGGGCTAGTTGATTGTTACTGTTTTAGTAAGTTGTTAGTGAGCCATCTTGAAGTAGGGTTGCCAACTCTGACTGAAGAGTTTTGTTCCCAACGTGTTTTAATGTTGAAAATTCCTGGAGGCTCTGTTAAGATCTCCAGGATTGCTTTCAATAGACTGGAGCTGAATCCTGGAGACTCCAGGCCAATCCTGGAGGGTTGACAGCCCAAACTTGAAGACGTGTGGTTGGAAAGGTGGGATACAACTGCTTCAAAAAACAAAACACTGGAGCCAAAAAGAAAGTTAAAAAATAAACAAGTATGCTCTTCATTCTTTACTCTGGTTGTCTCTATCAATCAATGAAATTTGATCTGTCCCCACCAGCAGTCAATCAACTGATTAAATGTAGCCCCTCTTAAAAATACATTTTTGAGTTTGTCTAGAATCCTCCTTAAATGAACAATGCAAAGAAATCGAGGAAAACAACAGAATGGGGAGGATTAGAGATCTCTTCAAGAAAATTGGAGATATCAAGGGAACGTTCTGTGCAAAGATGGGCATGATAAAGGACACACTGGTCTGGAGGAACTGTGGTGCTGGAGAAGACTCCTGAGAGTCCCTTGGACTGCTAGGAGATCAAATCAGTCAACCCTAAATGAAATCAAACCTGACTGTTCCCTGGAAGGACAGGTACTGAGGCTGAAGCTCAAATATTTTGGCCACCTAATGCAAAGAGAGGACTCTCTGGAGAAGACTCTGGTGCTGGGAAAGATTGAAGGCAAAAGGAGAAGGGGAAGGCAAAGGATGAGATGGTTAGACAGCATCACCGATGCAACGAACATGAAAATGAGCGAACTCAGGAAGATAGTGGAGGACAGGAAGGCCTGGCGGGATATGGTTCATGGGATCACGAAAGGTCGGACATGACTTAACGACTGAACAACAACAGAATTCTTTACTCATCCCTTTTTCAAGACTAGAGTAGGCAGGAGAGAGACCTATCAGCGAAATCCAGCCAAGCAGATTGTAAAGATAAAGAGGCGGATGGAGGAAGTTTGAGAGGACGTTTTTTCTGTACATTGCCAAGTGACTTGCCCCTGTTATAGTGCTCAGCCAGCTCTGATTGTTAAAGTTGCCCCTGAAAGTCTTTCTTCGTAACCTCAAGGCCAGGATCAGCATGTTTGTTTCTTAAAAAGTGAGCTCCCTACAGTCATACTGACTCAGTGGCACAAAATCCCAAGTAGTTTACAGTCAAATGACCACCCAGTGTCCTAGAGCAGCATTTTCTAAACTGTGGGTCACAACCATATTTCTGGTGAAAACATGGGTGATGGAAAGATCAGATAACTAATTGCCTCAAGCCCTGAGGCTATTAAAGAATTGGATAGCTGCTAATTGCCCTGCAAAGAGCTGAGCTCCTGCAGTTTCCAAGCTTGTGTAAATATAGGAAGAAAAATGTTTGAGCATCTTTTTTATGATGTATTTTTTTTCCAAGTCTGTCAATGACAGGTAGTGGGGTAGTATTCTTTCTAGATCTCCTTTTAAATTTTTTTTCATAAAGCTAGGTGGGTCCTGATAGAGTGTCGTTTTAAAAAGTGGGTCCTGGTGCTAAGAAGTTTGGGAACCACTGTCCTAGAGAGTAGCAAAGGAATCTGGAAGCATAGGGTCGATGGGTGATGTCTGAATAAGAGGAGCCCTTTTGGGACAAGGAGCCATTTAATCATTTGATTTTGTCTGTAAACCGCTTTGTGAACTTTTGGTTGAAAAGCGGTATATAAATAGTGTTAACAACAACAACAACAACAACAACAACAACAACAACAACAACAACAACAACAACAACTGTTTTTTCATTTAAACTTTAAAATTTTCCTATCACATTTTTTTTCCAATATCAAGTTGTAATCCAGGATCAACATAACATTTTGGAGGAGTTCCCTCCTTATGTTCCAATGTTTTGTATAAGCTGTAGGTAGGCTTTTCTAACTAGCATGGTAATAAGGGTTGGTATGTAATATTAGTCACCTAATTACATGGAAATCTGCTCTCATGTAAATATTTATATCTTCTCACATGAACCTGAACCAGGTGGTGTCAGGCAGTGCCGAACCTAGTGCCACTGGTACCTGGGATGGACTGCTCCTACCTCCCTGCCCTGGGTTGCTCGAAGCCATGGGCAGACCTGGCCTCCACCTTGAAATCCCAGAGGAGGCCATGTCTACCTGGAATTTGAAGCAGTGGGTAGACCTGGCCTCTGCCTCAAGATTCCCCAGGTAAGGCCAGGTCTACCTGCATTTGAAGGGACAGGCAAGCTGGCACCCCCTTACAGCATACATCCATGATCCAGGGCCCCTCTGCTTAACCCTTGGAATGCTGCTGGCATCGGTATGCCACACTAGTTGCCAAACCTTTATTGACCTAAATCAAAACCAAACAAGCACATCTTCAATCACAACTAAACCTGAACCAGAACTGCCCATCTTCCTCCAATGACTGAATTATATTCATACAGTGTTCCCCCAAATGCCTCCACCATGCTGCTTATCTTATTTCCTTTAAACCCCTGCTAAAATCCCACCTTTTCCATACTGTAACCAAGCCTAGATGTGTGTAAATAAATAATCTAGAAATGAAATATTCATATATTCTTCCCAGTTTACCACTTCCTCCACTTTCCTTTGTTTTCTTCCTTGTACTGATTTTAGATTAAATGTAAAATCTGTCAGTTTCTTGGGACAGAGACTTCTTCCTGTCTTCTTCTAACTCTTTGTAAAGCACCATCCACGTAGATGGCATTATAGGTCTATAATCTATAGGTCTATGTAGTTTATAATCGCACCAAAAAATGTATTTGTTTGTTTGTTATGTTTATATACCAAGGAACTCCAAGGAACTCAGAGTGGTATACATGACTCCTCCCACTCCTTTTATTCTCACAACAACCCTGTGAGGTATGTTAGGCTCAGAGAGAGTGACTGACCCATAGCTACCTAGTGAACTTTGTGACTGAGTGTGGAATTGAAAAAAATGATATATTCAATCGTAAGAACATGAGAATGATTTGTAATGCTTGTCCTTAAATACAGAGCTGATAATGTGGTCCAGTGGAGACTGATGTATCTCCCCCAGGGTTCAAATCCTCACTAGTCATGAATTTACCGGGTGATCCTGGGCATATCACAATAAACAGTGGTGTCGTTAGGGGAGGTGGTGGGCCCCCGGGCGTCGGTGTGTCGAGCTCCGGAGGGGGTGCACTGCTGCTGTTGCGCCGCTAAATTTGCACCCACTCCGTTTTTTTCGCGGCCTTTTTCTATTGTCAATAAGCAGTTTAAGTTCCTCATCTGTAAGGACTGCATCTGCTCAACAGCTGAGAAGTTCTCTAGCCTGCAGAAGTTAGGTAGGTGGTTAGTGCGGAGAAGGACATTTCTGTGGTTGTGCTGTGACTGTGGAACTTCCTTTCAAGGGAGATCTGTACAGTGACTTCCATGATCTTTTAGACACCAGGTGTTGTCTCTTCTGTTGATCTGTGTTTAGTGTGAGAGGGAGGCAGGGAAGGAGAAACGGTAGCGGAGGAAGATATGGGAGAGGCAGGTGGGCACAGACAATTTTGCAAGTGTCAGAATTTGTGCAACCATTTTAATATAGTGTATTTTAGCCCAGTCCTATGGGTGCCTCGTGCCTAACACCACCAGGACAAGCATTCCGGCGGCATTAGGTACTTTCCTGCTGTTGCAAAAGATGACACACTTTTGCATGGACTGGCTGCTGCCACAAGCAGTGAACAGCCAGTTCTGCACACCAGCGGACAACGGATGCCCCCTGCCAGGCTTGGTAAGTGTTGCAGGGGGATGGGAGGGAGGTGGGGGTGGGCAGAACAGGTTGGCAATGCCTGGCATGGGTTTACCCAATGTTCCCTTACCCCAAGGAGGCCTCCGGATGCTGAAACTCCCCTGCAGGATTCAGCGGGCACCACGTTGGCACCACAACTGCATGAGGAGTTGTGTTTATGGAGTTGGGTGTTTGGTGATGGAACTATTTAATTGTGTCTTTTAATTGTTATTTTTTTATATTGGTGTGCTCTTTTATTCAGCTGCAGTGTTGCATTTGTACTTTATGATGTTTTTGATTTTTAAAATATTTTGTCAAGTCACCTTGAATGCCATTTGGCAGAAAGGCCACATGCATTTAAAAATAAAATAAAAAAAATTGAGCAAAGCATGTTATTCTGAAAACAAAGGTATTTCATCTTGCAAAGTGTCTTGAGCTATATGTTTACATTATTATTATTTTACATTGTTTATTGTATACATTGTTCATTATTTTTATTTATTTAAAAGATTTTTTAAAGAACTTTATTCCTACATCCTCCCCCCAACCCCCAAATTATAATATGTAATCAAGAATTTATTTTCTTTTTAGTTAAAGTGTCCCAAACACCAGGGAATATGTCTTACTGAACTCAGTGGAATTTATGAGGAAATGTGCATAAGATTATTGGACTGGATGAGTGGAAGCTCCTCACTAGTACAAGAATTACAGCTGTTAAGAATGCCTTATGGGAAAGATAGGCATTGATTTTCTGAACACTCTCCACTTTTTTTCCACCTGCCATGAGAGTGGTGAGGAATATCCTATAGTGCAAAGAAGACCGTAATGAAGGCCCCCCCCTTTTTTTTTCTGGAAATGACATTTGCAATACTGTCAGCAGCAATGCTGCAGTGGCTCTGCGGGGTGGATAACAACAGAGGGGAAAGAGGTCCAAGAGACAGACAGAAAGGATCCATCGAAAGCTGCCACCGTGCCACGTGTTCGTTTTGGTGGTGTTGTTTTTGAAGAGTAGCTTCAAGCGCCGACAGCTATGCGTTGGCTGTAATGCCGCTTTCTAGATGGAGGGGCCCATGACCATCAGAGAGGTCAGGGGCTAGTTTTGTCTTCGAGATCTCATGTGGTCCCCTCTAGGTAAACAAAAGTCGCGAGGAAGAAGTGGGCGGCGGGGGAGCAACGGCGCTGTGTGGTTGCTACGGCTGCGGCCGCTGCCTGGAGCCCTGCAAGTTAGCGAGAATTCACCCGGGACTCCTTGCTCATCGGGCTCAAGGCGGGAGGACCCCCTGCCCCTCCCAACACACACACGCACACTGAGGCTCAGTGACTGAGCCTCCTGCAGCTGGCCCTCTCGCTCATTTGTTGCTCCAATAAGCAATAATTAGGTCCTAAGCTAATGATGTGTCAGCTGATCTGATGGGAGGGTAGAAGAGAGGAAGGAAGGTGGAGTGGGGAGAGGAGAGAGAGGCTCGGCTCGGCTAGACCGGGAGAAGTCTCCATGGAAACGCTCCCCTCGCACGCCCCTCCCCCTCCCCCACCTGGCTGTGGCTGAGAGGATGTGGAGCTGCCGCCGCCTCCTCCTCCTGCCTCCCCTGCGCCACCTTGCCAACCACTGCTTGGGCCAGCCCCGCCTGCGCGGCGCTCTCTAACCTGCAGCCGCCCGCCTGCAGCATGCGCACTGCCCGGCATCCCTAAATGGGACAATTCTGCCCGTCACGTCGTCGCTCAGCCGTCTCCACAGAAACTTTTGTCCCGCTGGCCAATCAGAGGAGGGCGAGCGACGAGTGGGGAGGGGGGAGAAAGAGAGACAGAAGGGTTTAGCGAGGAGCTTTGCTCGCCCTCAGCTTGCGCTGCCGGCTGTCAGTCCCCGTTCCTGCGCCGCGAGACCTTCCAGTAGAGCCACTGAACAGAGAGCGGCTGGCAGAGAGGGAGGAGGCGTGGGAGGGAGGCAGGCAGGGAAAGAAAGAGAGTGGGGGGGGGGGGGCGGGGGAGAGAGAAGGAGGCGGGAGAGGCAGGCGGGCACTGACCATTTTGCAAGTGCCTGCCTGGGACAAGACTGAGGCGCGGCGCGCGCAAGGTGCCAGGGCCATTCATTTCCCTCATGGTGGCTTTCGGATGGAGGGAGAGACACGAGGAAGGGAGGGGGGGAGAAAAAGCCCTTATGTGCCTCCCCCTTATCCCCTCTGAGCCATAGGAGGGTCTGGAAAAGGGAGCTGGGATTGACGTGCGTTGACCAGAGAGAGCGAGGACGGAGCCAGGACTGGACGGGTCCAAGAGCAATGAGAGAGACGGAGAGGGGGAGAGAGAGAGACAGAGTGGGAGTGTGTCTAGGCTCGCGCGGCTGAGAGGAGGAGGAGGATGGGAACTCCCTTTCCCGGGCAGCGACTAGGTGTCGAATGGAGCAGCTGCCGCCTGCCTTCGCCTGCTTGGAGGGTCGTCGAGAGGCTCTAGCAATTTGGCTCCGGAGCAGGAGGAGGGGGCACCCGTGGCGTGGTCCAAAGAAGACGACAGGAATCTCAAGTGGGAACTGAAACTGTGGCGAAGGGAGGGACAATAATCCCGACAGTGTGGGGGGAAGGGGTGGCGGCGGTTCTGTGCGAGCCCCCAGACCTCAAACTTCCTCGAATGCCTTGCAGCCGATAGAAAACACAGGATACCCCCCCCCCCAGCCTGGACGAGTCTTACATGGGCGAGCACCCTTATTACACGCGCAGCCCTCCCCATAGCCGCTCTGCACTGGCCAACGTCCTCCTGAGACCGAGCTCGCCCTTCCTGGGTCCCAGAAGGAATTTTATATCTTGTGGGGGAGGATTTTGAAAAAGAAAATCAGTTTACTGGGATCTATGTTTATTTTTATTTTTTTAAATCCTCTGAGCAGAATTTTCAGTTTGGAAGAAGACCCCTTTGAAATGGTCTGTCGAGATGTCCCTCCATGATGCCCGCTGGATTTGTTAGGCAGGGAAAGAACTTTCTATCCCAACATCTTCACACCCAGAGCATGGAGACCTAAGCTGGGATAAAAGGGGGCTGAGAGACCCGTTTGCCCTTCAGCGTTTTCATCCATCCTGCACAGAGAGGAGGCTGCTGCTTCAGGGAGAAGCAGGGTCCTCCAGGACAGACACAGGAAGGCAGCCGAGGGTTGGTTGGCTGGGGTGGACTGGGTGGGCTTTTCTCCCCCCCCCCCACAACCTGCACCATCCAGGCTGAAGCGGATGCCCAAGAGAGAACAATCCGACTCCATGATATTTTATTTTTCTCTCTCTTTCTCTCCTTGTCCTTTTCTATTCCATGTTATTTTATTCTGAGAAGCCGGGGGCTATGTCATCAGTGCCATAGAGGCACAACCCTCTAGGGGAGAGACGCTGCTGGAGACACTGGGATAGTCCTGGCTGGCACAATATTAAAGGGACAGATCACGTACCGTAGAAGGGGAAGGCAAGCGCCGCCAGACCTGTTCGCCTGGTTTAGAGAAGGGGGGGGGATCAAGTTGAAAAATGATCGGGACTGGTGAGCCACGCTGGAATTGATCGCCTTGTCCACCAGCAAAGAAGAAGGAGAAAAAACAACAACACCCCACCAGCCCCCTCTGGGGTGTGATTGCCGCGGGACCTCCTCCTCCTCCTCTTCCACCTCCTGGTTGGATCGTTGAAGGCTTCCTTCTCCATGAGCCCGTGGTGAACAGGTGCCCAGAGTTGTGGGAGAACGGCCCGGGTTCGCTTTGGGCGTGTGTGTCTGGCAGGGGGATTATGGAGAGCGGCGACCGGGACATGTACCGCCAATTTCAGGACTGGTGCCTCAGGACTTACGGGGACTCGGGAAAAACCAAGACGGTGACCCGTAAAAAATACGAGCGGATTGTCCAGCTCCTGAACGGCTCCGAGACGAGCTCCACGGATAATGCCAAATTTAAATTCTGGGTCAAATCCAAAGGCTTCCAGCTCGGCAATCCGGACGAGGTCAGTGGTGGCGGTGCTGCTGGTGGCGGTGGAGGAAAGCAAGTGCTCTACGTGCCAGTCAAGACCACGGTTAGTAGAGAAATTGTCTGTCTTGTTATGTAGCCACATCAGGGAGGAGGAAGAGTAGCCAGTAGCAGCAGCAGCAGCAGCCGCCACATTGCTGCTGCCACCTCCACCCCCTAGTTGGCTCCGGCTGCTCTGCCTCCCTCCTCCCCTTTCAAATCTCTCTCTCCCCCACCCCCTGCATTTGCCTGGCACCTTCTCCCAGGCTTTGTGAGTCTGCCTTCCTTCTATATAGCAAATGCACAAAACACACCCCTGCATGCTAGAGATCGTTCTTGCCCCTCTTCCTGGTGGTGGTGGTCTTGGGGAATCTATTATTTCCTCCCTTTGCTGGAAGGGGGGGGTCTTTGTGGTGTGTCGCTCCAGCTAAGCGATGCCCACCCTAGACAATTTTTGATCGATAGAGCATCGTGGATCCTCATTGGCACAAAGCCAAGTGGGGTGGGCTAGTCTGTTGATTTGGGGGTTTCCCCAGGATATCAGCCTTTTCTTCATTGTTAGTCCACATCCCCTGAACAGTAGGGATATGCCTGGCTGACTGCTGAAGGCGGAGGGCAAGGGAATCAACAAAAGAGCCATAAGCTTGGTTGCACATGACCCAATGGAGAAACTGGTCCCCCCCTTTGCTCAAGTCTCTCAATTGATGCCAGCCCAGAAGTATTACAATCTTTCCAGAGGTTGAGGCTGAAAAGCTCGCTGCAGAGTTCACAGCAGAAGTGTGCCATTATGCTGGGTTGTGGTGTTGGTGGCAAGAGCTACAGAATTTCCAGGTTCAGAAGATGGGAACTGTTGGTTACAAGTAGGTTTGCATTCTCAGCTCTCCTTCCTTTAGTATTTCTTGCTTTCTGAGCTTTACCTCTGATTATGTAAGGCCCTGAATTGTGGAAATGTGCACATTAGAAAAGTCAACCTTTGGTATTTGGGTTAGAAAAGAAACACACTTTTGTTGTTAGTGACTTGAATCTCATGTTGGGACAAGGACAATGTTCTGGATGACACAGTAAAAGAACATTTCTTAAGGAGCGTTAGAAATGTTATGTTGATGAGGAATAAACACTGGGATTCTATGTATTCTACAAGGGATTCTACTTGGCAGCAACAAATCAATATACTTTTATATTCATATGCATACAATGTTTGAAATAAAGTATAGATATAAAACTATTAAATAACCAGCTTAAATGTGAATATGGACTGTAAATGAGAAAGGCTTTACTTTTTGTTGATTTTAGTGTTTCAGGTCTACCTGGTGGAGGAGACTTTGAATGGAGAATGACATATTACTTTGTGAAAGTTTTTGGATTTGGGGGCAATCCACTTACCATTGCTCTTGTGCAAAACCATTTTATTTCCAATAATGGATTGCATCCACTATAAACCTCTGACCATAATACTTATAGTTCAAGTACCTCTTGCCATGAAACTAAAAATATAGCAACACTTGAAGAACAGTCCATCTAAAATATAATTTTATTAACTTTTCCATTCATTGGAATAGGGTTTTAAAAAATATGCCACCTACAAGTCTTTCAGCACAATTCTAGACATGTTTACTCAGAAGGAAGCCTCACTGTGTTCAATGGGGTTTACTCTCAGATAAGTGTGTATAGGATTGCAGCCTTTATCTCTCATAGTGATTTTCCTCTACCATACTGGCAAAGCTAGAGGTAAATATCTATTTTTAGAACAAGATGCAATTAAGTGATAGTATAAGAAAAATAGATTTCTTTTCACAAGATAAAGTGGTATTCTGACTCTTTAACAGTTATATACGTTCATACTAACAAATTCAATTATGGTTATTTAGAATATTTATATATTGCTTTTCACCAAGAAAAAAAAGTCTCAAAGCAGTTTACATATTCAGGAAATAAGAAAATATTCCCCTGCTCCAAAGGGGCTCATAAAAAAAGGCACAAGGGAGTCACTAGAAAACAGCAACTGGGAGGGATGCTGTGCTGGGATAAAAAGGGTTCAAATAGTGCTATCCCTCTGCTAAAAATAAAAGGGCCACCACTTTAAAAGGTGCCTCTTTGCTCAGTTCGCAGAGGTAATCCCATATTTTGTACTGTCTCTAAAAGGGTTGTGCATTGGTTTATGCTTCTGTCACATTTCTATGGCTAGATTATATGCTCACAAGTCATTTTACTTGAAATTCAAAACCCAGGAAATATCATACACACTTAAACTACAGTATTTATAATACTGTATATACTTAATCTTGTGAATGATGAGCACCATAGTAATGTCATAATCATGACAAAATATCACATTTCTATGCTTACTGTGCACAGGATTGTGTCCAGTAGACATTATTCTATTCCTTACTGTGGTTCAGCATTTCTTGCATAGGTAAAACATTCAATTTTATGTGTCTAAGTAATTGGTTTCCTAAAACTGTTCAATAGCACAATATTCAAATAGCATGTGCGAAATTCAGGTGCTACTGAACCAGAAACAGTACGTCTCAAACGACATAAGTACAGTACTTCTAATCACAAGATGTAGCAATTGTTTAAGGATATCTTCAGACTTTATCTGAGGAAGACTGCATACAGTAGGAATCAATAGCTGACTTTCCAAAGAGACTTTTAATTTCCCCTTGAAATTAAAGGACTGTATATGCACAGTCATCCAGTGTTACTCACTGGCACCATGGACAGATGCTTCAGCTTGCTTCTCAGAAGCTCAGCATTTCATTCATTCTCAGAAATCAGCAGTAGCTATAGAAGAGTGTTAGCATTTCTGATCACCCTTGTTTAAACTCTCCCATTTCATAGCTGCATGTACTACTCCTGACAACATTGACACAGATATTTCAACTGCTACTTTGCACAGAGATAGCAACTTTCAGCCCTGGATAATCAAACACTTTTTTTTCTGGTGCTTGAAAAGTCACTTGAGGTAAAAGAGACTTTGATTTAAAACCAGTCTCCCTTGACAGTCAGTACAGACACACACCCATAGCATTAATAAGATACACAAAATGACTATTTTAACTCCAAAGTCATTCGCATGACCAAAATAAGCAAATGGTCTTCATCTCCATTGTGCAGAATCATTCTCTCCTTGAAGCTTGAAGGTTTGTTGTTTAGCTTTGCTGTCAGCCAGAGAGATTTGCTCCTGAAGGTTCTGTAATCCACTGCTGCTGGTAATTAGACATCATTACTGCTGCATTAAAGGGAAAGAGAGAAGGGGAGAGGACAGGCTGGGGCTAATTAACTACTTGATTCTAATGAAAGAGAGACTGATAGCAGGTGGGAGTTTGCACTGGAACAGACTAGACAAGCAACACAGACTTCGGGCCCAATCCTACCCAACTTTCCAGTGCCAATGCAGCCCCGAAGTAAGGGAACAAACATTCCCTTGAGGTCTCTGTGAGTGTCACCCCATTGCAAGATGCAGAGTGTGTCCCGTTGGCACAGCTGCATTGGTGCTGGAAAGTTGGACAGGATTGGCCCTTAATTGAAGCAAGAATAACTTGCTGACTTAAGTAGCAGTAGGTACCCTAGTTTATTAAATCGTATGGACACTGACACAATGTTTGGTCATATGTTTCATCTTGTTCTCTCTTTGCATGTTTGGTGAACATCCCAGAATCGCAGGGCCACATTACATTTAAGCAGAGAGAGAAGGAATATTTAGCTTGTTGAATGTAGATTGAATTCATTTCAGTTTCTCAGTCTTCTGGAGAGCAATAGGAGCAAATCAGCCTCCCAGTGTTCACATCCCTCTGTGGTGTAGGAGATGCACTTTTGGTCACCAGGCAACAACATCCTGCAATACAGCCATTTTATGTCTACAGTGGGACAACACACAGTGGAGTATTTATATGTACAGCTCAATGAACAATATACCTTTGCTACTCTTCCCTCTGTTGCTGTTTTTGTCATCTGATCTTTTTCATTAAGCCCAAGGCATGCTTTTATGAGGACAGTGAAATGATGCCTAATCAAAAGGCTTTACATATAGGTAAGTGTTAGACTGAGAAAATATGCCAAATGGCTGACAGTAATTAGTATAAAGTTTTAATAGTTGGTACATCACTTAGCACTACCATCACTAAGTGTAAGAAATTGAAATTGTACAAATGAGTTTATCAATAGCATCTTTGAGATCTTTGAGTACTCAGTGAGGGGCTGTTATTTTCAGACAAAACATGGTGAAGAATGAAAAGTCAATTATGTTGAGAAGTAATGGGTATAAATATATCTGCCAATTTGAAGTCAAATGCTCAGTCAAATTAATGATAATATTTTTAAATGATTGTAAAATGTTGTGCCCTGTATGCAGAATATACTTAACATATAGCACCAGTACTATTTGATCTTTCCTTAATGCCAATACTGAAGTGCTGGCTAGTCATAAATAAATCTACAAAAACTTTTGAAAGCCAGATTCCTGTATTATTTAAATCAGTGTGTATCAACAGAACTTTCATGGGCCACAGTGAAGTGACTGTGTCTGGATGCCTTCCAAATCTGAGCAACAACTTTCTTATATATTCACTTGCACATTGTCTTCTCCAGAAGACAAAAACTACCATAGTAAATGTCTTCTCACCTGTTCACTTAAGGCAGTGGTTCCCAAACTGGGAGAAATGGCTCCCAGGGGAGCCGCGTAAACCAGCCGGGAGCCGCAGAGTGCCACAGAATCCTCTCAGAAAACAGTGCAATGCCAGTTGGCAGGCATCAACATAATGTAATGGGAAGTCACGACCAATGGTCACCAATGGTCAAGGGGGGCGCAGGTCAAAAAAGTTTGGGAAACAAAGGGTTTAAACCTTAAGGATTGGACCAAGGAGCTGAGTTCTCTACAGAATGGCTTTGAAACAGAATGGCTTTAACATTTAAGATATTCATTCTTATACCATGGCTTTGAAACAGAATGGCTTTAAAATGTGTGCTTGGGCAAGAGTATGGGGTGAGATGAGAGACATGAAACAGAATAAGGGGGAGGAGACAGTTCCCCTGACCCCAGTTTGGGAAAAAGAATGATATCATGCTACCTTTTGTGTGAGTGCATGTGTTTTGAACCATAGGTTCAGAAGTATGTGCTAATGGAGGATTGATTAATGAGTTCCAAAGATCAATATTTTGTTTGATTTTCTAACACAGTTGTCCCTTCCAGCTTACCAGTTTTCTAACACAGTTGTCTCTTCCAGCAAAGTACTGAGGAATTGCAGCTTTAAACTACAATATGTTTAAAAGGAAAATATGTGTTACTCATATCAGAATGATTAATAGCCCAGTTCTAAGACTTGCTGCATCAGTTCATAAATGCTTAGTTTGAGGAGTACCAATAACTATGCCACTGCAACTACACTTGATATTATGGTGGTGTTGCAGTGATGTTATTATGGTGCCACTGCAGGACAAATCTGTAGCAAAAATGCTTAGGCTAGGGCTGTTAGTCATGTTCATTTTTACATAACAACTTGCAATACTATGAAAGCATGCATCATTTTTATAAACCTTTATCTTTAACTTGGTAATGATAGCACTAAAGTGCAATGGAATTTGTAAAATGCATATTGAGAACACTCTAACCTACAGGACCGTTAACTTGCCTGTTAAACATAAGCAACAGGGGAAAAAAGCAATATATTTATGAAAATGTATTTTGAGGCATACACAAAATCATATACCTTTATCTAGACCAGTGGTGGCCAACCTTTCAACATGGATGCTGGCCCTTTAAATGGTTGCATAGGTGAGGGCATTTCAGCAGGTGCAGCTACTTTAGCAGCACCATCAGCAGTTGCAGCTGCCAAGATTCTGTCTTCTGCACAACTCTTAAGAACACAGTAGCCCTAATGGTGGAAGGTTGGCCACCCCTGATCTAGACTAAATCCAGAATAATAATCACTCTTTGGTTCTGAATGCTCAGTCACTAATGTGGATTAGAATAATCATACTGCATTGAAAGGGTAGAAAGTATCTATACTGTACCGTATGTTACTTTGGGTGCCAAATTTGATCATCAGATACAGGGCTGGCTCATTAAGAAGGCCGACTGAAGCAGGCAGCACAGGCAGCAGATTGATGGGGTACATCCATCTCCACTCATCCACCCACTCCACTCCACTGCTCCTCCTCTCACTCCCTGCATCAGAAAAGGAATAGGGGGATGGAGCAGATGTGTGCAGAGAGGAGAGTAGTGGACTAGAGCATCAGAGACACACATCCTCTTCTGTTCCATCTCTCTTCTTCCTTTTCCAATCCAGGAAGTGGGAGGAGCAGGGGCTGGTACATCACCAGATAAGGGGGAAGCATTTGGCATACTGTCTTGCGCACCAGCAGGTCTTGTGCCAGCCCTGATCAGAGGTTAGGTACACTGGGTTGTACCACACGTGGAAGGAATGTCCCGCATGGGAACCATCTTGCCCACTCGTTCTGAAAGCAGTTCCTTGTGATCCCTGAAAACTCACTCCTTTGGGTTGGGGCAGTATTTAGAATAAGATGGGATATGATATAGGGGGCTGATAATAGAGGGGAAATACCGGTAAGTGAAAAATCCCCCTCTTGCTGGAAAAGAAGTGCCTTTTATTTGCAGAAGTAAAGGTCATGATGGTACAACCCTATGTGTTTTGCAATCCCCACCTGTATTTATTTGCTTAAAATATATTTATTTAATATTTATTTACTTTATATCCCACCTTTCCCTTCACTATCAGGAGATGCCCAAGGTGGCTTACAGTATTTATTTTTCTCTACATATATTAGTAGCAGTCCTGTCTCCAAGGGACTCACAGACCAATCCTATTCTCCCCCCCCCCCGCCGATGCAGCAGCACCGAAATGGAAGCCTCTGCATCCTGTGCAGGGGGGGGGCAGACTGGGAGGCTTCCGCTGGGCAAGGGGATGTTCAATCCCCTTACCCCTGCATAAGTCTATTGACCTGCAATGGGTCTCCTCGGAGCTATGCTAGAAATTTAGCTGTCATACTTCTGAGGAGAGGAAAGGGGTGGGGAGGCTGCAGGGAAGGGAGATAGGATTCAGGATCCTCCCCCTCGTATGGCCTCACCTCCCCTGTTACGCCCCTGTTACGCTCTCCCCCATCTCCCATTCCACCCACCTCCCTGCCGGCTAACTGATCTCGGCATACATCTGGACGTCCTCCGGCATGTTCGGGAAGGCGGAGGCCTTCCTGCCGGCGTCTCCAGCAGCGCCCTGTCAGGGAAGTTTTTATGACCGAGCGAGGGAGGTGTGCCGCCACTGGGCGGCACGCATAAGATTGGGCTGTCACAAACTTAAAGAAAAAAGTGTACGCCTCTGGGACATCACCACTGTGAGGGAGGAGGGTCACAAACCACTCTTGAAAAGGCAGCAACAGCTGAAGAGAGCAATGGTGGATCTTTATAGAAAGTTATCTTTATTGAAAAAGATTCCTGTGTCATGTTTACTTTGGCTACATTTTTTTAAATCCCATCTCCATTTCATCTTTGTTCAGTTTCCTAGAGCTATTCCAAAAATGGGCATGGTTGATAAGCTGGTAAACTCTGCTAGATTTTCATGAATAAGAAAAATGCTTCATTTTGCAATTTTATATTATTTATGCTAAAGATTTGTATGCTGCCTTTTGAACGGTCTTCTAGGTAGCTTACAATGTATGGCAATAATTCACAAAAACACATACGCATGCATGCATCCCAGTAGGTCCTTAATCCTCCGGTCATGGCAGAGTGTGTGCTTCCCTTCAGTTCTGTCCCCAGGCAACTGACAGTTGGAGCAGAGCAGAATTCTACAGTATGTAGCAGGGAGGGGGAAAGACAGCTCCCTGCAGCTGCTCCTTCTCTGGCCAATGGTTGGGGCCAGGCTGGTCTCCTCCTCATCGCTGATATGTCCTCCTTCCTGGGAGGCAGCTTCCCAGGAGGCTTTAGTGCTGTGGCTGAAGGTAGAGGCTAGAGGTGGCTTCCCTTTGCAGTTTGCAGTCTCTGGACAATTGGCAATAGGAGCAGAGTTCTTTCTGACAGGGATGTGGAAAGAGAGCTGCTCCTTCTCTGGCTGATGGTTGAGGCCAGGCTGGTCTTCCCTTTACCAAGATGGTCTTCCTGGGTGGCAGGAGGTGCAACCTCACATTAGTCCTCTGGCTAATAATAATTAGGTAATAATCTGCAGCCCCTAGGAAAGTATTATGTCCACAAAATTATCCCTAGGTGCACATCTAACATTTTAAAAACCCTTGGTAGCTGTCTTTCAAGTTATAGCTTTCCAAAGAACATTAAAAAATAAGAACATGC
Source organism: Plestiodon gilberti rubricaudatus (assembly GCA_026170595.1). Classification (NCBI taxonomy): domain Eukaryota; kingdom Metazoa; phylum Chordata; class Lepidosauria; order Squamata; family Scincidae; genus Plestiodon; species Plestiodon gilberti. The sequence goes on from JANXHW010000004.1 coordinate 46,277,546, forward strand.
TTTTAAGAACACCATACTAACATTTGCATAATCTCTGCAACAGTTTGTAATTGTGATGCTTTTATATTAAAGAGAACACTTTGATGACAATCATGATGAACCATGGTGAAAGTAAGCAGTGATGTGTTTAAGCCTTTGGCTCTGAGTCTCGAGTCAAGTCTCAAGTCCTTGGCTCTGAGACTTGAGTCTAAGTCTCGAGTCAATTTAAAAAAAAACTTTTTTAACCTTTGGGCACCTTCACGTGCCAAACCTCTGTGTTTTCTTGCTTTTACAAAGCGAAATCGCGCTCCAGGAGGCACTTCCTGGTTGTGTGACTCCCTCCCTTCCCCCAGACTCGTGCTAGAATGCATTGCACAATGCATTCTGGGGCGACCTTAGGGGAAGGGAATTGTGTAACCAGGAAGTGCCTCCTAGAGCACGATTTTGCTTTGTAAAAGCAAGAAAATACAGCGGTTTGGCGCGCGAAGGCGCCCAAAGGTAAAAACAAGATTTTTAAAATTCTTTTAAAAACTCCCTATGCCCCCTGGCAGCTCGAATCACGACTTGGCCGAAAAGAGGCCAAGTCATGAGTCGAGTCTGAGTCAGTCACTTGTGGGACCCGAGTGCAGTTCGAGTCAAGTCGCAGCAGTGACTTATGTTGGACTTGAGAATGAGTCCCACGACTCGAGTCCCCAACCCTGAAAGTAAGCATGAATGGAGAGAGTACTAGGAAACCATTATGGGGATCCGGAAATATACTAAATCCATTGAGTTTAGATTAGATTGGGGGAAAAACACATATAATCCAGTTTCATCACTACCTATGAAGAATTAGTGTGTCTTATTTGGAAATGAAATAATTGGAATGCGGAATAGAAAAACATTTACCCTATGTTCTTGACTTGTATTTTTCTTGAGTTTTTGTGCAGGTAGGTTGTTTTGCTGGATTTATATGATGATAATGGGATTGTACTAGATAAATTTCAGTCCAGTGTAGCAGCGCTGGCAAAATTCTGCTATACATGTAACAGAGAGAATTGGAACAATGCTGATTGGTATCAAAAGGGCAAAGACTTTTGGCAGTGTTAGGCAACAAGTCTATTTAATTTTCATTCATTCATTTTAAAGGTTTATACAACTCTACTTTTCTATCTAAATGTAAACCTCCAGGATAGTTTATAACAGATTATATAATTCAACACAAAACTATGATGGTGGGGTAGCGAAGATGTTTGGGAGACATGATGTTAATGATTTCCCCCAGCATTCCTGCATTCTCTCATGTTCCACCTCCCACAGCTGTTGTCCCCTTAGGGGTCTGTGATGAGCTAAGAAGAAACAGTGCCTCCAAGAAGTGTGCTGCTGGGACTGGTTACACATTGCTGACACTTGGAGGTGGACTCTTCCTTATGTAGGCAAGGTGGGATGTGTCTCCTGGCTCACCTTCAGTGGCAGGGCCTGTGAGAAAGATGCTGGGGAGACATGATATTAAAGCCCCTTTCAATTCTTTGGTATTCGTGCTGCTGTCCTTGCTTTCCATTGAACTCAATGGAACTAAACATGCATAGGGTTGGGCAGCACATGTATTTCACCACAGTCATGGAAGTTGCAACAGGCTAATAGCATTTTCGGAAAGGCAGGATAGATGTATTTAAATAAATTTAAAGAAATATAACAATCTCTTCTATTCTCTTATATAAATCTTATATTTTAGATTTATTACTATTTGGGGGTAGTAGCGTAGGATGGAATGGGGCGGGGGGTCCGAACGCCCCCAGGCAGCAGGTGGGGGGCATCATACCGGCGGCGGCGATCCAGGCGGCGTCACGGCTCAGAGGAGCCTGCAGACGGCTCCTGCCGTCTCCGCGCTGCGTTTGATTTGGCCCACTCCCTCCTGCCCAACCCCCAAGGGATGTTTGGCTCTGGCTGGCGTCACTCGGGGGCGGGGTGAGTGACGTCAGCATCACGAGGGGGGCGGCTGGCGCGACACCAGCTATGCTACTGTTTGGGGGAAGACCCATTTACATGCGCATTGCGCACCCACCCAAATAAAGACGCCAAGCAGAGGTTTGGGTAGATGGTCACTTTATTAATAATTAATTAACATCTGCAGCAGGGAGGAAACTTGAATTCAACCCCACAGCGTGCGGGCAAGCTAGGTGGGGAAATGAACTGAGGAGATGAACAAAAGTCTTGTTACCTCAGTGCCATGCCCCAGACAACCTCCTGGCCAATCAAGCACAGAGAAGATCCCACCGCTGCCCGGCTGTAGGGGAGGGGCGATGTAAACGCGACGCCAGGCTATTGGGGCCTGACATTGTTCATCCTTGCCCTCAAAAACAAGAGCTGCATTGATGGAGAACATTAATCAAATACAGCACCATTCTGTGTACAGTAGTTGCTAGTTAAATTCCCCTGGAAAGTTCACAAAAGCTCTCGTTTTGTTTGTCCCAATGCCAGCACCTGTACTGTATTCAGAGGCATAAGGCCTCTGAACATGGAGGTCCATTTTTAACAGTTATAGCTAAAGCCATCAGTAGGCATGTCTTCCACAAACGTGTCCAATGGCTCAATCCTATGGGGGCCTTACGCTGCTGGAACTAGCGTTCTGGCAGTGCAAGGTCATTTATGGCTGTCGCAAAATGCAACATTTTGCATCTGAGGCATCTGGTGGGGCCACTGTGTGATACAGGAAGCTGGACTAGATGGACCTTTGGCCTGATCCAGCAGGGCTCCTCTTATGTTCTTAAAATGCCATTCAGCGTGGCTGGGCTGCCTCCGCAAGTGGCAAAGGGCCACAGCCAGACGCCAGTGGCCCATCGACGATCCCTGGTGCTGGTAAGTCAGTGAGGGGGACAAGAGGGAGCCAGGGATTGGGCAAAACAGGGCAGGAACACGGAGGAGACTGGGGTGGGGAGGGTGGCAGATTTAGGCTGGGAAGGGGGTGGTATGGGTGGCAGCAGCACTGCCAATATCCTGTCCCCCTTCCTGGCCTTGATCCGCTTTCCCGGATCCACTTGGATTTGTGCCAGCTATTTAGCTGGCTCAGGTCCGAGTAGACCCAGCAGGGCAGTGGGCGCTTGACCCCGAGCAAGAGAACAAATGTTCCTTACCTGGAGGAGACCTCCAGGACTGCCCCCCCCCCGGCGCTTGCTCCAGTGTCATGACTGTATCGGTGGCGGCAGGGGGAGTTATTCGATAGGACTGAGCTGCAAATGTCTTTAAAACCCATCTATGCTGTTGGTCATCACAACATTTATGACAATGAAGTATTATACAAATTAATTATACGTTGTAAGAAGTATGGCTTAGTTGTAAGAAGTATGGCTGTGGTGGCTTAGTGGATAAGACGCTAAACGGCAGACCAGAAGGTCGGTAGAACAGCAGTTTGAGACCCGAGTGCCACGTGACGGAGTGAGCTCCCTTCTTCTGTCCCAGCTCCTGCCAACCTAGCAGTATGAAAGCAAGAAATTGCAAGTAGATAAATAGGTATCGCTGTGGCAGAAGGTAACAGCGTTCCGTTAGTCATGCCGGCCACATGACCATGGAAGCGTCTTCGGACAGCGCTGGCTCTTCGGCCTTAGAAATAGAGATGAGCACCGCACCCTAGAGTCGGACACGACTGGCTTTTGAGCAGGGGATACCTTTACTGAAGAAGTATTACAGTACTTTTGTTTGTGCTGAAATTACTATTGTAAATCAATTTCATTGTAAGATCTCCTTCTAATGTTTCAAGAATAGAGAATACTTTTTATCTATTCCTTTTTTTCCTGCACATTCATAGTGCTATACCCCCTCAATCACTTCTTTTCTAAACTAAAAGCTGCAACCTCTTTGCATTTCTTTAAAATAAGGATCCCCCTGATCATTTAAAATTGCCTTTCATTCTGTGGGACCTCTCCACTTCTTTGATGTCTTTTTTGAGGTGGGACATCATGACTTTGGAACCATATTCCAAACATACTTGAGCCATAATGTATATAATAGCATAATAGTACAGTACTTGCTGTTTTGATTTCAATCCCTTTCATGATAATTCCCAATACTGAATTTGCTGGGCTTTGGTATGGTTATAGCACACAAAGCTGATATTTTGGGATATGACTAAAAAGTTAATGAAGATTTCCCTTTGCAGAAGTCATGACTGCTCTTCTCTACTAGGTAACGGCCTTGCAAGGTTGAGGGGGGAGGGTTGGAGGCTTACCTGCTCAGCCTTCCTCCAACACAGGCTTCTTCTCTGCAAGCCTTTGATGGGGCCTGTTGGAAAGAGGCCTGAGGGGGTGGGGGATAGGATTGAGCCTCTAAGGTGTGCCAGGGGTGAGGGTCAGGCCTCTGGGGATGGCAGGGTGCTTATGGGGAGGGAGGCGGCTTACAACAATCCTGACTCTGAACTTCTCTCCACCACAGGCCTTTTCTCAATGGGACTCTGGGGGAGCCTGCTGAGGACAGTCCTGAAGGGGTGGGAGGCAAAGGTTGGACCTCTGGTGGGTGGTGGTGGGCTTTGGGGGTGGAGGGTCCTCACAGGGGGCTGGGTTGTCCTTCTCATGAAGCAAATGGTTTGAGCCATGGATTTTCTCAGGTGGCAGGAGCAGTTGCCCCTACCCCCACCCTCATGCTACTGCCATTGGTATGTGTGTGCTTTGTAATTGGCTGCGGGTAAGAAAAAAAACATGGAGAGATTGTTGCTGAGGGAAGCGGTGATTACAACCACTTCCAGTTTTCGTCTGAAAACCAGAAGTGGTCGTAATCACCACAGAGCAGTGATCTAAAGCTTGGGGAGGCCCACGGAGGGGTCTGTAGGCCTCCCCACACCCTCCGGAAGTTGTCAGGACAACCGGTGAGGTAAGGAAGGATCGCTGTTGCCGCTTTCCCACTGTCCACACCCCTTAAGGGACCAACAAGAAACAGTGGTTCTCCTGGTGGGTCACAACCCACCAGTTTGAGAACTGCTGGCTTAACCCAAAGAGCTGATCTAATACTGAAATTATAACTCCTAAAACTCATTTCCTAATCCTGAAACAATATTATATTGTATGTGTTGCAGTGAAGTTTCCAACACCTATTGGCTGAGCTGGTGTGTGATGGCATGGAATGTTCATAAACATTCTGGCTGCTCAAGATCTTTGCACTTCATAAGGTGTTTGTTTGTTTTTTGTGGGGCAGGCCGATGACTGGGAAGAGGACCCAGAAGATAGGGAAGCTAAGAGGTAGAAATATCAGGGGGGAGATATCTGAATGAAGACTGCAGAATATGCAATGCTTTGCAGCACTATGATCAGGCAATTTCAGTGGGACAAGGGGGACTAGGCCTGATTTAAACATGATGTGGGCAGGCAAAGATTGTACCCATGTGACACTGTACAAGATTGTACCCATGTGACACTGTACAAATCTAATGTCTAGTTTAAACTATACTTTCAATGCCATATGTGCACTGTTAGTTTGTCAAGGATCCATACCCTGGGTGGATTGATGGGTAAGTTCTTCTTGTGCACTCACATCACATATGTGAACGTTTTTGTTGAAATGTTGGACCCCCCCCCCCCCCGCAGAGGATCCATGGATACCCAGAGTCCGCTAAAAAATAAAAAAAGTTTTAAAATGCATTTTTAAAAAACCTTTTAGCAGCAAACAGCAACCCACTTCTGGATCATGCGAAGGCTCTTCTCCCCCCTCCAAGCCTTGTCCCAGAAAGCATCCTGGGACAAGGCTGGGAGGGGGGAGGAACCTTCACATGACCCAGAAGTGGGTCATTCAGCTTGCTGAAGCCCCATTGAGGCTTGGAAATGGCGCAGTTTGCTGCTAAAAGGTAAAAAAACTGGTGTTTTTTAATCTTTTTTTTTTCTTTTTAAGGCTATTTTTAGTGGACCCCCATGGATCCAGGACAAACAAATCCTGGATCAACAGGATTGATCAAATCCATAACAAATTCATGGGTCCCAAATCCGCGGATGGAAAGGGTCCAAGGTATATTATTGTTATTGTTATTGATGATGATGATGATGATGATAATAATAATAATAATTCAGGGAGACACCGGTATCTACGGATTCCTCAGCCGCGGTTTCAGTTATCCACAGTTGAGGAATCCCCTCCCCTGCACCCTCCACAGCCCCCCCCCCCGGCACTTACGTTTAGCAGAAACCTCCGTTCTTTTCTTCAAAAGTTCTGAGTTTCCATCTTTCTTTTAGGCCTGACCAACTAGACTTAGGTGATAGCTAGAATCTCAGCAAGGTTGCAGAGACTCTAGCTATTAACTAAGTCTAGTTGGTCAGGCCTAAAAGAAAGATGGAAACTCGGAACATTTGAAGAAAAGAACGGAGGTTTCTGCTAAAAGTAAGTGCTGGGGGGGGGCTGTGGAGGGCACGGGGGGATCGCGCCCCCCCGCACTTACTTTTAACGGAGAAAGCTCCATTTTTTTTCTTCAAAAACCTTCGTTGCAGGCCTTCTTACCAACAAGTCTTTGGTGCTAGAAAGTCTCAGCAACCTCTCAGCAAGGTTGCTGAGACACTCTAGCACCGAAGACTTGTTGGTAAGAAGGCCTGCTGCAACTAAGGTTCGGCTTTTGAAGAAAAAACAATGGAGCTTTCTCCGTTAAAAGTAAGTGCTTGGGAGAGGTTGTGGAGGGTGCGGGGGGGTCGTGCAGGCCTGCGGGGGGTCGCGCTGGCCCGTGGGGGGGTCAGGGGCCCTGAAAACTGCAGAAATGGGCATTCACCCATTTCCGCGGTTTCAGGTATCCACGGTGGGGGCTGGAATGTATCCCCCACGGATACCGGTGCCCCCCTGTAATAATAATAATAATAATAATAATAATAATAGAAAAAGTCTCATCCTAGCTGCACAGGAACAGGCACTTGCAACAAATAATATCAAAGCAAAGATTCAGAAGACCAGTGACAACAGCAAATGTCGACTTTGTAAGATGAGAGATGAAACAGTCAACCATCTGGTCAATGCCTGTAGTTAGATCACCCAAATTGACTATAAAGAACACCATGATAGAGTCACAGCTATGGTTCACTGGAATTTTTTTGCAAACAATCAAATTTATCTTCACACTGAAATTCCTGGGAACATAAACCTGATAAAATCACTGAGAACAACCAAGCAAAGATTCTTTGAGACTTCTGATACAAGCAGATAAACAATACTCCAGATATAACAGTAGTTGACAAAAAGAAAAATCAAGTTTGAATAATTGATATTGCAATCCCAGGTGAATTGAAGACAGTAGAATTGAAGAGAAAGAACATGAGAAGATTGCAAGATATCAAGACCTATAAGTAGGATTTGGGCATCTCGGGGAGAAGGTCAATATTGTGCCAATTGTCATTGGAGCCCTCGGAGCAGTGCCTAGAACTCTGAAGAAACACCTCGACATTCTTAGAGTAGTGATCTTCAACCTTGGGGTCATGACCCCAAGGTCTGGAGGGAGACCCCTTAAGGGGAGTGGCGACTTGATGGTGACGCCAGGATGGTGGTGACGGCAAACTGCCTGGTTCGTGCCAGCACATTGGGGTTTGGGACCTATCCATTGGTGGTGGTGGCTGGAGACACTGCACAACCGCTGCAGACTAGTAAGTCCAACCCCCCTTTTTTTACTTAGGTGGCAGCACGAACCTGGAAGTGCCGTTGCCACCGTCACTGCCAAATCACAAAGACTTACAGTGACCTTTACCTTCGGGTAAAGGTTGAAGATCACTAGCCTAGAGCAAATTACACCATTTCCAGAAAACATTGTTGCTTGGAATAGCAAGAATTCTATGAAGATATATCTACGATTCTCAGGATCTTGGCTACATGCCAAATTGCAGAAATATAACCAGCCCAGTACAGGCTGCAATGAAGTATAGTAGTAGTAGTAATAATAATAATAATAATAATAATAATAATAATAATAATAATAATAATAATAATTTGGGCCCACAGAGCAGGGCAGGCAGGTTGGGATGATTGAATTTCATACATTGATTTATACTAACCAGCCACCTTTTTGCCTTCTAGTACAGGGGTTCTCAACCTTTGGAGGCCCGGGTACCCCCTATCACGGTCCAATTTCCTGAAGTACCCCCTGCTAATTAACTGCTGATTAATCAATTAATTAGGTAATTAATTGTTAAATAAAAAGTACTAAAACAGTTTTAAATGTGAAAAAATGCCTTATTTAACTCTCTCTCTCTCTCTCTCTCTCTCTCTCTCTCACACACACACACACACAGAGTGTCTGTGTGTGTGTGTGTCTGTCTCTCTCTTACAGAGAGAGAGAGAGAGAGAAAGACACACACACACACAACACACACACACACACACACACACACACACACACACACACACACCACACACACATATGCAAGGATCTCTTTTTTTCCTCCATGTCACACTTCCCAAAATCAGCTCCTCCCTCCCCCACCCCACCAAAGTACATTTTCCAAAGTACAAAATTAGCCCAAAACCAAAATCAGAGAGATGGAAGGGCTCCGAAAATAATTACAATTTAAAATCCATGTTAATTAACACTTAATTAGCAGCTGGTGGGGCAGATAAGGGGCAGGGCTTGGCGTACCCCCAGCAAGAGGTTCGCGTACCCCTAGGGGTACCCGTACCACAGGTTGAGAAACTCTGTTCTAGTATATACAGTAAGTCTTCACTTAAAGTCATTTTGTTTAAAGTTGATGGGGAAATGCCATAGGAATGTTTACATTTATCAATTAGCCTATGATAAAATTGGTTTCATTATAAGTTGTTTCGCTTAAAGTTGCAGGTTCCAAGAAGAACCTATCTACAACTTTAAGTGAGGACTTGCTATATATTGTACAGGTACTACATTTATAGCACTGAAGTCTCTCAATGAACAGCACATGAATCAGGAATGAAAGGGCCATGTTTCTTAGCTACAGAGCTGAAAGGGGGTTGGATTATTTGGAATGGTCACCCATATGTCCTTCTTGCATTGCTGATGATGATCTGCTCATTCTGCTTGTCTTGCCTCTCCTTACAGGGAAAGGAAGATATGTGGGCTTGGGTGAAGAGGCGCAACTACGGCGGAGCACGTGGAGCTGTGTCACGCGCCCGCTGCCCTTACTGTGATCCGCTTCTTCGGCCGTCTTCTGGTCGGCCTTCCCACCCTCCCTGCAGCCCGATTGGCTCCAAAATGGCTAGGAAACTGGCGGGGGGGGAGGGTGTGTTCGGAGCCACGCTGTGCGCGCAGCTGCCTCCCTCCGCCCTCCCATTGGCTACACAGGGTGCCAGTTGCATGATTTGTGCATACAGGTGTCTGTATGCATGTTCATATGTTTATGTGAATGACTGTACATTAGAGATGGGTGAACCATAAAGAGTTTGCCTTGGAGTAGCCCAAATTATCTTTCTCCCCCCTCCCCCCCCAATTCAGAAGAATTTGGTTTGAGTGCTGAGGCAATTCGAGCTGGCTTGGAGAAGTTCTACATACCCTCTCTGTCAGCCCTCATTGTTTCCTAACTGGACTTACCAGAGACAGGGCAGCAGGAGAAGTAGCAGCAGTAGTGACATGCAGAAAGGATGGAGGCTTGTTTCCTCTGCACCCCCACAGTGCACCAGGAGAAAAGGGCTGAAAAGAGTGGCATACAGAAACTGGAATACTTTTTTTTTTCCTTTTCCCCTTGTCGCTAATGTGTTGCTCCAGAGCAAAGGTGTAGCAACCCATCAATTATTATTATTATTATTATTATTATTATTATTATTATTATTATTATTATTATTATTATTATAGTTAATTAATTTTTTCAACAAAAATTAAAACTTTTCAACAAAAAGTTCACAAAGCGGTTTAAAGACAAAATCAAATGATTAAATGGCTCCCTGTTCCAAAAGGGCTCACAATCTAACAAAAATGCAGAACACCACCAGCCACCAGCCACCAGAAAGACACTGTGCCGGGGTGAAGGTTAGCAGGGGTTAGCATGTGGACTCTTTTCAAGGGCTACTGCAAAGTATTGCATTGCAACAACCCTTGAGGAAACTAATTCCAAAGGTTACCATGCCATTGTTCAGAGTCAGAGTGACAGTGGGGGAGCGAAAAAAAAAGCTTCCCAGTTCCCATGTGGGAGGGGTAAGGCAATGGTGGCGGGGGGATAATGGAGAGATTGGCAGAGCAGGGTTGGAGAACTTCTCTAAGGCCAAAAACTCTCAGGGCTTGGGAAGTCCACCTCTCATTTGAGGAAGGGGCTTTTCCAAACTTAAAGAATTATTCTTGAAGCTTGAGCTCAGAGAACTTTGCTGACAGCTGACAGACTTTTATTCATTTTAAAAGTCAATACAAGGACAGGAGGCTTCAAAATGTACTTTACAGACTGCACGCACTGCTGTACACACATTGACATAATGTGCGAATAATTATACCTGTGTACAGATCAACACTCACCTGTACACTTTAACAGACTGTATTTGTATTGAACACAATTCATGAAGAGGATTTCTGTCGCTAATAAATAAGGCAGTGGCACACCCAGGAATCTCCTTCCACACACATCCTTTCTTACCAACACTACAGAATCCTTTGCTTTACAAGAAGCAGGTGCCTAAGGAAAGAAAATAGCTTGAAGGAAATAGGCAATAAGGTGATGTTCTGTGCGCTGAAGCAAAACATCACACACAGCTTGCAGACAGGAGGAGTTCCGTACTGCTGATATCAGAGTGGCGTGAACACACAAGACAAATTATTTTTCTCTGCACTTTGATTTCTCTGTATTTTTCCTCCTTGTACCCTTCATTTTCCCCATATTACTAACATTAAAAGTGGTTGCTCCTCCAATGGAAACAAACATTATACAAAGGCTGCCCTGAATTTCTCACCAGTCAAGAAAAGGAAGTACCAGTATGTGGGTAACATGGGTAAAAACAATATGATTGGTTTTTTTTTCTTCTTTCTTGGACATAAATGTGAAGCAGTTGTGGTTGAACCAGGATTGAGAAAATAGCAAGCACTTCTTGCAGAAGTCAGATCAACCCTGTAGAACACAGAGGCATCTCAGCAGATTATGAGAGAGAGTAAGTCAACAGTAGCTCTAAGAAATAAGGCCCAAATGAGAGCATTGGGCTGAACTAGACAGGGCAATGGGCTATCCATGATTAGGAACATCTGCATTGTTTTTAAACCCCAAAACTTCTAATTTGATCTTGGAAGTGCTGTTGGGTGGGAGGGTTTATATAACCCTTTCCTTCTGAGCCATTTTTTCTAATCTAAATTGCCCTTCCCTAAAGCTGCTATTGAGCCAGCGGGTGGCGCAGTGGGTTAAACCACTGAACCATGAGCTGTCGATCGAAAGGTCGGCAGTTCGAATCCGTGCGATGGCTCCTGCCAACCTAGCAGTTCGAAAGCAAGAAATTGCAAGTAGATTAATAGGTACCGCGTTAGCGGGATGGTAACAGCGTTCCATGCGCCTCAGTGTTGAGTCATGGCGGCCACATGACCATGGAAACGTCTTCGGAAAGCGCTGGCTCTTTGGCTTTGAAACGGAGATGAGCACCGCTCCCTAGACTCGGACACGACTGGACTTAATTGTCAAGGGATACCTTTACCTTTTAAAGCTGCTATTGGGGGAGGGATACAGATCTCCAGCAGCAGCAAAAAGAAGAGTTTTAAACAATCCCTGAATTTCTGCCACTTAAGGAACTGGAAGTTTAAGACACTATTTATTATTTAAATGAATATGAAGTGCTTTCTACAGTTGTTTCTAAGACAGGAACTATCTATGTAGCTCATAGTCTGTTCTGGTACTATGATTCCTCTGAATTGTGCTGAACTTAGTGTCACTATTTGTCTCCAATAGAAATGAGGCTGCTACTTGTAGTATTCTAGATATATGGGTCAGTACATAGTTTGGCACTGAAATTAATCAGACAAGAAATTGTGAGCAACTGTCTCCTCAAAGCAGGTGTTTTGGGAATTCTAATGTACTGTAATTCACATTTTTCCACCCTAACCTTTTGGTTTCATAGTTGTTTCACTGGCACTTTTTAGTTTCAATAGCTGAGGTACTTCAAATTTACTTTCTACATTTTTGCCAGTTCTGTGGTATGTCTACCACAGTACACAGTGTTTAATACTTGTTATCTAAGGATTGTGCATTGTGTTTTGAGGCTCTCTGTAAGCCTTTCATAGCACATAGGCAATATGCTAACTCTCTATGGAGCAGAGGCGGAAGGAGGATGGAGCGCGCGGAGCAGACGTGCCAGGCGGGGGCGGGGGGCGCAGTCAGCATTGGGGGGGTACTTACCCGCGCAATGGTTCGGCCCTCCCACCCTCCCTGGAGCTCGTTCGGCTCCAAAAAGGTGCCGAAACCGGCGGGGGTGGGTGGGCGTGTTCGTTGTTGCGCTGGGCGCAATGATGTCACGTCACTTAGGCCTCGCCCCCTTGGACCGGGCGCCGGGAGGGCTAGTGGCATTACTGCTATGGAGTGAAATTTACTTCCTCCATTGGTACATGGCGGCCACACTATTTGATACTTCTAGAAATGACAAAGCAGACCTGATTCTAAAAAATGTGTAATAATTCTTTACAAAAAGTGCCATTCCAAGACCTCCCAGCTACTGAGGCAGCACACTAAATGTTACCATGCCCTTACCCAGTGTTGCACCAGTAACTACCTCTTGTGCTCTTCCTCCTTCCATTTCTGGATCTGAAAAGTGAAAGAAGAATGGAGCTGAACAGGAAGCGTGGAAGAGATGAGAGTATGCTATTCTATTCTTCTCCACACTTCCTCTTCTGCTCCATTCTGCTCTCACTTTGCAAATCTAGGAGGAAAAGGAGTGGCAGAGGTGAGTGGACAGAGATAGGTGGCAGGTTTCCTAATCAACAGTCCCTCTAAGGGTTCTGTGCTGGTAGGTATGCAGATCCCTTTGGCTGCAATGCCAGAGCCCTGCAGTGCTTCTGGATGCACAGTGATGATGTCATACATCATTGCCAGGCTTCCAGGGCTTTGAGCTGGATTTCCCAGGGCTCTGAGCAAAGCTTAAAGGTAGGCTTACCATATTTTAGAAACTTCATACCGGGACACCCCCCCATAACCCCCCCACAAGGTAAATAGTTAATTAATGTAAAAGCAACAAAAAATCAACCACAAACAACCAAAACCAATCACAATCCACAACGAAAAACCAAGCACAAACAACATAAACCAATCAGAAACTACAATCCACAATGAAAAACCAAGCACAAACTACAAGCAACAAAGAAAAAACAACGAAAAACCAAGCAGAAACTACAATATACAACGAAAAACCAACCACAAAGTATAAGCATTAAAGAAAAAGCAACCAGAAATGCAAACCCAAACCAGAAACCCAAACGGAAAATCAAAAATTCACCTTTTTAATTAATTAATTAAGTAAAGGGGGCGCGAAATTAATTAATTAATTAATCTTTATATTAAAAAATATATTTAAAAAATATGCTTACCTGGTCGCTTGTCGTCCTCGAGCTGCTGCTGCTGCTGCTGGGGCCGCAGCAAGCAGGCTGGGGCCACGACAAGCAGGCACCGGGAGAAGCACAGCCTACTTGCCCGGGCGGCGCGAGCCTCCGGCAGGCTCGCACAACGCGGGCAAGCAGGCTGTGCTTCTCCCGGTGCCGCTGCGAGACCAGACTGGTCTCGCAGCGGCACCGGGAGAGCACAGCCTACTTGCCCGCGTTGTGCGAGCCTGCCGGAGGCTTGCGCCGCCCCGGCAAGCAGGCTGGCCCGGTCTCCCAGCGGCACCGCATCTGTGCCGGTGAGAGAGCGGGCGGACGACACCTGCTCGCTGCGCCACCATCTTTTTTTTTTTTAAACTTACCGGGCAGCATCTTGGATCACGAAATCTCGCGTGATCCAAGATGTCGGCGCCCGAATCTCGTGAGGGCATCATGCCCGGTCTCCCAGTGGCACCGCATGGAGCCACTGGGAGACCGGGAGAAGCACAGCCTGCTTGCCCGGGCGGCGCGAGCCTCCGGCAGGCTCGCGCAACACGGGCAAGCAGGCTGTGCTTCTCCTGGTGCCGCTATGAGACCAGCCTGGTCTCGCAGCGGCACCGGGAGAAGCACAGCCTACTTGCCCGTGTTGTGCGAGCCTGCCGGAGGCTCGCGCCGCCCGGGCAAGCAGGCTGGCCCGGTCTCCCAGCGGCACCGCATCTGTGCCGGTGAGAGAGCGGGCGGACGACACCTGCTCGCCGCGCCACCATCTTTTTTTTTTTTTTAAACTTACCGGGCAGCATCTTGGATCACGAAATCTCACGTGATCCAAGATGTCGGCGCCCAAATCTCGTGAGGGCATCATGCCCTCACGAGATTTGGGTGCCGACATCTTGGATCACACGAGATTTCATGATCCAAGATGCTGCCCGGTAAGTTTAAAATAAAAAAAGAGATGGCGGCGCCCATTCGTCTCCCGGGACCGGACCGGAAATCGAGCCCAATTTCCGGGACTGTCCCAGCAAAACCGGGACAAATGGTAAGCCTACTTAAAGGGAACATTGTTCCTGAGATGTCTCTTGAGGCCACCATCTGCCTCCTGAGATGACCACCTCAGTTTTGCCTCATGGATGAACTGGCCCCTCTTTACAAATCTTTTAAAGATTGCTGTTTCAATGAAGGACTATTTAGTAGTAAGGGCAACAGCTTTTGCTTCTGGGTTTTTACTGTGATCCCTACAGAGACAAGTTAATCACTTCTGCACATCTAGAGATTTGTTCACACTACAGTTGTATAAGTAAGTATACAGTCAGGTAGTATCTTACACGAAGGTTAGGTTCTAGAATCTGCATGCAAGGGGGAAATTGTGTATAGTTGAAACTACCTTAAATCCAAAAAATACATACTGTCTCTTTAAAACTAAAAACCACATTACAAGAGGGCTAATGCATGAGGGCTAATAAGCTGAAACTAAACCCGGACAAGACAAAGGTTCTCCTGGTCCAGAAATCCATGATGCAGGTGCTAGAGTATCGTCCTGCTCTGAATGGGGTTGCACTCCCTCTGAAGGAACAGGTCCGCAGCTTGGGGGTCCGCCTGGACCCTCAGCTGCTCCTGGATTCCCAGGTGGCGGGTTGTGGCCAGGGGGGCCTTTGCCCAGCTTCGGCTGGTGCGCCAGCTGCGACCGTACTTGGATCGTGCAGACCTGACCACGGTGATCCATGCCACGGTGACATCGCTACAAGATTATTTTAACGCGCTCTATGTGGGTCTGCCCTTGAAGACTGTTCGGAAACTGCAATTAGTGCAGAACGCGGCGGCCCGTGTAGTCACTGGAGGTAGGTGGTTCGACTCTGTCAGGCCGCTCCTCCGACAGCTGCACTGGCTGCCAATTCGTTTCCGGGCCCAATTCAAAGTGCTGGTTTTGACCTTTAAAGCCCTATACGCTTCGGGCCAGGATATTTGAGAGACCGCCTACTTCTGTATAGTCCGGCTCGTCTCCTTAGATCATCAGAGAAGGCCCTTTTGCGGGTACCGTCGCCCAGGGAGGTGTGAGGGGCAGCAGCCAGAAATAGGGCCTTCTCAGTAGTGGCACCAACCCTATGGAATTCCTTCCCCTTTGACTTACGAACTGCTCCCTCCTTGGACACTTTCCGGCGAGGCCTAAAAACCTTCTTGTTCAAAGAAGCCTTCTGAGCCTTTGCCTTTTTTAACATCTTGCTGGTACGGATAGGGTGCTGCTGTTTTTATGATCTTGTTTTAAATGTAATCTTTTTAAATAAATTTTTAGATGTTTTTATTAGTTTTGTTAATTATTTTTTACTGTTTTAAAAAGTGATTACTTTCTGTATTGTATTGTATTTTTATGTTGTAAGTCGCCTTGGGTCCCTTCGGGGAGAAAGGTGGGGTAAAAATAATAAATAAATAAATAAATAAATAAATAAGAGACACATGGTGTCAGGATCCAGAGAGGGGCCGCCAGCGACTGCACGCTGATCCAGGGTAGTAGTGCCTAGTGTAGCACGCTCTTTCATGAAAACCAGAAGTAGTCGTAAATTGCCACACAGTGGCGATCTGAAGCTTGGGGAGGCCTGCGCGCGTGGGGGGGGGGGTGTCTGCAGGCCTCCCCACACACCCTGGAGGCCCTTGTAAGTAACCCCCCTTCCCACCTTTTTCCCAGGATGGTGATCCCCAGGATCGCCACTCCCACCATGCTTTCCCCGCCCCTTAAGGGGGCAGGGGAAGCATCCTGTTCTCCTAGTGGGTTGCGATCCACCAGTTTAAGAACCGCTGGTCTAGCCAAAATTAAGCAGTTTTGAGCCACACTGGGTTTTATGGAAGAACTAAGCACATGCTTAATTCTCCCACTGATATTAACAGGATCTAAAAATTTGTTAACTTTGGCTGCATTGTGCCCTATATACTTTTTTTCCCCACATTTTTATACCGCCCTTCCTCCAAGGAGCTCACAACAAACCTGTCCTTTTGTCCTCACAACAACCCTGTGAGGTAGGTGGGGCTGAGAGATAGTGACTGGCCCAAGGTCACCCAGGAAGCTTTGTGGCTGAGCGGGGATTTGAACCTGGATCTTCCAGGTCAAAGTCCGACTCCCAAACCATGACACCATCCTGGTGTATATATATATGTACACCATATATGAAACATTCCCATTCCTTATTTTTTGAACTGCTCTATCGGTTATCATATTTTTTACTCATTGCCCTACTAGTCCAAAAAATTATTCTCCTTCCTACCAATTGTTTTCCACACTTTGCTACTGAAAAGGGCCAATATTTATTGTATCCTGCAAAACACACACAATCCATTATCTAAAACCCACTTGCTCTAGGTCTGCATCAAAGGTAGTCTATTAAAGGTTAGAGATATTCTAGGCAGAGACAGGGTAGACTGATTTAAATTAAAAAGAAAAAAGGCCAATTGAAATGATTGATTTACTGTATTTCTTCAATTCTAAGACGCTATCTTTTCAATTCTAAATGCTATCTTCTTACTTACTGGGTCTTGGGGGAGCTTCAGGGAGACCTGCGCGACCCTCTGCAGGTCTCCCTGATCTTAAGTTTGGCAAAAACCGGTGATTTTCAGCCATTTCTGGTTTTCGCAAAAACCAGAAATGGCCAAAAATAGCTGGTTTTTTGCCGAACTGAAGATCAGGGAGGCCTGCAGAGGGTTGCGCAGGCCTGGTAACGAAGGAAATTGCACTTTCTGGCGGGGCCAGAAATGCTATGCAGTGCACTCAGTCATCCTCAGCTGTAGGAGTCATCCTCAGCTGCAGGAGACATGCCGGGGAGAGTTGGTGCTGAGCGGGTAGATTCAATGAAGGGAGGTGAGTCTTAATCGATGGATTTTTTTTCCCCTGCTGGTGGTACTGAAAGTAAAGGTGCGCCTTAGAATCAATGGCACCTTAGACTCGAAGAAATACGGTAAATCAACATTTTCTAACCAGAAGCAAATGTTGGTATGTTACTGGGTTGAAAAGTGTTCTTCATGAGATGGAAGGTAAATGTCCATGTTCTTTGACTGATAGGTAGAGTCATAAAGATCTGCAGTCTGAGTATTGACTCTAAGCCATTTTCAGAGATTAGGTTGCTAGGCATAAAAAGGAGTAAAAGGTTCAAGATCAGGGGGCAGCACCTGCACCTTGCCAGTTCTCTCCCCCCCCCCCCCATACTAAGTCATAAGAATATAAGAATGCCTGCTAGCGGAGACGAAAGTCCTGACCATTAAGTCCAGCAGTTTCTTTCTCAGTGGCCAACCAGATAGCCACAAGCCAACCTTGAAGGCAATATCCTTTCCCAGCTATTGCCCATCCTAACAACTAGAGGTAGCCAGTAATAGTAAACTTGCCCAATAGCCAGTAATAGGCTTCTCTTCTATGAATTTGTCCAATTCCACTTTAAAGCCAGCTTAGCTAATGGTAACTGACACACCCCATGGCACTGAATTACATAAATGAATTATGTGTTGTGTGAAGTAGGTACTTTCTCCTGTTTGTTCTGAATCTCCTGCCAATCAATTTCAGTGGATGATCCCACTGATTCAATTTCACCAGGTTTCCATTATGCTTTCTCCCAAGAGGGCTAGTTTGAAAACTGCTCTGCAAATGTTTTGACATTAATGGCCCAATCCTGTTCAAAGAAAGCGCCAGCAGAATGTGTGTTCTGCTGGCGCTGGCTGCCACAAAAGTGCCATAAAGCACTTTGTGGCTGCGCAGGGAGCTGGCGTGAAGGCCAAGCCTTCCTGCACATGCCAGCAGAGTGACAGAGGCCCACCAGAGCAGGTAAGCACGGCATAGGGTTCGAAATGGGGTGGGTGTGGGTGGGTTGAATGGAGTGGGGGGAAGGGCAGAATGGGGAGGAGATGGGGCGAGAGTAGGTAGATTGGGTGCCCTGCTGCATCCTGTGCAGAATGGGGCCTGCCCCAGCGCAGATGGAGGCCTCCCCAAGGTAAAGGGACATTTGTCCCCTTACCCTGGGTAGAGCCCCAGTCTCCCCAATGGGTCTACTTGAATGTGCGCCAGCTATTTTGCTGGTGCACATTTGTGCTGGCTGTGTAATGCCGGCCAGGCCCAGGAAGGGGGATAAGATTTGGCAGAGGAGGCCTCTGACGATCCCTCCCCCTTCCCAGGCCCAGCCAACCAATCCTACCCCATGGAACACCATGTTCCGCCCTCTCCCCGCCCCTCTGCTGCCCAGTGGGGAACTCGCCTTCCCTAGCGGGCACAGCTCCAGATCTGTGGCGAGTAGAGCGGTATCGGCCTCAGGGCTGGCGCTGCCTACTTCCCGGGTGCAACGAAGTACTTTACAGCATGTTTGCGACACCCTAAACCAGCAGAGTGGTCACTCTGCCAGTCCAAGGGTAGACTACAGGATTGCGCCATTAGCCATCTAGTTATGGCAGCAGCAGCACTAGTAAATGAAAACAATATTGGAATGATTATCACTGAGTGTCTGTGAGATAAAAGGTACAGTCAACTCACAAATATTGTGGCAGTTTGCTATATAATGTAGCCTGTATATATAACAGTAATGATTGTATTAATTAGTATAATGTTTACCACTGTATTTAATTGTAAAGTTAGTATTGCAATTAGGTACTATATTTTGGAGGTTAGTATTAATAGTGCAATACTATGCATTACTTAAGGAAGTCTTGTGTTCAATGGTGTTTTCTCCCAAGTAAGTATGCATATTTATTTATTTAAATAATTTTTACCCTGCCTTTCTCCCGATAAGGGCAATCAAGGCGGCTTACAGTAAAACGTGTTAAAATATATAATAAAATACAATACAATGAACAATAATTAAAACAAGTAATTAAACAATTAAAACAAACAAACAAACAAACCCCAGTAGGTCACCTTGTGATTATATTTATTAAAAAGCCAGCCCACCATGTCAGCCATTGAGCGCCAACCTGCATAAAAACGTCTTGAGGACCTGCTGAAAGGTCTCTAAAGAGGGAGCTATTCTTAATTCCAGGGGGAGGGAATTCCATAGTTGGGACGCCATCGCCAAGAAGGCCCTATTCCTCGCCGCCATCCCCCTCACCTCCGTCAATGGCGGCATGGTTACCAGGCCCCCCCCCCTGATTAAGTACTGGTCGGATTATAAGAAAGGAGGCAGTCAATACTCTGGTCCCGAGAGGCGGTCAATACTCTGGTCCTCAAATACTCTGGTCCCGAGCCGTAAAGGGCTTTAAAAGTCAAAAGTAGCACTTTGAAACGAACTGGCAGCCAGTGTAGCCGCCAAAGCAACGGCATACGACTGCAGTCCTACAGCACAATCCTATCTACTTTTAGACTGGCAGAGCAATCGCTCTGCCAGTCTGTTGCAAATGTGCCAGAAAGCACGTTTGCAGCACCCGATGAGTAAGCAGTGCCAGTGGAGAGGCCTGCGCCACTCTGCTAGTGCCACAGAGTGGTAGAGCGCCACGGCAAAAAGGTAAGTCCCTAAAGCGTGGCGAAGGGTGGGGAAGAGGCGTTCTGGGGGGAGCAGATTGGCCCACTGGGCCCGATATGGGGGAGAGATTGGTGGTGGTACGCCTCGCCGAATCCTATCCTGTTTCCCGGGCCTGGCTGACATTACACAGCTGACTCAAAAGTACACCAGCAAAATAGGTGCCGCACATTTGAGTAGACCCATTGGGGCGGCTGGGGTTCTACTTGAGGTAAGGGGACAAATTTCTCTTTACCCCGAGGAGGCCTCTGGCTGCGCTGGCCCAATCCTACTTAGGATGCGGTAAGCGCCTTTTTTACGCCGCTGCATCCTGCTAGACAGGATTGGGCTGCTACATCTGCTTGGGCACTTATTATGGTTGACAATCATGACAGACATGTGAAATATCAATGAAAACACAAAATATGTATATTTTAAGAAAAATAGTAATTTTGTCAATTTGCCCCCCAAAGTAGGTAAACTCAACACAAGAACAACTTATGGTAAACACAGGCTGCATGCTTTGAAAACTCCGTAGTTACTGACCATAAAAGTCCTTGCTTCTATGTACTACACAAGACTTCCCTAGTGATGGGATCTTAAGTGCTATTAACACGAATCCTACATTTCTACTGATAAGGCCCACTGTATTCAGTGGGGCTTATTCCCAGGTACTGTACATGGAATTGCAGAAGTAGTGCTGGGATGCAAATCAATAGGCAATAGAACTTATCTTTCAGTAGTGCTGAATGCATGCTCATTCTAAAATCTTTTATTGAAAGGCATTTTATTTTGTGACTAATTAGATGGAACCTAAGCTTTCCATTAGACAAGGAAACGCTGCCTAATATAAAGTAAAAAATCACCTATCATACAATTTCACAAGGTCCAGTCCACCCACAGCCATCTGCAGCAACATCTCCTCTTTCTCATAACAAAATGTTAGGTCATCAAAAAAAAACCCCTGAAAGAAATCATTGATTTAATTCCCATGTTAACATTGTAGGCTTCAGGCAGACAATAGTGGGTTGGCTTTGGTGGGCATTTCTTTTTAGAAACTTCAAAATGCTGTGACAGAACCATCATTGGTCACAGCCGGTATGTTGTTGTTGTTGTTGTTGTTGTTTTTGGTCCTGCTATAATCTCTGCTCAAACAGCTAATTCATGCTTTTGGAGTGTTTCAAAAACCTGTCGTTTGATGAATGATGATAGTGAAACAAGAGAAATGACTGTACAGTATATACCACAGGCAACAATGGCTGTCGTACCATCTGTAAATTTTGTATAAACCATTTTTGGCTCTAGCTGTTATCTCTTCAGGACCGAATGATTGGTGATAGCAAATACTAAACATTTTTTTTAGCTATTTTGCTCAAATTAGATATGAGCTGAACCCAAAGTTGGTTCCTTAAAAAGCCATTGTTTGTCTCGATTAGGGGTTCTCAACCCCTTCCTGGGCGAGTACCACCTCCGGTGCCACTCTCCTCCTGTGTACCACTGGAAGTGACTGGTGATGACATCATCGCCAGTTACTTCTGGGTTTTCAGAGGCCAGAAAACGCAAGTAGGAGGCTCTGGGTGGGTGGGAGGGCCCATCTCAGCGTTCCCAAGAGGCTCGGCCAAAGGCAGCAACCTCTTAGAAGTGAAAATGCGCTGCCAAAACTGCTGTGTTAGAATGGGGTTCCAGCGGTCCATGTACCACCAGCAGTCGGCCGAAGTACCACTGGTGGTTCTAGTACCACTGGTTGAGAACCTCTGGTCTAGGTGAACAGAATATGGAAGGCAAGGATTGACGCAAGATGAGATGTAAGATCAGATACTTGCTGAAACTAGAGATGGTAGCTGCTGAGGAAAACTTGCATAGCACTCATTGACTGTGAGAGACCAATCAGATGGGGGATCTTTTAGCTGCTGCCAGTCAGAAAAGAGAGCTGGCTAACATCTCAAGAGAGTGCTGCCTAAGGACTGAGGCAGGTTGCTAGGAGTCTACTGTAGAAACAACTTTTGGGAAGTTTTCTCCTCCTTCAGTCAGACTCAGGCCTAGATGTGACAAGATTCCGCACTGTCTGGTCTTTCGTCTTCAATTAGTGACCTTGCCTTACCCCATTTTCCACATTCTAGTTTTTTTTAAAGAAATGAAAAATAGAGGTACATCTAAATCCAACTTAAATAGAGTTGTGACCAAGGTCCTGTTACAATGAGAAAAAGAAGCCCAACTCAAGTTGGTGATAGGTGGGTCCCCTCATCTGATCTAGAACAGGACTGTTTTAATTCAGATTGATTTGGAGGACATCTTCTAGATGTGCTAAATTAGTCTGATTTAAAATTGACCCTGATCATAATTGTTGAAGTTTCTAAGCCCTGACATAGTTCCAGTGAGGGCTGCCTTGATGGCCCAAAAGGCAGAGTAGAAATTTCTGAATAAATAGAGCTTCTTCACCACCTCTACTGCCACCTAACAAGCCCTCACCAATGTCTCTCTCGAAGTGAGTGTTGGGGACTCACAGGAACCACTGGGACTCAGGTGAAGGCCTAGATGCTACCACAAGGTCAATACTGTAATTTTGTAACAAGGTTGAAACTGAGCAACGGGATTAAAATCCATGTAAAAATAAATAAATATTTGTTAAAAACAAAGTTAAGAACGATAAACAAATCAAAACAATCACGTTTCCTTCAATTCTATGAACCTCGTCAGGTGAAAAAGAGCCACAAGGCTGCAAAGATGTTTGCATCTTCACTTTGTTTTTAACTTTTGTTTTTAACATAAATATTTATTTATTTTACATGGATTTTAATCCCATTGCTCAGTTTCAATCTTTTTACATAATTGCTGGCCATGAAAGTTTTAGATCATACTGTAATTTTCATCAAACACTGAGAGTTCTGGGAGGAAAGTGGAGGGGTTGTTGGCTTCATCATCAACTGAAAAAGTCAAGAAAATACAGGCTAAAGTTAGCCAACTGGAAATGTATGCAGTGTGAGAACTGAGTTAAATAAATTAATTGAAGCAAAGGGGCACCTTTGGGGACCCATAATAGAGTCAGAGGGGATGATTTTTGGTGGGTAATAGTACAGAATTGAAGAGTTAAAGTTTCTCTAACTCAGGGGCAGGGAACCTTTTCCCTGGTGAGGGCCGTTTTAAATATTAGAAATTTGCTTGAGGGCCGGCCGTAAGGCCGGGTGCCATTTTTATTTATTTAATTATTTTTTGCGCCCCCCCCAACGGCCTCCGGAGGTTCTGCGCTCACCGTCCGAAGCCGCCGCCGGGTCTGCGCGTCACCTCCAGCTTACCATGCTGATGAGGGCAAGAGGGCAAGAGCTTGTCCTCATCGGCGTGGTACACATGTGCGAAATGGCCAACGGCCTGGTGAGAAGGGGTCGAGGCGGCGGCCGGGGAGGACATGCCTCCGGAGGTGAAGCATGGACCCAGCGGAGCCTCCAGGGGCCGGTTGGGCGGCCTCCCGGCAATCTCTCCGGGGGCCGGACCGGATGGCCTCGGGGGCCTGCTCCGGCCCTGGGGCCGGAGGTTCCCCACCGCTGCTCTAACTTGTGCCATGGTCCCAAATGAGAAGATCCTGCATGGCTATTTTAAGACATTGTATCAATTGTGCTGAATACTACTAAACCCCAAATATGTTCCTTAGACCAGCGGTTCTCAAAGCTCTCCCCAAGAATAGGGGAAGTTGTAAGTCTTTGCAGGGGAGGACAATGGTGGCGGCGGCACTTCCAGGATCATGCCACCGCTAGGAAAAAGTTTTTTAAAAAACGTACCAGGGGTCGCACCAGCTCTCCGGAGGGTGGGGGGTCCACGGCTCCCACCATGGGCCTCCCCGTGCTTCAGATTGGCTCCCTGAACCGATCGAGACCCACTTCTGGTTTCAGACAAAACCGGAAGTTTCAGGGTGTCAATCTGGTAAGTAAAAAAAACACACCTTTTTCCCCAGCAGCGGCGGCAGGACATCGAGGACGTCACGACTGCATCCAGTTTGAGTCACTGCCTTAGACAATTTGGTACAGCAAGAGAGACTCCCTCCTCAATTTCCCTTCTGGAAATGCCCTTACACATATGTCCATGTGCACACACACATATACTTAAGGTTGTCATATTCCAGTTCCTCAAAATTGGACAGTCTCATTTACATATCATACAAATATTTTTGCTAATTGTGCAAATTTAGTGGAGAGTTGGGGGAGTGTTAAGCAGCACTGATGCTGCTTTTCCACTCAAAATACTGCTTTGCTTTGCAGCAAGGAAATGGATCATTGGATTTTTTCACACTGTTGCATGTAATACGTCCGCATGCATATATTGTGTTTCTACTCTACTTTTTGCTGTAAAATGGCCTCAAGCTAACTTACAATGGTAATGTATAGTTTGAGTCTAATAACTTCTAGAGGAGTAACTGCATTGGTCTTGGTCTGTTGCAGCAAAAAAACCAAAACAATCTCTTGTAGCACTCATCATGTTATTTTTAGACTTATTTATTATTATATTTTTAGACTTATTTATAATTATATTTAGACTCATCGTGTTATTTCAGCATAAGCTTTTGTGGCCTACTGAAGATTTTACTTCATACATCTGATGAAGGGAACTGTAGTCCATGAAAACTTATGCTGAAATAAATTGCTTTGTCTTTAAGGTGCTACTACGGTATACTCTTTGTTGAGTTAACCTTTAAGTCATTGCATGGGCAGCAATATCATTAATCTGTCCTTCCTTTTCTTACCTATTGCATTCCCTCTTGCTGCTGGTGGTGGTGGTTGTTCTTTCCCAACTCTGTTGCCACCTTGCTTCTTGACTGCCTCTCTGCACTCTTTCCCTCTCTTGTTTAGTTCCCTGGTGGGAATAAACCAAAACAGTGGCTGAGTCCACTTCCACTTCCAGCCCACCAAAATGCAGCTCCAGCAACAGCTTGTATGTGTTGTGTGCAGGCACATTTTTTTTTCCTGTCTTCCTGTTTCTCATTAAGTGACTCGGTAGAATACTACCTGTGTGTTTGGGAGCATATCTCAGCTTCCACAGGAGCTACAAACTCACAGTCACTTAAAGAAAAAAAATTAAGGCTGCAATCCTATCCACACTTACCCAGAGGCGTTTCCACGGTAGGGGCCGCACCGTCACACCCCGTTCTAGTACCGTGTTTACCAACTGGAACAAGGAGGCCCTGCCCCCTCGCCGGCAAATCCATTCCGCGCTGCGAAGGTGATGGGCAGGGAGTCTCCTGCCCGTTCGCCTTCGCAGTGCGGAATGGCTGCGACGGCGAGGGGGCAGGGCCTTACGGTGCGGCCCCTACCGTGGAAACGCCTCTGCACTTACCTGGGAGTAAGCCCCATTGGCTGTAATGGTACTTCTGAGCAGACGTGCATAGGATTGGGCTCGAAAGCTTGCAATTGTCAACCAATGGTCCAATTGGGCAGAGTATGTGGCATGCACAGCATCTTGACCAAACCCAGCCATCTGACTACAATCGCAATTCTACACATAACTCTTCCCTCCTCCATCTATGGTTAGGCACCTGTTCTGAGCAGCTCCAAGAAGAAAAGGCACCTGAGGGGGGGGGGAAACATGATTGAGAAGTATAAAATTATGCATGGGATGGAGTGGATAGAGGGAAGTTCTTTTCCCTCTCACACAACACCAGAACCAGGGGACATGCACTAAAATTGAGTGGAGGGAGAGTTAGAACAGACAAAAGAAAATATTTCTTCACCCAGCGTGTAATTAATCTGTGGAACTCCTTGCCACAGGATGTAGTGATAGCATCTGGCCTAGATGCCTTTAAGAGGGGACTGGATAGATTCATGGAGGAAAAGTCCATCATAGGTTACAAGCAATAAGCAACCTCCTGGCTTTAGAAGTAGATTTTCTCAGTGCCAGGTGCAAGGGAGTGGCAACAGGATACAGATATCTTGTTGTCTTGTGTGCTCCCTGAGGCATCTGGTGGGGCCACTGTGAGATACAGGAAGCTGGACTAGATGGGCCTTTGACCTGATCCAGCAGGGCTCTTCTTATGTTCTTATGAAGGAACCCTTCTCTCTCTTCCATTTTAAAAATTATTCTTCCATCTATCACAGGAACCCTTCTTGGTTTGGTTATTGCCCAGGTCTCATAGTGGTTCCTAGCTTCATTCACATAGAAATAGAAGACATACGTACCAGACCAGAAGCATCGTAGGGCCAGATTAATAAGGGCTGTAAAGGAGTTCCCACAGGACAGTTGAAAATGGAAAGATTTGACTCTGTAGCCTGGTTCCTCTTATAACTCTGATTTAAATCAGCACTAAGCATTGTGCAGTTCTCTAACAGTGTCTATACAATATGTACTGTATACACTTCAACAAGAACAGAAGCAAGATTCAGGGAAAACTCCTGAGGGTTATCCTAATGGGGAGGTATGACTAATGTTTGGATTAAACACAGTTTTGATAATCAGATCTTGATATCATGTAATATGTTTGCTGTAGCCTTTTATATTGGGGTATAGCCTATGAGAGTCCTACAGTAAAAAACAAACAACTCTTTGGTATGTACATTATTTTCATTTAAATTGAGAGAGTGATCCTGAATGGAGAATGTCGTCCGTCTACCATTGGTTCAGCAACTGGCTGACATTTATTCCCCCCTCCCTCTACAAGCCATATGGTATGGCATAAATAAGCCTTATAGGGCTTTCAAAGACTACAGTGCAGATTCATTGATGGACATACAATTCCAGTATGATTGCCCCTGCAAAAAGCACAATTGTGCAACCCTCTACATGTCACCTGCTCTGCCTTCAACATCCGGATAATAATGTAGACACATCTCGCATACCCTAAGTTTAGCATACACCTTGGGGAAGAGACACAGCAAGACGAATCAAAGGACTTATTGCTGGCAGTTTAGAAGAGGGCCATATGCCACGCTTGGCTGCGTGCTAGTAGTTCCTTAGGCCAATCTGACCCACTGTAAGCCTCCCAGGGGCCTTGGCAAAACAAAGGAGAAGGGCTGGCAGCAATGGGATCCAGGATTGGACTGCGTGTAGTGTGCAGTGGAGTGAATGAGAATAAAAACAGCCCTTCGGGAGCACAGGGGCATGGGAGGGGCAGGATGCAGAGACACAAATGGATACAAAACTGGAAAGCATGGCGTGGAATGGATATCCTCTTAACTAGGACTGCTGCAATGTTATGTGCATGCTAGGGAATAAGTGAGTGGGATTTCTGAGAAAACACAGAACGGATTGGGATGTAAGGGGTTAATAACTGAGAGGAGATGCTGTCCATGGCACATGTGCACATGTGTTTGATGCCATTGTGTGTTGGGGGTGTGGGGGTGGTGGTGGAGAGAGGCTCCGTCCGTCTATCACAAGGCTACATCCCAACAAATTCCAGTAAGGCTGCTATCCAGGTGCCCTTCGTTAGAAAGAGTTCTCTCTCTTGTTCCCATTCATCCTTTTCTCATGCACTCGGAATAAAAGAGCTGATTTTTGCAGAACCCAGAGGTTTTTGTGTGTGTGTTTTCCACAGAGCTTCCCCATAGGGCCCTTTACGTTTGAAATGTTGATCTGCCAGACTTGAGTCTCCCAACTGTAGCATTGCTCCTCGCCTTGCGAACAGAAGCACCCAGAGTGAGCGGGGAGAAGGGAGGGGGGCTGAGAACAGACGCTCCTAATCCGCCTCCCCACCCCCCTCCCCTGCCGCGTGTGGCAGGGCTGCTGCCGGGACGCGTCGCACCCCCCCCCCCGCGCATGCAGCGCAGATCTCTAAGCGGGATGGATGGATGGATGGCGTGAGGTGGGCTGCAGAGCGAAGCTCGGGATGGGATGGGGCGGGGGCGTGGAGAGGGGCCAGTCTCTCTCCTGAGCGTGAGCGAGCAGCTGCCTCCTTCCCTCCCGGGCTCTGCAGCTGCATTAATTGATTCAGGGCCCGGACTGGCACTTGACTGAGGGCATGATGGAAGGGGTGGGATGGTGGGGAGCAGCTTTCTCCCCCCCACCTCTCCTTCACTCTTTCCCCCCTCCTTTCTCTTCCCGTTCCTATAGTAACCCTGAAATACCTCCAGGACACACTTAGCTGGGCTCCTAGGCTCCTCTCCGGATTGGTGGAGGCCAGGGGAGGGGGGAGGGGAACAGAGCAAGGGAGCGCGCGCGGAGCTGGGGCAGGCCCGGCGGCAGAAGGCAGAGCGCGCCCCCTCCCCCCCGCGCATGAGTTCCCATGGAGACTGGGTCTGCGAGCGGCGGGAGCCAGCTGAGCAGCACCTGTACGGGCAGCCAGCAACCTCAGCCAGCTCGCCACGGGGAAGAGACGCGCTGGCTGACAGGAAAGACGCCCACGCGCGCCCACCCAAAACACACGCAACATGCCAACACTCAGGCAGCCCCTCCCTCCCCCCCTTTCTCTCTCTCTCTCTCTCACACACACACACACACACACACACACACACACACACACACAAGAGAGCGTGAGATGGTGATGTTGACATACGCCAACAAAACTGAATAGATCTGAAACTAGGCGGATTGGCACAAGAAAAGGGCAGGGGCTCGGTGACTGGCACAGATATACACTCGCAACAGTGGTTGTTTCACCATTTAATTATTTTTTACTACAGCAAAAAAGAAACAGGAAACACACGTGTGGCTCGTTCTCTCTCTCTCTCTCTCTCTCTCTCTCTCTCTCTCTCTCTCTCTCTCTCTCTCTGTGTGTGTGTGTGCGTGTGAGTGTGCGTGATGACTGCACATGTATGTTATTCACTGCCTGTATGCACAAAAATGCAGTATCGTCAAGTGATTATACATGGATTTTTTTACCTTCTCTTACACAAGTTATTTCTGCTCAACAAATATTGGAGGAAATTCCATGCTCAAGTGCTTTTGAGTATCACGTTCAAGGGACAAACAACAAGAAGTTGTTATACTTCATGTGCTGCTTGTGAGTTTCTGGAGGCATCCTGCAGATGGCTGTTGGAAGCACAGTGCTGGACTAGGTAAACTTTGGTCTGATCCAGTGAAGACGTTCTCATGATTGTCTTAAAAACCCATTGTGTGCAGCAGTTGTTGCACTTGGCTGCACACTCCACAAGTGTGTGTGTGTGTGTGTGTGTGTGTGTGTGTGTACTGCTTTTCAACAACAACAAACTTCACAAAGATTTACATAGCAAAATTATACACACACATATTTCTGTATCGTGTGTGTATATATACAGCACACACAGACGATATAGAAATGTGGAATACATATGGCATGGATGTGCATGCATGCATGCATACACAAACGCAGAAGAAACATGCCCACGTCTCAGTCCCCATCAATTTTCTGGTATAGTGCCAATGAAGCCAACAGATTTGACACAGGCAGCCCTATCCTGCCCAAACATAGGCCGGCAGAGCGAGCACTCCACTGGCCTAGAGTGTCGTAAACATGCCTTAAGGCACATTTTTGATGCCCAGGACTTGTGCCAGCCAACACAGGTGAGTGCTGCACTGGTTGGTGCAGGGGGGCGGGCAGAGGTGGCAAGGGAGGGGGCTGGCAGAGGTGGCAAGGCCATTGGCTGGGCTGGGAGGGGGCAGGGATATTGGCGCTGGGTTGTGCCGATATCCCAAGCCCCTTCCCAGGCTGGGCCAGCCTTACACAGCCTCCTAGATTGTGCACCAGCTCCAGAGCTGCCGCACACCTGAGGAGGCCCATTGGGGCCTGCACCGCTTACACTGGGGTAAGGGGATGTTCAGGTGAGCCAGGGTCGTGCCAGCGTGGCCTGCATCCTGTACAGGATGTAGCGTCCGACCATTTAGGTTGGCCACCGCAACTTACATAGGATTGCGCTGTAAGTACAGTACATCGATGCCTACTGGTCAATGGTACATGACACACATATGTATGAACCCCTGGTAACTGGACAAAGGGCCACTTTTTAAAGTAGTACAACTCATATTTAGCAGGAGGAAGACAACTGTTTCTAGTGGCTTTTGCTAATGTTTCTTCAGCATGTTTTTTAGACTGAGAGCCCTTATGGGACAGGGAATCACATTACTTTTGCTATGTAAACTTCTTTGTGAAGTTTGTTGTTGTTGTTGAAAAACAGTATATAACTATTTTTTAATAATAATAATAATAATAATAATAATAATAATAATAATAATAATAATAATAATAATAATAATAATAATATGGAGATCCTGAGGAAAATATAGAGGCTGATACAGGCAGTTACACTGATCCATTCAAATCAGCATGGATAGTTTAACTTTGCACTAACATTTATGTATTGCATGTTATAGTTGCTAACTATTGCTGATACATTACATTCACCCAGGCATGCACACATACATGCATTCCAATTGATCCCAAAGATACATATGCATGTTGTACAGTCAGCAAGTGTGCAGTGTACATATGAACACAGAATGGCCTTATACATGCTAACCACACCAACATGGTGATGCTCCCTAACTTTCTATTTTCTATTTATTTTTTGTAAAGCAGTCTGGTTGGCCCCATGGACTCTTCCTTACTCCTTTCCCCAATTCCTTCTACTTGCAGCAGGGACCTCTCACATGCCCCAGTCTGACAGGGCTCAGGCCTCAGAGAGTGTCATGGGGAGGGGGGACTGATTCACCTCAGTCCTCCTCCACCAGCCTGGGCATTTCCTTCACTTGGTGGAGTGCAAGCCAGCCCTCCTTGGTAGATGGCACTGGGCTGCATTCTCCCTTCAGTTGTGGCTCTCTCCAGCCTTCTCATCACAGGCCTACTTTGAACTTCACAGGAGTCAGAATGTCCAATCTTCTGCAGGGTATATATAGGAGGCCTCTGGTTCTGCCTCTTCCTGGGCGTGGCCCTGGCTCCCCCTCCTAGGATGATTACAAATATCCCCCAGCGGCACTCTGCCTGCACTAGTACTTTTTCTCTCCTGTGTCTTAGGATGACCAAGCCATTCCCTTCCCCAGCTATCGGGCTCCCTTCCCCTCCCCCTTCCTTCCCTTACTCACCCATGGCACTGTGCCAGCACAAACCTCCAGCTTGGGAAACACTCTCGTGAGAACGAGAGGAGCTCCTGCATTCCTCTACTGGAAGACAAATGCTCTCGGCATGGCCAGGATTCTCACTGGAGCAGGGACCTGCACGGTGAGCTGGGTGAGTCCAATGTCAGATGTCTGTCTTCTTTATACAAACAGACATAAAGCAATTACATGTTGATATTGCTGAGACCCCTAAATAAATAAATAAATCAGTCTTGAATAGAAGCATTTGTTAGTTTACGGTTGGAGTTATAGCACTGAGGTGAGATCCAAAAAGGCACTGGGAACTGAACAGGAAGGGAACTTTGATCACATTTGTTACATTGGCAGAGATTAATTTATGCCATGACATGACTTGTCTGCTTTGAACTTATACCCTCTGACCTGAAAGTGCTCCTCCTCAGTCCAAGATGTGTGTGGGTATTTTTGTTAATCAGTAGCAAATGAACCACTTTGCACATGCTTAAAACACTCCTCTTTATTAGTTTATCTGCTGCTTACCTGCTGAAACCAGTTCCAGGGCTAAGGACTGGTGTGTCCTGGCTCAAATTAAGTTCAAATTCTGGGTAC
Organism: Plestiodon gilberti rubricaudatus; assembly: GCA_026170595.1. Lineage (NCBI taxonomy): Eukaryota > Metazoa > Chordata > Lepidosauria > Squamata > Scincidae > Plestiodon > Plestiodon gilberti. Next base: position 46,308,971 of record JANXHW010000004.1, read on the forward strand.
AACATCAGGCACCATTCACAGAGTTGGAAAAAAATTACCCTTTTACTGAGAGTAACTGTAAAATACAAGGTTGTCATGAAGGCAAGCTCCAAATCTCTGTCTTCATTCAGACTCTTATCATCCATTGACAGGAAAACTGTACTATACAAGAGCTAACCAGAAAAGGTGACCTGAGCACCTTGGCAGCCTATTCTTGAATCAAGCTTCATCATGTTAGTTCAGTGACAAAGCCTTTTCTTCTTTTTCTTAGGACTCTCATTCAGTGTTTCAGAATGTATACTATTACCACACCACCACCACCATTAATATCCTTAAATCTAATGTGTTAGTATACCTCCAGTCACCTCTGTTAAGTTGGCACTGAAGGATCAGGTTTCCCACCAGCAACTGTTCTGATTGGAAGGAAACATATGAAATAAATGTAAACTCATATACATCAGGCACTCGGGCCTAAGACCAGATGGATATCGTAGAGATAGGTAGGCTATAGGTAGATAGGCTAGAGACATGCTGCAGCTGAGACAGCCCAACCACGTCCACTGCCTGATACTGCCACTGCTGCCTTCACACGCAACCCTCACCTAAGCTCCTTACCACCTCACCATGCTCCATCCTTGCATGGGGCTTAACATTTAAAAGGATGCATTCCCTTTACATTTTAAACCCCGTGCAAGGACAGAGCAAGGGGAGAGGGTGGCAAAGCGCTACTTCCTTGCATGACGTTTAAAGGGACACATTGCCTCTAAACTCCATAGGAGGACAGAGCATGGAGAGGGAAGCGGATGATTTGATTTCTACTCTCTGCTCACATTTGCAGCGGCTGGAGGGATGCAGCTGCAGTCTTGGAGTGAAGGACACCTACAGTCAAGGTTCTTTTAACCTCCTTGGAGCTGGATAGTTCACCTGTGAAGTCCATAGTGATAAGGGAAGGAGGAAGGGAACTCATCCCTGTATTGCTCAGCAACATGGGGATGCTTCTCTGTCTTCTGGGACTGCTCTTCCAGGCTTGCCGCACAGCACCAGAAGAGAGGGAAGTACCCTCAAGTTGCCTAGGGAACCAGATGGTTCTTCCTATCTTCCTGTGTTGCACTGCAGTGGCTTGTTTCACAGTATGGGAAGAGAGCAAGCATTGCCCAGTGAGTTGCTAGACTAAGGGACAATTCTCTTTATCTTCCTGCTCAGTACTGCAAGCTGCTGTGAGGACAGTATTTGCCCTTAGTGATGATGGTACATCATCAGCTCTGAATGGCTATGTAGCAGTGTGACATCATCTCACTCACACTCACAATGTGATCCTTGATTGGCCAGGATCACACAGTGAGGGAGAAGACAAAATACCATAAAGAAGCAGCAGTGAGGCTATGGGGCAGTTGCTCACAGCTCATGATTGCTAATTTGTAAAGATTCACCAGAAGATGTGAATTAAAGGTACACTGGGGTGGATGAAGCTTTTGTGACACCACAACCCTCCAATTTTGCTGTGAATATTTTTGTGGGGGATATTTTGACTCAGCCCTAATCAAGATGGGTTTGTAGTATTTCCTATTGCAAAGGCCCTTGTGGGATATGGAATAGTTTTTTCACATATAAGTCTCTTGCTTGATCCAGGAATTACAGTGTTGGACTGTGGGGTGGGAGAGGGAAGGAGAGTCCAGTTTGGTTTGGATATCATGGAAACAAACTGGTCTTCCAATTTGGCTTGTTGAGTGGACCTCAGAATGTCTGGGGAGGAAGTTGCTCAGAGAACGTTATGGCATTTCAGAATCCTTCAAGTGGTTCTTGAGGTGTGGCAGTGGTTGCATCCCTTGCAGAATGAGGCATCAGTTTTGATGGCTATTTAGACCAAACCTGGAAATGAACAAAGCCCAGTGAAGCTGGTGGATGAAAGCTGTGGCTAATTGTGGGTATTCTAGGTTCCTGTGGTCTGTCAGCATTAACACTGGGTCTTTCACCCCTTCAAGGTTATGGTACCATATAGCAAATGCTGCCTTAATTGTCAGTAGCTCTTTGTTGGAAATCCCACAGATAGGAGCATCTGTGAGAATGCCCAGAAGTGTCATTCTTAGCTTTCTCCAGTTTGATAGTAAAGCCCCAACAGCTACATCAGAGGTGTCAGTTTATATTATGAAGGGTCACTCTGTAAACCAGAAAAAGGGCACAGCAGGGCTGGCCTATGCATGAAGGCAACTGGAGCAGTTGCCTCAGGCAGCAGGATTGGTGGGGGGAACCCATCTCTGCCTGCCTGCCTGCTTGCCTCCATTGCTCCTCCTTCTCTTTCCACTTCCTGGATTGGAAAAGGAATAGAGGGACAGAGAAGAAGAGGAAATGTGGAAGGGAGGAGAGTACTAAGCTAGAACATTGGAGAGTGGGAGGAGCAGAGACTGGCACATTATTGGGCAAGGGGGCAGCATTTGCTATGCTGCCTCAAGCATCAGGTCGTCTTGGTCCAGCCCTGGGGCACAGCATAGGTGAGAACAGCTGCAGGGCAAAAGTTATGAGGTGGCTATTTTCATCATAGTATGAAGTAGGATAGCATTCAGTGGTGTCATTAAGGGGGGGGCTGGGGGATGCAGTGCACTCGGGTGACAACCGTGATCTCGCAAAGAGGAGCCGCGGTGGGATTTTAGCACTCCGTGGCTGGTTTTTTTGCAGCTGCGGAGCAGAAACGTGCCGAAAATGGTGAGTTTTTGGCCCCCTCCCTCCTGCCCTGCACCCTGGAAGCCTTCAAATGAAGACTTCCGAGAGTGCAGGGGGGGCGATGACATGAAACGCATCATCCCCCCCCCTCGGGTCCTGACGAGCAACGCAACTGATAGCATTTATTTGATTTGTGTAGGTTCCATGGGAATTTAGAGAAGAAGAGTAATCCATAGATTAGGATGTACAGAAGTTGACTGCTCCTTGTGCTCCAGGCCTTTTCAAAGCTGGGCATTGTAGGGCTATGACATTCAAATAGCTGGGCATTGCAGGGCTATGGCTTTGAGCCCTGTAGCCCCTGACAATGTATTGATGTCTTACTCCCTTATTGATAGGCTGACCATGTCCAAAAATGGACAGGGTGCCTATGCTTTTAACCCTTGTAAGAAGAGGGAATTTGGGCAGGTGTAGCTTGTTGCATCCTTCCATGATGAGCTGCACTTGCCCAAATTCCAATGGTATAGGCACCCTGTTCCTTTTTGGATAGGGTCAGTCTACTTATTGATTTCTTGCCTTGTTAACACTTGATCTGTGACTCAGCAAGGAACACATTGTGTCCCACTTATGTTTGCCACCCTTGTGTTAATCACATCCACATGGCAAAAGACCTGTGGATTAAGACTGTGATCTGAGATATAGTAATGAGTTCCTAGAAGAGAGATGTGCAGTGTCACACCCTCCATACCATGGAAAGAATTTGCTCTTTTCTCACCAAGTGCTTGCCGTTTAACCCATCCACATTCCTTAATCCATCCTCCTTGCTGGTTCAGGGAAAAGCAATGTGATCCCTACAAACATCCATGACCTTCAAACAATGATGATCCTCTTCTGTTGGTAAGGAATATGGTATTGGCCACATCACAGTTCTTGGACCCAAATGTTATTTGAGTGTTGTGGGAAGAAACTACTGGGAAGTAGTTCCCACATCACAATAGTTAACACATGCATTTGTCTTATTATGTTACTTTTCTACATACCCTTGTTTAGGAATAAGCCCCTTTTGGAACACTGTTAGGCTTACTTCCAAGTGAGCATGCATAGACTGATGGCTCCATCCTATTGAGGGCCTGCACCAGTGGAACACGCGTTCTGCTGGCGTGTGCTGCCGCAAAAGCACCATAAAGCACTTTGTGGCTGCACAAGGCCCAGGTGCACCAGTGGGAAGGCCAGAGCCTTCCCACTGGTACCAGCAGAGCGACAGAGGCATGCCGGAGCAGGTACGTCTAGTGCAGGAGTGAGGGAGGGCAGAACGGGGAGCAGGTGGGGTGGGTGGATCAGGCCTAGGAGGGGGGTGGGATCGGCAGCGCCAGTGTGCACCAAGTCTCGAGGCCCTTCCCAGGCCTGGTCCACCTGTATGGATCAACGCAGACTTGAACCAGCAATATGGCTGGTACAGGTCCAAGATGATCCGTTGTGCTGCTGGGGCTTACCCTGGGGCAAGGGGACAAATGTCCTGTTACCCTGAGGAAACCTCCAGCAGCCAAAAATCCCCCATGGGGTTCAGCGTAGCCTGCGGTGGCGCCACTGCATCACCATGCAGGGATTTAGGTTAGATTTGGCTGCTAGGGTCTTCTTAGGGCTACATGTGATTTAAATTATTAGTTGATGGCCTTCATTTTTCTTTAATTGGTAGCAGCTGAATTGGCACCCCCTGCAGACTGGGGCTGCAGCAGGAGATATGTTGACCCCACTCTCATAGTCCCAATCCACGAGGCCCTAATCCAGCTACTATTGACTAAAGAAAAACTAAACCCATCAGGGCTAATAATGTTTTAAGTGTCACATGTAGTTTGGCTGTTAGATTTTTATAAACAGTTTGTAGAGAATTACCGGTTTGCCTTATGATCATTTTGTATTATGGTGCTGTATTTAAATGCTTTCAGGAAAGTACTACAGTCCCTTGCTGGTCTCTGGATCTTCACCATAGTGATAGAAAAGTTCCTTCAATTAATTTCAGTAGAAATGTCCAACTCCCTCTACTGGAGGTTGTCAGTAGGCTAACAAGAAAAAGGTAAAACTCTGCTGTTATGCATCTTATAATGACATGAGTTGAAAGGCCCAAAACAAAATCAGAAATGAACTCTAATTACACACGGTCATGGTCATGTGGTAAAATACCAGCATGAAGCTTAACTACTTTTGTTAAGTAGACGGGAATCGTTTTCATGCATGCTATTATCACCAGTGCAGCTTGTTAAACCACTGAAACAGTATTGAGCAAAAATGTTGTTAGCAGATATACACACTGGCGAGCTATGAATTGCACATTCTAAGAGCAGTAGTGCTATTAGTTAATAGTCTTCCTGCAAAGACATTTGAAAGACACTGACCCTTTCTTTACTCAATCACTTTAAATGTTTTGGTTTGAATAAATATCTGTATTGCTTTTTTAGAAAGTGACTTCCTCTGAAGCTCAGGTATTAAGGTATCATTTTGTGCTTGGGGTCAGCAAGGATCTTTCAGCACTGCCTACTGAAAAGTTTTTAATTCTTTTCTTGTGTATTGTAAAGAGGAAAAGAAAAGCGAAGCTGTGGTTTTCTTTGTTATTGTGAATGCCATCTGGCTAGTGTCACCTGCCCCAATGTTAAAGTATTGTTTTCAGTGGCAGGTGTAGCTCATTAGAAAGATGCTGTATTTTTACCCTGTACAGATAATGTGTAATGTTGGAGCTCTTAGTATTGTTTTTTATTTTTTGGACAGGCAGATAAGTGGCTTTCAACATAGGAGCTTTTAAGTGACATGATTCCTTTAGCAAAATTGTTCTGAACTGAGCCTCCACTACAGTCTAGCTAGCAGATGTATTCATAATATGGACTATATAACATATGCACTTTGCAAACTGGGATTGTTTTTACAAATAACTTTGGAACCTAATCTACAGTTCATTCAAATCAGTGGATACTTTCCACTGGTGGCTTGCAGGCAGTGAAGCAGTTATTATTCTGGAAGGGACATTTAACTTTTCTGTGCTTCAGCCTCCTTTCCCCATGCTCCAAAAAGAACTGGGATTGGTAGAAAGAGAAAGTTACATGAAGGATGTGATGTTTACAATCCAGTCCTACGCATGTTTGCACAGAAACAAGTTTCATTCAGTTCAGTTGGACTTCAGTGTGATTTCAGTTCAGTGTGGTTGTTCACAGCACTACAGCTTTATGTTTTCAGTGAAACTGACATTTGTGAGACAGTGGTCAGGAGGAGCTTTTAGGATGATTCTCTGTTTCTGTAACGTTTTTCTTGATCACAGTCAATATACTTCCTAATTCTTATTTTCCAGTGAATATGCTGCATAAGACCATCATCTTAGTTCTTTGTGGGTGAAATAGAGTGTTCCTTCTTTTGAAAACTTTTGCTGGCCAAGATTTTCAGTTGAGGCCCTATTCCAAGTGCCCCTGCCACCAGAGGTTACACAGGTGGGGCACCCTAAGCTTTCAGACCTCTCTCCAAAGTGGCCATTTGGCCAAAGGAGATGTGGTGATGGTTGAGCTGCTGTACTACCTGAAGAGTTAAGCAGGAATCTATGCCCTGGATGGGAGACAAGAATGTTGACAAGCTGCAGTTACCCATTGTGGCAGAACAGAGTCGCTGCTGAGTTGATGAGCCCTGCAGTGAGAGAGCGTGGGAGTGTATGAGAAGGTCGGCTGGCAAGAACGGTGAACAGCTTGAGAATCCTGCCTGGGCTGATTTACTGTTGCTACGGAAGCTTGAAAGGCATGCAGCCAGAAGAGATAACCAACACTGTGAAGGTGAAACTGAGGGTTCTATGAGTTCCACAGAACAATATTGTTAAAACCCCATTGAAAATGGTGGTTTTGATTAGCCTGCTTGTGTGAACCACTTTGAATCTTGTGTAAAACCAGAGAAAGGCGATATATAAATAAACAAACAAATGTGCTGTCTAGTTAGGGTTACCAGATTTTCCTGGTTAGGGCTACCAGATTTTCCAACCGGGATGCCCCCACTTGATTTTTTTAAAATTATTTATTTGTTTATTCAACCTGAAGCAGCCTTTTTAATTTTTATTTCTTTATTTTGCGGATCTGCCCAGGAAGGGCACAGAATCCTGCGGCCAGTCCTATAGGTCGGCCGAGGATCTTTACTCAGGATTGCGCCATTTGACATATAATGTGCGGCTCTCAGAAATATGTTGGCTGAGCTCCTTTTTGCATCACAATTAATGTAAAACGTAAATAATAATTTTTCAAGCTTTATAATTATTTACCAGGTATAAACTGAGAGTCCACTGGATTAAAACATAAATTTAATGTTCATGGTGAATATATTTAATAATTTAAATGCTTCTTAAATATTGCAGCCCTCCGAAATTTCTTCTTAATTTCTTAATATTTAATAATTTCTTAATATTTAATAATGTAATAACTTGTTAATATTTAATAATTTGTATTTTAAATACTTCTTAAATATTGTAGCCCTCTGAAAGCATCTGAAATTTATCATATGTGGCTCTTACGTTAGCAGCACAATCCTGTGTAAATAAGTGCCAGGGGAGCACGTGCTCCCCTGGTGCTGGGTGTCGAAAAAGTGCCATAAAGCCCTTGCGCAACACCCAACGAGTAAGGGCCGCTGGGGCAAAGGCCCGTGGCCCATTTGTCCCCGGCACAGCGTCCCTGCGCCCGCCGGACCTGGTAAATCCAGCACCAGCTGGTGCAGGGGTGGGGGGAGGGCAGACCAGGCGGTGAGGGGGGGCGGGAGGGCGGGGATATCGGCGGCAATATACGCTGATATCCAAAGCCCTCTCCAGGCCTGGCGCGGCCTTACACGGAAGGCTAGAATGTACGCGAGCTCCAGAGCTCACGTATATACGAGTAGGCCCATAGGGCCTAGGCCGGGTTGCACCGAGGAAAGGGGACAATCGTCCCCTTCCCTCAAGGTGCACCTGGGCTGCCCCGGGGTAGTCCAGGACCTAGATAGGATACGGCGGCCGGCCCTTTAGGCCGGTCGCTGTATCTTACACAGGATTGAGCTGTAAGCACGTTTGGCCACACCTGGTATATACGGTAGTTTTAGTTCACATTTTAGTCTTGAATTACATATTTATTTTTATTTATTTTTTTAGCTACCTTGAATACTTGTAGAAAGGTAGGTTATAAATATTTTAAATAAATGAATGTAAGTTATAAATAGCAGATGTAGCCACTTCTGAAGTAGGCTGCTTTAACCAGTTAATAAAGCCCTGTTGTCAGGATTGTATTAATTAATGGCTTCTCAGAACATTTACTTTTAGCATTTACCAGGAACTGGCTTATAATAAAGCTTCACACACAAATAATGCAAGCAGTACATTGAGTGGTTTCTTTCTTTCCAGACTCATTGTTCCCTAACTTACAGTACAATCCTATCCATGTCTACTCAGAAGTAAGGCCCTTTCAATTCAATGGGACTTACTCCTTGGGAAGTGTGTATAGGATTGCAGCCTTCATGTGTTAGGGAAGGTCAGCAGCAAAGTTCCTTAAAGACTTGCTCATGTTGATTTGCTAATGTGTCTTAATAGACTTGGTGAGGAGGGGAGATTTTAGGTTCCTCGTCTTTCCAAAATGCATAGGATTACTAGGTACATTCTTTGACTCTTTATTTTTCTTTTCAATGCTAAATAGAAGTATATCCAGGGGGATGTGTTGTGGTTTGGCAATGATGCCTGCTCACACTAGCATAGAGTTCCATTTTTCCTGCAGCTAGGTGCAAATTTCCACAACTACTCCGTGTGGGCAAAAGCAAAACCTTACCCAGATCTAGGATCAAAGGTGTGCAAAGGAGACAATAGGTCACTTTGGACTTTATGTCTGCCTGCCTGCAGTGTCAGCTCTACGAGATGCAGAACTGATGGCCCTAATGAACTGCCCTTTGGTTTCCTTGAGATTGCTAGCATAGGTGCCAATTAAGAGTTTGTTATAACAGTGGCTTTTGAAAAGAGACAGTTATCCACTGGGAATGATGCTGAGACAATGAACCTGTTTACAACAAGCTGCTGTACAGCTGCTGCATTGCAGAATCATAGATGGAGACGATTAGGTCATCTAGTTCTGACACGGCACGATTGACCCTCCAAGCACAGTCTAACAAGTTGGAAAAGAGAGTTACTCTCAAACCTGTCATTCAGAAGTTGATATCTGACCCACTGTTGACACATTTTGGTTCAGAAAGTTCAAGTTATTTTGTTACAGAGCTGGGTCTGGGGAAACAAAGATTCAGTGCTTATGTTGAACATTAATTTAAAATGGTATTTGCTGTCTAAGGTAAGAGAGCAGAGGATCATTGCTTCAGCCAGAGGTCTCTCTGCTGCCATCTTGACAAATAGCTATTGACCCTCTCACAAACCTCTGATTGCTTTAGAAAAATTAATGAAGTAACTGACTTTGGGGTGCACACTATATATGTACAAGTGGAGATTCACTGGAAAAAAAGAGGTTGTGACCATTTTTCTAGTGCCCATCTCCTTACTCATATCTCCACTTATTCTTTACGTCATTATTTCATTGCTAGGAGTTTTGTTTTTTGAATCATCCTGGCTGACAAAAACGTGTTCCAATGTGCAATGTTAAAAGAACAATTTTACAACCTTTGGGTCTGGGTACTATATTCGGAGAAAACAGCAGAGGCCACACAATGTTATCATAACAGGAACCCAAGGTCTGTGCTGTGGAAAGAAAACTTTCCACCTAATTCTAGCAGATCATCACACCAAGTCCCATTTTAGAAGGTCTCTGGCTACATCAAAGATAAAAACAGGTGATGCTGTCAAACTGGAGAACTTCAAGGCTGTAATCTGGATGTACAGTCTTAGTTTATCTCACTGCCACAGGCTAAGAGGCAGATCATGAGTTGTCAAAGCTTCATTGATTTCCCAGGATACTTTGATTCATACCTACTGAAGATCTAACGGTGAGTGCATAGTTCTATCTGTTTGCTGTCTTTTGGGATGGGTTATACTAACATAAGTCTGATAAAATCCCAGACTTATCACATATATTAGACAACCCCAATTGCTGTGGAGAGTTATTGTGTTGGAAGAGTCTCGCAGCGCAATCCTGTGTAACCTTGTGTACTGTGTGCTGCATCTACTGTTACACCGGTGCAAAGTTACACAGGATTTCACCTTCAATTTATTTTCTTTTTTTTGGCCATATATTTAATTTTATTAGTAAACTACCAAACAAAACAAAACAATACAACATACTACGAAAGATTACAGCAAGCGCGAAGCAGTAAATCCTACTTGTATACTATTACTGTATATATTTTCTACTTATAATATCTAACTAAGCCTATATCTCTAATATAGTATTTATTAAATCCACACTTCTCTCTCTCTCTCTCTCTCTCTCTCTCTCTCTCTCTCTCTCAAAGAATCTATAAGTGGTATCCAAATATTCACAAAAAGATTAACTAACTTTTCCTTTATAATCTAAAAATCTTAATTCCCACTTCAAATATATTAATATATAAAGCCACCCCATTTTTCTCCAAATGTATTAAAATAAAAACCTTCCAAATTTTTGTTTTTTAAAAAATAAATTCTATATCCCCTTTTTGTATAAGATTCTTAAAAACAAATCACATCTTATTTAAGTCTTTTCAAATAATAAAACATTTTTCTTTTATTCACAAAAGGGTTAACTAACTTTTCCTTTATCATCTAAAAGTCTTAACTTCCACTTCAAATATTTTAAATTTATTAAGTCACCCCATTTTTTGTCTTCAAATTTGTTAATTTTCCATCATCAAAATTTTTCCATCACTCTTTATATAATTTTCTTAAAAACAAGTCATATCTTATTTGTTGTTTTAATAATAAAACATTTTTTCTTTTTATATAACATTAACTCCAGTACTGTTCTCCATAAAAAATTATAATCCCTTTTTAATTTTGACAGTTTGCCATTACCCCTTCCATCCCTCCCTTCCTCCTTCTTCCTCTTCTTCCTCTTCTTCTTTCTCTTCTTCTACTTTCTCTTCTTCATCCTTAAAATCTTTCCCGAAAGTCCCTTGTTTTTTGAATTGTATCCACTTTGCAATTTTTTCCACAGGATCATTCACGTCTTCTAAATTCCACCCCCGAAAGACAATCTTCAGCACCTTCACGAAAAATATATAACTCTTCTTTTTCTGCATAATTCTTAACGAAATGTCTTTTAGTAAAGTACTCTGCTTTTCTATCTCAAGTCTTGGTTTAACTCTTGGTACTTCCTCTGCTACAATCTCTTCCACTAAATCTTTCTCTTTATCATTATCTTTCTCTTTATCTTCCTGTACTTCCATCGTAGCCTTTATTCCTTGCAATTCATCCTTTTCCTTCACCGCTTGTTTCAGTTCTGCGTTCATGTTCTGAAAATTTTCCTGCAAAATTGCCATTTTTGCATCAAATCTCTGTTCCCATTTTTTAAAACAATACTCCAATTGTAGTCATGTTGCAAATTTTTCACCAGGAGCCAATCTCTCTTTAAAAAAAAGAAAAAAAAAAAAGAGGTAAAATAAAAAACTTCTGCGGTCGCCGACGTGAAACAGAAAGATTAATTGCCAAAATCCATGAACTCTAACACGGAAGGGCTCATATTCGTTTAGCAAAAATGTCAATGTCAACAACAAAAACCACACACAAATCCCAAACAATTTTCTCTTGCCAGAATAGTCTATTTAAAAAACTTCTTCATATCTTTCCTTCTCCTTCTTACTGTTTTAATCTTCCATAAGTACAGAAAAAAATAGATAAAACTCTCCACTTTAAAACTTTAACTTCGTCTTTTCCAACTTTCACTTTCGAATGTTCTGTTCGCCTTATCGCAACGTATTATTTTTAACGTTAACTCTTATCTCGGCTAATTTCTTCAACTCATAAAGCATGTGGGAGGTGGCTTGGCTTACGGTTTCATCTGCGGCTTGAGCGTCATTGGTAATCCTTCTTCCTCGCCGAGAATCCAAAACTTCAGAGCCTTTGCCTTGAAGTGTCAGAAGGGGGGTGATTGAAAGAAATGTGGTTTATCTCTTCGTACTCCCTTTTAATCCAGGGGTAGAGTAATTAAGAGCGATCAGCGGAGTTGTCAGCCAGCCATGTCCTCCTAGCCGGAAGTCTGCGCTGTCAATTTCTTGACTGATTCAGCACATATAGAAGAAAAAATTCTAGTTAATGATGACTTGATTTTCATCAAGGTTCTGGGAAGTATGGGTTCTGCAGCCATGTAAGCAATAAATACAGAACCTTGACAATCGTGCCTAGTCATGAAAATCTCCACGTGACTTGATTTTCCATATTTCTGACTGGAGCAGTTCTGGTAGCAATAGTGAGATAGATGGATAGAGGAACAGATCATTCAGCAAATCCCTTTGATTTGAAAAGAAAAACAGCAACCCCAAAACAACTTGTTGATAATGTACCGTATTTTTTATAAATGTGTTGTGTGAATTGTGCTACCTATGCCTTGAAATTTCAGTCCATCAAAGTGCATCAAATGTTTGATTGTACTTAGGATGTAGTTAGGGAGGCTTTTTCACTCTGCAGATTAAATGAGTTTTACAAACCAGTTAATCTGAAAGGAGATGCAGACATTTCTAATATGTGTAGAAAGATGCAGATGCAGAGATTTCAGTGATACATCTGATTACACAACCAACACACATTTTGGTGCTTTAAACGTTAGACCTATTCTTGGGTATATTTGAGGCACTGATTCCAAAAATGTATCAGTTTTGCCCTATCAGCTCTAGTTTTGGAGATATGGCATAGCCACATATGCTGATTCAAACAGCTCCCTCATGAGGAAGCCGATGCCATGGCTTCCTCAAGAGAAAGCTGCTTGAATCAGCATATATGGAGGCTATACTATATTTTGCTGGCTTAAGTCTGAGAAGATGAAGGGGTTGATCTAGGCAGGGAAAAGGGGATATGATCCAGCGTACACAACTGCCACCAAGAATCTGAGCTGCCCATGCACTGCCCCCTCTACCTGGACTAGAGGGATGGAGCCTCTAGCCCTTTCCACTGGCAGCTCCATCATGCATGACCACAGCGCAATGTTTGCACCATCGCTGGGTCACTTGCAACAGCAGATTGTGAGATTTGCTGTCGTAAATGGCCCATAGGATTGGGCTGTAACTAAAGTAATAGGATTGTTTAATATTACTTTTCAAAATTTTCAGTTTACCAGTATTCTGATAAACCACCTTCAGCATGCTTTTCAATAATATTCATTTGTATATATAAAATAGGGAATAACTGACTAGGAAATTGCCTTGTAAAGAAATTGCCTTGTAAAGAAAGATGGGGCAGGTGTGATTGTTACATTCGGGGACACCACACAAATACTCTGTCTAGGACATCTGATGAGAGGGCTCTGAGAGTGTAGAATGCTGGGGACTAACAGTTTAAAAAACAACATTAGGAAAGAGAATAGGACAGTCAGAAGATTTGAGAACAGACTCCAAAGGGCTAAGAGGCCCCCAGTTATATAGGGACTCATAACCTCAATTTGCATAAAGAGTGGTACAGTCCTGGTCACCCTACAAGCTAGCGGTAGCAGTCCCCTATCCAGACCCAGACTTATCGATCAAGCCCAGACTTATCCAGTCTGCTCTGACAGGGCCCCTCAAGTTTCACTTTCCTTAGGAGGGGTGTCAATGATAAATGACCTCCACAATTGGTTCCTGACAGACTCAGCCATGCAATGGGATTACAAAAGCAAGCAGGCAGCCCCCAACAGCTGCACAGGAACCACCCCTTAAATTCTACTCCCAATGGGGCATTAGGAATTTCCTGCCTTGCCTTGTGCTTCTGCCTTCAATTTTGGCAGCAGGAGGGGTGGTCTTCTAAATAAGTTTATATTTGTCTTGACTCACAAAGGATTTATGATCACTGTTGCTAGCCTGCAAAAAACAGAAGAATGTTACATTTTGATGTACCTTTCCTATGAGGAATTTACAGTAGGGATGATCATTTCCGGTGGATATTATATACATGATACTTTGAAAGGTGGATATAATCCAGTGCATTTCAACCAGTGGTACCAGGACCACTAGTATTACTTCGCAGTATGGCAGGTGGCATTTGGTGCTGCTGCATAGGGGACTACATGTCACTGTCCCATTTGACCTGACTAACAGAAATTGAGATGGCTGGGGTAGTTCAGTGACCTATTGGATAAGACTTGCAGCCCAATTCTATGGTTTTCCTCTCCTGCTGATGCAGCCGAGCCAAAATGGCTCACGCTGCATCCTGCGGGGGAGGGCAGTCCCAGAGGTCTCCCCCTGGAGGGGTAAGCATCCGCAGTGCAGACAGGTCTACTCGGACCTGTGCTAGTGAAATTACTGGTGCAGGTCCACATGGACCAGGGCCTAGGGATCAGGTTCAGGAAGGGGGTTTGGATTCAGCGCTGGACCCGCCCCCTGTTTGCCGCTGGACCAGCTGGACCCGCCCCCTGTTTATACCCTATCCATCCCTATTGCCGCCCCTGTTGCCTTCCCGTTCCACCCTCCCCTTGCCCTCCTCCTGCCCCATCTCACCTCAGTCATCCTACCTGTGTTGGTGGGTGCATGGCAGGTTGTCAGGACACATGGACTCCATGCTGAACCTGCAAACAGAAGCAGAGTTTTGGGATCAGAGAGGTGTCCCCATCTCCACAGTCTCTGGCTGTCCATCGATGTCCATGTGGCCTGGTTGCAGGGTTGCAAGTGACCTGGCACCAGCATGGCACTGCTCAGGCCCCTAACCCCAGGAAGTGCCCACCCATGCACTCGGGGGATTGCAGAGGTGAGGTCCATTGTGACACCAGCAGGGAGGCTGGGGTATACTCACAGTGGCCCTGCACCAGGCATGCATGCTTCCGCTGGGATGGCCCAGACTGTGGCTGCTGCCCTTGCAGCTGGGCAACTTCACTGCTACTGGCCACCTTCTTCTCCTCTGTGGTTCTCACAGGTGGCGGGATCTGCTGCTGCAACGGCAGGTTCCCCCACTTTTGGAGGACGTGGCAACAGCACTCTGGCCACCCCGTTGCTTCCCCCCTCCAGTGCTACTTTGCTGCCACCTCTGCCAGCCCCACCTGGCCTATAGCTTCTTGGGGGGACATAGACATCATCAGTTGCACTGGTGGCACCAGCCCCCCCTCTGGAATGGCTGTCCTCTCAACCACTGCAGCTGCTCTATGCCAGCTGCTGTTGCTGCCTCCCAGTCAGCCCTGAGGAGCCAGCAGGCAGTCTCATGAAGTCCGAGGTTCCAGGCAGCAGCCTGAGGAGCCAGCCATCAACCTCAAGGTTTCTGCTGCCCCCCTGCCAGCCCCAAGGAGCCTGACAGCAGCGTTGAGGTTCCTGCTGCCCCCAGCCCCCACGCTTGCCCTGTGCCATCTGCTGCTGCAGCCCCCTAGCCCCCAAAGCTGCCTATCTGTGTCATGGTGGTCTCGGTCAGTCACCCT
This sequence comes from Plestiodon gilberti rubricaudatus, assembly GCA_026170595.1. NCBI lineage: Eukaryota > Metazoa > Chordata > Lepidosauria > Squamata > Scincidae > Plestiodon > Plestiodon gilberti. Next base: position 46,324,081 of record JANXHW010000004.1, read on the forward strand.
GCCTGCTCCTGGGGTGGAATGTCTGCCTTTAGAGGGTGGGGGAGTGGCACTGGTGCAACAGCCATTTTTGTGTGGGATTAAATCCCATTGTGTGAGATGACAGTGTCACTGCTGGGGACAGACTCCAGTCGGACATGCCTTGGATGTGCCTCAGATGCCTTGGCTGTCCCCCCTCCCTGGGGTGACTGGTCTGTGTCTGAGCTACATCCAACTGCATTGCAGAGTGGCCTGGTCTCTTACATCACCTGAATGGTGTCATGGTGATGATGGCACCATGTGACATGTTAGTGATGATGTCATAGACACAGCCCATCACCAGCAGGCTCCTCAAGGCTGCTCGCTGGCCCCTTAAGACTGCTGGAGGCTGCTGGCTGGATCGTTGGCTCCTCAAGGCTGTTGACTGGCTCCTCAGGGTTGGCGCTCCCTGCACCTGGCCATGGGGGATGGGTGGGGAGGTGCCACTGTTTTTGTGGCAGGGACCCTTTGGGCAATGCTGAGGTGGGTCTGTTCCAGGGGGCAGTGGGATGGGGCTCTAGCCTTAAGAATGCATTGAAAGCAGTGTTCTTAATGCACTTCATTTGACTTTTGAAAAAGGAAAATGAACAATAAAAAGATAATGGAGGAAGGACAGGACAGTGACTTGGAAACAGAAGACTTGTATTTCCTTAAAAAGTATATGCATTTATGTGCAAAGAAACTGAAAATTGAGTACAAACTCTGTTCCCTTGCACAACTACGAATAGCAGATCACACTAGAAATGTTCTTAGATGTATCCTTAGGTTTGGGCTGCTAGAATGAAAACATATGAGAAAGGAACAGAGGAACATTTCATTTTGCAAAGCATCCACCTAGAATACTGAGAGAGATGTATCTCCACCTTTACATGCTGGTCATTGCTGTGATTTTTGGATGAGAACTGCATGAAACAGTGCTCAGTACAATATGTAGAAAAATAAGGGAAGTCATAGCTGTCTTTGCTTGTTAGGTAGTAATACTGTAAACACCAGCTGCAAGGTTTTGAAATGTAGGTGGCACTGTTAACTATGGAATCTGTCAAGTTCTCTCAAGCAGCAAAGTTTAACTGGTGTCCTTTTTGTTCTGCTTATAAACACTCCATTTGATTTAGCAGAATCTACTACTTAGTGGCCATACCTGGTGGGAAAACCTGCAAAGCTATACGGTCTTTGTAAAGTTATTTTTTGTGAGCATGATGTTCACAGTCTCTTCTTAATAATGTGTCAACCAACCAATCAATGCAAAAGAATAGTAATTGAAGTGTCCTGATTTTTTTGGTTTTTTTTTGCAGATGTAGATTTCTGATTTTTAAGGAAGATGAAACCAGAGCTTAATTTGTCCCATGACTGAAAAGTGTTCAGCCCTGGGAACGATTTTCAATGTCAGGGTTTAACCCCAGACCATATGAAGAAACAATAGATAGAAAAGTTCTTGAGCTGGTACAAAGTACATATCCCTCATCACTGAGTGACAACAGAAGCCCTTTTTAGACATTAATGCAGGGCTGTCTGAATGTGTATGCAGGGGTCAATGTTGCAACAGTAGGCTTCTCCCCTGGTCTAGATGCATTCATTTTAATATGTGTAGAAAGCCACCTCAACTGTATGAATCCCCAGGCATTGTGGGAAAAAGGCTTCCAGGCCTTCTTAGAGGAAGGGCTGTAAGGCAGTGGTAGAGCACATGGTTTGCATGCAGGTTTAATTCCCATCATCTCCAAGCAAATTCCCAACTAAAATCCTGGACTGCTGCTATTAGTCTGTGTGTTGATAATACAGGTGTCCCCCGCTTAATGACAGATTGCTTAATGACGATCCGTATATATGACGGAGGTCCCCAGTAAAAAAGAGCAAAGGATTTTAGAAGACGCATCTTTTTAAAGCCCCAGTTCATCAACTGTTTGGCTTTAGATAAGGGTTTTGAAGTTCAGCACTGGGGCTTTAAGCACAGTGCTGAACTTCAAAGCCCTTATCTTAAGCCAAACAGCTAATGGGCAAGATAAAGCCCCAGTGTTAAACATCCAAGCTCTTAAGCACAGTGTTAAACTTCAAAGCACAGCAAGACCCGCTTAATGGCGGCTTCACTTTACAACGGGGATTTCAGAACGTATCCCTGTCGTTAAGCGGGGGACACCTGTACTGCGTGAGATGGACCAATGGCCCAACTCCATAGGAAATAGCTTCCTATGTAACCCCTTTAGGTCAGAGGCTAGTATTTCTACACAAACTTGTAGAAGCCACAGTGTCTCTCTTTTAAAAACAAACAAACCAAGCACTGGGTAAAACCTACTCCTACTCCCTGTGAAATTGTGGTAAGATGAAGGAATATTGTACAGTTGGCTTTCCTTATCCGTGGGGGTTCGATTTCGAACCCCCCTGCGAATAAAGCAAATCCGTGGAAATGAAAGTTTTTTTTTTTTTAAAGGTTAAAAATAGCCTTGCCTACTTTAATGCTGCAAAACCGCTCCCTCTGCAGGGCTGGAAATAGCACTCCGGAAGCCACTTCTGGGTCACACAACTCCCTCCCTGGGTCTTGATTGTCCCAAAATACATTGTGCGCTGCATTCTGGGGCAAGCCTGGAAGGAGTGACGAGACCCGGAACTGACCCGGAGCACTATTTCCAGCCCTGCAAATGGAGAGATTTTGCAGCATTAAGATAGGTAAGGCTATTTTTAACCTTTTAAAACTTTTTTTAAGGCTTCCTTGCCATCTGCGGATGGTCAAATTCACAGATGTAAAACCCGCGGATGGTGAGGGCTGACTGTATACTTATTCTAGGCAGAGGTTAAGGTACAATTCCCCCCCCCTTTTTTTGGCAATTATACATTTGTATATACTGTACGTTACATTAAAACCCACAAACTCCGTTCTTACTAGTTCTGACTAGTAAAAAATAGAAACTCTGGACAGCATCGGACGTTTCTAGTGTTGCCTAGGAAGAGCTAGAAAGTACCATGCCTGTTGGGAGAAACTAGTTCTGACTAGTCAAAACTAGAAGCTCTAAGTTGCATTCAAGGTTTCTAGTATCAGTCAGAACTAGAAACTACCCTGGCTGTCAGGAACAAGAAGTTCCAACTGGGAAAAACTAGGAGCGCCAGATGTTTTCAAGGTAGTGAAAATGGGCTTTTCCTAGTTGGAATTAGTTCTTCCCACCAAGCATGGTACCTTCTAGTTTTGACTAGATAGTACTAGAAACCTCCAATATCGACTGGAGCTTTGCATTTTTACTAGTCAGAACTAGTAAAAAAGGATTTGGTGTTTTTTTTTTTACTGTAACATATATAAATACTGACCATAGAAGTAATGTTTCCATATTGTTTGTGGCAAAATCTTGCCTTCATTGAAGCATTTTTTTTCACATTACCTGTGATGGAGATACTGTTATGGCATAGGGTTTTTGAATGCTGCTTCTTCTTTTGCATATACTGTAACAATTTTGTGAACATTTCAAAATGTTTTGAATATCATGGAAATTATCATCAATGTTAATTTATAAGATCACTCAGATTATGTGCTTTAGGTTATTTTGTTATTCAGAATCTAATTCTGAAGATTCTGTCTTTACTACATACTGTAATAATAATGCTACTGTCATTGATTGAGTTCCTAAGTACTGTATACTTCTGGGATAGTGATGTTCAGATGTCAACGTAAAGGTCTTTATCCCATCAGCTGTAACTAAAACAATGGGTGTTTCTTTGTAGTTTATGTATAGTAATTCTGTGTCCACGATCATTTTTCTCTAGGATGGTGTTGGTGTAGACGAGAAACTGTCCTTAAGACGGGTAGCTGTTGTTGAGGACTTCTTTGACATCATCTACTCTATGCATGTGGAAACGGGGCCCAATGGAGAACAAATCAGAAAACACGCTGGACAAAAAAGAACTTATAAAGCAGTAAGTAACACAGCCTGAGGAAAACACTGCTATACCTGTAAATCTATTGCCAAAATAATGTAGAATTGTGATTTTTATTGCACTCTCATTGAACCATGAACTTCTACTATGTTTCTGTTAAATCATAGATGTATTTTAATATCTGAGTATTAGTCAAGTTTTATGGAAAAAAATATACATGCTATGTGAGGTTTGTTATGTCCAAATGATGTGAGAGTTCTTTGAATTTTAAGATGAAAATTACCAAGGCTTAATGCGTCACTCATGGTTAGAAATAACTAGATAGACAGTGCTGATGTCAGGTTGCTGGGAACACTGGGGCAGAGCCCTACAGTAAGCACCCCATGGCCCCTGATGCTACATCCAAGGTTGACACCAGGATTCACTGGTGCCCTGGAGTTCTTTTCCATATGCACTCCATCCTCCTGCTTTGTTCCATTATCTCAAACCCCCCCCCCCCAGCTTAGCCTTTCCCTTAGTTTACTTGAGGGCTAGATGGCTGTCTACCTTTGAATGGTTGGTAGGTAGGCAGGGATAGTTACTCCCTATCCCCTCCTTCTGTGCTGCAATGGTCCCAGGCAGTGGGATTGCCATCTGGGAGTGACTGGCTGCATTGGCCATTGGGGAGGGGAAGAGAGAGGGAGGAGGATACGCCTGGAACAGTTCTTCCATTCCCAGTGGCCAATAGAGGTTGTTTCCCAGGGGCACTGTCATAAAACTTGCAACAGCCTAAAGGTCTATTCAAAAATGTAGAGTGACTCTAGATGCTCTTAACGCTTATGTGTGTGTCATACATAGCATTAAGAATGATTAGTGTCACTGCACCACTTCAGATTTTTTAAATGAATTTAGGACAGGTTATTGTGAGTCCTGCAGGGGGGCCCTACGTGGGGAAGATCAGTCCTGCAGTGGACAGGTTGGTGGGGCCCCTAGGAGGGTGCAGGCCCCAGCATGTGCCTGGGTAGGCCCACCCTCCAACACTGCCACTAGGTGCATTGGACTCTATCTATGCCATTGCTGCTGAGCGTTCAGGATGTTGGCCTAGCTCCTTGGGCCCAACAATGGATATGGGTCCCCAGCCAGCCAGTGTGCCACATCTGGCTGGCCCCTGTTGCCACCCCTTTTAAATATAGCTACAAACATTTTATGTATTTATTTGGGCATATGTGTGCTGCCTTTCCACCCAAGGCACCAAAGGAGAAACATCAATGCTTAGTTCTGTATCCTTCCAGTTCTCCCAGTGTTGTCTCCCTTTTTGTACCGAATCAGAGAACACAACTGAATACTTGATACAAACTTTATCATGTAAGAAGCCTGAGTGACCAACTTGCCTTCTTCATGAGTGCGAGCGGTTCTTAAGTCCTTTGGCTTAATCTGTGTAGAGTTGTTGATTGTAAATTAACAGCCTATGCTAATTATTCATTTAATCAATTCAGTAGCAAATCATAGAATATTGCAGTCGGACCTTTTTATCCACGTTTTTTTTTATCCATGGATTTGACTCAACATGGATGGCAAAACTGTGGAAGAGGGAGTCCAACCGCACTTCATTACCTCTTTTTTCAGCATTGTCGGTGGCCTGCCAGCCACGTCTAGCCTCCTGCACGTGTCCAAACCGCTGAAAAATGCAGCCAGGAGTCTCTGGCACCATTTACAGGTTGTAGAGGCATTTCTACGGTAGGGGCCCTACCGTAAGTTGCGCCCCGTGCTAGTACCGTGTTTACAAACCGGAGCGAGGAGGCCCCGCCCCCTTGCTGTTGGAGCCATTCCACGCAGCGAAGGCGAACGGGCAGGAGACCCCAGCGGATAAAAAGGTCTGACTGTATTCCAGTTCCATAATCAGGCATGCAATGAAGATACAATGGTACAATTAGAACTGTGCCACCCCACCACCTGATTTGATAACATTTTTCACTATCTAAGATAATTTGTGGTAAGATAATGAGTTGAACTACACATGCATTTCCAGTTTACGAATTAAAATAAACACACAACTGAGATGGTTGAGATGAAAAACAAGGCTGTTGAGATGCTTTATAGATAGTGAACTAGTTCCTTCATTTTATTCATCATGAAATAATTACATTTTATGGAATTATATACTAACATGACCTTTAACTTTAAAAGTTATAAATATAAAAAGCTTGCAATGCTACATATGTAAAATATTAAAATAACTTTTTTTTATTTTAATTTTGAGATGATCAGGGTCTAAATCCTGTTAAGATAAAAGAAACTGATGCTTGGTACATTTGCTCTCGGCGGATCCACACCGCATGCGTCTCGGCGCGTATGTGTCTGGTGTCCCGCCCCCAGGTTCAAACAACTGGCTCTGATTGGCTGAACGTGAACGCTGGCAAAGTGGAGTTGGACTGCTTGAGTCAGAGGGACTGCTTGAGTCTGAGGTTTATTCATGGAAAAAACATCATTTGGCTTTATGTTTTCACTGGGTCAGCACGAATTCTGTTTTCCCATTATGTGGCAGAAGCAAAATAGAGATTTCTGCAGCTATTCTCACATTATGTTACACACATATTTCCCAACATGGATGCCAGTATAAGTGCTGGACAAAAGTCATGTGAAATGGTCTTTCCTGTGAGTGTCCTAGCTGAGACTACTGTGCAACTACTGTGTAGTAGAAAGTAAATAGGAAAACCACTTGGGAGAAGAATCTGAATGTTTACATGAATTGTAAAGAGTGCTGTCATGTCAAAGATGCTGTGCCTGTAGGGCAGTTTGCGGTCAAATAGACGACTGGTAATGGATGCTGCAAGTGACAGGTAAGCTGAACTGATATTGGTTGTATGACAGTTATCCCAGCATCTAACAATTTACCTGCTCTGTCTACAGCAGAGCTACCCTATTTGTGCAGTCAAAGTCTGAGTAACCTGCTTGCTTTTGCTGTTATCAGTCAAGTACCTTTATCAAAATTACATTTGACAGATTCAAAATTATTTCATACTAAACCAAGTTCTTATGGAAACAAAAAGGCTTCCGCTTTTTGAATACAGTCTTTTGCATTTTCTCCTAATCTTCTGCAGTCACGCAAAGCTGAACCCCATTTAACTTCAGCCTACATGCTTTTTATTCTGGTTACCAGCTAATTACAGATTTTGAAATCTCCTAGCATTACATTTCTGTCATTTAGTTGTTCTTTCCAAGAGCTGTCTCTTTTTTCAATATTTGTGAGGTTTGTACATGGAGAAAATGAACGCTGTAGAGTTTATGCTTCCTGCTTTCAAACAACAACATCAAAAAACATGTGATTTTGTTTAAAAAAAATTAGATTAGACAGTGTGCTTCAGGTGTTCTACATATTAGAGCCATCATGTGAAAGCATGTTGATTGCTAACACGTGGTAAGCTGTTCATGTGGCTTGGCTCACTGCAGGTTTGGGGATGTTTTCTCCAGACCAGCACAAGTGTTAGAAAATAAAGTTATATTACAGGTTTGCTTTATGTCTTGTGACTTCTGCAAAAGGCGGTTTACAAAACAAGAAACATACATAGTAAAATCACAGAACATAAAATCACAGTAACCATAAAATAGAAAGCTTAAAAACAGGAGCCATAAAAACTTAAATGCATAAAAACATCAGATGGTAAAAACTGCAACAGCCCCCTCCCAATATCCCTGCCTATCAAATCCCCTACCCACCCACCACCAAAAGCCATTTGAAATAAAAAGGTCTTCAAACCCAGTTGGAAAGTATCCAGGGAGGGGGCTAATCATAATTCACAGGCAGCCCAATCCTGTGTAAGATGCGGCAGCCAGCCTAAAGGGCTGGCCGCCACATCCTATCCAGGTCCCAGGCTGCCCCGGGGCAGCCCAGGTGCACCTCAAGGGAAGGGGACAATTGTCCCCTTCCCTGGGTGTAAGCGCCCTGAGGCCCAATGGGCCTCCTCAAATATACGCCAGCTCAAATATGCAACTTGTCCTTTAAAACAGCCACTGTGCCAGAGGATTGGAGGATAGCTAATGTCACGCCAATCTTTAAAAAAGGAAAGAAAGGGGACCCAGGAAACTACAGGCCGGTCAGCCTAACATCTATTCCAGGAAAGATGGTGGAAAGCCTCATCAAGGATAAAATCCTAAAACATATAGAAGAACAAGCTTTGCTGAGGGAGACTCAGCATGGCTTCTGCAAGGGTAAGTCTTGCCTCACAAACCTTTTAGAATTCTTTGAAAAGGTCAACAGGCATGTGGATGTGGGAGAACCTGGATATTATATATCTGGATTTTCAGAAGGCATTTGACATGGTCCCTCATCAAAGGCTCCTGAAAAAACTCCATAGTCAGGGAATAAAGGGGCAGGTCCTCCTATGGATTAGGAACTGGTTGAAGACTAGGAAACAGCAAGTGGGAGTCAATGGACAATTTTCAAAATGGCGAGAGGTGAAAAGCAGTGTGCCCCAAGGATCTGTCTTGGGACCGGTGCTTTTCAACTTGTTCATAAATGACCTGGAGTTGGGGATAAGCAGCGAGGTGGCCAAGTTTGCAGATGACACTAAACTTTTCCGGGTGGTGAAGACCAACAGGGATTGTGAAGCACTCCAGAAGGATCTCTCCAAACTGGGAGAATGGGCAGCAAAATGGCAGATGCGCTTCAATGTAAGTAAGTGTAAAATGATGCACATTGGGGCAAGAAATCAAAACTTCACATACACGCTCATGGGTTCTGAGCTGTCTGTGATGGATCAGGAGAGAGATCTTGGGGTACTGGTGGACAGGACGATGAAGGTGTCGACCCAGTGTGCGGCGGCTGTGAAGAAGGCCAATTCCATGCTCGGGATCATTAAAAAAGGGATTGATAATAAGACGGCCAATATTATTATGCCGTTGTACAGATCGATGGTAAGGCCGCATCTGGAGTATTGTGTCCAGTTCTGGTCGCCGCATCTCAAAAAGGATATAGTGGAACTGGAAAAGGTGCAGAGGAGAGTGACCAAAATGATTCGTGGGCTGGGGCATCTCCCTTATGAGGAAAGGCTACAGCGTTTGAGGCTCTTCAGTCTAGAAAAAAGGTGGCTGAGGGGGGACATGATTGAGACGTATAAAATTATGCATGGGATGGAGAGAGTGGATAGAGAGAAGTTCTTTCCCTCTCACACAACACTAGAACTAGGGGACATCCACTCAAATTGAGTGGAGGGAGGATTAAAACAGACAAAAGAAAATATTTCTTTACACAGTGTGTACTGGTAATTGATTTGTGGAACTCCTTGCCACAGGATGTGGTGATGGCACCTGGCCTGGATGCCTTTAAAAGGGGATTGGACAGATTTATGGAGGAAAATTCCATCACAGCTTACAAGCCATGATGGGGATAAGCAACCTCCTGGTTGTAGGAGTAGGTTTTCTTTGTGCCAGGTGCAAGGGAGTGGCGACAGGATATAAGTATCTTGTTGGCTGTGTGCTCCCTGAGGCATCTGGTGGGGCCACTGTGTGATACAGGAAGCTGGACTAGATGGACCTTTGGCCTGATCCAGCAGGGCTCTTTTTATGTTCTTATGTTCTCTGGAGCTGGCGTACATTCAATCCCCGCCCTCTCCGGTAGTTGAGGGCACAAGCAACACTGCTGTCCTTAGTACAGATGTGGAGAACAGGTCTGTTTGGGGAAGCATTAATTATACTTTTATAGAGGAAAAACACAACATGGCTTTTCAGGCATCATTTCCACAGCAAGCCAGACTCCTACCGGGTGGTGGTGAGTCTACTCGGAGACAGAAAGAGAAGCAGGCATAACCTTGTCTCCACATTTCCCTTCCACCACTCTCTGGTGACTAACACTACTTGCAAAATTCAACAAGCACATCTTGTGTTCACGTGATGTACAACTGTGCCTGCTACATTGAGTGTGGGTGGAGAAATGTCACTCTAGCCCTCTTTTGTTATGTATCCGTAGCAGAGACCAAACAGAATGATCCTGGGGTTGTTAGACTGACTGAAATAAAGAAGGTTATGGCAAGACAGTCCTGAAGGGACTCTGCAGTTCTGCTGGCTGCCTCTGTAATGAGCCAATATGCTAGGTTACAGTGGGGGTAGTTAGCCAAGGGTAACAATATTCAGAAAGGAAACTTCTCCAGATTTGGATCATACTCAAGAGAATTGAGTGAAAATGTTCTGTCATGTGGGCAAATGTAATGTAGATATCTAAAATGTGAAATCAAGTTCCAGTGAATTAGATGAGATATGTACCAATTTGGAGTCTTAGCTCTATTGTTTCCCATGCAAAATTGCTGTCTTCCTTGACTGCATTGAGGATCCAACAGGAATGCTTGATTAAAATAAATGAAGCATTCCCCTCAAAATCCAGGCTACTAATGAATCTCTAGGAATACTCCATTAATTTTAATACGGCCAGACTCTGAATATTTATAAGTTCGGTGAAGAAATGTATAAAGGAACTAACTATTTTCAATCTTAATTTCTAAAGATGATCTGGTTTAAACTGGTTGGCAGCATCCAGTGTAATTGTTCCTTGCTGCAAGCAGAGTGTTGAACTTTATCAAAGGTGTGACGCAGAAATGTCGGGCGCCCTCCCGGCGCCTGGCGCGTGGGGGCGGGGCCTGCGTTGCGTCACGTCGACGCGCCCCCCGCCCGTTTTTTGCTCATTTCGGAGCGTAACGGGCTCCAGGGAGGGAGGGCGGGCTGACACAATGCGGCGCTTCGCATTGGTGACTGCCTCGCCCGAACACCTGGTTCGAGTGAACCACGCGCTCCACCGTGGTTACGTCTCTGGTGTGACGGATGATGCCTGTCTGATGCCTCTCCTTCCTTCTGACTGCAGCATCTTCAGGATAAGATCATAAGAGTACTGCTAGATCAGGCCAAGGGCCCATCTAACCCAGCTTCCTGTATCTCACAGTGGCCCACCAGATGCCCCAGGGAGCACTCAAAACAACAAGATACCAGTATCCTGTTGCCACTCCCTTGCATTTGGCATTCAGAGATAGGTAGCAGCATCACTGCAGGGGGGGGCGGAGCTCCAAGTTCCGTCGGGCTCTGACCCTCCATTACATGATGGGAGAAAGCGGCCCCGCCCCCTCGCCTTTGGAGCCATTCCGGCCGACGAAAGCAACGTGTAACGGAGGGTCAGAGCCCGACGGAACTTGGAGCTCCGCCCCCCTGCAGTGACACTGCTGGAGATAGGCTACCTCTAAAACCTGGAGGTTGAATATAGTTTTCATGGCTTGTTACCTGTGATGGACGTTTCCTCCATAAATCTGTCCAGTTCCCATTTAAAGGCATCTAGGCCAGGTGCCATCACAACATCCTGTGGCAAGGAGTTTCCCAGACCGATTACTCACTGGGTAAAGAAGTATTTTCTAAGTCTCCCACCACTCAACTTTAGTAGATGTCCCCTGGTTCTCGTGTTGTGAGAGAGGGGAAAGAACTTCCCTCTATCCATCCCATGTATAATTTTATAAAGCCCCTCCCCGCCGCTATCCACACGGATTCACATCCATGGACAGTGAATGGCCCCCCTGCCCCCCACGCCTTCCCAGGCTCTTATCGCAGCAATGTTGGTTTCCTCCTTAAACAAACATGATAAGCAGCCTCCTGCTGCTTATGCAGGCAAGTAGAGTGAGACTAAGTGCTAGAGAGGCTCAGCAAGGTTAACAGAAGCACTTCCTGAGGTATTGCTTGCTTGCTTGCTTATAATTGTTTCTCTGCTGGATTGGATATGGTTCATACCTCCCCTCCTCCTGACCACAGCAGCTTCAGGAATGATGGACAGGATTGTCAACATCCCCTGGTGAATGCTGGCAATCTCTAATTTTGGACTTTCCCAGTACGTATATGGAGAGGGAGTGAGAGAGAATTTCATGTAGCATTCCTATTGTATACGAGAAACCAAACCTTTCTGCATCTCACAGATTAGTACAGGGACATGGTTACCCCATTTCGATTCTCATACCAAGAATCAGTTTGCAAGGGTTATAGCTCAGTGATAGAGCACATGGTTTCCACCAGAATGTTCCAGGTTCAATTCTTGGTATCTCCAGTTAGGGCTTGAAAAGATCCCTCTCTGAAACCCTGGAGAGTCACTGCCCGTACAATACTGACTTATGTGGACCAATAGTTTGACTCTGTATATAGCAAGTGAGTATGTATATATGCTCAAATTCCTCTTTTGCACACTGTTGAAGGCTTTACTCTGTATTCATTTGCTCTGAAGCAGGTGATCCTCCACTGATTTAAAAGCCATAAAGGTGATGGTTCCTTTGATGAAAGATATACTACAGCGTTTCTCAAAGTTCTCCCCACAAGGTGGGGAAAACTCCGAGTGCTTGCGGGGGCGGGTCCAGCAGGGGCGGCGATCTGGAGGATCGCCACCACTGAAACAGTCACCGAAACCGCCATTTTTGCACTTACTGGGGCTTGTGGGGGCTTTCGGGAGGCCTGCACGACCCTCTGCAGGCCTCCCTGATCTTCGGATTGCTGGAAAACGGCGATTTTCGGGCACTTCCAGTTTTCATGAAAACCGGAAGTGCCCAAAATTGCCCTTTTTTCGGCAATCCGAAGATCGGGGAGGCCTGCAGAGGGTCGCGCAGGCCTCCATGAAGCCCCCCAAGTACCGGTAAGTGCAAAAACAGCAGTTTCAGGCACTTTTTTGGCAGTGGCAATCCCCTGGATTGCCGCCGCCATACTGTCCCCACCCCTTAAGGGGGCAGGGGACAGTTAAAGTTCGCAATGGTGGGTCGCGACCCACAGTTTGAGAACCACTGATATACTAGAAAAACCTATGCGACTATGAGTTAGCAATTCAAAATACTGTATACCCTAGCATGATATACACTGGCAGGTTATACAGTGTATTGTCTATAATTGTATAGACTCTGTCTATAGTGCTGACTGTTCCCTGGAAGGACAGATACGAAGGCTGAAGCTCAAATATTTTAGCCACCTAATGCGAAGAGAGGACTCTCTGGAGAAGACTCTGATGCTGGGAAAGATTGAAGGCAAAAGGAGAAGGGGAAGGCAAAGGATGAGATGGTTAGACAGCATCACCGATGCAACGAACATGAAAATGAGCGAACTCAGGAAGATAGTGGAGGACAGGAAGGCCTGGCGGGATATGGTTCATGGGATCATGAAGGGTCGGACACGACTTAATGACTGAACAACAACAATAGTGCTGCTAATGCAAATGCATCACAAAGAATGTCCACTGGAGACAAGAAGTTTCCATCCAGGCTCTCTGACATTTACTTAAAAAAAAAATTAGGCTGTCTTGGTTCCATCTAAGCAATTTACAAAACAAACTATTACTTATACCACATTACTTTTACTATTACTTATACCACTTTTCAACAAAAAAGGTTCACAAAGCGGTTCTAAAAGCATTTTAAAACAAGAACAAAACTATCAAGCAAGAGTCAAACAGTGTAATGAAAAAGAGCAAATCAGTTTAAAAAACTAGTCTCAATAAAATAAACTTAGGAGTAACAAAGTTTTTTTTTTCTGTTCCCTTAAAAGCAAGCAACATAGGGGCAAGCTGGACCTCTCTGGAGAGAGATTTCCACAACCAGGGGGCTGCCACTGAGAAGGCCTTATCCCACAACCTTGTTAGATGAACCTTTGATGATAATGGTACATGGAGCAGAGGCTTCATGATGAACACAGCGTCTAGGCAGGTTCAGGTGGGAGGAATCAACCCTTCAGTTATCTTGAACTAAAGCTATGTTGGGCTTTATAGGTAATAAGCTGCACCTTGAATTGTGATTGGGAGCATGGAAGCCAGTATAGACTACAAAGTGCAGGTGTAATATGCTCTGTTCAACAGATGCCCTTAAGTAACTTGCATACTGCATGAGCTGGAACTTCTAGACAGTCTTCAAGGCAGTTCTAAGTAGAGTATATTAAAGTAGTCTAAGTAAGATGTTACTAAAGTGTGAATTTAGAACCTGGGGAAGGAGCTGAACTCTGAAGAATGACAACACTTGTGTTCATTCTTACAAAATTTTAACAAAGCGTACTATAAAACGGGGAAAATAAGGATAATGACTTTCCAGGGATAGGTACAAGAAAATAGGAATTTGTCCCTAGTAAATAGGGATATTTGGAGCAAACCAGAAAACTATACCATTTTGGAAAACTCACTTGAGTAGTTATTATCCTCCTCTGAAAAATGGCAAATGTCATAAACAAAAATGAAGCACTTTTGAATGACATTTTTTAAAATCATGCCCTTATTTGGTAAGCAGATGTACAGCGCAATCCTAACCAACTTTCCAGTACTGGTGTAGCCATGCCAAGAGGGTGCACACTGCATTTTGCAGTGCAGGGGCAGTCACGGAGGCCTCTTCAAGGTGAGGGAACATTTGTTTCCTTACTTTGGGGTTGCATTGCGGCTGCACTGGTGCTGGAAAGTTGGTTAGGATTGCGCTGTAAATTTCTGTTTCTTGAAATTCTGTGTAGCATTCAGTACATGCTTTCATTGTACTTTCAGAAAAGATGATATATAGTGTACCTTATTTAGAAATATAATTATCAGTTCTGCTAAATAATTCTCAATCAGCTTATATAATGATTCCTGTGTTTTGTTATTCATTTCAGATTTCAGAGACCTATGCCTTTCTACCAAGAGAAGCGGTGACACGATTTCTAATGAGCTGCTCAGAGTGCCAGAAAAGAATGCATTTAAACCCAGATGGAGCAGATCATAAAGGTAACTTTCGTATTAAATAGTGGGATGTATAGTAATTTCATTCATAAGCCCATTTATATTTGCCTGGTTTGTGAAGTCTCATAAAACATTTTACACTAGAATGGTTCAACAAGTTATATAATCTCCTTTACCTAAGTGAGAATGTAGTGGGTCTCCTCCAATTCTGAAAGAATTGTATCTAATACTTTGTTCCTCCTGAAAAGGTAATTTTACCCAAGGGAAATCCCCCCCCCTTTATATATGTAGCCATTTTGGGTAGGAGAAAAAGTCTAGAAATATTTTAAATAAAGAATTGTCCACTTAAAAGGAGGAGGTAGCTTGCACGAACAGTAACCATATTTATATATAAAAACTCACAATGTTTTTCTAAAAAGATATGCATGATAGGTTGCAGATGCCACCAGAAGCGACATTTGAAGAGAATTTGGAGGTTCCTCTTCAGGTGCGGTGTCTGAGCAAACCGGAAGCATTTTGATTAAATTGCAGATTTTCTCAGAAGGGTTTCACACATCCTTGCAACAAAGCATTTCCCCCCTCCCACTCTATCGTATTTTACCCCTTGTGAGATTTCCTCTCTAGCATTACTTAGGGAAACCATCCCATATTAAAATCAAACAACATTGCTGTAGTAAATTTTTGCAGATGATCCCCATGCAAGCCTCATCATGGAAGTTGTTAAGCAGCAGTTCTTAATGAATCACACTCAGAGCAAGAACTACCATATACATATTACAATTTGTAATTTGCTTGTGGAAAACTTTATATTAAACCATATAACCACACACAAGAAATGTTTGTTCTTACATTATTCTTACAGATAATGGAAAGCCCCCAACTTTGGTGACCAGCATGATCGATTATAATATGCCAATCACAATGGCTTACATGAAGCACATGAAGCTGCAGCTACTAAATTCCCAACAAGATGAGGTAATTATCAGATTGGTATTTATAATAATGTTATAATATAATTTATATTATAAATATTCATGGTAACAAGAGTGATGAAGTACATTCTTTCATAGTTTCCTCAGTAAAGCATATATAAAGCAGAGTTTTATATATTTTAAAAAAATCACATCTTCACTTCTTGATTGACATAGAAGATCCTGAAAACATTCACATCAGAGGTTTGAACTCCCATCCCACAACAATCCATGATTTACATTGGAAAAACAACACAGTCTTCTAGTCTCTTAAAAGCCAATTTCTTTCAGCATAAGCTTTCATGGACTACAGTCTGTTTCATTAGATGCATAATTTGTTTTCATGCATTTGATTACGTGGACTGTAGTCCACAAAAGCTTATTATTATTATTAATTATTAACAGTATTTATATACCGCTTTTCAACAAAAAGTTCACAAAGCGGTTTACAGACAAAATCAAATGATCAAATGGCTCCCTGTCACAAAATGGCTCACAATCTAAAAAAGATGCAGAACACCACCAGCAAACAGCCACCAGAAAAGACACTGTGCTGGGGTGAAAGGGGGGCAGTTACTCTCCCCCTGCTAAATATAAGAGGAGCACCAATTGAAAAAGTGTCTCCTGCCCAGTTAGCAGGGGTATGCTGGAAATACGTTAGTCATCATGGTGCTACAAGAATCTTTGTTGTTTTTGCTGCAACAGACTAGTAAGGCGACCTCTTTGCAAGTTATTTACATAGGGTGATTCTACATAGGGTAGTATGTCACACTTTCAGATAATCTGCAGAGTTGAACTGAGAATGCAATCACAGGAGTTCTGTTATACTCAGTGGCGTTCCTACACCCCCCCTGTGGGGGGGCCGCCAACGCGACACCCCATGTGATGCCACAAGCCCCGCCCTCGGGGGGGTGACATCATTTTTGCATGCTGCCGCTGAAATTCAGCGGTGGCACAGCGCAAAAACACAGCGCAATTCCATGCATGGGGAAGTGCCGCCCCACCCACCCAATGCCCCTTGTTTAGTCTGAGATTAGCTGGTCACTGTTTACGGGGCTGGGTAGGATTGTTTTGCTGCCAGCCTAATTGGCCTTCGGCTGGCAGTTTTTTCGCCTACCCCAGACATTTGCTCATGGGCCTTGTGGGTTTTCCCAGGTGTTTTTCTCCTTCCCCTTTTATTGGTCACTTGGCAGGCGTCATGTGGGCCGGGAAAGCAGGTTGGTCTACTCTTTGGTCGGCAAGATCAGGGAGTGAGCCAGGACTGCTCTGATGATGCTTCACCGGCTCTAAGAGGCTCCCTGGCAAGCCCGCTAACTGGATTTTCACATACATGCTAACGGGTTCTGAGCTGTCTTTGACAGATCAGGAAAGAGATCGTGGGGTGCTGGAGGACAGGTCGATGAAAGTGTCGACCTAGTGTGCTACAGCTGTGAAGGCCAATTCCATGCTCGGGGCCATTAAAAAAGGGATTGAGAATAAAACGGCCAATATTATTATGCTGTTGTACAAATCGATGGTAAGGCCACATCTGGAGTATTGAGTAGAGTTCTGGTCACCACGCCTCAAAAAGAATACAGTTGAACTGGAAAAGGTGCAGCAGAGAAGAGTGACCAAAATAATTAGTGGGCTGGAGCACCTCCAAGTCCCAAAGTTTTTCTCTGAGCCCAAACTTGGAGCTGGCTTTTCATCTGCCATC
This sequence comes from Plestiodon gilberti rubricaudatus, assembly GCA_026170595.1. Classification (NCBI taxonomy): domain Eukaryota; kingdom Metazoa; phylum Chordata; class Lepidosauria; order Squamata; family Scincidae; genus Plestiodon; species Plestiodon gilberti. The sequence continues at coordinate 46,341,287 of JANXHW010000004.1, forward strand.
TTGAAAATATGTGTGTGTGTGTGTGTGTGTGTGTGTGTGTGAGAGTGTGAGTGAAGAAAATGTGTTACTGTTCCAAACTGAACTGATAACATTATATAATTTAACATTGTTTTAAATAACTGTAATTGTATTATACAATCTGTGATGCCTATTTTGCGACCCTGTCCAAGTTGCACCTGTGGTTGGGAACCCTATTGCTCCATCTTAGTTATGCCACTGAATTTTCAGTCTTCCTTGCACAGAATAAAGCTGAGAAAAAGGGGAGGAAGATCAGTTGCCCCTTAATTTTCCTAGATAATAAGATTGACTCGTTTTTATATATTCAGTTGGCTTATTCTGCTCACGAAATCCCTACTCAGAAAAGCTATTAAGCATGCTTAGCTTTAAGCATATTCTTAAATCCAATTCTCAAACCCAGACTCAAGGGTTTTGCTGTTAATTTAAGCAATGACTCAGTTTAAAAGCTGAGCTTTCTGTGAGGCTTAGGTTGCAGTCCCAAACACACTTACTAGAGAGTAAGACCCACTAACTGCCTGTCAGGAAAGTAGAGTAGTGTCTTGCAGCATCTTGTTAGCTCTATCACTAGAAATAGGCTTACCAGATCTTCAACCGGGACAGAGTGCTAGACCTTTAGGAGAAGGAATGTGGGCAGGTGTAGCTTGTTAAGTCCTAGAGCACAATCCTAGGCATGTCTACTCAGAAGTAAGCCCCATTGTGTTCAGTGGGGCTTGCTTCTGAGTAGACATGCCTAGGATTGTGCTTTAGGACTTAACAAGCTACACCTGCCCACATTCCTTCTCCTAAAGGTCTAGCACTCTGTCCCGGTTGGAGATCTGGTAAGCCTAACTAGAAAGCACATTTAGCTAATCAACAGCTCAATGAGAGTTGGAGAAATGCAACTCTGACCAAATACAACAGATTAGGGATGACCGACCTTCTACCATTAGAGCCTCTGCATTCTTAAGAGTTGTGTAGAAGACAGAATCTTGGCAGCTGCAATTTCTGATGGTGCTGCTAAAGCAGCTGCACCCATTGAAATGCTCACCTGACAGGGGCGTAACTGGGGCGGAGCCTGAGGAGCAGCCACTCCAGGTGCAAACCCAGAGGGGGCGCAAGCCTCAGGCCCTGCCCCACCAACGGAGCCCGCGCCGCTGTTTCCCAGGCTATGGCACGGGTGGGAGGATGGACCCTCCTGCCCGCCCCGTAGCCAAGGAAACAGTGGCGCGGGCTCTGTGCATTCATGGAGCCTGCGCTGCTAACCCAGAAGTGACTCATGTGACATCACTTCCGGGGCGCAGCAAGCTCACCACGAGAGCTTGTTACGCTCCTGCTCACCAATACAACCATTAAAGGTCCAGGAGCATTCATGTTGAAAGGTTGGCCACACCTGGATTAGACAGCAGCAACTAGCAGAAATTTTGACCTTGCTTACTCCAGAGTAGGAGCAAGCTGAGCAGCAAGGACTTAGAGCTTCAGCAACACTATGCTTAAAGTATGCAGCCAGAATTTACTGTTTACTCTCCTTGGGGCTCTAGCAATCAAAACAGGATCGCTCTTCTGCTGTCACTTCCTTCGTATTGCCCAGCCAATTTCCTCTTCTGTTCCCAGCATGCTTTGCTCAGTCTGTTTTAAAGAAGCAGTCAGGGAGAGAAGGAGACTGCACAGTAGAGTTGGTGAGGGGAATATGCCACTGCTGCCTCCTTGTCCACCTGGTCTCTTCTTCAAAGTAGGTCAGAGGGACAAAGTGATGGCAGTGGAGGCAAGTTAGGGTATTGTGCACATGCATAAAAAAGGGGGGAGAGATTTGGGGCATCTGGGCCAGGTCTGAATGTAATTTCCCAGAGCTTCTAGGTCCTTAGTAATTATCCAGGTGCTCCTGAAACTGCATTTTCCCAGGACCACTGGCATCTAGGAGCAACTCAGACCTGGATCACTAAGAACTGTAGTTTCTCAAGGGTCCCGAGTTGTAAGGACCCAGAAACCCTGGGAAACTATAATTCCTAGATATTGTTGCCCAAAATGCTGCTGCTGCACCACAACTGCAACAGCAGCCCTTTTCACAGCTGCCAGTTATCTTTAGGGAGACTAGGAAGAGAGCAGTGGAGGAGTAGCTCATGTCAGGATTAGTGAGGCCTCATTATCTTCCCCAGAGATGAGGGATTAGAACAGGGAGGCCCCATCATGCTTGTGATGGCATCATTAAGAGCATGATGAGACCTGGAACAGACCCAAACCAGAAATAAACTAATTTGGGTCCACCCAAACAATTATTCCAAATATGCTAGGCAAAGCATAGCGGGAGCAGGAGAAGAACTTGGCTTATCAGAGAAGAAGAAAGCAGCAGCAGTAGAGTGATCCTGTTTTGACCATTCCCGTAGAAGAGGAGCAATCATAATAGGATTGCAGCACTACCCTGCTTTCTGTTCTAGCCCCCCCCCCCCGGCCACTGTGATTACTTGCTTGTGGCAGTGGCATAGGAGGAAGAGGCAAGTCACTTCTGCTCTGATCCTCCTCCTGTTTGCTCTCAGCAAGCAAGAAGAGCGTTTGTTTTCAGGGTGAAGTAGCTTGGTGAGTGGGAGGTCAGGGGGGAGGTGGAGGGTAGGTACGGATGTGTCACCGTGAGCCAGTCAGCTTTCAGGAGGCTGAGAGTTTTTGCCCGGAAGGAGTTGAATAACCAGACGTAGGGAGAAATAAGGACTTTATTTAACGTGCATGGGTTCAAGCTCTCCAGACCAAAGAGAGATGAACAAAAACTCAAAGCAGGCGTGAGGTTTTTATACGTTTGCATATGCATGACCACAGCTACGTAACAATTCATTATGAAACAAGAAACCAAAGCCCGAAAAGCAAGAGGCAAGCAGGCCCCCTCCTATCCTTAGTTGGGGGCTGGAGAGGCCTCTCGATGATGTCTCTTCCCCCACAAGCAGCTGTATGGTCTCGGTGTCTCTTATCTACATTCTGTTCTTAGCTAGCTGCTTTTCACCTTGAAGAAAGGCAGAGTTTGGAACTGGATAAAGAGGGGGTGGGTGGGTTTCCATTTAACAGTTAGAAACATGGAGTCAGGCCTGCAGCTACAGATGCAGGGCACCCCTTCTAAATCACCATCTCTCCCAGTCTACCACTCAAAGCACCTGCTTCAGCAAGCCTCATGGGTGAGCCTTATTTGTAGGCTTACCATATCGCCAACTGGGACGCTCCGTTTTGCCCTTAAGGGGCGGGGCGGGGGGAAGGGAGTCCCTTCCCCCCGCCCCGCCCCTTAAGGGCAAAACGGAGCATCCCGGTTGGCGATATGGTAAGCCTACTTATTTGACTATGTTTCCCATGTGTTTTGGTGCTTACATTACAGCTGCAGGGTCTACCAAGGGCAGCAATTGCATCCTTTTTTTATGCTGCATGAGTCCCAATGGCCGGAACTATGGTGCAAGGCTGGACTAGGGTGGGACCCTTGGTTTTGTAATCCAATTACCCTTAGAGGCCCTTGGCGTCTAAGACACTGACCGCCACGACACAGCTGATGCTTCCTGTTAGTCAAAGCTGGGGCTGAGTTTGGGAAAGAGAAATAAGAGGAAATGAGGAAGAGATTCAGAAAAGATGGAAAACTGGTGGAGTGTGGAGGAGAGAAAAAGCAGCAAATGGAGGCAAGAAGGAACAGAGAGGGAAGAGAGTGGAGGGAGCAAGGTGAAGCCTAGGGAAAGAGTCAGGGGATATGAGCAAGCAAGAGACAAGGAAGAGGGGAAGAAAGCTCAGAAGGGGAGGAAAACAAGGAAGGGGAAAGCATGGAAGAGCATCACCAAGGAAGAAGAGGGGGAAAGGGGAGGGGAGTAAACCAGCATACTGTGTAGGTCAGGTGCTTTACTGGGTCAAAGGAGACTGCACCAACCCTAAGCAGTTCTCCAGGAAAAAAAAAGCTCAGGTGGCCCTTTGGCAGGCAGCCAGAGGCTGGCAGTGTGACTCATTGTGAGGTTGAAGGGGCCACCTGTGTGATGTAACACCAGGTGAGCCTAAGGGGATAACCCTATGGGTGGTTGGAAGAGGGAGCCTCAGTGGGCATTTGTACACCCCTCCCTTTTGTGTTGGTCTTCTAGTTGGATGTGCCAGTAAAATAACAGAGAGCAGCTAAATTTCAGTGGAAAAAAGGAGAGGATAGATGCAGCAGTGGAGAGGGCTAATGCTGGAGCCAACACTGAACTTATACAAAACAGAACCCAGATGTTATTTTCCAAAATTACACAGTGCTTAACTTCCTTAGGTACTACCTATACTACCAGGTGCAAGGGAGTGTCAACGGGAAACAGGTTATCTTGTTGTCTTGTGCTCCCTGAGGCATCTGGTGGGGCCACTGTGTGACACAGGAAGCTGGACTAGATGGGCTTTTGGCCTGATCCAGCAGGGCTCTTCTTATGTTCTTATGTTCTATCTTGGTAATAGCATTATTTTTGAAAAATATCTTACTTTGGAAACCAGAACTCTTCTTGGAAGCATTGAGGCGGCATGTCTTCACTCTGTGCAAAGAGTTCTTCTGTCTAGCATAGAAGAGCAAAACTTTGCCACTATCCCTTTTCATATAAGTAAAGTGTAAAAGTATAGGGAAGGGTAAATAGCACAATAGCTACCTGGAATCTTTCAGTGATCATCATAGTAATTTTAGGTGCTTATTTGGAAATTCTACTTTGTTTTCAGTTAAATTCTTATGTCCTTTTACAGTAGCTGTAACCCTGAGTCCATTTACACACATCAGTGCAATTAACAGCTCGGTTCTGTGCATATCTACTCAAAAGTAAGTTTCATTGAATTCAGTGGGACTTATTCCCAGAAAAGTGTATATAGCACCAGTTCTCAAACTGGTGAGTTACACCCCACCAGGAGAACTGGATGCTGTCCCTTGCAACCATAAGGGGCGGGGACAGTATGGCAGCAATCCTGAGAATTGCCACCGCTGCAGGGAAAAAATGTTTTAATTTTTTTTCCACTTATTTGGGGTCTTGGAGCCCTCCAGAGGGTTTGGGAAGGCTCGCACTCCCCTGTGCGGGCCTCCCCGAGCTTTAGATCGCTGCAGAATGGTGATTACGACCACTTCCGGTTTTTGGACAAAAACTGGAAGTGGTCGTAATAGCCATCCCGTGGCAATCTAAAGCTTGGGGAGGCCCACAGATGGGAGCATGGGCCGTCCCGAACCCTCCGGAGTGCTCCAGGACCCCCCAGTAAGTGAAACAAGCACCTTTTTTCCTGCCAGCGATCTCTGGGATCGTTGCCACCCCCACAAAGACTTAAAAGTTCTCCCCACCTTGCAGGGAGAACTTTGAGAACCATTGGTGATGTAGCCTTCGGCACATATAACTGGACACAACATTGTGTCCAGTTAATTAAATTTCCTAGTTAAATTAAAAAGAATCAAAACCTTCTGGCACCTTCTGTTTTAGGCTGAACAGTAACCATGAATTGCTTGGTAAATTACAATGAACACTATGCCTGAAAATTAACTTGGCATTCGTTAATGTGCTTGTGATATGGAATTTCATGTTTTCAGGATGAAAGTTCCATAGAAAGTGATGAATTTGATCTGAGTGACTCCACCAGGATGTCTGCTGTGAACTCTGATCTTAGTTCAAATCTTGAAGAAAGAATTCAAAGTCCACAGAATCTCCCGGGCCAGCAAGATGGTAAGATTAGTGTTCACAAAATGAAGCTGAGTTTTATTGGTTACCTCATTTTCCTTCTGTCCATGATGTATGTAGTTTAACTGCGTTCATTTAATAGATGATGACTTATAACCAGTGGTTCCCAAACCACATGTCGCAATGCCTGAGGGCACTACAACACATTCACAGGTGTGTCGTGGGATGCCTCCGGCAGCCACTTCTTCCTGGCTCTCCCAGGCATCACCATCTTGGATCGCATGAAATCTTGCGCAATCCAAGATGGTGGCAGCCAATTCTTGTGAGATCTCATGCGATCCAAGATGGCAGCGCCCTATTCAATGGGTACTACCATCTTAGATTTTGTGAGATCTCATGATAATTGGGTGCTGCCATCTTGGATCACACAAGAATTAGCGTGATCCATGATGGTGGAACCCGAGAGAGCTGGGAAGAAGAGGCTGCCAGGGGGCATCCTGACAGGTGCCGTGGAAGAAGGGCACCATGATCCCAGTAAGTTTGGGAACCACTGACTTACACTATCAACTTATTATTTTGATTAGGTTGATTCTCAAATTGTGTAGTCACACCAGAATACAAAATGAAAACGTGGTTTAGGACAAAAAATGAAGCTATTTTAGCTTCTTTCCATTCCCTAGGATGCTTCTGATCTGTGAATTGTGTTTACAATGTCTCTGGACAACTGTACCTACTGTTTTGTGTCTGAGTGATCTGGCCTATTTTTGGGCCATTTTCCAAGGACACAAAACTATCCAGCTTTTCCTGTGGTTTATTTATTATTATTATTTAAAAAATTTATATCCCGCCTTATCCCATGCCGAGGCAAATGCCCAAGGCGGCTTACAACAAAAATTAAAAACAGTTTAAAATACAAACAGTTTAAATACATAATTTAAAAACAATAATATCAATAAAAACCACTGGGGGGCAACAGTAGGGAGCACAAAAGCAACATGGCAGAGCATCTTGAGACACAGGAGGCAGGCTACAACCCATCACCCAAACGCAAGACGAAACAAAAATGTTTTGAGCCCTCGCCGAAAAGTCATGAGGGAGGGGGTGGTTCTCAAATCCCCTGGCAGGGAGTTCCACAGTTGTGGTGCCACAGCGGAGAAAGCTCGCCCACGTGTTGCCACTCCCCTAACTTGCGATAGAGGTGGTACACGCAGGAGAGCCCCCTCAGATGACCTAAGAGAGCGGGCCGGAATGTATGGGAGAAGGCGGTCCCTCAGATATCCTGGACCCAAACCGTGAAGGGCTTTAAAGGTCATTACCAGCACCTTGAATTGGGCTCGGAACCGAATGGGCAGCCAGTGCAGCCGCTGAAGCAGCGGCTCAACAGAGTCAAACCGCCTAGCTCCAGCAACCACCCGGGCCGCCGCATTCTGCACTAATTGCAGCTTCCGAACCGTCTTCAAGGGCAGCCCCACGTAGAGCGCGTTGCAGTAATCCAGTCTTGAAGTCACTAAGGCGTGGACCACCGTGGTCAGGTCCGATCGACTCAAGTACGGCCGCAGCTGGCGCACCAGCCGAAGCTGGGCAAACGCACCCCTGGCCACAGCCGCCACCTGGCTTTCCAGGGAGAGCTGTGAATCCAGAAGTACTCCCAAGCTGCGCACCTGTTCCTGCAGGGGGAGTGCAACCCCATTCAGAACGGGCAGATGACTCAGTACCTGCATCGAAGCTTTCCTGACCAGTAGGACCTCTGTCTTTTCTGGATTCAATCTCAACCTATTAGCCCTCATCCAGACCCCAACCGCCTCCAGGCAGCGCTCTAGGACTTCCACAGCCTCCCTGGAGCGAGATGGCAAGGAGAGGTAGAGTTGGGTGTCGTCAGCATATTGGTGACACCCAACTCCGAATCCCCGGATGATCTCTCCCAACGGTTTCATGTAGATGTTGAAAAGCATGGGAGACAGAATAGAACCCTGTGGCACCCCACACTGTAAAGGGCAGGGTGCCGAACAGGCATCTCCCAGCATCACCATCTGGGACCTGTCAGCCAAGTAGGAATGGAACCACTGCAAAGCAGTGCCCCCTAGTCCCAACTCAGCCAATCGGCCCAGAAGGATACCATGGTCGATGGTATCGAAAGCCGCCGAGAGGTCCAAAAGGACCAGCAGGGATGCACTCCCCCTGTCCAGTCCTCGGCGAAGATCATCCAGCAGGGCGACCAAGGCTGTCTCCGTCCCAAAGCCCCGCCTGAAGCCAGACTGAAAAGGGTCCAGATACTCCGTTTCATCTAGTATCCCCTGGAGCTGAGACGCTACCACCCGCTCAATCACCTTACCCAAAAAAGGCAGATTGGAAACTGGCCGATAGTTATTTAAATTGGAGGAATCCAAAGATGGTTTTTTCAGGAGGGGACGCACAATTGCAGTCTTCAGGATGCTAGGCATTACTCCCTCCCGCAATGATGAATTCACAATAGGTTCCACCCAGTCGGCCAGCCCAACCCGCGCAGATCGTAATAGCCAAGCTGGGCAAGGGTCAAGCGGGCACGAAGACGATCTCAAACTACAGAGGACCCTATCCACATCCTCAGGCTGTATGAGGTGAAAAGAATCCAAAACGATGGAATTGACAGATGCCGTAGGGACAACTTCTGGAACTGTTAAACCAGAGTCCAAGTCGTGGCGAATCTGAGCGATTTTATCTGCGAAGTGCCGTGCGATCTCATTGCAGCGGTCCGTTGAACACTCCAACTCACTTGCTACAGGAGCTGAGTGGAGCAGATCCCGGACAACTCGGAAGAGCTCCGCTGGCCGGCTACTCGCAGACGCAATGGTGGCAGAGAAAAACGCCTTCTTCGCTGCCATCACCGCCACGGAGTAGGCCCTAAAATGGGCTCTAGCCCGTGTTCGGTCAGATTCATCACAAGTTTTCCTCCACCGTCGCTCTAGGCGTCGGCCCAGTCGTTTCATTGCCTGCAGCTCCTCAGTAAACCAAGGAGTTTATTATTAAAAGACTGCATATTTCTCTCATATAGGTGAATGAGACTTTCTCTCATACTTTCTCGTTACTTTCTCTCATATAGGTGAATGTCTACCATTCACTTCTGAGGGAAAAGATAAAAGGCATCTGCCCAAGGTTCCATAAATATTCAGACTTTCACGCCATGTATCCTCTGCCCATCATAATAGTGGGCATTTTGCTAGTGGATGATAACGCTACAAACAAAGAATACTATGGCGCAAAGGGTTTTGGGAGAAAAGACTTCTACAATTTCACTGTGTATTAGTGTAGGATGTCAGTGACACCCCCCCCCCATTTCAGTCTGGCATTGACACCATTTTGGGATGGAGACTGCCAGAAGCGTCGCCAGATATGGGGCGGTGGTGCGGCGGGCCCCAGGGCGGAGGGCTCAGGGGGTGGGGCGGGGCTCCTCCGGTTTCGGGTTTTTTGTTTAGTTTTTTTTTCTGCGTTTTTTTTAACTATTTCCGTGCTTTTTAAAGTCCTAATGGGGCATCTGTATGTATATGTATGCTTTCGCCCACTTATCTTTTGAATGTAAGGCTTCCAGGGTTGTTCCAGCGACGATCTTCTTCCAGCTCCCGGGCACGAGCTCCGTAAAGGCGCAGAAGGTCGGCTGGAACAGCTTTGTTGTTCTGCGCATGTGCAACAACGAAGCATGCACAGAACAACGAAGCTGTTCCAGCCGACCTTCTGTGCCTTTACGGAGCTCGCGCCTGGGCGCAGGGAGAAGATGCGCCCGGGAGCTGGAAGAAGATTGTTGCTGGTAGCCTTACATTCAAAAGATAAGTGGCGAAAGCATACATATACATACAGATGCCCCGTTAAGACTTTACAAAGCACGAAAATAATTAAAAAAATGCGGGAAAAAAACAAAAAAAAAGTTTAAAAAATAAGGGGGTTTAAAAAAACGTTAAAAAAAATAATAGCTCTGGTATCTACAATATGTTGATGACAACCAACTCTTTTTGTCTTTTTCATCTTCTCCGGAAGTTTTGTTAGAATGCATGAGGGTTAACTAAAAGAAAATGGAAATGTTGATGGTTGCTGGTCCTTGTGATCTGAGGGAGGTGAGAATCCCATGGTAGATGGGATCTTGCTTCCCACAAGAGTGTATAGTCTGGAAATGTTCCTGAACCTGAAACTGCACCAGAAGTCTCAGGTGGCAATGTTGCTAAGGAGCACATTGAATCAACTACTGTACATTGGATGAACCAACATCAATATTCCAGCACTATCTGAAGAGTAGGGATCTGGTAACCATCATCCATGCCATTGTAACCTCAAGGACTTATTATTACAAAACACTCTACTTTGGACTGTCCTTGGGATATTTATAAATTAGTTCAGACTGTTGCTAACTGGGCAAAGAGGCACCTTTCAAAGTTGTGTCCTCTTATATTTAGCAGGGGGAGAGCAACTTCCCTCTTCACCCTAGCATGGTGTCTTCTCCAGTGACTGTTGCTGGGGTCTGTTCTGTATTTTTTGCCCTTTGGGGACAGGGAACCATTTATTGATTTATTTTACTTTGTAAACAGCTTTGTGAACTACTCTTGTTGAAAAGCGGTATATAAATATTCATCATCATCATCTATTTCCTGACTGAAGTTGAGACATGAGAGCATATTCAGTCAATGTTCAAGTAGCTGCACCTGCTACCTAGTAGCTTCTGGATGAAATTTAAGGTTCTCAGTATTACTCAGCATTGTAAGGGAAACATAGGTCTCAAGGAGGTTCATGGTATGAATTGGGGCTTTATGGCCACAATTGGGCTGTCTCTGCATCATCACAGTAACACACTGTTGATAAACATCTTGCAGATATACCGGTAATTGCTTATCTCCAATCCAAACTGTGCTTCCCTTTTACAACAGTGTCAAATACTTGAAGCCCCATATTATCACTTTTGCTTTGATGAGTTTCATCTGATGTAGCATGAACATATGAAGAAAGACCTTGTAGCAGTTCAGGCATGTTCTTGCATTTTGGGCCCTTGACCTTCCTGGCTAGTCAGGTGAGGCTGGCTGAGGTAATCAGAAACGATTGACAGTCCAATCCTATTAAACTCCCACCACCACAGCACACACTGTATCCTGGGGGGGAGAAGTCCCAGAGGTCTCCCTTTGGGTAAGGGAACATCTGTTCTCTTGCCCAGGGGTAAGCCCTCGCTGTCCTGCTGGGTGTATTTGAACCTGTGCCAGTGATTTAGCTGGCGCAAGTCTGAGTGGACCCAAAAGGCAGGTAGGATATTGGCGGTGCTGCCTTTTGCAACAGTCGTAAAGGATCTTGTGCTGCCGGAATGCTAGTTCCAACAGCGCAAGGCCCCCATAGGATTGGGCCATGAGATTCATAACATCATGCATGGTGTGGAGAAAGTGGACAGAGATTTCTCATAACACTAGAGCCAGAAGTCATCCAATGAAACTGACAAGCAGGAAACTTAGAGCAGAGACAAGCAGGAAACTTAGAGCACTTTGTCACACAGTGACTTAGTTTATGGAATTTTCTGCCACCACATGTGCAGATGATGGCCACTGACTTAGATGAACTTAAAAGAGAATTTGACATGGTCATGGCAGACCAGCTCATCAATGGTTACTAGTCATGATGGCTATATTCCACCTCCAGGTTCAGAGGCAGTACACTTTGAATACCAATTGCAGGAGAGCCACTTCAGGAGAGGGCTAATGCCTTCATGCCCTGCTTGCAGACTTCCCAGAGGTATCTGACTGGCCACTATGGGAAACAGGGTGCTGGACTAGATAGGTTTTCAGTCTTATGCAGCAGAGCTTGTTTTATGAATCTGAAAGCTTGTTTCTGAATCTCAATCCTGTCTCAGTGGCCTATCACTGGCAACACATGTTTGAAATTAGGAGATTGCTGGACAAGACACTTTGACTGGGGAATGGAATCTTAATATGTCACTGTGATTCTGCCTCCTTATCCATCAGAACTCATCGGATGCTACATCTGGAAACACCTGCTAAACAGAGCTGGAACATGTTAACTCTGCACCCCTCATCCAACCAGGGGTGTCACTGTCACACATGCCAGCTCAGCATGCTGATCCAGGATTAAACCTGAAATTGCAGAAGTTCTATCAGGCACAGATATGTTTAGCAGTAGCATTTTATGAGCTGCTGCCCAAACAACTAGAGGAGTTGTCAGCTGGAAGTAGTACTGGAAGGAAGGAACAGCACCCAGCATGTACTCCTCCCTCAGGTAGACTCTGGCCCAAACACATACTTGGCTTTCACCTGCATTAACAAGCATACAACACCCCCCCACCACCACCACAGAAAACAAAACAGTCAAAAAATGGGTTAAATGGATCATTTAGTTCCCACTGCACCCCTTCCCACAGTCATCCTACTAGCCTTTCAAAAGACCCGTGTCTCTGTTTAGGCAAGTACGGTATTTGCTGGGATTCAACTGGCAGTTTTCTGTCACTTCCTTGCCATTTTATTGAATGTTGGTATTTATTGTAATTGCATTATTTTAGAGACATTTTGTAAGGTACTTAGAGTTCATTGCAGTGAAGTAAAATTAAGAATTTAAATTAAAAATATTATAAGAATTTGTTAGCACCATTCTACTGAGCACTTAAAAGTCCCTCTTGAGAGCCCTATAATTTGTTTTGAATGCTCTGTTTTGAACAAGGTTATTAGGAAAGTGGATGGATTCAGAGATGATTAAAAAAAAGATAAAATGGTCTAGAAGGGAAGTTGTGTGAGGAAAGGAATTTGGTATGTTTGGGCCAGACCAGATAAATAAGATTGAGTAACGTATTTCAAATATTTAAAAGAGCGGTCTGAAAGAAGAGGGGTAAAACACCCACTGACAAGCAAACAATTGGTTTAAATTTTAGGATGAGAGTTAAAGAAAAAAGAGAGTTAAAGAAAAAACAAGAAAAGCTGCCTAATTTAGTAGAGCAATTTCACAATGGAGCAAGCTGTCCAAGGAGTCTGTGGAATCTCTTTTCTCAGAGGCTTTCAAGAGGAGGAGGATGCAATAAGCGTGGACGTTCCATATTTAAATGGACAGGACACACTAAATGACACATCAGCTCTCTTCCAATTATGGTAGTTAATTCTTTTCCTAAGTCAAAGGATCTTCAGCAGCTGCCTGATTTAGTGCCATAAATTTTCATATGCATTCATATGCAGCAGGAAGCTGGTCTTATAGATTACAGACTAGTGTATGATGTCCGGTCAACTAAATGAATGGGTGGGAAACTAGCACCTGTTTCCAAATTACAGTAGAATAACATCTCACTCGAGCATTAGGTTCTGAAGTCAGCACGTAAGGTGATCATCACACAGTCAAAATAACCCTTAAATCTGAAAAATACATATTGTCTCTTTAAAATCTAAAATCACACTACAAGAAACACATGGGAATTGAGACTACTGAGAAAACAGCAGATTCATTCTCCCATCTCACATTCACACCAGGGCATATACTCAGTGAGTAGAATGGCGGGCACTATTTACACTGGTGTTTCCCCCTCTATTTGCCAAGTGTGTATACTTGAATTCATACAAGTTAAATGCACTTATGATGCGACTTGACTCTACATTGAACCCATGTAGGTAGGCAAGTGGGATTGCATATGCTTCCCCTAATCCTGACTACTTCATGTTCAATTGACTGTTTGCATCTGATGCAAGCTGCATCTGGTCTCTTCATAGCTGGGCCTCCCCTTCTTCTATTATGTCTGAACCAGGTCAATATGCCTTTCTAGGAAATTTTGTCTAAGAAGTCAAAAAGCTAAGAAGTCCAAATTGGGTTTCTGAAAAAATGGGATTCTTATACCTAAAATTCAGACTTCTCTACTGGGTCCTATAAACGTATTGCTGTATGCTCATAGCCCCTACAACTGTATGTGTTGAGGTCAGATGCAGGCACAATTCAACTCTCATATCCATGCATTCAGTGTAATGTGTGAAAAGGTCTATGGCTACTGGGATAGGATATACTATACGACACATCCAAATCTTGAAGACTCTGCTTCACTGAGATATAGAAGAAAACTGTGTGGCTTGTTGCCGTGAATGATTGGTGAAGCACAGTTTGCTAAGATTGGGGCAAATTTTGCGCAGATGAAATCCATCTCCGCCAGGATGCTTCTTCCCATTGCGTAGTGTTCACTTTAACCTTTGTCTTCTGCCTGTCATGTTTTTCAGTGCCCTAGCTCTGACTGTCAATGTGCACATCTATACTCCTGCCCCCAGTTGCCCCTCTGGATGACAGGACTGCAGGATGCCCAGTTCAGTACATCTAATCCTAAACCGTTGACTGTTCTCCCCAAGGCTTCCCACCCCACTGCCCTAAACTAATTCATTCTGATAGACCCCTCTGTCACTTACCCACAAGCAGCATTCCAGCCTAGCAGCTGGGGCTCTGCTTTTATTCCCCCTGCTCTTCTTGGATAACTCCAAGTCATAATACAAGCATGTCAGAGGCACTGGTGGTGCCTAAAACCAGGATCAGTAAAATGCCCTCTCTGAAAACTAAGATCATGGTGGGTCTTATTTTAAATTAAAGGTTACTAGACACACCATATGAGTATTTGGTCATTGTGATTCATGAAGACAACTCCCCTTGAGGTCCTGTGGGTTTAAGAGCTGGGGCCTAGCTGTATTGGTGAGAATAGCAAATGCGCATCTCTTTCTAGAGAATCAGAGACTTTTTGTTGGCTCACCTGGTTTATGGCCTACTTCAGACTACTGTTGTTATGGAAGGGGCAGCTTATTAATGCCTCAAAACCAAGAAGTTTTGAATGTAAAGGATAATACAAGGGCAGCAGCCTTGAGAGCAGCTAGATTTGGGAAGAACGTTCAGACAGAGGTTTCTGTTTATCTAGATTTCAGATAAGTCAGATTTTGAAAAGGGAGCATATTAGATTCTATACGTACAGCATAATCCATATATTCAATTTACAACGGCGGAACAGAATTCTGCTGTTGTGAATGGCCATATGGCCAATGCTGAGTACACAGTGCACCACTGGTGGCCATTTTGGAGCCACTGCTGCAAACATCGGCGGTGCCAGTGGCCCGATGCTGCAACCAGCTACCCGCTGGAGCACAGGTGAGCCAGCTCTGGGAGTAGGTGGTTGGAGGAATGGGAAAGGGAGGAATGGGGCAGTGTCTAGGTAGGAAAGGGGGATGGCAGGAGGCAGATTGGGTGAAGGAGGGGTGGTTCCTGGCAGCAGTGACTTGCACTAGAATCCTATCTCTGTTCCCTCTCCTTTAAACTTCTCAGAATTATTCCAGCAAAATAGCTGGCATAGGTCCGAGGAGACCCATTGGGGAAGCAGAGGCTTACCACAAGGTAAAGGAACAAATATTCCCTTACCTTGTGGATGCCTCCATCTGCCCTTTTGACTCAGCTGCATTGGCGTTGGGGGAGTTAGTTAGGATTGGGCTCTTGGAAGTAGAAATCCTAATGATGTTGAAGTGACCAAGTGGCATGAATTCTAAGACACATTTTGTATACTCTGATTAGAGCAGAATGATAGTACTTGCTGTTCAATGGGATAATGTAAATACAATGGGATTTACTTCCCTGTGACCTAAGGTTGCAATTCTGTACACACATACCTGGGAATAAGCTCTTTTGAACTTGGTGGGACTTCCTTCTGAATCAGAGTAGACATGCATAGGATTGGGCTGTTAGGCTCTGATACTTAGCAGGTTTGTATGCATAGAAATTGCATGAAAGTGTGTTTTGGGCTGGGGTCTATGGCCACAATTCTCAGATACCTAATTAGGAAGAAGTACAACTGTACTTCAAGGGCTAATGGCTTGAAAACTGCAGCACAACACTTTGTTTAAGCACAACGCATTGTGCTGATTCAACTTTGTGTTCTTTTGCTTAAGATAAAAACTCTCTTCTCCTTTGCATTAGGAAAAACTTCTCCTAAGATCTGCAAAAGTGTTCCATACAAATAAATAATAGGTTAAGCATCTATCTTCTATGCAGGCATAATTTTGACTGTGTCAGTACAAGAACTAAGGACTAAAGACTGAATGGTTAAAAAAATCTACCCAACTAACACTTCTACTGATGATAGACTATGGTGGGTGTCAGAATTTAAGATTCTTTAGACTTTGTGCTGCCCGGGCCGCCCACCAAATCCAATCCCTGTTCTGGGCCGCTCTGGAGCAGCCCGGAGGTCTACTCAGAGAAAGGGGACATTCGTCCCCTTCCCCTGGTGTAAACTGGGGAAGGCCCAATGGGCCTCCTTGGATTTCCGCCAGCTAAATAACAGCTGTGTAACAGCTGCGCCGGCCCAAACGGGGACGGGGATATGCTGGCCGCCATCCCCGCCCCCTCTGGGACCGTCTCGGCCAATGGCCCCCCTCCCTCACTGCCCAGACCACCCCCAAACACGCTGGGGATTTCTTACCTGCCTCCGGCAGTCATGGGGACGTCCCTTGTGCCGGCCACCCTTACTCCCAAGTCATCACGAATGTGCTTTTCAGCACGTTTGTGACGGCTTCGTCTTTTTTTTTGCGACAGCCATTTTTTTGCGCAGGATTGTGCTCTCCGTCTAGTTTATAAATTGGCTTGGCTGAGGCAAAGTGGTAGAATAATGTGGAGAAACCCCACTATTGTACAGCATCAGCTCTGAGGATAAAATGATGTTCTCTACATCCAAGATTGTCAGTTCGCCACCTTTCACAAGAATTGAATTCATTTGTCAATAAAGAAAAAAAAGAAATGGAACATTTACATCTGCATGTTTCAGAATGAGCCTCAGGGCTGAACTGAAAATTAATTGAAGTGTTATCTTTTTTCATGCCAAAATCACAAAAGTTTGTTCAGAGTGGGAGTAAGCGATATCACTGTATTGAAGAAAATTAATGCCTTTGTCACCTGTGCTGGGTTTAAGTGAAGCTGACATATATCGCTACTTCACTGACTTAAATTATATTCAGTTGCTTCAAAGGAGTAATGCCAATTGAACTTTCTGAGATATAGCGTACGTTTCACATTAATATCAGGAGACCCCATGAGAAAGGATGTATCATGGAAGTCACCTTCCTACCATAAGCCTTCCTCTAGAATGAATTTGGAATGAAATTTCTAAATACTCAAGGCCAGGACAGAGTAAACAGCACACCAGGAGACCTGTCGTTTTTCAGGACAAGGATCTTTCTATTAGCTAACTGGCTCACTGGCTCACTGGAAATAACTCAGTTTTCTACACTGCCTGTCATTTCACATGATTATTAAAATCACTGAAACTTTATCAGTAACCCTTTATCTTCAATTGAACAATCATTTCCATGTAGACGTTATATAATATAGACGTTATATAAATCTAGAACTTGCATGATTGGAACTCCTTGTGTTTTCATCTTTCTCAAAACGCAGGCACAGAGGGGCCAAATTGAATTGGGGCCATGGTATGAGGGGAAAGAGGGTTTAACCCTTTGCCCCATGCTATCTCACACTAGTGCTCCTCATTTCTTTCATTTTGACTTTTCTCTAATAATTTTTCCAGTATTGCCCCTCTTTGTTCCTGTGTTGCTGTTGCTTGTTTGAAAATGTTTTAGGACTACAACGTATGTAGTCTTGTGCAGTCTACCAGGAGTAGGCTATACCAGCTATTTCTTGTATATCCTGACAAAACAGATGCTTAGTAATTAACTCAGCCTCTGTCCAGCCTGCTACAGGAAGTGGTTGTCCAGGATAGATTATAATATAATAGCTTGTGCAACAATGCCCAGATAGATCTTCAGGAATTCATAAACTACAGTTACATGAAATAAACTATTATTAAATAGTCAACTTGTGGTGTGCTGTAATGTAGCTGAAAGGGGCTTCACACAGCCTCCATGTGCATGTACAGTATTACTTGGAGCATAATTAATTCACAAGGGATAGAAAAAAGACTCCTGCTATTGATTAGATCCCTCTATACCAACAACTCCTGCAAAGTGCGGTGCCCGCGAACTGGGGCCCTATCCCAGTCCATATCTGTTAATAAAGGAGTGAAGCAGGGATGTATTTTGGCCCCCCTATTGTTCAATTTATTTTTTAATGATCTTTCCCTGGCCCTGGAGGATGTAAACAGTCACTATCCATGTTTGGGCAACTGTCAGGTACCGCTGCTTTTGTATGCGGACGATATGATTCTCCTTTCACGTACTCGTGTGGGTCTCCTGAGGCTACGTAATAGATGTGCTGAATACAACAGCCAACAAATTGAACATTAACTATGCTAAATCTAAAATTATGATTTTTGCAAATAGATACAAAATCTATAACTGGACCTGCAAGGGTAACAGTATTGAACAAGTCCGCCAGTTTAAATACTTGGGTATCACATTTCATTACAGGCACTCTTGGGCTTTTCATCGCTGCTCCATCTCTAATTTGGCCAAACTCTCATCTTCAGGAGTTGCGAGATTTTATTTTACTCTGGGCAACAGATATGTCCCGGCTGCTCTGGAAGCCTATAAGGCCAAAGTTGTCTCTCAAGCTTTATATGGTGTCCCGATTTGGTTCAAGGCTTCAGACCTAGCCACGGAGCATATCCAATCTAATTTCCTCAGGAAAATTTTGGGTATGCCACGTTGTGTTCCATACTCAGCTCTGTGCCTTGAAACCGGTCTTATAAGGCTGAATACATTGGCGTGGCTAAGATTTGCCAAATTTTGGCTGGGCATTCTTTTTAAAGCGACAAGTGATAGCCTGATTTACCACCTACTATCAGACACATCTTTGCCTTGTGGGGTCTCTACTCTGCTTACAAAGCTAAAATTGATGGGGCTTGACAGTGAGATGCTAGGCATGATGGGGTTAGCTGCAGCATTTAGAACTATTAAGGACAGAACTCTCGACATTGAGCGCCAAGAGTTAATCAGTGCAGCTGATACAACGTGTTCTCCATTGCATCTCCATCTGCCTATAACGTTTGGGAAGCTGTCAACTTATCTATATCAGTTGCATAACCCACAGCTAAGAAGGGCTTTTATGCTGGCAAGGTGCAACGCTCTCCCTTCTGCCCTTTTATGGGGGCGGTACAAAGGAATACCTGTTTCAGCAAGGCTCTGTTCATGTGGCATGAAGTGTGTGGAGACATCTGAGCATATCTTTTTATCATGCTCTCTGCACGAGTCTTTCCGTCAGAAACACCTTAATCCGATACTGATGTGTTTTCAGGGCTGGATGGAGGAGGATATTCTCCGAGCCCTTCTGTCAACAGAAGATGATGGGAGACTTGATGGTGTTGCAACTTTTGCTTCTGTGGTGGTGGCTACTCGGGAAATGAGTTTTGATGTATAGATTTATAGTGGGACAGTTTGGGGAGAAATTTTCTGAAGGATTGTGGTCGTTGTCATTGGATCTGTTGGGGGATATTTTTTTTGGTTGTTTATGTTTGTTTGTTTGTTTGATGTGTTTATGCCAATAAAGGTTTATCTATCTATCTATCTATCTATCTATCTATCTATCTATCTATCTATCTATCTATCTATCTATCTATCTATCTATCTATCTATCTATCTATCTATCTATCTATCTATCTATCTATCTATCTACTTGGAGCATACTAGGCCTGCGTTCCATGGAATACCATTGGTAATTGTGTGAGAAGGAGTCAGTTTGTTGGACAGAAAGGTGGAAAGACACATGTAGGGCAGTTTGTAAATGACCTCTTCAGCATATCAGTACCTAAATTGGCTGCTGGTCCAGGCAATATAATAGTAACCCGAGTCTGTCCAAGAAGCTTCCATCTCATGTTGCCTATTAGATTGGCCAGGAGGATGTATACTGTGTATCTGGACTGATTTTGAATGTCACTTGTCTCTTTCCCCCTAACAGATACTCAGTGCTCTGACAACACTAATCTGATAATCTGTTACAGAGCAAGGGCTAGCCAGTTCATCAGTGCTGTAAGAGTGCTGTCCCAGTTGGACCCTGTCACAGCACTCATCATCTGTTAGGCATGGAGTTCCTAGCAGTGTTGGGGACTGGGTTATTTTTCAACAAAAGGTGTAACCCTACTGACATGAAGAGTCAAATGTGGGAACAAATTGGACTGTGCAGGGACATGAGAGCAGGAGTTGGACAAGATAATTCTAAATTCCCTTCCAGCCCTATGATTATTATGATTCTCTAGAAATGAGTGCTAAGCTGAGCAGTCCAGAAATAATATTCTCCCTGCAGAAATGTACCGGTAATTATACTACAAGTTTTAATGTCCAGAAATACTAGTTGATTCCTAGAGATCAGAGCACTCCATTACAGCAAAACCTGCTTCTGGTGAGCCTAGCCAAACTAAAGGGTAATCTCAATACTAATAACATGCACACCACAATCTACTCATGGTCATCCAGTGTGTGGCAGCTAGACCACTGAGGCATCGCATTACTTGT
The DNA here is from genome assembly GCA_026170595.1 of Plestiodon gilberti rubricaudatus. Lineage (NCBI taxonomy): Eukaryota > Metazoa > Chordata > Lepidosauria > Squamata > Scincidae > Plestiodon > Plestiodon gilberti. The sequence continues at coordinate 46,361,310 of JANXHW010000004.1, forward strand.
ATACAGAAATTCCATGCATTAAGCTTCAGCATCTTAAAAGATCATGTAGACATTGAGCATGCTATGAGAAAACGAATAATCCTACTTTTGCTAACTGCATGTGCCTTTTGATCCCTTTTTAAATTGCTTTCTTTTTTTAAAAAAAGTGTGCTTGTTTATGTTTTCTTTTACTCTGTAATTTGCCTTCAGTAGACTCAAATACTATTAGACATGAATTATGTATTTAGCAGATGCAATGCTGAATTCTGACTGGCCCAATGTGACCAGGGAACAATCACATTTTCCACACCACTATCCCAGCTGCACAACTGTCACTTTCTATTACTCGTGCCTTGAACAATTGAATGTGGCTTGTAATGACAATAATTGCTTCAAAATTGTTTGTCATGTTTGACTTGTTAGCAACAATCTACAAACGGTTGGTTACAATCAAATTCTTGGTTATTATTGCATAATTACATGTGAAGACTTTAAGTCAATAATAGCCCCCAAATGAAAAAAATATCTTTTTACAAACAACATAGAAATACTTCATGACACTAGTCCAATCACATTTCTCCTTTTATATTAGCCAAGCTGTTCTGAGTAACTTTATCCCTATGCTGAGAGCTAGTAAAAGGTCTACATTTTGCTAAAGCTACCAAAATACAGCTAAAAGGATTTGTGTTAACCCTCTCATAAACTTCATTCACTGGAAAGGCTAGCAAGTTACCAGGGGGATTTCTGTCCTAGTTCTTCACTGAGCCAGTTTTCAATTGTGTATACTAAATACATGCTAAACTTGAGCAGCTAAAGCTAACTTGAAGACCATAGTACCACAAAAGTCCGCAGTTGCTTCCTGCTGGAATTTTTATTTTAAAAAGCTTGTCTACTACCTTTCTCCCATGGGAAGCAGGGCAGTTTCCAAAAACAACAACAACAAAACACCTTGAATAATACAAAAAACAAAATAAAAAATAAATTAGGCACAACCAAAACAGTAACCAATCAGCAACAAAAAACAAGGATGGCTTAATAAGGCACAGACATATTGGCCATAGGTTTTGTTGCAGCTTGTATGAGAACTTTTCAAAATATGTACTTCGTGTGCCATTGTCGGTTGTGGGTTTTCTCAGTAATTTTAGTCATTTTTAAATAATATACAGTATTCTAGAATAAACTTTTGTCTCATCTGTTTGTAACCTTCTGTGCATGTGTGAATGCAGAGAGTTGCAAACTGAGTGGGGAAACTGAGCGAGGTTAAAGAGTCCCTACCATTGCAGAAAAACAGCAGGGAAACAACACAAATCCTACCACAAAAAATGCCTCAGAGGAAAGTTGTGTATGTGCACTTCCCTCAGGTTACTGAGAAATATACCTGAATATACCGGTACCTGAAGGACCACTTTATGAAGCTGCCAGCTCATCGACGGCACAATCCTGACTAAAGATCCGGCAGCGGAGCAAGTGCTCCGCAATCCTGACCAAAGCCATTGTGAATGTGCTGTAAGGCACATTCACAACAATGTTAGAGTAAGGGCCGCTGACGCGAGGCCAGCAGCCCTTACTCTGCCACCGGATCGCCCCTGCGGCCACCATAGGAGGTAAGAGATCCCCGGCAGGGGCAGTCTGGGCAGCGAGGGAGGGGGAGGGGATGGCGGCTGCCATATTCTCGTCCCGTTCTGGCCGGCATGGCCTTTACACGGCCTCCTCTTATTTCCTCCAGCTAAATAGCTGGTGGAAATCCGAGGAGGCCCATTGGGGCCGGGCTACGCTACACCGGGGGAATGTAACGAACATCACCTTCCCCCGAGTAGACCTCCAGGCCGATCGAGATCAGCCCGGAATGAGGATAGGATCTGGCAGGCAGCCTGGGCCGCCCACCAGATAGTTAGTCAGGATTGCGCTGTGAGTTAATTTGGAGATGCTCTATGCTGGGTTTCATGGCTGATCAAAGTGAAGCTGGTGGGAGCTTGTGACAGGGTCTTCTCTGGCTGTGAAATTCTCTCCTGCGTGAGGCCTGCCTAGCTACTGTCATTAATACTTGCCACGGGGTTGTGAATACAACCAGTTTTCACTGACCCATGGCCTAATGTAGAGGGTTCTGATTATTTCTACTGTTTTGGTTTGTTCTGTTGAGTTCTGTGGTTGCTGGTTGTATTTTATTTTGTGTATTGATTGCTTGATTTGTTTAAATTAATGAAATATCAATTTATGTTGTCTACTGCTCTGAATGTCTGCAAGGCAGAAATCTTTTAATTAAAAAAATATCCCTGGCAGGAGAGAGCAGCATGCAGGTACTGTCTATGAATCTGTAGTAGAGTTGTGTTGCCTAAGGATAAGCAAGCATGGTTCTGCTGGGTCTTTTTGCTCTGCTGGCATCCATGGAGCCCCAGGCAAGAAAATCTCTGTCAGGTGGCAATCATGTCCCAAGCTTCCAGGGCGTGTTTTATTCCTGGGACCTCTTGTCTGGTGGTTTAGTGGAGCTGCCAGGTGTGAGGAGAGGAGGGGAAGTGAAAGGGGTGGGGCTGAGGGGAAGTATTGGTTGGGAGAAAGGTGAGGGGGAACTTGAGAGGGAGGAGAGGAGGATGGTATTAGGGTGTGGGTTAAGAATGAGAGGGAAGGCAAGGGATGGGGAAAGAGTGAAAGCTGAACAGGGAGTATTGAGCAGGGAGGCATGGGAGAAAGAAGATAAGGAGGGACAGGTAGGAAACAGATGACAACGCTGGAAATGGGGAGGTCACTGCTGTTTTCTCCCTTTGTACCATATTTCTGCTCCCTGCAAACGTTTTTGGTTTTCTGTTATGTATATCCTGTTCTGCATTCTGATCTGAAGTTTTTCCAATTTGCTTTAGGAGATACACATTCTTGAATATAAATTACAAGAAGAACACTAGCAACTCCAAGACAGCCCAAACTAGGGTAATTTACTATTGGTTTTAATGCCAGGGACAGTTTTGCACATGCATTCCTCTTCCTTCCCACATGAAGCTTTGGACTGAAGTCCAAATAGTGATACATTAGTAGTGTTTTTGCATAACATTATGCTGATATACAGTATTATAAACCTAGAGGTCCAAATAATTGAGTTTTTGATAATATCTTGTTTATAGTAAACACAGAGTTGGTATACAACTGTTCTTTAAATAGTAAACTAAGCATAGAGCCCCACTATTTTTTTGCCATTTAACAGAATGAAAAAGTAGTATTCTTATTAAATAACAATAACTTTTGTGCATACTATTTAGAAATTAGGTGTAAGTTATCCATGGCTTACTTGCTAAGTTTAATAAGGAAAGACTTTCCTGAACAAAGTTAGGAAGCCCAGATGGAGATCGCCTTGGGGAGCCTCCCTCCCAGATTAACAGAGAGACCCAAAACCTGGGGGGTCCCCTTAAAAAGCCAACAACAGCAGAACATGATGGCCTGAAGAGATGTGGTAACATGTTCCCTCCTGAATGAACTTGCTCCAGGCAGGTTTTTGTTGTTTATTCGTTCAGTAACTTCCAACTCTTCGTGATTTCATGGACCAGCCCACACCAGAGCTTCCTGTCAGCCATCGCCACCCCCAGCTCCCCCAAGGTTGAGTTCGTCACCTCCAGAATATCATCCATCCATCTTGCTTGGTTGGCCCCTCTTCCTTTTGCCTTCCACTTTCCCAAGCATCAGCATCTTCTCCCGGGTATCCTGTCTTCTCATTATGTAGCCGAAGTACTTCAGTTTTGCCTTTAATCTCATTCCCTCAAGTGAACAGTCTTGCTTTATTTCCTGGAGTATGGACTGATTCGATCTTCTTGCAATCCAAGGCACTCTCAGAATTTTCTTCGAACACCACAGTTCAAAAGCACCTACTGTATCTTCCTTCACTCAGCCTTCCTTATGGTCCAGCTCTCACAACCATATGTTCCTACTGGGAATACCATTGCTTTAACGATGTGGACCTTTGTTGTCAGAATGATGTCTCTGCTCTTAATTATTTTATCAAGATTTGTCATTGCTCTCCTCCCAAGAAGTAAACATCTTCTGATTTCCTGGCTGCAGTCAGCATCTGCAGTAATCTTTGCGCCTAGAAATACAAAGTCAGTCACTGCCTCCACATTTTGTCCCTCTATTTGCCAGTTATCAGTCAAGCTGGTTGCCATAATCTTGGTGTTTTTTTTAAAAGGTTTAACTGCAGCCTAGCTTTTTCACTTTCTTCTTTCACCTTCATCATAAGGCTCCTCAGCTCCTCCTCACTTTCAGCCATCAAAGCCAAGCAGGTAGATCTGTAGAAATTATAACAATTTTTGTAGAAGGGTGAGGGAACAAAGCAAATGGAGTAATGCAAAAGATCAAAATAAGGCATGTATCAGAAGGCAAATGGGAATTATGAAGGGTGGTGTGTTGTTGCTTTTTGGCAATGGTTGGCAAGCAGATTAAAGTGCAAGTGGCAAATTCCCTAACTCAATTAACCAAATACTTGCCTGTTCTAGTTACTCACACTGTCCCAGGAGTCTGGTTCCTTCACTCACGAAGCAGAAAGGTGAGCGAGGATGCCTTTCACAAAGCAGCAGCTGCTTTCCGTGATGAACTGGGCAATATATCTAAGCATCCTTGTATGTGACCTTGAAAAAATCTGGAGCTGATGATGCCAGGGGTCCATCCGATTGAATGGTTTGTGACCACCTGGGCATCCCTACTTTCCCCTTTTCCTGGTCTGGTGGGTTTGGACGTCCAATCAGCTGTTGCATGTTAATCCTAGCAGAGGGCATTTTCTGGGATCTGTTGTTCTTGGGGAAGCCAGGCATGAAGACAAGCAACCCACAAAATGACCTATCAGCCTTGTCATGCAATCTTTCTGCCATGGCGCTGATTTCAAAGAATTCCAGGAAAGCATCCCAGGACAATGGCTACTTCAGCAGGATGCCCTCAGCAGCAGCTTTGTGTGGATTCTGAGCCATCACAGAATCCTCTGTGAGGTTAGAGAGTTCCAAACTAGATGGAAAAATAGGCACAAAATAGTGAGAAATCAGGATTTTTCACCATAACTTGCAACAAAACCAAGGATGTGACCAAAACGAGGGCAAAGAGATGCTTTGTGCAGAACACACACATTCAGGTAGCCGATTCATGGACCCACTGAAATTGACTGGAAGTAGCATCAGGACATACAATGCTAATTAATTTCTGGAATTCACTATCACAAAATGTGGTGATTGCAACCAGCCTAGATATCTTTTAGAAATAATTAGGCAACCCATCTTTAATTATGAGCTATAGATGTTATTTAATAATTACATGACACCCTCACAATTGAGCTGTTAAGTGGCTCACTGCTACTCCTTGCAGTGTTAATTTTGGCTAAGATTAAGAGTCTTAAGTATGAATCTTGGAATAGGAATGCTGATATAGCCTTATCTACCAGAGGCATTGGAAACAATGCTGTAGTATTAGAAATGACAGGTCATTCTTTTTATTGAACTCTCTTCTGCTTATTTCCACCATGCAAACTTGAAAGGTATGACTAATAGTGACAGACCACTGATCTATGCAATCCACAATCATTACATTTCAAATTTATCTAAATTGAAAGTGAGAAAAGAAGTTGGCTGTACTTGTTTGGCGCAAGAATAGACTTCTTTAGAGCGTTTCCATGGAGCTGTTTGCTTCTTGTTTCACCACCACATTGAGGATTGTTTCTCACTTGCCATTTTGTACTTAGCTATGGATATCCAAGTGAAACATATAAGTGCCTTGCATCCGTTCTCTTGGCAAAATACACAAAGGCAAGGATTGAGAAAGGATCTTGTTGCTGCTTATGTGTATTTTGCAGAGATGAATATCAATTTAAATATGTCTGCACCATTCAGAACTATGTGGGGTTTGTGCACTTTATATTTTGCTGACCCTGTGGCACAGTGACAGCTGAATTCAATAAAATAATGAGAAGATAGCTGTTTTGTCAATTATCTACTTACCGTATTTAAAATTACAGAATGGAATAATCACTCCCACTATAACTTGAAAACATGGACCCTGCTCAATGCACACAGCAATGGGATATGTGGTATTGTGTACTTAGATCTCTGTGCGTGTCTATTCAACAAATGTTTACAGTTGTCAGTTTTGACAGCTGTTTAGAGCAGGCGTGGGGAACCTCCGGCCTGCGGGCCGTTTCCGGCCTCCCAGGCCATCAGGTCCGGCCCGCGCGAGACCCAAACCAGAGGCTTCCCGCCGCCGCGCGTCACTCCTCCAATGGAGGAGGAGGAGTGACGTGTTCCGAGGCCCGTTCCGAGCTGCCGGCCTACTCACCTCTGAGGTTGCCGTCGCCACACATCACCTCTTGGCGCCTTCCTCCTTGTCCGGCTGCACGACTCCTTCTGAAAGCGCAAATGCGCAGAATGCCGCTCAGGCCTGAGTGGCGTTCTGCGCATGTGTGCTTTCAGAAGGAGTCGTGCAGCCGGACAAGGAGGAAGGCGCCAAGAGGTGGCGGCGGCGATGGCGACCTCAGAGGTGAGTAGGCCAGCAGCTCGGAATGGGCCTAGCTGCCGGCCTAGTCACTCCAAGGCCACCACCGCCACACGTCACTCCTCCGACCTAGGCCGGCAGCGTGGCGGCCTCGGAATGACTAGGCCAGCAGCTAGGCCCATTCCGAGCTGCTGGCCTAGGTCAGAGGAGCGACGCGTGGCGGCGGCAGCCTCGAAGGTAAGGAGACCGATAGGGGGGGACGCACGCGGAAAAGAGGCGAGGGGTCCCAAATTCGCGCCGGGGGTGCCAAATTTGCCGGGGGGGGAATTGCGGGCGGTCTAACGGCCGGCCCGCAACCAATTTTCCCCATGGGAAAATAGCCCTCCACGGCAAATAGGTTCCCCACCCCTGGTTTAGAGAGTGACTGGCCTTATTATTTCCCCTCCCCTCACCCCTGACAGCTTGATTGAATTCCCCATTCCTTCCAAAGGTGAATTCCTTCCTTCCAAAGGAATGGGGAATTCAATCAAGCTGATCAGTGTTGCCAAAGCTGAAAGTGAAAACCATCTGTTTGGTACTGCACATGTAGTTCCCAATCCAATGTCAGGAACTACACACACAGCCCCAAATACTGGATGAAGAGGTCTAGCTGCAGGAATTGGATGTGCAGCACTGTTTTCATATGTTGTTACTGATCCAGCAGGAAGTGTGCTTCAGAAAGACTACACTTGCATCATGCACACAACACCTCTTGCATTTGGATGGTAGTGGTATTTTAAAATATACCAGTATTTATCTGTATAGTTTAGAAATCTAATGCCTTGAATCCCCAGATTTCTCATTTTCTGAATCTTTTGTATCTCCCCATGTACTTCTATTTTACAACAACCCTATATGAACACTTGTTCATTCAAACCTCTGGCTTCCTAAATGTTTAGGATGTCTTTCCTCGCATTTTTTTTTTTTTTGCTGGCCAGTCAAGTAAATGAGGGCCTGCTCTATAAATAAGTATTTTCTAGGAATGCAGAACCTTGATTTTTCATAGCTGTAGCTTGGGTGTTGGTGTAGAAATGCAGTTCTTAGTGACTGCTAATACAGTCACTTTGATCACATCTAATTTCACATCAGTTGTGATTGCTTTTCATCCCATTTTAGCTTTAGGCTCCCCAGACAATGCAGATGGAAGTTTTCTAGACATGGTTGATGGAGAAAACAGAGTTTCACACTAAAAAAAGTGTGAAATTTCACACATGACTATGCTGCCAGCCAAACATGCGGGAGTATGTGGCAAGTTTGACAGTGTTATTTCAAAAAAATTGTGCATGTAAATTATTTTTCTGTATTAAACAAGTGCCTTATTCCAAAAATGTCTAAAGCGCACGGTAAAATGAGATGTACCTGTGTTAATGTAAAGTCATTGACTTCAGTAAAACTACACTACTGTAAGCAATTATTGAAGCACTCCTTTGGTATATTATTCCTGTGTCACCTGTTCCTTTTGTTGGTAAACTCAGCAGCCTTTCCAAATCAAAGTAGTAAAAAAAATCATTTACAGTAATAGCCACTAGAGGTCTGTGGATATCAAAATTTAGGCAATACAAATATTTCTGCAAGTATTAAGAATCTTGCATTTCTGTGAAAATAGACAGAACTCTAACGAAGGGCTCATTGCTTGCTTTTTGGCATCTATTGTTTTGGCTCTCTGATTTTTCCCCTCAAGTGTTTTAATGAAACAGCGCTTTATTATATCAATAAATCACAGAGGAGAGTATTTTTACAAAATCATTAGACACAAGAGTAAACCAGACTACTACACTGGAATTGTACACATACATTTCAGTAGTTCTTTAAACTTGCATTAAAAAATTTGCAGCAAGTATTTAATAATATTTTATCAAATTCTTTCATTGTGGATTAACATATAACAAGTTTTTCCTTCATCTGAGGAACTTTTATCCTTGTGTTTATCTGCATTCTTCCTTTATATTGGTATAATCTTTATGCTTAACTTTCCTGATGATAGATAGGAAAGATTAATTCTTTGAAAATATAAATTTTAAACATTTTTGTTAATATTATCATACTGTTCCTTGATTTCTTAATTTGTATTTCATGATACTGTGCATCAAATGCTACTGTCACATAAAATATTTATATATCACAGTATGTGGAACCAAATAATAAAAAAATATGATAGCTCTAAAGGCCTGCAGATAATTACCCACCTGGTCACCTCTTGCATTCAGAATAATTCCATGTGACCAGCTGAGTCCTCATTCTTTCTTCTTCTTTAAGAAGAGACTATTGACTCATTGAGGGTATATGGAAGAAAACCTCCCTCCGTATGCAGCTTCCATAATGCAGACTTATGTCACAGGGAGCTGCAGTTTGAAGGTTTGTGTGAAGAGTGATAGTAAGTCTCAGTTCCCAGATAGCTTGGTCAATGCTTCTGAGGCAGAGGTGGACTCAACAGATTTGTGTCAAAAGTATAACACTGCTATCTGGGAACTTCAGGACTGCCACCCATACAGCTCGTGCTCCGTTGGTGCAGCTGCATCGGGGGAGGAGGGTTCGTTAGGATTAAGCTGTTAAATATTTGGAGCATTTTATGTGAGCTGTCAAAAGTCTATTTAAAACTTTAACAAAAACTTTTAAAAATAAATAAATAGCTTCACTAGAATCATTGTTCTCATCAGACAGCTGGAAGGTAGTAATTGAAATGCTAAAGCATAACCAAATGCTTAGAGTGTTTTGAGAGTGTCAGCAAACATGTTGAGAGGTTATCTGGTACATACAGCGGGCCCTCCTTATCTGCGGATTAGCCATCTGTGGATTTGACTATCCGCGGATGGCCATCCAGGGAGGAGGGATCCCACTGGGGGTGGGAGCGGCACCACAGTACCTTATTTAACAGCCAAGTGGGGCTGCCACCCGCTTCTTGCTTCTCGCGCCACTTTCTAAGCTTGTAAAATGCCTATAAAAACATGCAATCAGAAGCAACTTCCGGTTGCGTTTTTGTCTTTTTATAGGCATTTTACAAACTTAGAAAGTGGCATGAGAGGCAAGAAGCGGATGGTGGGCCTGCACTGCTTTTATATAAGGTGGCACTGCCCACCGCCCCCACCACAACCAACCGCGGACTTAAGCATCCGTGGATTTTTGCATCTGTGGGCATTCTGGGAACGGAACCCCCATGGATATGGCCAACTGTACTGTATACTTGAGCTTTCTAAATGCTTTTGTAGTTTTTATTTATTTATATTTTATTGATATATTAACATAAAAACAATACATATTTCATAAAATTATAGCAAGCACAAAGCAATACATCCTACTAGCATACTATTCACTATTTTCTATATATAATTTCCAACTTAGCCAAAATAACACCCACATTCTATTCATTAAATCCGCATATCATCACATCGTTCCTCTCTCTCTCTCTTACAAAATCGATAAATGGTTTCCAATTATTCACGAAAAGGTTAACTGACTTTTCCTTAATTAAAATTGTAAGTTAATCCATTTCAGCATAATCCAAAACTTTCAGCCACCAATCTTCCAGCGAAGGTATCTCCGAATTCTTCCAATATTGTGCATATAAAATTCTTGCCGCAGCTATCATATATAAAAACAAAGTTTGAAATTTTTCGCCTACATGATCATCCCACATACCCAACAAAAAGGTTTCCGGTTTCATTTGAACCTTAATCTTTAAAATCAACTCAATCTGTTTATGAATCTGAGTCCAATGCTTCTTTGCTTGGGGGCATGTCCACCACATATGGTAAAAAGTTCCTTCTTGGTTTTAACATTTCCAACATCTATTCGTCATCTTCTCATACATTTTTGCTAATTTGCTTGGGGTTATATACCATCTATACATCATTTTATACATATTTTCTTTAATATTAACATTTAACGTAAATTTCAACTGTTTTAACCATAGTTGTTCCCATTGGTCCATTAAAATAACATGACCTACATTTTTCGCCCAATGAATCGTACATTCTTTAACCTGTTCTTCTTCTGTCTCAAACTTCAAAAGCAATTTATACATTTTTGAGATTACCTGGTCTTCAGGTTTTAATTGTACCTCCAATATTGATTCTTCTTCTACAAATCCATATGCCTTCTTGTCCACTTTAAATCTCTCCAAAATTTGAGCATATACAAACCATTGGCAATTAAAGTCTTCTTCCATTAATTTTTCTCTTGACTTCATTGTACAGTCTCCTTGTGAAAAATTTAATAAATTTCTGTATAGTAGTCCTTTCTCTTTTGGCACGCTACTTCCACCAAAATGCGCTTCATATGGTGCAACCCATAATGGTATTTTCTCATAAAACCTCATTTTATATCTATTCCAAATTCTCCATAATGCATGTCTAATATAATGATTTTTAAATTCTAAATTCGCTTTCAGTTTATCATACCACAAATACCCATGCCAACCAAATCTCAAGTCAGAGCCTTCTAACTCCAATAATCTTCTATTTTGTAAATACACCCAGTCTTTCAACCACATAAAACAACATGCTGCATAATATACTTTCAAATCCGGTAATCCCAATCCTCCTCTCTCCTTTGCATCTTGAAGGATCGTATATTTCACCCTTGGTTTTTTCCCTTGCCAGATAAATTTGAAATGTCTTTCTGCCATTCTTTAAATGGTGCATCAGATATAATCACTGGTATCGTTTGAAACAAGAACATCATTTTTGGCAATACATTCATCTTAATCACCGATATCCTTCCTAGTAAAGACAATTTCAATCTTTCCCATCTTAACAGATCTTTCTTAATTTCATTCCATACTTTAACATAGTTATTTTGAAATAGTGTACAATTCATACTCGTCAATACAATTCCCAGATATTTAACTTTTTTTCCACCTTAAATCCTGTTTTGTTCATCAGTTTCAGTTGATCTTGAATCTTCATATTTTTAGTCACTATTTTTGTCTTCTGTTTATTTAAATCCTGCAAGGGATCCAAATTATTTCAATTTACTCATCAACAACTCTATATCTTTTAACGGATTTTCCAGCATTAATACCAAGTCATCTGCAAAGGCTCTTAACTTGAATGTTTCTTTCTTAATCTTCACATCATGTATTCTTTCATCTTGTCTAATATTTCTATTCAAAACTTCTAACACCAATATAAACAGCAATGGTGATAACGGACATCCTTGTCGCGTACCTTTTTGAATTTCAAATGTCTTAGTCAGCTCACCATTCACTAATACTCTTGCAGTTTGTGTCACATAAATTGAATGTATCCATTTATTGAAGTTTTCCCCGAAGTCCATTTCTTGTAAAACTTCTAATAAAAAAGACCAGTTCAAGTTATCAAAAGCTTTTTCAGCATCTATAAATATTAATGCTAATTGCTTATCTATACGTTTGTCAAAATGTTCCAACATGTCTACAACAATTCTTACATTCTCCCTCAAATGTCTTTTTGGTAAAATAAAACACATTGATCTTCATGTATGAATTTTTGCAACATCTTCTTCATTCTCTCCGCTAAAATTGATGTAAATATCTTATAATCATTGTTAAGCAGCGATAAGACACTTTTGTAGTTTTGATGAAGCCATTCATCAAAAATAGTTATGAGGGAAGGTGGATTGGGTAGGAAAATAACTTATTGGGTAAGAAAATAACTTATGAATGGTTAAAAACAAGAAGCAGAGGGAGAATATAGCAATTATTAAAATTAGAAGTAAACAAAGCAATTATTAAAATTAGAAGTAAACAAAGCCCCCCCATATCTTTATTGTGATTAATGTTATTTGACATATTCCTAAATGATCCAGTGACATAGCTAAGTTTGCAGATGACACCAGAATATTCAGGTTGGTGTAATTTTTTGTTTCCAAACTGGTGAAAAGTATGTTTCCATATAAGATTCAGTGACAGTGCAACTTGATGTATATTGGAGTGAAACATTCTATCTTCACATGTATATTGATGGGGTTCGAGCCCTTTGCATCATGTTTAGCATCACACTAGACCAATTTCAGCAATGTCATTTTCATTTCTTGCGTCCTTTACCAGTGCACATATTTAGTGATAGTGCTTGGACATTTAACTTAGATAATTTTGCAATTCTTTTCCTTTTTGTTTCAGGCAGGAATTATTAAATAAAGATGGAAATGTCCTCCTCTGTTCTCTGAACCACCCACAAGATCAGCTTTTATAACAGTCTTCTCATTTACACTTCTGAAAGATGCAGTATCTAATTAGGTCTCTGTGAAAAAGGGCAAAGGGCTTGTTATATTCATTTATTACTACAATGGATAATTATAACTCCTTGCCCCAGTTTTATCCCTCCATGATACAAGCAGGAATTCACCATGAGACAAAACAGGTGGTTTAACAATATTCTGAATTCTCATATAGTTTCTTCTATAGAGGTATCTAATAGTGACTTAAATGTACAGTATCTTGGGTCCTAACTACACATTACATGGTTATTTGTGGTATCTGCACAGTCATATGTGATGGTGTTTTGTGCACACAAAGAACCAATCAGAAGCTTCTAGTGCTTTGTGGAGCATTCTGTTCTGCTTTTGAGTGGGGGAAACCCTGTGCACACTATTTTCCTCTTGATGAACAGAATAAAGATTGAGTTCTGTATTCAGAAACATTGATGCTGGTCTCATTTACTGAATCAGTGTACTGTATATTTTGCTTGAGGCTAGGGTGTCTCTCTACATAACATACCATTGCGACTTATAAAGAAACCCCAGGTTACTGTGCATCGAGCTAAGATAAATGAAGCAGTGATAAGGATTCCCTCTAGCTGTTACAGACTAGAATACTTCTGTACATGTATGGCATATGATATGCATATGATATGCAGTGTGCATTCCATTGAGAATATGATTCTAAGAGCATGTTCACAGGATTGCTTTCCTGTAAATGCTCTGTAACAACCACTGTCCAGAGGCGTCACCGGGGTTTGCTTTGCCCGGTGCGAAAGCTCTTTGCGTCACCCCAGTAATGTCACTAGGGTTGGTGACACCCGTACGGTAACTCATGGTGTCACCCCCATTAAAATTAAACAGTACAGGTCACCCAACAAACCAGTAACGAACAAAAAACCAATGGCCAGCTTGATGACACTTACACAACTGAATAAGAGTTCTAGTATTAGTTCTGATACATAGAAATGAGAGCTGACTCATACTAACACCTTACTGGTTCCATGCTGTGTCATAAGAACACCTCACTGGCTCTCAGAACAATCAGTCTTATTGGTCAGCTTTTGAGTTAAGGAAATCCACTTTTTGTTACTTAAGGCAGGTGTTTTTTGTTTCTGGGAATTTGTCCAAAGCCTTTGATAGAATACAGGTAATTGCCTGTAAGGCAACATCCTGCATTAAATTACCTTTCCAATGATATAACATGATGGTATTATTCATAAACACAAGTTTTCCACAATTTTGGCCACTAGTGGTATCACCAACCCCTGAGGGCGTCATCCGATGTGGTCCACACACCCCGCACCCCCTACTGACGCCACTACCACTGAAGATAATTACTACTCTACTTCAAAGAATGAGCACAATCCAGCCTTTAAATGCAGTCTGTTTGAACAAAAGGATAGTTCCAGTGTGTTAAGTGATAAGAAATCCACCTTAAACTATCTTGTCTATTTGCCCTCTGGAGTACTCATGAACAACACAAGTTCAGCAAGTGACCTTCCTGCATCCCTTAGCCTTCGTGCATCCACAGCTATGCAGCACAATAATACCTGGGCAGAGCAAAAACAGATGTAAGGAAATTGTAGATCTTCCAGGAGGTTGTTCTAATTTTTGAGAGTCGAGTTGTAAGTGATTTTCAGAAGCAACAACTTGGTACAACGCCAGCATCCCTTCACATATTTTCTTGCAGTATTAGCCATAATTTAGTGACGGCGAATTGTATGAAGGTTTTTCCTTTCTGAGATTGGCAACCAAGTCTAAATATTTCTCTAAATATGCATCTCTGTGAAATGAAATACATGGGTGCTTGTTCTTGTCATGCATTGATGTTGTAATGCTTGTATTCAGTCACCTGGTGCCACTATAGTGCTATTTGGTTTGTTTCAGTTGTAATGCTTGTATTCAATCACCTGGTGCCACTATAGTGCTATTTGGTTTGTTTCAGTATTTTCCTCCTCACAAGCTCTGCAGATATTATCATGAATGTGTGGATGGAAGGAATAGATTGTGCAATGCTGATCATGATCCTGTTTATTATCTGCACAGAACCTATGCATGTACAACTGTACATGCACAAGCCTGTTGTCAGAGTACCCGCCCCAATAAACACACACGAAGCATATATTGGATTTTAAACTGAACCACATTTGTTTAATTACAAAATGTGCCGCAGGCACATACAAACACTGCTGCAGGTCCTATTTTTCATCACTTGGAGGAGTTAGCATGCTAATGAAAATTCTCCCTAGAGTGTTTCCACCCTGACTCAAAGCTGCAGAACGCAATGCGTTCTGCCCCCCCACGCCCCGCCCCCTTAAGGGTAGACTGCTCCCGTCCCGGCGACGATCTGGTAAGCCTGGCTATGAGAAAACCACTTCACCTGTAGCAGAATGGGATAGGTGAAAATACCCTGCACTGATGGCCAATCAGGTGCAAAGCAAAACATTTCCTACCCAGCCCCCAAATGGGACTGGCGAATCTTCCATTGTCTGCTGGGTGGGTGGGCTCAAATTCATTGCAGGCTCAAGCTGACTGAGTCACTAAGGGCGAGGGAAGCCCAAACAGTTGCCTCAAGACTACTTCCAAGCTCCCTGCACCCACTTGGGTGCTGGAATTGAGGCCCAAGACTTGTGCACTGGGTGGGTCTGGGCAAAGCCACTCCTGCAAATGGAGGAGCAATATTCTGCAAGGCATGGAAATATCACTATGTGTGTGTAGTTGTCTGCATGTAGGATCTCTCAACTTCAGTTGAATGTCAGCATAAAGATAGTGCACACTATCTTGTCCCAACTCTTCACCATGAGTTCATCACAATATCTGCTGCACAAGACTCCAGAGACAGCAAAGGCACTACAGTGGTACCCAGTAACACAGCATGATAAGAGACATAGCTTTCTTCTATGATTTACTGTGACAAACTTTGATAGTTCTATAGAACCACATTTCACATACTTTGCACAAACAAATAACTACAATGGAAACCAAAATCAATCAAGCACATCAGGGGACTATGTGAAAAATAATACTTTCATCCACATGGGGTACAAATACAAATGATCAAAAGCATACAGCAAATGCAGATAAAGTAAATAAACTCTTGTGGGTCTTCAGCTGTGTAAAAATACAACATGTTATTTGGATTCCACCAGTTTAGATCATTATTGCCCAGTTTCAAATCTCCCCTTTTTGGGCAAAGTGATTGAGCAGGTGGTGGCGTCTCAGCTCTGGACCCCTTTCAGTTCCACTTCAGACTAGGCATTGGGACAGAGACTGCTTTGGTCACCCTGTTGGATGATCTGTGCTGAGGATGGAATGGATTTAAAAGGGTCCAGATAATCCACTTCATCCAGGATCCCCTGGAGCTTAGATGCCACCACCTGCTCAATCACCTTTCCCCAAAAGGGAGATTTGAAACTGGCTGATGAGTATCTAAACTGGTGGAATACAAACATTGTGGCTTTCCATACATGAATATGCAGTAAGAATATCATGGGTAAGACTGTCAGATGTAATCATCTAGAAGCTTTCCATCTAGGAAAGTTTTTGCAAGCTATGAAGCAGTCCTCATCCTCATCTGATTGGGAAGCACAGGTGCAGAAAGTTGTAAAAGGGAGTCAACAAACATACACGGCCTCTTGTGGACCCAAAGATCCTCATTGGACTGCACCAAAGCTTATATAAGATGTATAAGCTTGGTTGCAGGCTAACAGGACTCACAGGTCATAAGCAGTAATCCCTGTTGGTTTTCTGTTTGCACCACTTCTCTCAGGAGAAACCATAATCATAAAGGCCATAAACTGAGCAGCAATACAGTTATCACACACTTTCTTGTAACACTGAGTACTGGTCACAGCCTATTAACATCACTGTATTTAAAACCCTTTTTCACCATGACAGCTTAATAACATGTTTTGTGGAACTGTGTAGTATTCTAACTTGATTAAGTGTCCCACATCACATTGTTTCTATTGTGCGAAAAGCTGGTAAGATAAAGATTGTGTGATTAGTGTCCTCCTGGATGCTAATGGAGAGGGTATATTTCCTCTCTCAACAAGTATTCTAGGGAGTGATATATTACCTAAAAAAAATTCATGTGAATACATAACTCCATTAGCCATTATACTGTTTTTAGTATATCGTACATTCATTTTCATGTTGTAAGTTTTCATATGTTGTTGTTTTTTCTGAAATGCACTGATTTTTCTGACTGTTCTTATATTTGAGGTGTCATAGAATTCTCTTCATGACATCTTCCTATGTCTCAGGCCAGAAACAGAGGGAATGCTTTGCCTGATGATTCTTAAATCAGTGTTTGTTTTTAACCATTGGAACTTCACATTTATGGCACAATTCTATCCTGGGCCAGTGCACACAATGCAGGGCCACTGGCACATTGTTGCGCTGCTGGCAGCGCACAGTTTTCCAGCCCTTGCACCGGTGGTAGTGCTGTACAGACTGGTGGAAGGTCTACCACAATGGCGGACCTCACGGTACACTGAGGATAAGATTGGGCTGAAAGTCAGGTGGCATGAGTACCATTGGTTGAAAAGAACAGCCTTTAATGTACACACTTACACAGTAATGCTAGTAAACATTCCTCAGATTATATTTAGCTATAGCTTTTTCTGTCTGTAGATATTCTATTAAAGGAATAATCCAAATGTTCTTGGAACATGTGACCAAACTTAAAGTATGGTTTTGTTTAGTTACTACTGCTAACAGTTAAAAAGGTAAAGGTATCCCCTGACAATTACCGGTAAGTCTAGCCGTGTCCGACTCCCTGAACAACTTCCGGCCATTCTCAAATATCCCATTTCTGGGCAAGGTGATCAAGCGGGTAGTGGCGTCTCAGCTCCAGAGTGTCTTGGAGGAAGCTGATTATCTGGATCCATTCCAGTCTGGCTTCAGGCCGGGGTTCGGGACAGAGATGGCCTTGGTCGCCTTGGTGGATGACCTGCGCCAGGGACTGGACAGGGGGAGTGCGTCCCTGTTGGTCCTGCTGGACCTCTTGGCGGATTTTGACACCATTGACCATGGTGTCCTTCTGGGTCGGTTGGCTGGGTTGGGGCTTGGAGGCACCGTTCTGAGGTGGTTCTGCTCCTTCCTGGCTGATAGATCCCAGAAGGTGGTGCTGGGGGATGCTTGTTTGGCACCCTTGCCCTTGAGGTGTGGGGTGCCACAAGGGTCAATGCTATCCCCTATGCTGTTTAATATCTATATGAAGCCGCTGGGAGAGGTCTTCCGGGGGGTTGGGGTAGGGAGTCATCAGTATGCTGATGACACCCAGCTCTTTCTCTCCTTTCCACCCGACTCCAAGGGAGCGGTCGATGTCCTTAATTGTCTGGAGGCAGTTGGGAGCTGGATGGGGGGCAAATAAGCTGAAATTAAATCCTGATAAGACAGAGGTTCTTCTGGTACAGAAGTCTACGACTCAGGTATTGGATCATTGTCCTGCTCTGAATGGGGTTGTACTCCCTCCAAAGGAGCAGGTCCGCAGCTTGGGCGTTCTCCTGGATGCGCAGCTGCTCCTAGATTCCCAGGTGGCGGCTGTGGCCAGGGGGGCTTTTGCCCAACTTCGGCTGGTGCACCAGCTGTGACCATACTTGGATCGTGCAGACCTGGCCACAGTGACCCATGCCCTAGTGACATCTAGACTAGATTACTGCAATGCGCTCTACGTGGGGCTGCCTTGGAAGACTGTTCAAAAACTGCAACTAGTGCAGAATGCGGCGGCCCGGGTGGTTGCCGGGGCCTGTCGGTTCGACTCAGTCGGACGGTTGCTCCGGCGGCTACACTGGCTGCCGGTTCGTTTCCGGGCACAATTCAAAGTGCTAGTCTTGACTTTTAAAGCCCTATACAGCTCGGATCCAGGGTATTTGAGGGACCGCCTCCTTCCTTATAATCCGACCCGTACTCTGAGGTCATCGGGGGGGGCCTGTTAACCATGCCGCCATTGACGGAGGTGAGGGGGATGGCAGCACGGAATAGGGCCTTCTTGGCAGTGGCGCCCCAATTATGGAATTCCCTCCCCCTGGAATTAAGAACGGCTCCCTCTTTAGAGACCTTTCAGCAGGGCCTTAAGATGTTTTTATTTAGGTTAGCATTCGATGTCTGACATGGTGGGCTGGCTTCTTAACAAATGGCTTTTAAAAAATGTAAGTATAGGTGACCCACTGGGGTTGTTTGTTTTAATTGTTTTAACTATTTGTTTTTAATTATTTTAATGTATATATGTATTTTAATGTTATTGTAAGCCGCCTTGAGTGCCCTTGCTGGGAGAAAGGCGGGGTATAAATTCTTTAAATAAATAAATAAATAAATAGTGAATCTGTGCTACATGAACTTGCAGGAATGGTTAAATTACAAGTAAGGTTTTTGCAGAAAAAAGCCTGAACAATACTTTCTGCGAATGTCATGGAAGGGTCCTCAACACTTTAAACTACTAGAAATAATATTTTTTGGGGAATAGTCCTGTTTTATGCTGTCTTTCCCCCCAAATACCTTTGATCAGTGCATTACCTAAGGCAGGGGTTCTCAACCTGTGGTACGCGTACCCCTGGGGGTACGCGAACCAACAGGCAGGGGTACGCAACTTGCTGTGTCAGCTGCAATCAGCTGTGAGTCCACATCGGCTTTTAGTTTTTTTAAATTTAAACTCCCTGACACCGACTCACAGCTGACTCACAGCTGATAAGGCACAGACCCGCAGAGTTCCCATACAAAAAAAAACCTCTGCCAAATCTCTATATAGACCACTTTCTAGCATTTACAGTGTGATAAAGGAAGCTGGATTAGATGGGCCTTTGGCCTGATCCAACAGGGCTCTTATGTTCTTAAGTTATGGTGACATTAACTGCGTACGTTCTCTCTGACTAAATAGTCCCTAATTTCTTACTGAAAAGAGAAACATAATTGACAGTGAACAGAAGAGGTTCTTGTGCAACAAACCCACCCCTTCTCTCCCTCCAGACTGTGTTCCCAAAAGGCTTTGAGTAGAATGCAAACTAAGTGCTTTCCTACTGGCTGGTTCAATTTATATGCTGGGTTTTAGAATACATTGTTTCTTCTATTTAAAGAAGGCAGCTCTTATGGCAGTTTGAGCTGGTTCTCTGTCTTTTTAAGGAAGCTAAGAAGGAATTGCCTTGGTTTGTTTTTAGATGAGAGACCTTTGGTGATATTTCCTTTAAAAATAAAAAGGGGGTGGCAAAGATTTGGGAAAAAAGGGATGGCTAACAGTGTAAGCTGAGTAATTTTAATGATTAAATTTTACATTTTAATAATTAATTAAATTAATTAATGCTAATTAATTAATTGGCACAGGGAATACTTTAAAAAAAAATGACCGTGCCAGGGGGTACACTTGGTGAAAAAGGTTGAGAACCCCTGACCTAAGGAGTGGTGTTTTTGTTTGTTTGTTTCTTCACAAGCTAGAATACATTCTCTCCAGATAACATAAACAATAGACTTGGTGTGTTTGGTCTAAATTAGACTTATCTAAATAAGTCTAAATTTAACATCCTGTGATCCTTTCTGAGAGGTAAACTAGAAACTGCTGATTTTAGGTCAGCCAGGTCAAGGGAATACATTACAGGATCACTTTTGATTATATCAAATATAATATGAAAAGGATGTAAATCCAGATCCATACCCCTGCAGAGTACAGGTGGGCCCCCATACCCACTGATTCGCTATCCACAGTTTCAGTTATCCATGGATCCTGGGGACCCCCCCCCCCAGGCTTTTACTTTTTCCCCAGTAAGCTTAGTTTCTTCCTTAAAGAAACAGGAGAAGCAGCCTCTGGCTGCTTATTACAGGCAAGTAAAACGAGACTAAATACTAGAGAGGCTCTGCAAGGTTAACAGAAACCTTGCAGAGCCTCTCTAGGACTTAGTCTTGTTCTACTTGCCTGCAATGGAGGCTGCTTCTCTGTTTGTTTTAAGGAAGAAACAAAGCTTGCTGAAATAAAAATAAGAGCTGGGGGGGGGAAGCATGCCTGCCTGCAGGGGAGGCAGGGTGGGGGGGCCCTCAGGAAACCATGGAGGGGGTGTTCGCTCTTATCCACGGTTTCAAGTATCCACGGAGGGGCCTGGAACATATCCCCAGAGGATATGGGGGCCCACCTGTATATGCACATACATACTTGAAGTGTAGCCATGATAAAGATGACTGGGTTGTGTGGCTGTCTTTCTGCCAGAGACAGAACTGTCCAGTGATGTCTTCCTGGCCCTGTACATCTTTGTGGTTGTTCTATTACCATGGTGACCCCACCGGTCCCTCTCTACAGTATGAGTCATTTGCAAAGATTGGAATCATGTCTCAATTCTGTTTGAATAAGTAATACAATCACTGAAGGACAGGCTAAGTTCAAGAAACAAAGATAGATGATTCAATTATGTTTGGAAAATATACTCTCACTTTGTGGGGGATTGTGTTATAGTACTTTTTTCACCTCTGGAGTTATGTTCTTGGAGCAGCTTTGTCTCATAATCCTCTAGGTTTGAGACTTGCTGAGATATTGTTAGAAAAAACAAAATGGGTGGTGGAGGGCTATTATAGTACTGATATGATGGAATCTTTAGGTGCTTTTCCTGTTTGATACGTGAGAAGATACTAGATGCCATTTTTTGTTGGTCAGTATTTAAAATTAAACTCTTGACCGCTGCACAATACATCTTCATGCAGAAGGCAACAGCTCCTTTTGAATTGGCCAAGCAAGTTTTGGATCTGTAGATTATAAAATGCAAGACCTACTATGTTGGAGGGACCTGCAGCCATTCTATTGAAGTGTAAGACGTTGACAGCGAAATCCACTGCAGACTTCGGGCGGCGGAACAAGTGTTCCGCCGCCCGAAGCCATCACAAATGTGCCATAAGGCACATTTGCACCTCCTCAGGAGTAAGGGGATGAGCTGGGGTGCTCACTCTGGCACTGGGATGAGCATCCAGCTGGTAGCAGAAGGTAAGTCCTCCGCCACTGGCCGCATGGGTAGTCCGGTGGGCAAGGGGGGGCATTGATTTAGCCGGCCCGGGAAGGGGAGGGGATGGCGTTGTCCATATCCCCGTACCCACCGGGCTGGCTCGGCCGTTACACTGCCTCCTCCGACTTCTGGCGGAAATCCAAAGAGGCCGATAGGGCCTGTCCTGGTTTACACTTGGGGAAGGGGACGAGTGTCCCCTTCCCCGAGTAGACCTCTGACCTGCTGCATGGCAGTCCGGACATCAAAATCCTGTTTCGGGATCCGGCGCTGGATCCTTACACAGAATTTTGCTGTAGGTGTCCACAGAACTTACGGAAATTACTTCCATCATGCGGCATGCCAGTGCTACTGGCAACAGTGTTGCTGTCAATTCTTACTGGAATGTACTCATGGTCAAAACTATTGATAGGTATATTTGAAAGAATGTTTGGAGCCTAGGGATTAAATCGTTATAATTTATTACACCCTCTAGCACCACACAGATTTTACTATATAGCCAGGGGTTGAGCAAGCCACTATGTTTTTCCATGGCTTGCACTTTTTCACTTATACTTTTCTTCTTTTTTCTTTTTTTTTTCTACCCCTCAGTGGGAAAACCTCTGAAGTATTCCATATGCTGGCTAGGCAAATCATTGCAATGTTTCTGATAGGGTACAAAATTGAAGCTCTCAGCAAATGTCTCCTCCTGTGCCAGGTAGCTACTTTTAAGTTTTAGCTGAGTCAGATTAACAGTGGCCTCCATTTTGTCATTTTTCTTTCTTGATAATTATATATTTTTTTTAATGAAAACTTTTCAATTCATATTCCTTCTGCACTATTGAATCAGGATAAATCTATCTCTTGTATAGCAAACTGATGACTACATTAGCTGTGAGATTCACTTAGCATAATCAAGTAATTTCTTCTTACAAGTTGAAAAAACACAGAACTGCATATTTTTCTTGGCCATCAAAGTCTAGCCCAATATGCCAAATGCTAGATAAAAGATAAAACCAGTGTACTGTTAGGTGTCTTTTTGATCCCTTGTCTTTCAAGGCAGCATGGTCTTCAAATATTTTCCTCAGATCTGGTGTCATATGGAGGTTTCTCAGCTCACATCATCATAAAAGATATGTTTTGCCTGAAATTGTTCTGGGTCTTTCAAACTATTTGTACATGCAGATCTTGCCGTGAAGTCCCCATGTGGTGTGGGATAGCAGAGATACCACAAATATGATATATCATAAATTTTGTGACATTGATCTGTATTTTTAAATTATTATTACTTTTTGCTTCTGTTCCTCTATAAAGCACTCAATACATTATTTTGCTGTAATAAACCTTGTTCAGAGTGCACTGGAATAATTATTTTTGCATTTGGATTTATGGTGCTACTTTCTTCGGTGTGATATGCTACATGAATAACTTATAACCAATAATGATACTTTTCTGTGGAGAATTATGGTCGATTGCCATGTCCATTACAAGATTCATTTATTTATTTAATATATATTTTGCCCCACCTTTCCCCTTTCAATGTGGGTGCCCAAGGTACATAAAATAAAGAATACATAATAAAACCCATAACATAAAACCATTAACGTGTGTTTGTGTGCGCGCGCGCATGTGCATGTGTGTATACAATGCAACAATAAAACAGCAAAAAAAAAAACAATGCCAGAAGCAGCAGCCAAAAATGTCATTAAAACATCAGCAATACATAAAAATATAAAACATAGAAGCATAAAAATGTAGCTGCACAGAAAAATAAAAGCAGCAATAAATGGTAATAAAACAATAAGAGACAGCCATCAAAGGTGGTAATAAAAGTGGACACAAAACATTAAACACCAACACAATACAAAAATCCCCACCACAATCACTGCACAAATGCCAAACGAAATAAAAGCATTTCCCCCCTGCTGGAATGCTTCAAGGGAACGGGCAGTTCACAACCCTCAAAGGAGGGAGTTCCATAACTGTGGTGCCACAGCTGAGAAGGCCCTGCTCCTTGCTGCCACCTCCTCACTTCTGTTGGGGATGGCACATGCAAGAGGGCCCCCTTTGATGATCTGGGGGAGGGCTACAATGTATGGGAGAAAGCAGTCCCTCACATACTCTGGTTGTAAGCCATAAAAGACTTTAAAGATCAAAACCAGCACCTTGAATTGGGCCTGGAACTGATGTAGCAGCCTCTGTAGACACTGGAGCAGCAGTCTGACAGAATGAAATTGCTGAGCTCCGATAACCACACAGGCCACTGCATTCTGTACTAGCTGAAGTTTCTGGACCACTGGCATCCTCATGTAGAGTATGTTGCAGTTATCTAAATGAGATGTCACCAAGGAATGGACCACTGTGGTTAGGTCCAACCTTTGCAGGTATGGCCACAGCTGGCATCAAGCTGACACAAAAGCCCCCTGGCCACGGCCACCACCATACAGAAGCAGCTGTGATCAAGTTGTGCACCTGATCCTGCAGAGGGAGTACAACAACTGGTGTAATGAGGCAGGTGCGGCTGTTGGTGGGCACACTGGGTACAGAGAAAATTAGGGGTGCATCCATCCGCTCCGTACCATCCAGGCTCGGCGGCCTTCTGGCCACCGCTCCTTCAGCTCACGAAATGCCAAAAAAGCAACTTGGAGCTGCCGAAAATGTCCGAGCAAGGGTGTCACCCCCCCTGGGAGGGGCAACACTCCTTTGCTCCACCTCCGAGTCGCTCTTGTGGGTGTCATCCCTACCCGGGGAGGGGTGACACTCCCTTGCTCAACCGTTTCCAGCAGCTCCAAAGAAGCAACTCAGAACATCCGGCAGCCATTCTGAGCTGACTCGCTCGGAACAGAAATTGCTTCTGGGTCACGGAGCTTCACGACTTGGAAGTAATTCGTGTGATGTGATGACGTCATCATGTCACACCGATTACTTCCGGTTCCCGTGTCACACCAGGGTGACACCAGGTAAGTAACACCCAGTGACATCACTAGAGGAGTGCGGGGAATGCGAACCGCACCAGGTGACACCCTCGGGGGGAATGACACCACTACTGGCCAAAATTGTGGAAACCTTTTGGAAAATTTGCATTTATAAATAATACCATGTCATGTATCATTAGGAAGGTAATTTAATGCTGAATGTCATGAAACAAACCATGTTGGATTATCTATTCTATTCTATCAAAAGGTATGACCAAATAACAGGAAAAAGAAAACACAACTACCTTATGTTCCTTAACTCAAAATTGACCGATTGTTTCAAGAGCCAATGAGGTGTTATGACACAGCATGGAATCAATAAGGTGTTGGTATGAGCCAGCTCTCATTTCTATGTATCAGAGCTAATACTAGAACTCTTATTCAGTTGTGTGTCACCAAGTTGGCCACTGGTTTTTTGTTGGTTACTGATTTTTGGGGTGACCGGTACTGTTATATATTAAAATAAATAAAGTTAATGGGGGTTACATCATGAGTTACCGCACTGGGTGACACCAACGCTAGTGACACCACTGGCAATGCCGCTGAGTGCAACCCCATTCAGAACAATTCAGTAGTCTAGCATCTCTCCCCCACTGAAGAAAAATAACACAACCCAACACACATTTTGGTGCCTTAAAAGTTAGACCTGTTCTTGGGTATATTTGAGGCATAGCCACCTGGGGAAGCTGACACCATGGCTTCCTCACGAGGAAGCTGCTTGAATCGGCATATAAGGTAGCTAAGCTGTATCTCCAAAACTAGAGCTGATAGGGCAGAACCGATGCCATTTTTGGAATCAGCGCCCCAAATATACCCAAGAATAGGTCTAACTTCCGAAGCACCTGGACTGTGTAATAAATCAAGTAATTGATAATTTGTCACTCTTTAGTGGCACTCAAAATGTGAAGTAACATTCCATTCTACCTCACCGAAGGGCCAATCTTGAGCTCAATTATTAGATGCCCATTATTTTCTCATATTATGGATATTCAACAGAAACAAAACATCTGCAACTGCATATCAGAACACCCCACTGCAAGACTGGGTGAAATATTTTGCCTCACAGTTAGAACGTTAGAACGGATAAAAGAAAATATTTCTTTACCCAGCGTGTAATTCATCTGTGGAACTCCTTGCCACAGGATGTGGTGATGGCACCTGGCTTAGATGCCTTTAAAAGGGGTTTGGACAGATTCATGGAGGAAAAGACCATCACAGATTACAAGCCATAAGCAACCTCCTGGTTTTAGAAGTAGGTTTTCTCTGTGCCAGGTGCAGGGGAGTGGCAGCAGGAAACAGGTTATCTTGTTGGCTGAGTGCTCCCTGAGGCATCTGGTGGGGCCACTGTGTGATGCAGGAAGCTGGACTAGATGGGCCTTTGGTCTGATCCAGCAGGGCTCTTCTTATGTTCTTAGCAAACAGTTTACTCTGTGCTTGTGTGTGGATTCTGGTTCATTAGTTTTAATAGCAGAACCATATGTCAGTTGATGTTTTGGCCCTTCTCCAATACTACAGAGCACTGGGCTAAATAAAAGAGAGGCAAAAATAAGAAACCTTCACACTAATTAAATAATAACAAATAAAGGTGTTATATTTGCTTACTGAATTACTCTAATCTCTTTATGGCAGTGTGTGGGAATCAAATCAAAGCCAATGAGAGAGAGAGAGAGAGAGAGAGAGAGAGAGAGAGAGAGAGAGAGAGAGAGAGAGAGAGAGAGAGAGAGAGAGTATGCTGTGTACATGCATAGTGCAGGGGCATGCCAAGTCTCAAGTTAAGATAAATCTAAGAGGACTACATAATTCTACTAATAATCTGTCAGCACAACATATGGTCCTGATAAAAAGTACCACACAAGGTTTCTTGAATGACAGCTCCTTTTTAAGTGCTGCTCAAGGCACAGAAATATTTTCTGATATACATTGCAGGTTATATATGTGCCAGACTGGCCCAAGAAGACCTCCTAGTGCCTGAAGCAGCATGTCAAGTGCCACTGCTGTCTCCCTCACATAGTGCCTTGCTATGCCAAATACCTCCCTCCCCCTTTTTCCTAGTGACACACCAGCTGTTGTGTCCACTGTTGCTCCTCCTCTTGCTTTCTGGATTTGAAAAGGAAGAGGGAAACAGAACAAAAGCAGAAGCGGAAATGTGGAGGAGAGTAGTGAACTAGAGTGTTGGAGAACTCACGACTCTCCTCCACATTTCCTCTTTTGCTCTGTTCCTCCCTTCATTTTTGAATACAGGAAGCAGGAGCAAAAGGAGCAGAGAAGGTGCATGGAAATAGACAGCCCCAACTAAACTACTGCCTGAGATGACTGCCTTAATCAGCCTGTATATTGGTGTACAATAAGACCTCTGATAAGTTCACTATCATGACTAGAAGTCACCAAGCGACCTGAATCACCTCAAACTTGTGTGTCAAAACTTTCCTCCACTAATGAGGAAAATGACACGTGCCTTCTCTGCTTGAGAAAGAGTCACCTTGTGGACATCTGCGTCTACTGTAAAAGCTTCTTCAGGCAGGTGAGAAAGAATAGGGATATTTACCTCATATGTGGGAGTTGGCTCTCATTCTCACATCAGTCATGTCAACACCTTCCTTCAAACTCACCTCCTTCACCACCATCACTAGCAAGTTCTTCAAAGCAAATGGCATATACTGTAAATCTTCTGCAGAGAATCATCTGGACCAAGACAATGGCCATAAGAGCCCTGTACATAACTTACTGTGTATACTTACAGCGCTTTAGAAATAAAGTTTAATAATAATAATAATAATAATAATAAGAGGCATGGCAAACACTGTAAGTCCCACTCTGGGCAGGTAGGTAGGTAGGTAGGTAGGTAGGTAGCGAGTACTGGGGATTCAAGAAAGCAAAGCATCAGTCAGAAGCAGGAAAGCTTTCTGGAACCTGACATGGCTGTGTTCCACCTCAGTGGAAGTGGTGTCAACAGCAATAAAGGCTTCAGGATCAGATACTGCACACATGTTGGTGAACAGGTCATGGAACAACCTCACTCCCAATCAAGACTAGGGCAAGCCATAAAAAAAAATCAGATATTTAATAAATGGATATAAAAAACCCCCAAACATTTGAAAGCCTTATTTTCATTGAAATGTTTAAAGTACAGAGTCAAATTGTTGGTATGTTTGAAGTTAAGTATCCATTATGCACAACACTGACAGCGCAATCCAGATGAAGCTGCTGGTGCCGGAACGAGCATTCCGGCGCCGGGAGACGTCACAAATGTGCCGGAAAGCATGTTTGCGACGACTCGTGAGCAAGGAAGGCCAGCGCAGATGCCAGCCTCCCTTGCTTCGGCGACGGAGCCCCCGAGCAGCCGCCACCAAACCCAGGTAAGGATCTGGTTGGGGCATTTCGCCGGGTGGGGAGGGGGGCATTGGCCCAGCTGGCCCGGGAGGGGGAGGGGGATGGCTTCGGCCATATCCCGGACCCTGCTAGGCGGCTGGGCAGTTACACGGCCTCCTCCTACTTCTGCCAGCAATTTTGCTGGCGGAAAGCCAAGGAGGCCGGTTAGGCCAGCCAGGCTTTACACTCAGGGAAGGGAACGAGTATCCCCTTCCCCGAGTAGACCTCTGGCCCGGAGGCAGCCTGGCTACCGGTGCTCAGGATCCGGCAGGCGGCCCTGGGCCGCCGGCCGGATTCTTACGTAGGATTGCGCTGTGAATGACTGAATTTCTTTTTTCCGTTATGTACAGGGCTCTAAGCTTTGTGTTTTATAGTGGCTCATACGAGAAGCGGGGCCTTTGTAATTTGTTTTTTTCAGCATACCTAGCTCTTCTGTTCTGTCCAGAAAGCTAGGAACTCAGACCTTGAAACCATATTGAACTTTTTATATAAAATCTATGCTTAAAAGAAAAATCAGTGAGCAAGCAAATGCTGAAGGTTTGGGCTTGGCATGGGTCTTTATTTTTCTTTCACCCAGTAAGTACATACTAAAGTGTAGGAATAGGAAGTACAAATATGTAATGGTTTAAAAGTAGCCACATAGCATTCGAAATACAACATACTCAGATGTGGCAATTCAACTAATTATAATAGTGTCATATTCCAACCATATTCTTAACTAGTGAATCTCCCTACAGCAAAATACATAGATAATTAACATCCCAGGCTGTCAGTAAACTTGGCGGAATTAAATCCTAGAGGAAGAAGCCCAGAGCCCTGGAGGAAGGCTAAGTGCATGTCTCCCTGTCATCTTTTCGGCTCATCTCGGTAGTCCCACTGCTAGAATGTGTTGTCATAGCAACACCATCTCTTGCTTCATACAGGAAAGATTAGCTCTTACTGTGCAGTGGAGAGAATTTAGGGGAAGTCAAGCTAATCCCTGGGTGCACTGCAAGAGAAAGGTTGGACCTCGCCTGAGGGATGCTGTATCTTCAATGATAGAATTGGCCTGCCACAGACTCTGGTATTTAAGTTGAAGAGCAGAATTCACAGTAAGTGTCAGCTCCTCCCGAGTGGAATATTGAATCAGGGGTTTGTAAGTCTTGTAGAAGAATGTCCCATGCCCCCACAGTCAAATGACATTAAGCAGCTCTGTTTAGAATACCAAATACTGTATATCCACTTGCTCAGATGGCGTTTTAAACAGAAATGCAAAGCTTTAATTCATAAATAAACCAAGGGAAAAAAGTTGTAACTAGCCATCAGATGCATACCTAAAACTTACAGGTCTCGGCTTGCTTTAGTAGCAGCAGTGAGCATGGGCTATTACAGAAATGAGCATTCAAGTACACTAAATACTTCAGTAATGAACACCTGAAAATCCCTGAAGTTCAGGCTGAGAGAAGGAAGGAAGAAGAAAGCAAGCATGTGGAAACCTATTTGTGTGTACTGCAGCAATTCCCACTTCGCAAAGTGCTGAACTGTCCATTTTGAACATGCAAGTTCAGACTTTATTTTGGGGTTGATTTATGATCTTCATTTAAGAACAGCAAAGGAAAAAAGAATTGCAATACGGTACTTCCTTGAGAAAGAATAAAAAGCTCATTTTAACACAGTATACTTCATGTGATATTTTTGTGATATAGTACAATATATGAAACATTACTGCATCTCTCCATTACATTAGTAACCAGGATGAAAAGCAAATATTTTAATTCTTCGCATTTTTATGTTTTTGTGGTCTCTTCCTCTACTTCCAGAAGTAGTTTAGGTATACTGGCTTTCAGACATAAATTTAACAGGAAACTCTGAAATCAATAAAGTTGCTTCCCCCCCCCCCCAGTGCTTTTTATTTTACTTTTGCTGAAGTAGATAGTGGGTGGGTGCAACCACTAAGCATTATGCAAGTCTTTGGCACAAAACCCACTGTAAAAAGGAATGCTTTGCGGATTATCATGGGAAGGGTATTGCAATATTCATGAGTGCATAGATGACATACAAGGGAGCTCAGATGTAACTTTATTTATTGATTTTGCTCTTAATGTAAATAACTACTTGCAGAGGCGTGGAAAGACTGGAGCGAGTGGAGCAGCGGCTCCGGGCGGCTCCGCAGCACCGGGCGGCGCTGCTCCGCTCGCTCCAGTCTTTCCACGGAGCGCCCGTCCGCCCAGTGATGCGGGCGGGCGCTCCGAGGCCTTCTCCCCTGGCCTCGGAGCCGGAGAAAGCCCTGGAGCGTCCACCACGACCAGTGGCCAGGGCTTTCTGAAGGCGGCCGACTGCGGCGCCGCGCTATTTATCCCTTTTTTTCACATGCGCAGAACGTTTACATAACGTAACACATCTCATTCCAGGGAAGCTGTGGAAGTCCTAGAGCGCTGCCTGGAGGTGGTTGGGGTCTGATGAGGGCCAATAGATTGAAATTGAAACCAGAAAAGACAGATGTTAGGTACTGACGGCGCAATCCTACCCTCAGCCGATGCCAGCGCTGCGGCCTTAACACCGGCCTAGGGTATAAAAAATGTACCATAAAACTTGTTTATGGCACCCGGGGAGTAGGCAGCACTGGCACCAAGGCCTGATCCGCCACTCCAATGCCAAACCCAGCACGGCCTGTGCCATGGAGCAAGTGGGTCCCGACCCACAGTTTCAGAAAGGCTGTGCTAGACTAACTTCTAAGTTTTCATATAAAGAGTGTTCCTAAGGTATGAAATTGCCCCTAACAAAGGTGAAGTTTATAAATATCTATGCAATGTGTTGTTCTCACATTTTGAAGAATCAGCATATATCCTACATGTCAGTTTTTTAATGTTAGTGTTAGGGTAATGAGAAAGTAGTGCAAGGAATAACCCTGGCAAAACACTTCCATCATTACCCATTTAGAAACTATAAGGTATGTCTACATTTATATTATGATGGTCAATAAGCAGAAATTTCCTTTAATTGGCGCTTGGTCTTCACCTAAACAATTAGCCAATAAAAATAATGCTTCTAATATTACATATTATTATGAATATCACTACAGTAGGTATATTCTCTTGATACGTTTCTGATTATTATTAAGAATATTTATGTACTGCTTTTCAACAAAAGAAGTTCACAAAGTGATTTACTACTATGATCATATTTATGTAAGATATATTTACATCCTTTCCTATGAAGACAAGTTTAAATACCTAAGAAACTTACAGTGAAACATAAATATGGGTATATCTCAGAATTTTGATTTTATACTAGAGACAGTGATAAAATAGACTGTATATTTTCTATATGCCTGATAATTGTAGACCAGGGGTTCTCAACCCCTTCCCGGTTGAGTGCCACCTCCGGTGCCACTCTTCTGCTGCATACCACTGGAAATGACTGGCGATTGCATCATTGCCAGTTATGTCTGGGTTTTCAGAGGCCAGAAAATGCAGGTAGGAGGTTCTGGGCAGGTGAGAGGGCCCTTCTCAGTGTTCCTGAGAGGCTCAGCCAAAGGCAGAGCCTCTTTTGAGCGAATATATGCTGCAAAAAGTGCTGCATCAGAGCAGGGTTCTGGTGGTCCGGCAGTTTGAGTACCACCAGCAGTCAGCCAAAGTACCACTGGTTTAGAACTCCTATTGTAAACTATTCATTAAAAGTGTAAATGTAGATGCACCCATATCTAGATAAATGTGTGGTGTGGGGGCTACCTGTATCATTGTGCAGAAATTATGCACTGACATTTTCAGAAGCAATTACATTTTAAATCTTGTTACAAAAATACTGTACACAGACATCTTACATTTTACAATCTTCTATACTGTTTAAAGAACTAATTCATAGCGCTCAACAGGGATACGTCAAGAACGTTCTCCCATACGTGAGCCATGATGTTGCATAGTAGGAAGTGGGAAGATGAGCCCTTCCTTCTTTCGCTGCCCAGTCATTAGCCAATCTGGTCTGGGGTGGAGGCATTTAATTCACAACATGTGTCTGTTAATAGTGGCTAACAATCATGTACAGCAATAATCACAACAGTACAAGAGAAACAGGGGTCTTGTTGCTTAGGTATAGTAGATAATGTTGATGATATACCACTGAAAAATCTGTAACTCCATATGTTTCGTAGATGACTCAGCTGCAGAGAGTGTTAACGGCAATGAAACTGCAGGACACAGTTCCAATGCTTCAGGGGGAACACACTGCAGGGAACTGACAGAAACCAACAGTAATGGGAAAACATCTCTGGAACCCGATGAACAACCTCTGAACCTGAGTGACAGTCCCTTCTCTGCTCAGCTGACTTCAGAATACAGGTTAGATGACCAAAGCAGTGATGGAAAGAACAAGTACAAGAACATCCTAGTATCTGATCTTAAGATGGAGCAAGAGGCAAAAGAAAATGGAAGCAAGGTAAGATGCTTCCATGTTCACAAGCTTTTACAAGTGCACACCTTAGGAAAGAAAAGTTTCCTTGGAATAAGCTCAAGAGCTTTGAAAGTTAGGAAATTAAACGTTGACACCTAGTTTTTGCTGCAGTTTTATGTGCACTCAGTATTTTTTTCATGCGCATATGAATACACAAATACCACTACAGTGTTTTTTTTCAACTACAGACACATGTTGAACAGTGTTAGTGTCTTGATAAGAAATATTTTGAGAAGACACATGGAATCTTCTTCTTACACACAGCATATGCCTTTATTCACTGTAGATAAATATCCTTAATATGTGAACAGAGATGGCATTGAAGCTCTTCCTTGCCATTTATATATTACATAGCTTGCATGCATGAACATGTTTCAATTAAAACTGACAAGTTTGCTCTAAGAAGCTGAAATTTCCTAAGGGCTTCCCCTCCCCCCTCCCCCATTGTTCCTATTATATTGGTTGGAAGAGAGTAGGTGACTGTGTACATACAGATTGAGTAGATTTGATAGCTAAACTGATAGGAAGGCATATGTCAGGAATGCATATTGCAAGAACGAAGAATAAAGAGATGAAAATCAAACAGGATTCTTCCATGGATTTGTTCTGCTGCCCTTACTGACAACTACAACCCCCCCCCCAATACTACCCATTGGATTAACACATTTATCATACCAATCCCTGAATGTGAGTACAGTACTGATACTTTTCATGCTGGGCAATAGCCAGCAATAAAATACCATAAATTTATCCTGACAACTTTGAATGCCACTCTGTTTTGTTGTTGCATTTACATGTTTTTCAACAGGAGCAGCTCAAGAAAACAAGTTTCTTCATAGACAGAATTAAAAATTAAGAGGTCTGGGTTTTCGGGCCATTTATTGAAGTTAAAATTGGACAAGTCTTCATAGATGTTCAGAAATGGGCTGGAAACTGGTGGGGTTCACTTCAAGTAAATTTATTTAGGAACAGGAAAATGCATCCTAATATTGGACATACATACATAGACTCCCATTAGTGAATGATGCACTACATTCACAGGCAATCCTAACCAACTTTCCAGTGCCGATGCAGCCACAGTGCAGCCCTGAGGTAAGGGAACAAACATTTCCTTACCTGGAGGAGGCCTCTGTGACTGCCCCCCCACCGTAGGATGCAGCATGTGCCCCGTTGGCACAGCTGCATCGGTGCTGGGATGTTCGTTATGATTGGGCTGTCAGTAAAATAAAAACAGCATCTTTACTTGCTTCTGAGCATACTGTTCCAATGATCTCTTTATAAGTTAACCATTATCAGTAGGGGCAGGAGAAAATGGTGATGACAAAATAAAAACATTATTATTATTATTATTATTATTATTATTATTATTATTATTATTATTATTATTATTATCTATTACTCTTTTTTGGAAATCACAGGTGTTATTAAATCAGGAATCATAAATAAATAGGGGAGGTGATACTAACATTGCAACTCATATCTGGGATGAGGCAGAGTAGCCATAAAAGCAAACAAGCACCAACAGACCATATTAACAGAGATGCATTGAGGTGGATTGAACATAGCAACTGCAGACCATATGAAGAGAGCATGTTAATATGGCAGAGCATATGACAGAGCACATTAACAAAAAAATGACTGAGAACCATTGGAAAAAAAAAGTCACCACTTAAAGAAACAACAGGCAGAGAATGGGGGGGGGGATGGGGGAACGGGACAATGCATACATTGTACCTGCTGACAAAATGTTGATTCAGACGATGATCAGAAGAAATCAGGCTGCTAAGGACAGAACCTCTGCAGTCTCCAGCCAAATACCTTATTAACTGCTGTGAGCAGGACCTGCTCAACTTTCACCATTTTCAATTGCTGGTCTTGCAAAGTGTGCTGTTCCCATGCTTCTCCCCAAATCCTGACACATTGCAGGTTTGCAAATTGGTAAAATATTTTCTCTTTCCCCATTTCACTCTCAGCCCCCCCTCCCTCTTCTCAAACTCAGCCCTTCTGCTGCAAGTGCTTATCTTAACCATCCAGGTGCCGCCTTGGGCATTTGCCTTTCGGCATAGGAAAAGGCGGATATAATTTTTTAAAATAAATAAATAAATAAAATAATTGCCTGACATTCTGTTCTTTGACTATGATAAACGTGGGCTCTTCTGTTAAAGAAAAAAATGTGGAAGTTCATGAATTTAGCAGTACTGCATAATGGTTTGCCTGGCCAGCCTTAGACACTGATTTTCTCCTGCTCCTGCTCCTCAGTGGCACCAGGCAGGGCTGGAGAGGGGAGTGAGGGAGAGAGAGAGAGAGTCCTGCCCATTGTCTTCGCCACACTGAATGGCTGCGATGGCAAGGGGGTGGGGCCCCTTCGTAATGGGGACTAAGACGGGGCGGAACTTACAGTATTACCCCCACCGTAGCGACACCTCTGGACCAGGTGCCACTGAGGAGAACAGTTCTGTAAAGAAGGAGCCAAGTGGCCTCCATCAGCTCTCCCTCAGATGCAGTCGGATGTGGACTTCTGATGGGATCAAATGGCTATTTCTTGACCTTTTAATGCTTCCTTTTTTTCACCAGCACTATAAGACCTCTCTGCCTGAATTTGTAGGCTGGGAAGAAAAGGTGTTTTAATGTGTTTTTTTAAATGATGTAAATTTACTTACCCATTCTGGCATACCAGGAAGCATTTCCACAGCATCTTAGCAGTCAAAGAGAGTAGTGATGTACTTTACTAAGAAGCCCAGTTCTCATAACAATGGCTATACACACTGGAGACTTTCTCATCATATTTCTGTAGCCGTATACTCCTCTGATCAGTAAATGTGGGGAGAGACTATAGCTCAATGATAGAGCACATGCTTTGCATGCACAAGGTCCCACATTCAATCCCCAGCATCTTCAGGAGTAGTAAATACCCTTGTCTGAAACCCTGGAGAGCTTCTGCCAGTCTGGTCTATCAGTATAAGGCAGCTTCATATGCCCATTAATGCTGAAGATAGAGGAAAACTAGCACCTTATTCTGAAGCTTCCCAGAGGCATCTGGATTGTGGTTCCCATTTGTCAGACCCTCATTGGACATTAGGACTCAACCTGCCAGGATTGGTCAGAGTCATAATGGGTTCATGCTGTCACAATCAGATTTCAAGAGCCATTCCAAGGGGACAGTTTCCCCAAAGGGAGCTGTTTGCATAAGTATCTATGGTACTGGAGATGTGATCTCCATCAGAATGTTGCAAATCTGGGGAGAAGTCAGCATGCCTTTCTCTTCTGAGATCTTAACAATGTAACAAGTACATTCTGAGCAATGAATACTCTTGAAATAAGATCCAATAATAAGAGAAATAATACTCTTGAAATCTTGAATACTCTTGAAATACCTACTCTTGAAATAAGATCATTGGATAATTTAAAGGTTTCCTTTTGTTTTATACCTTTAAGAACTATGTTTGGTTTCCTGACCCTACTGTATATAATAAAAAAGCTTTAGATCAGGGGTTCTCAACCTTTGGAGATCCGAGTACCCCCTATCACGGTCCAATTTTCTGAAGTACCCCCCTGCTAATTAACTGCTAATTAATTGGATTAATCAATTAATTAATTAGGTAATTAATCATTAAATAAAAAAGTACTAAAACAATTTTAAATGTGAAAAAATGTCTTATTTAACTCTGTGAGTGTGAGAGTGTGAGTGAGAGACAGACATGCAAGGATCTCTTTTTTTTTTCTCCAGGTCACACTTCCCAAAATCAGCTCCTCCCTCTCTCACCCCACCAAAGTACATTTTCCAAAGTACAAAAATAAGCCCAAAACCAAAATCAGAGAGACAGAAGGGCTCCAAAAATAATTACAATTTAAAATCCATGTTAATTAACACTTAATTAGCTGCTGATGGAGCAGATAAGGGGCAGGGCTTGGCATACCCCCAGCAAGAGGTCCACGTACCCCTAGGGGTACAGGTTGAGAACCCCTGCTTTAGATGATATATAAATAGTATAGTGGACCCTTCGCAGCCACAGGTCCCATATCTGTGGACTTCACCTGCCGCTGATCAAGTGAGAGGTGCCTCCGGAGACTGCTTTCAGGTCACATCGGGCCCGCCACACACTCCATTGGCATCCACGGTCCCCAGGACACCTTGGGGAAGTGACTTCTGGTTTCACGCCTGCAACTGCTGGTTCATTCCCCAAGACATCCTGGGACCCATGGAGACCAATGGTGCAACCCGGAAACGGCCTCCAGAGGCGCTTCTTGTTCGATCCGGTAAGGCATTGCAGCACAACTTCAGCATCCGCGGGTTACAGAGGTCAATCCCCCACGGATACAGAGGGCCCACTGTATTCTGTTTCCAAGTAGACTTGAGCCTTACCTTTCTTTGTTACTCAGGCTCCCGGTACATGAGGTGTTCTGTCAGATGCTGCTCTGCTTTACCTGATGATGTGTCAGCCCTTGATTCTCCCATTCCCTGAAATGGAAAAGGAAGAGGGAGATGAAGCTCTAGCCCACCACTTTTCTCTCCTCCACACTTGAGCTTTTGCTCCATTCCCTCTTCTTTTTCCAATCCAAGGAGTAGGAGGAGGAACAGCAGCAGAGGTAAGTGGGCAAACAGAGTTGGGTGCCCCCACCAATATGCCGCCTGAGGCAACCATCTCAGTTTATCTCATGGATGAGTCAGTCCTGTTGCTATACAAAGGCAAACCTTTTTGCTGAGCTACCAAAATAAAAGTGAAATTATAGCAGACAGCTGAAGAAATGGGTGCGGTTGCTGGCAATACTGGATCTCTTCCAAACACCACTCCTAACGAACTACCTGCGCGGTGATGCAGCAGTGCCGTATTCCACGGGTGATACATTTGGCATGTTGAGGCATCCTCGGGGTAAGGAACATTTGTTCCCTTGCCCCGGGGTAAGCCCCAGCAGTCACCATGGGTCAACGTGGACCTGCCCCAGCTCTATAGCTGGTGCCACTCTTCATTGACTGAGAAGGTGAATCATGCCAGGGAAGGGGGTTAGGATTCAGCGGGTGCTGTTACCGCTGAACCTTGCCCCCTTTCTGGGCCCTTTCTTTGCCCTCCTCCCCGCCCCATCACCTCCCCGTTCCATCCTCCCCCCACCCCGTTCCACCTCCCCCGCTGGTCTACCTTGGTTGGTGAAACTTCAGCCTCAGTGCCAGCAGTCCAGCAGGTGTTTTATGACTGCAACGTGCATTCCGCCAGTGTCTGGACCAGATAGGATTGGGCCATAACAGAGCAGTGGCAGTACTGTGGCTAGTGGTTATAATCTCATTTTAGGTGACATCTCTTTACTCCCTTGTTATATGCATGTTTTGCATCTTATTCTCAGAAAACTATCACAAAAAAAATTGTATCCTGATCCTGGTAAAGAAGACATAATATGTAGACATTAACTGCTTTTTTCTTTATTCATATACTCTTTCTTTTTTTCTTTTTTTGGCTGTTTTCATACTCTTTCCTCTCTTCCCTCCATTCACCTTCTTTCTCAGGACAAATTTATCTCTTTTTAAAAAATGAAAGGAACTATTAGCTATATAAATACAACAAAATTGCTTGGATCTTAACAGTGCAATATTTATTTGGAAGAAAATTCCACTATATTTAATAGTTATTACTCCCAAGTAAGTTTGCAAAAAGCCTAAAATATTATGCTTGAGTACGCAGGAGAGTAGGGGTAGTAAAGTACCTTGTTATTCCTGGCATATATAACACCATTTATGTTTTTATTTGTAGAACCATAAACATATATTTGAATCAACTGCCCTAGGTGATTTGAATATGTAATTAAAAATCTAATTAGTTGTCATCCAGTGCAATCTGTTATCCGCTAATAATAAAACTTTTGCTAAGAGTATCTGCAGACTTGAACTACTACATAAGAACATAGGAAGAGCCCTACTGGATCAGGCCAAAGGCTCATCTAGTCCAGCTTCCTGTATCACACAGTGGCCCCACCAGATGCCTCAGGGAGCACACAAGACAACAAGATACCCGTTTCCTGTTGTCACCACTCCCTTGCACCTGGCATACAGAGAAAACCTACTTCTAAAACCAGGAAGTTGTTTATGGCTTGTAACTTGTGATGGACGTTTCCTTTATCCAATCTATCCAATCCCCTTTTAAAGGCATCTAGGCCAGGTGCCATCACCAGGGTGAACAGATACAATGGATTACAAAGTGCCTATATCTTTAACTATTGTATAGAAGAGGGAATTTTGGCAGGTGCAGATTTTGGCACCCTTCCATGATAAGCTGCGCCTGCCAAAATTCCCTCTTTTATACAATGGTTAAAGGTATAGGCACTTTGTCCTTCATCGAATCTGGTCACCCTGGTCATCACCACATCCTGTGGCAAGGAGTTCCAGAGATTAATTACATGCTGGGTGAAGAAATATTTTCTTTTGTCTGTTCTAACTCTCTCTCCACTCAATTTTAGTGCATGTGCCCTGGTTCTGGTGTTGTGTGAGAGGGAAAAGAACTTCCCTCTATCCACTCTCACCATCCCATGCATAATTTTATACGTCTCAATGATGTCCCTTCTCAGGTGCCTTTTTTCTAGACTGAAGAGCCCCAAACGCTGTAGCCTTTCCTGGAGGTGCTCCAGCCCACTAATCATTTTGGTTGCTCTTCTCTGCTGCGCCTTTTCCAGTTCAACTATATTCTTTTTGAGGTGTGGTGACCAGAACAGGATGCAATACTTCAGATGTGGCCTTACCTAGAAATCATTAATCACATATTGCAAAAGTCTGCCCAGCATAGGAATGGAATGGAAAGATAGATATTTAAAATGCATTTCTTTTCTTTTTTATTGCGAATTTCAAGTAGGTAGGATGTAAATTGATTCCAACTTTACAGGATTAACAGCCTTGTAGAAATATGTATGTTTACAAACATCTACAACGTTAACAAGTAAGAAACAGTTTAAAAACACTAATCTATAGGATACAACGTTTCGTCCACACACTGAGGAACTCCTTAGGTATCAGGCAACAGAGTTGCAGAGATGTTAGCGTCTTGATGTACTAGACTGGCTTATGTAGCAGAGCGAAGCGTTGGTTGGAGAAAGACGGTTGAACCCAGTCCGTCCAACTCAGGGGGGTAGCTTGTCTTTCTTCATCCGAGCAGTTTTCATTTCATTCAGGATGGGAAGCCAGATGTTGTCCACGAAAGAGAGCTCTTGCTGTCTGTTAATTAAATTTAAATGTTTGTTCTTGCTTATCTCAATCGCTTCATAATGAAGTCTTAGCCTCAGGCTTGATTCATGAATTGAACTTCTTGTATTTTCAAACTTGATGATATGTACTGTGTTCATTGAATGTTCCGCTAGGGCTGAATGTTCTGGATGTTTATATTTAACAGCTGTAATATGTCCTTTCAACCTCGTGTTGATTGAACGCTTAGTTGTTCCAATGTAATCCACTAGCATCGCTGCAGGGGGGCGGAGCTCTAAGTTTCGCTGCGGTCCGACCCTCCGTCACACGGGTGCATGAAGCGGCCCAGCCCCCTCGCAGGAGTCTTGCGCGTTGCTTTCACCGACTTGAATGGTTCTGAAGGCGAGGGGGCAGGGCCGCTTCGTGCACCTGTGTAACGGAGGGTCAGACCACGGCGGAACTTAGAGCTCCACCCCCCTGCAGCAACACCGCTGATGTAATTTCTTCCACATTCGCACGGTATGCTGTACACTCCTGGGTTTGACAGCGGGGGTCTTGGGTCTTTGGGATTCCATAGCAGTTGTGAGACTTTTTTAGTGGGCTTGAATATGGTTTTGACATTAAACTCTGCAACTCTGTTGCCTGTTACCTGAGGAGGTCCGCAGCTTGTGGACAAAACATTGTATCCTATAGATTAGTGTTTTTAAATTGTTTCTTATGTGTTAACGTTGTAGATGTTTG
This sequence comes from Plestiodon gilberti rubricaudatus, assembly GCA_026170595.1. Classification (NCBI taxonomy): domain Eukaryota; kingdom Metazoa; phylum Chordata; class Lepidosauria; order Squamata; family Scincidae; genus Plestiodon; species Plestiodon gilberti. The sequence continues at coordinate 46,401,578 of JANXHW010000004.1, forward strand.
TAAACAAATATTTCTACATGGCTGTTAATCCTGTGAAGTTGGAATCAATTTGTATCGTTTCTGGCCATGAAAGCTACAGAATCTTACTAGGTAGGATGTGTCTGCTCCCAGGTCCACCCAAAAGCCACCCAGAGGGTTCATGGGGCCTGGGTATGGGAGCAATGTTTGGGAGCCCCTTCAAGGACCCATGCATTTGTGTACACAGCTGAGGGACCACATGTGAGAGAGTTTACCTCAGAGTCAGATTACAAAAGCGAGATGACATTAGGTCATGGAAGGTGAATTGGGGAAATAAATCCCCCTTTGCTTCCTGGACTGAGAGATGTGCTTCATTTTTTCTTACTTGGGGATAAGGGAATATGAATAGGGTTGAGCTTCTCCCAGTTTGAGCTGAGTACCTCTTCCAAATTCCAAACCTCCTTCTGGTAGAGCTACTCTCTCTACCAGCTTCCTGAGGCTCAACCTCACAAGTCTTCCAGTCAAAGACTGCTGGTCTTCTCCACTACTCCCTCTGGAAGGATTCAATCCTTATGGCCTGGCTTTGCAGTACTCCTACCCTTTCTTTGTGGTAATGACCACAGAAAATTACTCTCTGTGGCACCTTGCCTGGAAATCTTAGCTGGTGCTCACTCACTAATACTTTATGCAGGCCTGGAGTTCTTCCTGTGACTTGATTGCCTGCCTGCTCTCCCACCGAACCCCTCCTTAAAGCCTTCCCTGTTCCTTTACCCCTTACAGGTTGAATATCCCTTATCCGGACTGCTTGGGACGGGAAGTTGTCTAGATTTCGGATTTGTCTGAATTTTGGAATATTTGCATAAATATAATGAGAGATCTTGGGGATGGGACCCAAGTCTAAACACAAAATTCATTTATGTCTTTGTACTTTATACACATAGCTTAAAGGTAATTTTATACAATATTTTTAATAATTTTGTGCCCTAGCATGCCTTTGTGCTATGCCAGCCAGGTGCTGGAAAAATATTTTTTTTTTAAGTCATAGCTCCAAAAATGTCTGGATTTTGGAATAGTCTGGATTTTGGATGTTCAGATAAGGGGGAATCAACCTATACAATCTCTGTAGCCAGAGTACTTGGCCTGGGCCAATCATCATCATAAGCCTGCCTTGCCAATCTGATATCCATTGCTGCCCAGGCATAAAGATGGCATTATTGGTTTAGGCTCCCTTACAGTAGGGATGCAGGGCTAGATAATAAACAGGCCCTTTTCTTCTGGTCTCCCAGGGATACATTTTACAGTCAGCTTAAATTTGACCAAAGGATCAAAAAATAATAATTTATTTAACCTGTTCTTTTCCAGACTGTATACACATCCGTGCTTTAAACAATCACTTTAGTCACAAATTAGCATGTATTCTGTTTCACACATTAATTTGTATAATATTTATTTCATCATGGCTGAGGAAAGCATCCCGTTCTGTCACAGTTACAAGTTGAGAATGTGTCATCTTACTTTCTAATCACCAGTGAGACATTTGCACATCGCTAGTGCTGTGTTCAAGGAGACAATGACTGTATCCACTCAGCCCAAACACTGGTGGCCAGTCGCCAGGATGAACTGAGCAGAGGGTGGAGGCAAGCGCAGGTCCAATGAGAGGCCACTGCTGGAGGGACACCCCCACCAGGCACGAGCAACACAGCAACAGGCTGTGGGGGTGCTGTGTTGTGTGATTGGAAAATCAGTGTTAAATTCAGGTCTGTGCATAGATTAGCATGGAGCCCCTATGCTTGTGGGGCCCTCGGGCAACTGCCCAGCGTGCCCATGCATTAAGGGCATCAGCAACAAAGGGGCAAAAGTGAAGAACTGCTTGGACGTTTATCCTCACATGAACACACACATCCAAGAAATAACTTTTTGAACAGAGCAGACCAAAGGTAGAAAGATAGCTTCTTTGGAAAAGGGCTGCCACACTCTTAAACCATCTCCCTCAAACAACAACAGTAGCAGAAGAGCTGAAACATCTATTACCGTATTTCTTCGATTCTAAGGCGCCATCGATTCTAAGGCGCACCTTTACTTTCAGTACCACCAGCAGGGGAAAAAAAATCCATCGATTGTAAGACTCCCCTCCCTTCATTGAATCTACCTGCTCAGCACCAACTCTCCCCAGCATGTTTCCTGCAGCTGAGGATGATTGAGTGCACTGCCAGAAAGTGCCATTTCCTATGTTACCTGGGCTTGGGGGAGCTTCAGGGAGGCCTGCACAACCCTCTGCAGGCCTCCCTGATCTTCAGTTCGGCGAAAAACAACGATTTTTGCCATTTCTGGTTTTCACGAAAACCGGAAATGGCTGGAAATCACCATTTTTTGCTGAACTGAAGATCGGGGAGGCCTACAGAGGGTCACGCAGGTCTCCCTGAAGCTCCCCCAAGCCCCAGTAAGTAAGAAGATAGCGTTTTGGGGTGCTTTTTGGAGACCTTCGATTCTAAGACGCACCCCATTTTTTGAAATGCTTAATTGGGAAAAAAACATGCGTCTTAGAATTGAAGAAATACAGTATGTACCGGTAGTTAGGGAAGCCAGAGGGCTGATCAGGGCAAAGCATCTAGTGGTTAGCATCTAACATGCAGCCCTCTACTTTCTGCTTCCCTCCCTTTACTGGGAAAACTGGGGGGGGGGATTGGTAGTTGAGTTGTTTGACCTTCTAGGTGGGGAGCTAGGGAGACCAGATAGAAAGCCGCCACTCTGGAAAAGCCCCACTCCCAGGTGCAGTGGCGTCACGAGCCGGCGTGTCACCCCATGCAGGGTTGGCGGCCAGCTCGGCTCGTCACCCCCCTGGCGTGTCACCCCCTCCAGGCGCCTCCTGGCACATCACCCTGTGCACTCTGCTCCCCCGCCACACACCAGTGACGCCAGTGCCCAGATGAAAAGAAAGCCTCCCCAAATCATGGGAATTTTCCTTAAAAGCCCAACAGTAAAGAGAAATGAAATGTGATGGTAGGAGAGGCAAGGCAATCCTGCTCCCTCCTGAGTGAACTTGGACCAAGCAGGAAAACCTGTAAAATATAAGGAGTTCAATGAAAGAGTTAAAAGAGGAAGAAAATTGCAGGTGATAAGGACAAAGCAGGGGTCCTTTGGCAAATCAGAAAAAAGGGAGGGATGCAAAGGTTGGCATGGAGATTACAGAGACAACTGAAAACAGCTCCTGATGCAGATAAACTAGATATGCTCCCTACTCAGGCTTCTCAGGCTTCCTGTCCTCTCCCCACAAGGCAGCCAAGAGAATGGGCTTAACCCATGTGGAGCATCCAACACTGGACCAGGGCAGATATACCCAGGGGCTGTACAGATATGTACCCAGGGGCTGTACAGATATAAGATATACCCAGGGGCATAACAGATATAAGCCAGTGGCTGTAAACCCTGCTTTCTCTAAGGAATTGGTCTTTTGGAGTCACCTGGAATTTTTGAATTTCCCATAATAATGTGGAATTCATGGTCCAGTGAGATGGCTCAGAGTCACGTTTCTTTTGGTTACTGGTCAAGGGAAAGGTGAATATGCTCAAATAAAGGGCAGCAACAAGGGCAGTGGGGAGGGATGATGGCTACTGCCTCAATATGACCCTCTACAATTACATCCTAATCCTTTGTCCCATACAGAATTGGGGCATAGTTGGGGCATCAGGAAGTAGTTTCCTATTTCCTTCAACAGTTTCAGTGAAGGCAGAAGAAGAGTTTAAAATGTATATACTGCACTGTTTTTATAATTTAGATACTAGATCTTTTCCAGCTGACTCTCCATATAAGTTTTCTCTTCTCCCACATGAGCCTAAAAATGCATTAAGGGAACTCTATTAAAATGTATAAGATATTTATATACATATGATGTCTAGTGAGTGATTTTTCTCATGCATGAGAAAAGATGGTTTGTAAGAAATCACTTATCACATTTACTTCTGCATAATCACAACTATAATAACATCTGTAAATAACATCACAGCTCAGATCTGAACAAAGCTGAATTTTTGTAAGGGTCTTGTCTGCTGCAGTCTGATCCTTTTGCACAATTCTGGCCAAAGAGTCTATAAAACTGCAGCAACTCTATAGTCTGCAATGGGGAGATCTACACTAAAAGCCATTCCTATATCTTCCAGATGCATCTATAGAAACAATCCAACTCTGTCCCAACATCTCAGAAAAGCAAGATAGCACCCAGATACCACATACTTCTCTACTTTAGTTATTGCTATTAGTAGATTGCCCCCTTGCATCAAATTCAAGGCTAAGCACACATGCACACACACTTTAAATTCTGTACCCAAACTATCCAAATTCTTCACCAGAAAACCTGAATTTTCTGCCACCCTCTCTGCCCAGTCACTCTCCCGTTCCACCGCCCACTCACCACTTGGGCTTGCCTGCACTTCCGCTGGTAGTTGACTGCGACTGTGGGCCTCTGACACCACTGCCATTTGCAGCAATGGTTCTGGATTGGGTGCTGGTGGTATGTGTCTTAAGGCCATTTAAAACAGTGGAACCAGTGTTCTGCTGTTGGAAAGCCCAGTTAAAATTGGGCTGTGTGCCACTCTTTCTTGCAATTGGAATTAAATAGAATAATGAAGGCTGCTGTGTTGCTAATTGGCACTAAGGCATTTAATGTTACCTTGTTTCTTATAGAAAGTGATAAAGTGAGTTTTTTCTTTGAAAATGATTGTGGCTTATTAAACTGTATTAGATGTCAACTTTGTTGGGTATCTCCCATTGCAAACTTTAATCTTCTACTTGTCAGGGCTGCCAAGAAGAAAACCATAGAGTAGGAATGGGTTACCAGGAAAGGCTGAGCCATAGGTATTAAATACCTGTTCAGTGTATGCTTATCAGAAACATAAGTACGCTGACAAAAAACAAAAAAAGAGCTTGTCTTTCCCTTCAAAATAAGGCTGAAACATTGACTAATTATTTAAATGTGCATTTCATAAAACACAAAATCTGATTTAGTTAGAATTCTTCTTCATGAAATAATATACCCTGCTGATGACACTGTTATGATCAGTCACTGTTATGAACATCACTTCATTCACACATGGGTCTGGTTCTAGCATGGTTTCTCACTATGAGAATTAACCTCATAGCTATACGCTTACAAATTTTCCTACCCCCAGCCTTCTCCTCCTCCGCTGTCTGAGAGAAAAAGAGAAAAACGCCCAATCCTATCTAAACCCCCACACCTATGCAGCTGCACCACTGGAGCGTGTGCTGGAACCTGCGGGGGTGGGGGTGGGGTGGCAGTCCTGGAGGTCTTGTCCGGGTAAGGGAGCATTTGTTCCTTCCACTGCCCAAATAGGTCTACTCAGACCTGTGCCAGCAATTTAGCTGGCACAGGTCCAAATGGACCAGGAAGGCAGATCAAGGCCAGGAAGGGGGATAGAACATTGGCAGTGCCACTACCACCAACACCACTCCTTCCCAACCTCAGCACACCGCACCCTGGTCTCCGCCCCATTCCACCTCCTCTCTGCCCCATCACACCCCATCCCCATGCTGACTTACCATTGCCAGAACTTTTCCCGGGGCTGTTGGTGCACAACAGTAGTAGCTCAGCTTCTCAGAATGTTGCGTCACATTTTGCAACCACTGTAAAGCACACTGCACCACTGGAACATGAGTTCTAGCAGTGCAGCGTGCCCATAGGATTGGGCCCTAAAAGCTTCCACTTTCATTTTGAATTAAATCACATTCTAACAAGGTGGCAGTGCTCCTGGTCCGTCACCAGAGCTGCCTACACCCACCGGAGCAGGTAAGGCAGTGGCGGGAGCATGGAGGGTGTGAAACGGTAGACAGCGGGAAGGAATGGGGGGTGGGGAGGCTACAGGAGGGGTTGGATCAGGCAGCAATGGTGTGCGCTGGATGCCTGCCCCCTTTCTCTCCTCCGACTTGTGCCTGTGAAATTGCTGGTGCAGGTCTCAGGAGACCCATTGGAGAGGGGGAGTCTTATGGAGGGGTAAGGGAATTAAACCCAGAGGCGTCGCATCACTGGGGGCGATTGGGGCGGTGGGCCCCAGGGCACGGGCCGCTCTTACCTGCCCTGTCGCGTCCTCCTCGCAGCTGAGAATGGCTGCAGTTTCGGCCCTCCCGCCCGCCCTTGTGCTGTTTGGCTCCAAAAAGGAGCCAAAAAGCACCGGGGGGGGGGGCGTTTCCGCGCCACGGAGGCGTGCTACATCGGGGTGGGGGCGGGGGCGGCCCCCTCCCCACAAAGATCTCCATTTGCCTCTGATTAAACCCCCTTTCCCTTATGAAGCCTCATGATCCGCTCTCTCCCCCCCCCCTGTTGGATACAGTGCACTTGTTTTTGGCACGGCTGCACCAGCGGGGGGAGGGGGGATAGGATTGGGCTCTAAATCAATTATGAGAAAAATAGTAAAGCAAATTTTAATTAGTTGGCAAGTCTGCAACTAATAGCTTCTGATGATAGTATTTTAAATGATTTTCTCTGTCTTTTAGAGGACAGATAAACTGCATACATAGCACAGCAGTAGTATTAATTGCAGATTGCTTGTATATTTCTCACAATTCAAATTGTGCCTAACTAGTGTCAAAATAATGCTGTTACAAAATCAGAGTGTTTGTATGAATCCAAAGGCTGGACTCAATGTTCCTTTGGTTTATTCCACTTCTAGAATCCTATTATTTATATACAGATGCATATTCATCCCCTCCCCCCTCCAAAAAAAAATTTCACCATCACAGATACAAGAAATTGCATATGGAAGAGAGTCTTTGGTAAGATCCAAGACATACTGTTTGTCAGAATTCTGGAAGACATGGATAACTGCCAGAGAGATGTAAATTTCTTTCACATGTATTTTGAAGGAACTAATACTTGAAGGAGCTTCTTCAAAGTGAAGATCAAAATCCAGTAACTCAATTGTTCATAGGCAAGAGAGCATATGAGGCAAGGCAGGGAGCTGGAATCACGGTGGAAGGGAAGCAAACAGTTCCATGAAGGAAACTTAAGGAACGAAATACAGGTGGGCCCCCATATCCGCTGGGGATATGTTCCAGGCCCCTCCGTGGATACTTGAAACCGTGGATAAGCGCGAACACCCCGTCTATGGTTTCCTGAGCCCCCCCTGCCTCCCCTGTAGGCAGGCATGCTTGCCCCCCCCAGCTCTTATTTTTCTTTCAGCAAGCTTTGCTTCTTCCTTAAAACAGAGAAGCAGCCTCCATTGCAGGCAAGTAGAACGAGACTAAGTCCTAGAGAGGCTTTGCAAGGTTTCTGTTAACCTTGCAGAGCCTCTCTAGTGCTTAGTCTCATTCTACTTGCCTGTAATAAGCAGCCAGAGGCTGCGTCTCCTGTTTCTTTAAGGAAGAAACGAAGCTTACTGGGAAAAAAGTAAAAGCCGGGGGGGGGGGGTCCCCACGATCCGTGGATAGTGAATCAGTGGATATGGGGGCCCACCTGTACAGTGCACCCTCACTTTGTGATTGGTTCAGCATATGATGACATCACTTTATGATAGATTCTCCATAACAAAATAAGGTTCACTGTACGATAAGTTATGGACTTTACGATATGTGCCACTGTGACTGAGGAGAGAAAGGGAAGAGGAAACATGTAAAGGTGTATGAGGAAACAGTTGGTGTATGTATGACTGAGCAAAGAAGTAGGAGGAGCTCCTCGCACCCTTGTTCCGGAGGCAGAGGCGGCAGAGCCAGCAATAGTGCCTCCCATTCTGGGGTCGCTGCAGCAGGGCCACGGTGAACACTTGAAAGAGCTGAGAAAGGCAGTCTAAATGAGTGGCAATGAGTGGCTGCGCATTGCAGGTGGCTCTACCTTCTCTCTAGGACGAGGCGGGAGGGAAGGAAGGAAGGGGTTATGCGGCTCCTCTTATTTCCCTCTCTGATGCATTTTGTACCACAATGAACCAGCAAATAACCCCAAAGAGCTCTAGCATCTCTCTTGTAAAAGAGCAGTGGTGGCAGCAGACAGGGTTAGATGAGGGTGGCTGGATCTGTTGCAAGAGGGGGACATGAGAAATGAAGAGAACTTGTACTATGCTTGTCGGTGAAGTGGCAGGCTGGGATTTGTAGCTCGGTGTAGCTACATTTGAGGTTGAATATCTTCTGAGGTCTTAGAACAAGTTACCAAAAATCAATGTAGTATTGGGCTCATATCACAATTTTTTCACAATAAGTTGGAGTCTCTGGAACGTATTAGTATCGTAAAGTGAGGGTCCACTGTAATCCAAAATGCAAATAACATGACAATATGCAGTGTCAAAGTCAGAATGGTGGACATGGTAGTAGAAGATAAAAAGATCCTTTGGAAAGTTGTGATTGGCTGTAGCTCTTTACAGCATTTTCTTCATGGCACAAGCCACAAGGCCAAATTGCACATATCTGCATCATGTTACAGAGTTCACCACACAGCAAACATTAAGTAGATTCAGTGTTTCTGTAATGTGTGAAGCAGCCATGAGAGACAAGTTGGTATTTGAAGAGGTTGAACTGGTCATTTGAATATATGGTTCCTATATCTGTATAAGACCTGGAGCTGGCTGTGGCTCAGATCATGAGCTTCTTATTGCAAAATTCAGGCTTAAACTGAAGAATGTAGGGATCACCACTAGACCAGTCAGATATGACCTAAACCATATCCCTTATGAGTATACAGTGGAGGTGAAGAATAGATTTAGGGCATTAGATCTGGTAGACAGAGTGCCTGAAGAACTATGGACGGAAGTTCGTAACATTGTACAGGAGGCAGCAACTAAAACCATCCCAAAGAAAAAGAAATGCAAGAAAGCAAAGTGGCTGTCAGATGAGGCTTTACAAATAGCTGTGGAAAGAAGGAATGCAAAAAGCAAAGGTGAAAGGGAAAGATATAAACAACTGAATGCAGATTTCCAGAGAATAGCAAGGAGAGATAAGAAGGCCTTCTTAAATGAACAATGCAAGGAAATCGAGGAAAACAACAGAATGGGGAGGACTAGAGATCTCTTCAAGAAAATTGGAGATATCAAGGGAACGTTTTGTGCAAAGATGGGCATGATAAAGGACAAAAAAGGCAGAGACCTAACAGAAGCAGAAGAGATTAAGAAGAGATGGCAAGAATACACAGAAGAACTATACAAGAAAGATCTGAATGTTCCTGATGACCACGCTGGTGTGGTCACTGACCCAGAGCCGGACATCCTAGAGAGTGAAGTCAAGTGGGCCTTAGGTAGCATCACTAACAACAAAGCTAGTGGAGATGATAATATCCCAGCTGAGCTACTTAAAATCCTAAATGATGATGCTGTGAAAGTGCTGCACTCAATATGCCAACAAATTTGGAAAACTCAGCAGTGGCCAAAGGATTGGAAAAGGTCAGTTTACGTTCCAATTCCAAAGAAGGGCAGTGCCAAAGAGTGCTCAAACTATCGCACAATTGCACTCATATCACATGCTAGCAAGGTTATGCTCAAAATCCTACAAGCTAGGCTTCAGCAGTACGTGGACCGAGAACTACCGGACGTACAAGCTGGGTTTCGAAGAGGCAGAGGAACTAGAGATCAAATTGCCAACATGCGCTGGATCATGGAGAAAGCCCGAGAGTTCCAAAAAACCACCTACTTCTGCTTCATTGACTACGCAAAAGCCTTTGATTGTGTGGATCACAACAAACTGTGGCAAATTCTTAAAGAGATGGGGGTACCAGACCACCTTACCTGTCTCCTGAGAAACCTGTATGCGGGTCAAGAAGCAACAGTTCGGACCGGCCATGGAACAACCGACTGGTTCAAAATTGGGAAGGGAGTACGGCAAGGCTGTATATTGTCACCCTGCCTATTTAACTTATATGCAGAGTACATTATGAGAAATGCAGGGCTGAATGAATCGCAAGCCGGAATCAAGATTGCCGGGAGAAATATCAACAACCTCAGATATGCAGACGATACCACCCTAATGGCAGAAAGTGAAGAAGAACTAAAGAGCCTCTTGATGAGGGTGAAAGAGGAGAGTGCAAAAGTTGGCTTGAAACTCAACATTAATAAAACTAAGATCATGGCATCTGGGTCCATCAATTCCTGGCAAATAGAAGGGGCAGAAATGGAAGCAGTAACAGATTTTACTTTTCTGGGCTCCAAGATCACTGCAGACGGAGACAGCAGCCATGAAATTAAAAGACGCTTACTCCTTGGAAGGAAAGCTATGGCAAACTTAGACAGCATAATAAAAAGCAGAGATATCACCATGCCAACAAAAGTTCGCATAGTCAGGGCGATGGTGTTCCCAGTAGCAATGTATGGTTGCGAGAGTTGGACCATAAGGAAGGCTGAGCGCCGAAGAATAGATGCTTTTGAACTGTGGTGCTGGAGAAGACTCCTGAGAGTCCCTTGGACTGCTAGGAGATCAAATCAGTCAATCCTAAATGAAATCAACCCTGACTGTTCCCTGGAAGGACAGATACTAAGGCTGAAACTCAAATATTTTGGCCACCTAATGCGAAGAGAAGACTCTCTGGAGAAGACTCTGATGCTGGGAAAAATTGAAGGCAAAAGGAGAAGGGGAAGGCAAAGGATGAGATGGTTAGACAGCATCACCGATGCAACGAACATGAAAATGAGCGAACTCAGGAAGATAGTGGAGGACAGGAAGGCCTGGCGGGATATGGTTCATGGGATCACGAAGGGTCGGACACGACTTAACGACTGAACAACAACAACAACAACAATATCTGTATAAAATAGAATTATATATTTTTTCTAACTGCCAAACTAGTTTTGTAGATGATAAATGTGGTCTGAATAATTGCCTGAAATAACAGCAATTTCAGTTCTCTGCTGGTTGCTAAGATACTTGTACTGCATAAGTGGAATGATGAAGTTTGACCAACATCTGATGTGAAGACAAGGAGGGCATTATTCCTATGGAAGGAATTGTACCACATAACAAACGCCTAAGAAAAGGGGCCATTTCACATGCATGCAGCTGCTTTTTTCCTCCATGGTTCACACATTACACTTCTTCAGGCGATTCTGCACACTGGAAGGAATCACATGGGAACCACCTGGCATGCGTCAAGCAGCCAAGGTCTCACAGAAATGGCATCCTATTTTCAAGGTAACGAATCACAGCTGGTTGGATGCTCCTTAACAGCTTGTAGTCAGTGCCACCCTTCTTTCTTCTTGAATATATTTGATAGCAATCTGTTCTTTTTGTTATGCTCAAAAGTAATAGTATATGGTGTACTTTCCCTTCATATATATGATCATTTAGCTTTCATTCTCAACCGATACACTTTTCTTTTTGTACACGTAAACATACTTATACAAAAACTTTTTAAAAACAAAATAAAAAATTCAGCAATGGAGAGTACTAAGCAAGGGATGGTGCCTGTGCTTCCCTATTTTGTATTCAAGAGTTGCTCTCTCTCTCTCTCTCTCTCTCTCTCTCTCTCTCTCTCTCTCTCTCTCTCTCTCTCTCTCTCTCTCTCAACATGAGGGTAAACACAAGGAAGATTTAATAACCGTTATCACAATAAAGCAATGTTGGATTATAAATCAGACAGTTAAAACCAGTGCCAAAGGTTTTCTTAGAGTGCAATCCTAGGTATATGGAAATAGTATAGGGAAAGCGCTGAAATCTAGTGTACAGTCAGATTCCAAAAAATATAATTGCATTGTTACATTAACAACAACAACACATCTCCAGTTGAGATTCCCAGTCATTCTAGCTGGAATGCAGCCAACCTTGGGTAAGATAGTTTAATCTCCTGCCTCCAGGGATCAAGGCAGCTTTCAATACAGTTAAAAACTATATGAAATATAATACGGGGGGGGGGCATATCTGTGGATCTGCTATCCACGAGTTCGCCCACCCCCCCTGCACCCATTACCCATTCCAGCACTAGTGCCAAGCAAGCGTGTCTCTTTATTTACAATAATGCTACAAGCCATCATGCTGCTTCCTGTTTAACGTTCAAGAGCCTCTCAAGTACAGCATGCTGGCTTATAGCATTTTTATACAGAAAGCGACGTGCTTGCTTGGCGCCAGCGCTGGAAGCCTAACTAAGGTAATGGGGGGGGAGTCTACAGGGGATAGCATTTCCCCTATCTGTAGATTCCTGGTATCCGCAGGGGGGCCTAGGAACCTATCCCCCGCAGATACGGGAGTCATACTGTATCAGTGAAAGCATATAAAAACATGCAACAAAATTAAGGCACAAACCTATTTGGACACTGCACCAGTGGTGCAAGGTGCCAGAGCAACCACCACCATATCCAAAGCCTGTCCAGGCAATGCCACGCTTGTGCAGCTCTTCCCAGTAACACCCCCAGCATCCCTGGAAACCCTGACACAGCCTATTATTAATAGTGGGCATACTGACATTGGTGCAATGGAGCCAACCAAGGAGCCAACCACTGCAACCACATCCAAGGAGCCAACCACTGCATCCACCCAAACCCAATGCTAGTGGCTAGAGAAGCGCCACCAGGTTGAACTGAGTAGGGCGCGGAGGCAGGCACAGGGTCAGTGAGTGGCTGGGGAGATGCCATCACCTGCCACTAGGAATGAGCAATGTAGCAACAGGCACCACAACAACCATGGTGAGATGCTCCAAGGATACCACAAACACACAAAAGTCATCACACAAGGATGCCACAGTACCCCAACCCCTACAGGAGCTATTATGGTGTCAACAGCAAAGAGGCAAAAGCAAAGAATTGCTAGGAATCCTTGCACCCAGAGTTCAGGTACCCTTATCCCACTCACACAAATGCACACATCCAAGAAATGCCTGAAAGAAATAACACTGGATGTGGCCTCCTTGAATAAGGAAATATAGGGGGAGCTGAATTTTCTTGACTGTTGCTTACTGAGAGGTCTTCAGTTAAAATAGGGCTGGTTCAAATGTAGGCTGAAGCATCCATGCATTCACATCCTGTTCAGTACCAATCTGTAATCAAATGGTAGTTATCTTTTATCACATAGAACAGAGACCTGGACCCTGGATCCCCCATGAGAAACTGCCATGGATTGTGTTAGCAGAAATTCTGAACATATTAAATTCATCGGTGCAGAATGTTTTGAACTGTGTATAATTAAAAAATCTGGTTGCTTCAAAATCACATGAGTGAACATTCAACTAGGCTCTGGGTAGCCATTGGTCTTGCTGGAAACACAGTCCACTGCAGTCATCTTACTTTCTATCAGTTAACTTCTCAGAGATTTGTTAAATAAATTTATCTGTTAGGCAGGAAGAGTCATTTTCAAAATAATTACCCTATCAAATCAGTTTCATGAAAGAGTTATTTCATGCCTTGAACAGATTTTATATATCCATCACTTTAGCTTTTCTGGCCTTCGATCAAGCTGTGAAGTGAAATTATATTAAATAAATATGGAAAGATTATGCCTCAGCCCTGTGTTATATTGTGCTTTGCATAGTAATGGACAGGCACAAAAAAATCACATTATCACACGTTTCTAGAGAAATAAAGGGGCATATTATCAAAGTATTGAGATTTATATTAATATGCCACTTTCCGTTTTACACTGCTACTTCCTTTTTTGAATTTTTCTTCAGCTGCAGCAAAGTATTTGTTAGGCTGTCCTTATTTGTAAGTAATTCGGTATAAAACCTTTCTCTGTTGAAGGTGTTTCATATACTTTTATTCTGCAACATATACAGTAGTGACAGACTGAAATGTTATAAAAGTAATGAACCATTTACAGCAAATACCTAATTTTCTGTTTACATAGGATTTACAGGTAGAACTAGCCAAGAGGCCATCGTCTGCTCTAAACCTTGCCACTGTCAGACATTAGGATCCATTCATGAGAGATCGGTTGATTTCATCAAGCTTACAGAGCAATATCACATACTATTAGTGTCACCTACTTTGTTTGTTACCCAATAGAATGCCAAGTTATGAACCCAGCCACGTGTGCGTGTGCATGTGTGTTGCTTGTAACATTTGCTGGGTTGCTTGTAACATTTCCAGCAAATATCTGGAACGCCTTCTCAGAGCGTTTTAAACACTTTTTAAATAACACTTAAAAACACTTTTAAAATGTTAAAACCAGTTTAAACACTTACTGGGGGTCCTACAGCCCTCCGGATGGTGCGAGGAAGCCCACAAACCCCTCCGCGGGTCTCCCCAAGCTTTAGATACCTGCTCTGTGGCAATTATGACCACTTCTGGTTTTCAGACCATTTTGGACCATTACACATTATGGATGAAAACCAGAAGTGGTCGTAATCACCGTGGAGCGGCAACCTAAAGCTCGGGGATGCCCATGGAGGGGGCCATGGGCCTCCCTGCACCATCCAGAGGGCTGAAGGACCCCTGGTAAGTGTTTAAACTACATTTTTCCCCGCCACCATACTGTCCCCACCTCTTAAGGTGGCAGGGGACAGCATCCGGTTCTCCTGCTGGGTCTTGACCTACCAGTTTGAGAACCGATGTTCTAATCTAGACTGTCCTTTCAACCAATGTTTTCACAAGGTGGTTGATGCTCCAACCTCCAGGTCATTTCAGTTGTACTCTGCTTTTTTTTTCCAGCTCTACAATAACCTTTTTGGTTTTGGGTAACCAGGGAAACACACAGTATACTAAATGTGGATATATCACACATTATGTAACGGTATTATGATCCTTGCTGTTTTATTTTTCATCTTTCTCATATTTCATTTGCCCTTTTCAGTCTTGCAGACTTGAGTTGATATGTTCAGAGGGCTTTCAGCTATCTGCCAAAATCTCTTTCCTTGGTGATTATAAATTACATCTACTTTTAAAAGAGAACTGCATATTATTTTTTCACATTTAACTTATTCAGGATTCATTTTGAGCATAAAGTGATGCACATCTGGAAATGTGTTGAAACTAGATGAGTAGGGCACTTAACATGTGTAAAAGTGGTAGCATAAGAAGTTTGTGTCTTTCAAAAAAATGACACTGGCCAGTGTCTAAGAGAAGCTGAATTTTATACCCCAGGAGTGAACCAGAGGGAGAAAGATCTCCCCTTGGATCTCTCCCTAAGCCCTTCCTCTCCTGGCCAAGTAGACTGGTCAAGAAGGCACCAACTATTAACATGGCTAGGTGGTCAAGTTGATTATCAGTTGCCAGGATAAGAAACCATATCCTTATAAGAAAATAAGAACATAAGAAGAGCCCTGCTGGATCAGGCCAAAAGCCCATCTAATCCAGCTTCCTGTATCTCACAGTGGCCCCGCCAGATGCCACAGGGAGCACACAAGACAATACAACAAGATACCTGTATCCTCTCATCACTCCCTTGCATCTGGCATTATTACTAAGACCAGGAGGTTGTCCTATGCTGAACCTACCCATCTACTAGGACAAAAAGGGAATCCACTGTTAAGTAGTGGGGGGGGGGGGTTTCCAGGTGCACATGAGGTTTGTCTCCTTCAGTCAACTTGCCTATGAAATATGCAATTCATTAATATTTATTTATTTGCAGTATTCATATCCTGCTTTTCTGGTCATGGATGATTGTTGTTGTTGTTGTTGTTCAGTCGTTAAGTCGTGTCCGACCCTTCGTGATCCCATGAACCATATCCCGCCAGGCCTTCCTGTCCTCCACTATCTTCCTGAGTTCGCTCATTTTCATGTTCGTTGCATCGGATGATTACTGAATTGCTAATTAGACCCTTAAGTTGTCAGAATTGAACAAATTCTACTCCTGATTTTGGATACAGAATTTTAGTCAGTACAGTTTCCAAGATATGCCCCCACTAAAGATGAAGTATTTTGAGATGGCTGTTTGCCAGTTCTGACCTGGCATGGAACAAAGGGACTTTGATGGCAGCCAAGTCTTCGTTGGCAACAGCCTGGATTGTGCATTGTTATCCATTTTGCTACTGATTAGACAACTGTTATGGGTGAGAAATATATTTGTGGATTACAAGACTTCAAGAGTTTAAATAATTTTCCTGCAGCTCCAGATGAATCAAACAATGAATAAATACTCTATTTTGACATTTTACATATTATACAATATTCAGTGGCGTCACTAGGGCGCGCGTCACCCCGAATCAAGAGGGGCGCGCGTCACCCCATGATAGGCTCCTCCCATGCAGTGATGTCATCGCCCCGCCCACTGCATCATTGCCCGCCCCCATGATTAGCTCCTCCCATGCAGTGATGTCATCACCCCGCCCCTTGCATCATCACCCTGCCCCATGATAGACTCCTCCCATGCAGTGATGTCATCGCCCTGCCCCACCCCCTCACCCAATGTCATCAAAATTACACCTTTGAAATAAAATATACACACAGCCCAAATGCATGTACTTACAACATATTTATTTTAACAGGAACAGAAACATGCACAGAGTGCAAAAACTTTATTGTAACAGGAACAGAAACATGCAGACAGTGCAACAACTAAGTTATTGAGCAGCTCAGCCTCAACCAAATCAGAATTTTACTTTCCGGACCTTCATAGCTGCAAAGTCTTGAATAACTTCGTCGAAGTCAATCTCTTGCGCCAACTCACTTTCGATCGATAGCATTGCCAGATCAGAAAGCCTTGCTTGTCCCATGGTTGACCGCAAGTAGTTCTTAATGAGTTTCAGCTTTGAAAAGCTCCTCTCACATGAGGCCACAGACACGCAGATGGTCAGAAATAATTGTAGGCTAAGTGAAAGGTTGGGGATAGAGTCTAAAAATTGCCATTCAGCAATGAATGTCAGGATGTCAAAAGCTTCCCATTGATTCATTGCGTCTTCCAAATTAATGCCTATTGCTTTCATGTGGCTTTTCAGCCTCGGTATCTCCAGGTAAAGCTCACTCTCAGAAACTTAGTCATAGACAGTTGTCAGTTTTGGAACCAACGCCTGTAACTGTTCCTCAGTGGCAGATAAGAGAGTCTTCACTTGGAGAACGTCAAAAATGCTGGCTACTTCCCTGATGGCAGTCGATCTGGTTTGGAGTTCCGACTGAAAGCGATCAAGGCACTGAAGCATGTCCATCTTGTTTTTCTCTTTCAAAGTGAGTCTAGCATCTCTGGCAAGCTCCCCTGCCATAGTCTTCTTCGACCCCATTCTTTTCTGCGTTTCAATTCCGTGTTCCTCTGCTGTTACAAGTGCCTGCTGAATTGCACGCTCTACTAGGTTCATGCGCTCCTCCTGCAGAAAAACTCTTAGGGCCTCCATTCTTATGACCACCTTGTCTAGACCTAAGCCCTTAGTCTGCAGGTACTGCTGCACATTGTCAATTTCCCCAAGCACAGCACACCAAAAGTAGAGGTAGCAGAGGAAAGTGAAATCCAAGATAGTGTTAGTAAGAGCCCCTGCTGTAGCCGCTGAATCCCTGTCCTCTGTATCAGCAGCAACATCTGCAAATGCCTGTACCAACCCATCAAAGTTGTCTCTGATTGGCTTGACAGCAGCATAATGTGCACTCCAGCATGTTGTTGATAACCTTTTCAGTGTCACTTCAGTATGAGCCATCAGCGCAGCCCATCGTGTGTTGGACTTAGAAAAGAAAGTGAATGCTACCTCAACAGTGCCAAAAAATGTATTGCAGGATGCATTTTCAGAGAAAGAGTGCTGGCCACACAAGTTAAGTGAGTGATCCACACACCCAATGAAGATTGCTTTTTTGTTCCTTTGCTTAAGAATGGCTTGTACGCCTCCTTGTTTTCCAGCCATGTTGGCAGCGTTATCGTAGCCTTGTCCACGGCACATCATAAAGTCCAGTCCATCCTTTTCCAAGCATTCAAGAAGTTTAGAAAAGATGTCAACAGCTCTTTTCCTATACAAGACGAAAAATCCTAAAAATGATTCGTGGACTGTCACTTTCCTATTCCTGATGGTTACATATCTGATTACTTCGGCCATCTGGTCGTTATGAGATATGTCAGGTGTGCTGTCCAACATTATTCCAAAATACGTTGCAGACTTTATCTCTTTGACAATTTTCTGCTTTACATGCTTTGCCCAGGCATGTATAAACTCATTCTGAGTGGTTGGGGAAAGGTAAGAGACTGAGACTTTCTTCAGTGTTGCTTTCTGCTGCTTTAGTTTAAGTAGGTGCTCTTTCAGCACTGAATCATGCTTTGCAAGCACCTCAACCAACTCCAGAATGTTGCCTTTGTTCACTGAGGTTTCATCTTCATGGTGGCCACGAAAGGCAAGATTCTGCCTGGCAAGAAACAGTACAACATCGAGCAAACTGCGTAAGATGTCCTTCCACTTCTTAGTCTCCAGCTCCCTCGAAGTGCAAACTTCAGCATCAATGGTTCTGCCCCGCCTCAGTCCTCCTTCCAATGCTCTCCAAGACTCAAGGCACTGCAGATGGTCCTCAGATCTCTCATGGTCCTTTATTCTCGGGTTCAGTCTCCACCATGCCTGAAACCCAGTCACAAACTTCGATGTTGTATCTGTCACATGAGCAGTAAACAGTCGGCAGCAGAAACAATATAAATGCTCACTCACAGGTGAGTAGACCATCCACTGTCTCAGAATTTTCTGACCATCTGGCAGCAGCCGGTAGAACCACGGTTTGGATAGCTGGCGCTCCTGTCCCTTAATGTTCTTTCCTGGTGGCCTCACCACAACAGCGAAAGGCCCATCCTTGTTCTGGAAAGGAGCACTTCCAATGTTGACTGCTTGAACCCGTAGAGTGTTATGAACGGGTATCTCCCAGAAAGACACATCACGCAACTGTTGCAAATCTTTGTCCAGGTCCAGGACATCAATCATCTCAGTGTCTTCTTGGTCATCATCATCATGGCGGCTACTTGCTTCTTCTGCTTCTTCCTCCTGGTCATCATCATCATGGCGGCCAGTTGCTTCTTCTGCTTCTTCCATGTTCTCTTCTTCTTCTTCTGCAGAAGCAGAATGCATGATGCTGCTACTGCTAGCTTCGGATTCAGAGGAAGAATCAGCTGCTTCAGTAGGGGGCAGAGGAGCAGTTTCTGCAGAGGTGCCAGGTTGGCTGACGTCTGCAGAGGTGCCAGGTTGGCTGTCGTCTGCAGAGGTGCCAGGTTGGCTGTCGTCTGCAGAGGTGCCAGGTTGGCTGTCGTCTGCCTTTTTCTGGATGAACTGAAGCATGGCTCCAGCTTGCTGTTTGACTAGTCTCATTTTGGCCTCTTTTGGTTTGCGTTGCTGTGCTCCGCTTTGCCATTTTGACACGTGCTTTCCAGATGGACCTGATTGCTTCTGCTTCATGATTGAAGATCTCTCTAAAAGAAAGGAGAAACTTTAAATATTTTCCCTGAACACCACCACATTGGCAGCAGTGGCAGTGGAGAAACACTGAAAAAAGACAGTGTCCATCCAATCCTCGTTTAAGGACACCTAGGTTAGGTGCCATGCCATTCACCGCATCCTGTGGCAAGGAGTTCCACAGGGATCACAGAAAGCATGCACAGAAAGCTGATCTTCAGGCTCCCCCAATAGAATCACATGCCATACCATATGCCATACCCTCTCAGCCTTCTAACGACAGTAGCTTAAAGAGATTAGCAAAAACTGTCATTTTAAGGGGGGGGGGTATCAGCACAAAGGAAGCAAGGCACTGAGAAGCTCAGAAACTTCTGACTATATGGGTACACGTAGTGTATCGAGAAGACACCCCAAGTGTGGCACAGACTTGGGACACCTGGGTTCACATTCCCAGGAATTCCTCCTGAAAACCAGGAGGAAAACCCCAAAGGGAAGGTTTGCCAAAGCCAGGCAGGCAGGCCCTGAGAAACCCCCCTCCCCACATGGAGACAGCAGGTAGAATGCACTGAAAACCAGGAGGAAAGCCACAAAGGAAAGCTTTGCCAATGCCAGGCAGGAAGGCAGGCCCTGAGAAACCCCACTCCCCACATGGAGACACAGCAGGTAGACTGCACTGAAAACTAGGAGGAAAACCACTGAAAACCAGGAGGAAAACCACAAAGGAAAGCTTTGCCAATGCCAGGCAGGTAGGCAGGCCCTGAGAAACCCCCCTCCCCACATGGAGACACAGCAGGAAACCCCCCCCCTGGAAACAGCAGAAACCAAAAAAGGTTTGCCAAAAAAAAAACCACATGGAAACACAGCAGAAACCCCAGGTTTGCCAAAAAGAAACCCACAAAAAACACAGCAAACCCACAAAAAAGCAAAAAAAGCAGGCAGGCCCTGCAGTGGCCCTATTTGCAAATAAAAGCAAATAAAATAAAACAGGCACCCCACCCCCAAAAAACACCCCCTGAATGACTGACTTTTTTTGTTGTGCTGCTGGCTGGCTCGGCTGGCTCTGGGAGAAAGAGGCGAGAGGCGAGGAGGAGGAGGAGGGCGAGGGCAAAAGAAGATGGTGGCGGGCGGTGAATGCTGCTGCTGCTGCTGAGGCTTGCTTGCTTGCTGCCGAGTTGAATGGCTGGCTGGCTGAAGAACGACGCCGCGCTGCTGCGGCTCACTCGTTGAGTCGTTGCTGCTGCCTCCTCCTGTAATCCACGAGGGAAGGCAGGGCGCGAAAGATGGCGGCTGGGCTGGGCTCGGCTGCGGCTGCGCGGCTGCTCCGTCGACTCGTCCTGCTGCTGCTGCTCCAGTGCTCCTCCGTCCGGCTGAGAGGCGAGTCAGGCGACTGCTCTGCCCGCGCGGCCCGGCTTTAAATGGTGCCAGGGTTTTCGTGCATGCGCATACGTTACTAAGGGCAAAAGGGCTCCCTCCCTTATGCCTCAATGACAGTTGTGCGCATGCGCGAAATTTTAAACTGCCGGCGCTAGGGCCATACTTGAAGAGGCCGAGCTGCCGGCAGAAGACGATGCGTGGGACCTCCGGCGGCCGGCCCGACCTCCAGGCAACGCGCACGGACACCGAGGGTGACGCGCGCGGGCACCGAGGGTGACGCGCGTCACCCTTTGACACGTGTCTGACGCGCGTCACCCCCCGGCGGCCCGGCCCGCCTGCCACGCTACATTGACTCCCCTGACAATATTTAACAGCGCAATCTTGTGTAAGTTTAAGTGGCCGGCCTAAAGGCCAGCCGCTATATCCTGAGGCCATTCTGGGCTGCCCCGGCACTGCTAGAGCACACCTCAGGAGAAGGGGATGTTTGTCCCCTTCCTCGGGTGTAGGCAAAGGTCTATGGGCCTCCTCAGAAGCACGCCAGCTCCAGACCTGACGTACATCCAGAGAGGCGGTGTAAGGGCAGCATGGGCCGGGAAGAGGCTTAGGATACCACTGCCGATATCCCCGCCCCCTCCTAGCCCAGACCAACCAATGGCCCCCCTCCCTCACCGCCCTGTCCCACCTGTCCCTGCTCCTGCACCGAGCAGCACGGGACCTACCTGTGCCGGTCGGCGCAGCTCCAGGTAGATGGCAGAGTGAGCGGATCCAGCCTCTGTGCTGGCACCTCTTACTCTCCCGTAGCCACAAATGTGCTTTACACCACGTTTGCAACGCTTTAGGCCGGTGGAGCGTGTGCTCCGCCGGTCTAAATTTACACAGGATTGCGCTGTAAGTTCTTTTACAAATGTCAGTTGTAAAGCATATATAAATTATCCTCATTTGAAAGTAAAATAAAATGTGTTGAATTTAGACAAACTGAATTTTCTGTGCACTGCCTCCTTAACTACAATCCAGCCTTCAGATTTGCACCCCCAGTTCCTTTAAACTAAGAGAAATCCTCCTGCTGGCTAATGTTTTAGATAAGCCCTGCCAGAATGCTATATATAATCCTGTTTAATAAACCTGAAAAGTTACCAATACCTGTGGGGAGACTGAATCAGTAGTTGTAAGCCGCCTTGGGTCCCTTCAGGGAGAAAGGCGAGATATAAATATTGTAAATAAATAAATAAATAATAGTTAAGATTCAACAGAATCACAAAGACAAGCCTTTCATTTACTAACCTGACAGGCAATATCAAGTACTTGACTTGTAAAATATTTATATCCCGCCTTTCTCCCTGATTTTATCCCCATAGCCAGGCATATTTTAGCATAGGAGAAAGGCTTCCTGTTATTTTAATTCTGCTTCATTCACTTTTTCCTCCTCAAGACGAAGAGGAGGATATAGACCAGATGCAATGGGCAGAGGTCAGAAATGTGAACAGAAATGAAAAGTAAACACGAGAGAGGAAATAAAAAAATGAAATTCAAATAAATGATAAACACGAACGAAAACTCAGTTAATTGCTTTCATGTCTGGTTTCTCTCACCCACGCTTATGTCCACCCAGTCCATTCTGAACACTATAAACTCCTCACTTCCAGATGCCAAGTGCTCTCTGTTATTTTCTGTTACCAATACTTAACCAGTTTCTGTGCCTCCTACTCTTGGTGTTTGAGTGCCAGGAAGTGGGAGGAGGGAAAGTGAGGTGTTTCATATCTCAACAAAAGGGATAGTATAGTGGAGGTGGGGGGGGGAGTTAACATTAAAAGCAGTCGTGCCCAGTCCTTCAGAACTGGTTGACCTCCCTCCCAAGCTTGGTTACACCTTAGTACAACTCTCCCATGCTGAAATTTAGTTCCTATAAGCTACATCCTATAAGCTACATCCATAAGTTTAGATCCTATACATCCTATGCTATAAGCTACATCCTATAAGCTACATCCATAGGTTTAGATCCTATAAGCGACTATGGATGCAGGCACCACTCTAATGCTCCAGACTACTCTATTTACATGTTCTCTGAATATGCATGTTGGTACATGCCATTTAGCTACGAACCTGGAATGGTATTTGTATTTTGACTTACTGTGCAAAAGATACAGAAAGGATGACAGGCTGTCCAAAATCTGAATCCGTTAGGGGAAACCTGCACTATTTGATTCTGTTGGTCACTACTCACTGCCAATAGTTTGACACTCTGAGTGGGTAATTGTTTAATGAAATTGTCATGTGTGATTTATCCAGCAAGCTACTGATTCTACTGCAAAGGAAATTGTGGATCCTGGTAGATGAAATGAAAAATTTCACAAGGAAAACAAAACGATGTGATTTTTTTTTTCTTATACTGGTCTAGGCTCTACAGTCCTTGGTGACTTGGGTAAAATGAAAAGATCAATCTATATTTCCCTATTTCCACAATTAGCTTAACAGACCTTAAATAAGTATGGGTTCTTGATGACAAATGAAAGAATGAATAGCTTCTCTTAATTCTGCATGAAATGTTTTGTGTGGGTTTTTTTTCCTTTTACTGTATGGAACTTGGTAATCTGGAAGAAATAACTCAGAACAAACCTTTCTTTTTAATGGAGAACCCCTTGTGAAATTAAATCACCATACAAATACTATTTTACAATCATTTACTTGAGTTTTCTTCCTATGGTCATCTAAGTGTACATAATGGAAAGCTAATGTACGTATGAAAAAAAACTTTCCCTACAAACTGGTGACTAGGCAATGAGTTGGATCCAATGAACTGTGAGGGAAAGGAAACCAACTACTAGTGCTGTTCAGCAAATGCTTGCTTAAGAATTTACAAAGAATTCATTGTTGTACAAGGGTAGATACGATAGCAGTTCTCATGCTCTCACTTGCACAAACGATTGTGCAAGCTCTTGCACAAGTGGAATAACAACTCTAGTTTTAGTTTCCATTGTCTCTCACAGTGCTGTAGCATGAATGTAAAACAGCCCTTCCGTTCCATAAATGGAAGAGCACCTTTTGATCCAACCCATTGTGTACTTTTGTAAACAGGCTGTCTCCCTAACAGGTCGCCTTCTGGAACACTAGTACAGCTGGAACACTAGTACAGAGAGGCAGCGCAATCCAGTACAAGGATCCGGCTGGCAGCCCAGGACTGCCCGCCGGATCCTGGCCCGAGACTGCCCACCAAGCAACGGGCTGGAGGTCTACCCGGGGAAGGGGATGAGCGTTCCCTTCCCTGGATGTAAACCGGGGTCAGCCCTATCGACCTCCTTGGATTTCCGCCAGCTAAATAGCTGGCGGAAGTAGGCCCGGCGTGGACAGGGATATGGCGGGCACCATCCCCCTCCCAGGCCAGCTACACCAATGGCCCCCCTCCCTCACAGGCCAGACCGCCCACACGGTCGGCGGCGGAGGACTTACCTTCTGCTGCCAGCCGCATCCTCGGTCGGCTTCTGGCGACGGAACAAGCGTTCCGGTGGATTGCACCCAGGGTCAGAGATACAGTGAGAGGAATATTAGTTTTGTCTTCAGAAATTCATGGAGGAGGTGGTTTAACCCCATCAGTAGCGTCACTAGGATGCGCGTCACCCTAGGGCAGGGGGCGCGCGTCACCCTAGTGACGCTACGATATCGCGGCGCGGGGGGCGACCCGGCTCCCCCCCGCGTCGCCCTCCGGACGCTCCGAGGCCGGCCCGGGAGCCAGCCTCGGAACGTCCGACCCCGTTGGCGCTCCAGGGCCTTCTGAAAGAAGGCCCAGGCAGCGCGTCCATCCGGGTATTTTCCGGATTTTTGCATGTTTTCGAAAATCCGGAAAATACCCGGATGGACGCGCTACCTGGGCCTTCTTTCAGAAGGCCCTGGAGCGCTGACGGAGTCGGACGCTCCGAGGCCGGCTCCCGGGCCAGCCTCGGAGCGTCCAAAGGGTGTTGCGCGTCACGGAGGTGGCGCGCGCGGGGTGCGTGCGTCACCCCGTGGCGCGTCACCTGGGGGCACCCCGCCCACCCCGCCACGCTCCAGCAACGCCCCTGAACCCCATTTCCTGAAAACTTCACTTAATTAAAAGAATATGCTTGTCATGAAAAATATTTAACTATTCAGTTAATTCAAATAAATCAAAGGCATCCAAGGCAAATTACATCACTTTGGGAAGGGGATGGCGAAAGAGATGGAAAGATGAATGTAAATGGAAGACGTTTCCTTAGGATACATTTTGTATTCACATTCCTGTACCTGAGTACAAAGCACAAATATATCATACTAGTTTCAAAAGGACACCATCATGTATAGATTGCAGGTTTTGCCTTCAAAATATCCACAAAACAGCAATAAGAATAAGTGGCTAAGAAAAATTTGTAGATGCTGAAAAAGAGTAAGTCAAAGGCCAGACCCAAATTTGATGGCATAGCTGGGACATCAACTCAGTTCTTATGGTCCAAATTAATTCTTTATCTACTTGACCTCTTATTCACATTTTTGATGTGGTTACTAGCATAAATTATACATTTATCTTATGCGTAAATTGTGAGTTTTACCAACCACCTTACAGACTACCTTGATCTAAAGCAGGGGTTCTCAACCAGTGGTACTTGTACCACCAGTGCTACTTCAGCCAACTGCTGATGGTACTCAGACCACCGGAACCCTGTCCTGACACAACGCTTTCAGCACCGCATTTTCGCTCCTGAGAGGCCTTTGGTGGAGCCTCTCAGGAATACTGAAAAGGGTCATCCCACCCACCCAGAACCTCCTACCTGCATTTTCTGACCTCCAAAAACAGGAAAACCTGGAAGTAACTGGTGATGATGTCATCATCAGTCACTTCTGGTGCTACTCAGCAGGAGAGTGGCGCTGGAGGTGGTACTCAGCCAGGAAGAGGTTGAGACCCCTTGATCTAAAGCTTTCTATAACAGAATTCCTGAAATGGGAATTGGGTATTTATTTTTTAAAGACAAGGTTTTACTGAGATAAAGCAGATGCTCTCATCAGACAAATTTTACAAAATGGCTTGCTTTATTCCTAGTCACCTGCCCATAGCTTTTCAAGCTATGATTCTGGCAAGAATGAAAGTGTGGACAGAGGTGCAGAAGATCTTTCCCTGAATCGGGGAGAGGAGGATGAGGATGACCATGATGAACATGAAGATGCTGAGAAGGCGAATGAATCTGATGGGGTAGAAGCTGAGCGTCTGAAAGCTTTCAATGTGAGTTGTATCATGCTTTATGCCTTCCTGGATCATACTTCTTTATTTTGGGCAGCTGTTTATGGGTAAATGTGGCAATAAAAGTGTTGCATTAATTTTATTTATGGAAGGAGGACCTTCCTTCCCCCCCCCCCCACATTAAAGCACGTACAATCAGACACCAGGTTCACCAGATTTAGAAGATTAAATCGTCATCCAGCTGTGTGTTTTGTTTCTGTGTGCATGTTTGCCCAGTGGACAGAGGCAGTGGGGCGGGGGTCTGCAGATAGTTTCTGAAGAATATTTCAGCGGCCAGCTATTTTTTGTTGCTTTCTAAGTTTATATAATTTTGCATGACAGCACACACAAAAAACTGTTCACAGCAGAGGAAGAGGAAGAGACAGAGTTCAGTAGAACAATGTAGCAATCATAGTGCATTGAAGCAGTGCCTATTTTCACAATCTGTGTTTTATTTCCCTCACAATTTCTGTACACTATAGTCTAATCTTTTCTTGTCTTTTTGTCAATCCTAAAATAAATTCCTTGTTTGCTTAACATTTCTGGCTTTCCATTAGAAAACTCTTCACTGTGTAAAAAAACTGGCTTCCTGTCTGTAATTGAGACAGGACGCTTAGAAAGAGAAGAGAGCACCCCTCCAAATCCTTCTCCTCTGTCTCCCTCTTGCCAACAGATGTTTGTCAGGCTGTTTGTAGATGAAAACTTGGACCGAATGGTCCCAATCTCTAAGCAGCCCAAAGAAAAGATCCAGGCTATCATTGACTCATGCAGGCGACAATTCCCTGAGTACCAAGAGCGTGCCAGAAAGCGTATACGTACTTACCTCAAGTCCTGCAGGCGGATGAAAAGGAGTGGTTTTGAGATGGTGAGTTTTGATCTAAAACCCAGCCCTAGTTTCCATCAAAAACCCCATATGTAAATCCATGACACTATTTTGTTTTCATCTTAGTGTCTCTTTTTATTTGCATTTTTGGTAATGTCAGGTCAGAGGTTTTTCTCCCTCCTTTCATATTACCTGGATTTCCTGCCCCCCTCCCACTTTGTTCAATGCATTTGAGATATCTTGGAATAATATAGCTCACAGTTATGCACACAGTATAAATTCATTAAAAAAAATTAAGAACACTGCAAGACGTTAAAAAATGAAAACAATACGTTGTTTTGGTAATTATACAGACACCTATGGAGAGGATGTATTATCTTGAATCAAGTAATATATGTGCATGAGTTCAGCAATGGACTGCACATGTGCAACTGTACATTTGTTGTATGTACCTACCTACTGATTAACGTTTGGATGGAGGAGGCTGAATCCATCTCCTTCCTTCCCAAATACGTTATCTCAAAGCTGATGGAGTCAACCATCTGATCAAGCCTATTTTTCCTGAAACAGCCCTTGATGCTGAATTGAATTGGCTGGATGACATAATGCAATAGCATAGGGATCTGCCCACATTCTGGAATGGGTATATTAATTGTTGCCCTGATGGCAGAATTGTCAATGAATTTTTCTGTAAGCTGCCATTGTTTATAGTCTTTGAAAACAGGAAATCTGTTGGAGATATTTTTAATTAAGTCATGCAGCATCCAAACATATGATTGGAATTTTAACAAATCATTATACAAAGTTAAAGAGCTCTATAGCAGTACTGAAGATTACTTATGGTCAATACATATAGTGGGCCCTCCTCATCTGCAGGTTAGCCATCCGCGGATTTGACTCAACGCAGATGGCTAACCCCGGAAGTAGAGTCCCACGGGGGGTGGGGTGCCATGCCACAGTACCTTATTTTTCAGCTGTGCCAGACCCATTGCTGCTTCTCGACTCTCGTGCGCCTTCTAAGTAGTCCAAACTGCTGCAAACAGTAAAAAATAAAATGCAGTCAAAGTGACTTCCGGTTTACTAGAAGTTGCTTTTGACCATGTTTTTTTAATAACTGTTTGCAGCAGTTTGGACTACTTAGAAGGCGCATGGGAGTCGAGAAGCAGCGGCAGACCCGACAAAGCTGAAAAATAAGATACTGTGGCACCAGTACTGCCCCACCACGTTTTTCATTTAACACAGTTTTGGGTATCCGTGGGGGTTCTGGGAACGGAACCCCCGCAGCTACTGAGGGCCAACTGTACTCAAGATGAACACTAAAGTATTGATTTTAGGTTTTGTTGTGCTTCTTTAGCACAAATTAGCCTTAGACAAATTAGATTTTTAAGTATCATTTTTGAATTGGTATATTAACAGCATCAGAGGCTTTTCTTTTTAAATTTCCTGATATATTTGCATTTGTTTATTTTCAGGATCTCTCTGGGAAAGACTTTATTAAAAATAACTTTGGGAGCTATGATTAATCCAACCACATTTTGTTTTAAATGACCGTACCAATTTTTTTTAAAAAATGCTAAACACACCTTGGCCCATTTATATGAGAAAGAAAGAACCCTGTTTCAGATTATCGCTTAACATTTCCATAAAAGACAAAAAGAAAAAATCCCTTCTTTTCATTTCCAAACATCATCTACCTTTTAAATGTCATTATAAGAAATACTTCAAAATTTGTGGTTTATACAAAATTATAGGCTCCTTCCTTCCTTCCTTCCTTCCTTCCTTCCTTCCTTCCTTCCTTCCTTCCTTCCTTCCTTCCTTCGATGTCCATTTATTTGTTTCAGAACTTTAGATGGCTATGTTCAAAAACAAGTGAGCACAACTGCAAAAACCACTAGCTTAGGATACAGGAAGGAAGCTGTATTTGTACAGTTACACAAGGACGGCATACTGTACATTATTATTGTTTATGTCAGAAGATCAAGGCTGCTTATGAACAAGAACAATAGCAATTAAAAGAGAAAGAGACAATTAAAAAAATATCAGTGCGGATCGCATGCCAAAAACTGAGTATGTAAGATATGTTGAACAGTTTACTAATTTAAAATAATTGATTGAGAATAGTAATTTTGTTTTACTGAAGTCATTTACCAGAGTAGAAGTCTTTGTGCAACAGTGTGATATTGGTAAATTTCCTGTCTTCTATGGAGCCAAGCTATGTACACGTCATTCACATAATGAGCAATTGCAAACATGTGTGGTCTTAAAAGCTCATACTCCAGTTGGTTATACTCCAGTATGACTAAAAGATGGATGGATTTATATAGATAAACAGGAACAACAAGATCTTCAGGCCTGCTGCTAGCTGTGCAACGTCCTGGCTAGTCTCCCTCATCATCATTGGGGGAGCAGCACTCTGTATGAGATCTATTGCCATGGCTAAGCACAGGAAGCAAGAGGAGTCTTGCCCTGGACTGGGCCCATAGCAACTTAACTCTCCTCCCTCATTCAGCAGCAGCAACACTGCCTCATACTGGCCACAGCTACTTTGAGAACCACTTTTCCAGAGGCGTCGCTCCGGTAGGCAAAACTTACAGCCCCGCCCCTACCGGAGCGACGCCTCTGACTGTTTCATATCTTTTAAGATCATCAGACTATAAGAAATGCCCTGCTGGATCAGGTCAAAGGCCCATCTAGACCAGCATCTTGTTTCTGCCTCTGGTAAACTCATAAGGAGAGAAGGTATACTTCTCTCTCACCATTGCCCCCTGCAACTGGTATTCAGGGGCATACCAGTTGCACCCAAAGATAGCGCCTAACTAGTAGACATTGATGGACCTGTCCTGTATGAATTTGTCTAATCCCTTTTTAAAACCATCCAAACCCAGAAATGACGGGCGCCCTCCCGGCGCCCGGGCGCGTGGGGGCGGGGCCTGTGTAGCGTTATGTCGACGCGCCCACCCTGCCCAATTTGCGCCCCTGCCCATTTTTTACTTATTTTGGAGCCAAACGGGCTCCAGGGAGGGAGGGAGGGCCGATCCAGCGCGGCACTTCCGACGGTGAGTGCTCCGCGCATGCCCCCCGCCCTCCCGAGCGCCTGGAGCTCCTGCTCCACGCGCTTCACCGTAGTTCCGCCGCATAGCCATCAACACATCTTGTGGCAACACATCTTGCCACAAACTAATTATGTGAAGCAGTACATATCTTATTTAAAATCTAAAATAATTTAAAATCTTTACATTGTAATTTAAATTTGCTCCACTGTAATACACAATTATTTTTTTTCCCAGAATAGTACCTTTTTTGAAGGGTGCCAGTCTACCACTACCAGCATGATGCTCCAGCAATGGCACATTGTGCTGTAATTTCCTCCAGAGTCTTTCTATTAAAGACAACTTTTTCAGATAGTTCAGGTGAAACGTTTCTTATTTTTGAGTATGT
Source organism: Plestiodon gilberti rubricaudatus (assembly GCA_026170595.1). Taxonomy (NCBI): domain Eukaryota; kingdom Metazoa; phylum Chordata; class Lepidosauria; order Squamata; family Scincidae; genus Plestiodon; species Plestiodon gilberti. The sequence goes on from JANXHW010000004.1 coordinate 46,431,578, forward strand.
GGGAGCAAGAAGAAATAGAATAATTATATATGATGAAGCATATATAACTAATGGTGGAATAGTACTGTGAAATGAAGACATAACTAAGCACTAGGTTTCAGTAATGGAAGGTTATGGTGATCAAGAAGATGTAGTGTGCCCGTGGTTGGCTCTGTCAGCTATTTGTTATAATCCAGATAATACTTCATATTACATTTTGTGCCAGGTGCAAGGGAGTGGCGACAGGATACAAGTATCTTGTTGTCTTGTGCTCCCTGAGGCATCTGGTGGAGCCACTGTGTGATACAGGAGGCTGGACTAGATGGGCCTTTGGCCTGATCCAGCAGGGCCCTTCTTATGTTCTTACATGTTGTATAGACCTCCTCTCTTCCTGAGGCATCTCCTTCAAAAGACATCCTAAGGGTTCAATATTCTCCACAGAGGGTGATCCAGAAATCTTCACCAGAGAAAAAACTATTTTATAATACTCATAAAGTTGGGATCTTGTAACTTATTCTAGACCTACATGATCTAAACTAGTAAATAAGGTCTGGCTTTCAGATAATTGCCTCATTATTCTCTCCCTGCAGGGGACATCTGGAACACAGTCCTCAACTAAAAGGCCTTCTTTCTCATTAGTATCTCCCATCTCAAAGGAAATAATTAAGGCTGGGGATGGGGAAAAAATGACTAAAAATGCGTCTCTTTGGGATGACATCTGCTCTAGACACCTTTTAAAAAAAATCTTGGTGTTATCATTTCCATCTAAGAAAGAATGTTTTGTTCAGACACCCATACCTGATGACCACTATCCATATGAATGTTTTCTCAGAAGAACATAGCTTGCATCAACAATATAAAAATTAGAAATATAGAAACTAGGTTTTATGAAGTGGTGAAATAAGGGCTTTGTTCTGAAGCAAGCTTACTGGAGGGAGGGGGGAGAGTCACAGCGCAATCCTATTGAACTTACACCACCAGTGTAACCAGCGGGAGAGGGCAGAGTGGGAGACTGGGGAGGGGAGGGGAGATTTAAATCCTGTTTGAATCTCCCTTTGGATGGAATTTGAATCCCCTTTCTGTTCTGGGGCCTCCCGTTCTCGCTGCACTGCTGGTTACACCAGTTGTGTAAGTTTGATAGGATTGCGCTGCCAGTGCAACAACACCCAGCAGGGTGAGGAGCAGCTGCGAGTCGGCAAGCAGCCAGCATTGCAGCCTCAGCCTATCTCATGCGGGCGAGAGCTGCTGAGGCCCTAATGCCAAGGCCAACCCAGGGGGAGAGCATGGTGCTCGGAGGAAGGCTGGAGCCCTCCAGTCTGCCGACCCAGATGTTGGCAGTGCCAGGCAGAGAGGAGACCCCACCTGCATGAGCACAGAGCATGAGAAGCTAGGCAGAGAGCGGGAATGGGCAGCAGCTGAAAGTCCAGAAGGGCAGCATTCAGGGGGAAATGGGTGGGAGGCAGAGAAGCAGGAGAATGCAAGGGAGCGATATTAAGAGGGGAATGGAGGTAAGAAGTGATGGGTCTGCCTATTACTTATGTGTAGAGGTGTTTGAAAATGGTAAATACAAAATAAAAATACATAAAACCGCTTTCTGCTAAAAAAAATGTAATTTTGCATCATTCTTCATCTGCTGACACCGTATAACCAATACAACCAAGTGCACCTATGTAGTACACTTTTAAAGCATTTACAATTGATAAAAATGGGAAAACATTTGAATAAAAGCACATGACACCACTTTCTGCTATTTCATTTTGGTTAAACACCGAAATCTGCAAAAAAATAAAACCATTTTCAAACACCTCTACTTGTAGGGGGATATAAAAATTTGAGGAGGACAGTCTCCAACTGGAGGGCGGACAGGCCTGGGAGACTCAAGGAACCAGAGTAGTGACAGGAGGGAGGGGCCCAGGAGTAGGACACCAGGGTGGAGAGCAACCCCCTCCTCAAGGGCATTTTCTGAAGCCTCAAAAGGCAGGGCTGCCCCTAAGAGGGGCTGGCAAGGGCCAACAGTCGGGGAGAACAGAAAGGTCAGCATGGACTTTGACTTCCTTGGGGACCCAGGGGCCCTGTGGTAGCAACGCAGACAGGCTTCCAGATCACACTGGAGAAATTGTAGTTCACAGAGATCACAATTTCTAAACACTGCAAATGCATGGAATTTTTAATGGTGACTAAGGCAGATAACTACCCTCCTCAGAATATTCTATCCATAGCCAATAATAGAAACATCTACAACATAGCATTTGAGGAAGCAATGCTCTGCTAGGATGAAGGGGGACTAACCATTTTGGCAAAGAGCCAAACTAGGCTCTTTGAACTTTGCTATCATAACTGCTGATCTTGTTCAAACTTATTTTTAGGACTGCACCTGCGTATTTAAAAGAATTGACTACAATTCTCGCATGCCCACTGGTAGCCATTGCATGTGGTCTTACCCAGCAGTCAGGCTTTAGACTGGAAGGGAAGGACCAAGAGAACTCAGTCAGCATTATTGGCTGTTCTGGACATTCTTGAGACCATGCTCATGAGTCCTAATGTGGGTGACAGGAGCAGGCATTTGGTTCTGCAAACTCTGCAAGGTATTGGCCACTGCTTCTAGTAGGACTTCATTGGGTTGACCATGAGTATTTTTCCATATCTTCCCCTGCATCCCTAAGAAGGTGCAGTAACTTCAGTCAGACTGTGAAAACAGGGGATCAGGTGGTAGAGATGCTGGGGTTCCAAACCATCCTTCAGTGTGATTAGAAGGTACAAGAGTCCTAGAACTGGGGCACCTGGTTATGGAAATTTTTTCTCAGGCCATGCGGTGTTTGCAGGGGCACTCATGAAGAGTGGGGTATACAGTAAGTCACCAGTATATAAAACTGTTGGTATAAGTAACTGGTTCTATGAGCTCTGGTTGGGAGCATCTGCTTTACTCTTGAGAGCTCCTGCCTCTCTAAGCAGGACACTTGCTTGTGGGCCATTAACTCATGTCACAGAGAAGTGCCTATATCTAGTCCACCCCTGGTCATTTGGACCTGGCTACTGAGGTCACAATACAGTACATTGAGTTCACAAAGTCCTTATTGTAATTTATTACTTCCATCCCATTCTCATCTTCACTTATTTCTACCATTCCTACTAAATAGCTTAAAAGTTTTTTAGACTTTACATAAGCTTCTGGGCATTCTCTGAGAGCTCCTGCTAGGTTGGCAGGAGCTGGGACAGGAGACAGGAGCTCACTCTGTCATGTGGCACTCGGGTCTCAAACTGCTGTCCTACCGACCTTCCGGTCTGCAGTTCAGCGTCTTAACCAGTAAGCCACCGTGGCCCCTAAATATACCAATAACATCCAGTAAATATTTTCTGAAACTGTCTGTAAAAATACATGTATAACATTCTAATTTTTATCCAGTACATGGTTAGAAATTAACATGTCATTGTATTTGGGAGGATATCTTGCTGGAGGAAAAGGGGGGTTGTAGACTGATGCAGGGAGACAGCCCTTTTCAGACTATGGTGGCTCCTCCTCCTCCCAAAGACTCCATGGAACACCAAGGGAACCTGGTCAGAGGTGAGAGAAAGTAGGGGTTTCCTGCCGTTCTGTCTTGCTTTCCAAGAATACAATCTGCTGCAGAAATGTGTTTATTTAATGTTTGCATTACATTGCGTTACGCTGCAGCTTTGTCATTACGTTGCATTATGCTGCAGCTTACATTGAGCCAAATCTACTTACATAGACATCAATTCAATTTAGACCAACAGGGCTTATTTCCAAATAATGTGTTTCAAGCCTGTTTGATAAAATTGTTCACGAGCCAGGGAAACTAAAAATCAGGCTAAAAATGTTTCTTAGCAACTTGACATTTCAATATAATATGTCTACTGAAGACCCTAACTAAAGCTTATTTCATTTGATCAGACCATGAGGAATGTGTGGTTTCTGGCTGACCTTGGGAATAGTTGGTTAAAATTACTAGGCTCCTTCTTCATATGATGTTCTGCATTCATTACCTGTTGGTGGCTGTGCGCCAAACCCCTCTTCACACTTCCCTGCCTTTACAAACCACCAGCTTTGTCTGAACATCTGTCTTATGAAAAGATCACATCACAGTATTATGAAATCCGAAAGCACAAATCTCAAGAGATGTACCTGGAATATTATCTAGGCCTTGCTCAGTCAAAGTATGCATCTCGTTACTTTTCCTACTCATTTCCTACTCATGTAAGTAGTCCTACTCAGTAAGTAGTCCTACTCATTTCAGTGAGACAGGAGTAAACTAGGGAAGTTTACTGTACGTTATCATTCTGTAAAGGTAAAGTTGACCCCTGACAATTAAGTCCAGTCGTGTCCGACTCTCTAGGGTGTGGTGCTCATCCCCATTTCAAAGCCGAAGAGCCAGCGTTGTCCGAAGACGCCTCCGTGGTCATGTGGCCGGCATGACTCTCCTTGCCGAAGCGCGTAGCATGCGGCTGGAACATGGAGCGCTGTTTACCTTCCCGCAAGCGGTACCAATTTATCTACTTGCATTAACATGCTTTGGAACTGCTAGTTTGGCAGGAGCTGGCCAAGCAACGAGAGCTCACCCTGTTGTGGATTCGAACTGCTGACCTTTTGATCGACAGCTCATGGTTCAGCGGTTTAACCCACTGCGTCACCTGCTGGCCTTATCATTCTGTACATACATGCAAAGTAGTAGGGAAGAGACTATTAATACATACATGCAAAGTAGTAGGGAAGAGACTATTAATTGGCCAGAATGAATTTGTTGCTCCTTTCTCCTCCATACAGTCCTATGGACAGCTTTTGGAAGAATGGTGATCTTGGGCAATTATTGCTTCTGTGCAGTCTAATTAGATAATTGCTCTAAACTTTGTGTCTGTGGCAAATAGTTCTCAATCTTATGCCATATAAACAGCTGTCTGTAGTAAAAACATTAGTATAAGGAAAGTGAACTGTGACTTATCTAAGTGAACTGTTTTGAAAACTGAAATGTTCTTCTCTAAATAGTATGTTCAGTAGGGCTTTTCTTAAAATATGTCACAGGAGTGGGGGTTTTCCTTGTTCTTCATCGTCTCTGTGAGTCCAGTCATACCAAGTGGAGTTCTGCGCATGTGCAGAAACAATCTCAGAAACTTCCAGAGCTTTCTCAAGTGTTCTGCCCTTATTCTTGAGTCGTGGAAACTCAGTGCTCACTGTGTGCTTCAAGGGCAGGAAGAATGCCCAATCCCCCAGCTTGTTTTCAACTACTGCAGAATGCTTCCTTTGCTTTTGTCCCTCAGAAATTTAAGACACTTTCCTTGTTCTTCTGTACTTTTGTGTTAGTAATTGTTAGCTTTTACAAAACAAAAAACCAAAAACACACCCCTATTTTTATGCTGTAAAAAATGTTCCAGGCAGATGAGAAAAAACAGGAGTTTCACCGTAAGTCAGGAGTCTGGGAGTTAGTCCTCCTGTTGACACCTCCTGCAAACTCATCTCTTTCTTCACCAGCGGCAGCGGCTTCCTTGAAGCAGGAGAGTGGAATGGCACACAAATTTTCTTCAGAGAACCATCATGAACAAGGCAATACCCACAAGGAGCATAGCAAATGCCATCAGTTGCACTCTGGGTGGGTGTTCCGTACCAGGAATTCCACCCAAAAGAAGGCGGACCATCATTCATAAGTCAAAACTGCAGAAAAACGTTCTGGGCTCCTGACATCACCTTGGTGGCTTATGTGTCAACAGCAACAAAGGCTCTAGTCTTGGAGTTCGTCTATGTTGGTGACCTGACCCTAGAATGATCTCACTCTCCATCGAGATTGATTCTGAAGATGCCATTGCTGGGCTCTTCCCCTGAATCTGATATTGTCATGACCCATACTATCTCTGAGGGGGAGATTAGCAAAATGTGGTGATGTTTGTCCTCCTTTAGAGGCCTCAGTCTAATGTCACTGACACAAATCCAGGAATATGACCAGTTTCAAAATTACCTGTTTATAACCAGGCCTATAGATTTCCATGCCAGTGACTGTGCTGGAGCCTACAGCCCTCACATCATTGCTCTGATTGGGATTTGCAGTGCAATCCTCCCCAAGTCCTAGCAGTGGAGCGCATGCTCCACCAATCTGAGCCATTGCAAACGTGCTGTAAAGCACATTTGTGATGACTCGGGACTAAGGGCCACCAGCGCAGAGGCCGGCAACCATCACTCTGCCGCCCTCCAGACCCCGCAGCCACTGGTGGAGGTAAGTCCTGCACCAATCGGTGCAGGGGCAGGGCAGGCTGGGGCAGCCAGGGAGATGGCCATAGGCTGGCCCAGGCTGGGAGGAGGCGGGGATATTGGAAGTGTGCTCTGCCGATATTCTCTGCCCATTCCCAGCCCTTTTTGGTCTTATTCCGCCACCTCGGATGTTCGCCAGTTTCAGAGCTGGCATACATCCGAGGAGGCCCATAGGCCCTGAGCAGCCCTACACTTGGAAAGCAGACAAACATCCTCTTCTCCCAAGGTGTTCCCGGGCCATGTCCAAACCTGGACGTTGTAAACGTCATAGAAGCAAGGGTGTGGTTAGAGAAGAGCTTAAAAGTAGATGTCATGTGTCCCGGCAGATTCCCTGTTTAAGTGCTAAGAAGCATATGTTGCCATTCCCCTTTATATAACCATTCTGATAATCCCGTAACATTCCTCTGGTAAGAATTCCACCTATTTTCCTTAGTTATAGGGACAGTGCTTTAACTCTCAAGTATCTGTGCTGAGCTTTGTGTCTGAGTCTGATTCCATTATGAATAGAATGTACTGATCAATACTATTAGGAATTAAATTTCTTTCCATCAATAATCTTGGAATGCTGAATGGTGTGGATGATCCAACCTTAGTTGGTACCAAGGGGGACCAAAGAACATCTTAGCCTAATTAAGGTAATCCTCAGTTCACAAGACAGCAAGATAGAAATGCCTACATAGTCCTTAATGACTTTCAATCAGGGATGCCTCTGTCCAGGACATCCTACGTTATGGTATCCACCTTAAGTCTGTGGGTTTGACAAACTCTTCACTAAGAGTTCAATTCGCTGCCATCTCTGCCTTTCATCTAGCAGTAGAGAATGTACCTGTTTTCTCACAACTACTATTGAGAAGGTTTTTTCAAGGGCCAGCTAACCTGTACCCAATGATCAACCTTCAATTTAATTATGGAATTTGTCTTTGCTCTTGTCCCAACGTATGGGCAAACTGCTTGAATCTATGAGGACAGTAGACTAACAGCCCAATCCTAATAGGGCCGGATGGCAGCAGAACGTACGTTCTGCTAACACTGACTGCTGTAAAGCAGTCAGCGCCAGCCATACAAGACTCTCCAGCAGCGCACAAACTTGTGTGCTGCTGGAGTACCAGCAAGAAAGCCAGAGCCTTCCTGTGCACTCCGGAGCAGCCTGTAGAAGCCATTGATGGAGGTAAGGTGGTGGGGGAGGCGGGATGGGGTGGGAGGGAGGGAAGAATGGGGTGGTGACAGGGTGGGGGATGGCCGGATTTGGTCCAGGAAGGGGATAGGTTTGGCAACAGCGGTAGCCACCAAATCCTAACCCCCTTCCCAAACCCAATCCTGTGGTGCAGGTCCACCCAGGTCAGAGTAGACCCTCCCACACCACAGAGGCTTACCTTCAATTAGATTTTATCATGACAAAGTGGTGCTGTGATCGAACATTACCTTATTAACTAAGGCGGCCTTAATGTTCCACAATAATACTTAACACTGCCTGTTTTCTTTCAAATCCCAACTTTAGAAGGAGAGAGAACTCTACACAAAGTAGACATTAGGAAACCTCTGCAATCCTATACACATTTACCTGAGTGTAAGTCCTACTGAACTCAACGGGACTTACTTCTTAGTAGACATAAATTGCATGGGGTTTCCTCCATTTGAAAACATGGGGGAAATGTCCAGCAAAGCTCTAGAAACTTGCAAGATTTGTTCTGAGCATGCACAGAACTCCTTTACATACTGCATATCTTTACATATCACCACTCAAAGAATTACACTGTGTAATAACATTTGAACGATTTTGTGCTTATCTGAATATTTTGATGTTCTTTATTTTAGTATGAGGTTTTCAAAAATGGTACTATTTTTGGGCATAGCATCAATAGTTTAGCTACAGTTCACGCAGCACAAATCTATGTAGATATAAATATATGTAGATGTAAATAGATTTGTGTAGCGTGAATTGTAGCTAAACTATTGATGCTATGCCAAAAAATAGTTGTACAATACGATGTGTATTACAATGTATTAGGCATTGTACACAAAGTGTAAGTTAACTAAAAAAAGTTTTGATGATACAAAAAACTAAGATTACCATTGTAATCCTCTGAATTGTATAAGGAACATTAAAAATTCAACGTAAACAATGTTTGTGTTACACAGTGTTATAGTTATAGGTAAGCAACCTGTCCTTTTGTGAATAGTTGCTGAAATGTTGCTTCTTTCATTTCTATTCAGAACGAGAACGAAGAGCATTAAAACTCATGCCAAAATGCAGTGCTGCAAGCATTATGACAAGCTTTTACTGAGGATATGTGAACATATTAAATTAGAACAATATCAGTGCATCCAACAGAGTGCAGTGCTGTTCTTTAGTTTGTAATTCAGATTGGTGCTAAAACCATGCATATTGTGCTAGTTTGAATTGCGTGCTTTATAGTAGGAGAGAGTGCTTCAGAAATATGCCACTATTCTCAAGAATCCCTTTTCAGTCTTAATTCTGTAAGATGTTGGTGAGTATATTCGTGTTCTGTTTAAGATCATCTCATTTCATTGACAGATTATTAAAGGTTTGAAATCATGCTTACTATACATACAATATAAATATTTATAATTACTGAATATCTGTATTTTAAGGGGGAAGTGATCCTTGAAAAATATTTTGAGGCTTCTGTGTGAAGATTTAAATTCTAAATATACATATGTAGGGAGGGCTGCTTTGAAATGGATGGGGCTGTTAGTAATAAATTCTTAATATTATTTGTAGAAATATGTTGATGGTTTTATACATATAAAACTGTATATGTTTCAATTCTAAACCTAGCTTTTGATACACAGTACAAGAGCTAATTAATACCCTATAAATAATTATTCTACTATAATTAAATTCCTTCCTTCCTATGCTTTTGCACTTCTGTCTGTAAGATTATAGATATTTGTACACCTAGCTTTTGAGAGACTTTTAAATATAATTCATATAGCTCAATCTCAAATGTATTTACTCAGAAGTAATTCCCAATGTTTTACTCCTAAGTAAGCATACTGAGAAGCTCAGCCTTACCTTACCTGCCAGTACTGATCTGTTGGCAAATAAAGATTCTTATCAAGTACTGTACCAGTTGATAACATGATTATAATTCAACTTTTGTGCTATTAGACTTGAATTCTTGAATGACCTTCTGTAAACGTGACTAAAATTGTTGGATTTTGTCTATGTTACCGCTTTCAGCATATTAGCTCATGGTCCAGTGATGGATACAGTAAATGTCTTTGATAGGTTAAAAAGGAACATTTTTCTTAGTGTAGGATTAGTTCTTCAAAAAACACTGCTGGGGGGACCTCAACATGAAACAAACATTTGAAGGAGTCCAACAACACAATTGGCAGTTTGACCACCATGGTTTCTGCAAGATCAATTTGTAAGACTGATTTGGTGGGAAGGTCACATCACTTTCAATAAAAACTTCAGTTCATTATTAGATGATATCAGAAAATGTAATGAACCCAGCGTGCTGAGTGAAAAATCCTAGCAGTAAAAATCCTAGCTGGGATATGGAGGAACCAATTGAAAATACTTGTCTGCTGGAGTTATATCATTCCAGTCTTCAGTGTTAAGAAATAGGATGTGTTCCTTATGTGTTCAGTTATGTGTTCAACTGCAAACTAATTTTTTTTTCAGAGTTAAAAACAAGCATCATCCCGGGAAACTCCATTGTATATTACACTTTTATTTCAAAATATAAAGACGTTAAAAAACCTTTACGTTTTGCCTCAAACACTTGAGGCATCCTCAGAAGTAACTTCTGAGGATGCCTCAAGTGTTTGAGGCGAAACGTAAAGTTTTTTTTAACATCGTTATATTTTGAAATAAAAGTGTAATATACGACGGAGTTTCCCGGGACGATGCTTGTTTTTAACACTGAGATTTGGACACGTTGTGAAAATCTGAGAACATATCAAAAAAAATGTTTCAAAAATGATAAAATTGTGTTATTCTCCACAATATCACAAAACATAATGGTTGTTGGTATCACAAAACATAATGAAATCATGATTCACCACCAGAGCACATCTCTTTGCGCACCTTGCAGTCTCTGTGTTCCAACAAGTCAGGTTCTCAAGGTCAGAGTTATTCTTCAGGAAGGATATCAACAGGCATGTCAACACTCCAATTTACCTGGCCACAGCAACTTACAGGCAGAACTCCTTTGGACTTAGAGTGAAGTAATGGGCCACATTCAAGCATATAGGGCTGAATTTTAAAACCACATTTTATTTCTTTACAGCTCTTCTGAGATGGGTAGTTTCCTGTTGTTTCCAAAATTAGATAGAACACTCCTTCCAAAACTTTTGGCCTTTTATATCTTATCATGGTGGATTTTGTAAAAGGTGCTACAGTACAAACAGCAGAGTCTATATTTCTTGGTACTTGACATTTTCAACAGATGCAGTAAAACTGACAGGTTTTCCCTCAGGAATATGTGGACATTCTCACTACAAAGCAGCTGTTGTTGTTTTTAATTAATAAAAGTCTTTCCAAGTAACAAACTGAATATAAACAAAACTGAAGACACTTATGTCCTATTTATATTTAGATGGAAGCAAAAGAGTAGCACTCATAATGCAACACAGGGGCTATATTTTAAATAAAATTATTTAGTGCTAGTCCAGCCAAAGTTAAGTATTTCTATACCTTATTGATTTCAATTGGAAAGCTAATTACACTCTTAACTCAATGGGTCTCAAGGGTACTGAACTTTGGCTGGAGTTTATCCCATGTGTAATGTTTGTGAAATGAATTTGTTCTACAAGTATTACAAAAATATATCAACTTTGGGTTATAAGCACTGGTACAAGTGATATAACATTAAAATTGCCAGACTTCCAGCAGTTTCAACTTGTTACAAATTCAGTTGTTTCCATTTTTTTAATTGATGCATCATGTTTCAGTAGTTGTGTGATCATTGATTTACCATCTTCTAGTCAAGAGTTCCAACATGACTTAAACACTATTGAAATTAATGGAATGACTCACAATCACTTCAATAGCCTTTGGATTTGTTATTTACATTTTAATGTGATAGCTGGATCTTTACTGAGATACAACCAACAACTATAAATCAGAAACAGCATTTGTGTGTGAGACAATGGGCATGCCTTAGAATGAGACTGGATGGGTCTTGAGGCAAATTAAGAACTGCTGAACAAAAGTGAGTTTTATATTATTCAGAAAAGCAAAATATAATTTCATGCATTTCAAAACAGTATTCTACTAATGTTCAGATTTTGCAAAGATGTTAAATGCCATAGGTCAGAGAGCCATTCTTTAAGTTACAGATAGGGTGACCATATCCAAAAAGGGACAGGGTGCCTTTACCTTTAACTATTGGAATTTGGGCAGGTGCACCTCATCATGGAAGGGTGCAACAAGCTACACCTGCCCAAATTCCTTCTTCTTACAATGGTTAAAGGTATAGGCACCCTGTCCCTTTTTGGATATGGCCAGCCTAGTTACAGAAAACCTACAGATTATATAGATAATTCTGAAGAAGGTAGTAGCAAACCTGTTGCTCAACTTAGTAGTAGACTGTCAGTGCAGTATGTCAAGCCAGCCCTGTGCAAAATAATAGTTTTTACAGTTACTGATTCATATCATTATCAAGAAAGTTTTTTGTGAAGACCAAAGGACAGCACAACCCAGTGACTGAATCTCTGAATCTCTATCCAGTTTCTTGCAATGTCCTAACAATGTGTTGTATCCTAATAAAGTTAGTCATGACTACGCATCACTGAAATCAATGAGACAAATTAGTCATGACTAACTTAAGTCTTATCAATTTCAAGGGGACTAACAGCCCAATCCTATTGGGCTAATCCACTGGCAGAATGAGCATTCCCGCCAGCAGAGACTGACAGCAGTCGTAAAAACCTCTTCAGTAGCATGCAAACCTACACATTGCTGGAGTGTCGGCGGGGAGGCCGGAGTGGCTCCACATGTGGCGATGGATCCGTGGAGGCCCGCTGACCCAGATAAGCCAGTGGGGGAAGCAGGACAGGGAGGGGAGAATGGGGGTGGTGTGGTGTGGGTGGAACAGGGCAGCGACAGGGGTGGAGGGGAGGGTGGATTGAGTCCAGGAAGGGGTGGGTTTGGTGGCAGTAGGATCTGCTGAATCTAAACCCTTTTCCTGGACCCAATCCCCAACCCAGGGCCATACAGACTTGTGCCAGCGATTTTGCTGGCGCAGGTCCAAGTAGCCCCATCTGGGCCTCGGGGACTGCTCCCCTGCAGGATGCAGCGCAAGCCTTTTTGGCACATCTGCATTAGCAGTGGGGAAAGGCTAGGATTGGGCTGTTAATCATGACTAACTTTCTTAGGATACAATTCAGTGTTACATACTGCTTAAATTAAACACTGAGGCTGCCTCATAATTTAGCAATCTCCTTAGCATGACTAGCCAGTTCCTAGGAACGGAGAAATGAGTTTAAGTTGAAAGATAAAATATGACTTTTTATATACAGTCAAAAATAAAGAACACAGTTTACAGTCAATATTATTACTAATTCAAGACTAAAACAGTTCATATTTCCATCAAAGGAATATCACAAAATGCAGCCTTTGGAATATATATATGAATGACCATATGAAAATAAAGCTGGGGCAGTTGGGGAGAGAGAGAATTAGAATACATTTTTGAGGGATCTGTGGATGAACTTCAGCTTTAACCTCTAACTAGTTTTCATTTTTCACCTTGACAATCTCCATTTCCACTTTCTGTTGATGCAAAAATACATGTCAATGAATAGACCCTCCTGCACACATGCTGCATGCACTGTTGTGGATTTGGTGATGGTCCTAATGTTTTTATGTTCTGTTTTTTTCTCTTTCATAGTCACGACCCATTCCCTCACACCTTACTTCTGCAGTAGCAGAGAGTATCCTGGCCTCAGCCTGTGAAAGTGAAAGCAGAAATGCTGCAAAGAGGATGCGACTAGATCGACAGCAGGTACAGTGAAGGGCATGGGGAGAGCGGGATACAGTGAGCAATAAATATAAGCTTGGGAAATCTCTTAATTGCTGTTAGGAGATTATGTACTGTATTAATTAGAAAATTTGAACCCTACTTTCCACCTCCAACACGGAGGTACTCAAGGCAACTTAAGACAGAGAACAAGAGTAATTCTCCAAAAGTTCTCTTGAATGTTTAATGTTTTTCAAGTGCATACGGAAGTGTTTAACTGAGACCAGTCATAGCATGGCTTAAGAACATGCTGCAAATTGTCTTTTTTATTGGGTTTGGTGGGTTTCATCTCCAGCCTTCATCCTATGCAATGCCAAAATGAAGTTATGTTTATTGTATCAACATTTTATGTAATGTACAACTACAGTATATCACATGTAACATATCAATTAGCAATGCACAATATTACAAAGAGTAAATCACTCAGGCTGCAATCCTTTACACACTTACCTTTACTCGCTTACAAGTGTGCAATCCTTTACATACCCAGTGGGAGTAAGTCCCATTGAAATAAATGGGGGTTACTTCTGAGTAGACATGCATAGGCTTGAACTTCAAATATGTATTTGCATACTTTAGCAATACTTAGTAGCAAAGTTTTCTATAAATATTTATCTCTTTGTACGCAAGGCCAAATGAATACCTGTGCAAACTTGTGAATGCATTGGGTTGGATCCTCACCTTCCATGCTACAGTGCTTTGTAGCGAGGAGTTTCATCTGATAACCACAGTGCAAAAAGGTGAGGATCCAACCCACTCTAGGTTGTGGTGATGTGCTTATATAGCAGTCTGTATGCTCCATTCTGTCACCTGTTTAGTGGTATCTAAACAAGTTATACTATGTTTGATGCAGGGAAAAAACGAGGTAACAATTATACAAGACTCCCATACTTATAAGTGGGAATATACAAACTGCCTTAAAATAGAGCTAGGAAGGCAACCAAAACTAGAAGCGCACGTTTGTCATAGGACAATGATCCATCTATTCATTTAAGGTGTGTACTAGCAACCATCCATGATGGATCTTCAAAAAATGGTGGGTTTTACATAGGTTGAAACATACTGACTTATTCGGTTTAAGTGGCTCATAATCCTGTAGGGCTAATGCATTTTTATTCTGAAAGCAGATAATGATCCCAGATCACTTAGTGTTAATGGGGTTTAATGAACCAAATCAAGAACCAAACAGCATCTAGTCCCTGTTTAGAAATAAAATTTTCCATCACTACAGATCACATCAACTCTATAACCTTATTGAAATTGAAAGTATTTCTTGGACACTCTTGATGTGCCAAAGGACTATTCTGTAATTTGAGCTTTTAAGTTTATTGCTCATAAAATTTAAACTGGGTCAAGTCATGAAGAATTAAAGCTAATGAAAAACATATTATGTCAAGATGGTTCTTTTACTAGTTTACATGTAAAAATAATGCTACCCAATGAGACAAGGCATGCTCAACATAATGCCCCCAGCCAGGTCTAGTCATATGGAACTAGTCGTGTGCAACACCTGGTGGACTCAGATGGGATGCACAACTCCATCAGCATCAAAAATTACCTCCAGTTCAGTGCTTGGGAAAGAATAAACATGTGGCAAAATTGTCAAAAGCATGTTGTTGTTTAGTAAAGCCAGCAGAATTGTTGAAGCAAAATTCAGAATTGCTAGAATTGACATCTAGATCATATTCAACCTAAATGTATTTTTTAAAAAAATAGTAGTAATTGAGTCATAAGCAAATTGACAATTCTCAGAACAAAACAAAACAAAAACTACATTAGCTACATATCTAGAAATTGAAATACAAACTATCCAGTAATATACAATAATTAAAAAATAATGTTATTGATTTTCTCAGTTGTACAGTGATAACATTTAAAACCAACTATGAACACTGAATAATGAAAATAACATCCATAATAACCTAGCATATTGAACAGAGAGCCAAATATATAACTAGAATTTCTTACATTATCTAAGTTCACAAAACATTGCAATGTATGTAATAAATTCCCTGTATTTTACTAACATTGTGAGTTTATACCCATTTAATCATTTGATTTTGTCTAAACTTCTTTGTGAACTTTTTGTTGAAAAGCGGTATATAAATACTGATGATGATGATGATGATGATGATGATGATGATAGATCGTAATTTCTTGTACTCTGAAGACCCATTGACTAAGTGTCAAGCTATACATTTTTGAGTATGCAATTTGGGCTAGGATGCTTGTTTATTATTCAGTTAACAGCAGTCAGATCCCCCCCTCACAAATTGGGAGTGTGGCACAGTAGGAGAGGGTTTAACATTTTGCTCCTGCCATAGTTCGTTCTCTCTCTCTCTCTCTCTCTCTCTCACACACACACACACACACACACACACACACACACACACACACACACACACACACACACACACACACCTACCTACCTTGCAGTTTTTATTTTCTTGGAAAAAGCTCCTATTGGTGGTGGTGGGAGCTTTTTTCCAAGGGCAAAGAGAAGCGGGGGTGGGTGGGAATAAAGATTGGGACCGTGGCAGGGGAAGAAGGTTGATCTCCCTCCCCCTTGCCACAGTCTTGACACATGGGGACCCATGTGCTATTTACTGAATAAAAAGCAAGCAGTAGTTTCCATAACATGCTTAGCATGACCCTGTGCAAATTGATATGCTTTTGGAGGAATGTAGAAGCTGTTTCTGCATGGCTGGTATCCATGCTGCTCTGATAATCCTGTGTGTAATCCTGTGTGGACTGTGTAAATGACGTTTCCTCTCTGTAAGGGCTGGATATACTGGCATAGGAAAGAACCACATCATTCGTCTGTCCAGTGCGGCTGCTCCACAAGCAGCTCCCACACCTCTATGGGAACACGTAAACTATGCCGAATTGATTGAACAGATTTTTTCCAGAATTATATATTGTGATATTAACAATTTTATAGCCAATACATTTATTGTAACACAAAATCCAATTGTGAAGAAAGATGTGCCTTCTTTATAGCGTCCAACAGCCCTCACATAGGCTCTATTTTATTCAACTTTACACTTCATACCTCTTCTAACATAAGGAATATATATAAGCATTTTTCGCGGCACTTGGCCACTTACCACATTGTTGTTGCTGTCCACATCTTCGTCCCGCAGGTCAACAGGCACCAGGACTGCCCCCGCTCAGCAGCTCCTGCGTTTCTGGCACAGACACGAGCCACACAGACGCTGTACGCAGCTACAAGCTCTCCGGAAACGTCTGAGTTACTCAGACGTTTCTGGAGAGCTTGCAGTCGCGTACAGCACCTGCGCGAGCCTCACAGACACTATACGTGACTGCAAGCTCTCTGGAAACGTCCAGTAACGCAGATGTTTCCGGAGAGCTTGTAGCTGCGTACAGCGTCTGTGAGGCTCGTGTCTGTGCCAGGAACGCAGGAGCTGCTGAGCAGGGGCAGTCCCGGCAGGGCAGAGATGTAGCCAACCCGCAGGATGAAGAGGTGGACAGCAACAACAACGTGGTAAGCGGCCAAGTGCCACAAAAATACTTAAAGCAGCGGGGGGGGGGATTTTACAGCATCGGTGTATAATGCACACCCTACTGTTTTGGGTCAAATTTTTATACAAAAAGATGCACGTTATACGCCGATAAATACGGTATATATTCATTAATTTCATGGAGAAATCCTGTGTAAGTTTCCAACACCAGAACAAGTGCTCCAGCGGCAGAAGCCGTTGCAAATGTGCCATAAAGCACGTTTGCACCGACTCAGGAGTAAGGGAGGCCGGTGCAAGGTCGGCCGCCCTCACTCCGGCACCAGAACATCCATGCGGCCGACAACGGAAGGTGAGTCTCCAGCGCCAGCCACTTGGGCGGTCTGGGCGGCAAGGGAGGGGGGCCATTGGGCGAACCGGCCCGGGAGGGGGCAGGGATGATGTCAGCCATATCCCCTTCCCCACCGGGCCGGCTCAGCCGTTACACGGCCTCCTCCTACTTCCACCAGCTATTTAGCTGGCAGAAATCCGAGGAGGCCGATAGGAATTCCCCAAGTAGACCTCCGGGCTGCTGCATGGCGGTCCGTGGCGAACAAGGGATCTGGTGGGTGGCCCTGGGCCGCTGGCTGGATCCTTACACAGGATTTCATTGTCATTCATTCTGGAATATAAAGAATGGGGAAAAATAATTCCAACTGTTAAGAATGCTGAATTGGAAGAAGTTACCTAAGTAATTACTGAAAATCTTTTAGAGCAAGTTGAACAATTATTTGAGGGGAATCATTTCAGCGCATGCAATCCATGTGGCCAGAGGATTGGAAGAATTGGAATACCAGCTCCAGCCAGCTATGCACGAGTATTTTTCATTGGAAATGTGGGTAGGTAGTCACGGATGTAGTTTAGGTAGAGTTTCTGATTTTGGCTGCAGATTGGACTTGACAACCTATGACTCCCCCCCCCCCCATGTTCCTATGATTCCATTATTCCACCTTGATACCTGGGGAGTTAAATGCTAGAATTCTGGAAATCCACATGCTGATAATCACTGAAATGTACAAAAGAAGCAAATCATCCATGCTTTATCATTGCATTGTTATTGGCAATTATGCCATTTAATTTGAAGCTTGGAAAACTTGCTAACCATTTCTAATCCTTTCAGTTCCAGTGAAGCATAGTTTGGTAGGTGAGGTAAAGTGAAAAAATAATGCATGTATAAAAACATAGGCTATTGTACATTCATTTATGTATTTGATTAAAAAAATCATATCACAGGAAAATATCTGGAAATCAGTTAAAGTGCAACCAGAAGCTGTGTGGTGTTGAGCCTCTTTGATGAGGGGAGTAAAAAGATACAAAAATATGTGGAGAGAAATTGTGAATTACTACTTATACCTGACAATGTTGATTAGCAAGAGTTGCATATATAGATTTAGCTCAGGACGCGAACTTAAATGGCACACCTTTCCCTTCCAGAGAATCAGACCAAACCCAAATCTCAAAAAGAATGCTTAGCAGCACAATCCTATGCATGTCTACTCAGAAGCAAGTCGCATTATATTCAATTAGGGTTTACTCCCAGAAAAGTGTGTTTTAAGATTGCAATTAAATTGTACTGTCTGTGGGATCAGGTTAATAACTATGGTAAGTAAACTTAACTATGGCACCAGCTAAATTTAGGCCCACTGTAGTGTAATTATATGAAAATGCCACTGCATGGAAATTTTTATGTCCTGGTCAGTATTCTAGAATCTTTACAGTTCTGCAAGGTCTGTCGTGGTGATAGAATCATGTGGTCACGTTCCCATTGAAGGAATCATACTTGCCTAGTGGACTGTAGTCCATGACTGTAGGAACGTGCACTAAAATTGAGTAGAGGGAGAGTTAGAACGGACACAAGAAAATATTTCTTCACCCAGTGTGTAATTCATCTGTGGAATTCCTTGCCACAGGATGTGGTGATGGCACCTGGCCTAGATGCCTTTAAAAGGGGTTTGGATAGATTCATGGAGGAAAAGACCATCACAGTTTACAAGCCATAAGCAACCTCCTGGCTTTAAAAGTAGGTTTTCTCTGTGCCAGGTGCAAGGGAGTGACAACAGGAAACAGGTTATCTTGTTAGCTGTGTGCTCTCGGAGGCATCTGGTGGGGCCACTGTGAGATACAGGAAGTTGGACTAGATGGGCCTTTGGCCTGATCCAACAAGGCTCTTCTTATGTTCTTATGTTCTTAAAGATTATGCTGAAATAAATGTTAGTCTTTCAGGTGCTACATTTTGTTGTTTTTACTGTCAGATTGTAATCTGTGTGATTATACTTTTCTCATTCAAGGAACAGAAAATGGAATACATCTTAAAAAGTGCTTGATTAAAAGAATAGTGGCAGGCTTTGAAAGTAATGAGGAGAGATGTAGAATTGCAAGAAGTGATCCATTTGATGGCAGGTTGCTAGAAGTGTGAGGGGATGAAATGTACATCCTTAATGTTGGGTTTATGGATTTATCATCAGATTGTTATAGTCAGCCTGATATTTTTCAATCTATTCTTTTAATGTCAGGTGGATTAATTATGCAATATTATTATTGTGCCGTCCCTGTTGCTAGTATTTCCACAAATACAATACACTTTTCCCTCATTATCTGTATCTACTTCGTTGTGAAAATGGCCCTTATAGTGAAAATCAAGATAATGAATACAATTATTACATTAATTTCAATGTGAAAAAAC
The DNA here is from genome assembly GCA_026170595.1 of Plestiodon gilberti rubricaudatus. Taxonomy (NCBI): domain Eukaryota; kingdom Metazoa; phylum Chordata; class Lepidosauria; order Squamata; family Scincidae; genus Plestiodon; species Plestiodon gilberti. The sequence continues at coordinate 46,451,006 of JANXHW010000004.1, forward strand.
TCTAATTATTTCCAAAGCTATTTCAGGTTCACCAAAACTCACCCTAAATGTCTAAAAGCCACAAAGAAAATGTTGTGTGCATGATAAAATAGAATAAACAGTAAATAACAACATTATAAAGCATCAATAGTGTTAAAGTCAACAATGAAAATGTTTCAGAAGTTCTAGCATCACATAATGAGGTTTAGCACCTCAAGCTTTAGTTGCAAACTATGAGCAACTCTTACATTTCACCTGTTTTTCCAGTTTTCCACAGCGGTTTCAAGCACTTTTTCAGCCGCAGCAACGATCCCTGGGATCGCCACCACTGCCACCATGCTGTCCCTGCCCCTTAAGGGGGCAGGGGACAGATTTTGTCCTCAATGGTGGGTCGCGACCCACCACTTTGAGAACCACGGCACTATTCAATCATGACGCTCAATGCAGTGGCATTCCTAGGGGGGAGGCGATACTGTAAGTTGCGCACAGGTCTACTCAGTGTTACACAGCGGCCCCGCCCACTCGCTGTCCAAGCCATTTCGAACAACGAAGGCAACATGCAGGAAACTCCCTGCGCATAGCGTTCGCTGCTCAGAATGTCTCCGACAGTGAGTGAGCAGAGCCACCGTGTAACGCTGCGTAGACTTGTGCGTAACTTACAGTATCACTACCCCCTCTAGGGACGCCACTGGCTCAGTGGGTAACTTTGGGCTGGGTACTATCATTATATCTCAGCCTAATCCTGGCTGTTATGAGAATAAAAGTAGTCGGGGTGTATGTGGAAGAGCAATGTACAGTATGTCAAAAACCCTTGTTGCTAATCATGCACACACAATTGTACGTGTGGAGGCTTTCAAAACTTGCTTCAGCTGACTATGCAGAGGTCAGAAGCAAGGCCAGTGGGCATGATCCCCCTCTCATGCATTCACTGAACAAGGATATACAGTATAAAAAGGGCGAAAGGGCTCTGCAAATGGGTCGGTGTGTACAGAATCAGAGCCGGGAGCAGGGGTTGGATGACTCAGCTTCTTTCCAGCACCTTAATGCTATGGTGACTTTTCCTCTATTATTTGCTACCACCTACTAGCTTCCTTGGTGCTGACCTCTAGACTAGAGAATCTGCCAATTTAGTTTTTGCTTATCAAGGAACTCTCAATTGATTCTTGCAGCCGGAAAATCAGTACAAATGCCAGCATAATATTTTTCCCTGTCTCCTCCTAGTCTTTTTCTGTATCTACAGCTGAGGTTTCCATGACACAAGGAATCCTTCAGGGCAGGGGTTCTCAACCGCTTCCCAGCCGAGTTCCACCTCTGGCGCCACTCTCCTGCTGAGTACCACCGGAAGTGACTGGTGATGACATCATCGCCAGTTACTTCTGAGTTTTTAGGTTTTTGGAGGCCAGAAAACACAGGTAGGAGGCTCTGGGCGGGTGGGAGGGGTGGGAAGGCCCTTCTCAGCATTCCCGAGAGGCTCAGCCAAAGGCAGGAGCCTCTTGGGAGCAAAAAGTGCCTCTGGAAGCATCACGTCGGAGTGGGGTTCTGGTGGTCAGGCAGTCTGAGTACCACCAGCAGTTGGCCGAAGTGCCGCTGGTGGTACTAGTACCACTGGTTGAGGACCCCTGTAGTAGGGCACAGGCTATGAGTATGGATAGGCCAGATAGAGCTGACTGTACTGTAGTTACAAATAGGATACCCATATGTGATAATGTCTATAAAAGCGAAGCTGTAAACCTGCAGTGTCCTTGTGTTTTTCTTTCCGGCAGATAAAGTGTCAATTAAAAACCTGTATGTGCTTGTTTCACATTTTTCTTTAACCAGTTGTAAAAATAGTGCAGGGAAAGTCTATTAAACAACAATCTAACCTCCTCTTCATTCAAAGAGCAAAATGCAGCAGTGATTTGACACTGTCCACTGAACCATTGTTCTTGCAGGATGAGGCAGCTCCAGCTGACAAACCATATAAACAGGAACCAGCCCAGGTCACTTACTCAACATCAGCTGTTTCCAGCACACAGGAGGTGTTGTACATAAATGGAAATGGGACCTACAGTTACCATAGTTACAGAGGGTTAGGAGGAGGTTTGCTAAATCTCAGCGATGCTTCTAGCAGTGGTGAGTATTTTACAGACTTTTGTGTTTGTACAGTATTTGCATGCATGAATCCCTGCCTTACCCAGCAACATTTAAAATGAAAAGTGTTGCCTGTTTTAATACAGAATATAAACCAGCCAAAGTAGTCAATATCTCTGGGCTTAAGTTAAGTACTTATAAAGTCCTAATAGGGACAATTACTTATTTGGATGATTTTTTAATAAGTATTTCCCTCTATAATAACGAGGTGCCACCTATCCCTATAGTATACAGAATATAACGTGTCCCCAACAACTAAAATATCTTTAAATGAACTGGGGCCATAAAATAATTCACTGCTCATTCATGTCCAAATGAAAAGGATCTTAAATTGCTCCCAGAAAATGTTTGGGGATCTCCAGGAGGAGGAAGTTCCACTACTAGAGAACAATCACCTAGAAAGCTTCTAACAGTGACAGAGAGGGCACCATGAAGAGCTGGGCTTAACTGGCACAGTATATACAGGCGGGAGGGCATATCCATGGATCCGCTATCCGCGGATTCACTTATCCACAGATAACAGGAGACCCCTGCCCCCTGCGTACACCACCACCAGCCATTATTTTACTTCTGAAACTAGTCTGTGTCTTCCTTTAAACAAACGCTATAAATGTGACAATGGCCACTAGTTTAGATAACTTTTTAAAAGATTAGATAAATGAATAGAAGGGGTCAGGTCTATCAATGACCATAAGCTATGACAGCCAGAGGCGTTGCTGTAGCCTGGCGAGGAGGGCGGAGGGGCCCAGGTGACGAAGGGCTGCCCTTTTCCCTCAGGAAACAGTCTGCGCATGTGCAAAAGAATGTTATAAATAACGTTCGCGCAGTGGGCCTTCCTCAGAAGGCCCCGGGCAGCCGGCCAGGGAAGACGTCCCCGAGCCGGCTGTAATGATTAAGGGGGCGCCTGGAGCAGCAGCCTGTTGGGCGCCCCCCAAATCACGGCGCGCCCTATGGCCGCGCCAAAGGTTATTAAAGGGGGTGTGTCCGGGGGGAGGGGTCACTAGGGTGACGCGCGTGCCCGGCCCTGGGGCAGCGTGCGCCCTAGTGATGTCTCTGATGACAGCTAAATAGAACAGCCATGTACAGAGGCACCATACCCTTGAATACCAAGTGCTGAAGAACAGGAAGCCGAAGCAGGAACTGGAACTGCTTCCTGATCTTCAGTTGAGCCTCTCTAGCACTCAGCCGGCTTCAGCTCTTCTTTGATATTTGTGTCTAGCACTTGGTATTCAAGGGTATGGTGCCTCTGTACATGGCTGTTCTATTTAGCTGTCATAGTTTATGGTCATTGATAGACCTGACCCCCTTCTATTCATTTATCTAATCTTTTAAAAAGTTATCTAAACTAGTGGCCATTGTCACATTTTGGGGCAGTTAATGCTTTAAATTATAATCTGGTTTTAGAATTTAATTCCTAAGGGATACTTTGTGATGTTACATATTACAGACAAGAAGGCTAATGGTTGTTTGCTTTTATTTATTTATTTTAAACCCACAAATGTTTCTGCCCAGAAAGCATCTGGTAATTTGCAGAGTTTGAAATTATCTGTACAATATCCTCCAAAGTTCAGCGAGACTGGAGACGTCTTTCTGTCCTGGCTCACTTTTGTATTTTATTACTTCTATGTTGCGAGTTAGAGCACACACCGATTGTATAATGTGAAACAACTGCAGCATATGCTTGAAGTGTGTGTGTGGGGGGGGGGGAGAGAGAGAAGAGACCCATAGCTGAGTTCTCAGTCAGAAAAGATCCCCACAGCCATGGAATGCAGAGTTGCAGGAGAAATAAAGCTGCAAAAATTGTATTTTTTTCTTCATGTGTGTGTTGAAAGGTATTTTCTTTGGCTAACTCTTAATGTGCCAGTTTATGTAATGTATAGTAATTCCCTAGTAAACAAAATATGGATTATCCATATGGACCACAAAATATGGATTGTCCCTAGTAAACTACTATCCCTATTTCTGCCTTTTAGGGACACCTTATAAACATTTGTGTGAAATGCTGTATTTTAGCGTTTAGCCTCATCCCGATGTCTAGCAGCTCAATCTCCAAGTGAGGAGTGCATGCATGTGTACTTGTCTCTAGTACACATGCGATGCATGCATATGAACACTAAGGTACCAGGCAGGGCATAGCTGCCATTCAGTGGAGGACCCAGACCATTTTACACTTGGAGCCCAACCCTTTATGCCCCCCCACCCATTTTTTGACACGCCCCTCCTAATGTCCCCAAAATACCTTCTGGCGCGGCCATAAGGCCGCGCCGCAATTTTTTGGTGTGTGTGTGTGCGTGTGCGCGCGCGCGCAAAAATCAGTTTGGAAGCCTCCTTGTCCACTTTGTACCTCCTGTCTCCATTTCCAGCAGCACTCATGATGAAGCCTCTTACCCAGTTAGCAGGGAACCTTTCTTGCCCAGTTGCCCAGTTAGCAGGGAACCTTTACTTAGTGTTTTTTCTCTTTTTTTCACCATTTTTAACTATTTTGCAGGCAGCTGCCCCCCCCGCTGCTTCCCAGGGCGGCAGCTGAGTCGTGTGGCCCCCCCAGGGTGTGTGTGTGCTTTTGGGGCACTTATTTGTCTCGGTGGGGCGCAAGCAGCATTTTTCCCGAATCGGCGGGACTCTCTAGGATTCTCTCTTCGTCTCGTTGGTCTTGCTGGTCGGTCCTCCAGAGCCCTAGAGAGGCCTGGAGGACCGACAGACCAGCGAGACGGAGAGAGAGTCCTAGAGAGTCCCGCAGATTCAAAATGGATGCCGCCGATCCAGGAAAAATGCTGCCTGCGCCCCGTCCACACAAGCTAAGTACCCCGAAAGCACGACACACACCCCAAAACACCCCGGGGGCACAAACGAGGCAGCTGCCGCCCTGGGGATGCAGCTGGAGGGCGGCAGCTGCACGCGAAATAAAAAAACTCGGGAAAATGCGAAAATTAAAACCGAAACCTAAGGAGGCTTGCACCCCCAAGCAGCCTCCAGCGCCCTGCGCCCTGGGGCCCTAGCCCCTGCCCCCCACTTAGCGACTCCTCTGCTGCCATTTCATATGCTGCTGAGACTAATTTTGAACTGTTGATTATATGATAAAACAGAAGCAATGTTATTATCACTACCATCACCATCGTTGAATTTTGGATCTTGGAGTTTTGCCTCACCAATTGGCTGTAATATTATTACTTTTAAACACTGCTTTAAAAAGTGTTTCTATAGGGATGAGGGGGGCAGAGTGCTATGGAGCCCACTGCAAGGCCCCCAGCAACCTGGTACTGGCTGGATGAGGGTGGTGCCATCTTATCTTTCACTTCAGTCAGCAAAATGTCTTGGACCAGCTCTGAACTAGTTTCACAGGTCTTTGGAGCCTAGCCATTGTTAATTGCCAGAACAAAAAATGGCTCCTGCGTCTCATCACAGATGTCTAGACACCCTTCCACCTTTTAAAATTATATATTGCTGTTATAAATTACTGTCTATAATATTAATGCTCAACTTAAAGGCTGAATTTATCTGAACCTATTGTCTCCAACAAGCTATTAAGTATCAAACTGGCTATCCCACACTAGTAGCTGGGGTGGATTATTGCCAAGATAACTCACAGCTGACTTTGCTACTCATGAGCTATCGGTGCTTTTATCAGTGAAATAAGCTCTTGTATCGTATATCTGACCTGCATTCTAGAATTCTAAGTAATTGATGCTGCCAATGAGTAATTTATGAGGCAATAACTACTTCATGTTAAATCTTACAAGTCATTTGTCCAGCAGTGTATTTAATGTCAGATTTACTCAGTAGCTAATATGATAAATGAACGCCTAGCTCTTGAAGAGGATTCACAGTGCTTGTAGCATTTTGAGTGCTTTAGTTAAAACAAGAACTACTTAACTTCCAAAAATATGTGGTGTCAATGCAATTTAAATGAATCCATAAACCACACTGTCAGGAACTAGTTATAATACAGATGACTGACTGAATCTAGCAAAATGACATCCTGTGAGCATTAGAAATGATACTGAAGGTTTATGGTTCTGGAGTTGGTGGGGTTGCAGTTGTTTTAGCTCAAGTGCCCTGGCACCACACACCAATACATCTGCACACCACATTCAAATTAAACAAGCAACAAAGGTAAAATCAATTCAAGTGCTAACAAAAACAATGCCTATTATCTTAGTTTGGACTAAATGACCTCAAACCCAACAACAACAACAACCACACACACACACACACATACAACATGATAAGTAGGACTGAATCAAAGTTTCAGGATTCTTTTATTTGTGTCAAAATGTGCATTTGGAAGGGGATAATTCTTCAACAAATTCACATGCAGATTATTTGAAAATCCAAACTGTTTAATTGCTGTTTTCCAAGTCCTGGGCACAAAGTCCTGATAAGGTGCGGCGGCCCGCTTCACGGAGCCGCCGCTCGTTGTCCTCTTCGCCCCTGCACGCCGACAGGGGCTTGTGGTAGCAGCCGATTGGCTGCTTTGTTGCCAAGGGGCGGGGCCGAGGAGGGCAGAGCACACACTGCGTGCTCTCCTCCTTCAGTCCCGCCCTGGATCGCCGTGCCCCGCCCTCCCTCCCTCCTTTCAGGCTGAGACTAGCTGGTTGCCCTTTCTGGGAGCCGGGTAGGAATTTTTTCCCATCAACCTGATTGGCCATTGGTTCTGGGTTTTTCGCCTACCCCAGCCTGTGGGTTGTGGAGGGCTATTTGTAGGTTGTCCCCTTTCATGTTTTTTGTAAGGTGGCTTAGGTAGGTGGGCGTGCAGGTACGGGTAGCCAGGGAGGGCTTAGTTGGCATACACCCTGAGGTAGCAAGGCCTGGGGGTAAGCCAGGACCGCTCAGCAGGTGCCGCACCGGATCGCTGAGGCTGGCTGGCAAACCCCCAGGCTGGAGTTGCAAAGATCAACATACGGAATCTCCGGAGGTTGGTCTGCGCTGTCCAGCTGCCTCGACCCTTATGGGTTGGCAGGGATAGGTTGCTTGGTCATGGACCAAGCGTACCTTGAGCCAGGATGTGATGCCCATTTAGACCTTGGGGGAGGCAGACGGCTAGGATTCCGTTTCCCCCAGCTTAGCTGCCTGCACGCCAAAAGAGGGGGTTTTCCCATAGTTAGTGCCCTGCTGCATTTATTTGTTGTGTATTTAATAAAGCGGCCATAAACTCCAAGCACTTGTCTGGCATGTTTATTTGGGGGGTACAGGGATAAGAGAGAGCTGTGATAGAAGAGCTAGTTTTAAAGAACAGAGATCTGTGCAGTCTATCACATAGCCCAGAAATTAATTGCTAGATCAGATTAGGCTACTTGCAACCTATGTGTTATTATTTTACATGAGATCCCAACTCTGCCTTTGAGAAACTCAAAGCAGCTTACATCAGGCTGAGACCTGTTTAGCTTTATAAATGTGACATCTGCATCATACACCCTCTGACTCTGGTTTCAAAGAGTGGACATGGTGAAGGCTATGTAGGAAAGGCAACATACATACACACACATTTCTACTATATGTAAAGCATTGCATAGTGAACTATGATAAAGATGTAGGGTGCATGACTTGGGTGTGTTCTTGAGAATGACCTGCTAACAATATGGCCTCTGAACAAGAATGTTTTTCACCTTGACCTTTATCTGTTTGGTGGAAAACTTCCACTGAAACCTGTAAAACTAGAAAGCAGCTTTACACAAAGAAGCAGCCTGACTGAAGTCCACTTGCCAGCATCAGTGGTTCTGTAGCATAGATTGTGTCAACAGAACCATAACAGTGAATCCAAAAAAAGTTGTATCAAACAATCCATTCACTAATGAACCCATTCATTAATTGAAAAGTGTATTCCTAAGTCATGCATTTGGTCTGTTCTTGAGTTGTTCCTAGCAAGTAATAATTAAAGTAGCCTGATGTTTCAGTAGTTTCCATTTGTCATTTCCAGGTCCGACTGATCTCAGTATGAAGAGGCAGTTAGCAACCACTTCTGGATCTTCCAGCAGTACCAGCTCCAGGCCTCAGCTGAGCCCAACTGAAATTAATGCAGTACGACAACTGGTTGCAGGATACCGAGAATCTGCTGCATTTTTATTACGTTCTGCAGATGAACTGGAAAACCTTATTTTGCAGCAGAACTGAGACACATGACCATCCTGCTGACCTAGTTTTATCACACAATTTCCACTAATGACATTTTGATTCCCCAGTGCAGATCTTTCAATTACTGCACAGTCTTGTAGACGGGTTAATTACCATAATGCCACACTGTTCTTGATGTTTTTGGTGTGCTAAGGTTCTTCAAGTGAACTTGGACCTCCAATATTTCTGGGGTACTTTAATATATCCAGCCTATTGCTTTATGTTTGTTTACGTGTGTCAGCATCAATAACAAAAAGTGGCTAGCAATGTTAACTCGGTCTAACATGGATGGAAACACAAGATACTGGGGGTTCAAAATCGGTCCTAAATCCAAGTGCAATATTAGTGGAATGTGCTATTGACTCAGTGGACTCAAAGCTGCATTATATGGCAAAATGTTGCCAAATGCCCTGTTGTTAACAGGATGCAATTGCAATGAAAAGGATCTTGTATTTTAAAGAAAATGTAATTTTTATAGAAAAAAACAAGACAAAAATGTTGGTTCTCATTCTAAATTGATCATTTTTACTTTGGTAAATTTTTCACTGATTTTTCAAGTAACGTTTTGAGGAGTTATTGTAAATCCTCTTCTCGGAAACCTCTCTCCCCCTCTCCAATCCACGTTTGTTCTACAGCAAGTACCTTTTCGTGCTGGGCAGCCCATTCCCTGGTGGATCCCTACACAAATATCTCTGGAAAGACTTCCAAAGGAAGCAGACATTTCCTGAACTCGCACTGTTCTTGCCTAAATTTCATAATGAGTTGCAGCTTTATTAGCAATTAATAAAGATGTGAGGGTTATTTTTAAAGGACATATCATTAATTTTTTTAAAGTGGTTTCTTACAAGCTAGCTCATTTAACTCCAGGATTGCTGCTGCTGTCTTGTACAAGTCCTTCTGGTAGTGAATGGATGTAGATGACTGAATGTGAAGAGGTTGCAAGTGACAATCGGAAAATTTGCACTCTTGTGTGTATTTATTTCTTTTTTCTTTTTAAATGAATACATAACTGAAAAGGGCCATTTAACACTTCTGATGTGATTTTATAATGTTAACACTGAACTAAAAACTGTACAAAAATCATAAAGGATGCAGCTGCCACTTAAACAAAACTCCCTTTCCCTGACTTCCCCAACTCCCTGTTTCTTATTTTATGATGTCAAATACACATCAATGGTGTTTTTGTTGTGCGCTAAGGAAAGCTTATTTTTATGTATTTAGAGAGAAGTATTTTAGTTCATGCTTATTGTAATATCTGTTCTGTTGTTTAGCTTTTGTTAAATAACAAGTTCCTTGTGCATTCCTGAATTTGCCTTATTTTGTGTACAATTTTTATGTAATTTGGGTTTTGACAATGAGTTTAAGGCATCAGTGATATTTTCTATCTACTTGTTACATATAGTTTTCCAAGTAATGACTGTGATTGTGACAAAGTAATGTGCACTTTTTCTTGTAACTGTGGACATTGCTATGCTTTTTTCCCTTTAGTGTTTCTAGAATTACTGTTGCTTACAGTTATGTTTTTTTAAAAAAGACAACTTTTGTGATACTGTTGGTGAATATCAGTGTGAAAAAGCCTATTGAAATGAGTGTTTTGGAGGTACCTAAATACACAAACCTTTCTTTTAAGTTGTGGACTCAAAATGTTCACAAATTTAAATGAAATTCAAAAAAAAATGAGGGCTGGAAAAATTCCTCTGTTTTGTTTGGATAAATAAACAAACATCTGTGTTTCAATACAGGTCTGTGAAACAATATTTTAACATACATAAAGGTTAATCTTTTCTGCACACTGTTCTCTTCTCTAAACAGGAAAATGCAGCTTAAAATCTGATATACGTAAAAGGCTGAAGATAATTTCTAAAGAAACATCCATCCAAACAGATAAGCTGGTTAAACTAGATAGTTGCTCTTCCACTCCATTCCCTTTTTCAAATCCAAAGGGGGGGAGGAGGAACAGTGGAGATGGGTAGGTACTGAAATGGGTTCCCCCCCCCCAACAATCTGCCTCCCAAAGCAACCACTTCAGTCAGCCTCATGGACAGACTGGGGGTGGCGCAGTGGGCCATTTCTGGTTTAAACAGAAATAACAACTGGGAGTATTGTGGCACCTTAAATGCTAACATTTTAGCATACATTTTCATGGACTACACTCCAGTTCATAAACACATCAATTATAGTTTCTGCAGGAAGTTGGTGGGGTCCTCCAAATAGATTGGAGTGCTAGTAGCAGAGCACAGAATCATCCATAGCCAAATATTCCTCTTGCTATAATGTCAATACCCAAAACAATGGGGTGCTCAGGGATGCCAGGGCATTAGAAAATCTCTGGTTGAAACTACCGGTATGTGTCAATGCAGATTTGATTCTGCACATCCAGAAGAAATCCCTTCATCAGATTATGCAATTTCTTCTGATGTTGTTCAATGGAACCGGTGGCCAGTGATATTGGAAATTGATTCTCAGCCTCTTGTCTTTAGTGCAGTTTGTTCCTGATAACCTCTGCTCCTCCTTTGTCAGTCCCTATGATGTCAGCACTGTAAATATCATGTTCTTCACAGCTGAGCTTATATAGTAAGCAATGCTGTTTACTGATTGCCAAATTCTGGCATGGTGGCAGAAGCGCTGTATGTTAAAATCCAGTCTGGTGCTGTGACCATCAGGAGGGGTCTATTGCAGAATTCCTCAGCACTCAGAGGCCGGTGGCTATCTGCCAGCACTCTCTCTAGATGTGCTAAGAGGGTGGTAGCTCTGTCTTGTTGCATTGCTCAGTGTTGGGGTAGAATTAATCTTTGACTTGATGATGATGGAAATAAGTTGCTCTGTCACCATAGAACTCATGGGTGTGAGTTTGGTGGGGCAGAATAAGAGTTCCCATGAAAGAACAGATCCTCTGCCTTACTGAGTATATGACTGGATAGATTAATAACATTGCTGGGCAAATCAGGGGTGTCTTTGTTGGGGCCATACTACCATCAGGAGGTTAGATACTTTGGTGCTCTTATTTTTCTTTAAAGGAAAAAAAAACATGTCTGTAACATGTTGTTATTTGCCTTATTTTGGAGAAGCCATGCCAAGTGCAAGACTATGTGGAAGGCTGGTTCTTCACGTGAGATTCTAGGTCTGAGAGCCCATCCTTAATCTTCTCCTATTTGCTGTATAAGATGCTGGTTCTGTAGTTTCTCAGAAAGCATGTAGCACACCTCTAACCAAGGTTTGTGTAGTAGATCGATTGCAGTGGATTTTTTTTTTCACACTCAGGCCCTTACATATGATGTCCTACTTACAACTGGATAGATGAAAGCTTATGCTAAAATAAATGTGTTACTCTTTAAGGTGCCCAAGACTCATTGGTGTTTTTGCTACCCAAAGACTAATATGGCTACTCCTCTGGAAATTTAATTATAAATGAAAGCTGATATGAAATGCTTTACATGAAATGAGAGAAGCACTGAGATGGCTAGCCTCATACGTTTTGGCAACTCAAAACATTATATTATACTACAAACAGTGGGTACAATCCAGCTATCTATGTGTTAAAAGTAAATTGTGTAGGAATAGTTTTGCTTAGTATAGCAATCTCCAGCGTTACCATCATGGCCTATAGTGTGTTTCATTGCTATGTCAGGTACGCTGCAATATGTTGTATATTCATGGTAAACCAAAGCCCTTCGTTCTGCACCTTCCCTGCAGCTATACCATGGCCTATATTTTCCCAGGTTCCTGGTGCAAAAGCTACTTACAATAGGAGTGGGATGAAACACAAGGGTCAAGAAGGAAGGAGCACGCCCATGAGTGCATGTTAGTGACACACAGGAAGGCCTCCATTTACCGTGAATGACTCCGATTCTTGTAGCATACTTGGCTATGCAGTGATCAGGCAGCGCTAGTATGAGATTGAAGAGAGAATTGCAATATATTCTTATGAAGAGTTCTTATCTACCTATCTGCAAGGTTTGATTCATGGTAAGTGTCAAGTTGAAAATGGTAATTGGTATGTTTCAGATGTCTCAACCATTATGCATAACTTACCATGTGAGCTGATTGATTCATCTTGGAAAAAGATTAACAAGCTTTTTCACAAAAAGGCAGAATATCTCCTATTTAAATAACTTATTCATGAAGAAGCCCAAACAGAACAATTCAAGTAATGGAGAGAAGCAATCTAACTTACCCAAAGGCACATGGTTCCTCCTGAGAAATAGTGTGATTTCTAGTACTCCAGGTCTCCAGGTGATCAGTCCACAAACCTAGAACACTCAGAAATCATGTGGGATCTTCAGAAGGCTTAGAAGACACAGGGGACATACAAACAGCAATTGTTCATAAACACAGATGTTTCCTTTATTGTTCACAACAAGAAATAAGCAAGTCTTTAAGCATTCATGCTTACCTAGCATACAAGATTGCTTGGCCAGACCAATCTGTATCTTTAATTAAGAGAGGCAGGAGGGTGGTGTTGAGCCTTTTTTCCTTCTTGTGGCATAGATCCAGCAGCATGTACTGGAGAAACCCTCCTTCTCTAATGTTGTTTAGTTTTCCTTTATATAATCCTTGCTGACATTATAGCCTTAGGTTGTGTAATTTTTCACCTTAGCCCAACAACATGAAGTTGGGTCATTTATAGACATGAAAAGGATACTCTTGACATAGGCATAAGTAGGCACTGCCTTGGGCATGCATGCAGGGGTGTTGACTATCTCTAGACCCTCACCCTTCCACACACACTAGGCTTACCATTCGTCCCGGTTTCGGCGGGACAGTCCCGGAAATCGGGCTCGATTCCCGGTCTGGTCCCGGGGGACGAATGGGTGCCGCCATCTTTTTTTTTTTTTTTAACGTAACCGGGTGCCGGCATCTTGGATCACGAAATCTCGCGTGATCCAAGATGACGGCACCCAAATCTCGTGAGGGCATGATGCCCTCACGAGATTTGGGCGCCGACATCTTGGATCACACGAGATTTCGTGATCCAAGATGCTGCCGGCGCCCGGGTAAGTTTTAAAAAAAGAAGATGGCGGCGGCGAGCGACCCGGCACAGAGCCAGTGAGGGAGCGGGCGAACGACAGCCTGCTGCCCGTGCCGCGCGCGCCTCCGGCAGGCGCGCATGGCACGGGCAAGCAGGCTGTCGTTCGCCCGGTCTCCCAGCGGCTCCGTGCAGTGCCGCTGGGAGACCGGGCCAGCCTGCTTGCTTGCCCGGGCGGCGCGAGCCTCCGGCAGGCTTGCACAACCCAGGCAAGCAGGCTGCATTTCTCCCGAGGCAGCGGCACCGGAAGAAACGCAGCCTGCTTGCCTGCGTTGCGCGAGCCTGCCGGAGGCTCGCGCCGCCCAGGCAAGCAGCCTGGCCCGGTCTCCCACCGGCACCGCACGGAGCCACTGGGAGACCGGGCTAGCCTGCTTGCCTGGGCGGCGCGAGCCTCCGGCAGGCTCGCACAATGCGGGCAAGTAGGCTGTGCTTCTCCCGGTGCCGCTGCGAGACCAGCCTAGTCTCACAGCGGCACCGGGAGAATCACAGCCTGCTTGCCCGTGTTGTGCGAGCCTGCCGGAGGCTCGCGCCGCCCGGGCAAGCAGGCTGTGTTTCGCCCGGTCTCCCAGTGGCTCTGTTTCTCCCGGTGCCGCTGCAAGACCAGGCCGCAAAAAAAGCCTGCTTGCTGCGGCCCCAGGACGCGTCCGGAGCAGCAGTCCGGAGCAGCGCGAGGACGACCAGCGACCAGGTAAGCGACATATATTTTTAATATTTTTAAATATAAAAATTAATTAATTAATTAATAATTTCAGACGTGCTTTGCGCGGCAAGAGAGGGCGCTTCGCGTCCCCTTTCCTTGCTTAATTAGTGAATTAAAAAATTCCGGCCGCACTTCGCGTCCCCTTTCCTTACTTACTTCATTAATTAAATAATTTCGGCCATGCTACGCGCAGCAGGGGGGGAAACTTTGAGCCCTATTTACATACTTAACTAATTAAGCAAACATTTCATTGATTTTACGTTGATTTTCGTTGATTTTACATTAATTAATTATTTACCTTGCCGGGGGGGGCTGTTGTGGGGGGTGTCCCGGTTGGGGGTTTCTGAAATATGGTAAGCCTAACACACACCGATCAATGGACCACAATGGTTCTTGGAATAGGTGCTGCCCATCAGAAATGGAGCCACAATGGTGTTAATTCAGCATGTTCCTGGATCAAAGTAATCTGATTCACCTCTAAAAAAGGCTTGTTCTCCTTTTCACTTCTCCTCTGGACTTCTGGTAGTCTCTGTTCTGGAAAGCCCTCAACTGCCTTAACTAATTCTCCTTATCAGAATGTTACAAAGCTAACAGTTCAGGTAGAGCCTCTCAACTCCTTCTGCACGCAGTTCAGTCTCAGACATAACCATTTTCATGTCCACTATAGCCTGTTTTATCCAATGATTTGTGGTACTCTTTATGATCACCATCTCTTGTATCTCTCTTTCTTCAGACTTACCAATAAGTCAATTCATAATAGTTGAAACATGCACATGCACATACCAAACCTACAGCATGCAGTAAATATATCGCAGTGCATAGATAGAACCACCAAGCACATTGGTTACATACAAGAAACACACAGAGCAAAGGTTATACTGTACTATGTGCAGGAAGCTTTCGAGGTGTGATACTCCTTATGGATCCTTGTCCACTCCACTGCATTTGCAGCAATCAAATTAGTACTGTGATCCCACCTGAACAACCAATTATGGAAAGTCAAAAGAAAGTTCCTGCAATGCATGACAGAAACTTGCAGGTGGAATACTCAAAAATGATTCAAAGTTTGAGCAGTATCATCCCCCACCAAGGCTGTTTTCCACACTGGAGGAGGACTGACATGGTGTCAGTGATATCCTCTTCTCTTCCAGACTTTCCCCAGCTAATCTCCAGAAATCCCTCTCCTTGTCAGGGCACTGGCTTGCAAATTACTTGTGATCATGTGTTATCTGTGCTGTGCACAACCAAGGATCAACTGAGGAGGCGGGAAGAAGGCTCCACTGATTACAATGATGATCTCCTGAGTGCACAGCTGCTCTATGTGGGCTTGTTCAAATCATCTTATTTCCCCTTTATGTATGACAGGTGGAAAAAACAGTGCATATTTATAATATAAAACAAAGGTTTCTTGTTTCTTTTAAATAAAATGGTACCATTCACTACTGGGCCGCGGGGGTAGCGCAGTGGGTTAAACCACTGAACCATGGGCTGTTGATCGAAAGGTCAGCAGTTTGAATCTGTGCGATGGGGTGAGCTCTCATCGCTCGGCCCAGTTCCTGCCAACCTAGCAGTTCGAAAGCATGTTAATGTTAGTAGATAAATAGGTACCGCTTGCGGGAAGGTAAGCAGCATTCCATGTTGTCATGCTGGCCACATGACCACAGAAGCATCTTCAGACAGCGCTGGCTCTTTGGCTTCGTAATGGAGATGACCACTGCACTCTAGAGTCGGACACGACTGGATTTAAATGTCAAGGGACACCTTTACCTTTTTGCCATTCACTACAAGAAAGAATAGCAAAGTCAAACAAATTATGTGTCTGTACTTTTAACAGCTATGTGACAATATGCAGAAATTTCATGAGTGAGATTGAAAATTTTCTTAATCTCATTGAGATTATTTGTTCATATAAATGTGGCCTTACAGCCAGAAATAGAGATACAAAGTCAGACATGGGAAAGACACTTCAAGCCACCACAAATCCTTAGCAAATGAGAAAAAAGGACATAGTAAAAAGAAAATATATGCCTGCTGGCTTACTTCAACAGTAACAATATGGGTATGTAGGGTAAAACTAACCTGTCTCATATCCTAGTGAGACTATAGCTTTTTAAAGTCCTTCCAATACCCCTGCTCTACCATGACAATCTGAGCTTCCCAAAAGGTCCCAAATCTTCACAAAACAAAACAGATGTAGCCAGCAGATGGCAATGATAGCTATAAGATATAATATAATGATTTAATATTAAAATGCATAGATTGTTGGTTTTCAGTTTCAATGTCTTGTTATGCTGCACACTTTAATTACCCAATTAATTAATTAATTACCCAACACACACACACACACACACACACACACACACACACACACACCCCACGTCGTGGTATCTTCAGCTTTCTGGAAGTGTATTTTCAATTTTATGAAAAGATATTATTTGCCGTTTTATTGTCAGCACTCACTAAATAATGGTCAGAGTATATTCTGACCTATTCACCAGAGGACATATGATTTTAAAATGCCTTTTTTCCTCACCAACCAAAACATCTATTTGGTTGAGTAATAATGTATTAGGCCCTTGTATTCTATTCATCTTCTAACATCCATTGATAGTACCCAGCATTTCCTTCTCAAGCACTATTTTGCATGATAGCCTCATGCTGGCAGTCCTGAAGCACCACTTGTGAAAGCGCATTAATAATGTCCCAAGTTGATTGAAGCTAAAACCAGAAACTGAACACAAGAAGTGCACCAAGAAGCAAGGAAAGGCACAGTGGAAGATTTATACATCCTTAATAAGATGTTCTGCTCTAGTTTCTCCTTTGCCACTGAAGAGTAACAGATCTTGCCATGTAAGCTCCTTCCTCAGCTATACGATCTGAGAGCCAGGACATTATGCAAACTTCAAAATGGAACAATTATTCCATTGGCAACATCCAACAAGGGCATTTAAGGTGTCTTTACAAACAAAATATAAACGTTGCAACAAAATCATATTTATGATAGGGGAGTCAATGCCTTTGGATAATGGATAAAATAATCATTCACAATGTTACAGTAACCATAAAGCAGCACAGACAAAAGCCGCTGCTTGGTCTAAACACAGGAACAGGAATGCTTTTCAGGTCTTAGAAACTGGACTCTATAGCCCTCCCTTGGGAGAGGTATGCACAAACATGGTTCTATAAAATGACCAATGTGCCATAGGATGGGAGGATAGCTAATGTAATGCCAATCTTTCAAAAAGGAGGGAGAGGGGACCTGGGAAGCTACAGGCCAGTCAGCCTAACATCTGTTCTAGGTAAGATGGTGGAAAGCCTAATCAAGGATAAAATCTTGGGGCATATAGAAGAACAAGCTTTGCTGAGGGAGAATCAGCATGGCTTCCCAAAAAAAGGTGTCTTACCTCACAAATCTTTTAGAGTTCTTTGAAAAGGTCAAGAGGTATGTGGATGTTGGTGAACCCATTGATATTATGTATCTGGACGTTCAGAAGGCGTTTGACACATTTCCTCACCAAAGGCTTCTGAGAAACCTCCACAGTCAGGGAATAAGAGGGCAGGTCCATTTATGGATTAGGAACTTGTTGAAGAACAGGAAACACAGAGTGGGTGTAAATGGGCAATTTTCGGAATGGAGGGAGGTGAAAAGCAATGTGCCCTGAGCATCAGTTTGGGGACCAGTGGTTTTCAATTTGTTCATGAATTGTCTGGAGTTGAGAATAAGCAGCAAGGTGGCCAAGTTTGAGGATGATACTGAACATTTCTGGGTGGGGTTTCCACTTCTCCACTGATGGGTTCTGAGCTAGCAGTGACAGATCAGGAGAGAGATCTTGGGATGGTGGTGGACAGCTCAATGAAATGTTGATCCAGTGTGCAGCAGCTGAGAAGGCCAATTCCATACTCAGGATCATTTTAAAAAAGGGGGAGATTGAGAATAAAACAGCCAATATTATTATGCCATTGTACAAATCTGGTGTATCGTGTCCAGTTCTGGTTGCCACACCTCAAAAAGAATATAGTGGAACTGATGCAGAAGAGAATGGCCAAAATGATTAGTGAGTTGGAGCATCTCCCTTACGAGGAAAAGATACAATGTTTGGAGCTTTTCAATCTATAAAGAAGGTGCCCGAGGGGGAACATGATTGAGAGCCCAATCACAAACACGTCGCTCAGTGATGATGCACCTCCTGTGCTGGCGCTGACTGCCATAAAAAAGTCAGTGGGAGAAGTGGAAGGAGTGGCAGGAGGGTGAAATGGGACGGGGGAATGGGGCGAGGAGGGGTGAAATGGGGTGGGGGAGGGCAGCAATGGGATAGGGGATGGGTGGAACAGGCCTGGGAGGGGGCGGGGTTGGTAGCACCAACACTGCCAATATCCTATCCCCCTTCCTGGACCGGTGGCGCGGGCACAGGTTGACAGAGACCTGTGCTAGCTCTTTTATCTATTGCAGGTCCAAGTAGACCCATCTGTGCCATGGAGACTTAACCCTGGGTAAGGGAACAAACATTCTTTTACCCAGGGAAGACATCCCGGACTGCCCCCCACCACAGGATGCAGTGATCGCCACTTTGGTGCCGTTGCATCGCCGGGTGGGGAATGGATAGGTTTGGGTTGTCAGACATATAAAACTATGCAAGGAATGGATAGTTCTTTTCCATCTCACACAACACCAGAGGACTGCCACTAAAATTAACTGGCGAAAGCAGTGGTGTCAATAGGGCGTGGCAGGGGCGGGACGCCGGGGGTGATGCGCTGAGAGGGGATGATGCACCAGGAGGGTGATGTGCCCGAGGCCCACTCGGTAAACCGTGTCTCCTTTGGCAGCTCGGCTGCTTCTAATAAGACCAGGCAAGGCTGAAAGCAGCATGCGCACAATGCCACTTGAAGCCTTGTCCTCAGAAGGGCCAAACAAAGACCCACCTTCGTTCAGCCCTTCTGAGGGCAAGGCTCGAGCGGCGTTGTGCACATGCGCTGCTTGAAGCCTTGCCTGGCCTTGTTAGACATGGCTCAGCTGCCAAAGAAGATGCGGCCAACCTCCCGCCGGGGGTGACGCTCCAGCTCGTGATGCCACTGGGCGAGAGAGTCAGAACAGACAAAAGAAATATTTCTTTACCCAATGCATAATTAATCTGTGGAACTTCTTGTCACAGAATGCTGTGATGGCACCTGACCTAGACACCTTTAAAAGGGGATTGGCCAGATTCATGGAGGAAGAGTCCGTCATAGGTTACACATCATGATGACTGTATGCAACCTCTGGGTCTTAAGAGGTAGCTTATCTCTGAGTGCCAGATGCAAGGCAGTGGCAACAGGATACAGGTATCTTATTGTCTTGTGTGCTCCCAGACACCCCTGGTGGGCTACTGTGAGATACAGGAAGCTGGACTGGATGGTCCCTTGGCCTGATTCAGCAGGGCTTTTCTTAATTCTTATACAGGTGTCCCCCACTTAACAACGTTTTGCTTATCGTTTTTGCCCCCAGATATACGACAGGGGTATTTAGGCATAAAGTTGTTGGTTGCTTTCCCTACCTTTTGAAGTTTGAGGCCTCTCCGGAGGCCTGTTCGTGGGCCTCTCCGGAGACCTTTCCTGGCCTCTGAGGGCCTCAGAATGGCCCACACAGGCCTTCAGAGCAAACAGAAAGTGCCTTATTATGGAGGCCTCTCTGTGGGCCATCCTGAGGCCCTCAGAGGCATGCAGAGGCCAGGAAAGGCCTCCAGAATACTTACCCCACCAATCCCATTCATTTCAAAAGGTATTCATTCTCATAATATCATTGGCATGTGAAATCTATAGCTATTCCACTAGCTGTCATACTCCTCATGGAAGATGTCAAATAGCAGCATTTTTTGAAGATCTATATGATTAATTTAATTCTGTGCCACCACCCTTTTCAGATTGGTCTACATGTTATGTGCACATGTACCTGTAGCTGAAAAATTCTTAATAGGTGATAGCCTGGAGTCCTACACCCTAAGTGACCAATTAAGTCTCACCTGGAGGCGCTGAACAGGAGCCTGGGTAGTTAGCTGCATGTAGAATGCAAAGGCTGAAGAGGCATCTGAAGCGCAAGTTTTGGAACAAATAGATACACATCTGCTCCTCTTACCAAGGAAAAGGTCTAGATCATCAGGAACAATCTAGGGCAAACAGACTATGTTCTGTTGAGACCTGCAGAACAATTCTGTGAACACTGTTTTGATGGGGCTGACTCCCAGGCCATTAGGATTGGGTTGTCTGAGTTGTTTCACATGCTCCATCCCCCAATAAGAAGCATAGCATGAAGACTCTGAACTCCTTTTGTTCTCAAGCCCAGATAACACTGGGCTGAAGCAAGTTGCTTTTCAAGTTGAAGCGAATAAACAAGTTGCTTTTCAAGTTGAACAAATACAGGTGGGCCCCCGTATCCGCTGGGGATATGTTCCAGGCCCCTCCGTGGATACTTGAAACCGTGGATAAGAGCGAACACCCCCTCCATGGTTTCCTGAGGCCCCCCCACCCTGCCTCCCCTGCAGGCAGGCATGCTTCTCCCCCCCCACTCTTATTTCTTTCAGCAAGCTTTGTTTCTTCCTTAAAACAGAGAAGCAGCTTCCATTGCAGGCAAGTAGAACGAGACTAAGTCCTTGCAGAGCCTCTCTAGTACTTAGTCTCGTTCTACTTGCCTGTAATTCTTCTCCTGTTTCTTTAAGGAAGAAACGAAGCTTACTGGGGAAAAAGTAAAAGCCTGGGGGGTCCCCACGATCCGTGGATAACTGAAACCGTGGATAGCGAATCAGTGGATATGGGGGCCCACCTGTAAACAAGTTGCTTTAAAAAAAAAAACATTGTGAGCTCCAAACACAGAACTCCAATGTGTAACATGTAGTTTAGCACCAAGAGAAGCATAACTGCAGAATCATTTACACACATTCAATTACATGACAAATGCCATTCCCACACTGCTGATTCCTCCGCCACCTACAAACATGATGAGGCAGGTTTTCAACGATCACAGTTTCTTACCTCCGAGGGAAGCATCTTAAAAACACTGCCATACATTTTCTATGGACTGGCAGAGGAGGTCAGCTAAAGAAGGGTTTTTATTTTTAAACTGAGAAAGGGAAAAAAAGCACTGGAATGTGATATGAAATGCAATATTCAAACTAAAAATCTGCATTTGAATTTCAGGGTGAAAACCATTAACTCACATGACATGAGCTTCTAGGTCTTGCTCCACTGAGCCAATTAGAAGACTCCTTCATTCAAATTCCATCATATTTTTGGTTTCAGCACACAACTGTATCTTGGCATCAAAACTTGACATCCGATCAGAAAATGTTGATTTTTAAAATGACAGGTTTGGGCAAGACTTCATTTAATAATTAAAATTCTTTTCATACATCAGGCAGCTAAGGAGCATGACCCTAAAACTATAGTTTTGATTTGATGCTTTATCCAGCTTTCAGTTCACTCTCTCAAGTTTAGGATGATTCTGGGGGTTCCATGAGTTTCTATAGAAACCTTGTGATATCACTGCTGTGTCAGAATGAGCAGCCTGGTAGCTGGCTCCAGGTCAACTTTCTTGAAAGAAATGGGGTCAATGCTGAAAGCTTGGGGAAAAGTGATCTGGGCAAGGGGAAACTCGGAGACATTTAAACTGACCAAAAGGCAATCTCTCAAGCCAGCCAACTAGAGTGGGGGTGACTGCTGACAAACCAACATTGTGGCCTTCCTTGAGGCCCATGGGATCTGAGGCCTCTTACCACATTAGCCCAATTCAAATGCTATGAGATTGGCCAGAGTCACACTCTCCTGGCAGGCACTCAGCACCACATACACTCACAAAGAAATTAGTCAGTATCAAAATACAAATGAAAAGCTTGTTAAGCGATAAAATGTAGTCAGATCATAGATCTAAACTAGATGTGAGCAACTTCTTAATGCGATACAAGGCTGCAGCTAAACATGGCAGATGGTAGGTGCATGGCACATATTTTACAGCATTATTGTAATGAAACTGTTCTGCCTTAAATGTGTAAAATATGAGACTATCCTTTAAAAGTCGATATAGACGTGATATTGCTGTTTGTGCGAAGCTTTCTGGAATGTCCATCATGGATCTGGGATTTGAACCTCTGTGGGCAGCCCAATCCTGCCTAAGTATCCGGTGGGCATCCCAGGCCGCCGGCAAGATCCCCGTTCCCTGGGGTCTCCTCGCTCCTTCCCCGGGTATAACATGGGGAGGCCACAATGGGCCTCCTCAGATTTCCGCCAGCATGGGTGATCCGGAGGCGGAGTGAGGGCGACCGGCTTCCATGCCGGCTGCCCTTACTCTCCAGTCGTCGTGAACGTGCTTTACAGCACGTGTGCGATGGCTTAGAACGGCGGAGCACTCTCTCCGCCATTCTAATGTTAGCCATGATTGTGCCCTCTATCTCATAGACCTCACCTTTTAAGTATGAATAGGGACTACAAGAAGATAGGACTGTGTTCTACTAAAATATAGCACATTTCAGAAACCCAGAAGGAATATCCTCACTACAGCAGTAGCTGGTGGCCTTCTCAGTTGGACCTCTTCAGGGTTGCTTCCTAATATTGCTGGATACTTTGCCTTTAGATGGTGGCAAGTTCTGTACCTGCCATTACTGTTATTTTGTGGTCATCCATAGAGACATACATTGCCAAGTGAATTTGTCAGTTTCCCGCTCCAGCTTTCTCCCAACCACTGGATCCCAAATCCATAAGTTTCAAATCTGGCTTCTCCTCAGGGCTGAAAGGCCAGTTTCCTTTGATCCAAAAACTGATTATCCAGTTTCCATTGTTTCTAGCAAGAGTTTCATCCACAATTAGAAGTACTGCTTCATTCATCCCAAAACTAAAAGTTGAGTCTTGAGTATATGAAGCAAAAGTGACAGCATGAATCTGCCAAGTCACTCAACAGAAAACAAGAAGCATTGCATGCTGTTCCTTAAGCTGACAGTTATGCGTCTCTCTCTTGCACGGTGTCAGAATCATACTATGGGAAGATTTACATAGAAACTGTTCTTTTTAATGTGATTTTGGTCACAGGGCTGTGGATCGTTTTAGCTGCATAAAAACGTACATTTAGAAGCACTGCCTCTTTACCTTATGCGTTCTTTGCCAGAGAATTCATAACGAGCTCTTTTGCATTTCTTCATAGAGAGTTCTGCAAAACGTAATCTGCAGTGGAACATACAAACTTTGATGGTTAATACATATTGGATTGCTTGCTGCTCTAGGCAGAACTCAGACAAATGCCCTTTTATCTGTGGAATAGACTGAGTGATGTGACTGTGAAAAGAGAAGAATAAATCATCAGAGTGTATGATTAATGTCACAGGATTGTAAAAACATAGAATGAGAAGTACCTCCTGGGTCATCTTTTGTCAGAAGCAGGAATCCTTGTCAAAAGACTACTCACCCTCATCGTCAATGATACGTACCTTTGGATAGATGACTCAAATATAATCTTTCTGCTTTAGGAATTGAATCCACCTCAGCTAATTGAACAGAATGTGTATGCTTTTAGGCCAGCTCTAGATAAACAATTCGTCAGATGGTAAAATTCTTCCTGAAATGTAACACAGGTGGGGGATTGCAAGTGTGAACACTCAACATCCTAAAAAAATCCCTACAGGTGAAATGTTTACATGTCAGGGAGAAGGCTACAAGCTTTCTCTCTGACTTCAAGTTTTCTGTATGCACCGTCTGTTTAGATGATCAACTTCTGCCGTCTGTTTGTTTTAAGTAGGAGTAGCATCATGCAATTTTCCTGAAGAAGTGACTCAGTCCAGGAATCATTTTACTATATGATGAGCTGTTTGCCTACCAAACTTGAGACCTCCACTGGTAGAAATGTCACCACGTCTCTAAGCAACATGTCTCAGTGCTCTACTCTCAGCCATTCTAATTCTTTTCAACTGCAATTTGATCCTGTTCTTTCTGGTATCTTGCAAGTGCAAGAAGGCAAGAATTACTTTCCCCTTCATTGTAAACAATGCTTGATGAGTTTGAAGACTATCGGTCCCCTTATGGGGTGTTCTTAACATCTCATCGTGCAGGAAGAAGAAGGAAGTCTGAGTGCCCTTGCACTTCTTTGATGTCCAAATTGGGGGCTTATACTTCTTCCATGAGGAGAGAGACAGGGACAGCTCAGATATATTCCCCCAAGGAAAAAGTATGAGCTCCCACTTTGGACCTTTTGTTACCCTATCTCAGTGGTTCCCAAATTGGGAGGCACTGCTTCCAGGGGAGCCGCAGAAACCAGCCAGGGGAGCTGCAGAGTGCCACGGAATCCTCTTGGAATAAAGTGCAGTGCCAATTGGCAGACATCATAATGTAATCTGTTATATCACTCTTGGCAGAATCATTTATGATTACTATTTGCACACATTTTTTCATTGCATTTGTGGAACCATCTTCCTTTTTCAACAAGTCTTCTTTATTAAATTTGTTTGACACTTTTTTTCCAAGAGCAGTTTATTCTTGCAGATGTACTCGCACACATTTGTTCCAGCATCTTTCCTGGTAATGCTGTGAGGCTGGTTAGTCTATAGCAGTGGTTCCCAAACTTTTTAGCAGCCAGACTCACTTTTTAAAATGACACTCTATCAGGACCCACCTAGCTTTATGAGACTTTAAAAAAGGTGATCTAGAAAGAAATAATATTTAAATTTACTTATAATATTTTATTTATTTGCAAAAAAAACAACAACCCCTCAATCTATTTCTTGTAACAAGGCAGCCCTAATGAATAGCCTCAAGGCTTGAGGGGCTTAGTTATGTGACCCAGCCTTCACCTGCCCCCGCTACCTGTCATTGAGGAACGGGGGGGGGGAAACCCATAAAAATGCTCAAACACAGTTTGAGAAATGCTTGTCTATAGTACCCTAGATCAGGGGTTCTCAACCTTTGGAGGCCCGGGTACTCCCTATCACAGTCAAATTTTCTGAAGTACCCCCCTGCTAATTAATTGCTAATTAACTGGATTAATCAATCAATTAATTAGCTAATTAATCATGAAATAAAAAGTACTAAAACAATTTTAAATGTGAAAAAGTCTTACTTAACTCGTGTGTGTGTGTGTGTGTGTGTGTGTGTGTGTGTGTGTGTGTGACACACACACAAACACACACACAGAGTAAGACAGACAGACGGGATTGCATTTAAGTTCTAATTAACAAGTAATTAACTACTGATTGATGCTGATAAGGGGCAGGCTCTGGCATACCCCCTGCCATTGGTCCGCGTACCCCTAGGGGTACTCATACCACAGGTTGAGAACCCGTGCCCTAGATCACGGGTTCTCAACCAATGGGGTGCGTAGCACTAGTGGTACTCTGGCTGACTGGAGGTGGTACGTGGACCGCTGTTCCGCCGGAACCTTGCTCCAAAGCAGCTGCAAAGCAGTCGCGTTTTCGCTCCCGGGAGGCTCTGGCCATTTTTCTTGCCAACATCCATAGGAAACAAATACCTATATCTACACATAGCCACCAATTCTTGAAATGATTTTTGGGTTTGGTGAGAAGATGTAATCTGGTCCAGTTTTCCAAAGAATACTTGGTTTGTTTAAAACGAAGAAATTAGAACTTTAGGTCCTGAAGCCAAATATAAAAAATTGGGACCCTTCCCCCAACGCCTGCAGATTGATTAGAAGCTGTTAGATTAGATTTTAAAAAGATTGATTAGATTGCTCTGTTAGAAGCTGGGCTTAACTTTGTGCTCTAACCCACCACACTCCTCTCCTCCAAAGATAACCTTCTCTTTGTTCCCCTCTAACTTTTCAAATTCATGGAACAAGAGGAAGAGCAGTAGCAGAGGCAGGCAGATGGTGGGAGCTCCACCCCTGCCTATCTGCTGCTGCCTGAGGTGACCTCAGTTGACCTCATGGATGGGATAAATCTGGTGGCAATGAAAGTACCAGTCTTTGTCAATAGTGAGCAACCAGGACAGTAATAAAATGAAAATCCTCCTTGTTGAGATCTAGTAACTTGAGACATCAGCCTCCCTGAAATTTTCCTGATCAGGAAGAATAGGGTGCATGTACCCCGTTTTATTGGCCAGTGGGTGGTGCAGTGGGTTAAACCGCTGAACCATGAGCTGTCGATCGAAAGGTCGGCAGTCCGAATCCACGACGGGGTGAGCTCTCGTTGCTTGGCTAGCTCCTGCCAACCTAGCAGTTTCAAAGCATGTTAATGCGAGCAGATAAATAGGTACCGCTTGCAGGAAGGTAAACAGCGCTCTGTGTTCCAGCCGCATGCTACGCGCTGCGGCAAGGAGAGTCAGGCTGGCCACATGACCACGGAGGCATCTTCGGACAACGCTGGCTCTTCGGCTTTGAAATGGGGATGAGCACCACACCCTCGAGTCGGACACAACTGGACTTAATTGTCAGGGGTCAACTTTACCTTACCCCGTTTTATCACAGCAAGCATAGGTTTTTTCCCCCCATGTCTGCTGAATAAATATGGTATTGTATGTTTAATACAGGCATATGTCACAGGATTCTCACACATCAACTGTGTGTCCATCCTGGCATAAGAGATGGGGGGATTGGACAAGTTTAGACAAACACACTATATTGTGCTGCATTTTTCTTTCAGCTGGTGGGCATCTCTCATGAGAACAATTATCTGACATTGTGCAGAACAGCCTTTAGGCTGTGATAAACATTTATGGAGGCAGTAAAGAGCCAGGTAGGAAATCAGGAATCCCTAACTGGCTCCTAGGAGAACTCCTTCCCCTTCCATGCTGCTGAAATTGAAAACTACTAGTATTGTACTAGCACATAATTAGGGCTTATATTTTACAAAGCTTTCAGTATCATACATATATTTGTGTCTCTTTGTAAACCTTTATATACTTTATAGCAGTAAAGAAGTGGTTTAAGTTCCTGCAGCAGGTGATGTGCAAGGATAATGAATCCAGAAATAGGAACCCAAATTTCCACTGATGTTGCACAGAGGAATAAATCAAGGTGTCAGAGCAGCCATGTTCCTATGTGCAAAGTTTTTCCTTGTTATTAGAAATAGAAAGTGCTTTGTTTCCAATTCCAGTTGGTAGCCAACAGTGTTACTGGGAGTGCTTTTAAAGCACGTGTAACATATTCACATGGGGGAAATCTGTTGCATGTGCAGGGACCAGTCCAGAGGGCAATGATCAATGGTATAGAATAGATCAATGGAATAGCATGAAAGAGTAGGGAAGTGAGGTTAAAGGTACAACAATAGATACTGTTATTTTTATTTATTTTTATTTATTTAAAGAAATTTAACCCACCTTTCTCCCGATAAGGGCAATCAAGGCAGCTTACAATTAAAACATACATTAAAATACATAAAAACAAGTAATTAAAACAAACAACCCCAGTGGGTCACCTTATGATTTATTAAAAAGCCAGCCCACCATGTCAGCCATCGAAAACCAACCTGAATAAAAACGTCTGGAGGCCCTGCCGAAAGGCATCTAAGGAGGGAGCCATTCTTAATTCCAGGGGGAAGGAATTCCATAGTTGGGGTGCCACCGCCGAGAAGGCCCTATTCCTCGCCGCCATCCCCCTCACCTCTGTCAATTGCAGCACGGTTAACAGTCCCCCCCCCCCGATGACCTCAGAGTATGGGTCAGATTATAAGGATTATAAGGAAGGAAGCGGTCACCCGCGTCACTGGAGCATGGGGGGGCGGACCACCGGGGGGGGTTGACTGCACAAAGGCTCCAGAGGCTCCGAGGCCGGGAGAAGGCCTCAGAGCGTCCGCCCCAGGCGACTGTCCACAGCCTTCTGATGAGGCCCAATGCGGCGACACGGTATTTATTAGGTTTTTCGCACCTGCGCAAAAGGGCAGCCCTTGCCCTCAGAAACTTTCTGCGCATGTGCAAAAAACCTAATAGATACTGTGTTGCCACATTGGGCCTTGTCAGAAGGCCCTGGACCGCCGGCCGGGGAGGATGTCTTCAGAGCCGGCAGCAGTGGGGCCCGGGGGTAAGACTTCCGCGGCGGTGCAGCAAATTTGCGATCATTAGGGCGGCACGCGCGCCCTCGCTTTAGGGTGGCGCGCGCCCTAGTGGCACCAGTGGAAGCGGTCCCTCGCGACGCCTGGGGGGGGCGGGGGGTTGGAGCGCCCCCCCAAGCAGCCGGGCTCGGGCTGGTGCGCACCCCCCCAAGCAGCGCGCCCACCCGGCATGTCCCCGGCCTCCGGAGGCTCCGCTCCGGAGGCCAGAGACAAGCCCTCCTCAAAGCGACCGCCCAGTTCGGCGGTCAAGGGCTTTATGAGAAGCCCAAACGCATTGCCGTCTTTTATAGGGTTTGCGCATGCGCAAAACCTTTCTGAGGGCAAATGGGCAGCCCGTTGCTTCGGGGGGGGCACGCTAGCCCGGCTCCCGCGCCCCCACGCCCACTCAGCGCCTAGGGTGGAGCACACCAGCTCCCCCCCTATTAGAACGCCTCTGTGAACGCCTCGTCCCCTCCCAGCCCGGGCCAGCCAATGGCCCCCTCCCTTTCTGCCCCTGCCCACCCACCCCTGTGCTGACTGGCACGGGACCTACTTGCAGCAGCTGGCATGGAGTCAGTCTGGCAGCTGAGTGAGCGATGCTGGCCTCCGTGCTGGTGCCACTTACTCACAAGGAGCTGCAAATGTGCTTTACCGCACATTTGTGACTTCTTAGGCTGGCAGAGCACTTGCTCCGCTGGCCTATTTGTAGGCAGGATTGGACTGTTAATCAGATACATTTTCAATATGGTTGTGAAGATCAAGCTCATTTAAAAATAGCTTGCACAGGTTGATTACCCCTTATCCGGACATCCGAAATCCAGACATTTTTGGAGCTATGACTTTAAAAAAAACTTTTTCCAGGACCAGGCTGGCATAGCGCAAGACATGCAGGGGCACAATATTATTAAAAAATATTGTATAAAATTACCTGCAGGCTATGTGTATAAGCTGTACATGAGACATAAATGAATTTTGTGTTTAGACTTGGGTCCCATCCCCAAGATCTCATCATATTTATGCAAATATTCCAAAATCCAGACAAATCCGAAATCCAGACAACTTCCCGTCCCAAGCAGTACGGATAAGGGATACTCAACCTGTACTAATTACTACTGATCTCAAAGTCATATTTAAAACACATTTGAGAACCATATGGGTGTAAGAAGCAATATCTGACCTGCAAACATTTGGGAACAAACCCAACCTTCATTCTACTTAGATGAGAAAGTGGCAGAAAGTCCAACCCAAGCTGCCACAGCCAGCTCCTTAGGTGGTGCAAACTGGTGTACTGTACTTCCATTTCAGTTAATGGTGTTTGTCATATTTACACCAGCTGAACATCTGTCCTCATCATATCGAAATGGCAAAGTCTACCATTATTACGGGATTTCAAAAACATTCTAATCTCACACCTGTTGAAAAATAAGGAAGTCCTTCTCTCTCTGCATATCTTATCTCTTTAAATTTTTAATGTGACAGCCAGTGAACTCACAAATCTGTCAGCTAAACCCACAAATGGTTTAATGGCAGGTACATAACAGCCCGTTAACTGAGGTTTGCCTGGGATGCTGGCAGATGTTTACATGAAATTTTGCCCTGCTTGTCATAGCATACAGGACAGCCGGCACCTGGCAACCTCCCCCTGAACGTATTATTTAATTGCCATGAGGCAGCAGCTGCTAACCTTGTTAAGTAAACAACAGGTTCTGCACCTGCTTGAACAAAACCCTGACCTCACTGTCTACCAAGCAGGTGACAGTCAGGTAACTCGGCTTCCCTGCCCTACCACACAATGGCCTCAGGGATTAGTAGGAGTCTATCAGCATTGATTTGTCCTTTCTCTGCTATGATTTCCACTGCCTTTCTCTTGAGAGAAGTCTATTCAGGCAAGAGAAGTGGAAACATCACTAATTAGATTTCTGCATTATAGCCAGTTCCACCTGCCATTACACACAAGCATGTGTGTGTGTGTGCGCGCGTGTGCGCGCACACACACACACACGATCAGAATGGTAATGAGGAAAGGGAGATGACCGAGACAATATTTGACAACTAATACTGTATCTTCATGAGGAAACTTGTTAAAATATAGAACGCTCATAGTGGGAAGATTAGAAAAGACTTGGAAGAACCTACATTCCATAAGGTAGTGTGAAGGCCTTGGATCTTATGTAACATAAATTGGCACTGAAATTTAACAAAGTGATGAATGCTAATTTGCCCCAAATGAATATCTGCCCCTAAAAAAAAAAATACTGTTTTATAATGTCATTGAGAACCAAGGTCTATGAAATCGTAGTATTTCGCAATGGCCTGGGTTTCAGTGACAATAAACTTCTTATCAGTCTGAATTAAGTCCACCTTGTCCAGTGCCTGAAAACTGATCCTTCAACAAGGGGCAAAAACCTGTAGCACAAGTTACAGGAAATGCAAAGGTCTATGCTAATCTCAATAGCTGGCCAGTGGTTAATTTAGGTACTGAAAAGGGTTTGCAGTATAGACAAACATGCAACATTAAACATTGCAGCTACACTTATTATTGCTCTGGTAATGAACCAGCCTATTCTTCCTTACAATCTACCTTATTTTAGAACCAGCAACACTCAGTTTTAACAGAAAGTGATAATGCTTTCCTTTACTATGTGAAATTAATGTGCTGTATTATGAGTGATCTCCTTCATGGATCATTGCCTTGTCGTGGCGAAGGGGCTTGCGTAACTCAATGAAGCCATGAGCTATGCCGTGCAGGGACACCCAAGACGGACAGGTCGTAGCAGAGAGTTCTGACTAAAAGTGATCCACTGGAGAAGGAAATGGCAACCCACTCCAGTAACCTTGCCAAGAAAATCCCATGAACAGTACCAAAAGGCTAAAAGATATGACGCCGGAAGATGAGCCCCTCAGGTCGGAAGGTGTCCAATATGCTACTGAGGAAGAGCGGAGGACTATTCCAAGTAGACCCAGAAAGAGTGAAGCGGTTGGGCCAAAGCCAATAGGACGTCCAACTGTGGATGTGTCTGAGGTTGAAAGGAAAATCCAATGCTGCAAGGAGCAATACTGCTTAGGAACATGGAATGTGAGGTCTATGAATCAAGGCAAGCTGGATGTGGTCAAAAATGAGATAAGATTGAACATTGACATCTTGGGAATCAGCAAACTAAAATGGACGGGCATGGGCGAATTTAAGTCAGGTGACCATCATATCTACTACTGTGGGCATGAATCCCTTAGAAGAAATGGAGTAGCCCTCATAGTCAATAAAAGAGTGGGAAAGGCAGTACTGGGGTGCAACCTCAAAAACGACAGAATGATTTCAGTTCGAATCCAAGGCAAACCATTCAACAT
The DNA here is from genome assembly GCA_026170595.1 of Plestiodon gilberti rubricaudatus. NCBI lineage: Eukaryota > Metazoa > Chordata > Lepidosauria > Squamata > Scincidae > Plestiodon > Plestiodon gilberti. Next base: position 46,482,282 of record JANXHW010000004.1, read on the forward strand.
TACAGTAATCCAAGTGTATGCCCCAACCACTGATGCCGAAGAAGATGAAGTTGACCGGTTCTATGAAGACCTACAACACCTTCTAGAACTAGCACCCAAAAAAGATGTCCTTTACATCATAGGAGACTGGAATGCTAAAGTAGGAAATCAAGAAATAAACGGAACAACAGGCAAGTTTGGCCTTGGAGCGCAAAATGAAGCAGGGCAAAGGCTAACGGAGTTCTGTCAAGAGAACACGCTGGTCATAGCAAACACTCTTTTCCAACAACACAAGAGGCGACTCTACACATGGACATCACCAGATGGTCAGTACCGAAACCAGATAGATTATGTGCTTTGCAGCCAAAGATGGAGAAGCTCTATACAGTCAGTAAAAACAAGACCTGGAGCTGACTGTGGCTCAGATCATGAGCTTCTTATTGCAAAATTCAGGCTTAAACTGAAGAATGTAGGAATCACCACTAGACCAGTCAGATATGACCTAAACCATATCCCTTATGAGTATACAGTGGAGGTGAAGAATAGATTTAGGGCATTAGATCTGGTAGACAGAGTGCCTGAAGAACTATGGACGGAAGTTCGTAACATTGTACAGGAGGCAGCAACTAAAACCATCCCAAAGAAAAAGAAATGCAAGAAAGCAAAGTGGCTGTCAGATGAGGCTTTACAAATAGCTGTGGAAAGAAGGAATGCAAAAAGCAAAGGTGAAAGGGAAAGATATAAACAACTGAATGCAGATTTCCAGAGAATAGCAAGGAGAGATAAGAAGGCCTTCTTAAATGAACAATGCAAGGAAATCGAGGAAAACAACAGAATGGGGAGGACTAGAGATCTCTTCAAGAAAATTGGAGATATCAAGGGAACGTTTTGTGCAAAGATGGGCATGATAAAGGACAAAAAAGGCAGAGACCTAACAGAAGCAGAAGAGATTAAGAAGAGATGGCAAGAATACACAGAAGAACTATACAAGAAAGATCTGAATGTTCCTGATGACCACGCTGGTGTGGTCACTGACCCAGAGCCGGACATCCTAGAGAGTGAAGTCAAGTGGGCCTTAGGTAGCATCACTAACAACAAAGCTAGTGGAGATGATAATATCCCAGCTGAGCTACTTAAAATCCTAAATGATGATGCTGTGAAAGTGCTGCACTCAATATGCCAACAAATTTGGAAAACTCAGCAGTGGCCAAAGGATTGGAAAAGGTCAGTTTACGTTCCAATTCCAAAGAAGGGCAGTGCCAAAGAGTGCTCAAACTATCGCACAATTGCACTCATATCACATGCTAGCAAGGTTATGCTCAAAATCCTACAAGCTAGGCTTCAGCAGTACGTGGACCGAGAACTACCGGACGTACAAGCTGGGTTTCGAAGAGGCAGAGGAACTAGAGATCAAATTGCCAACATGCGCTGGATCATGGAGAAAGCCCGAGAGTTCCAAAAAACCACCTACTTCTGCTTCATTGACTACGCAAAAGCCTTTGATTGTGTGGATCACAACAAACTGTGGCAAATTCTTAAAGAGATGGGGGTACCAGACCACCTTACCTGTCTCCTGAGAAACCTGTATGCGGGTCAAGAAGCAACAGTTCGGACCGGCCATGGAACAACCGACTGGTTCAAAATTGGGAAGGGAGTACGGCAAGGCTGTATATTGTCACCCTGCCTATTTAACTTATATGCAGAGTACATTATGAGAAATGCAGGGCTGAATGAATCGCAAGCCGGAATCAAGATTGCCGGGAGAAATATCAACAACCTCAGATATGCAGACGATACCACCCTAATGGCAGAAAGTGAAGAAGAACTAAAGAGCCTCTTGATGAGGGTGAAAGAGGAGAGCGCAAAAGTTGGCTTGAAACTCAACATTAATAAAACTAAGATCATGGCATCTGGGTCCATCAATTCCTGGCAAATAGAAGGGGCAGAAATGGAAGCAGTAACAGATTTTACTTTTCTGGGCTCCAAGATCACTGCAGACGGAGACAGCAGCCATGAAATTAAAAGACGCTTACTCCTTGGAAGGAAAGCTATGGCAAACTTAGACAGCATAATAAAAAGCAGAGATATCACCATGCCAACAAAAGTTCGCATAGTCAGGGCGATGGTGTTCCCAGTAGCAATGTATGGTTGCGAGAGTTGGACCATAAGGAAGGCTGAGCGCCGAAGAATAGATGCTTTTGAACTGTGGTGCTGGAGAAGACTCCTGAGAGTCCCTTGGACTGCTAGGAGATCAAATCAGTCAATCCTAAATGAAATCAACCCTGACTGTTCCCTGGAAGGACAGATACTAAGGCTGAAACTCAAATATTTTGGCCACCTAATGCGAAGAGAAGACTCTCTGGAGAAGACTCTGATGCTGGGAAAAATTGAAGGCAAAAGGAGAAGGGGAAGGCAAAGGATGAGATGGTTAGACAGCATCACCGATGCAACGAACATGAAAATGAGTGAACTCAGGAAGATAGTGGAGGACAGGAAGGCCTGGCGGGATATGGTTCATGGGATCACGAAGGGTCGGACACGACTTAACGACTGAACAACAACAACAACAATTATGAGTGATGCATGTCCCATAAATACAACGAAATATCCCTGGTGGCTATGGGTTATTTTTTCTTCGTCACAGAGTAAATTAATCAGGAGATCTGTAACTCCTACAGTTGCCTTGATCCAGCTAGGGACCATGTATGCACAACAAAAGCCCTCTGCAGAAGACCTCATTCTAGTTGATGAAGGCTGTAGCACAGGGTTAAAGCACCTTGCTTTGCAAGCAGAAGATTCTAGGTTGAATTAGCCAAAAAAAAAGGGGGGGGGACTTTCAGGAGAACCTGAAATGTTACCCCCTCCTAAAACACGCAGCTACTTACTGTTTTGCACCTGTTTGCTGCCCCCTCAGTACAGTGTAGTTGCTTCTGCATTGGCAGTGTTATCAACTAAAAAGAGTTGTCTTCCCATCAGTGGCATGATCCCAGCCATCAAGGATCATGTAGCCAACACGAGGCTATCATGATGCCATACAGACTTGACAATGCAAATCTATAGTGAGAGCAGGAAGCATAGTCCTCACACAAATGGGCAAACACTTTGGCTCCCATTTATAGGTACCGCCCACCACCACCACCCCAGCAAAAGTGCAGGATGCTTTTCATAGTGGGTGAAGTGTTCACAAAAAGCAAGTCACATACTCATCTTGGCTGGTCTCTAATGAAAAGAAATGAAGACAAAGACATTCATTAATCATCTGCTGGAGAGAAGGCTAATGGCAAGAAACACGTTTTGCAAGTGGTATACTGCTTGCTGGTCCACTCACATAGGTACTGCTCATTGCAATAACTTCCACCAAGAGGCTCTGCCTGCGTCAAGGAAAATTCTAGGTGCTATTTAGGAAGCGGATGTACCAAATCAACTACAGAAGAGCTGCCTAGCATATGATCTTGCTGTGGCAAGCTCAGATTCATAATTAAAGGGAGAATTATGCTAATTGCACTGACAGCTTTTGATCCATCCTAGTTAGAGGGGTTTTTTCCCCCCTCAAAAATAAAAAGGGGAACAAAATCTTAGAAGAAGCCTTTTATGAAAATAGTCTTAAGAGAGAAAGAAGATTGCAAGGACACCTTCTGGGATTTTAGAAGGGGGAGGTGAAAGGGATAGCACTTCATCCCTATTGTATTTATTTTCCTGTAGGACACACAGTAGCAACAAAAGACCCATATAATCCAGTGATGGCCACACAACAGCAACCATTGTGCTTTTGGCAGCTATTCGACGCACATAAATTCTGTTATGCAAACTGACTGAACTCTGAGATTACATTATCCATCTGGTAGGAGAAGTTATTGGTTGCGGTTGCTTCAAGAAAACAATTCTATAGACTCTCGTATCCTTTTATCTTGAAACAAATCTAAATGATATTCCTGGAAAAAAAACTCTGTTACAATTACCTACTTTTCAGTTATTTTGCCCCAATATTGTATACTAAAACAAAAGAATACACATTAATTTAATTAATCATTATGGGTGAGGCACTGAACTTTCAGCATTATCAGCTGTAAGTCTTAATTAGCCACAAGTGCAATGACAGTATTCAGTTGTAATAAAAACACAAGTGTAGACATTTTTTACAGGAATAGATGGGTTACTTTAACAACATATAGAGGCTTCTTCAAACAAAAGTTAAATGTGATGTAGCCTCCTAGTGATTAGCTCCAGTACTGCTGTTGTAAGCACCCAAAAGGTACAAGTGATTTCAGCTCATTGGATTCGGTAAGCAGACACCAGACTCCAAAGGTGGAGTGGGTACCCAAAAATAAAAGAGATAAAAAAAGGAGAGCGAAAAGATCCGCGCTTGCGGAGGCGCCAAAATGGAGCTCAAAAGGCCAGTACTGGAAAGAAAGAACTTTACTTCGCTAGCAAAGGACACAATCAGCAAGGCAGAAAGTGTAACATATACAATTAATACAAAAGCTTATATACATTTCATTATTACAGGGAAAATCATGGAGTACATTGTTACAAGAGTACATAATAAAGGAAAGCCAATGAGGGAAAGGATCCAAAAAGTTATCCGTTGATACAGCCAATCAGATGGAGGATTGAAACTTTACACCAATGAGAACAGCAGCAGCGTGTGTGAAACTTTGAACCAATAAAAGACAAACTTTATTAAAAGAACCAATGAAAAGTGTGGTGCTTTGTGTAACTGGGAACCAATGGTATGCTGGGTGGGGGTACTGGGTGGCAGGAGGTAATAGGATTAGACCCCCACTTCAGGTGAAGCGAGGTTTTCCGGAGCTTTATGAATGAGCCCTTTTGAGAAGCCTGCTTAAAACAAAAGGCAGTATTTCCAATTAGATAGCCAAAAGTGCCACACAATAGGTCCCTGCCCCATGGCACCAAACATACAGTTGAGAACAGTTGAATTGTTCCTGTCAATCAGGCCGAGCCAGGTAGGTGACTAGATTGGCATTTGAAATAATTGTAGCCAGGAAGAACAGGAACAATGGGGAAGTGAGATAGTGGGGACAGGCACAGAGGGATAAGTTGCAATCAGAGATATGGCAGCAAGGAGAGAGGCATTTGAATAACAGTAACCACGGAAGGCAGAGACAATGATTCCAGGATGTGGGGGTGGTGGTGGCTGTGATTGACAGAGGAAAGAAACACAAAGAGTTAGTTTTAGAATCCAAGGAAGTGGCAGCAATCTGAGTTTTCCTATGCTCCTGGGAAGCCCCCTTTCCCTGCCCCCAAACAGCTTGCCCAGGTAGAAGGCAGCCATCTAAGAACATCACAGAACAGGTGCTGCTGTTGTCAGCTACAGGTTATGGTTGTAAAATGGTTTCCCCTACTCCTGGCAGTGCAGGATCTTGGCAGGAGGCGCACTCCCGATGCCTGTTGCATCCCCAGTGCCTTGCCTTCGGTTAACCTCTTGTGTCTGGGCCGAGGGTGGTGAAGGGGCCATACCCGCACTCACGCATGCCTCCCGAGACCCCAAGCAGGGTGCTGGGATGGTAACCCAGCCTTTTACTAGCTGCAAAATATGTGCACTGCTCCAGGAGCCCTCTCCACTCAATCTGAGACTAGCCCCAGTAGAATGACAGGATCTGGACCCTTCTGTGTGGGGACCCGTCTCTGGGGAAACCCCAATGATCCCCGATGGAGATCCGGTGCCATAACCGTGGAGGGAACCCAGGAACATAGTGTTTTCCTTCAGGAAACTGCACTTTTCTGAATGAAAGTAATACCGCTTTAAGAGACTTCGAACAGGGAAGGGTGAAAAGTTTAGTTGGTTAATCCTGTCAACAAGCGGCACACTCTGGCTGTAGCTTTTGGCCAAATGCCCAGAAAGAGGATTAGAGGAGCAGTGAAGCGAGGAGGTTGAGAGGATTAAATAGGTACAGGGTGAACTTTGCTGCTGACTGCTTCGCTGGGGGTTTGGGAAGGCTTGCGGCGTGTACGTGCCTGAGAACTCTTGACCTCGGCAGACCCGCGCCAGCTGTCAAAGTGCGCACAACAGGAAAAGAAGCCGAATTTTAAATGTGGTATACTTTAAATGGCTGTATCTCAGTGATTCCTTGATGGATCTGGATGGGGTAAAAAGGAGGGGGGTTCAGGGGAGGGTGGCTGATGAAATAAAAATATTTGGGGAGGGGTCCCATGCCTACAACACTGCAATGATGTACTTCAAATTATGGTTTAAAGAGCTTCTGACTGAAAGATATCAAACAAAAATTACACATAAAGGGCCGGAAAAACAGTATGCGGAAAAAAATAGCAAATGCATCTAACACGTGTAAAGCATCTGTGGATTAAGTTCTGAGGAGCTTAACTAAAACAACTATTGTTTATTTGTACATATTGTGTGGGGCAGGAGTGTGTGGCCTAGTGGTTGAACTGCCACCTTGCCTGAAGCTAAGACGACACCAGCTTGAGACAACTGGAAGCTGCTGGCAAGCTGAAATAACCTGAGTTAACCCTCTGTGAGAGAGAGGAGTCACTGTCGGGCAAGCTTGGGAGGCGTGCGTTCACAGCCAGAGAGATACCACACTCTTGAAAATACCACATCACCATTGAAGACAGTGGAAAATCCTCCCACTCTCCCAGGCTCCGTGCGGCCTAAAAAAGGCCTCGAAAACACAGGGGGTGCTTTTGTGCCACTGCCAAAATTCGGTGGTGGCGCAGTGAAAGTGTGCCCCCGCCACTCGACACCCCCACTGCCCGGGAGCCCACCAACCACCCTAACGATGCCACTGGTTGAAGATACCACATCTGGAGAACAAAAAAAGGGTTCTATGCAAATAGAACATTGTAAAAGCCAGCCTGTGTAAACTGCCTTGAATAAAGTCTGAGAAATCCAATGACAAAAAAGGCAGTATATAAATACAGATCATTATTGTTATATTATTATTGTTATATTATTATTATTGTTATATTATTATTATTATTATTATTATTATTAAGGAATGAGGCTGTATGCTCAGTGGAAGAGCATCTGCTTTGCATGCAGAAAGACCCAGGTTCAGTCCCTATGTAGGACAGAGGACAGTCTAGATAGGGCAGAGAAAGATTCCGGTTTGAAATCCTGGAGAGACACTGCCACTCTGTCAAAAACCCTGAGCTATTGACCGTCTAAAGATCTGACTCAGTATTAGGCAGCTTCATTTAAATAATCATGAGAAAACGTCAAACCACAGGAACATTCTTTCATATATGGTGGGAATACTACTATATACAGTGCAATACTGTTTCTACTGGAAACAGTATTGCAACAGGCAAGATTATAGGTACTAATTTTTGTATAGATCCAGCCTGTATTATATTGTTGAATTTATTTCAACTTCTTCTAAAAAGAAAGAGAACATTTTTGCTACTTGTTATGCGAGAACTGGAATCAGGAAAAAAAATCTGTACCTTTTCCAATGGTAATTCTTGATAGTTGAGAAAAGTACACACCATGGGTGTAGTCAAGGAGGCGTGGCAGGGGGAGGGAAGAGAGCTCCAGGCTTTCTCCTGCAGGAGGAGTTATGATGTCATCAGCAGGCACTCTCAGGTGCTGCCTTTTAAACTTTTTTCAAAGGATCTAAGCTGCGAAGTATCAGGCTCAGCAGTGGACAATCCTGCGTAGAGATCCGGCAGGCGACCCAGGGCCTCCCGCCGGATCCTATCCCCGTTCCGGGTTGTACTGACACAGCACAGAGGTCTACTCGAGAAAAGGGGACGTTCATCCCCTTCCCCCAGTGTAAACCGGGGAAGGCCCAACGGGCCTCCTCGGATTTCCGCCAGCTAATTAGCTGGCAGAAATAGGAGGAGGCCATGCAATGGCCGCGCCGGCCGGAACGGGGACGGGGATATGGCAGAAGCCATCCCTGCCCCATGCCTGCTGGTGGGAGCCTTACCTTTCTCCAGCAGCTGTGGGGATATCACAGTGGCGGAATGAGGGCGGCCGGCCTTGCGCTGGCCAGCCTTACTCGCGAGTCGTTGCGAAGTGCTTTACAGCACGTTTGCAACGGCTTCCGGCGGCAGAACACTTGTTCCGCTGCCGTTTATTTGCACAGGACTGTGCTCTCAGTCAGGTATGCCAGGGCTCAGCTGCTTTAAATGGCAAAGGATCATGCCCATAGTTATTTAGTTTCCACATAAAGAAATGAATCAAGTAAGCACCAGGTATTTCATAGAAATATTTAGGAAAAATAGAAGCTGGAAAAAAATTAACTGTTGGGAACAGAAATAGAATTACAGCTGGAAATCAGTCAGTTATAATAGCAGGAAAATCATTATAGGAATATAAAATGGATCACCAATTCAAAGAGAAGAAGAAAAAAGTGATAATGTAAAATTTAAGAGGCCTGTTTCAAGACAGTCAAAGAAAATGAAAGGATAATTGCAAGAGATATGAAGAAAAGCTATAAAGATTATACAACTTTCTGCATGCAATTATTCTCACAATTTTCTCCCAGTAAAGATGTTAAATCCTTACTATCTAACCTATGACCCAAAGACTTGCAGACCAATCCTTTTGCGCCCCCCTCCAGCCGATGCAGCCACGCCAAGGAGGCTTGTGCGGAAGTAGGGCAACATTCTACTTACCCTACTCTGCTGCGCCTTGGTCTCCTATGGGTCTCTTTGGACCTCTGCCAGCTCTTTAGCTGGTTTATGTCCGAGGAGACCAAGGGAGTGTGCCGGCTGCTATCAGGGGGGATAGCATCCAGCGCAAGTCGCCCACACTGGTTGCCATCCCATCCTGCCTCCGTCATGCCCCCAGCCTTCTCCCGTTCCACCCCCCCCTCCTCTCTATGTCTTATTCAGTCCTTTCGGGTATTCACTCAGCCCCTAGGAGAAAAAGCTGCCTAGCGGCAACAGCTTTTCCTGGCGTCCCTGGGTGGGCTGATGGCTATTTTTGTGCCCTTAAAAAAAACCTCTCCTCACTGGATTAACCGGCTGGAGGACGGCACGGGGATGGCATTTAGATCTATGCTAGCACCCTTTGTTTGGAAGGGAGATCTGGCTTTCCACATGTCAGTTTGAGAGTGACGGTGATATCCAGGAATGAGGAGACACACAGAGAGAGAGGAGAAGGAAGGATTACGAGGCCTCCAGGATGGAAGACACGAATCTGCACCGGTGAGTCACCTTAAATTATTTTGAGGTCCAAAAGACGTTTTGGCTGGGGAAGGAAACCCAGGACTTGGTGGTTGGAAGGAAAGGGTTAACCCCCCAAAAAGGGAGAAATCTAGGAGGTGGAGATGCAGTGGCTAAGTGAGTCTGCTCCACAAGATTTCAATAAGGTGTGAGGTAAAAACATCCAAAGAAGGGGTCCTTCTTTTTAAAAGGAAATTCAATGAAATGCTTAGGTATGTGTTTGTAGTTTTGAATGGCCAAAAGTACCAGCTAGAAAAGGAGGACCAGCCCCTCCCTTGCACAGAGTACTCTAGAAATCGTCAATTTAAAATTGCAGCTGCTTTTTGTTTTGCCAGTATGTTGTAGGCATGAATGTGTGTTTTTGGTCATTGCTTAGTGTGTAAGCCCAGTTTTTTGGGACCCCCTGCCCAAACGAACACAAATGTGGTTTTTTTAATTTGGCTGTTTTTTATAATATTTCCCACTTGGAGGTTGTTTGAGTGTTTGTCGAAGATCTGCTGTTTGCGAAGTAGAGAACAGTTTTTTTTTCTCTGTCCGCCTGAGGAGGGGGAGAGGAAACCCCACAGAGAGGGAAGTGAAGAAGTGCTTGAATTTTTTTCTCTCTCCAGTTTGAGATTGGAGTCAGATTGCTCTCTTGCTCACATTGAAGGAAGAAAAGTCACTAGCAAAAGTTGTCACTAGCCTAGCATTGTTGGAGGTGGCCAGCTAGAGATAAGAAGATTGCTGTAGCAGTGAGAATAAAGACAGGAAGTTGCAGAAGCCATTCAGGTTCTGTTCTTATGTGCATTTGAATGGATAGCTCTGGGAAGAGCAGAAAAGGGAGGAGCACAAAACGGCAATGTTGAATTGACTTTGTTGGCTTCTAAGCTCTGGGAACTTGCCCCTCCCCTCTTCTGTAAACAAGCCCTGGCTAGAGATGTTTTTTTCCTGCTGTCTTTTGGGACTGATGTGTGTTGGAGGAAGTCACTCTAAAGAGGCACGCCAGCATTGCAAGGTAGACTATGTTGGAGAAAAGAAAGGACAGACTCACAATCTGCTGCCAGCCTGCCTTACAAATTAGCTTCAAGTAAAATCCAGGGCCAGAGGTGACACCACAGACTTGCACCACTGTCAAATTCTGCCACCTCTACAACAGTCAAGCGTTGGGGGAGGGGACGAAGAGTGATTGCATCATTAAGATTACATGCTGCCCAGACCTGAAGGATGGTAAAGGAGGATAGCATAAGCAACTAGTGTGGGAGCCAGCATGAAAGAAAAAGAGAGCCCCTCCCCATGTGCCCAACTGAGATAGTTCCCTCAGCAAGCAGATTTGCAGCAAATTGCCACCTCAGACCTCTCTGAGTCTCTAGTGGGGAAGTCTGTAGGAGAAAAAAGGAAAAGAGAGAGTGCCCCACCCTCACTAGAACCTCAGCCCAGCCAGCTGAACTAGCTGTATTTCTGGACAACATAAGAACATAATCCTCCTGGGACGCATTTCGCGTCCCAGGAGCGTTTGGCCTGCTCCGGGAGGAGCGCGCCCAGCGACGCTGCTCCTCCGTGATTCCGGCCAGCTGATTGGCTGGCCGGGATCACGTGACCAGGACGCCGACACGAGGGAGCTGCACGCTATCGCGGCTCCTTCAGTCGGCGTCTTGGAAGCGACGAAGAAGGACGCGCTCGGCAGAGCTCCCCTTGAGCCGGCCTAGCGTTCCTTCTCGCGCCTCCAGCGTGGCCTGAGGCCACGTGACAGCCGATCGTCGGATCGTCGGAGAGCCTGCAGCGTCGAGGGCCCTCCAACTCTGCATTTCTTCTTCAATTTTCAGCCCTCGTTTGAGGGATAGGCGGCAGCACCCGGCGGCAGGCCCTTAGGTCGCAGCGCCCCCCTTCCTCGGAGGGGCTTGCCTGTCGGGCCCTACCCCATCCCCCCTCCAGGGGCTGGTGGGCTTTGGCCTTTGCAGCGCGGGAGTTCCTGCACAGTGGGGAGCGGGGCATTCAGCCCTCCCCACTAGGTGATATTGTTAAACTAGACACTACACTCTGCCAGTGGCACAATGGGAAAACACACACAGAAGCGGGGGGGCAAGGCTCCCAAAAGGCCAGCTCCTCAACCGCTGCCCGACCCTTCTTCCTCGGATGAGGATGAGGCCACAGCACGTTATAACGCTGTTATAGCCCGTCTGGAGGCTTTGGAAAAGGAAAAGGCGGAGCGGGATGCTGGCAGGGGTGACGGGGGGGGGGTGTCTCGGGGACGCCCGAGCCCACTCGCCGTTCTGTCCGTAAAGGGAGGGGGTCTCGAATGATGCTTTCCTCTACCCCCAGGACCGCAGCGCTCCCCCCGCACCTGGGCGGGGCTGCACAGGCGTCTCTAGCCGCCGCGGCCCCGGCCCCCCACGTCGCCTTGGAGCCTGACGAGCTGCCGTTCGACGTGGACTCCGCTGTAGCAGGTGAGGCTTCGCCCCTATCCTCCCCCGGCATGATGGACATTTGGGGTGCCTCAGTGGGTTCTGGGGGTGCTGGCAACTCGGCTTTGCTTGCCCTCCTGGCCAACTTATTCACCCACCTGGGGGGACAGGAGGTGGCGCCCCAGCCCCCTGCCCCCTTGGTGGACGTGGGATCGGGGGTGGGTGCCCCTCCCTCGGAGCCTGACGCACATTCGCCTTGGCCCCTCTGGACCCAGCCCGGCGCAGCCTACACTCCGCCACCGACCTCGGGGTTTTCCCCGGAGCCGGAGGCGGACGGCCTGCGCAGGGCATATGGGGATATAGGCACACCCCTAGGTTGGCACCTCGCCCTCTTGGTTAAGGAAAAAATATGGAGGGGCGAATATGTGGATATCTTCAGCCTTTTACAGAAAGAGCCTGAACCAGTCCAGCGGGTGGGTGACATCCTGCGTGACCAGGAGGTGGTCCGTAGGCGCAAAATTGATAGGACCTGGGCGAATTGGCTATCAGGTTACTCAATTTACATGGCTGTGGTGCTGCAAATGCACCCTAAGAAAGCCCAGGCTCTCGTGAAGCATTTGGACACCGTCCACAAGGCTTCCCGGGAGTATGGTGGGGGCGGCTGGTTGGCGTATGATGAAAGTCTACGCTTGCGCTCAGCCCTGGACCCCGCCGTAGACTGGCGCGCTCCCCAGTGGGAGATCTGGAACCACACGGTGGTTCCCGGGGGGGCCACTAAGGGTGACAGGTCGGACAGCGGGCACTTGATTGTGCGCGCACAAGCCGGGCAGCCCAAGACGGGGGGCGGCACTCAGTGGGTTCAACCCCCACGGCCGTGTTTTGAATATAACACGGCCGGCCGCTGTGGGAGGCAGGGCTGCTCCTTTACGCACGCCTGCGCCCTTTGCGGCGCCAAGCACGCCCTCAACAGTTGCGCCCGCCTCACGGGTCAACGACCTGGGGGTCGGGGGCAACAGGGCGGTAAGAAGGGAGGAGGGACCGGCTCGGGTCCCAGCCAGCAGGGTAAAGGGGCCAACGCCGATTAGGCTGGCCCCGTTGCTTCGGCTGTTGCGCAGCTATCCGGATCGGAGGGCTGCGCGTCTGCTGGCTGACGGTTTTTCCGAGGGCTTCCGCATCCCGTCTCCACGTCCGACATCCCCGTCATGGGCTGAAAACCTCAGGTCCGTGATTGGCATGGAGGACGTCGTGCGGGCGAAGCTAAGCAAGGAATTGGTAGCGGGGAGGATTGTGGGCCCCTTCGAGTCCCTCCCCATTCCCAATTTGAGGGTGTCCCCTTTAGGAATAGTGCCTAAAAAAGTGGCTGGTGAATACAGGCTGATTCACCATCTCTCTTTTCCGCACGGCACCTCGGTCAACGATGGGATTCCGGAGGAGTTGGCCTCGGTGAAGTATATGTCCTTGGACGAGGCAGTTGCGACTTTGCGTGGCTGTGGACGAGGGGCCCTGATGGCAAAGGCGGACATTGAATCCGCCTTTCGCCTGCTCCCGATCCATCCAGAGGACTTTTGTCTTCTGGGCCTTCAGTTCGAGGGCAAATACTACTTCGACCGCAACCTCCCGATGGGCCTTTCTTTATCCTGCTCGCTTTTTGAGGCATTCTCCACGATGCTGGAGCATGTCACAAAGGAGCAGGCTGGGATTTGGTCAGCTGCGCATTATCTGGACGACTTCCTTTTTATCGGAAGGAAGGGGTCCCGCGAATGCCGGACGCTGCTGGATACATTTATCTCGCTTTGCAGTGAGTTGGGTGTTCCCCTAGCGCGTCACAAGCTGGAGGGGCCCACCTCTACGTTGACCTTTTAGGGGGTGGAGCTCGACTCCGTTGCGGAATGCAGCCGCCTGCCTCTCGACAAACTGCGCAGGATGACGGCCCTGCTTGAGCAGGCCGTTGGAGCCCACAGGCTGTCGCTGAGGGAGCTGCAAGTTTTGGTTGGCCACCTTAACTTTGCTTGCAGGGTGATTGCCCCCGGCCGGGCCTTCCTCAGGCGCCTTTGTGACGCCATGGTGGGGGTCCGGCGGCCGCATTTTAAGATCAGGATTTCCGACGCCATGCGCAAGGATTTGCGCATGTGGTTGGTTTTCTTACAGGGGTTTAACGGGGTCTCCTTTTGGCGGGCCGAGCGGATGCTGAACGCCTCGCTTGAGGTCCACTCGGATGCCGCCGGGGGGGCAGGTTTCGGTCTGTACTTTAGGGGCCGTTGGTGCGCGGCTCCTTGGCCGCCAGCCTGGGCATCAAGCTCGCTCGTGCGGGATCTGACCTTCTTAGAATTGTTCCCCATTGTCGTGGCCACGCACATATGGGCTGAGGAATTCAGGAACGCCACGATCCGTTTCTGGTGTGACAACCAAGCGGTGGTCTTTGTTGTCAACCAGCAAACGTCGCGCTCGAGCAGAGTGATGCGGTTGGTCAGGGCCTTTGTTCTCCAATGTCTGAGAATAAACGCCTTGTTTCACGCGCAACACGTTGCTGGTCTGGCAAATTCAGTTGCGAATGCCTTGTCTCGTTTCCAGGTGGAGCGTTTCCGGGATTTGGCACCCGAGGCCCGCCTGGAACCCGAGGCGATGCCTCAGTGGCTGTGGCAGCTGGGCTTGCTAGAGCCACTCGATTGATGTGGTCGGCACTGGCTCCGTCCTCTCGTGTCAGTTATGCCGGTAAGATACGGGCCTTTCGGGACTTCAGGATGGATTTTCCCCTCCCCGAGGTATGGCCTGTACCTTCGGACCATCTTATTTGCTTCATCCTCCATCTGTGGGACTGTGGCCTGGCGGTGAGATCTATCGCGGTATATCTGGCGGCCATTGCCTTTCATTCCAAGGCTTTGGGCTTTGGGGAGGCTACGGGGGATTTCCGGGTTCGGAAGACCCTGGAGGGCCTCCGCAGGGCCGTGCCTTCGTCCCCAGATTGGAGGCGCCCAATCACTCCGGCCATACTTATGGGCCTGGGTGGCGCCTTTGCCAGTTGTTGCGGGTCGGTTTTTGAGGCGGCCCTCTTTAGAGCAGTGGCTTATGTCATGTTCTTTGGCGCCTTCCGACCAGGTGAGGTTTTGGCGTGTTCCAGGCGGGACACGTCCGGGAGGGCGCTCCAGTTACACGACCTGAGGTTCGCGCCATCCGGTGCCCGGCTTAACCTTCGCAGGTCCAAGACGGACCAGCGTGCTAAAGGTCAGGTGGTTTTCCTACGCCGGGTGCCGGGGCTCCTCCTCTGCCCCGTGGCCGCACTTGACGCGTACATGAAGCTTCGGGGTGGCCAGGAAGGTTGGCTGTTTCAGCACGTGGACGCCTCCCCATTGACCCTATTTCAATTTAGGGCAATCTTGCACAGGGCTTTGACCCTGTTGGGCCTGGACCAGGGTGAGTATGGGCTCCACTCTTTCAGGATCGGCGCGGCTTCGGCTGCGGCCTCCCTGGGGCTCTCGGCGGCCGCCATTCAGCAAATAGGCCGTTGGCGGTCCGGGGCCTTCAAAGGATACATTAGGCACTGACGGTCGGGCGGTGGAGCCCAGTTCGTGGCCTCAGTGTCGGCCCCTCCCCCCCGCGACTTGCCTGGGGGCTCGGTGGGGGCCATGACCCAGAGTGGGGGAGGTTAACAGCGCACGCTAGTGCTGGGCCCGTTGTTTGTTGGTGTTGTTGTTGTCCTTTTAGGATAGTTGGGGAGCTTACCTCTCTTTTGTTTTTGCCAGATGTTTTCAGCCCGGCCCCGGCGAGGATCTTGCTGCTCGGACATTCCATCTTGTTCTGGGCCAGGAAACGGGCTGTCGCCGTCGAGGTGGGCGACCAGCTGGGGTTGGGCAGCATCTCATCGATCCGGTGGGCCGCCAAACGGGGTCTCCTTTGCGGACAGCTCCTGCCTCTACTGCTGCAGTTCCTCGAATTGCATCCCCCGCCCCAGCTTTTGCTCCTGCACCTTGGTGAGAACGATCTGGGCCAGAGGTCTTCCAAGGCCTTCAGGCTCCAGATCCGTAGGGACCTACACACCATTAGGACTTGGATCCCGGGAGTTCGTCTCCTGTGGTCCGACATGCTACCTAGGCGGGTTTGGAGGGGGGCTTTACATCCCCGGGCGATTGATCTGACCCGCAGGAAAGTAAACTCTTATCTGGGGCGGGTGGTGCGTGGGTGCGAAGGCTTAGTTATCCGGCACCCGCGCATACGCTATGAGGCACCGGGGCTGTTCCGTGGTGACGGTGTTCACCTTTCCCCTACCGGGGCGGACTTGTTCATTGAAGACCTGCAGAGGGCCCTGTTTAACTGTTTAGTCCAGTGGGGCTGGGTGATCAAGCGCTAGGCTGATCTCCCGATGTGGCAGGTGGCGTGCGGATAGGGGTAGGCAGGTGGATAGGGACTCGGCGTGCACCTGGAGTTTGGCAAGGTCAGGTGGTAAGCCAGGACCGCTCATTACGACACTGTTACCCTCGGGTCGGTGAGGCTGGCTGGCTGACCACCTGGCTGGAGCAGGGAGGTACCATCATTGGCGTGGCTAGTATGGTACCTGCATGGCTCAGCTGACTTCACCTTTCAGGGTTGGCGGTGATAGGCCCCATCGGCGATGACTGAAGGGGCCAGGAGCCAGGGTGCTTACGTCAAACAAGCAGGGGGAGGTAAACAGCTAGTGCTGTTCTCCCCCGATCAGTATCCGCACGCACAGGGGGGTGGTTCAGATACCCCTAGTTAGTTGTTGCTTTGCAGGTCTTCACTTTTTGTCATAAATAAAGTGACATTCATACCAAAAAAGCGTTGTCTGGCGTGCTTATTTCCTGGATGTAAGGGTAATCCTCCTGGGACGCATTTCGCGTCCCGGGAGCGTTTGGCCTGCTCCGGGAGGAGCGCGCCCAGCGACGCTGCTCCTCCGTGATTCCGGCCAGCTGATTGGCTGGCCGGGATCACGTGACCAGGACGCCGACACGAGGGAGCTGCACGCTATCGCGGCTCCTTCAGTCGGCGTCTTGGAAGCGACACCCTCCCGCCCTCCCTATCCATAGTCCGGGATTAGCCAGTCGCCCTCCGGGGGCCAGGTAGGAATTTTTGGCTGCCAATTGATTGGCCTGTTTTGGCGGTCTTTTTGCCTACCTCGGACTGTGTCCTGGGGATGGGGGTTTAGTCAGTTTGGTCACTTGGCAGGTGGCGTGCGGATAGGGGTAGGCAGGTGGATAGGGACTCGGCGTGCACCTGGAGTTTGGCAAGGTCAGGTGGTAAGCCAGGATCGCTCATTACGACACTGTTACCCTCGGGTCGGTGAGGCTGGCTGGCTGACCACCTGGCTGGAGCAGGGAGGTACCATCATTGGCGTGGCTAGTATGGTACCTGCATGGCTCAGCTGACTTCACCTTTCAGGGTTGGCGGTGATAGGCCCCATCGGCGATGACCGAAGGGGCCAGGAGCCAGGGTGCTTACGTCAAACAAGCAGGGGGAGGTAAACAGCTAGTGCTGTTCTCCCCCGATCAGTATCCGCACGCACAGGGGGGTGGTTCAGATACCCCTAGTTAGTTGTTGCTTTGCAGGTCTTCACTTTTTGTCATAAATAAAGTGACATTCATACCAAAAAAGCGTTGTCTGGCGTGCTTATTTCCTGGATGTAAGGGTAAGAAGAGCCTTGCTGGATCAGGCCAATGGTCCATTTAGTCCAGCCTCCGAGAGCACACAGCCAACAAGATAACCTGTTTCCTGTTGCTATTCCCTTGTACTTGGCACAGAGAAAACTTGCTTGTAACATGTGGAGATTGCTTATGGCTTGTAATGTGTGAAGGACCTTTTCTCCATCCAAACTTCTTTTAAAGGCATCCAGGCTAGGTGACAACACCACATCTTGTGGCAAGGAGTTTCACTAATGAATTATACCCAGGATGAAGAAATGTTTTTTTTGTTTGTGTTTTTTTGTTGGTTCTAACTCTCCCTTCACTCAATTTTAGTGCATGCCCTCTAGTTTTGGTGTTGTGCGCGAGGGAGAAGAATTTCCTCCCTCCCATTGGGCTATTGTTTTGTGTTGTTTTGGTTTGGCTTTACTTTCTTGCAGGAATAATGCTTCACTGGACTTGGAAAAAAGGGCTAATTTTTATGCAGTATTGTTTTTCTTGCTCATAATGGACAATGTTTTAAAAGGGAGATTGCAAACAGCTGGACTGCTAGCATAGACACAAAGTTCAGTCCTCTAACGCCAGCCTGACAAGGTTGTACAGATGAAGACTATTTTTTGTCATGTTGGTTTTTTTTTGGAATTTGGAAATTGTTTTTCTGTTTTGATGAACTATAGAGGGAAAGGAACACAGGAACCTACCCTAAGCTTGCACGAAATTTGCATATTATGACCAGCAGGGTCTCCCAGAAAAGGGGCAGTGATAGGGATTAGAAAAATATTGGATATGTTGTTTTTGGTTGGTGTTTCTGCTGTTTTGGTTTTCTAATTCACAAACACCCCTGGAGACCACGCCCAGAGGAAAGAGGAAAGTCTGCATCTCATCCTTCTGAGAAGTAAATACCCACATGGCTGCCCATGATTTGGAAGAAATCAAGGCTACACCTGGCTAAAAGAAGAGCTCCAAAGAATAGTTCCTGTGCATCTGCATGCAACCAACTGTGCATCTTGCATTAGAAGAAACTGTTTGTCAGGAAAAGTGGTAAAGTACAGTACACAAAACACACCACACACTCCTGAACAAAACTGAAGAGACTTTTGTTTATAGACTCTGGAATCCAGAGGCCTGAATGCATAGAGACTGGAATGGACCATTTGGCAAATGGGAGAAGAAATAATGGTCTAGATAACAGAGATCCAGTGACTACAGGGTTTTCAGAGGTTCAACTCCTGAACACAGAAAAATTGTTGCTTGTTGTTGTTTTGGATGTTCTGTTATTTTATTGTTTTATAGGTTTGGTTCCTGTATTCACAAGGCCAAAAAAAACAACGCCCCATCGTTCAGCTCTGGACCAGTGGCTTGCCTAAATTGACTAGTCCTGTGTAAAAACAAAATGTTATCATGTGTTTTCCTTTTATGTTCAGTTAAATCTTTATAGGCTTGTGTTTGCCATCACATTTTAAGTGGTCTGTTACAGAAATGAGAGGACAGAAGAGCTAAGGTATTACTGGCAACATAGATTTAACTTTTTGATCATTTTGACAGGTCTATTCCAGCCCTGCAACTGGAAGCGAGAAGTATATGGTTATCTTTCAAAAGCCTGAAAAGCCAAAACACGTAATGGCTGAAATTAAACTAATTAGTTGTGTTTCTAGGAATTTTTCATTGTAGGCACCACGAGGGATGGATCCCATGGGGTCACTAGGGAAGGAACCCCCAGATTTGTGAAAGAGGATCGTGTGTCCCAGAATGTTGTTTGTTGTTGGAGAACCAATATGGATAAGAGATTAAGCCAGCCCAGGATTCAATGATATTGCCTTGGTGTCAGAATGGCAATTCATATTAAACAATGGAAGAGCAGCACAGATTGATGTTTTGTACCTGTGCACCCCAGAGGTTGACAAGCCTGTCTGGATTCTAGGCTCTCATGCCAAGTGGACATGTGTCTTTTAGAGTCTGACTTATGTCTTTTGGAGTTGTACACTTTGTGTTGTTTTAAGAGATTGTCACAGCTAAACTCTGACAGTCCCAAGTCAGTTCAACTAAGACCAGCACAACATTGGTCCAAGTTAGATCAAAGCCTGAACTATTGTTCAGACATTTCTTTTCTTTCAGGACATAGAGACTTCTTGCATGAACACCTAAGAGATTGGGTTCTGAGCAAGCCCACTGAGTGCCTGTATTACAGACCTTTTATTACAGAGACAGTCTGAGCAAAACGGTAGTAGTGACAGTCAAGAAGCTTTAGGAGTTGATCTTCAAGAAAAAAGTTGTGAACAGTTTATAAATGGTTTACCTTGGGAGGTTTATAGTTATATATCTGTAAGGTTATATTGTTTTAGGAAAAATGGGTTTTGTAAACTAAAGATAGTGTTTTTCAGATGTTTAATTCTAGATGGTGAGTAAGGAAGAAACATTTCCTCCCAACATACTGGATATCCAAGGGAAGGACAATTCTAGCTCTCTCGATAAGGAGGGTTCTAATATATTGTGTTTAATCTCAAAGCACCTTTCTCAATATATTTTGGAGAACAATGGCTTGTTCCTAATATACAAAGGAGGAACAGTTTGGAAATTGTTATTAAAGAGACAGTTATTCTGTGATTCATACACTGTCTTTGTAGGAGCCTCACCAAGTCATGTGATTCATGACTTCCTTGTGTGAATCTGTTTAGCTGGAAGGATAGTGTCTTGTGTCAAGATTCAAGTTCAGTGCAGCCCAAGAACACATGCTGTCTGGAACCTGCTTTGTTTGCTTTAATATCATGAATTGGAAAATGGGTTCTAATTCTGTTTTGAAGTGGTACCTGTGGTAGCTGTAGAAATGTCTCTGAGTGTAAGAATACAGAGTAGTACAGGCTGTTTTCCTTATGGTTTGAGTGATTTGGCTAAAAGTGAATGGCTGAGTGAGTTTTGAGCTAATCTTTCTGTTTGAGATCTTTCTCACTCTGTTAGCTGATTCCAAAATGTATCGGGTATACGGGCAAAGACGCCATGTCAAAAAAAAGAAAGTCTCTTTGAAGTTCAACGAACCTGCAAAAACCGGGCACGGGTTTCCTATACAGGCAGCCGCGCGCGGGCTGAAACATTAAAATCCAAAGTAGCACCCCAACGTTTCGTTCCGTTTTACACTCGGAACCTCTTCATGGGAGATCATACAGATGAGGATGGTATAGCTGAGTCCATGCTGTCTAGACTTTATTTTAAATGATAAAAGCACGGGAAAACAGTCTTTCGTAACGGGCGGAAGTAACCTACTGACCTGGATCTGTCAAAGAGGTAGCGCCGTTTTTTCCCGTTTTTCCTTCATCCTGCTGTGACTTACGGATGATAGGGAGCCAGATCTTGTTAGTAAATACCAGGTCCTGTTGCCTGTTAATCAGACCTCCTTGGATGTTAGCTGATTCTACTGTTTGTCAGTAAGTGCTTGTTAGGTTCTGTCTCTAATCCCTTGAAAGGTGTTACACTGGGTTTCTTTATAGGAAGTACATAGGATACAAGAAAAGTTGTACTTTTAATAGGGACACTGGTCTAGTGCACAGTTAAGAAGGAATGAGTCTAATTCCAGTTATTGGGATCAATGAATTTTATTGGTTACAATATTCAAATTCTTTTGGCTTAGTATGTATGTGTCAAAGTGGTTTCAGAATGTAGAAATAGGAAATGGAATGGGAAATTGTCTATGAAAGTTGTATTGGACAAGTTGTGTTGTAATTCAGGTCAAGGTTGTATTTACTGCAGGTTTAATCGTATTGTTTTATGTAACTATTAGAAGTGAGCTTCCTTGCTAAAAGTAGTCTGGCTAGCTTAGGTAGACATCCATGTTGGAAAGAAAAGTTGGAAAAAGTTTCCAAAGGAGGGAAGTTGTTCCCGTCCAGTTTTTAAAGTGGAAACCTTTCCCTTATTTTCTTCTTTTAACAGGCTTCTAGTCAAGCTAGGCCTGGCTCCATTTTTTTGACTTATGGGTGAACCCTTTCCATTTGGAATTACAAGTTTGCTGAAAGTGCATTCTTGACTCCCCCTTTCCTGTTGGTGAAAAGGACAAAGGAGATGGATGCAGGAAGAGTGTGTACCCAGATAACAGGCCCCTATGTGAAAACATCCATAACTCATGTCATAAGGGGGCACGCTTTGGCTTTGCCTGAGAAATCCTGTTACAGGAACATCACACAGACCCTCGTCCTGTTTGTTAGGGTTAGCTAAAGACAAAGGACACATTCCAAGGGGAGGAGGGATTTTGCTTGGGTTTTGTCTCTAATGGCACATAAGCTGTTTGTCCTATTGTAATTTTGGATTGTACCTCCCTTCATGAATATGGAAATAATGCATGTATAAAAGATGCTTCCATTTTCTTATTTGTTGCCCAGCCTATCCATTCGCAAGGGCTGGGTCCATGCATGTAAAATTGATATTAAACAAATATCCTTGGATCTCCTCTCTATGTCTTATTCAATCCTTTCGGGTATTCACTCAACCCCTAGGAGAAAAAGCTGCCTAGCGGCAACAGAATAGCAAGTGAATTTAATTAATTAATTTTATAACTGTAAATAAATAAATAAAAATTTTGACCGCACTTCGCACCCTAAAAAATGTTAAAAACACATTTTAAAATTTTATTTATTTATTTAATTGGGGTGGTGGTGGTTTACAACCGGGGAAATCTGGTAAGCCTAATCATAGAAGGAAGAAGGATCAGACGCTGCTCACTTAGGCTGAGACAGGAACTGGATTGGGGATGTGTGGTGGCCAAGGCCGACCTACAGTCTGTCAAGGGAAAAGTGGAGAACGCCGCTGACAAGGCCCCAGAGGAAGGCCCGCCCAGCAGCAGAGGCTCTGGCTGCAGTGAGGCCTGCTTTGTTGGCCTGCTAGCACTACCAGCCCGGAAAAGGCAATGAGGTGCAGCAGCACTAAGGCAGCAGTGGATTTTGCTGCCTCACTAATCTACAAGTTTGTGTGAACTTTTCAGCTCACCTCATCATCAGGTCAGCTCTGGGGAAAGGACAAAACACTCCCCCTCATCTTCCCACCCTCAGTCACTTCAGGCTCCCCCCCCCCCGATAGGCTAAAAGAAAAATGCCTGAGGTGACTGAGCACAGGAAGGTGTGGTGGTGAAGGATACAGGTCCCCTCACCTGCACACACTCCTGTGTAAACAATATATCCCCTGCTCTACTTTTATGTTATGTGAGGTATATGTTATTATGGTATGTGAGGTATATGATATATGAACAAACATGGCTGTGGAGGAATTCTGATTTAAAAAGAAATCGGCATTGAAAACCACTTGGGGCTCAGGGGTGTAACTTATATGTAATGCATAAACCCCAGAACCGAACATATGTAATTCTTGTGCAAAACTGTTGGATAATAGATGTTCATTCTTGCTCCCAGACCATCATTCAGAATTAAGCAATTAGGCCAAGAAATGAACAAAACATATGACAAAAAGTGAGGTATTCCAAGGTGCATTTAATGGTGTGTGTGTGTGTGTGTGTGTGTGTGTGTGTGTGTGTGTGTGTGTGTGTGTGTGCGCGCACGCGCACTGGGCCACTGTTGTACGCTGCCAGGGCGCTGCCACAAAAAGGTGCAGCGTGTACAGCAGCGACTCTGAGAGGCTTCACCGGTGCAAGGGAGTTGTCGGTGTGGGTGAGCCATGGGCAGAGAGAAGGGATAACGGCGTGTGTTGGGGGAGGAACCAGGGGGCATGTTGGGGGAGGAAGGGGTGGATTTGGTGGCAGCAACTTGCTCCAGGATTCTATCCCTGAACCCATCCCCAGAATGTCTCCTGGGTCTCCCAAGACTTACACCAGCAAAATGACTGGCATAGGTCAAAGGAGCCTCATAGGTGATTGGGCAGCCTACCCGGGGGGGGGGGAGTTAAAATATTTTAATTAAATATTTTTACTACCTTCGACAGGCTGTCTGATCGCACGCACGCACACACACACACACACACACACACAGAGAGAGAGAGAGAGCATGCAGCGCAGTCTCCATTGGTGTGACTGCATGCTATAACGTGGCGGGGGATAGAATTGGGCTGTTACTAGACTGGGCCTACCTGGATCCATCACAAATTCTACACCTGAACATAGCTGCCCTGTTCTGTAAACTGGCCTTAGGGAGCATCGTTTTCTATCAGTAAACAGCTGATTGAAGAAACTCCTAAAATCCACTTTAGTATGGCAAATATTAGGGGCTGCGGGGTGGTGCAGTGGGTTAAACCACTGACCCATGAGCTGTCGATCGAAAGGTCGGCAGTCCGGATCTGCGCGACAGGGTGAGCTCTCACCACTCGGACCAGCTCCTGCCAACCTAGCAGTTCGAAAGCATGTTAATGCGAGTAGATAAATAGGTACTGCTTGCGGGGAGGTAACAGCGTTCCGTGTCCAGTCGCATGCTACGTGCTACGGCAAGGAGAGTCGTGCCAGCCACATGACCACATGCAAGTGTCTTTGGACAGTGCTGGCTCTTCGGCTTCATAACGGGGATAAGCACCGCACCCTAGACTCAGACACGACTCGACTTAAATGTCAAGGGATACCTTTACCTATGGCAAATATTAAGAATGTTCAGGGCAAGCAGAAAATTCCGATATAAGTACTGTAATCTAGTTCAGAGGCGAGGCTAGCGGTTATGCTGCCCAGAGCTAGGGGGTGTTTGCCGCCCTGAGGGTGGCCAACACCCCCCCTAGCTCCGGGCAGCATAACCGCCCTGAAGGATTTTTCCGCCCGCCCCCCGGGTGCCCCCCACCCGCCCGCTGCCTCCCTCCCGGCTTACTGCTCCCTCCGGGTCCGTGCGACTCCGGAGGCCGGGAGAGAGCGTCCGCCCGTCATGCCGGCTCGGCCCCTACTGCCCAGGCCTTAGTCGGCAAAATCGCCGGCTAAGGCCTGGGCAGTAGGGGCCGAGCCAGCATGACAGGCGGACGCTCTCTCCCGGCCTCCGGAGCCATGCGGACCCGGCGGAGCCTCCAGGGGCCAGTTGGGCGGCCTCCCGCTGCCCTGTATCACCCGCCGTGTAGCTGGAATTTCCAGCTACACGGTGGGCGAGACAGGGCGGGCGGGCGGAGGAAGAGCGGCAACTCAGGGCGGCATGGCGTTCCGCCCCAGCCTGAGTTGCCACCTGGAGCCATTGCTCCGTCCGCTCCGCCCTAGATACGGCACTGATAGTTCAGCCATTTATCCAACAGGAAACACTGTTGCCAGCAGCAAGGCTGTTTGAGTTTCTAAGATTTTCAAAATTCTAGAAAACCTGCCTCATTTTATAAGACCTCTAAAAACATATTGACTTCTGCTTTGGCCACTAATGGGTGTGTATACCTCTCATCAGAGAGAAATAATAATTTCACTATGTAGTTTTTCCTGTCATAGCACTGCACTGAGGAGAAAAAAAGGAAGAGGAAGAGGAGGAAGAGGAAGCTGGTTGCATAACATCCTGGAAGGAAAAAAAAAACCTGGTGTCATCCGTGCATTTGTAACTCCCAGGACTGAAATTACAACACCTTGAAAGTTTCAGCTGGTGCAACTGCCAGAGTTTATCTCCTGACAGGAGTGAGGAGTTGCACATGCCTTCAGAACTGTGGTGAGAGTGGCTACCAGAGAGAAAGCTTTTTTTTGTTTTGTTATCTCTCCCTAGGGAGGCTCACCATTGCTTTCCTTTGGGTGCCAGATCAAGACTGTTCTCTCACATCTTTTAATACTCCCTTATGGCTTTTCTTCTTGGAACTGGTTTCACTGCTGTGAACAATTTTAGTGCTTTTCTAATTGAGTTTGCTGCCCTGGTATTCCTGTATGCTGCCCTGGTATTCCTCAGATGAAGGGCTATATAGACATTTGTTAAATAAAGACAACTTATATTGTGGCAGCTGCTCTGACTGCCACGTAGTTTCTAGGCACTATTCTAGGAACTGGTTTTAACCCTTAAAATCTTTCACAGTTTAGGGTCTGAAAAATATAATCTCTTCCTGTGAGATTGCTCTTCACCTAGTAAGATTTGGTAATAAGCTCTTATTGAGTCATTAGAACAGAGGTTGGGAGAAAGGCCTGCGTAGTAGTGGCCCCAAGGCTTCGAAATGCTCTCAGTATAGAGAGATGTTTCTTCTCTCAATTTTTTTTAATTAAACCCATTTGTTTTTACTTCAAGACTTCTAACCAGCTCTGCAGTTGATAAAGAGTTTGTGGTTTTAGTGTTCGCTGTTTTATATTGATTTTTAGTCATGTTTTTAGTATTGTAAGACCTCTTGAGTAATAGGAGGGGCAATATAAAAGTTAAAATGACTGTACTCAGGCATGTGTGAAAAAGAAAATAAATTTCACCTATTATGAACAACAGGTTTTTTAAAAGCTCTCTAATTCTAGTTGATAATACAATTTTAAGAAACTGTCATCATGATTGGTGCCAGATTGCAACAGGGCCTCTGGCACCATCATCCCAGGTCTGCCATGTTGCAACGTCCCCCATCCTTCACTCCTACTTCTTCTTCCGCAGCTTGCTTTCTTTTGTTCTCTCCTCTGCACCCATTCCCAAACTTACAGTAAGTACTGACTGACAGTTGGGGATGCAACATCTCCATTGCCACCAACAAGGAGACAAGGAGAAAAAGAAACACTTGTGCAAGTACTTCCTCCTTACCCTCATCTCTGCCAGCTGTTGTTCTCAGACAGCAGTGGAGCTTCCACCAGGGAGCACAATGTCCCCCTTGGTCAGCAAAGAACCACCTTGCTGGATCAGGCCAAAGGCCCATATAGTCAAGCTTCCTGTATCTCACAGTGGCCCCACCAGATCCCTCAGGGAGCAGACAAGACAACAACACAAAGCCAAGCACACAGCCAAGGAGGAAGAGCTTGTGTTGACACTCACATGAATGCTTCTCCTTCCTCTCATCCCTGCCAGCCAATGAGGCCAGATGTCCAGGTCCATGACCCTTGGCAAATGTCCTGGAAGGCCTATTCATGCTGCTGGCTACTGTGTGCAAACCAATGAATGTTTATGAAGCAGCCCAACAACCACAAATGTACTTTGGTCCAGAGCCGATGTCTACGTGTCACATAGCACATAATGGGGAAGAGCATGCCTATGATAGGTGTGTGCTGAGGTCACATGGTTGCCATTACAGAGCAATCTCCATCACAACCATCTGACTTCATATTAACATTATGAAACGTTCTGTACGGAATTGTTACTGGCAGATAGTACGGCTGGTTGAACATGGCCACCTACCAATAATTGAATGCAGGTGTACCTTCACTAGCAAAACTCATGACATCCAGCCAAATGTGTATCTACAGAATCAAGGAGTTCCGCCTACAGCGGTTTCATCGTAATGTCTTCCACCTTCATTGGAGGAACTTCACCAGAAGTTCCTTAATGTTCTTATTCAGTACATATCTAGAACATCCTAAATCTAAGTGTATAGAAGATCACATTACAGATTTTCAGTGCAATCCTATGGATGTTCACTCAGAAGTCCTAGTGTGTTAAATGGGCTTACTCTCAAGTAAGTGTGCACAGGATTGAAGCCTGCAGAGTGTCCATTTTATTTCTTTCAGTACTTTTCTATTTAGGCTTCCTTCTACCATGAACCTCAAAGTGGTGTATACAGGACTTCCCAGATTCTACTCACCAGCAGGTTTATAGCACATGTCAATTTGCAGGGGCCCCCCCATATTTTAGAACAGGTACAAATAATGGTCTATTCCAGGGGTTCTCAACCTTTGGAGGCCCGGGTACCCCTATCACAGTTCAATTTTCTGAAGTACCCCCTGCTAATTAATTGGATTAATCAATTAATTAATTAATTAGCTAATTAAGCAATAAATAAAAAGTACTAAACAATTTTAAATGTGAAAAAATGTCTTACTTGACTCTCTCTCTCGTGTGAGTGTGAGAGTCAGTCAAACAGACAGACGGGATTGCATTTAAGTTCTAATTAACAAGTGATTAACTACTGATTGATGCTGATAAGGGGCAGGCTCTGGTGTACCCCCTGCCATTGGTTCGTGTACCCCTAGGGGGTATCTATTCAATACATAAAACATACAAACTGATGGTTATCAGTTTTAAAATATGCACATTCTCCCTCTTTTGGCAACAGCTTTTCCAAATACTCAACGGATTTGCTTATTTTCACACTGAACATGATCCATGGGGGAGGAAATCAAGCCAACATTTATTATTGTTTTTGTTTTCTTTAGAATATTTTAATGTTGAAGCCCAAATTGTTACTTTCTGAGGACTGGGAGGATAGAGAGCAAACAGGTAGACAGAACAAATATTTTCACTTAGTTTTATAAGTCTTGTGATCAGTCAATTTTGTATGCAACAAATGTTTTCTTCTTAAAAAAGAGACACAGCACCATTGATGAAAGCATGATCCCTGAATTCCAAACCAAACACTGTTTCATCTTAGAAAAAAAAATACGCTTTTTTCCATTCAGTCACATTTAGTCAGGTAAATAAAGCAAGCATAACAAGTAAACAGTTGCAATGCCACTGAAATCAACTGCTCCCCCTTCTGAGAATTTAAAGAACTTGTCCTATGGGGATTTTTTTTTATTTCTTTGGTAGAGGACTGAAGAGAGGTTTTATTTTTCTATATGTAGATGCAAAATATCTATGCATGGTAGGGGATGCTCCAACCTACACAAGTGTATGTTCCTCATGCAAGTTAGATATGGGTTGATTTCACATTGCTCTTATCCTGGGCAGGAGAATTACTAACCTTAAAAAAAAGGCATTGAATGGCTAGTGTCAAAGAGATGTAAACATTCAAAATACTGACAAATTAAAAAAAAACATATACAAAACCTGGTACGGAAAATGTCAAATCGGTTTAGGTTTTTGTAAAGCAGAAAAAAAACTTTTTACAGCAGTACAAGAGAATTATGGCAACCAAGTAAAGCACTTTTTTGTAACATTCATGAACAGTACAAACACAACAAAGTATTCTACAGGCTAAATTATCTTTTAACTATCAAATATAGTACAAAGCGAAATATGTGCTATAAAAGAAGCAGCTCCTTTAAATTAGACTAAAAATACTATTTTTTGTTGGTTTTACAATGATAGCGCGTGATAACTGAAGACAACAGGACTTGTCCTCCTTCAATTCAGAAACATTTAGTTACACAGGTCCATGATAATCCACTGAAAAGCATTCCTGGTCTTTCCCCTAGTGCTATACAGAACTGCTGCTGTCACATCCAAAAGTCCTTCAGTGTTTAATGCATGGCCTTACATATGTAAGCTAAGATGATCCTGTTAGGTGGAATTTCTGAATTCTTGTCTTGAGTGTTGATCCTGGGACTTCACCATACTATGCAAAACCATAGGCTGTAACAACTTGTTTGAAATTGTGCGCGTGTTTGTAAGGGCTGCAGCATAAGGTCATTTCACTTTAGAAACTGCATTATAAAGCACCATCTGCACCAGTTTAAAAAACTGAGCAAGAAATTTCAGGGTACTGAAAACAGGATTCAGTAACTCACCCTGACAACACATACCACTTCTTAAAAGGGAATCTACTGTATAGTACAGA
The DNA here is from genome assembly GCA_026170595.1 of Plestiodon gilberti rubricaudatus. Taxonomy (NCBI): domain Eukaryota; kingdom Metazoa; phylum Chordata; class Lepidosauria; order Squamata; family Scincidae; genus Plestiodon; species Plestiodon gilberti. Next base: position 46,510,960 of record JANXHW010000004.1, read on the forward strand.
GGAAACACACTTTTGCTTTATGGCTCAACCTTTTCCCCCCTTCCAAATTAATTAATTTCATGCACTAAACCATAGCAGGTAAATGGAATACAAAATTGGGAGTGCCCACTTCACCAAATCTTTACATTATTTCAAATTAGGAACTAGAGAATTTCAGTTTAGGAAACTGCACAGAAACACAAAGATGCATATAGCAAATGCTCTAATATTACAAAGAGATCTCAGGGATATGTGTAAAAAACATTAGAGAAGGTGGAAGAACGCAATGGGAGCATTATAATCTCTCTTTTAAAAAGTGCTGAAACTAAGGCGGAAAAACTTTGGATATTTCCTCCCAAAAAAATCTTCACGTATTTTATTCCTCATGGATGGATGATAAACCATAGTTCTGCACCACTTCATTTTATATGGTCTATCACCCAAAACAACAAGAGTAGCTAGGGCAGTCTGCACCCTAGCTCATGCCCCGTCTTAAGTTATTCCTTATTAGCACACCACTTCCAGGTTTTTCCTGTGAAATTCAGACCAACTCCACACTTTGACAATTATGTATTTCAAGGGTACACTAGGCTTACCCACTGCCACCATGGAAAGTGCAAATGACAAACACATTTTTAAATTCCCATTTGCTCATACCTCAGAACCCCAACTGGACTGAAGCTTCTAAGTACACTGACGGCACAATCCTACCGATTTGCTACGCGCAGTGCACTAGCTGCTGCATCGACGTTGGGTGTCGCAAATGTGCCTTAAAGCATGTTGGTGACACCCCGCAAGCAAGGCGTGCCAGTGGGAAGGCCTGCGCCATCCTACCGGCACTGAATCTGGAGCACTGTGTGCTGGAGCAGGTAGATGTAGCTCCGAGCGGCGCAGAGGCTGGGCGGAATAGAGTGGTGGTGGGAATGGTACAGGCTCAGCAGTGGCGCATACCGAATCCTATCCTCCTTCCTGGGTCTTTTTTTACTTACACAGGCTGCTTGGTTCTGCGCTAGCGCACAGGCTGAAGGTTTACCCGGGGTAAGGGGGAAAATGTCCCATTACCCCGAGGATATTGCCAGTGCTAGATACAGCATGGGCCGCACAGCCCCGCTGCATCAGCGCTGGATAGGACTGAGTTGCCCCCACAGGTGTTTAAGGATGTAAATCTATCATTCACCACCTTACATGTTTGTTGCACAAAGTACCGGTGCACCAATGAAGAATACCTAAAGTCTTGTGTGAACTACTGCTGAGCTGATAGGGGAGACATATTGCATGAATATTCCCCCCCCCCCAATGCACTGTATGTACAACTAGAGCTACATCTAGGTGAATGTTCTGTATCACAGTCTCTGCAAGCAGTAACACCACCACTGCAGCACTGCAGGGAGGAGGCATTGCCCCAATTTCCTAGGCAACAGGGAAGCATTCCTTGTACCCAATCCTTCCCCCCAATTCAGAGTGCATGCAATGAAAAGGTGTCCTCAGTGACACTGTCATATATGCCGGGGGTTCTCACCCCCCCACCTAGTGTACCACTTACCAGGCCGGGAAGTACCACTGGAAGTAATTGGTGATGACGTTATCGCAAAGTTACTTCCGGGTTGGAGGCCTCGGCGCAAGCCTCTTGCATACCACCAGTTGAGAACCCCTGATATATGCCATCAAATCCGATTGGCTACATCGCACCGTGACACCAACACATTCACTACATGATTCCTAATTTGCTAAGATCACACAGTGAAGGAGTCCTTTCAAGTAAAACAAAACAAAAGGTGCTAAAGGACCAGCGAATTGGAGAAATAATGGCTCTGAACAGGCATTTGAGGGAAAAAAACATGCAGAAGGTAGGTTTTTTCATGGAAATTCCCCCTTCCCACATATGGCACCTTTTGCATTAATTAAAATGAACACCTCTACAATTGGTTGCAACATTAGTTTAAATTGTTGAGCCACTCTTAGGATGGGTGCAAGTGTTACTGGCTAAACTCCTGTAAGTAATTGCTTGTGCAAGTAGACTACTCAGGTGAGCAGTGTTGCATCAGAGAAGACATAGCAGATTGCTACTTCTCTGTGACTCTTTAAAAGTTGCATCTTGCTTTTCTTTTATTCCCACTTATGAAGAAGCAGCAAACTTCCAAGAGTCTTTCTCTGACAGTATGCTGTTTCCATTTTTGAAAAACCTACTTTTGGGAGTTAGCCAGCTACACCAAGGCTTGCACCAACTTTGAGCATTCTACTAAAAAAAGGCAGTTTTTTCCATACCTTTGTCTCACTTACTAGCATACTCAAAGCCAGTGCAGGCCTTGGTGCAGCTGGCTATGGTAATTCCTCAAAATAACCGCTTACACAAGTGGTATGCTTGATTAGCAGCCCAGTTCTCATTATATGAGGACACCTCCATGTTCCTTTTCGCACATCTCCTCAGAATTCCAGGGAGACATTTCAAGGACCGCATAAATGGTTGCCCATTGCCTTAAAATCATATTGGTGTGTGAACAGGTGGTGCATGCATTTTTTTTTAATTCTTATTTTTAGAGCTCCATAATCCTGAGAAGAGGAGGTATGTATGTAAAGGAAACTCATGAAGGTGAATACTGAAAAAATTTGAAATGAAAGGTGATGAAAGGTGCTGGTGCAGACATATCCCATCACAACCACAGATCCACAAAGCTGTGAGCTTTTAAGTTGCATATTTTTTTCTTGCTCCTCTTCAGTGCATAAACGTTTCAAATCCAATGCCACAATGCTTGATCATGGGAGAGTCCAGTGGTATGGGACTGAAGTTTGGGGGAAAAGAAAAAGAGAGAAGACAAAAACAATGCAACATAAATGGCTAACGGATACTTGTTTTCTTCTTGAGAAGGAACAATAATCATAAATCACTACTGCCACCATCAGGTGTTTCTAAAAAATAAGCAAAATTAATTCCAGGTGCAAAACCAGGAAACAGTGACTTGAATTCCATTAGAGAGAAGTTTGGACAAGCATGTAATAATATATAGCACCATTTTGTCCAATGCCCCTTTATGAAGAACACTTCCTCATATGTGAAAATCAATCAAATGCAATCATGTTACCCTCAAACATGCACATACTACTAGGAAAAGAATTAACTTTCTACCATTAGCCACATCCTTAGTGCCAAAGTAGATGCAAAAGCAGCAGTTTCATGCATTTAAAGCTGAATCTGCTGCAATCAGGTAGAAAGAACAGGGGGGGCCATGTGCCTGATTTTAATAGCAAAAGGGGAAAAAGAGGGAAGAATCCATCGAATGGATCCTTCCTCGGCCAGTTGTTTATCTTCTTGCAGCAGCTCTTCCCCAGCATCTCTCTCATAGCTAGACTCAGGTTTGGTCTTAGAGCGCAGCCAAGGAAAAGTGCCTGGGAGGAGAAGCTGTGAGAAGGAAAACTGTGGGCTGGGGAGAGTTCGAAGTTCCTCACGGATATGCCACTGTAGCTGTTAAAATCAAACTCCACCCTCCTGTCGTGTGTAACTGCAGCATTTCTAAATTTAAACATATGGATCTGCTGCAATGACATCTAGTCTGGTCCGTATTCTAAAACTTAAAAGCAGAACTATAAAATGTTTAATATTCTGTCAGCCATAAGACAGAGATACAAAAGGTGTAGTCTGGAGAAAGCCATGCATGCTAAAACCCCATTTAAGTACATGAGACTTGCAGTGAGCCCAATTTTCTGCAAGTTTACTTCAAAGTAAGCCCTGAGTTCAATGGAGTTTACTCTCAAATAAAACTGTAGAGGACTGCAGTCTTAAGTGCTTAATGTTCTCTGGATTGTGTCCAAATTCAATATCGCATGTTTTTGGAGGTAATAAATGCTTTTACAGCTAACAATATTGAGGACAGGTAGAAAACACAATTCTAGCTAAAAATGGGTCACTGTGGTTATTTTAATAAAATAAAGAAAAGTACCCTGACTTAATCAGACATGATCCTAGCTCCAGTGCTGGTAGGAACTTACTGGAACTGGGATTTTATCAATTGTGTTTAAATCATAACAAAATTCTAATTTAAAATCTTCCAAAATTTAACGAAATATGCAACTACATGCATGTTTAACAATGGCTCCATTTAGCCATCTATTCTGAACAATACAAAAACATGCTTTTCAAATCTGTATTTTAAAAAAAATATCTTCAAGGATACCTCAAAGTGCTGAAAACCTGCATGTTATTAATCCTCTACAGAGGAGTGCTTTTAACTACAATACACCATTGCCTCTTACTACCAGTTGTGGTAAGGCAATTATAATTTTCTAGTCTTTTCATAGTATCAAGACAATCTGTAGCTCTTGCTATGAAAACAGACAAACCGCATGGCCTCTGGCTAAAGGAATGTAAGCTTGAACTACTCCAGCTCATTTAAAAAATAAAATAAAATAAAGGAAACGGCAGATTTCATGTTAAACATGGTCCCATGAGAACATAAACATGATTTCCAAATAGTAGAACCTCACTAACATATACAAATGCCTGGAAGGCTCACAAATTATGATTTAGTAACAAAAAATGATAAACCAAATACAGTACATCAAAAGTCCATGTAAGTTGATATTTATTGTACTACCCTAAATACGCTAATACCTTGGAATAAAAATAATGAAACATTTGTTCCACACGGTAAATTACCTGAATATGTATATTCTTGAAAAGAAAAAGAACTTGAAGGTACTAATGCAGCACCTTGCCATTAAAAATATTTTATGAAAGTTGAGAAGGGATTGCCAATATTTTGCATGGACTGACAGGCATTACATTAGAAGGTTCTACTATGTGGAGGTATTTCTCTCCTATTTATTTTGCTGTGGTGCTTGAATCCACGTGACAGCATACAAATTACTTCTATGGTTTTTTGTTCACCTTATGAGGAAAAAGAATTATTTTAAAGATAACTAAGTATCTCTTCTCGTCGAGTTCCACAGTTATCCCTTTATAATATTTAAGTGAAAAGAACTCACAAACTGCCATGAATCTTTTCCAATATTTTGGTGGCTAACATGTCTTGAATACAACTATCAGCATAAGCCATTACAAAATACAATATTGAGAATTAAAAGATGAAATATCCCTTTAAAATCTCTTCATTCTTGTAGCCATCCTACAAATACTTGTAGTATGAACTTCCTAACACAAATAAAGACGATTACAAGTAAAAACTTTAAAATAATTCAAAATATATCAAGCTGTAAACATATTTAAAAGGACTGTAAATCACACATAATTCTATTTTGGGTCTGCACTGAGACAGAATCAAACAAGAATTCATTATGGGCTGTTGAAATGATATCATTGCCCAGAACATGCCTGTTGCTTACATAACATGGTCCATATATGTATATGATGAATATCTCCCTTCAGGACAATTTTTATACGTGAAAATTGGGGACAATAAATGGATTAATACATTATAATAGCTGCAGTTATTCTTCCCACTCCCACCCCAGACTTCTAAAATCATGCAGATTCAAATTTGTTACAGGTAATCCTTTACACCTGACTTGGTCTCCTCCAGTAGAACAGCTTATTATCAAGAAATCAAACTCACAATATCAGGTTGTCAAAGTGTCTTATTCCTTCTTGCCTATAAGTCAACCATGGATGGCAAATTTGGCTTCAAGAATGCAATCATCACTACAAAGACTGCCACACAGCACTTGCTATAATGATCTGCTAGTGGTAGCAGAATATTGTTCTCTCTGCCCACAGTCTCCTCTTCATTGATTCTTGCACTCGTTCATGCACAGAAATCTGGAGAGTATAAAACTCTAATTCTTTTACTGGGAAGATATGTTATCTTAATAAAATGGGGACAAATGTTCTGCACTTTGCGCACATAAATAGAAATGAAAATGCAATTTTGTACTTTAAACACAGTAAGAAAGCCTGAAAGGTTTATTTTTTTTTTTGTGCACAGTACTAAAGGGTTTGCTCTTACCAGGGAGAGCCAATGCAAGCAGAAACAACTCAATCCTAAAGAAAACCTTCCCCAAAATCATTTTGTATCCAGATACAAAATGGCCTAAAATATTCCAGTTGTCCCTCCATTTCTTTGCTTTGCTCTCTCATGCTAACAAGGGATCCTGAACCTTGGTTTCAGATTCTACCGAACAACTAAGCAGGCAACACACAATTTTGAAGGGCCTATGCAGTCGTCATGGCAGAACGCTCCACAGCCTTTACACACTATCATGGCTTTCAGCCTGCAAGAGCATTTAAGTTCCAGTTCATCTGCACTGCTGCTGTCAGCAAATTTCTGAACTGGAATCTGAGTGTTCTGAATAGATAGGCTTGAGGCGGCATTTGAACTACTTCCTAAAATTCCAATAGATTTTTCAATTGCAGATGCTGCCCTTTTGAAGCTTGTGCTACCAAAGTGTATAGTAGGATAATTTCCACAGAGCTGCTGCTGCTGCTGCTGCTGCTGAGTCTGTATTTTCTGAGCAGTTAATTGGGCAAAAGGCTTCTGTGGCTCAGAAAGTAAATAGGAAGGGAAGTCGGCATTTTTCAATGCAAAGGCTTTCAACTGTTCTTTTACTTCGTTCTGATCATAAGAAGCTTGTTTCATGCCCAGTTCACAGCTGCTGCTTAAACCTTCCTCAAAAGAAATGGGTTCGGATTTTATATTGCTACAGACGCTTGCCGGCTGAGGCCAACTAAGTCTTTTAGTGGTTTCCATAGTAACTGCCGGTTGTTTGTGATCAGATGGAGCTTCTGCACTGGGAAGAGGAGGTGGTGGTGGAGGTGGGGGTGGTGGAGGAGGAGGGGGAGGTGGTGGTGGTGGTAGAGGTGGAGGGGGATGCACTAATGATTTATTCTGCAGAGTCTGTGAGGCACTAGAAATGTCATCACCTTCCTTAATTTGAATGTTAGAGGAAAAAACACTCCCCAACCTCAGCTGGTGAGGCGTTGTAGACAAGTTGACCTCCCCCAACCCCTTCTGCTCTAGGTGCCTGCTGAAAGCAAAGGCACTGCAGCCAGATGGGGCCTTCACAGTTGCTTGCATCAAAGCCGCCGTAGGAACAGGCCCTCTTGCAGCCACTGGCATTTGGTAGAAATGCTGTCTATGCAAGGTACTTGCGTCTGCATGGAAGCTGCCATTTTTGTCCATGTTAAATAAGTTCTGCTGAAAACTGCAAGAGGACAGCGGCCTCTTCTGCTGCTTGATCTCCGGGCTGTGTGCAATTCTGCTTTGAACAGCGTGTTTGCTTGTCCACTCTTGTTTAAAGAGCTGACCGTGTCCCAGTTGGTTCATGCTGGAGCCGATGGCACAAGGACCAACTTTAACATCCGGGTCTGTTGATGGCTTCCCAGGCTCACATTTAACTTCTCCTACTGTCCTCGCCATCCTCTTCTTGGGATGGTTTTCACGCTTCCTGATTTGCAATGCAGCTAGATTGGCTGCTGCAAAGCCTCTGCCATCTGTATTTGGAGAGTTGGAAGGATTTTCAACCACATTCCTCTCAGATGTTGTTGATTTGCATACTGAGGTAGTTTGCAAAGGCAAGGGAAGCCTGTTAATTTCTAGTTTGGCGCCTAACCTGGGCTGTGGCAACACTTTCTCCAGTGGCAGGTTGCCTTGCAATAACTGTGTCACTAGAGGATTGTTGGCTTCTACAGATGACAAACGACAACTAGAGCTTCCAGCACTTGAAACTCTTTTTAATGTTTCTGTTGTCAATGACAAAGAGTTATCCATGGAATCTGGAACGGATGTCTTCAAGCTTTGTGTTGGCTGTGCACTTGTGGCTATTTCTGCAGTCTGGAGAGGCAGTTCAGGTCTTGCAAAATCTTCAGTGTCCATCCGAAAGCATTTCTCAGATTCATTAGCTTCTGATTTAACAGGCATGCCCATGCTAGTCACAATGTTCCTTGAATGCATCTCGTTCAGATGCGCAAACCCCAAAGGCTCTGTTTTGACATTGTTTAAACAGTTTTGCTCACTGTATTCCTTATGCTTATTTGGGTTAAGATGGCTGATCAAAGATGGGTCAGTGTTCATTGCTTCATCATCATTCCAGCATATTCTGCTATTAGGGTTATATGGGTTGGTGCACACAGTGTCTGCTTCACTTTTGAAAGCCAAAGGACCTCGTAACTGTTCAGAAAAACTTTGGCCAGGGGGAACAGCCCCAAGTCTTTTGTCTTGAGGCACAAGAGGCACTTCTCGAAGACTGGTACACACTGCTTGCAAATGTTTGCCATCTTGTTTTGCTGTAACAGTGGTAAAGCCAGTGCTGTGCTCTAGATTTTCATTAGAAAGCAGCTCTGGCCTGCTTATTACGGATACTTGAGGACATGCTATATTTTGTAAGGCAGTTTCTGCCCTGACAGGCCTGCTTTGCATATCTGTGCTGTTCTCCGAGTTTTCAACAGAAGGACCCAGTGATAAATTTGAGTTCATTGTTGTTGTTGTGTGGTCAACAATAACTTTACATGGTATAGATCTATTCATGGGTGCCTGTGCATAACCTACTGAAGGTTTAGCAGACATATCTATTCGGCTTCTTGATCCAGAATTTCTTTCCAAAGCATCGGTGCTGATTTTGGCAGAGTTTTCAAAAGAATTTACTGTCATCCTATTACCAGCAAATACTGAGATGGAAGTTCTGCCAACAGAATCTGCTGCTGGAACTGCCTCACCAGAATGTAAAGATGCCCTAACAGCGGTGATATTTGACAAAGAACTTGGGTCACTGCACCCAGTTATGGAGATCTTATCAGAAGAGTATCTGTTTGTAGATCCCACTGGAGGAATCAGAACTGAGCTACCAACCAGATGATTTGGCAAATTACTTGCAATGGATGAAGTTGGCACAGAGGTATACTGACTAGAAATGGCACTGTTTGCATTGCTGTTTGATTGCATTGGCAGTCTTTTCTCATCTATGGAATTTGACAAGACTGTACTGTCTATTGTGACTGGAGCAGTGGGGTTCTCAACACATTTGGGCATGATAGCAATGCATGGAGCGTCAGCCCCTTGGATGGATTTCAGCATGTTTATATTGCAAGCTTTTGTGTCTGTACTTTCAATGGACATTAAAACAGAAGATTTATCAACAGAGCCTGCAAAAGGATGTTCCTTAATTGCTCCCGACATAGCAGTGCTACACACAGACATCGGAACAGAGTTTTTATTATATAGCACTGACACACTGTTGCTTTCAGTAGAGGTAGATGAAAGAATTTTCTCACACAAATGAGACACAGAAATATTTTCATCAGAACTATGCACAGAGATGTCAGTACTAGCTTCTGGTAAAGTAGTGGCATTAAGTGACTGCTGCAATAAAGCAGTAGCTTCACGAAGGTGAGCAGACTTGTTGCTAGGAGATCTGCAGTTAGGATTAACTATGATTACGCCAGTAGAACCTTCAACCTTTGTTTCAGAAGAAGCAGAGATCTCCAAGGCTGACGGACCTTCCTTCGAGGCATGTTGAGACTTTGCTTCTTTATTGTTCTGGAGCAAGTGGGCTCTTGCTTGGTGCTTTGCAAACAATTTGGCTTTTGTCTGCTCCTTGATGTGTGCCAATGTCCTGGTCTTTCCACCTTCACAGGGACTCCCTAAACCTCCAGAGACAATGCTTGCGGCTGCTGCAACTGCAGCGGCGGCGGCTGCCTCCCTCTGGGCTCTAGCTTGCTGGGCTCTTGCTTTGATATCCGCTAGAGTTCTAGCCCCAGTGTTCCTCCCACTGTTGACTGATGTACTTGATGAAGCCCTAGGTTCAAGTTTGGAAACAGGTTGGCTCTTGATAATAAAAGGGGGGCCGATTTTTGAAAGCTGGATCTGGAAGAGAAAGAGAGAAACAATCACATTGATGAATCGTCATACATAATGAGCTGCTCTCATAATCGTATAAGAAAGACTGCTCAATGTGATGAAAAACTCACCGCTTAGTGCAAACAAAAGCTTAATAGTATGGATCCTATGAAGTTGCCTTATACTGAACAAGACTATTGATCTATCTTGTAGGTCAGCATTGTTGACACTGACTGGTTAACGTTTCACACGTGAGTATTTTCCCACAGTCACCAAGAGATGCCAGGAATTGAATCCGAGGCCTTCTGCATACTTGCTATACATATATACATGCTGCATACATGGAGCTTAGCCCATTCTCTTTAAATCTTGGACTCTTTTCCATTATAAGCCCACTCTCCCACTGAAGCAAAGAGTAGTTCTATGTTAACTACGAGTTCCTTTTCAAATATTATATTTCCCAAGGTACTGGCTGGTACTTTTAAAGTGGCAAACAGTTTGTGCCCTAGTAATCTCTTGCACCACCTACACCCATATGATTCTACCTGTCCATTAAGGTAATCGGATGCTCTGATCAAAGCGTCAATGCCTGCCTACATTTGGCAGGTGAGCACACAGAATAGGGTGTCCTCTGTGGTGGCCCCCAGGCATTGGAACTCTCTCCCTATAAGAGATTCATGCTGCTCCATCCAGGGGCAGCACAACCTGAAGTGCTGCCCCACGCCAATGCCATAGCTGCCACCTCTGCCACAGTGCTCTAGAAAAGAAAAAGTACCTTAACATGCATGCTTCTCGCACAGTTTTGTCAAACCCAGAAGTGCTAGATTTCCAGCTCTATTTACAGGGACAGAGCAAATGTAGGAGCCCCTTTATTTGGGTTGTCCCTGTAAATAAAGCTGGAAGTCGTGCATTTCCAGCTTTAAGGAAACTGCAAGAGGAGTAAAGTAAGGAGGGTGATGATCCCCTTCTTGCTTGGGAAGCAGATCGTTGTGGCTCACGTCAGCATTGGGCTGGAGAGAGTCAGCAGTGGTGGCAGACTCGGGGTGAAGCACACCCTGAATCCACCACCCCCTCAGACCCCCTTGCAATCTACCGCTGATGCAATGCGCTTCAGCTCACCTCATGGTTGGGCTGGTAGTGGCTCCATCACTTCCAGCCTTTAGACAGATATTGAAGACCTGTTTCTTTTGCCATATCTTTGGGGTAAAGTGAGAGGTCTTTTCCAAATTGCAATTAGTTCCACTCAAACTGCATGAGTTCTTTGCATCTGTCTTCACTACAGAAGACATACGGCAGATACGTGTGCCTGAAATGACCTTCTCAGGGATGGAGTCTGATTAACTTCGTCAAACCAAAGTGACATGGTTCTAGACAGTGTATTGACAAATTAAACATTAACAAATCACTGGCTCCAGGTGATATCCATTCAAACATTCTTAAGGAACTCAAATGTGCAATTGCAGATCTTCTCACAAAAATATGTAACCTGCCCTTTGAATCAACCTCTTTGCCAGAGGACTGGAAGGTAACGCTGATATTTTTAAAAAGATCCAAGAGAGATCCAGGACACTACAGCCTGGTCAGCTTAACATCTGTCCAGGTGTGGTGCGTGTGCGTGTTGGGGGGGGAATAAGAAAACGGTCACTCAAAGATCTGTCTTGGGACTGGCATTTTTTAACTTGTTCATAAATACTCTGGAGTTAAGGGTAAATAGTGAGGAGCCCAACTGTGCTGATGACACCAAACTATTAAAGATGGTTAAACCAAAGCAGATTCTGAGAAGCTCCAAAAAGATCTGTCTAGACCAGCGTTTCTCTGTCTAGACCCCACGAGATGGGGAGAACTCTGAGTGTTTGCAGGGGAGGGGCAAGCAGTGGCAGTGATACCGTGGATCGCTGCCACTGAAAACGCCCCCGAAACCGCCGTGTTCGTCCTTACAGCGGCTTGGGGGTGACCTGTGTGACCCTCTGCAGGCCTCTGATCTTTGGATCACTGAAAACCGGCGATTTTCGGGCGCTTCCGGTTTTAGCAAAAACAAAGTGCCTGAAAATCGCCTTTTTTGGTGATCTGAAGATTGGGGAGGCATGCAGAGGGTTGCGCAGGTCTCCCCAAAGCATCCCAAAGCCCCAGTAAGGACTAACAGGCAGTTTGGGGTACTTTTGCAGCGGCAGCAGTGACGATCCCTGGGATCGCCGCCGCCGCCACCACCATGCTGTCTCCGCCCCTTAAGGGGGCAGGGGACAGCTTTTGTTCTCAATGGTGGGTTGCGACCCACAGTTTGAGAACCACTGGTCTAGACTAGATGAATGGGCAGCCAAATAGCAAATGCTTATAAAATGATGTATAGTGTGCAGACAGTGGATACAGCAGAGGCGAGGCTAGGACCTGCGGGAGCTAGGCCCTGTGCACCCCCATGACACCCCTCGTGATGTCATGTCCGGAAGCTCCAGGGGGCCCTGTGCACCCCCATGACACCCCTCGTGATGTCATGTCCGGAAGGGACGTCATCGGGCCGCTATCGGCCAAACAGAGGCCATGGGGGTGGGCGGAAGGGTGGGTGCACCATCGCCTGCCCTCCTGGAGCCTCCGGAGCTGCTCCAAAGTGACGCAGAGTTCCAAAGCGGCGTGGAAAACTGCACCACCAAATTGCTGCCAAACCAGCGGCTGATGCACACACACACCCAGTGTGCCACCCGGGGGCGGACTGCCCCCCATTTCTACATCTCTGGGATAGAGAAAAGTTTTCCTCCTTCTCTCCCAATGCTAGACCAGTAGTCATTCATTGAAACTGAGTGGTGGGAGATTTAGGATGAACAAAAGGAGATACACTAAGTTCCCTACATACATATCAGTTTGGTTCTGGAGGTCTGTACGGAAGTTGAAACATACATAGCTCAAAACAGTCGACTCTTGCCAGACCAGTGCTATTGCGCCTGTGCAAAAGCACCACAAAGGAAAGCACCTGCACAAAAGCGCCAATGCAGCCACCCACAGCTCAGACCACAGTAACTTGTGGCACCAGTGTACTTCTTTACAGAGCACACAATAATTTCACACAGCACACAATGGTGACATGGTGACAGTCACTAGCTTGGATGGCTGTAAAAGAGGTTCAATCAACTGGTACTAGTCATGATGGCTATGCGCTACCTCCAGATCCAGCGGCAGTATGTTTCTGAATACCAGTTGCAGGGGATCAATGGATGGAGAGAAGTATGCCTCTCTCTCCTGCTTGTGAATTTGGCTTCCCAGAGGCAGCTGGTGGGCAACTGTGGGGAACAGAATGCTGGACTAGATGGACTAGACTGTGAGAAAAAGCAGAATACAAATCTAAACATAAAATAAAATCTAAACAATATTCAGAAGCCGCCACATGCAGTTTACCTAAATGTTTACTACCTTTGTGGGAACAATTCCCTCTGCCTTCTCCCCTTATCTGCCAACCAAATAAAATACACACACACACCGGGGGGGGGGGGGACATGTTGCAGGTAAATGTTCTTCTGTGTAGACATGCCTAGGATTGTGTTGCAAGTCAAGTAGCTTTTACTACTGAACAGCAGTTTGCCAGGGCAGCTATAAGAGCTCTGTATGCATACTTTATCAACATGTAATTGATAGCCAGTGTGTGTACATATTATGGTTTATGGTCATGAAACAGTGCTATTGACCATTGAGCCTGCCAGGTCAAAACTTTCAACTCTTTTGTCTTTCCACACATACTGCAGTTTAGAAATCAGAAAAGGATGTTAAGAGTTCTAACTGTAGATGTAGTGAAAACTCATAACTTTTTTCCTGAATGGATCCACTGTACAGGGTAACAAAATAAAAACTTCCACAAAGTGCTTGTTAGGCTCCAATACAGAGATTAAAAAAAATCATTTTATAGAATATAGCACTTCATGTTACTGGTGTGTCAATTCAATTACTCTGATGTAATGTGGAAATCTCCTTACCAGTAACTCAAAACAAACATCGCTCTATGTATGTCAACATAAGAAGAGCCCTGCTGGATCAGGCCAAAGGCCCAACTAGTCCAGCTTCCTGTATCACACAGTGGCCCCACCAGATGTCTCAGGGAGCACAAGACAACAAGATACTTGTATCCTGTATACTATACAGGAATTGTAAAATTCCAGTATACTCCAAATAAAATTGGTTTCAAAGTTTCTTTCAGTACACTTTCCTCCCATTACTTTACCTTAAGAGGTGGAACTTTGGGCTCTTCTCTAGGTGGTGGCTCTCTCTCAGATGAACTTGCTGATACATTACGATGATATTGGTCATCTTCAATTCTAGCTCGCTTCTCTTTGGAGATTCCAAGACCATGGTGTTCAGCAGTCTTCCTCTTTGGGATCTCCAGGTCTCTATTTTCACCTCTTAGTTCAGGTGACTTGGTGGGTTCTGACTTTGAAGAATAGGAACCTTCAAACCGACTCTGTGCTATCCCCTGAAGTTTATGAGACTTACTTCTGCCCACTTCTGAGTATAACAGCTTTTCTGATGATGATGATGATGAGGTATATAGTTTATCATGTGGTTTAGATGGAAGAGAGTCAGTATTTTTGCATGCTCCCACTTCTGTCAGAACCGACACCTCCAGCTGAGGGACTGCACCCTTTTTTTCAATTCTTTGTTGAGCACCATGGTTTCTAATTTTTATTACTTCTGGAGAAGAGTGATCTACAACAGAAGAAATGAAAGATGTTTCTATTTCCGCATGTGATCTACACGGTTGATTAGTAAGGTTTCTAGCCTGGGACTCTTCCGCTGTTGAAGTTTCAGGTATGACAGCTTTCATAGCTTCAGGTGAACCTTGCAGCTGTTCCTGTTGTGAAGCAAGATTTTCCTCTTGAGAAACATTAGGAATGGCAGGGGCTTCTTCTTTCAGTGGTGACAGAGATTCATCAGATAAACATGGTGATTTTCTTTGCTGCAGAATATAGGTTCCTCTTTCACTCACTGGGGAATTAGAAAGTGGAGATGTTTCTGAAGGTAGCGGTAAACTGTTTGAATGAGATGTTTCAGAAGCTAAAAGAACAGAAGACACTGAAGAGGTTTCAGATGTTAAGGGTAAGTCAGACATTGGTGAGGTTTCTGATGGCAAAGGTAAATTAGAAACAGGTGATGCTTCTGAAGTCAAAGGCAAATTTGACATCAGAGATGCTTCTGAGGTTACAGGTGAGGCAGGCATCGGTGATGCTTCGGAAATTAAAGATGTATTCAGATGATCATCAATAGGTTTTTGTTGACTATCAGCTTCAGTGTTTTCAGTGCAGGACACATCAGATGAACAAGCTGTTTCTAGAGACACTGGCGTACAAGGTTCCTCTGAAATAGATTGTGTGTCACCTCCTGGAGATGCAATACTGACATAAGGTTCCTCTGGGCTTTCAGAGGAAAAGGAAGTTTCAGAAATACAAGCATTTTCAGAAGACTGTTCATCAGGGTCACTTTGCAGCTCCATGTGTACAGCAACGCTTCCACCAGCGAATAAGGAACCATTGAGGACAGGGGAATATTTTCCATGAGGACTTAGTTCTTTTGCAGATTCCACATCTTTTTCTTCCATATTACTGAGAGAGTTTGTAGATGAAGCAGATTGTGAAGGTGATAAACTGTTTTCCAGCTGATCAGTCATGACGGACATTTCCTCTTGGGGATACTCTAACTTCTCTACCACCTTAATTTCAACATGAGACGATGTACCTACTACATCATTCATCACAACACAGGGTTCAGGGGTCCCTGAAAGTGACAACGTTCCTGTTTCTTCATTTATACCAACTGAGCTGACTGGCTCTTCAGAATTCACACGTTCTGCTTTATGATCCTCCTCTTGACATTCACATATACTGGTCTCAACCTCCTCAGCTATTTCTTCTTGAATAACAGATTCTTCAGGTATCAAAATGTCTTCTGCTTCTGCTATTAGGTCCTTGGATGGAGCATGTTCCATGTTGCAAAGGGACTGGCAGAAATCTCTCTCTGGCAATGGTGGTAGCTGGTTGTTTTTCTCTTCATGATCATCAAAAATGGACTCCTTAGAAGGACCAGGCAAATCTGAAGATCCACACAATGAACTATCTTCATCTTCATTATTGTTCTGTACAGATGTAAGCTTCATAGAGTCTTCTATTGACATTCCCAGCCTAGACAAACATCAGATAATTAAATTATTCAGTCATCATAAGCACTTCAAATATAGCAGAGGCAATATATTTACCCCAAGCATTGGAGCGGCCCTCCAATGTGAACGTGACCCACTTCCGGTTTCGTCGTAAAACCAGAAGTGGGTCGCGATGGCATTGGAGGGCCGCTCCGACGCTTGGAGAGGCCTGCAGGGTGGTCCACAGGTTCCCCACACAGCCCAGAGGACATCCAAAGCCACCAGGGAAGGTAAAACGGCCACTTTTAGTCTGCAGCGGTGGCGGTGTGATCCTGGATGCGTCGTCGCTACTCCTGGGAAAGCCCCACTGTCACTTAGGGCAGCATAGGCTCTTCCCAGGAGTTTGGGAACCTCTGAATTAGGGGGTCATCTCAGAATTGGAATGACACTGGTGGGATTGGTGACCATGTGATTTGATGCAAAGAGGAAGCCTGACAGCAGATGGATCAAGAGGCTGGCACTTAATAAAACCAGTGTAGTTGTGTTTAGTCATGTTTAGAAAAAATAGCCCTTTTCAATACAGTTTCATGGAGAAAAATAAGGGGGAGGATTTGTGGCTGAGAGATGCCAGGCCAGTGTCCCCTTTTTGGTAGGAACAGGATGAGGGAATTAACTCCCGCCTCCACACTGGTCTTTAAGTAAAGTTATTAATTAAATGGTGGTCAAGTTTTCATCCACATGCAGTTGTGTTGCCTTTTATTTTATTCTGCAAAAGCCTGACAGCTGATTTGAGGCCCTAGAAGGGTGGCTAGGAAGACCCTGAATTTTTAAAAAGGTATACAAAACACAGCCCAAATGCTATTTAATCCAATAATACATAAAAATAAAAATTATAGCTATGGCAGAGAGGCACTTGGGTAGGCAGACTGGTTTCAGAAAGCAGATTTCAAAGAAACTAACTGCCCCTACCAAGAAGAAGCCCTAACTCACATGGGCACTTTTTGAATAATATGCAAGAACAATGAACAAAAATGGGGTAAGGTGGGGGGATCAGTGGTCTGGAAAGCAGATTTTGAAGACCTTTTCTGGCCTTTAAAATGAGACATTTTGTCATCTCTCTCCGAGATTTGGCATGTCTGATCCTTTAAAGGGGTTCTATAATGATATTTAATGTCAGTTAGCTTGAAAACAGCAAATTTAGCTACAGTTGATGTGCAGCTGATTCTCCCACAATGGAGTGAGCCTAGCGGGAAGAAAGACAACTCAGGGAACGAACTGTGGGAAGAAACGTTGTGGGTGGTCACAGGGTTCACTCTCCACCTGCCCTTCCTTTTGCACTTTCAACTGCATCACCCATCCAAATTTATCGGTGATTGGGGCAGACCTGTACTTTAGAGAAAGTACTGACATGCTGCTAAATTTTACCCATTATCTTCAATACCAGAGCTACTGCTAGTACTGTAAACTATCTACAATTACCTCTTTTCCTCCACATTTATCACCAACAGCTTACCTAGGAACATCGAAATGACATTGTCCCTACCCATAAATTTATAGTTTAGATAAGGCAGACAGGACAAAGGCTTGATAAATGAGTAGCGAAATGGAATTAGGGGATAGATAGCACAACAGAAAGTTCAGATGATAAAGGCTACATTGGTCTAAAAGATTTTTCCAAATATGTTGGTTTTGAGGTGAAATATGAAAGAAAGCAAAAACAACCACGATGGTTGCTATCAGATAAGGAGAAAGCCATCTTAACATATTTTTTATTTTAAAATTATAATTATTTTAAAAATAATTTTTAAAATTACAGTTTTTAGTTTAATACTGTACTTACTTTTCTCCATAAAATCTTTCAAAGAACTTCTCTTTCCAGGGTTCTGTTTTCTTTTCCTTTTCAATCTCTTGTCTGATGCGCAACTGCATTTCAGGAGTAAATTCTCCTAAAAAAGATACAAGCAGTGTATACCTGAATACAGGCTCCCAATGATTTATCCCCAATGATTTGTCCAAGGGTGTAAACCCCTCAATAATTTTAGCTCACATTTATGTGGGACTCTCTGGAGAAACATCACTGAACTGAGGTTGTGCAAAAATTGTTTGGACAATTGTGCCCTAAGATTACATGAATTGGCCAAGTTCCAAAGACTCTGGTGCACATATCCAAGCAAATACCCACACATACATGGGAGTCTTAAACAATTTCTTCTTCTAAATGCAGTTCCTTGCACTGTATTGAATGATGCTCCAGAAGATCCACCAGCTTTCAGGAGCAGATTTTCAGATGAAGCTTAGCGAAAGTAGTAGTAGAAAGGGGACCTCAGAAGCCCTTGAGATTTCATTTGTTATATTTATGTTCACAGGTATATTATATTGTTCTTTACAGTAAACACTCAGTGATTCAGAAGTTATTTCAACAGAAAATGAATTTGAGGGGAAAAACCCAAGAAGATGTTATTTGTAGTGTTATCTTTGGAATTTCCAAAGTATATTGATGGGATTTAGTCACATGCATTTAGTTTTCCAAAGTTGACATTGATGAAAATGCTTGTTCATATTTTAAATAAGGCTGCCCAAATAAACTCCCATATTCCGTTATAGACAGATGCACTTAAATCAATTGGAAGATGAATCAGTGTACATAATTTTAAAGTCTTACCACTCTACATTTTCCCTCACAAAAGTATTTTAAGTGCGTGGATTCCTGGCTATGACACAAGAAGGCATCTATCTCTTCAGGAAAAAAAATCACTATTTGGTAAGTCTAATAACAAATAGAAAATTACCTTCCGCCAATCGTTGTTTCCACCCTTGTGCTGCATATGCAAAGAATTCATTATTTAGAGCGGAACTACTGAGGCGCAAAACTCCATCACTTCCCATCTAGAAAATAAGCCGGTGGTAGCAGAAGACACTGTCAGAGATAGCTTCAACTAAGAGTACATAAGAATAGAGCTCCAATTATGTGAAACAGGGAAGGACAGAAAGTGGGAATAACAAAGGAAATCTCCTAATAGTTAAATAGCATTTTCATTATAGTCATCATATTAAATGCAAGTGGCCTAATCCAGAATCAGTGTGCCTAGATTAAATGATGATCAAATATAACCGATTCTAATTCAGTTTATGTGATCTAGTACCTTCTTCACATTAGCAGCAAGTAAAATAAAAATTTCCTGAAAGAGCGGGGAAAACTATGGTCAAATAAATGTAATTTTAGGAGCACCAAAAGGGCCAAAATGGTGTTTAACAATAACAGTTGCTACAATTCATGTTTAAGTCAAAGATGCACCGTTTCCTGTGAAGTTTCTTTCTTCTTTATTGCGTCATTAGACCAGCAATCAGTTATTAAAACAGTAATTTTAAATTTTATATAACGTTTAGAAATCTTAAAAGAAATTAATTCACAGAATTGCTTTTGATATAAAGTCTAGGTACGTTAAGTAATACAGTACTGGGAATATACTGTTCCCCACCCCTTCCATCAACATTCTGATGGTGATATGGAGATGCAAAAAGAAATCAAGGGGACAGCAAAAGCGCAATGGATCATTTTGTCTTCTTGGTCAAGAAACAGAGACAACAAAGCTGTGCTTGAGGCTTGGAGCAGGTGCAGCACAATCCTATGCATGTGTACTTCTGTGTTCAAGGGGCATGCTCCCAGGAAGGATTTCAGCCTTAGTCATGAAACCAACAAGAGCAACAGAAAGGGATAAGCATCGGTGAACTCCTTAGGAACGGTAGCTTCACCAATATCTAGAAAGGCCAAGAAAGAAAAGGGCAGGTCTATTCCCCAGATTCATGGCATCGACCTGAATCTCTTTGTATGCTGAGTGAGTGGGAGGGCTACAGTCACACCAATATCAGAACTACTGTCCAGTGGGATTAGCAAAGTATGAGAAGCCTGTGAAAGCTTAGAAAGGCAAGAGCTGTGAGGTCAGAACGACAACTTCACTATGAAGGGAAAATATCTTGAGAAATGGAGGGTTCTGTGAGTTTCTCATTGTAAAAACCCAATTTGAAAAAATGGGGTTTATGGTCAGCCTGCCTATGTAAACCACCTTGAGTCTACTAGAAAGGTGGTATACAAATACAGTAATAAATAAACAAACAGCAAGATTTCCAACAGATGAGAGGAATGGTTGGTCAAACCTATAGCAAAGGTATAGGTGGTCAAACGGCAGCTAGGGAGCCATATGTGACTCTGACATAATGTGCAGCTTTCAGAAATATGTTGGCTGAGCTACTTATGCATCACAATTAATATAAAAGGTAAAGACAAATATTTCAAGCTTTACAATTTTTTACCGGGTATACACGGAGAGTCCACTGGATTAAACTTTAAGTTTAATGTTCAAGGTGAGTAAATATATTTAAAAATGTAAATCCTCCTTAAATATTGTGGCTCTGAAACATCTGAAGTTTTATCGTATGTGGCTCTTATGTTAAGCAAGTTTGGCCACCCCTGTTCTATAGAATACTGAGCTCCTTTATAATGAAGAAATCTGAATACGGAAGCATCCACTTCACCAAAAACACACACACAAAAAAAACACAACCCCACCAAATCAGGTTTTTCATCTACTATTTTCTAACCATGTTCCCCAAAAGAGGACAAAATATTTTCTCAGATCTGCACTGCATGGGAAAGAAAAGAATTATGGGAAACATGCGGAATTAAATCCAACAAAATTTTGCAAGCTCTGTTAGATTTTCATACAGTATGCCTCTCAAATCAAACAGATTAAAATGTGGACAATATTGTTCTTCAGAAACCTTAGTGGACATATTTTCACCTGGAATGAAAAGTATGACAGGGAAAAACTTAAATTCCTGGCATTAAAGGAGGTTTTACTTCTGTAGTCCACGGCCATGGAGATGGCACAATAAACCACTAAAACTAAATTAGTATTTGGAGAAACATGCCAATAAAGCACTTTTTAAATACACTATTAATTTTTATAGTCTTCAAGAAATGCTGTCCAACAGAGACAATGCTTTAATGAGCCAGAACAACAAATGTTTTTGAAAGGTTGGTTTTTTATTCTGTTTGCCTTGGAATTCTGGTTTTGTCTGATTAAGCACAATGAAGGTGTAAATTCCCAAACACAAGCAATTATTTTATGAAGAATCCACACCAAAAACATTAAAGTAATTATTTTTTATTTTATTTAAGGGAAAAACACATTCGTCATAGCCCAGTGGCTATTTTCATAAGCCATGAAAATGTCAGACATTAGCAAACAGAACAGCATCCAGTCTGTTAATTTCCTATTGATGCCTAATTTAACTCCTTTGCCACTGGATCCCACTATCAGCGTGCTAATAGAACAGATCAACATTCTACAGACATTCTACTAAAACCCGAATGCTCTTCAGAAAGGATATGACATTATTTTACAGTCACATGGCTGATATATTAAGAAGCAGTGAACCATATATCTATTATCTGTGCCCACCCCATCAGCCTAATCCAATACTACCTTTATTCTCATATAAAGCTACTACTCAGACTTTCTACATAATTGTTACTTAGAAGATATATTTCTCAAATAAAACATTTTGTTAATGGAGGCAGTGATTCTGCTGTTAATATACACATTCATAAATTCAACATCATTTGACTATACTATTTCACATACGAG
Organism: Plestiodon gilberti rubricaudatus; assembly: GCA_026170595.1. NCBI lineage: Eukaryota > Metazoa > Chordata > Lepidosauria > Squamata > Scincidae > Plestiodon > Plestiodon gilberti. The sequence continues at coordinate 46,532,478 of JANXHW010000004.1, forward strand.
GGGCTTACTTTGATAACAATAGATAATTTAACATAGATACCCAATTTAAAACAAAAAGTACTAAATTTCTGTTGTATGTTTACATTTTATATGGAGTATGAGGCAAAGGGAATTCAACATAATTACTTGAAAATATTTAAAAGTGGAAGAGCCAGAATGTTGGAATTGCTAACAGTAAGCAGTTTTTCAATTTGCAGAATATACTGTGCCACACACAAATTAAAAGCATACATATTATTAAGACATCAGGGAACAGCCTGTAAAGTAATGCTAAGCAATTATCCTTTCTTGGCCTCACCATTTGGTCAAATCTCCTGGGAGCCAATTTGTCAGACATGTGAGATGTGAGCTCCCCATGTCATAACAAAGCATGGCCACTACAAAGTGTGACCTTTAATCCAGGTACCTTCATCATGTGCGAGATGCTTATGAAGCAAGAAAAGATCTGGAGGAATTCTACCACTCTTTGGCTGCTATTATGTAAAATAAATAGCACATGCCACATCCCTTCCCTGCCCACCTATCATTTCATTCTGGGGATTTAAAGTAGTAATAAATGCTAGCAAATAAAAAGAAGAAAATGTTCATAGGTACAGAATAAATCCAGAACAAAAGAATCCACACATACTGCTGCATGTGATTCAGAAAGAATATTGATAAATGTTGCACACTATACTATACAAATAGTTCAGCCGAGCAAGTTCACTGAAACAAAAGTTGTTCAGGGAGTAAAAAGTACAGCCTATGTCACACCATAGGGGTGCACCAATGACTAAGCTGTTCCATAATTGTTAAATGCCAAGACATACTTCAAAACAATGTGTTGAACTGAATCAGAAACTAGTGGCCCAATCCTATCCTCTGTTTGCACCAACAGAGTGTGTGATCCACTGTCACAAGGTGTCGCAAGGGTGCTGTAAAGCACTTTGTGACGGCTTGGAAGGCTGTGTGCCGGCACAGTGGAGGACACCTACTGGAGCAGGTAAGTCCAGCGCTGTGCAACGCAAAGGGAGGGCAGGGGGCAGGGAGGGCCGGAATGGGGTGGAGCGTGAGCTGATTGGGTCTGGGAGGGCGGTGGGATTGGCAGCGCCTACGCATGCCATATCCTATCCCCATTTCTGGGCCTGATCTGCCAACACGGGTATTGCTGGTGCAGGGCCGAGTTGACCCATAGTGGTGGCTGGGGCTTTCCCCAGGGCAAGGGGACAAATGTCCTCTTACCCTAGGGAGAACTCCCACCTGTTCCCCTGTGGGATACAGATGAGAAGGGAAGACAAGAAGAAGGAGCTGGGCAATCACAACAGGATTGCTCTGCTGCTGCTTCTTGAATCTCTACTACTACTATTGCTCACAGCAGCGCTGGAGGAAGAGGTGGACTACCACTGTCATAAACTTCTTCTTGCTTGCTCCCAGCAATCAAAAAGGGGGTCAGAGAGCAAACTAAAGCTGCTGATAGGTGGCAGGTGAAAGGGGAGCAACAGATGCATGGTGGGGGGCACCCCTTGTCAGTTAACCAGTCTCTCACCCATTCATTGTTTGAAATGGCTGACAGTAGATCCAGCCCTGCTTACTGATATACAAATATAACTACTATATGAGTATGCTGCAAAGCATTAGAACGTACAAACCAATTCAATACAATGAGATCTATAAGAGCAGGATGATGTAACTAGGTGGTTCGTGGGGGGGCGTCACCTGATATTTAAATCAAGAGCAGAAAATTTGAAGCTGGTTTTGAAAAATTGAGAAGATTAAAAACAGTAAACTTCTCAATACTGAAGACAAATTCAAACACAATGGATGCTGACATTAGATTCAAGGCACATGCACTTACTGAAATGATAATCTGACTGCTGCAACATTTGCTCAGTTTGTTGCCTTTCAAGACACAAAGTGAATAAAACCATATTTAAAAAGGTAAAGGTGACCCCTGACAATTAAGTCCAGTCGTGCCCGACTCTAGGGTGTGGTGCTCATCCCCATTTCAAAGCCGAAGAGCCAGCGTTGTCTGAAGACGCCTCCGTGGTCATGTGGCCGGCATGCGGCTGGAACACGGAGCGCCGTTTACCTTCCCGCAAGCGGTACCTATTTATGCCTGAGTTAAATGAACATAAATGAAATGTGCCAGGTCACCGATCCATCTAGGCTAGTATTGTCTACTCTGGCTGGCTGGCCTCAAGTAGAATTGTTTCCTATCTCTTGGTGTCTGAGATAGTTTAAGTTGAAATACCAGGGGCTGAATCTGGGACACCCTGCAGGACCTTTTGCACACAAAGCATGTACTTTGTAAATGAGCTATGATCCCTGGAAAAGCAATCCACTAACGATGGATCCACACAAGTAACTGCACTGATTCTGTGGAACTTTATATCTGTGAACACAAAGAGTGTGTTGGAGCTTGGAGAATAAGTAACTTGATGTGTCTAAGAAAACCTGCAGGTGACCACAAATATACCTTCCCATGAGAAACCACAGAAGACTAGATTATACAAAATATTTCTTAAACCACTGAACATAAATTACAGCCATGCTGTATCTGGCCAAAGATGCATTAATCCAGCATCCTTTTCCCCCACAGAGGTCAACTAGATATCTCTGGAAAGTTCCCAAATTGGGCATGAAAGTAACAGCCCTCTCCTAGTGTTGCTCTCCAGTAAATGATATTTAGAGGCATACTGCCTCTGAACAGGGACTTTCCATACAGTCATCATGACTCAAAGCTATTGATAAATGTCCTCCATTAATCTGTCCAGCCCAGACGTTCTCCACCGGTGGTACACGAGAGTGTCAGTGGTACACACGGCACCTGCGGACACCCTCCTCTCGTAATGGAGGCCTTGGTGCGAGCCTGCAACACTGGTAGGAGGTGTGGTGGGCAGAGCTCCAGCACACGGGTTTCACGTACTGGGAAAATCCCTCCTGCCCGCTCAGAGCCTCTTACTGGCATTTGCAGGCTTGCATTGAGGGCTCCAACCTAGAAGTAACTGGCGATGACGTCATCGCCAGTTACTTCCGGTAGCATGCGGGGACGTCCACGGCGTGGTAAGTGGTACGCTGGGTTGGGAGGGTTGAGAACCCCTGCTAGCCCCCCTTTTAAAACCATCTAAGCTATTGGCCATCACCACATCTTGTGGTAGCAAATTCTACAGATTAATTATGTACAATGTGAAGAAGGCACATTTCATTAAAGTAGTAGGAAGGGATCCATCTGTTCAGTGGTACAGCAGCTTACTATGTACACAACATGCAGAGGAGGAGTATCTGGACCAAAACAAAGAAAAGAATCCTTTGGGATATTCTGGACTGCAGCCAACATCTTCAGTACTTTTACATTACACTGTAGTAACTGAATGATTTATAAAAGTATCAGACATAAAAATCAACTTTCAATATTAGTGAGGCATAAAAGCACTTAAGAGGTTGCTGCTCCATTTTTTGTTTTTAATGGAAGGTCGACTGCTTTTTGAAGAAAAGTCAGGCACAGAAAATGTACCTTAGTTACTCATATTGATTTGTAGCCATGTGGTAGAGTGCTTTTGAAAACCTCATCAGTTGCATGCTATACTAAGGGGACTGACACTAAGGTAGAGTTGAAAGCAGAAACTTTAGTTAAAAAGTTGACAAAATTAGACTTGGTACCCTACATCCTATTCCCTTCCTCAAGATCAGTCCTCTAAGGTCTGCTGCACCTTCTGGGACTTCCCTAACAGTAAATATCTCAAACTTTGTTACTTCTAAAATAATGAGTCTTGCCCTTGGGAGGTTCCTATTACCTATCTCCCCCATCTCCCACTCAGATGCATAATAATGGGGGAGCAGGGGCGGTCTGCCCCTGGGCGGCACGTGTGTGTGTGTGTGTGTGTGTGTGTGTGTGTGTGTGTGTGTGTGTGTGTGTGTGTGTGTGTGTGTGTAAGCTGCTGCATCGGTAGCAATTTGGCAGTGACAAAAAGGGGCCTTTTGTGGCACAGCGGGAAAAGGAGTCACCTGCCTGCCTGCCTGGGCCCCTAGTGGCCTTTTTCCAGCGAAAAAATGCAGGGGCTGTTTTTTTGCTGTGACGTGATCTAGAACTCCAGATGATATAGGCACAGGAATACAATAATGACCCTTGTCCAAGGCCTTGAAGAACTTGGAGAACAAGGACTGGTGCCAAGCATTCAGAATAGCAATGTAAGTTAGTACCTGGAAGCCAAACTATTCAATGAACAGTGGTATTGTTGATCCTCCTCCTGCAGAGGCTGTTCAGCATCTGGCATATCTAGTTTAGCCCTTACCTTCAGAGAAACATTCCAAGTTGCTATGAAGTTGAAACTTGCACAGGTTCCCCTATTGAGGGGAAATGGTCACTAGCCTCTTAGTTATTGCTTGACCCTCCACTGGATACATCATCTTCTACAGATTCTTATCAAAAAGAGGCCACTGGTCAAAATCCAGTTTTTAATTATTGCAGATTCTTGGTCTTGTGCTCACACATGGCAAGGTGCACAAAGATTTTGCACCTGGACACTGGATTCACAAGGAGCAGAACTGGTAAAGAATCATCTCCAATAGTCCTAGTTCCTCTACACTCCTTTATGCTGAGGTTTTAGCACCTCCACATCTCTGGAGAAGATCCTTGACTCAGAGCACAATCCTAAATGTGCCGCCCAATGTCGGTGCGCTTCCTATGCTGGTGCAGCGCGCTGCTGGGGACGCCGACGGGAAGGCCTATGCCCAGCTGCACCAGAGGACTTCTGGCAGGAAGGCGGGGGGAGGACGGAATGGGGCAGGGGCAAAACTGGGTGGGGAGGGAGGAGGCCGCAGGAGGGGGAGGATCAATTGTGGAAGTCCCACACTGGATCATATCTCCCATCCCTGCAGCCTCCCTGTCCCTTTACTCTCCTCGAACTTAATGCTAGCAAACATGCTAGTGTAGGTCCCTGTGGAAGCCTCCCAGTCCTCCCCCCCCCCGCACGGGATGCAGCGGCTGCCATTTTGGTGCCGCTGCACTGTCAGGCGGGGGTGTGAATAAGATTGGCATCTCAGCTTGGTTGCTTGTGCAACAGTTCTTCCTCTTGATTGTTTGGGCAACAGTTAGGATCCTCAAGTATGTCTGTGCTATCCCTCCAGCTCAAGCCCTTTGGGAAAAGGGAACCATTTATTTATTTGTACAGCTATGGAAACCACTTTGTGAACTATTTTTGTTGAAAAGCAGTATATAATTATTCTTAATAATAATGATAAATATTTTCAAGTGATAACCCTTCTGAAGTAATGTACATTAGTTAAGTTAGTGGGGGGTTATCTGTGTGTATGTTCATTTGTGTGCAATTTGTGCATGCATGTGTTCTTTTGAGAAGCTGACCTAGTTTCAAGAAGTTGGAAGGAAGTGACCATTTCTACCCATCTTAAGAAAATTAGAGAACTATGTATTGTATTCATCACTGTAAGACAACACTTCCCCAAAGACTGGAAGGTAGATGCTACAATGCTGAATATGAACCCACAAGAATATTCTGTATCTCACATAAACGAAGAAGGAAAAAAGACCTAAAAGAAGAAACATAAGACTGTATGAACTGAAATTTCTAGACAATTGGATGCCATTTTAATGGTTTCTTAACGTTGCAAGTTGAGCCTTCGGTATAAGGTAGTATACAATCTGCTCTATTGCTTTTTCCACTCTGAATTTTTCCGAAGTTTTTGGGACCTTAAATGCCATTTATATACCTAAGTTAGGTAAATGTTATACAGTATTTATAGGTTAGGTAAACATTTGGGCAACCAATTTAATGAATTCCAGAACACCAAGGATGTATTCAATGGTACCAAATTACAATGAAAGGAAAAAATAGATTTTTGTACAAACTAGTTGAATAAATAGATGTCCAAATCAAGATGCTACTATTATTACAAAATGATTCTGGAAAGAGAAATCTAAAACAGCTCACAGAGAAACAGAAAGATAAAAAAATAAGCTTCTAAATAAAAAAGATGCTGTAACAACATGCAGAATAGAATACTAAGAATACTACACACTATGGCAGTGTTTCCCAAACTTTTTTGACCTGCGGCTCCCTTGACCATTGGTGACCATTGGCTGTGGCTCCCCATTACATTATGTTTATGCCTGCCAATTGGTATTGTACTGTATTCCGAGAGGGTTCTGTGGCACTCCGTGGCTCCCCTGGCTGGTATCTGCGGCTCCCCTGGGAGCCACACCTCCCAGTTTGGGAACCACTGCACTATGGACATATATTGCTAACTGCACATTCATATATACAAATTAATAAATCACTTAGGGTGAATAAACGTACAAAAAGTTATGGAGGATGGCAGCTTTGGATTCTGGAGGGCAAGTTAAGCAGTTCGAGTGCTAAATAAGAGCTAGAAGGACCTTGGAAGGCTGTTTCTGGTATTGTGGGCCCTGCTCTGTATTTCTTACTGAAATTTATGCTTTGAATATTTGGAAGACAAAAGCCAATGATTGATAGCTGGGAAAGGCTGTTCATGGAATTTTTATGCATAGCTAGGACACTGTGGCTATCTGCAGGAATCTGTGGTTGGAAAGACTAGAAGGCTTATGTTGTTTACAGTTACTTAGGGAACTTGTTTAGTTATGGGAAGACCATGGCACGAGTCTGAAACCCAGAAACATATGTTGCCTCCAAACCCCCCTCTTCTATTTCTCCTAATCAGTTCTCCCACTGTTTCACTTTTCACTGCTATTTATTTAAAAAAAAGATTTATATATCACTTTTCTAAAAATTCAAACATTCAAACTGCTATAACATTAAAGGCCCAACACCATGTGGGTGTGGCCAACTGAAAGGCCCTTACTAGATCTGAGCTTTATACTTTCAACACATGTGAACGTAAATTGACTAAGCAGAGGATGTAACCAGTTACATGGATTTGAAGGAGGCATATAGGGAGTATAAAAGGAAATTTGCCTAAGTTTTAGCTCACTCAGATTGCAGAGTTTTTCTAAGCTTGGTCAGTTAAGCTCAAGGATCACAAAGCTTGGAAGCTTCCCTGAGCTGTACTTTGTATGCTACCTCAGGAACACAATTCCCTGAAATCTTAAAAACCACCCTTTGTGAATTTTTATACAGTCCTCTCAGCTGTAATTAATGTCCAGGACTTGGATGAAGAGAAACACTTCTGATTTTTGTGCAATTTCCTTAGCTGGCCAGCAAGAAGTTCTTCCTTTTTGAACAATTGAATTTGGACATGATAATTAAACACTCATGAAAGTTCAGCTCAGTTCCAGTCCTTTCTACCCAATCTCTGATTCTACCCAATCTCTCTGATTGGGTAGAAAGACCCACCCATGTGATTAGTTTCACCCATGGGGTAAAGAAGTGTTAGGTATTAAGCAGCGCTGTGGGATGAACTCAAAAGAAAAAGCAGTTCCTGAACCATTGCCACAACATCTAAAAGGCACTACAGCGATATGGAGATTCCATTCTTGCTATCATGGTCAGTAACTTTTGTTACAACTTCTCTTCATGAATGCGACTAATCCTTTTCTGAAGCCACATATGCTAGTGCCCATCACAATTTCCTCTGAACATGAAGTACACAACTTAGTTATGCATGAGTACAAGAAACACTTACTTGTGTCAGTGAATCTGAAATGATGTATCAACTTAGGCTGCAGAAAAGCATCAACAAGAGATTTACTACAGCAGCAATTACTGTTTGTTATTAAATCTTACCTGTCTATCTACTTCTGGAAGTAAAAGCAGGAGATACTGTTGAAAATGCTGAGGTAAGGAAAGAAATGTGTGTTTGTTTATTAAGGCCCGCAGGTTTGTGTTCACAAGAATAGATCCTGGTGTTTCTATGTCAATACCCTCGGCTTTGGTCCATTTCAAATGTCCTGGATTAAACAAATAAAACAAATTTAGCTTTTACTACAAATACAGGGGAGAAAAAGAGCAATTCTTCCCAAAACTCATGTATATTTTAAATAATACAATATACTTCAATACAATTGACCAGAGTGCTGCCTTTTCCAAGAGATTCTGAGACCTTTCCTCTATACTGTACATCTCACTTCTCCTTTCACATTTTCACAGCATCCATCCTGCTATTATTGTTGTAACAACACCTCTTACTATTTTATTTGGAGGGGGGAAACTCTATTTATCTAATTCTATCTATCACACACTTCTGTTCCATAAAACTATACTTTATATATCAGCTGTTGAACAAACTGTGGTAGAAACAAACCAAACTAAATGCTTCTTTAAAGATCACAGTTGTTTGGGTGTATTTCAAAGCAACAGCACATTGTACAATGCAAACATTTGTCTCTATTTTTGTACCAAGAATCCAAATTCTTGGGCAAACAGGGCTGCCTGGTTGTAAATCACTGAATTAATCTTTTAAAATAATTTTAAAAATATATATGTTTTCATCTTCTAGCCAAAAAGGAAGCAAAGGAGTCTTCACATAACAGGTTTGAATCCCTGTTTTAATTTTTTAATTTAAACATATTTTTTTAATTTAGTGATGTAACTTATATTGGCCTTTTACACTAGCCATTTACCGTACACCTGTAGAAATTTCAGGCAGTTCAACATCTGATCTATGGTGTCTGCTATGAAGGTACCTGGGAATTAATACCAATCTCATTATTAACTACATTTCTAATCAACACCTCCATATCGCCATATCAGAGTGGCAAACATGGCCATTGCGCTCTGTGTTTTGTCATCTCAAGAGCTCTGTGAGGTAGGGTAGGCTGAGAGATGGTGACTGGCCCAGGGTTGCCCAGTGAATTTCATAGCTAAGCAGAGATTTGAAACTAGGTCTTCAAGGACAACACTCTAACCACTACACAATACTGGCTCCCAATACAAAGTTAACTGAGTTAACTTTGATTTTGTAGGTAATGGCTAACCAATAAAAATGTCACTCATCCACTTTTTAATAAGAGGCTCAAAGCTTCTCAGATATCATTTCTTCTTGCTACTTATTTAGCCAGCAGTAAGAAATTGCTATATGAGATCCTGGCTGAAAACAAAACCACTACACACTGAACACAGTTCTACACGAGCTTCATTTGGCCTTTTTCAAGAAGAAAGTTCTTAGGTAAACATTAGTTTTGATGACAATTCAAATTTAATTCCCCATATAACAAAATTAGAAAGATTTCATGCCATGGAGTGCCTCAATCACCAACACAAATAATATATAATAAATAAATAAAGCAAATATAAAAAAAAGCAAATAGAAAGCAAATAGAAATATACTGGTATATAATTTCCAGATTTGTAGTTTAAAGCAATACCACTTAAGCTAAACAGTGAATCAGCCACACTTCAAATACTGATTAGGGGCTATAAGTAGGCTTACCAGATCTCCAACCGGGACAGAGCGCTAGACCTTTAGGAGAAGGAATGTGGGCTGGTGTAGCTTGTTACATCCTAGAGCACAATCCTAGGCATGTCTACTCAGAAGCAAGCCCCATTGTGTTCAGTGGGGCTTGCTTCTGAGTAGACATGCCTAGGATTGTGCTCTAAGGTTTAACAAGCTGCACCAGCCCACATTCCTTCTCCTAAAGGTCTAGCACTCTGTCCTGGTTGGAGATCTGGTAAGCCTAGCTATAAGGGTAATTGTAGCAGAAAGTAAAGATCACATTTTATCTAGATGAATTGGAAAAAATATTTGGTACTTTAATTAAGGGTAATTAAGAATTTTGACACCAAATTTAATAATCAAACAAAACATATGTTCTTTAGGAAACAATGGGATGCCTTGGGTGTATAAATTAAGAATTAATTTGTAAAAAAACAAAAGAGGGACAATATTTGTGCCACAAACAGGAAATTAAATTTCTAAGGGATAAACAAGCTCTATGAGCTCATTTGCAACTCCTCTGAGATGACAATTCCATTAAGACAAACAAGTCAAAAGATCATTCAATGGACTACTGAATGTGGTCAATACTCTGAAGGGTAAGAAATAGTTGTATAGTTATTTTTTAGAATAATAGTTTCTGAACTTCTTTTTTGAAAGCAAATGATAAGTGTGGATGAAAACATCCTATTACTTGAGAGAGTAGAGAATCATTTGCCACCACAGACCTGAAATGCTTTCCTTTCCAAATGGTTTACCAAGAAACATTGTTACCTAACATAACTATTTGCATATACCTGTAAATGACCAACAAGAAAACAATCCAACATAGTGTTTAGAAGTCTAACAACAGGCACAGAATAATATACTGGTCTATAAATCAATGTTAAAAACTCAGCTATCATGGTCTCAGTATGGTAAAAAAAAAAAAAAAAAAGGAAAACTAATGTAATGAAATGGATACAGTCCGCTAAGAAAAATATGTAACAGTATGTTATTCCATTCAGAAATAAGGAAAAACGTTAACAGGAGAAAAGAATAGTTCCCTGTTAGAAGATGAAGCAAGAAACAGCTGGCTGCAAAATGGCCAATTTAAGACAGCTTGGGTCTGTCAGATTGAAAAGGTCAACTGCAGAAAAGCATGCTGGGGGAAAGGTCCCAATAAGAGGGCACTCCTGCAGAGTTCAGAGGGATGAAGAAACAGCTAGGAAAGGCACTCGTGCACTGAAAATATCCAAAACATCAGACACACAATATAAAACTTGTGAGTTTACAGTATGTATGTATGTATGTATTCCATAACCTAAAGTGACAAATAAATAAGACATTTTAGAGACTTACTCACCTAAACCAGATTTTTTTAATCTCTTTAAGTGCTGGCTCATTTGTTTTCCAGTTGGAGATTTTTGCCCATGTTTCATTTCTTTATCAGAACTGTCCGCTTCACCATTTTTAGATTCAGATCCTTTAAAACACACATACACAAGATTATACTGAGGTGCTTCCCCACTTGGGAAACAAACACACACACACACACACACACACACACACACACACACACACACACACTCGGAGCTAGTATTTAAAAAAATCTGCGAATGACATCTTCATCTGCTATTCTATTTAAAGGTAAAGGTTTCTATTTGACAATTTGATTCCCTGTCAGTAGAAGTGATGAAGCAAAAGCCCATAAATCCATTAAGTGGAGAAAACAAGTTTCTTGAATGTAGCAGTCAATAAAGATTTTTTCTAAACCATTATAAATAAGCCTCTTCCCTGATAGCTGAGAGACATCTTTAAAAATAATCATGCTGCCATTAAAGGGGGACAAAGAAATAAAGGAAGAAGGGAAAATCCTCCCTTTGTAAAGTTAATTTTCTCCCACGCCTGGGGAGGGGGGGGGGAGAAAACAATTTAAAATAAAAAGTCACACAGATCTCTTTAAGACTTCATTCACAATGAGGCATGTAACAGCCAAAACTAAAGGTCAGGGTTTCACTGTGGTGATTAGGATGGTGCCAGAACACAAAATCTTATAAAAGGACAACTGGTATTTCAAGACAGAACTAAGAGAGCAATTCATACTCTCAGAGGAGCTATGGTAGTTATTTATTTTGCCCCCTGGTAGCACTGAATGCCAGAATGTAGTTCTCCTATTAGGAAACAGCATTCCAAAATACTGCTGTGCTTTCATGAACAGCACTTCTTGTAACAGTGTTTAAAAAAAATAGTTATATTTCAGGGATTTTTTTTAAACCAACTACATCTCCCCCCTCCCAGCCTCTCCTCAATACCATGGAAGTAGATTTGCCTTTCTTTGAATTAATAAAAAAAGAGAAGCCAAAATCCACTCTATGGGAATAGTATCATTATTTTTACCTATCCTAAATTTTGTACACGATAGCTGCCACCCACAGGGAGGGCTCTTTGATTACAAACTGGTGTCGCAGACATTCCTTTAGCTATTTACCTGAAGGTGAATCCGACTGCTCATCAGACACCTTTAATGGTGTCAAAACAACACGAGGAACAGTCTTGTTTACCATCATTGAGACTCCATTTCTTCTTTTCTGCTGCTGTCTCAAAGCCTACAAAAGAACAAACAAAAGAGAAAAATGTAACACAAAATGCTGGTTACAAGTGAATTACACGGAACATTCACCTATCATTCAATTGAACCTCTTAAGATAACAGTATTTATCTAGCTGCAAGTTTGCCAGGCTTCATATTAGCTCCTTCTATGCCATTACCTTAAACATTATATTTATATTATATATGGAAAACAGACTGCTGGCTTTAAAGGAAGATGCACCTTTAAATCGTTTTCCAGAACAATTTTGACAACAAAGAAGCATACGTAACTGTTTGCTCTACCTTAGCAGCAGAAACATGAGAACCCATGGAATGTGAGACTAATACGTCCAAGTAAAATAAATGTAAAATAAATGTTTCAGACCCAGACTAAAAATGTGTGTCTGTACATCTCTTGCAGGTGCATCTTCTCCCGTATACTGCTCAGTCAATCAAGTTAACACAGTGTCATCAGTATGTACAGCATGTAAGGGCTACAGTATTGATGCACTCACTCAGCCGTGAGTAGCGCTGCACAAAATCACTGCACATGGCAGGAATCATTTATTTCTGCGAAGGGAATCGGTCCTAATCTTGGAAAACCTTGCAGCACTTGGCTTCTGTCTGCTTGACTTTGGGCATTAACCTTCAGAACACGAACATGATGGTGTTCTGGCAAATCTGGGGGAAAATGATACAAGAATAAATATCTACGGGGGGGGGGGGGTTGTGTGTTTTATAACCGGATCAGCTACGGGGATGATAATGCAATACAAAATACGAACAGAAACTGAATAGCTGCCAGGATATTTTATACAGTAAACGAGTCCAGACTGGAAGGTCAGGAAACATATCCATGCAAAAATTTGCCCGTTAAAGAATTTACAAGCATAGATTTGCAAGCTGAGCAAGTCATAACAAATCAGCTTGCTGCTGATCATCTGGTACCTGCTTGTAATCTTCATCTTACACTCTCATCTTTGATTTGTGTGTGCATAGTGGGTTTTTTTTTTTTCAAAATTATATTCCACCAATAGAGATCATGACTACTATGAATTAGTATCTTTTGTTTCCTTACGAGCACTAATGACTAATGACTTGTGAGGTTAATTTTGTAATTGCAATACAGCTGTAGCCTATTTAGATGACAATGCTTTGCACATAACACTTAGAAAGTCAACAGAATTAAAAACAATTACTTCTGTTCCTTTGAATAATACAGATTCTACACAGACATAGCTACAATAGGATATGGTTGGATTATTTCATGGATATTTAAACACAGGCTTATCAGAGGTACATGGGCAACATAGAAGAAACATATTTTTTTTTAAAAAAGAAGGCTGTACACTGATTTGTGGATGTTTGATTGTTAACCAACTAAATTTACATACAAGTACATGCTGCCCCCAAAATTCAATACAAACGCCTTTTAACTATATTGAAAGGGCACAGTTTTTCTTAAATAAAAGATAATTTCAAATTTCAGCAAACAAAAGCTACTAATTATTGGAAGGACAGGCTACCTTTAATATTTTCTTTGTCAGTATGAGAATGTGAACCACATTAGATTCCTCTTACAAGAACATACCATAGTCGAAATGGCTTCAAATATGAATACTCAAATCCCATCAGTATTGTGGCAGAGCCAGGTTTAAAAGACATATTGACACTGATTTCAGCTGAGTCCTGTCAGCTTCAGTTGCCTGTGGTTATTATTGCTAGCAGGAAAAGCTACGGTTTATAGCAGATCCACCCAGAAATGCAAAATACCTGCTAGCTTTGGATGCAAACTAAAGAAAAGGCACCCTTTAAATATCTGAGAAAGAAAAGGGGGAGCAGGGACATTTGTGCTACCTCCATAACAATGTGCCCCCTCAATGTCAGCTCCACTGATTAATCAGGGAGCAAATTTCATCTGTGATTAACAGACTGATTAACTTAATTAAAGTATGCGGTCCCGACAAAAACTGATACACAGTATTTAGAACTTAAGCATGAGGCAGATTGGCTCCTTATGAGGTAACACAGGATGTAGTCTATTAACAAAGCAAAAAGACAAAACTATTGGGAGCGATTACTAACATCTCACCTGTTTTACAAGTATCACCCACAAAATTCCTCACAATATTACTTCAGCCTATGCAAATTTACAGAAGTACTATCAAGTGGTATTCAATATGTATGCCCATTTTAAAACATTTATATAATAATCCCGGTGACAGAAATGAAATTTGATGGATAAGAAGCCACAATCTAGCCAAAGCATGTCTTGTAAACCTCATGTGTTGTCAGGATAGTGCTCTTCTTGATGAATCAGAAGTGATGGAGGCCTAACTACCTAGTGTGTTAATAGTGCTGGGGAAGAGTCTGTGGTCATGATATGTGTTCCGATGACACTATGAAATGAAAGGGAGGGGGGGAACAGAAGTCATGGGGTAAAAGGAAGGTGCTACTGTGGATGCTTAACTAGTAAGACCCAAAACACAGAGGGGGAAGAACAAACATATACCTGCCTGCCAGAATGGTGGAAAACCATCAGTGGAATATCTCAAGAATCTGTATGGGGAATAGTGCTTTTTACCTTGGTCATAATAAAACAGTTCCTCAACCCACCATCAGCAACGAATTATGCACAAAAATAATGCGAATTCAGATTATGATTATGATATACAGTCCTACCACCAAGTTCATGAAGGAATCAATACATTATCCAGTCATAAAGACTGGGCAACAAGAGTAGTTGTAGTGATTGTAGCACTTCCAACCAAACACCAACAATGTGAAGTAATCAAGTATTATGCTTGCAAAATATACTATTCGGACATCTGCATTTGAAAAGCAGGGCAATACTTCTGCTTTATTTGATACTCACTGGTATCCACGTGACATCACATACCGATAGCAATAAAAATACATACATTTTCATTTGACTAAACAATATCACAAAAACCAGTCAAATCTCCACCAACGTAATCATATTAAGAAAACAGTGATCCTCACTAGCCATTTATGATTTGGAATGACAAAGTCTATAAATAGACTTCAGAGACTCTATGTGCTGAAAGCCTAACCATGAAAATTTTATACAGTATAGATCAGAATAGAATTTCCCATAGAATACCTACATCACAAAAAGTAAGACAATATCATCCTCATATAGCCTCAACTAAAACAAATATCTGTTTCACCATCAATTCATCTCTTATATGTCCAAGGGACTCAGCTTACATTAATTCAAGCCTGAAAATAAATTAAATTCCCATTCGTCCCTTAAAACCTCCTACAACATATTTCCTGAAGGAAAGAATCAAAGTACTAAGCATAAAAGCTGCATATGTCTGAAAGGCTACAAGCATTTTATTTAATACAGAGTAATAAAATATGCTGACCTACAAACAGCCCGATCCTACCTAACTTCCCCATGCTGATGCAGCAGTGCTGGCACGGACTACGCTGCATCCCACGGGAGATGTTAGCAGGAGAAAAGTATCCTCAGGATAAGGGGACATTTGTTCCCTAGTCCAGGGGAAAAACCCCGGCCACCACTATGGGCCAACTTGGACCTGCGTGAGCTATATAGCTGGCGCAAGTCCACACTGATCCATGTCGGCAGATCAGGCCCAATAAGGGGTCATGATATGCATAAGTACCCTCTTAGGCCTGGGCCGCTCATCCCCCACCCCCCGCTACCCTCCCCCCATCCCCCCCACCCGTGCTGCACAGTGCAATGCTTACCTGCTCCGGCACTCTGGCCTTCCCACTAGCACTGTAAACAGGCGCTCTGTCACAGCGTGCTTTACAGCACATTTGTGACAGGTAGTGCCAACGGAGTGCATGCTCCACTGGAGCTAGTGTTGGATAGGATTGGGTCAAAAATTACTAAAGCACTGCATCCTTAAGCACATTTCATAAAAATTCTCTTCCATATAGAAAGATCATATCCCAAGTAAATAAGTTTGTTTAACCTGAATGAGCGTTAGTCATTGGTTGATATTTTATACACCAACAGAATATCTGGAAGAAGTTGAAGCACTATCCAGATATGATAATTCAAGGGATAAAGGTTCCAATTGCTATTTCTACCATAAACCTGCAGTATAGTCTTTTACAATCGCTTTGCCACTATTAATGTACAGGAGATAACAGTGCTATGGCATGCCATGCCAGTACCACAAATAGGGGCCCTAAGTGATAGTCTTCGCACTATGCAGAATGAAGTGGGAGACTGAGGTAGCAGAATTCTGGATTAAGGTATTGTTTTTAATGTGAAGAGCTTTCAAATACTCCCCCCTACCATGTTAAATCAGTAATTCAGGGAGAATGGCTTAGTATAGCCCCTATTATGGTGTGCTAGTCTACCATCTGAATGGAGCTTGTTAGGAGGTAATATGCCCCTCCTCCCCGGTAGCTTGAAATGGTCCAGTCCAAAATTCTATCATCTCAATCTTCAATTTCATTCTGTGTATTATTGTACAGAATGGCTCTAAATTTGGACGCACAGGCTGTCTTGACATACCTATTTCCACAGTGTCTCCCAACAAGCAGGCCAAAATTTTACTGGCATTACTATTTTCCACTGTACTACAAATTCTTTTTAACTACAAATACATGTTCCACAAACATGCAGTACTACAAATGTAAAGGAATACATAGACATTTTCTGTATATTTTCTTGAAGCTGCATTTTCTTTTTTTCAGCAAAAAGGCATGATTCACAGCTACAAACTCCTTTTATCATAATAAAAAAAAATCATTTGTTGGTTGCTTTCCAACAGCACAAAGAAAATGCATGCATAAGCTTGGATGTGTGGCTTAAATCATCGTGCCAACTTTCACATCAATGAGAACAAGAAAGGCAAAATATATCAACTTGTTCATATTTTCATTCAAGGGGGGGTTCTTTCCTGTTTTAAAAGGGACAGGCATTCTCTCATGAAAAAAATGATTTTAGTATTAAGCTGTTAATGTGGTCAATTGAAAAATGTCCTGTGGGGAAATATTATCTCTCTTCCACCACAGCACAAAAGCAAACAAGCTAACTAGGAAGCAGATTGCACCCTGCTGCTTTTAATGGCACTGCTGTTTGTTATTTCAACAGTAAAACAAGTTTAGAATCAAAACAACATTTTTCTGAAACCAACGTCGCCAAGCAAGTGGTGCAGAACACCAGAGAACAACCATCTAGTTTCTCTGGTTAACACATATGCTGAATGATCCATCAGTAAATAGGTCGGATAGCACATTTTCTGATGAAGAGGGAAGAGTGAACAGTATTTGTACTAAACATCTAGCTAAGATGGCACTTCTGTACCAGTCCACATATGTCAGGTCAAGGTACAATAAGCACATAGACTCAACTCAGACATCGCATCAAACCATGTTCTGCATTAAATATGCTGTAATTTACAAACAAAACCACAGTTTGAGCTTCCAAGTGTACAGGCAAATAGTGGTTTAGGGGGTTGCTTGTCTACTTTCATTTTCTATCTTTTCAGTTCTGTTTCTATGTCACAATGGCCTTCAGAGGTGAAGCAACAGTCATTCCAACCATTTATTGTCAATTGAAGTATCACACTAACCAGTAGCGTCACTAGGACGTGTGTCACCCTGGGGCAGGGGACGCGCGTCACCCTAGTGACGCTCTGACATGGTGACGCGGGGGACGACGACCCGGCTCCCTCCCGCCCGCGTCGCCCTCCGGACGCTCCGAGGCTAGCCCGGGAGCCGGCCTCGGAGCGTCCGACCCCGTCGGTATTTTCCGGATTTTCGCGCATGCGCAGAGACCGTTTTGAGGGCAAAAAGCCCTCAAAAGCCCTCGGAGCGTCCGGAGGGTAGCGCGCGTCACGGGGGTGCGCGCGTTGCCCCGTGGCGCGCGTCGCCCCCTGGCGGCCCGCCCCCCGCCACGCTCCAGTGACGCCAGTGACACTAACCATGCAATCCTGACCTAAAATATGGCGACAGAAGGAGCGTTCCGCCACCCTAAGCTGTCACGAAAGTGCTGTAAAGCACTTTCACGACGACTCGTAAGCAGGGAAGGCTGGAGCAAGGCCAGCCAGCCCTGCTCAGCCACCTGGACCAGCTCCCGCCCGCTGCCCAAACCAGGTGAAGATCCAGCGGGGGGGGGGATCCAGGAGCAAATGATGGGGGCCGATAGGCCCAGCCGATCAGGGAGGGGGAGGGGATCGGCCTCGGCTGAATCCTGACCCCCGCCGATCGGCTGAGCCGTTACACAGCCTCCTCCAACTTCCGCCAGCAAAATCGGAGGAGGCCTATTGGCCCCAGCCGCAGTTACACTCTGGGAAGGGGACAAGCATCCCCTTCCCCGAGTAGACTTTCCATCGCATGCTGCCTGCTGCAGGCTGCCCGTGGCGGAGATCAAGAACCGGTGGGCGGCCTTGGCCGCCCAGCGGATCTTTAGAGCAGGATTGGGCTGCCCGCCATAGTTAACACAAACCAGAGTTTGCAATTTAAACTTTAGGCGGGTTTGGATGATACCACCCAAGCAGCAGCTCATCTCATGCGATGAGACTGGCTCGAAACTGCAATTAGTACAGAATGCAGCAGCTCGGGTAGTCAATGGGCTTGGAGGTTTAACTATCAGACTGCTGCTCCAGCGGCTGCACTAGCTGCCAATTCATTTTCAAGGACAATTCAAATGATTTACAGTTTGGGACTGGGGTACCTGAGGAACTGCCTGCTTCCATATATTCTGGCCCACCTCCTAAGGCCATCTAAGAGGGCGCTTTTGCAAGTGCTACCTCTGATGGAGGACGGGGGGGGGGGAGGTTGTAAGAAGTAGGGTCTTCTCTGCAGTAGCACCATTGTCATGGAACTCCCTCCCTTGAGATTTGAGAACTGCCCCCTCCCTAAGAGGTTTCAGTGGGGGTTGAATTTTTTTAAATTTAGGATATCTTTTTCAATGTAGGGAGGATGGTTAATAAGATAGGTCTTGGTTATGTTTGTTCTTTACTGCGTTCCACTTTCATTGTTGATCTTTTACTGCTGTTTTTATCTTGCACTGACCCTGATTTAACATATGACTTTATGTTGCTATTTGCTAACTGAAGATTTTATGCTGCTGCTTTGCATTTTTTTAGCACCTTTATACGTTTATGTGACTTTTGTGTATATCTGCGTTGAGTTAACATAAAAAGAGCCCTGCTGGATCAGGCCAAAGGCCCATCTAGTCCAGCTTCCTGTATCTCACAGTGGCCCTACCAGATGCCTCAGGGAGCACACAAGACAACAAGATACGGTACCTGTATCCTGTCGCCACTCCCTTGCATCTATTGTGTGTGTTAATTTTATTATTTCATCATGTTATTTTTTAAACTGGCAGTTTAATAATATTCAAAGAGATCGGGTATATGGGTTCAGAAGCCATGTAAAATTTAATGTTGAGGAAATAAAAGGTTTAAAAATGCCCAGAGTGGTTCAAAAGTTCTTAAAAGTATACAATTTAAAGGAATCAAACCAATAGGCACAAAAACTTTTAATCCCTTGCTAACATTTCCTCCCTCCCACGGGACATTATCAAAGCATAAGCAGCATGACTGGGCTGCTGGATGACAAGTTTAATAATGTTGTTGTTGTTGTTCAGTCGTTAAGTCGTGTCCGACCCTTCGTGATCCCATGAACCATATCCCGCCAGGCCTTCCTGTCCTCCAGTATCTTTTAATATTAATAATAATAATAATAATAATATACAGTATTTATATACCGCCTTTCTGGTCATTGGATTTCTCCCCTGACTTTATTCAAGGCGGTGTACATGGGCAGGCTGTTCTAAACCCCAAGGGGTTTTTACAATATAATAACGTTCTAGTCTTTCATAGAACCCTTCATTCGAGATGTTGCTTTCACAGTCCAGCTCTCTCTCTCTGGCGTTCGCCTCTGCACGCTTCAGCTTCAGATAACACAGGCAACCTTGATTGTCACTCAAGCGTTGCAGCTGCAGCTTCACTCCCCCACAAGACTCTGCAGCTTATCAGCTCGGCGTGCCAGCAGCTCTCCAACAGACTTCCGGCCGTCTTGAACTGCTGTCCTGCAGATCTTCAGGCAGATTTATGAGACGAACGCTCTACGTCCTGAGCCAGACGTCCTGCCCGTCTGCCTAAATTAATAGTTTAATAATACTTTGTATTTATGGTATGATGCTTTATATGCCTTGGGTGCCCCTGTGGGGAAAGGGCAGGATAAAAATCAATTAAATAAATAAATGGAGTTTTTGACAAAAATACAGGTATCTCCTACGATGGGGCTCCTGCATGCCTTTTCCTTCTGGACCATTTGCAAGGACAGAGCGCCAGGGAATATGTTCAATGAATCACTAGTATTTGCCATCCTCCTCCTGGCTTACTGAGGTGCAGTAAGAAAATACTTGGAAAATTTCCTATCTTGTTGTCATTGTAAAGCTTTCAAGGAAAGCACTCAGCAGCTGATCTTGAGAAGGCAGTTCTTAAATCACTATGATTGCTCTAACATTTCATTCTCTTCCCTTGATTAAACACCATAATGAGAGGTTTTTTAAGGATATACATTGATGGCTTCCTCAGTTTAGAAAATTCTATTCATTTTACTCCCCAAACAGTTTCACGACTATGGGAAGAGAGCAACCAATTTTAACACCGAGCATTTATTTTTACGTATTCTGCTGGCCCTATCGCCTAATTTCACAGCTAACAGCTCTGGACTACCACAGGCCTAGACACTAAATTCTGAACGAGCTGAAGGAGATTTCCCTCATCACCAGTTGTGTCAGACAAACTGAGATCCAGTGCTCTTCCCTCCAGTCTCGTCTCCTGCAGAAGAAAGGTCCCTTAAGTGGCTACCTGAGCTCCATCCATCTCCCCTTTGAGGCCACTGAGGGGAACCTGGTGGGATGTTACAGGGGAGACCGAGGCCACAGCAACTCCAAGAACCAGGCCTACCATCTTTGCTACAGCCAGAGCAGCATCCTCCGATTTCACTACGTCCCTCCTAGCTGCCGTAGCTGGTGCTGCACCTATGTGTGGGTAGCACTATTAATGCTTGGGGAAGTGCCAGGAAGGTTACAGCCAAGATTGGAATGAAGGAGCCTTCAATAGTTACTGCTGTTCCTTCCCCTCTTTCCATGAATCATGGTCCCCTGCCAATACCCCTACCTCAGCTCCCTTTTTAGAATTGAAAACTAGAATAGGAGCTACCCACAACTTCCTTCTAGTACAGCTGATCAAGGCAATATTTTATGTATATCACTCTTCTCTCAAGGAAGTCGGGAGTTGATGGGATATCTCACTTATCCTGACACCAATCCTGTCAACTAGGTAAGATGAGAGACCATAGCCAACCCAAAGCCACTCAATGAGATCTAAGTCCAAAACTTTATTCACCAGCTGTGCTGCTAAAAAATAAATACATCTGTAAGCCAACTACTACAAAGTAGTAACTTGAGAATGGAACTACCACTAAAGAGGTGGTGAAATTATTTATCCTTATTTTTCAAATTTTCTGAAACTTTTCAGCACCTCAAAGGCTTCTTCGACGTCTTAGCTTTCTGAAGGGGCTGCTGAGTCATACGAAGACTCATGTTTGCCCAGTTGTGATTGTGTTCCACAACTAACCAGTAAATGAAAGACCTAGCTTTGAATCAGCTCACTAGTCTATGATATCCACCTGTCTTCCAGGACCAGGAAATTCAGGGGCTCAGGTGTCTCACCAGTACCCAATCCCACAGGTGAAACACCCATAGGTTATAAAAACCAGGATCGGATACCCCTTTTGCACATTTGTCAAGTTCCACTGATGGCAGCATTTGATGTTTCACAGTGGCTCACCTACCCACCTTACTAAGAGAAGGTGCAAGGATCAAAAACCTTGAATAATGCAAGTAAGTAGAGTAGGGAAAGTACCCAGTACCCCAGGGAAGTCATGGCAGGTTTTGTCACTTGCATTTTAACATGCTTGTCAACCTTTGCCACCTCCCTCCACCCCAGGGAGGTTCTGAAGGCAGCCGCCTCCTGTCTGGGCTTTCCAGCTTTGGGTAGTGACAGGGGTTACACTTTTCCCAGTTTACCAGGTAAAAGGATGAAACAGGGAGCAGGGTCATGGGTGCCACTCACTAGCGGCACAATCATATGTGGTCCAGCACTGGCATTGAGTGTCGCAAACGTGCCATAAAGCACATTTGCAACGACTTGTGAGGAAGTGATACCGGTGGGAAGGCCTGCACCATCCTGTTACTGGAGCCAATGACCAGCGCCGAGAAGCATGTGGGTATGTAACCGGCGAGAGTGGTGGAGGGTGTGGGGAAGGTGGGAGGGGGCATCACAGGGTGGGTGGGGGTGGGTGGGCGGATTTAAATTATTTTGTCTCACTACCATTATCCCTCCTACCTAGACAATAACTGTAAAAAGCAAGTACACTATGGTCAGTGCAAAATATGGTAATAGTTTGACTTTGCTTAACATACTGAATAGAAAAGATTTCTGAATTCTTTCAAAGATATTATATTGCACAGAATCGCTGTGTTAAAGCTAAAATAAAAATACAGCCAAGCCCACATTGCTTCTGGCATTCTACAGTGTAAGCAGTTTATTCCCAAAACATGTTAAAGGTTCAGCTGTTGTTATTGCAGAACAGATCCTGTAAGTTAATATCAGGTGGTGAGTGTCACATACTATTGCTTAACATCTCTGTGTATTCAGAGGCACTGTAGGCTATTTGTAGTGGAATGGAAGCACATTATACGTCCATAAAAGCAATAGAAAGTCTGAAGAGTAGATATACAGTAGGAGAACTAACTCCCAACAGCAATTTTCTGAACAAAAATTGCTGCTTAAAGTTCATTCACCTATCAGATAGGATTTACAGTTTTGTATTAAATCAAATCCAGCTGCCTGCATCTGGTAGTAATGAAATCTGGAGCGCAAGAAGAAAGGGGTGGGAGACCCTCCGTAGGCGAAAACGCATCAACTTAAATGTTCAATATCGGGTGCATGGAAAACAAATACTCTTGACTGAGATCTGCAATAATCATCTTTTTAGATAACTATAATTTTAAAACTCCTTCATGGATCATTGCCTTGTCGTGGCGAAGGGGCTTGCGTAACTCAATGAAGCCATGAGCTATGCCATGCAGGGACACCCAAGACGGACAGGTCGTAGCAGAGAGTTCTGACTAAAAGTGATCCACTGGAGAAGGAAATGGCAACCCACTCCAGTAACCTTGCCAAGAAAATCCCATGAACAGTACCAAAAGGCTAAAAGATATGACGCCGGAAGATGAGCCCCTCAGGTCGGAAGGTGTCCAATATGCTACTGAGGAAGAGCGGAGGACTATTCCAAGTAGACCCAGAAAGAGTGAAGCGGCTGGGCCAAATCCAATAGGACGTCCAACTGTGGACGTGTCTGAGGTTGAAAGGAAAATCCAATGCTGCAAGGAGCAATACTGCTTAGGAACATGGAATATGAGGTCTATGAATCAAGGCAAGCTGGATGTGGTCAAAAATGAGATAAGATTGAACATTGACATCTTGGGAATCAGCGAACTAAAATGGACAGGCATGGGCGAATTTAAGTCAGGTGACCATCATATCTACTACTGTGGGCATGAATCCCTTAGAAGAAATGGAGTAGCCCTCATAGTCAATAAAAGAGTGGGAAAGGCAGTACTGGGGTGCAACCTCAAAAACGACAGAATGATTTCAGTTCGAATCCAAGGCAAACCATTCAACATTACAGTAATCCAAGTGTATGCCCCAACCACTGATGCCGAAGAAGATGAAGTTGACCGGTTCTATGAAGACCTACAACACCTTCTAGAACTAGCACCCAAAAAAGATGTCCTTTACATCATAGGAGACTGGAATGCTAAAGTCGGAAATCAAGAAATAAACGGAACAACAGGCAAGTTTGGCCTTGGAGCGCAAAATGAAGCAGGGCAAAGGCTAACGGAGTTCTGTCAAGAGAACACGCTGGTCATAGCAAACACTCTTTTCCAACAACACAAGAGGCGACTCTACACATGGACATCACCAGATGGTCAATACCGAAACCAGATAGATTATGTGCTTTGCAGCCAAAGATGGAGAAGCTCTATACAGTCAGTAAAAACAAGACCTGGAGCTGACTGTGGCTCAGATCATGAGCTTCTTATTGCAAAATTCAGGCTTAAACTGAAGAATGTAAGGAACACCACTAGACCAGTCAGATATGACCTAAACCATATCCCTTATGAGTATACAGTGGAGGTGAAGAATAGATTTAGGGCATTAGACCTGGTAGACAGAGTGCCTGAAGAACTATGGACGGAAGTTCGTAACATTGTACAGGAGGCAGCAACTAAAACCATCCCAAAGAAAAAGAAATGCAAGAAAGCAAAGTGGCTGTCAGATGAGGCTTTACAAATAGCTGTGGAAAGAAGGAATGCAAAAAGCAAAGGTGAAAGGGAAAGATATAAACAACTGAATGCAGATTTCCAGAGAATAGCAAGGAGAGATAAGAAGGCCTTCTTAAATGAACAATGCAAGGAAATCGAGGAAAACAACAGAATGGGGAGGACTAGAGATCTCTTCAAGAAAATTGGAGATATCAAGGGAACGTTTTGTGCAAAGATGGGCATGGTAAAGGACAAAAAAGGCAGAGACCTAACAGAAGCAGAAGAGATTAAGAAGAGATGGCAAGAATACACAGAAGAACTATACAAGAAAGATCTTAATGTTCCTGATGACCATGCTGGTGTGGTCACTGACCCAGAGCCGGACATCCTAGAGAGTGAAGTCAAGTGGGCCTTAGGAAGCATCACTAACAACAAAGCTAGTGGAGATGATAATATCCCAGCTGAGCTACCTAAAATCCTAAATGATGATGCTGTGAAAGTGCTGCACTCAATATGCCAACAAATTTGGAAAACTCAGCAGTGGCCAAAGGATTGGAAAAGGTCAGTTTACGTTCCAATTCCAAAGAAGGGCAGTGCCAAAGAGTGCTCAAACTATCGCACAATTGCACTCATTTCACATGCTAGCAAGGTTATGCTCAAAATCCTACAAGCTAGGCTTCAGCAGTACGTGGACCGAGAACTACCGGAAGTACAAGCTGGGTTTCGAAGAGGCAGAGGAACTAGAGATCAAATTGCCAACATGCGCTGGATCATGGAGAAAGCCCGAGAGTTCCAAAAAAACACCTACTTCTGCTTCATTGACTACGCAAAAGCCTTTGATTGTGTGGATCACAACAAACTGTGGCAAATTCTTAAAGAGATGGGGGTACCAGACCACCTTACCTGTCTCCTGAGAAACCTGTATGCGGGTCAAGAAGCAACAGTTCGGACCGGCCATGGAACAACCGACTGGTTCAAAATTGGGAAGGGAGTACGGCAAGGCTGTATATTGTCACCCTGCCTATTTAACTTATATGCAGAGTACATTATGAGAAATGCAGGGCTGAATGAATCGCAAGCCGGAATCAAGATTGCCGGGAGAAATATCAACAACCTCAGATATGCAGACGATACCACCCTAATGGCAGAAAGTGAAGAAGAACTAAAGAGCCTCTTGATGAGGGTGAAAGAGGAAAGTGCAAAAGTTGGCTTGAAACTCAACATTAATAAAACTAAGATCATGGCACCTGGGCCCATCAATTCCTGGCAAATAGAAGGGGCAGAAATGGAAGCAGTAACAGATTGTACTTTTCTGGGCTCCAAGATCACTGCAGACGGAGACAGCAGCCATGAAATTAAAAGACGCTTACTCCTTGGAAGGAAAGCTATGGCAAACTTAGACAGCATAATAAAAAGCAGAGATATCACCATGCCAACAAAAGTTCGCATAGTCAGGGCGATGGTGTTCCCAGTAGCAATGTATGGTTGCGAGAGTTGGACCATAAGGAATGCTGAGCGCCGAAGAATAGATGCTTTTGAACTGTGGTGCTGGAGAAGACTCCTGAGAGTCCCTTGGACTGCTAGGAGATCAAATCAGTCAATCCTAAATGAAATCAACCCTGACTGTTCCCTGGAAGGACAGATACTAAGGCTGAAACTCAAATATTTTGGCCACCTAATGCGAAGAGAGGACTCTCTGGAGAAGACTCTGATGCTGGGAAAAATTGAAGGCAAAAGGAGAAGGGGAAGGCAAAGGATGAGATGGTTAGACAGCATCACCGATGCAACGAACATGAAAATGAGCGAACTCAGGAAGATAGTGGAGGACAGGAAGGCCTGGCGGGATATGGTTCATGGGATCACGAAGGGTCGGACACGACTTAACAACTGAACAACAACAACAATAATTTTAAAAATGAGTAACTTTTCATCAATTGCCTTACCATATGCACTCATCCTGCATACAAGTATGTGCAGTTCCTCTCTTAATTTGCATTTTAACAAGGTACAGGTGGACCCCCGTATCCGCTGGGGATATGTTCCAGGCCCCTCCGTGGATACTTGAAACCGTGGATAAGAGCAAACACCCCCTCCATGGTTTCCTGAGGGCCCCCCACCCTGCCTCCCCTGCAGGCAGGCATGCTTGCCCCCCTCAGCTCTTATTTTTCTTTCAGCAAGCTTTGTTTCTTCCTTAAAACAGAGAAGCAGCCTCCATTGCAGGCAAGTAGAACGAGACTAAGTCCTAGAGAGGCTCTGCAAGGTTTCTGTTAACCTTGCAGAATCTCTCTAGGACTTAGTGTCGTTCTACTTGCCTACAATAAGCAGCCAGAGGCTGATTCTCCTGTTTGTTTAAGGAAGAAACGAAGCTTACTGGGAAAAAAGTAAACGCCTGGGGGGTCCCCACAATCCATGGATAACTGAAACCGTGGATAGCGAATCCGTGGATATGGGGGCCCACCTGTACCTTGCAATTGTATGTACAGATTTCACCTTCAGTTGACTTCGCTCATTTTGTCTTCTACCAAAGTCCTTCCTCTCAAAATATTTAGGTTAGTTTCATCTTTATAACTGTTTCAACTACAGTGGAACCTTGGATTACGAGTAACTTGGTCTGCGAGCGTTTGGCAAGACGAGCAAAAGGTTTTAATAAATTTTGCCTTGATACACGAGCGAGGTCTTGCAATACGAGCACTCACCGCAATCCTGCCGTTGCCAGCTTTTGCCTCTCACTCCCTGCAGCTCCCTGCTGCTGCCTTCGGGGAGGCCACCGGATCAAACTGCCTGTTGCCTCCCTTTGTGCCAAAGAACCTGCCCTCTGTCAACACCCCCCTCCCCAAGTGAGGCAGCATCGGCGACCGCCACGGCAGCATCGGCGAGAAAAGGAAAGGCACTCAGGAGCTTGAGTGCCTTTCCAACCGCCTTTCCACTGTGCTTGCGCCCCTGTTCTTGCGCCCTGCACTGCCGCAAGCTCTTCCCAACCCTTTCTGTTCTCATGGAGAAAGAGAGCGCTCACGCATGCCCCCTCCCGAGCCATGGGTGATTCTCGTGCGTGCACCCCATTGAGCAGGCTGGTGGGGGTAATGCCTTGCACGCATGGAGTAGTCGAAAGAGAAAGGTGATTGCTCGCTGCCTGTATCTCAAGGGCTCCCCTCTCCCCGCAGTTGAGGTACCATGGCAGAGGGGGCCATGAAAAGGCGGCTTGGAAAGGGGGCGGTGATGGCTGTTGCTGCTGCCGCCGCCAGGTGCCTACCTCCAGCCCCATTTCCCTCCTCTGCCTCGCACGAGAGGAGTTTTGAATTTAAAGAAAGAGAAAGTCAAACACCAACACTGGTAAGCCTCTCAAAACTCCCCCAAACTGACCAGCATTTTCAGGAACTATTTGTTGTTCAGGAAAATATTCCCCAAACCCAAAATAGCCCTGGAAAATGGACAGAAATGCTGGTCAGGTGCAGGTTACTGTAATTTGTTTTATTTTTCAGTACAGTACGTACTTTATGCTGTGCTGTATTTTGTATTACTGTAATCATTCTTATATGATTAAATGGTTGTGGAACGAATCATCTGAGTTTCCATTATTTCTTATGGGGAAATTTGCTTTGATATAAGAGCACTTTGGATTACAAGCATGTTTCCAGAACGAATGATCACTGGCGTCACTGGAGCGTGGCGGGGGGGGCGGGCCGCCAGGGGGTGACGCGCGCACCCCCTCGCGCGTCACCTCCGTGACGCGCGTTGCCCTCCGGACGCTCCGAGGCCGGCCCAGGAGCCGGCCTCGGAGCGTCCGACCCCGTCGACGCTCCAGGGCCTTCTGAAGGCCCAGGCAGCGCGTCAATCCGGGTATTTCCCGGATTTTCGCGCATGCCCAGACCCGTTTTGAGGGCAAAAAGCCCTCAAAACGGGTCTGCGCATGCGCGAAAATCCGGAAAATACCCGGATTGACGCGCTGCCTGGGCCTTCTTTCAGAAGGCCCTGGAGCGCCGACGGGTTCGGACGCTCCGAGGCCGGCTCCCGGGCCGGCCTCAGAGCGTCCGGAGGGGGCGACGCGATGTGGGGGGGAGCCGGGTGGCCCCCTCCCCCCGCGCCTATAACGTCGCGCCCCTAGGGGGGGTGACGCGCGTCCCCGCACTAGGGTGACGCGCGTCTAGTGACGCCCCTGCGAATGATGCTTGTAATCCAAGGTTCCACTGTATCTGCTCTCCTTTCGTTACAAAATTACTTACTTTCGTTACAAAATACCTTAAAGTCTGAATGACCTTGTTTCTAAAAGATTTTGTAGCTTAAGTAAGCCACCAACAAACATTCTTCTGATTGCCATTGAAATGAGGCCAATATAATCTTACCTGTTTAAGTGCCTTTTTGGTGTGCTGCTGAAAGGAAGACACTAGCTTGCTTTGCATTGGTGCATTCGTAAGGCTTGAATCCCGAATGGAAGACATTTCTTCAGGTGCTTGCTTTGGGCAAACTATGAACACAAAAATAAAATAAAGCACTGAGAATAGAGGAAATTCAGTATGCATGTTACTTTAATTTCATTTGAGACCTTTAGATATCGCAGTACTGGGCAAATGGCAAAGGACTCCAGTCCACCAATCTACAACATGAAAAAGCTGTTGCATTGCAGAGAACATGGAATATATGCAATAGCGCTTATGGGCAACTGCCAAGTAAGAGGCAGCCACCAATACCAATTTAAACAGTCAGAGTTGCCTGATGTTTCTTCAAGAAAATTCCAGCGACCTGCCTAAATCAGTCTGATCTTTTATTGTTCCTAGTAGAATTTAGGCCTACATCTACAAAATGCATCTGTCTGGCTAGTGGCAATGAAATTGCACATAGCTCAGTTTTGTCAAGACGTAAATATTCAATTGCATGCTGCCAACACATGCTAAATTCAGTCAATGCCTGAATACATAAAAATTAACATCTGTGAAATGTCTTTCACTAAAGTTTCAGAAAATATTCTTCTGTCTGCAATCATGTTCAAAAGATTCTGAACAACAAGGAGAAAAAGAACCTATCTAGGAAGAAAAACCTGAAGAATGCCCATATTCTTGTGAAACATTATAGAACATAATAGACAAATAGAATGGAATAGCCTAAAGAGATCTTTTGACTTGGCAGGTTAGCAGTAAAGCTCAGCCTGAATGAAAAATGGACAACACATATAAAAATAATTTTTGACCAATGCGCTAGTTCCTATATCAAATGGCCAATAGCTTTAAAGCTAAACATTTCTAAATCCTGTAATAAGAGTGCTGAAAAATGTCTCAGAATTATGAGTTAGCAACCACATGATAAATAGTCATTACATTTCACCCTGACGCCTTAAAAGCATTAACTTAGAAGTATTTGCAGCTGTTCTATATTGAGTTGGACCATCTACCTCAGCACAGTCCAGGGGTTCTCAACCCCTTCCTGGCCGAGTACCATCTCTGGCGCCACTCTCCTGCTGTGTACCACCAGAGGTGACTGGCGAATGACATCAACACCAGTTACTTCCAGGTTTTTGGAGGCCAAAAAATGTAGAACTTTAGAATAGATACCTTCATTGGCATAAACACATCAAAAAACAAACAAACAACCAAAAATCCCCAAACACATCCAATGACAACAACCACAATCCTGCAAAAAATTCTCCCCAAACTGTCCCACTATGAATCTATACATCAAAACTCATTTCCCAAGTAGCCACCTCCAAAGAAGCAAAAGTTGCAACGTTATCAAGTCTCCCATCATCTTCTGTTGACAGAAGGGCTCGGAGAATATCTGCCTCCATCCAGCCCTGAAAACACGCCTGTATCAAGTTAAGGTGCTTCTGACGAAAAGACTTGTGCAGAGAGCATGATAAAAATATATGTTCAGATGTCTCCACACACTTCATGCCACATGAACAGAGCCTTGCTGAAACAGGTATTCCTTTGTAAAGGTAAAGGTGACCCGACAATTAAGTCCAGTCGTGTCCGACTCTAGGGTGTGGTGCTCATCCCCATTTCAAAGCCGAAGAGCCAGCATTGTCCGAAGACGCCTCCGTGGTCATGTGGCTGGCATGACTCTCCTTGCCGCAGCGCGTAGCACGCGGCTGGAACACGGAGCACTGTTTACCTTCCCGCAAGCGGTACCTATTTATCTACTTGCTTTAACATGCTTTGGAACTGCTAGGTTGGCAGGAACTGGCCAAGCAACGAGAGCTCACCCCGTCGCGGATTTGAACTGCTGACCTTTTGATTGACAGCTCATGGTTCAGCAGTTTAACCCATTGCGCCACCCGCATTGTGCCGACCCCATAAAAGGGCAGAAGGGAGAGTGTTGCACCTCACCACCAGAAAACGTAGATAAAAGGCTCTGGGAAGGTGGGAGGGCCCTCCTCAGTGTTCCTGAGAGGTTTGGCGAAAGGCAGGAGCCTCTCAGGAGCAAAAAAACCCCACACCACTGAAAGCGCTGCGTCAGAGTGGGGTTCCAGTAGTACAATTACCACCAGCAGTCGGCTGGGGGTACCACCGGTGGTACTAGTACCACTGGTTGAGAACCCCTGGCATAGTCTACACTAGAGTCTACACTGATGAGCTGCAGCTCTTCAGGGTTCCAAACAGGGGTCTTTCCTAGCACTTGCTATGTGAAATCCTTTTGCACTGAAAATGCATGGACTACCAATGTAGACAGTGTCTGTAGCCCCCTTCCCTGAAAATTCTCTCAAGTACATGTTTTCTCTCTCTCTCTCTCTCTCACACACACACACACACACACACACACACACACACACACACAGCAAAGGTAGGACTTGTCCAGGACAAGCTTAGTGATCCTCTGCAATCCCCAAGACACATCCGATATTATTATTAAAATATTGCAGTAGGGGTTTCTGAGATGGAAAGAAAATAGCTGGCCTAAGGTCACCCAGTGAATTTATACCAGAGGCAAGATTTTAACCTGAGGCTTCATGGTTCACTTGCAACTCAGTCAGTGTGCTACCATGGTTCCCAGACTTGCAGGAAATGACCCTGGGAGCATATATTCATTTAATGGGCAGGACAGAAAGATGAAGTAGAATTTGTGGGAGAAAAGGATGGCAAAGGATTAACAGAAACAAAAAAAAATTAGAACATGCTCAAATGGTACAGCCAGCCTTCTTGTAGAGGGGTCAGCTTCCAAAATGCTTCTGATGGCTTCACACGTAGTCCATAATATTAGCAAGCTGCAAACCACACCAGTCATTCCAACTGCATGGAAAGTATCTTATGCTAGTGCCACACATTCTTGGTGGCATGGATTGGACCATCCATGCATGGTAGGCAGCTTACCAACACTATAGCCTCCCCATGGAGCCAGCACAATGCAGAATGAAATAGTACAGTCCTAGAACTGTTGGAACTTACATAATTGGACTGGTAGTTACTATTAAGCTCCATGAAACAGAGCCAGGGGCAAATGAAGAATAAAAGGACTAAGTAAGTGGATGTAAATGTGGCAATACCAAACCTTCAAGTCAGTGGGGGGTTGCCAAGAGTACTGATATTGCCAATTCTTAATATTTAAAAATTATAGGGCACCTTCAAGAAAAAAATGAAATGGGCTTTGATGCCCATGAATCTGCATTTGGACTTTTCAATCTTTAGAACATGTCATGATCAGCCTCCCCTATAAGCTGCATATGCACCGCAGGAAGGCAGGGGCTGTGACTCCATGGACGGCAACCGCTGAGCTCAGGTTTGGCTGGGCTGAATTTTATAGGCAACGGCAGTGGTGGTGCTTGAAACACCACCACTCCCGTGCCAGTCTCTGTCAACTTCTCAGCACTCCAGAGCTTTACGATGACAATGATAGGTGCAAGGGAGTGGCGACAGGATACAGGTATCTTGTTGTCTTGTGTGCTCCCTGAGGCATCTGGTGGGGCCACTGTGAGATACAGGAAGCTGGACTAGAGGGGCCTTTGGCCTGATCCAGCAGGGCTCTTCTTATGTTCTTACATTACCACCAAGCACTCCAGATGGCAGAGGTGTTTGAAAACACTGTTATTTATTTTACTCAGAAGTAAGTCCATTGTGTTCAGTAAGATTTAGGCTGTAATCCTCTCATATTCAACAAAAACAAACAAAAACCATAAGGTTCCGTGCAACAATGAAAAACAATTAGAAGGAATTCTGGTTATGATCACATTTTCCAACTCTTCACTTAAACCACAGGTCCAGAACATTCCTTTTCAACAAAGTGGGGATTCTTTTTCAAAATGCTGAGAGCTGCACATAATGAAAAGCATTAGACGACTGCACAAAAAAGTGCTATGGAAGTGTGGGGGTTACCTGCTGCCCTTCACTGTCTTAAGACACTGAGAAGCAGACTAAACTTAGTTTTCCCACATTGCAGCACCTGGCAACTTTGGTAAGGGTAGAAACAAGGTACTCGCCTTGCAAACAATTTTTTATTATTCTGTGGCAGATTCTATCATCATTCCAGATTTTAGCATGCTAATTAGGCCTTTAGAACTAATGTGGTCATATCCACACTGACCAAGTTAATAGTGGAAAGTGGTCTGGCTAACTGAACAAGGAGGACCATGAGTTTTGATGCAGGTAGTTCATACACAGTTAACAGTATTGTCTTCTCAGATTAATTAGTTTAATCTGAGAAAATGCACCTGCTGTGTAGAATTAATGTCTTCATCAGCCTTCCTCAAGCTTGGGATATTTTGCTACAGCAAGCATTTCTCTCATAACAAAGAAGCCTGAAAAACACCCCAAATTGACATTCATGAATCCCAAACACAGGAGTTCAAGAGACCTAGCCTAGAGGCACAGTTGAAAAGATTGGCCAAGAAATGAAATGCCAACCAAAATGCCTCGGACGCCTGCTGTATTTTTTACATACAAGCTCAAGAATTGCTAATTTCCCACCATGATAAAGGATTATTGCTTGTGCAAATACGCAAAGGATCTAACTATTCTATATTTGTAACAATGAGTGATTTGAAATTGCATAACTGGCAATTATAGCTTCTAAGGAGAATCATCCAATTTCACATTATAAATATTGTTTGCTAAAATAAGAATGTGTATATTGCCTTACTTAACTGCTGGACTTACAACAGATGAACTTTGCATCTCAGGCAAAACGATGTTGCTCTTTCACAGATACTTAATACATGTATTAATGAATATTGCAGTATTTATTTTAAACCAACTCTCTTCATATTTGAGAGCTGGAGCAAGTTACTGGCCCAATATAGACATAATGCTACCATAGTTCCTGGCAAACTAGTTTGCAAAATGAACGATAGCTTCGTGATCATGTGCTCCCCCTCCCCTTCCATACAGTTCTCCCATTCCCATTTCAAACCGTCACCATGGTTTTGTATCCCATTCACATAGACAGAAATCAGCGCTGATGCAAACCATGGATCTCTTGTTAACCAAAGTCTGAAAACATGGTTTTAAAATAAGTTGCAAACCACACCTAAGAGTGAAATTGGTTTGTCTCAACACAAATGTAACGGTTAACCCTGAGAAGGGAAGAAGAAAATATTCTAGAAAAAAGAGGGAGAGAGGTGGACATTCATGAGGTTGGCTTCCAATTTGCAAACCACAGTTTTTCAAGCGACAAAGCTATTCTGCACTAGGTCACTAAGGTTGCAGTTCCTTGCACACTTACTTGGCAGCAAGTCTCAACAAACTCAGTGGGCCCAACTCCCAAGTGAACACATATAAGACCAGACTTGCAAGAGTAAAAATAAGGTTAACATCCTATCCACCCATGATCTGTACATAACATCTAAGATGCTACAATAGCAAATGAAGTAATTTTGGTGCCATTTGTTTTCAGGTTTTAATGAAATTAATGAAAAATTGCTTGAGCTTTATCACCGAAGGTTTCATTATCTTATGGCAAATACAGTGTATGTCCATGCTTTAGGAACACAATGTTCTCTAAAATGCATCAAAGACTGAGTTCATACATCATGTTTCTTATGTCATGTTTCTTATGTAGTAACAGCAGTTACTACATAAATGAAGCTGTTATCTCTGATGAGGCCGGCAACATTGCTGTGCGAAACGTTAGGAATGATTTCGTCCTATTTTAACCCTAATAAACGGCCTGAGACCTCGGACTCATTCATTTTTATTCTAGTATACATACTGGCTGTGAAAACTTGAGAACGTATATTAGTTGTCATTTGATTACCTGAACATATGAAACTGCTATCAGAGGCCAGTTATCATGGACCACAGTCTCTTATGACACTGGTTGATCTCCTAACCGAAGAACGGGTAAGTCTCCCATACGCCTGAAGCTGTGAAGTCACCCAAAGACTACAAAAATTATCTTGGCATAGCCATTCTCATCTCTGCATCCTTACACAACCTAAAGGTGCAATGGTATTGCATCTCATAATGGCTTTTAGAACATATAGCCTAGTTACATCTTAGAAGCCATTCCCATGGCTGCATTTCAATCACATGCTTTTTACAGCTTGATAGAGCACACAGGATGATTCTTTTAATACTATGTGCTTTCATAAAATTTTACTATCAGATGAAACATTATTTGAAGTTTGTACTTGGAAGACAAAAGTGCATGAGACAAACAAAGCTCCACAGAAAGGAGCTACTTACCGGTATTCTCTTCTATGAGAAGCAAAAATGTTGATGTTTGCAGTGGCTTTCTCGCTGCAGTGCTCACGTTTCCCTTTAATATTGGACACATTTGCACAATAGAGTGGAAGGGGCAGAGGTTCTGAACCTTAAGACTGAACTTCATGCGAAGTGGGAGATTCAAGGTCAGATCTGCCAACACCTTTTCTTATTTACTTCAAAGCAGCTACAGAGGGGTGCTAATTTGATTGCAAAATAGGGTCAGAGGAGAGGGCATTTCAACACTTTCCCGTTTTGTTTTCTTCAACTAAACCACCCCCCAGGAGTTGCTATTAAGTATTTGTATTTTTAACCCGGTATGCATGGGATGGAGAGAGTGGATAGAGGGAAATTCTTCTCCCTCTCGCATAACACCAGAACCAGGGGACATGCACTAAAATTGAGTGGAGGGAGAGTTAGAACAGGCAAAAGAAAATATTTCTTCACCCAGCGGTGTAATTCATCTGTGGAACTCCTTGCCACAGGATGTGGTGATGGCACCTGGCCTAGATGCCTTTAAAAGGGGTTTGGACAGATTCATGGAGGAAAAGACCATCACAGGTTACAAGCCATAAGCAACCTCCTGGTTTTAGAAGTAGTTTTTCTCTGTGCCAGGTGCAAGGGAGTGTCAACAGGAAACAGGTTATCTTGTTGTCTTGTGCTCCCTGAGGCATCTGGTGGGGCCACTGCGTGATACAGGAAGCTGGACTAGATGGGCTTTTGGCCTGATCCAGCAGGGCTCTTCTTATGTTCTTATGGGCTAATAGCAGTCTTGGGGGGGGGAGCAATTTAAATCACAGAAAGGATGCAAGGGAAAAAGGGTTGACAACATCCTTTCCCAAGTGCTGCTTCCACTATTAAAAACCCATTTTCTCCCAGCCCATAGGTGTACACATTTAACTCCTGTTGTGTATATACACCCTTGGGTAAAAATGCCTTAAATTAACAGGACCTTCCAAATAAATGAAACTGGAGATCAAATGAGAGAAACTAAGTGATACTGGATATCAAATTACAGACTGCCCAAGTCATAGGTAGGCTTACCAGATTTTCCGGGACGCAAGGGGGGCGGCAGTGACGTCACGGGGCCTGGCCAGGAATCGTGACGTCATGTGCCCTGGAAAAAAACAGCCACCTGGAGTGCTTTCGGGGGCGGGGCCAGCGGCCACGGTGATACCAAGGATCGCCCACGCGAGGCTAGAAGCACTCCAAAAACATCTGAGTTCACCCGGAACATTTTCAGAGTGCTTCCAGCCTCGCGCAAGTGCGCAAAGAGTCCAGGCTGGGCCTGGGATGAAGACGCAGCGCATTAGCGCTGCAGCAGGGGCAGTTCCAGCCAGCCACGACGAAGAGGAGACCAGCTGGGAGACCTGGATTTGGGCGCCGGAACCAGGATTGTCCTGGCTGGATCCGGGACTATAGAAAGCTCAACCACTGTATGTAACTTGCTAATCACTAAAATATGTGTGTTATTTGCATTATATAGTGTGCAGTCTTAAGTGTGCATTATTTATATCAATAACATTTGCATAGGAAAAGAAACCAGCACTACTGGAAGATTTAGAGGTGAAACAACAAGGTTGCAACTAAAAATACACAGAAACTCAGTAAAGCAAAATATGCTATAATTTCACCATCACAGACTCAACCAGACTCTTTTTTTATATCTTCAGAAAAGCCTGCCAATAATTTAAAAAAGAAAAAAAATCT
Organism: Plestiodon gilberti rubricaudatus; assembly: GCA_026170595.1. Lineage (NCBI taxonomy): Eukaryota > Metazoa > Chordata > Lepidosauria > Squamata > Scincidae > Plestiodon > Plestiodon gilberti. The sequence continues at coordinate 46,569,087 of JANXHW010000004.1, forward strand.
GAGAAAACATAGGAGGTAGCAGTTTTCAAAGCAATATGCAAATTCTGGTCAATATGTAGAAAGAAGCTTGAACCACCTCGTTTTCACTCCTCTAAAGTAAAGATAACAGTACACTTTTAAATTTTCAAACAAGCAGGCTGATTTTGAATAAGAATAAGATTGGAAAAGGCATATGCTGTCGTTATATAATTTCAAAAAGAGGAGAAAAACTGTCTACAACTCATCATGTTGCACCGTATATATATATATATATATATATATATATATATATATATATATATATATATATATATATATATATATATATATATATATATATATATATATATATAATATTGCTTTCCCGAGCTAACACCTGTTGCCTATCTCAAGCCAAATACATCTATCCAGTATTCTTGAGATGCTGAATTATAGACCCTTAGGAACAGAAATGCACATATAAACCTCTGGTTAAAATATCCTATAAACTCAATACTTTTTATTCGGTTGACACAGATCTATACATGCATTGACATAAATGGCCACATACTGTCAACACACATATATCAAGTAATCACCTAAACCACTAGGATCTCTAAAGCTTGACTTGCAAAATCAGAGCAGTTTTTCTCCAACCAGTCACCACGGCTGTTTAAAAAAGAAAGGGAAAAAAAGAAGGAAAAAGCAATCGGGGACATAACGTAGTTCAGTCAAAAACAGATGTATGCACCTTAAACAAAGGACCTTTAAACAAACTGAGTAAACTGTTTTGTGCAAGCTACTAAACATTATAATTAACAACATCCAAGTGTCCCTTTGGGAAAAATAATACAGATATATTCCTTAGCATGACATGGTTACAAAACCAGTGCAGCAGAAAAATAATTCTGTTAAAGAAAATAAGAGGTAGATATTATACAGTATATTAGCAAATTACCATACTTAACAGATGACAACCCATAAAATCTCTTCATTATGGATCATTTTAATGACTCAATAATATAAAATTAGGAATGAGGGAACAATACTGGGAATGAGAGGCTGGTGGGCACTTAGGCAGTAGTGCAACTTTTCTGTTGATGCACACAAACATGATAATCAATGGTGGCAGAATTCTGCGCCATCATTCACACCACACCTCACCACATTCTATCATTGGGATCCCAGAGCAACTTTAGCCTTACTCCAGGATTTGGGCATGCCTAGTGAGATTTTTTTACTTTGAAAAGCAGATTCTTCCACCACCCTACCCCACATTTCAAAAGGTGTGCAGCATGGGAACTGCTGTTTGAGAAAGTCCCCTGGGGAATACAGAATTAAATACTGTTAATACTATATTAAATACTGTTAAATACTATATTAAATAGTGTATTCTTTGGATCCTCACATATCAACAGAACACTCAACAGAATTTAATCAATCCCTGTAACAGCAAACTCAACTCTTGTGTGCCAATCAGACTGTCAACAAAATGGGATCATCTGCAAAGAAGACGGAAGTTTCTAGGTACTCACTGATCTGCAAAGGTTTGAAGAAGTTAGAAACTAAAACTTATATAGGCATGCACACATGGATGCATGCGCATGTCCGTACACGCACACACATACACAAAGAGGGGGAAGTCCTAAAACACTACTTCCAGGGTAGTCTAAGGGTTAATGAGAGAGAATTTAGGTTCCCAGAGGTGTCCATATGCATTAAAACATTCAGCTGTGGTAAGTATTTTCAGTTTCGATTTCAAGGGTTCCTATCAGAAAGATTTTGAATAGCATTTTATGGCTGTTTTAGAGCATGAGAGAGGCGCTGCATTTGTTTTTCAACTTGGAAATAGCAGGAAGTGACGCTCCTAGCATGCCTGATATCACTGCTACCAGGGGCTTCCAAAATGAACGGAAATTACCAATCAGAATGGCTTCTCGTCCCTCCCACTATATCGTTATTTCCTCGTCCCTTGTACTACATCTCCCAAGCTCCTTTGCAGCCAAGCAGCCTTCCTATTGGTGCAGGAGGCCGCCATTTTTCCTAGCATCAAGTTGAAACTGCGAGCGTGGTGGAGAGGGCTGGAAGCTGAAAAGAAGACGCGACAGCTCGGAGCTACAAGGCAAAAAAACAGTTCTCAAGCGCTCCGAGTGCTCAAAGCCAAAAAACAAACGCAGCCAGAGGGGGGGGGGGAACTGGTAAGAATATTCAAAACAAGACGAAAGAGTAAAAAAAAAATGAAAGGCTATCTGTTCCATGCAAAATCCAACCCAGTCTCTGCAACCCAAAAGTGTGATCCAGGGCATGGTTACTCAGAAGGAAAGCTCATTCAATCTAGTGGGGCTTGCTCAAGGAAAAAGGTCCATAGTGTAACATACATAACTCATCAAGGGACCTTTCTTTGTTAATTGATGGTTCTTGATCATTTGCCTCCAGACCTAAATGGATGCTGCTTTTTTTCCTGGCTGATGGCGTGGTAGCTAGCTCAGGAGACCAGTTGCTCCAACAGCATACAGCCTTGACTGAGTTTGGCCATAGAGTTGGTGAGGACAGTTAGAGTTGGGAATTCTTCTTTCGTTTTGTTAACAAGTAATTTTTTCCAAGTCGGGAAGCTCCTAGGAGATGCTTTTGTCACAAGGTCAAACTTGCTGTGCTAGCAAGGTGTGGTCACTCATTGGAACACTGAAGCAGGCAAGGCTCCATCTGAGTGATTGCTCTGATCATTAAACGTGTGGCCTTCTTCTTGGCCTGTGGATCTGAGGCATCCTGCCACCAGTCCTGGGGCTACTAGCCTGGGCATGCACATGCCTCTTCTGGCAGGCACCCATCACCATGTTGCACACATGTGCAAATGCAAATTCCCTGCATGCTTCAAAATAAAACAAAATTAAAAGGCTGGTCACAATAGTCATGCTCAAGAACAGGACAAGAGCACATCCCACATTTGTGAGAATACAACAACTGTTCGTTAACTGGAGCAGCAGAAGCTGCAGGGATAAAGTCATGCCATGAGGCTAAACAATGTTTTATAAAACACAGATTCAAGTTTACAAATATGAAGCTAAATAAACTACCTAGATAAGGGAAGGTTTGAAAGTCTGACCACATCTGGGAGAAATCTTAGCTATCTAAGAGCTAACCTACCTATATCAGGGTCACACCTGACTGGGTTGCTCTTGAAGACCCTTCAGAAGTCTCAACTAATGCAAAACATGGCCATGAGAGTTTTAATGAGAGTGGGACATTATGACAATGTTATGCCTATTACTTCAGCTGCATTGTTTACCAGTCTGCTTCTGGGCACGATTCAAGGTGTTGGTTGTTTCCTTTATAGCTTAATCTTATTGATGGGCTCCACCACCGGAACTAGCATTCCAACAGCAGAACACGATTTCTGGCCACCGTAAAAGGTTATTCAGACTGCCACAGGAAAGGCCATAGAGGCCCAGTGCATGACAGCAGAGCACCTGCCAATGATGGTGAGTCAGTGGGGGTGGAAGAAGGTAAGGGGAGGGTGGAACAGGGAAAAATGGAAGGCAGGAGGGGTGGAACCCAATGTGGGCAACTTGCGCTGGATGCTATCACATTCCTCGCCTCCCGACATGCCCCCTTTCTCTCCTCAGATCTGCACCAGCTAAAGAGCTGGTGCAGGTCCGAGGAGACCCATTGGGGATCAGGATGCTTATAGGGAGGTAAGGGGTAATATTTGCCCTTTTCCCACTCAAGCATCCTGATCTCCCCCCCCCTCCACAGCACCATTGCTATGGTGGGAAAAACCATAGAACTGGACTGTTCTCAGGCCTCAGACCATGCTACCTGATGGACTACCTCCTCCCATATGAATCTGCCCATGCTCTGGGGATCCTCTGAGGAGATTATCCTATGCAACCCTCTACTCTCTGATGTGCAGCTTGTGGGATGCACGAGAGCCTTCCTCTGTAATAGTCCCCTGCAGGTGGAAATCTCTTCCACGGGAAATGTGCCTGGCCCCCTCTCTCCTGCAGTTTTGGACGGCTCTTAAGATGTATCATTTTAAATGTGCCTTCCCTGGCTATGGCTAGTGCGCTGGCTTTCTGTAATGTTATACTTTACTTGTTATGATTTAGTGTATAATTTTGTTTCTGTTAACATGTCTCACGTATTTTTTTATGCAGTAAGCCACCTTGAAATTTCGCAAGAAGGACAGGGTAAAAATCCTTTTTTAAAATAAATATATTATAGTCATCATGATTAGTAGGCACTGATCAATTTATCCACCATTAATTTCTCTAATTGCTTTTTAAAGTCATCTAAGCCATCACCACATCTTGTGGCAGCAAATTTCATAAATTACTTATGCGCTGTAGGAAAAAAAACTACTTTATTTTGTCTCACTTGAACCTCCTGCCAGCTAGTTTCACTGTTTCAACAAGAGCTTGTAAACTGGAATAACTTTTTTTTAAAAAAACTACACATAATCATAAAGCCATAATTGGTCTATTAGTGATCCAACTATTCTCATTCATTATTGCTTCAACGCCTTTTCCCTAACCAGTCATATAGTCTGCTTGTGCTCCCCCATTTATTCACCATTGTTGTCAAAAAGATACAGAATACTAAAAGATAAAAAGTTCATAACATCTAAATGTTCATTTGTCCCTTCCATGCTATTAGACACTGATGTTTATGCCCTTGCACTTTCAGTTAATTATATATGATCAGCATTATTTTCCCCTCGAATCTGCACTGTTAAATACAATAACCAGCAAATACCATATTATTCAAATTTTAACCAATTTCTACAATAAAATGGAACTACGTAGACTGAGTTCCATTAGCAGAAAGACATTTCTTGAAATTGTTTCAGTGAATGATAACTAAATAGTTCCGATCTATTACAAGGAGATAGTTTGCTGGTATTTTAAGTGCTTAAAACTGTAGCATTAACCTCTACTTTGGGTGGACCAATAAACATCTGCATGTTCATGTTGAGGGATTAAGAAATCTAATCCACGTATCATTGAAGGCAAAGGAAAACCTCTTACTAACTATCTTCATTCTGGATTGAAACTCATTATTTCTTTAAATTCACATCTTGCTTCTTAAAAATGAATGTGTTTTGAATTACTCACCTTTAATACCTGACAAGTATCTTCTGCAATTTTTTTTAGAATCATAGAAATTATAACGTTTTAAAAGTAAAAATTTATTTCCCTCCAGATGCTAGAGAGAAAGGGTTTGACTATATTATATTAACAAAATTACAGTACAAATTAATCTGAAGGAGAAATTCACTGAGTTGTATCCTAAGGAGTGCATGTGCAAGGAAGGCAGCATTTTGCACTGTTTCACATGCAATTGCATATGCGGAAAATATTGTACAACAATGAATTTAACATTTCATGTTCACCAGTGAAAACTTGTGTAAAGGTGTTGCACAACATGTTGTGCATATGCAAAGGTTACATCTCAATCCTATGCCGGCTTCCGCCGGTGGAACAAGCATGCACACTGTTGCAAACATGCCATAAGGCACATTGCTGCAGCGCAGAGGCTCATGAACATAAGAAGAGCCCTGCTGGATCAGGCCAAAGGCCCATCTAGTCCAGCTTCCTGTATCACACAGTGGCCCCACCAGATGCCTCAGGGAGCACACAGCCAACAAGATAACCTGTTTCCTGCTGCCACTCCCCTGCACCTGGCACAGAGAAAACCTACTTCTAAAACCAGGAGGTTGCTTATGGCTTGTAGCCTGTGATGGTCTTTTCCTCCATGAATCTGTCCAAACCCCTTTTAAAGGCATCTAGGCCAGGTGCCATCACCACATCCTGTGGCAAGGAGTTCCACAGATGAATTTCACACTGGGTGAAGAAATATTTTCTTTTGTCCGTTCTAATTCTCCCTCCACTCAATTTTAGTGCATGTCCCCTGGTTCTGATGTTGTGCGACAGGGAGAAGAATTTCCCTCTGTTCACTCTCTCTATCCCATGCATAATTTTATACGTCTCAATCATGTCCCCCCTCTGGCGCCTTTTTTCTAGACTGAAAAGCCCCAAACACTGTAGCCTTTCCTCATAAGGGAGGTGCTCCAGCCCCATGAATCATACTGGTCGCTCTTTTCTGCACCTTTTCCAATTCAACTATTCAACTTTTTGAGGTGTGGTGACCAGAACTGGACACAATACTCCAGATGTGGCCTTACCATGGTGCCAGAGGAAAGGCCTGTGACGGACTGCCTACACCAGAAACTATCAGAGCCTCTGCCAGAGCAGGTAGGCTCCCATGGGGCTGTGGAGGGGTGGGGAGGGTTTAATTGGGGAGGGGCGTTCCAGGGTAGAGGAGGGCTGATCAGGCCATGGAGGAAGAGGCCTCTGCCAGATCCTATCCCCCTTCCCAGGCTTGAAAGCCCAACACGGAGCTTCCCGGATTTGCGTCAGCCATTTAGCTGGTGCACATCCAAGTAGCCCCATAGAGGCAGTTGGGCTTGACGCGGGGTAAGGGGACAAATGTCCCCTTACCTCATGGAGGCCTCCAACAGCCCCCAACCCCACGCCTGCCCCGGCGCCACTGCATCCCAGTGCAGGGCTTTGGTTAGGATTGCGCTGTTAGTCAGAATTCCATTTAGATTTGTGTAACAACCTTGCACTTTCACTTCTGCGCACACAAGCCCCCTTATAGAAGGACAACATAGGATACAACCCATTGTTATGATTCCACTCTTATGATTCCAAAATCTATTCAGATTTGTTAAAGACTATATCAGGGTTGGTTGATTTGGGATGGGTTTTTTATTATTACACACATCTTGGACATCATCAATGACAGAAGCATCATAATACGTAATTGCGAAATATAACAAACTGTAACAACAATGTATAACTGACCCAGAACATATGTGCACCAATAAGGTTACATGAAAACATCTACCTCCATTTTCTTCTCCATTGCTATTGTTTGTCTCAGCCATCTCGGTGCCATCCAACTCCGATTCACAACCTAAATCCAATGTTCCATTTGCTGGGCATGTAGAGTCTTCCTTCTGCATGTAGAGAGAAATTAAAAACGTGATCATGTTAGTTGCAACATTTCAAAAACTAACTTGCTTCTTTCGTAAAACAGTTATGATTTCTGACACTCAGAACTATCAAAAGACTTGCTTTGCCAAGTCATACAGTATATTCTTCTAGAAAGTTATACATCAAAACACTGCTTAAGTCATATCTTTGTACCAGCTTTAGAAATTCCAGCCAACTAGTTTAATATCATGACCGCCACAGAGAAGTCCCATATCACATATCCTTTTATGTTCCCCTTTTGTCAGTGCTCATTCTCCTGAGTTCTAATGTCCACAACAACTTACCCTTTTTTGTCAATTTTAGAAAAAAAATGTTAAATTAAAAACAGTAAAGCAAATTATCTTCATAAAAATCATCATGTGTATGTGTGTGTATGTGTGTGTTTGACCTACTTCACTCTTTTGCATGCCAGTTATCACGTAACTACATTTTGTTAAGACAGCAATTGTATGCAACGTTATCTGGGAGTAAACCCTACTGAACATAAAAGGACTTACCTCTGAGAAATCATGCACAGGATTGTGCTGTAAGGATCCTGGAAATGCATTCTATTCATCCAACAAAGTCATTATTTGAATCATGCCTCTTATCATTTCAGTTTCTTACTAAGCCTAGGATTGTAATACATAATGCAAAAGCTCTCCATGATGACAATATTTATAAATATTCGCCTGTTAAGTTTTGAGTACTATTACTCAAAGAACATCATAAGAACATCAGGAATCATCTTGAGGTTACTACTTATAAATCGCTAAGCTCTGCAACGACAGGATTTTAACCCAGCCAAGCGCCTTTTCCAAAAAGTAAAAAAAAAAATCAAGAACACATACACATTTGTTGTCAGAAAGCAGGCAATGTTTACCTGTAGTGTAAATAGTTTCAAACAACATCTGAACACAGTTAGAAAAGACTTTCAGATCATTTCCTCATCCAGCCTCCTTCAATCTAATTTGTTTACTTTCATGTTATGCTAAGATTTACATAAATAGTCTTCAGGGCTCTGTGTACCTTTATCTCTAAAAATTGGACTTACTTTGAGAGCGTAAAGTCCTGCCTTCCCAGGAATCTTGAAGAACGTCCCATCACCTACACGAGTGTTAGTATGAAGCATTGCATTCAGACAAGCTAATGGAGAAGTGCCACTGAAAAACATAAATGGAAGAAATTAAGTATGCTGAAATGGAGTGTCCCTTGTAGCATTCTTCTGTCTTTTAGTTTAGTTTTGTTTTCTAAGCTCATGCTTCCCTTTCTTTTTCTTTAGAAAAAACTCTCCCAACCCTGAAAACATCTACATTACAATAACAGGGCAGTTGAAACTTAATCATATGCATCTGTCCCTTCGGCTTCAAGCAAAAAGTCTGCAAATCATAATTATGCTATTTTCACATAGTAAACAGAACTACATTAAAAAAAACTACAGTCCAAATATTTATGTGAAATTACTTTGCAAACAACACCATGAAGCCTTATTTTTAGAATGCTGCAGAGAATGTGGCTGATGCACATGAATGATCAAAACTGTACCAAGTTCAAGGAGAGCTGCATCCCATAGGATGAAAAGAATACAACAAAAGAATAATAAAGACCCCAGGAAAAACACATTTAAAATTGCAAGGTTAGCCATGAACAAGTAGGAGCAGCATTTCCTTAACACAGCCAATGCAAACACACGTATTTTATATACTTTAGACAACTGTACAGTAATTTGAAGCTTTTTATGCGATGGGCAACTTTCCTAAATACACTTGCTGGGAAGAAAGTCCCTTTGATTTCAAGGGAGCTTACTTCCAAATTAAGTATTTAGGATCGATTGCTGCCTAGGAGACAGTCCAATCTGAGAAAGTTATCACATAGTATGCTGCAGGAATGCATTTTAAGGACATTCTGTAAGCATAGAAAGTCAGCAAATTTCCAGACTTAAAATCTGGGCTAGTATACAATGGAGTATCTTTTATATTTAGGACCAGACTTTATGCACCTCAGGAAAAACGAGACCTCTTCCCACCCACCACCCACCCCACTAACCCACCCAAAATTGGGAAGATAACTTTGAGGAAATATTTGTCAAAGGAAGAGGATTAACTTGTAGCACTCCTGCCTGAGACATCAACATTATAATCATTCACATTTAATTAAATATAGGTTTAAAAGAGTATCCCAGCTTGCAACTTTTTTTCTTCACCGAAGTTTTAATCAAGCAATTCGAATACCAACATATAATGATTGAAGCTAAATCAAAGAAGCATTTTCTCATTCAATAAATAGAAAAATATAATTACAAGTCATTTCGTTATTTTGAGCCATGGTTATGTGCATACAGTATAAACAGCCCAGTCCTACCTAAATCCCTGCACGGCGATGCAGCAGTGCCGGCGCTGTGGGGGATTTTTGGCTGCTGGAGGTCTCCCTGAGGTAAGGGGACATTTTTTCCTTGCCCCAGGGTAAGTCCCAGCAGGCGTCATGGGGCACCTCAGATCTGCTCCATGAAGGTGAATCAGGCCCGGGAAGGGGCTAGGGATTCTGTGTACGCTGCCGCCACTAATTCCACCCCCTTCCAGACCTAACCTGCCCTCCTCTCCACCCCTATCACCACCCCATTTGGCCCACCCATTCTCCTGTTCAACCCTTTCCCCACCTCCCTCTAACCCCCTACAAGGGCTTACCTGCTCTGACACAGTGGGCGTTGGCAGAGACTGCTTTCGACAGCCATAAAGCAGTGTCCGCTGGTGCAACCCTAGTTACGCCGGTGGGGAAGGGGGTTAGGATTGGACTGAAAGTGTTCTATATTAATTAATTAAATCCATATTAAATTAATTAAAATATTAATCAGACCCAAATAGTGGTGGTTCAGTGGTTCACCTACACAAGATTTTTCAGACGTTTTTACATACTGCTTCTAATGAGTTAAATTAAATTAAGCAGCAATATTGTAGTTTTAGGTATTGATTGTTTTATTGTATTTTAGGTTGTCAATGGCCTTGTTGAGCCTTTTGACAAAAAAGAAAGATAAGTATTATAATTACATAATGAACAAAATATTGTTATTTTTGGGTAGACATAAACAAGCTTGCTAGGGGAAGAGAAAAACCTCTCGAGTCTTGTGACAATGAAGTAGTTCTAAGGAATCTCTAGAAAGCAACTTCTGTTACTCAAAGCGTGCTTATCCAATTTTAATCCTGACCATTCTTCAAAAGGATTAGTGTGGAGCTGAGATGAAGTTGGATCCCAACTAGGACTTTCACAAATGGAAGAAGTTTGGTTCACACAAGAGAAGGGGGAAGATTATTGCCACACTCTCCTTCTCTCTACAGCCCCCATGCCCCTTTAAAAAATACGTCCATGAAGGTTCAGGGACTTTCAAAAGCAGTTGGGGGCACAGGAGACCCTCCACTCCCTAAAACAAAACTTCTATTCATGGAAGTACTAGCTGTGATCCAACCTATGGTATCCAATTTTATGATCAGCCTGAGGGAAGGTTTAAGCTGAGAGGTTATGATTAATCTAAAATTACCTACAGTCCAATCCTATCTGGCCACTAGGCCGGAGTAGGATTACTGTGCCAGCCCAGGACTGTTGCAAAAGCTGCTGTAAGGCAAATGCGCCAGCCCTAGGCCGGCACAGAGGCCTATGCTGGCCCCTGCGGGTCGGATCCGGATGGTGCGTGGTGCAGGTAAGCCACAGCATTCTGGGGCAGGGAAAGGCGGATCAGGCCCAGGAGGGAAGTGGGATTGGTGGCAGCAGCATACTCCTAATCCTATCCCCCTTCCAGGCCAAAATGGCAGGCGCAGATCCGAGGAGACCCATTGCGGGGGCTGGGGCTTTACATGGGATAAGGGAACAAAAGTTCCCTTACCCCAAGGAGACCTCCAACCGTGCTCAGGATACAGCATTGCTGGTGCCAGGATAGCTGGATTGCTGAGCACAGCATTGGATAGGATTCTTCCACTAGTGAATTTTGAGGATTCAAGTCAGGTTCTCACCAGAACAAGCCCAGCATTTCTAACATTTATTATTTTCTTTATTGTATTTCATAACATATTCCTCAGTATAATGTTTATATTTCTTGGGACAAGCATATTCAGTCTCCTTTATAGACCACTGAAGACCTTATGCAAGATATTAAGAGGAACGTCTTAAAAATCCATTTACAATATAAAGAAATTTGCTTTATAAAGCAGTGCCTTAAAGAATATTTCAATTCTGACTTCAGCTACTACAACAGCCTGGTTATCATAGTAGAATGCCAATGCAGTTAAGAAGCATTCAAAAAAGAAGATGCATTAAAATGCCTTGTCACTGTTCAGCAATTACAAAGCAGAACTTAGAATAGCACATGACCTTCTCTAAATATTTTCTCAATGGAGTGAATATCTGACATGTAACTACATGTAGTCTTTAGCAGACCAACAGGAATGGTCTATTTTCCAGTTATATTTTTTCAGTTGTAGTTAGTAATGAAATCAAGTTCTTGGGAAAACTAATGAAACACTGCCATGGTGCAAGGAAAACTAAATAAAATATAGAATTTTGATTGCCATAATAAAACATTAAAGAGTGAGATCTTGCTTCATTACTTTGGCTTCTTTCAGAGCTCTATCCAGAAGTACTATACAAACAGATTGTCATGACCCATAAGACTGCACATGTACCCACTGTCTTCCTCCCTCATCCTCTTTGCTACCAGACCCCTTATTAGATTGTGGTGGACATTTAGAACTGGAGAGATAAGTACTAGTAATTAATGAACATAGGATGCACCCATGTCCCATGATTCCCTTTGTTCTCTTGTATCAAACAGAAACCAGTATGAGCAGAAAAATAATATTAAAATGTAAGGAGGGAAAACATATACAATATATAGTAGTATATATTCAACTTTTTTTTGATTACCGGTACTTAAAGGTAGATATTTGCACCCCTATATGCAGGATATAAAGGAAAGACACAGGAATATCATTATTAGAAGAGAAATAAAGTACATGGGCACAAAGAAGAAATTTGGTAGGAATGATTAAAGAGTGATGTGTGTATTGGTTTCGTAGATTGGCAAAAGCACCGGCCAACGCAACTCCTCCGTCCCCTTACCCCAGGTAAAGTCCCAGCCCACTCAGTGGGCAACTTGGATCCGCACCTGCTAAATAGCCAGTGTAAGTCCAAGCTGCCTAGTGTCAGGTTTTCAGGCCCAGGAACAGGGATAGGATTCAGCATGTGCCCGTGCCGCTGATCCCACCCCCTGGGCCTGATCAGCCCCATCTCTACCCTCCTACCGTCTAAGTAGGAGTAGAAGCTATCATGGCCCACAATTATCTTACACAAAATGGGTAATACGGGTGAAGATGCCATGTCAGGAAAACAGCCTGGAAGAAAATGATATCTTGCGCCGAAAGAGAGTTTCCAAAAAACAGCTGGCAGTCGCGATCGGGGTAATATAATTAAAATCCAAGGTTTATTGCAGTAGATCCAACGTTTCGTTCCAAAACTTGGAACCTCTTCAAAGGAAATCATCTTGAATCCTTCGGGATTTCCTTTGAAGAGGTTCCAAGTTTTGAAACGAAACGTTGGATCTACTGCAATAAACCTTGGATTTTAATTATATTACCCCGATCGCGACTGCCAGCTGTTTTTGGAAACGCGCTTTCGGCGCAAGGTATCATTTTCTTCCAGGCTGTTTTCCTGACATGGCATCTTCACCCATATTACCCACTCCTACCGTCTGTTTTCCCCCCTCTGCTCTCCTCCTGTCCCTATGGGAAGAGAGCAGCTCTTACCTGCTCCGACATGCCTTCCCACCAGCGCTCCTAACTGCCAACGTACTTTATTGCACGTTGGCAACAGCCTAGTCGGCGCAGCAGTTGCTGCACTGGTGACAGCGATGCTTAGGATTGTGCCATTAAAAGTATAAGCTACAGTAACAAAAAATCCAGAACACCCACCAGAGCACCCACCACCACCATGCTGCGGCATAGCAAATACTTCTTGAAAGTCTGTCATGGCAAACCAAGGGCTTGTGTACATTATCAGATGTGTCCAAGATTTTTGATTTGGGTTTGTTACCATGATTCAGCAGCCTCACCGACGACAAAATACCAGGATGTGTCAGATCCTGAATATATGTTATTAACGCCTACAGGGACAATATTGTTCTAAAGTGAGAAAAGACCCTATTCAACCAGAAGCAACAATACATACTTCAGCCTTGGAACAATACTGCCCAGTATGCCTATTGAGGGTTTGGAAGATTAGGCTTATGACTCCACCCCATAGCGGGACAGAGGACAAGGTGGAGCTTTGCCAAGCTGCTGAGACCAAACTGCACCCATTTAAATTGATCACACATCTGCAGTTTACAGCACCACCTCACAATCCACCTGATTCTGGACAGTGCAGAACTAGCCAACTGCTAATGAACCCAAGTGCGCTTGTGTGTAAAAATAGCACACGGCACGTAGTAAAGCAACTACCAATTACTATTACTGTGTTATGTGCCTGGAAGAAATTACTATATGTACACACTGACTGCCTTTACCTTGATTAGTGATTTCCTTTACTAGGATTGATTTCACCACTCTCCAATTCACCCCCAAGCTAAATCATAAAAAAACCTACATACTACCATTCATATTTCACAGCCTGACCTTTGTAAGTCTATATTTTGAGTTCATACTACTCATTTACTGAAAACGCTATATAGCAGTGTTTCTCAAACTGTGGGTCGGGATTTGTGTTCTAATTTGTGTTGAAAGTACTTAAACCTTCCATCTATTACATGCAAAGGATTTATTTACATGCTGTACTAGATTTTCTTTGTGGCAGAAAAATACTGTTTATTGCGCTTCACAATATTTTTCAAATCCATGATTCTTGCAATCAGGCCCGACCAAAGCCGAACAAGCATCTAACATGGTATCCACATTTCACACACACCTTTTTTTTTTTTGAGAGTGTACAAGCACACAATAGCATGTGCACATGTCCCATCATCATCACTTCCTTGTCCACCCCCACCACTTCTTCAAAACCAGCTGGAAGGATCCCCCACCTGGTTTGAAGTAGTGGCAAAGCAAAACAGGCAAGAGGAGGGGGAGGCAGCAATCAAGATCCCCCCTCTGCCGCCACTTCTTCAAAGTGGACTTCATTTCAATGACAATATCCATCCTCCCTGCAATCTTCAGCAGCAGTACTAGAAGAGGTAGCGATAGGCTGCTCCCATCCACACTCTCATCTCATTTGTTCTCAAAGACAGCAAGAAAGAAGATGGGGGAGCAACAACGGAACCAGCTGGGCAGATAGCAGGGTCAGGGCACACAGCAAGCAGGCATGGAGTGCAAGGCATCCCCCTACTAGTTCACCATCTCCCCCAGCCCTTTACTCAAAGTAGCTGCTTCATCCTGTCTCATGGATGGGCCGGCCCTGCTCACAGCATCAAGCAGCCCAGAACATCTCTTAGAATTTCCACCAGAACTGTAAAGTGTGTTGTCAGCTGTCATCACCAAAAAACAAAAAAGCAAAAAAAAAAAGCATCCATGGAACTATGAAATACATTAATACAAACTTACTTTCTATAATGAAGAACAGTTGCCAGTTACCCCACCAGATGCAAAACATGGAAGAAAAAAAACAAAAACAAAACAACTAGTTAGACAATATTTCAGAATGTCCTCCTAGTTTAAAATATGCCATTGACTAGTTTATTACAAATAAATATTTGCAGCGAGATCGGAGGTATGGGTAAAGAAGCCATGCCAGAATTTTTTTGTTGAAGAGACGAATAAAATTTTATTATTACCAGATGCCTGTAGAAATTCCTTTAGCGCAAAGACTTCAGGGTGCTGAAGAAAAGAGGGGCGCATAGGATTATCCGTCAGACAGGAAATATAAAATCCACAGTCCTTGCGACGTTTCTCCCCACTCCAGGGGTTTTCTCAAGCAAAGTGGGGAGAAACGTCGCAAGGACTGTGGATTTTATATTTCCTGTCTGACGGATAATCCTATGCGCCCCTCTTTTCTTCAGCATCCTGAAGTCTTTGCGCTAAAGGAATTTCTACAGGCATCTGGTAATAATAAAATTTTATTCGTCTCTTCAACAAAAAAATTCTGGCATGGCTTCTTTACCCATACCTCCGATCTCGCTGCAAATCGTAACAAGCCATGAAAATATGCATACAACACTAAAATAAATATTTCTGAAAACATCTCTTAATTTTGAGCTATCTTCATTTTAAATGGTCTGTGTGACATGTTTGCACCCTCCCTCCATGACAAACCCTTCAATATCTTGTGCCTTTGAGCACCCTCTGCTGGGCTCTGCAGCAGGAGTTGATTAATATAAGCAAAAATGAGCAAGCAAAGCAAGAACCATGCTACCAGAATTAAATGATATTTCTTTAGAAAATCTGAAAAAAGAACAGTACAAATACAATGTCCTTTTATGAGTTACACAATGAAAAATAATGGAAATGAAATTGACATTAAGTTCAAGGCTGCTGTAGTACTTAAAGCAGTCTTCTTTAGCTGAATGGATGCGTAGTAGTGTACCCATCATTTTGCTCTAAAATTATCAACAGTCATCTACTTAAGTGGAGACATAGCTTCAAAGAAATTGCACGTCTCCTGTACAACACAAATACCGTATTGTCCCGAGTATAAGACGAACCTGATTATAAGACGCACCCTTAAAGTTTGGTGCTATTAAAAAAAATTAATTAAATCACTGGCATTAAATTGCAACAGCCTGATTATAAGACGCACCCCTAGTTTAAAAACTTAAATTAGGAGAAAGAAGTGAGTCTTATACTCAGACCAATACGGTATGTTCCTTGGCTCTCTGGCACAGAAGATCACTTGCAAACGTAATAGGATGTTGCTTATTTCACAAATCCTCATGAGATGATTACCTTACTTTTGATACTCAAAACATGACACACAACGTTAAAAAAAGTTTTATGTTAAATCTATCACAATTAAAATACTTTCATCATCCTACAGTTTTCTAAGTGTGCCAGTTTTATCAAAGGGTCAGGATCCAGGGAAAGGCTATGCCACTGTGGGAGAAAATCATCCATGCACAGTTTTTGGCTTCCCTGAATTCAGCTGTAACACTCTTATCTTGTTCTGAGTTTTACAGTTATTCATTAAAGTGTTATCAAATAAGCATTTGATAAGCTGACTGTTTTCCAAACCATGATTTGGAGGAGGAGAAATGACTCACAACCTTGTTCTCTGCCTCCAGCTCATGGTTTCACTTTCAGTTTCCTGTTTAGCACTGTTAACCATAGGAAACCACTTAAATAACTTTTTGGTGAAAAGTAATATATATTTTTATTAACAATAAGCAGCAGCAGCAACAATAAGAATAAATAAAACTATAGTTTGCATTTGCCCTCCAAACCAGAATTGGAAACTGTGTTAGAAGTGGCTTTGTAATCCTGGCTAACTGATACTTGCACAACACATCTACCAGTCTTTCGGCACAATCGTACTGAAGCGCTACACTGGCACAGCGGCTGCTGCGCCAGCATAGGGTGTCACCAATGTGCCGTAAAGCACGTTGGCAACACCCAGAGAGCAAGCAGTGCCGGCAGGAAGGCCTGCAACATCCACTAGCGCTGCATCCAGGATCACCGCACACCAGAGCAGGTAAGGTTGCTTCAAGCGGCGCAGGAGCTGGGGGAGGGGGTGTGACGTGCATGGGCCCGGGAAGGGGTGGAATTGGTGGCGATGGCACATGCCGAATCCTATCCTCCTTCCCTGGCCTTTTTTGATGCACAGGGCTGCTTGGTTCTGCACCAGCAATTGAGCTGGTGCAGATTCTAGTAGCTCCATTGTGCAGGCTGGGGGTTTACCCGGGGTAAGGGGAATAATGTCCCCTTATTCCAAGACCTCCAGCCTGCTCCTAGCCAGTGCTGGATACAGCATTGTCTGCACTGCACCACTGCCTTGGCGCTGGATAGGACTAAGCTGTTTGTCAGTTTCTCCAAAAAGAGCGGTATAAAAGTGAAAAGAAGATTCAGACTGTCTTTTCCTAGAATAAGAGAAAGGAAGAGTTCTGGAAATGAGTAGCACTCTGAGAGTCAAAGTTAGCAGCAAAAAAAAAAAAAAACACCTGAAGCATGCATTACACTAGTCATATGAAAAGTAAATTACTTTTCATAAAACTATATAGTTGAAAAGGTCGCAAAGACAATAGAATCTAACTCCATTGCCATAAAAATAGCTACAACACACAGCGTTTTATTTTTCCAGCTTCTGCAGAAATTCTTTCAAGCATTTTTTCCTGCCTTTTTAATTCCAACGAAGACAAAAATTACATTATCTAAGCAATGATTAAAAGAATTTCCTTTATTACCATTTTGAATGTTCAAGTTTTTTAATTGCATGACTGATTTTAGAGTAGGAGCTTTACAACACCAAAACATTACTACTGTATACTGCACTCCCACTACTGCAGAAGCATTCGTGTGAACTCACATTATAAGTTTTAAAAAAGAAGGTGATTGCTCATCATCTGTGGCAAATGGGTAAAAGATTTTGTCTGGTACTGTACATTTCTTTATTTTATTTAATAGATTTTTATCCTGCCTTTCCTGCATGCTTTCCAAGGCAGCTCTCCATAACATGCACCAATCGAGCACATTGCAGAGAGAATTTAAACATTAACTTATATAATCGTGGAGCAGACAGCACAATAGTTACCCAATTGCAAATATTCCCACATTTTTTTCTTGACTTCTCCCTTCTCTTAGAGGCATTAGGCTGAGGACAGTCTTGCTAGCCCAGCATGGACTCCCAAGAAAGTCAATACACACTACAGCAGAAAAACAAAGAGATGCTCTTCTTCACCAAAATCAGAGCCAAGCTGCCGCTTCCTGCACCTGACTTGCATGCTTTCTGCCTCACCTCAGTTTTTGCCAGAGCTCTACAAAAACCTTTCGTCTTGGTCTTCAGGTCCCAGCTGGGTTCCCTGATGAAGCTGCTGCTATTCCCTATACAGTACCTCTCTACCTGCAGATGGCATGGGAACGGGGGCACTACTACTGTTTCAGTTGCTCCTTCCTATTATTTCAGCTGTAGCTCCTCTTCTAATGATGGAGAAAGTACCTTTGAGAAATATATCTGAGAAAGGGTTGGATATGTATGCGGCAAAAGACAAAGCACTGACACACTGAATCTATTTGTAATGAAGTAAATCCACTGACACAGCCGAGCCCATATGTTGTTTGTATGCATGAAGATCAGGCAAGGTATGGAACATTATTCTAAGGGAAGAAGAAGTTATGCCAAGATAAATCTCCTTAACCTTTTGCCATTCTGAATGTTAATCTTTCCTATATGTGCATTGCCAGTTGAAACACAGTTTTGGTCTAGGAAGTTACATTACTATTTCAAAACCATAACATTTTCAAAGCCAAAATGCAGGATACAAAACGAAGCTGATTTTTCAGCTCTTGCTACACTGCAAGCTCAGCTTAGCAGCCCATGAGAAAACAGCTGTTCATTTCAGCCTTAGGTTTACGAACTCTCTCTCTCTCAAATATAAAGCACTTCTTTTGTCTGGAGTATTCAGATTGTGAATGTGGAGATCTGTGCGGCTGGGCCTCTATTGTTCCATTTTAAGAGTCAGTCATATAAGCATCTTGGGGCTTTCAATATTATCACAGAAGCATGAAGTTGTTTCACAGGCCGGTTTATTTAATTTTTTGTGGGTTTTTTCCTTGTCTTGTGCTTTTTGCCAAAGTCTCTGTTTACATAGGCTTGGAATTCACAGTGTTTTACTGACACACCTTATTTCATTATAACGAGCCAAGCTCATGCTACCGAATTCTTCAGTGAATTGTGAGTTCCTCCATTATTTCATAACTAAAACATGAATAACTACATGGATCCAGGCTGGGTGCCAGGTTCTGGGAGGCCTCGGGGTAAAGCTTTATGATGGACCCCTTGGTGGCTCACTTGACTCATGCCCCCTAAGGTGATTGTGTTTGAATATACAGGGGCTCCCGGTATCCGCGGAGGATTGGTTCCTGCCCCCCCGTGGATACCATGGATAGGAGCAGCCATCTTCTACAGCCCCCCACACCCATTTTAACTAATTGTTGCGCAAACATGCCAACGACTTGAAACAGGCTGTGTAGAGCCGAGTTTCAAGCTTCGCAGCCCCCTTCAGCCCCCCCACCGCACGCTCCCCTGGTGATTCTTTTACCTTAAAATGGTGTTTGTGTCTTGCTTTCAACAAAGGCTACAAGTAGCATGCTGCTGCTTTTAGCAAAGACACAAGCTCAGCCGAAGACCAGGAAACAGAAACTACTTCCTGGTCTTCGGCTGACCCTGTGTCTGTGCTATGAAGCAGCAGCAGCATGCTACTTATAGCCTTTGCTGAAAGCAAGACATGGACACAATTTTAAGGTAAAAGAATCGCCAGGGGAGCGTGGGGGAGGGGGTTCCTGCCATCCATGGATAAGTGAATCCGTGGATACTGGATCCATGGATAGCGGGGGAGGGCTGTACTGCCTCAATGACTGTCAGGAAAAAAGCAAAAGGGGAGCAGAGGGTTGCTCTTGCACTAAAAGAAGAGTATCTATACCAGTCCCCTTTAAGCTTTCCCAGGTTAGTGGGCACAATTGATGGACAGATGCCCAGTGTGTGCATGCTGAAGGAGGTGCATCTGCTGCTGCCTTGCATCACTCAATAAGCCTCCCCATTGGGCCCTAATATGCCAGGTAATGTTGGGCAGCGATACCCCTCTCACCAGCAGCAACATTTTAAATTTCCCATGTCCTGTGCTACTGCTGCCCACCATCACCTGGTAAGCTAGGGACTGATGAGGAGGCTTACCAGGTGGCAGTGGGCAGCAGCAATAGATGCTCCAGAGACTTCAGGAATTGGCTGAATGAGCCCTTCAATGGGCATGAACCCATGAGCCTGTTCCCAACTTTGCCAACCCCAACGTCATCCCTGCATGAAACCAAGGAGTGTCAAGGAGTGCAAGAATTATATCCTGAGATTCACTGGCGTGGCTGGGTCTGGTGGTACCCAGGGCCCTCATGACCTTTGTCACCCCCAGAAGAGCTGTCGCCTGCTTGTTTTCTTTTAAAGCGAAAAATGAAACGGCGGCAGTGAAAAAGGTACACCCGCTGCCAGCTCCTAGTCGCCACCCCAGTCACCCCCAGTCAAGAAGCAAGGGGGTACCAGAAGCCACCGCCACAACCAATTTGATTGATTGCAGTCCCTCTTGCAGCAGTGGCTTCTGGCACCCCCCTCTTGCAGCGGTGGGTCCCAATCCAGGGGTGTGTGCCAAAAGCTGGGGGGTGCCAGAAGCCGCTGCCACGAGTGGTTTGATCAATCACAGCGGCGGAGTTGTTGCTGCTATCGATCCAACTTCTTGTGGCGGCAGCTTCTGGCACTCCCATGGCACCCCTGAGGCATGGTACCCAGGTCCCTGTACCCCCACGGTCCCGCCTTAGTTATGCCACTGCCAAGATTAACCCTACCTTGTATTTAAAGAGATTCGCTTATGGAAAGTAAAATGTCTTGGATGAGTACCTTGCCAGATCTTCCACTTAAGCCTACACAGGAACATGGAGGAAAGCAAAGTACTTTGAGATAGTAACACTGCTTACTTATCTGAAAGGCTGAATTAAGCCCTGTATCACATGGTGCAAACAACCAATTAATGATCCACTTAGAAAAGCTGAATCCTTGTCAAATAATAATGTGAGTATCTCTAATAATTCTGGAAGAGTAGCTATGTTAACCTGTTGTCGCTAAATGACAAAGATGACTTTTTCTGCAGCATCTTCCCTATATAATAAATGGTACAACACCACCACCACAACATATTTTTCAGTAGTGGCCGCTGAAATGAATCATATATGTGCATATGAAGTAAAAATAAGTCGAATATATAATCAAGTATGAATTCAACAAGATTTGGTTGTCTTTTAATTACCAGCTATATACCAGAATCTTTTATATTTAAAGTAATGACTTTGCATTAAAAAAATCCAACTTTCAAGTTCTCCAATAAAACAATAAGCATTATCATTTAAACCATATATTTCTATTCAGCATTTAGTGGATTTTTGTTTTTAAAGGCATGTGAGACCATCTGAACCAGCTATACAAGTGCAGAATCAAACAGCTAAATCTCCAGTCAGTCAGTGAGTAAGGATGCGGAAATATACTAGGAGAAATTTCATTGTGAAATCCGTTTTCCTTCAAGCAATTGATTGGCTTGTGCCTGTTGGGTTGACCTCGTTTCACAAATATATTATTTCAGTCTGAGAATTGAATAAAATGTTTAATAGGTATGACAAATGGAACAGTGCCTTAATGCCAATTTTATGTGTAGGACAGGAATTTCTACACAGTTCATCTCAAAAATACTGTAAGAATGGATACTCTGAAACATTCTTTGTTTCAGATAATATCCTGTGTAGAATTAAGAAAAATGGTTCCCAGCAAGTTGTTGCAATGCTTTCACATTCCAGAATAAGCAAAGAAAGACTAAAGCAATTTGATCTCACAGCAAGAAAGAACACCAGCTGTAAAAATCCAGGGAGTCATATGAATATCCCCACTAGCAAGCTTTTAATGAAACAAAAAGTTGCATTTAAAGCATCTCATTTGCACTGAAAGTTGCAACTGCATATGATCCATATCAAGTTCCTTTTTACTGAGGATATCTGCATCTATTTTACTGTTAATTCTACAGAGAAAGATTTTGAAAACAATCTCACTAGGAATATTAAAAATAAGATTCTAAATGTTGTTCCTTTAGTATTCATTCTTCCCTAAATTTCAGGAAACACTCCTCTTTATATATAGAAACATCTCAAGTTAGTCACCCTATAAATCAGTTTTTGTATTATCCATGGTTTTAAAAAGCACCCAGTACTAAAAGTTCCTTGTAATGAATGTTTATCATATTAAACTTTATGAACGCTTCCCATTTTTCAGGAACCAAATACAAGCTCTCCATTTGGCATCTTACACTGGACAAAAAAAATTAACAAAGGTCACGCCCCCAAAATAGTCATTTCTTACAGATTTTGAGATGCTGAACACAAATATGACAATGGAAATGCAAAATCGGATACAGTTTGTGAGAGATCCGCAATAGATAGTTCCATAGACGTGTACTAGTAAATGCCCGATGGCACTTACAACACCTATGTATGCAATGCAGACTGTTTCTCCTAAATGTGAGCCAATTGACAGATTTTAGTGTCATTTTTGTTTTCAGCACATCAAAATTAGTAAAGATTAGCTATTTTCATTTCAGAGGCAAATTGTGTGCTGTCCAGCGTTATTGTAACTTCAGCTATAATAATGCTCAGTTGATTTTAGGAACGTAGGAGGAGGATGGAAGGCTACACAGGAAACCCACCTTGGGCTCAACGTCTTTGGGTTCTGTTGCTCATCCCAGTCTTCCTTTTACCAGCTCCACTTGATGAGATGGCTCCATCCCTTTACTTTCATATTCAAATCTTCAAAACATAATTGTGCTTTCATAAATTATTCCAAGTGCTCTGTCTATGTGAAGCAGTTTCTGAAATGTGTTTGGAGCAGTTGCTGGCATCAATCGTAATGGCTTATCATAGGACATCCCTATGTCCAGTGAGCATCCTCTTGACTTTACTACCCAACTGGCACAAGACAGCAAATAGCTGTTCTCACAAGCTCTGCCTGTTGTACAACTTGCCTCTCGTGAAATGCATCACTGCTCAAAAAACAACAAAGAGTCTTGTAGCACCTAAAAAACTAACACACCAAACTAACACATTTTCAGCGCAATCCTGATGGTTAGGCAGGTGGTGGAACGAGTGTTCCACCAACTGAAGTAGTCGCAAACGTGCCGTAAAACACGTTTGAGACTACTCGAGAGCAGGGAAGGCCGACGCAAGGCTGGCCTCCCCTGCTCCGCCGACGGAGTGCCCGACGGACCCAGGTAAGGATCCAGCGGGGGGGGCAGATCGGAGGTAAAGGAAGGGGCCCATTGGCCCGGGAGGGGGCTGGGGACGGCCTCAGCCGTATCCCGGTACCCGCTGGGCCATCACACGGCCTTATCCTACTTCTGCCAGCGATTTCGCTGGCAGAAATCCAAGGAGACCGATCGGCTGTGCCTTGATTTACACCCAGAGGAGATAAGCGTCCCCTTCAGCCTGGCGGTGGCAGAGCACAGGATCCAGCGGGCGGCCTGGGCCACCCGCCAGATCCTTATGCAGGATTGCTCTATTATTTCAGGAGAAGCTTTCATGAACTGGAATCCACTTAAAAAGATGCAAGATTGGCTACCCCTCCAGGAATTGTTTACTTTTGTTTACTTTAATTGTTTAATTGTTTACTTTACTTAAGTTTGTCACATATCATCATCATTCATCCACATGGCACACTGAACCCACATCACCAGTTTTTTTTTCATCTGAACAGACCGTAAAACCCAATTCATACGTCCGCTAGTGGTATGCTTGATGCTCAAAAATTAAACAGTCTTTACAGTACTGTATCTGCAAATTATATACAGCTACAGTTACAACTCTTTGCATCCCAACCCCACTCCTTTCATACCAACCGAGTAGATGACCATTAGATAATGTCAAAATAATAGTGATGTACTTATTCACAAGATTCCTTTAGTAATTATCACAGTAAAAATATACTCAAAGCATAAGAAAATAAAAACAAATTTACGACACATTCCTATCTGGCCGCTAAGCCGGTATAGGACCTCTGTGTCAGCCCAGAACAGTTGGAAAAGCTGCTGTAAGGCAGTTGCACCGGCCCCAGGTGAGCCGTCGTTGCGAGGCGCAGGGGCATGACGTTCCAGGAGCATTTTGAGGAGGGAGCGGCGGCAGCGGCGTATGCCATATCCTATCCCCCTCTCAGGCCTGTTTCACCCAACACGGGCAGCCTTGATTTGTGCCCCCGAAACAGCAGGCGAAGATCCGAGGACTGGGGCTTTATCCGGGATAAGGGAACAAAGGTTTCCTTACCCTGAGGAAACTTCCAATCCCGCCTACTCTGCTCAAGATAGCCAGATTGCTGAGCAGAGCATAGGATAGGATTGGGCTGTTAGGCAGTAGTTTTATACACAGTTCTCTAGGAGTAAGTCCCTTTGAATTTAATGGGTCTTCTTCTGTGTAAACATGCCTAGGATTGCATTGCTAGAGTATTTTATTACTATTATTCCATGGGTATGAAGGCACATAATACAGCAACTTCGCTGAAACTAAGAAAGTCTAAGTCTGATTGTTGCCTAGATGGGAGACTACTGGCAAACCGTACATATGCTGCCTTGAATTTATAGAAGAAAGGCAGGATATATTAATAATAATAGTAGTCCTACCTTAACAAGCTGAAATTAAATCCTGATAAGACAGAGGTTCTTCTGGTCCAGAAGTCTACGACTCAGGTACTGGATCATCGACCTGCTCTGAATGGGGTTGTACTCCCTCTGAAGGAGCAGGTCCGCAGCTTGGGGGTTCTCCTAGATGCGCAGCTGCTCCTGGATTCTCAGGTGGCGGCTGTGGCCAGGGGGGCTTTTGCCCAGCTTGTCTGGTGCACCAGCTGCGACCGTACTTGGATCGTGCAGACCTGGCCACAGTGACCCATGCCCTAGTGACATCTAGACTAGATTACTGCAATGCGCTCTACGTGGGGCTGCCTTTGAAGACTGTTCGGAAACTGCAACTAGTGCAGAATGCAGCGGCCTGGGTGGTTGCCGGGGCTTGTTGGTTCAACTCAGTCGGACCGTTGCTTCGGCGGCTACACTGGCTGCCGGTTCGTTTCCGGGCACAATTCAAAGTGCTAGTTTTGACTTTTAAAACCCTTAATGGCTCGGGTCCAGGGTATTTGAGGGACCGCCTCCTTCCTTATAATCCGACCCGTACTCTGAGGTCATCAGGGGGGGCCTGTTAACCGTGCCGCCACTGACGGAGGTGAGGGGGATGGCGGCGCGGAATAGGGCCTTCTCGGCTGTGGCACCCCAATTATGGAATTCCCTCCCCCTGGAATTAAGAACGACTCCCTCTTTAGAGACCTTTCGGCGGGGCCTTAAGACATTTTTATTTAGATCAGCATTTGATGTCTGACATGGCGGGCTGGCTTTTTAACAAATCGCTTTTAACAAATGTAAATGTGGATGACCCACTGGGGTTGTTTATTTTAAATTGTTTTAATTAATTATTTTAATGTGTATATATGTATTTTAATATTGTGTTGTAAGCCGCCTTGAGTGCCCTTGGGAGAAAGGCGGGGTATACATTCTTTAAATAAAATAAATAAAATAAATTAAGCACCTGAGAACAAAGCAAAATCAACAAAGATTCTGCCTGTGGTCTCTCCCTTGTGCAATATTCAGTAGGTCTTTCGGACTCATCAGAACTACAGAGATATTGGGTTGCTGTCCAGTCTTTCTAAAGTACTCTTAAAAGAATGTCCAATGAAAGGGAATTCCTCAAACAGTTCATCTTTTAAAACAGCACCTATTATAGGAATGGCAACATTTTATGCAATTGAGGATAAGAGATTCATGTAATGTAAGTATTCAAATAAAAATAGTGGCTTTTATCATATGATAGTTCTTGTGCCACTACAAATATTCTTAACCCAACTGGAACCATAGAGAAAAAACAGTCACTTAAAGAGCACAGATTTGAAGTAGCATAAGAAAAGTGCAAACCAGAAATAGATGGAGAGACTCCACAACACCCTTGTGGATTAAGGACCATGATTATCTACCAAAAATTCTCAAATATATACAGTGGACCCTCACTATCTGCAGATCCCACATCTGCAGATTTCTTTCAACGTGGATATGGGGGTCCACTGTAAAACCTGTAAAAAAAGAAAAGAAAACAAGCTTAAATCGCACTCTAGAAGCACCTTCTGGGTTGTGCGACTACCCCTCCCTTTCCCAAAATAGCTCCAGAATGCATTGCAATCCATTCTGGGGCAATCTTGGGAAAGGGGAGGGGGTAGTCGCCTGACCCAGAAGTAGCTTCCGGAGAGCAATTTAAGCTTGTTTAAACAAGAACACGCAGCAGTTTTCATCTAAAAAAGAAAGAAACCGCTTTTCCTGATGTTTTATTTTATTTTTACAGGTTTTACAGTTGGCCACGGTGTCCGTGGATTTCAGTATCCGCGGGGGTTTCGGGAATGGAATCTTCATGGCTATGGAGAGCCAACTGTACATATATTTATTATTAGCCCCCAATAAAAAAACATACTTGCACATCAAAACATTTTAACATAGCTTTCTACTTTTCAGAACACCCCCCCCTTTTCTGCATGTGGAAGTATATATTTGCTTCATATCCCTAAAATTCAGCTTCCTACTGCCTTTGTCACAACACAGAAATACCATGAAAAGGCAGCTATGCAAGCTCTGTGGGGGACTGAAGTGCAGAGGGATTCCCTTTTGTGAGATGTCCTGTGGGAATTCTGAGCCTCTCAGAGCTACAGCACAATCTTGATCCTGGCCTCATCCAGAAGGATTGGGGCAGGGGAGCTGCCAAGCACACAGGCAGAGTCAGTCTGCCTCCCACTACTGGCCCACGATCAGCATTCCCTTTAATCTCTCTCCAGCTCCCAAGAGCTCAGCAAGGATGCTGTCATCATTATCATCATCATCATCACCACCGACTTCCAGAGCACCAAGAGGGAAGCTGCACAGGGCTTCCATTAGAGAAAGCTGCCCATGGTCAACCTGTGGTGATGCAAGTCATTATAACTTTTAATGTTATAACTTTTATAACATTATAACTGAAAACCAATTCAGATGTGCACTTTGACAACTTGCATCCAATTCAGTCACTCCATGAGGCATGTCATTGGGGTGATTTCCCCCAAACTATTTTTTGGTGGTTTTTTTTTTTAAATAAAACTTGTGGTTATAAAACAAGCTGCTGCAACTGTTAATGGAGTCTCTTCCTACAACTGATTTGTCACATGGAGCTGCCATTGTGCAGCTGCATTTTCAAGTGACTGCCATGACACACATGTGATCACCACACATTGGCCACCTTGAATTGACGGGATTAAGACCAAAGAAGATCACCTACAGTTTGGGAGGGAGCACACACTCAAAATGTGACTTACAGAGCAGTCCAAACAAATCCTCTCTCTGTCATAGAAGAAACAGTGACTTCTGCACATGGGAATAAAAACCTTAATCTACAGCCACAAATGACTTTCACTTTATAAGCAAATATCCACACATGGGCAAGTCATAGTTGCTACATTTAGTGGCGTTGGTCGAGGTGGGGCGGAACGGTAAGTTCTGCACTGTACTAACCTCCGTTTACTCCCCGGAAAAGCTAAGGATTTTTTTTCCAGAATACCACTAAACTACATGGTCTTCGTAAGTGGAAATATATTCAAGTCTGTGAAAGACATCATAGAAGTGAACCAAAGCCAGCAGTGGAGCCCCATTCTTCAGTTACAATTATCTCTACCTGCAGAAGCACAGGCACAGAAATGTCAGAAGCACAGGCACAGACTAAGCCTTGTTTAAAACAATGAGTAATGCATGTATATTAATCCTATACGGTTTCATGAGATTTAGTCACAATTTAGGGGACTAGCAGCGCAATTCTTTGCACGTCTACTCAGATGTAAGTTGTAATGTGTTCAATGGGGCTTGGTGCATATAGGATTGCAGCTGGGCAGCCCAATCCTACCCCCACCCCAGCCTGGGCCATGCAGTGTGGTCCGTGCTGCATCCTATCCAGGGAGGGGCCTGGCTGGAGGTCTCATCGGGATAAGCGGACATTTCTCTGCTTACCCTGAGTAAAACCCAGCCGCTGCAATGGGGCTACTTGGTTCTCTGTCAGCTCTTTAGCTGGCATAGAACCAAGCAACCCCGTGTCGGCAGAAAGTTCCTGGAAGGGGGGATAGGATATGACACTCCTCGGTGTCACTCCTCCCCCTTCCTGGGCCCGATCTGCCCACCCCCCTACCCCGTTATGTCCCTTCCTGCCCTCCTCCACCCCCTTGCCTTACCTGCTCCAGTAAGTGGAGATCCAGGATCCGGCACTGGCAGGATAGCACAGGCCTTCTTGCTGACGCTGCTTCCTCCTGAGTCGTCGCAATGCACTTTACGGCATGTTTGTGACACCAGCTACGGCCAAAGCGCTGGCACTGGGATTCCACAGGATTGCACCATTAGGATTGCGTCATAACTTTTGCAGAACTAGGGCCACTGTTTTCTTCAGGATGACTTCAAACTATTCTATAGGAATTACTTCATTCCTAGTATCTTTTCACATCTTTTTTTTAAAATTGATCTCACTTTCCCAAACCAAAACGGACAGTTCAAGGTGGTTTACACTATTTGCAAAACAAAATAAAAAACCCATCAAAAAAGAGTAAAATTTCCCAAAAAAGAAAAAAGAAAAAGAAAGAAAGTCAGAGCAGCAACAGAATAATAAAAGGTCCCCACAATAATCCCAGAACAGAAACAACCTAAATCACTGGACAGCTTGCAGAAACGAAGAAGTTTTTACAACTCTCCTAAATACCAACAAGGGAAGGATGGTGTTTATCTCAACTGGTAGGGAATTCCTCAGGCTGTGCAGCATAACCATCTTTCCATTTTTTATAGGCTATAGAGAACATTAATCTTCAGAATCCCAAAACCATTTACCCTTAGAACAGATTTTCCCATCCAGGTAGAATTTCCCAGATAATTATGCTTTTATAATTGATTGTCACAACAATGCGTTTCTCAAACAATATAGATCTAATACAGCACTTCAGTAAATGTGGGGAGTCTCTGTGCTGGAGACCCAACATCCCCAATTATGGGGACGATCTCTCCCAGTAGAGAGCATTTGTCACTGCAGACAGATGCTCTTCACGGGAAGAACAGAGGGCAAGGTCCACCAAAAGCATCAGAAAAGAGCTTACATGTGCACACTTTCCAACAGAGATCAGGTTCATGATGTTACATATCGATTTTTATTTCTAAAATGTGCTTAGGCTTGTGGTCATATATTTATTTTCTCCCTACTGCACTTCAGTTTCAAAACAAGGAGAAGAAACTATCGACTAAGGACCTGGATACCTTAGCCATACAAGAGATAAACAATGTGTGGACCTGAAAAGTCTATCATGTTCTTAACTACAATTTGATTCCGACTAGTGTCATTTGACTTCTAACATCTAAATTCAAGCAAATCAAACTGATAATACAAAATAAAGATCTGCTTGCCTCTTGAAAATTATGACCCCTCAGGCAAGGTAATGTACAGTTAGGTGGAAACTTCCACAAAAAGCCTACATACAAATTACAGAAGCATGGACAGAAGCAACCATCAAAGCAAAACCCTCAGTATTAAGAGTTAAAGACCTTCAAATCAATACAAGCCAAAAGCTCTTCAGTGATCTATGTCATGTTGGGGATCACTTTTATAATCTATTCAGCCAGCAACAACAAAACCTGCCAATATGTGTCAGTTTAGTATTTATGCACTTCTCTACTGAGGCTACTACTTTCTTAATCCTAGCATGGGATTAAAGCACTGAAAGTGGCAAGACAATGCAGAAAGAGGTCTGCATCAGAAAACAGCTGCCACAAACAAAACATTTGAGTTTTGGGTACTGCCAATCCAGCATTTTTAATACGTCAGCAAGCTTTTTCCTTTACATAGGATCTGAAATAGATGGCTCTATAGTACTAATCATACATTCCTTACTTTAGGCTGTTTTTTTTTTTCTCAAATGCTGCTATAGCCGCTGTCTGAGATACGGCTTGTTGGGACACACAATAGGGACTTCTCGGTGGTGGATCCTTACTTTTGGAATACCCTCTCACAGAAGGTTTCAACCGGTCTTCCCAGATTATTCCTGATCGCTTCCCCCCCTCTCTCCTTCCTTGTTCACTTTTCTGAGGTGCTGCTGCTGATTTGATCTCCAATATTTGTGTTTCTCTTATTGTTTTTACTGTATTTTAATATGTTTTATTGTAATCCACGATTTTACAAAGAGAGGTGGAGCAGAAATCTTTTAAAAAAAATTAAATGCCACATGTGAACTGCATGCCTTACTCCTGAGTTCAGTTTTTCCTCCTCAAAATCAACCTAGACCAGCGGTTCCCAAACTCCCCCCCATCGTAAATGTTGGGGGGGGTTGGCAGCGACAGCGGCTTCTGGGATCACACAGCTGCCAAGAAAAATAAGGGGGGTCCCACTCACCTGGGGGTAGCACCAGGGCTCTAGATGGTGTGGAAGTGCCATTACCATCACAATCCCGGAAGTGCCATTACCATCACTGCAGGTCGCCACTCCCCTTAAGGGGGTAGTGACCGATTTTTCCCAACTGGGGCATCAAGATGGAACTAGACAGATGAAACTGTTGGGGGGGGGGCAGAGTTGGCTCTTCCCAGTGCATAAACTCCCTCAACTTTACTTTAGTACCTCGAATCAGTAGTCATTCCCCTTTATACACAGAGGATTACATTCAACAGAAGAGGGCAAAAGAGAACAGAAGCAAGCAATTTTTCACATTTTTATACCACCCTTCCTCCAAGGAGCTCAGGGTGGTATACATTGTTCCTCCTCTCCTTTTGTACACTGATGGCACTATACAGTACAGATATTACCGTATTTTTCGCACTATAAGACGTACTTCCCCCCCAAAAAAACGGGGGGGAAGTGTGCGTCCTATGGTGCGAAGCCTGGGCTTGGGGGCGCTTCGGGGAGGCCTTCAGAGGCTCGCGCAGGCCTCCCCGAAGCCCCCACAGGCCTCCCCGATGTTCAGTTCGGGAGAAAACAGCGATTTTCGGCCACTTCCGGAAACGGCCGAAAATCGCTGTTTTCGGCCGAACTGAACATCAGGGAGGCCTGCAGAGGCTCGCACAGGCCTCCCCAAAGCCCCCACAGGCCTCCCCGAAGCGCCCCCAAGCCCAGGTAAGTAAAAATCTTTTTTTCTCTATTTTATGCTCCATAGGATGCATGCGTCCTATGGACCAATGCGTCCTATGGAGCGTAAAATACGGTATATATTATATTATTATTATTAGCTTGGTGTCAGAACTTGGCTCCAGAATTTATGAAGTTGTAACACTGACACAAGTGCTGCTGAGCATGGACAGAGTACAAAGCTTCACTTCAGCTGGGCTTAGATCTAGAATCTATTTTTAATGTCAATGGTCAGCTTCAGGACATGCAAAGTGATAGCAGAGGTATGAGTGCCTGAGCATATGTGGGCTATGTTTTTCTCATAATTTGATGGACAAGTTACACACAGCTAGCATAACTTCCAACTATAGCCAGAGAAAGGTCTATTTTCTGAATTGCAAGCGTATTACTCCTTTTACACTGCTTGACTAGGTAAGTTCCACAGGTAGTCCCTATTGCTCATACAAATACCACTTCATGTGCAAAAGGTTACCTTGCCCCCTTAACACTTGCACTAAGTAATTTCCGTCATTTACCAGTGCAAGACTGTCTATCATATCAATCCTTTGACACACAAACACCAGGAACAAGTCATCTTGTTCCTGTGGTATATTTAAAGAGCCACATAAACACTTTTTGATTTTCTGCATACAAGGACTTCCCCAATCCCTTCAATGGAAAAGGCAGCCCTGCTGTGCAAACAGAACTGAAATGAATGGGTGTTAGGGCTTGAACCAGGAATCTTCACAGACCAATTACTGTTCTGGGTTCCATTGTTCATGCATCTGTTACAGATGCACTGCCATTTTGCACAGCCACAACCCCAAGGCAAGCAAAACACCCTACTGAGTATAAATATTTCTAAGGCAACCTGAAGCTCTTGCCCGAACCAAAATGGTCAGTTCTTCAATCCCCAATGCCTTGTTTGAAGAACCCAGCATTGGGTTCCCATCCTGGCTGATCCTTGCCTCCAGAAATGAGTACAGTATTTGAAGTGCGTTATAGTGAGTCAGATTACTGGTCCATCTAGATCAGTATTGTCAACCCTGACTGGCAATGATTCTCCAGGTTTTCAGACAAGAATCATTCCCAGCTCTACTTGGAGATGCCGAAAATTGAACCCGAGACCTTTGGCACACAAAGCAAGTGTTCTTCACTGAACTATGGCCCCGTTTTCCAAGTCAACCCTTTTGATCCTGCTTCCTTCATCCACTTTTCTGCCGTTCTCAACCATTGCTGGACTCAGCTCATCTTTGACATCACTTGTTACCTACTCTAGATGGACCCCAGTAATCAGGGGTGGCCTATGCCTTCCCACTACCTGAATACCCCTCAGTTTTGCCATCCCTATGGGCAAACAGGCACCTGCTCCCCCAGTGGATAAGGGAAGGGCAAGTAGGGAGGGAGGGAGGAAAGCAGGCATCCCCCCCATAGATAAGAATGGGATGAAAGGGATCCAGCATGCACTGCTCCTGTTCATTCAAAACTGAAGTGGTACAGAGGAGGGAGACTGTGCACCGAGTTCCAGGTAAGGCAAGGGAATGGGGCTTGCTCCAGATTACCTTCCATGCCCACTTGGTGCTTCATAAGCACTGGGTGGGCAGGGAGAAGTGTTCTGGAGCCATGGCAGCTCTTTTTTTTCCCTTTCCCTTTCTCCCTTCTCTGAAGAAGGGGGCTGCTGCCGCCACAATCCTCTTCCGACTTGCTCTCAACGCGTCTGGATTGAAGCAACGACTGCAGGCTGCAGAGGGTGGCAAACAGGCAGGCTGGGAGCTCATTGGTTCACCTCCAATTTTGCTACTCCACATGACTGTTTCAAGTCACTTCATGGGCAGGCAGGACTTGCCAGCAATTGATGTCTGCACAACCAGACCTAGACTGCATCTTTATCATGCCCTGATATACAACCTCCTCCAAGCCATGCCTATCTTCTACCACAGATGTGAGCCCTGATACTGCACCTATTTCCAGTTAAAACTATAGGGTAAAGGTATCCCCTGCTCAAAAGCCATTCGTGTCCAACTCCAGGGTGCGACGCTCATCTTCGTTTCCAAGGCCGAAGAGCCAGCGCTGTCCGAAGACGCTTCTGTGATCATGTGGCTGGCATGACTAATGGAACGCTGTTACCTTCCCACCGCAGCAGTACCTATTTATCTACTTGCAATTTCTTGCTTTCTAACTGCTAGGTTGGCAGGAGCTGGGACAGGAGACGGGAACTCACTCCGTTACGTGGCACTTGGATCTCAAAATGCTGTCCTACCAACCTTCCGGTCTACAGTTCAGCACCTTAACCACTAAGCCACCTCGGCCCGTTAAAACTATAGACAGCAGTTAATTGATCTATGACAACTGGGGGAACCCTCATACACTGGAACTCTATGCAAATGACTTCAGATTACACCTAGAAGACTTTTGCCGGGGGGGACGGGATGGGACTGCCTGTTCCTTCTTAGAAAATCTGCTTTCTATTCCAAGAAGCATGGCTTTAAATTGATTAGCTCAGTGAAATAACCATATAACTCTTTCCTCCCATTATCCGCTGTGTCCATGCAAGTCTTGCTTTCTTGAAGTGGATTTGGTTCAATAAATGTATCAATTTCACCTATTTTGTGTTTCAGTGTTTCTTCAGTTAAAAACAAATACCTTTATACTATCTTGCTTTCAGAATTATATAGTAACACCATCTATTCTGGGCACTTGTTAGAGTAGGTGCTGAAATTTACAGATACATCTGTACAGCAGTTTTTGCAACACAATACAAACAGCATCATAATACAATTCATGAAGGAGTAAACTTTTTCATTCGAAAGCTTTCATGGCCAGCAGATATAGTTAGAGAAACAGGTAGTACGGGTAACGCAGCCATATCTATGTAAAAAAAACACAGCAATCCGACTGAGGTTTAAAAACAATGACTATTTTATCTGGGTTTAACGATGTATTCCCGGACAAACAGAAATTATTAAGAAACCACGGCTGGACAACTGAGCCCAACGTCCTTTTTGGATTCCTTTTTGGATTGCCCCAGAAGATGTGTCCAGATTAGGACACGAAACGTTGGGCTCACTTGTCCAGCCGTGGTTTCTTAATAATTTCCGTTTGTCCGGGAATACATAGTTAAACCCAGATAAAATAGTCATTGTTTTTAAACCTCAGTCGGATTGCTGTGTTTTTTACATAGATATGGCTGCGTTACCCGTACTACCTGTTTCTCTAACTAAGGAGTAAACTGTTTTTTCCCTTACTAAGTTGTCATTGGGAGTTTATGCATTTCCACCACATTGATTTTTATCTTTCATTTTTTACAGTGCTGAATGGATCATTTATGCTAGCTAATGATTTCCATATATTTTTTTTAAACACAGTTAAATGCGTCCTTCCCCCCCCCCTTTGTTACAATTACTTTGGTTTGCTAGTTTACCCAATCTCTACACAGTACATTCTATATAATGCAATGGGAATAAATAGGGTGAAGACCATATTGGCCAGACCATACAGCAACAAGAAGCACTGCTTTTGTAACTGAAACATTAGAACAATGGAAGCCAGAGTTCAGTGATTTCATGTAACAAATTTTTTTTTAAAAAAGAAAAGAAAAAGGGCAACATATTTCTTACTATAGTGCAGAGTACGAAACAACTGAAATGATTGCTGCATGGCACTTCATTTTCTTGTCTGCATATTTAGGCAACCGGGCCCCCACATTCTCACATTTCCTTCTTTCTTCTCCGAGGCTCTTTTACACTCGCATCAAAGATCAATGCTGACTACACTGCTAAGACTTCAGGAGCTAAACTCTTTCTACTTCAACATAAAGCCATTGCAATTGCTTGCAGTGCTCAGTTTTCCCCAGACACTCACTTATTATAGTTTATTACACACAACTATCTAATGTACAAGTAAATTGCATAGTTATGTACTGTGAATGACTAGGCACTCCATTTTTTCCTCTTTTAGAAAATGCTACAGTATGACAAGTAAATGCAATACAATCTCTTTCTTTGCTAGTTTATTCAGAATTAAAGGGGTGGAGGAGAAATCGAACCTTGTGAATTACTGTCCTGAGATTTACTGCCCCTCTTCACCTTGCCTTTATATTTAGGAAGGTACTTATAGAGCAATCACTTTGCAGCTTTCAAATACACCTGGACAGTATCCATTTTCTGCATCTCCATCAGGTTTGACCAGGAACAGCACTGCAGATGCATGTTTCGGTTTTCACTGGTGGTTTAGGCTAAGAAAGCAACAAGTTTATTCTCTTGAGCTTGTTGGACCTCTTGATGGCATTTGTATCCTTAAACAACAGATGTTGATGGTACATTCAGGGGTGTAGTGAGGCTGGAACACACTGGAGTTCTGCTTCCCCACTTCTTTTGAAGAGGCAGTAGTGATGTGAGTCAGCGACATGCTCTGGCAACTGCCACCACTGCCCCTCCTGTGTCCTAGCCAGCTCCTGCCAACATCTCCTTTCCATCCTCCTGTCTTTTGAAAAAGCAGAGGTCAAGAAGTGGGGGAAAGCAGTAGAGACACTACCCTAGGCCACACTAGTCTCTCCTACTCTACCATTCTGGCCTTTGCCTTTTCAAAAGGCAGATGTGTAGGAAGGTGGCAGTAGCAGAAACTGGCCAGGAGCATGTGGAGGACTGCAGAGGAGCAGTGATGGCAGCTCCTGCTGCAGCTGCCTAAAGCAAGACAGAGTAGACAAACAGGGTGGGAGGAGGCAGTGAGAGAATCAGAGGAGAAAGAGGGAGGGAGAAAGTGAGAGGGGTGGGTGGGCAGGCGAGGGAGCAGTAGAACAGCAAGCCAGCAAAGGAGGGGGGGTGGACAAGTGGGGTGAGAGTGATAGAGGAAGTGATGTATGCAGCAGAGGGTATCCTTTACATCAAAATACTTCAATATACACCCATATAGTTCAAGGTGCATCAGGCATCTTTTGCTTTTTCTCCCGTTGCAGTTTCAGTTTCAGAAAGTGAAACTGTAACAGCACAATCTTACCCAACTTGCACCACTAGTGTAACCAGCGGTGCAGCAAGAACGGGAGGCCCCAGAACGGAAAGGGGATTCAAATCCCCTCCAAAGGGGAATTCAAAGGGAATTTAAATCCCGCCTCCCCTCCAAAGCCTCCCGCCCTGCACTCCCCCACTGGTTACATCGGTGGTGTACGTTTTATAGGATTGCGCTGTAAGTTTGTGTAGGTTTTTTATTTGCTAACCAACTCAATTTACCTGCTATCTGAAAACCATACTTCCTAATGTTGCCTTTTATATTATTTATTATTTATTTATTTATAGAATTTATACCCCGCCTTTCTCCCACAAGGGCAACCAAGGCGGCTTACAATAAAAACATTAAAATATATATATACATTTAAAATCAAGAATTAAAACAATTAGAACAATTAAAACAAACAGCCCCAGTGTAAATTACCTGGCTACCCAAGTGCTTTCAGTCTATATTAAGAGCTGTAACAAAGTTGTTCTCTCTCTCACATTCACACACTCTGCTATTGGAAGGTGGTTAATGTGTTTCACAAAGAACTCTAGCACTTTTAAATATATCACTACATCACTGGGGGCCCGATCCTATCCAAATTTCCAGCAGTGATGCAGCCACAATACAGCCCCAAGGTATGGGAACAAACATTCCCTAAGCTTGAGGAGGTCTCTGTGACTGCCCCCGCCCACTGCAGGATGCAGTGCACACCCTCCCCTGTTGGCACAGCTACATCAGCGCTGAAAAGATAGATAGGATTGGGCCCTGGTCCTGGATGTATTTGTGAGGATAGGGATTCAGGGTTCTCAAATAGCCTGCTCTCTGAAAGGAGCAATCAGCAATTGCTTCTAATCTTTTCTGCAGGGTACTATGTTACTCTTTTTCTACTAAACATATATATTAGGCCACCGGACAAAACCAAATGGAGATAAGAACTGTTGCGCCCAGTGTTCCATCTAAGATGTGTGGCTGGCAGCTTGGAGCTTGGCTTTCCTGGAAGTCAGGCAAGGACATGTGACATTGTCACTGAGTGTCCCGGAGATGCCACCGTGCAGCCACAGATGGGCTCCGCACAGCAGCATGAATTCCTTTGAAGGAACATAGATTGTGCCACCAGTATGTTGACCACACCCATACCCAACTGCCTCTTCCTTCAGTTCTACTCAGGCTGCAGCCTCTGCATTTACTCTTTTTCTGGTTATGGAGCAAGACTAGATGTATATAAGCCAACTGAAATACAATTCAGACAAAATTGATATACAATTGTTAGACATTCATTGCCAGCCACACAGGGACATCCAGATTTTCCTGAATAGTACGTAGCCTCCAGGTCTTAATTTCTGCATGTAAAAACCCAGGGTGCAGCAAACAGATACAAATGCATAACGATTTAAAATTAACGGGATTAAAAGCCATGTCAGAAAAATGTTTTACTGTTTTAAAAACAATGTTAAAAAACACTGCTTAAGACAATAAAAATAACACTACGTTTCATCCACATCCATGGACCTCCTCAGGTGTTAGAGCAACAGTAAGTTGCAAAGATTAATTATATATTTTAAGCCGCCTTGGGCATTTGCCTTCGGCATAGGAAAAGGCGGGATATAATTTTTTAAAATAAATAAATAAATAAGATGCTAACTGCCAAAATGGCAGCGATGGAATTTATAGCAGAGTGTAGAATGCAATAGGAAAAGTGGAACACAGCTGGCAGCTCAGCAATTAGCACCGGAAACAGTGGAGTATGCCGTCTGACCGTATACAACCTTTGCCTTGCGCGATGAACTGCAGTAACCTCTCTCATTACTGTAAACCTCTCTCATTACTTTGCAAGCTGCCTTGTTAAGGCTGGTAGCCAGATTTTATCAATGAAGGACAATTCC
Source organism: Plestiodon gilberti rubricaudatus (assembly GCA_026170595.1). NCBI lineage: Eukaryota > Metazoa > Chordata > Lepidosauria > Squamata > Scincidae > Plestiodon > Plestiodon gilberti. The sequence continues at coordinate 46,606,872 of JANXHW010000004.1, forward strand.
TGTTGTCTATTCAACAGGTTTTCATGCTTGTGTTTACTTATTTCAATTTGTTTATGTTTACTTATTTTACAAGGTACTACTGACAAAATTGCCAAGGTTTTTAAACACCATAATGTTAGGACAATTTTTAAACCCACCAGCAAGGTGTCCCAACTATTATGGAATCCTAAAGATCCAAGACCTCCTTTGTCCAATCCAGGTGTTTATAGTGTGCCATGCGAGTGTGGAACATATTGTACTGGGACAACGAAATGGTCGATAGACACTAGGATCAAAGAACATGCGAGAGCTACTAAATTGAAACATCCAGAACACTTGGCGCTCGCAGAACACTCAATTAAGACTGGACATATGATAAAGTTCAAGGAGACAAAAGTTTAATTCGAGAATCTGGACTCAGGCAGAGGTTACATTACAAGGAAATAAGTAAACACAAGCATGAAAACCTATTGAATAGACAACAGGAATTGTCCTTCATTGATAAGTCTGGCTACCACGGGCGTCACTGGAGCGTGGCGGGGGGGGGCGGGCCGCCTGGGGGTGACGCGCGCACCCCCTCGCGCGTCACCTCCGTGACGCGCGACACCCTCCGGATGCTCCGAGGCCGGCCCGGGAGCTGGCCTCGGAGCATCCGACCCTGTCGGCGCTCCAGGGCCTTCTGAAAGAAAGCCCACGCAGCGCATTCATCCGGGTATTTTCCGGATTTTCACGTATGCGCAGAGACCGTTTTGAGGGCTTTTTTGCCCTCAAAACGGTCTGCGCATGCGCGAAAATCTGGAAAATACCCGGATGAACGCGCTGCGTGGGCCTTCTTTCAGAAGGCCCTGGAGCGCCGACGGGGTCGGTCGCTCAGAGGCCGGCTCCCGGGCTGGCCTCGGAGCATCCGAAGGGTGATGCGACGCGGGGGGGAGCTGGGTTGCCCCCACCCACCCCACGCCGCGATGACAGAGCGTCACTAGGGTGACGCGCGTCCCCCGCCCCCGGGTGACATGCGTCCTAGTCACGCTACTGCTGGCTACCATCCCTTAACATGGCAGCTTGCAAAGCCCACAGTAAAGCCTACAGTATTACTGCAGCTCATCGCACAAGGCAAAAGTTGTCTACAGTCAGACGGCATACTCCATTGTTTCTGGTGCTAATTGCTGAACTGCCAGCTGTGTTCCACTCTTCCTATTGTGTTCTACACTCTGCTATAAATTCCATCGTTGCCATTTTGGCAGTTAACATCTTGGCAGCTTACTGTTGCTCTAACACCTAAGGAGGTCCACGGATGTGGATGAAACGTAGTGTTATTTTTATTGTTGTTTTAAGCAGTGTTTTTTAACGTTGTCTTTAAAACATTTTTCTGACATGTATTTTAATCCCATTAATTTTAAATCGTTATACATATGCTGGCCATGAAAGCTTCCGATCCTTTTTAGATACAAATGCCTCCTATCAACTTCATCTGGTGATAAAGTTGTGATCCAAACTTTTAACTTGGAGCAGGCAACCATTATTCATGCTTTCATAAGACTGTACTGCTGAAATATGTTCTGAATGAAGCTGGCCTTGAAGGCTGTTTGGAAGTTTCATCTTTGATCATCAAGTCCTGCTCTTCCAAACAGCAAGAACAAATGCATCAAAAACATATGCTGGGAAAACAAAAGGTAGGAACAAATGCCATCATCTCCAATTAGGATTACTTTTTGTCCTTTTGGATCTTAGTCCCTAATACTAATCAAGTAAAAATCTTTTTCTGTCTATTTCTTCTATTTGTAATGTCAGTCAAATATATTTAGATTTCCTCGATGGTCATCCATAGGCCCACAAAACAATCTCCAATATACTATTTGTTGATTATGAACAGCACATCAACCACTAATTAATTTTTTCCTCAAATACATTTTAAAATATATAAATACTGACCTTGTTTCTTTCAGCCCTTCTTTCTGAATTACTTCCAATATTTGCTTTGCAGTCATTGGCGAGTTCGGATGTTTTTCCAATGCCTAAAAAGAAATATATGTGTAAGATGGTAAAAAGTAATATTACACACATTTCAACTACAGTATTGTATTGTCATGCACTTTGCAAAATACTTTGCTTAGAGTGGGAAACTGTAGTATCAATGTTGGGGTCTTCTATAAATTGCAGAACAAGCAACTGTAGCTTATAATAAGATTAAGCAGATAATCATGGGCATCAACCTATTGAAAAGCACGGGAAGAATCTTACATGGCAATGAACTAGAAGCATGAAACCTATTCAAAATTACCAGTGCAAAAGTCACTTCTTTCAGGTGGGGAAAGTAGGGAAGCTGATTTTTGTGACCCCCTTGAACAGTTTAAGGTCACTAGTATTGCACTTGCAGAAAACCCTTCAGTTTGCAATAAAGGGGCTATTCTCAGAAACAACATGATAGGCTTCAAAATTTAAATATATGAAAAAATATTAATATTAAACAATCAAAATATTACAGAAGTATCATAACTTGTTGCTGAAATATACTTTCCAGTTCAGCTCAGTTTTCCACTCCTTTGCCTTCTATGAAGAAATCCAACAAACAGTCCATAATTCGGCTTAACTAGTATGACTGTTTATGCTTCCTGTGCTACCCTTTGCAGTTAGCACCTCCTCCACATTCTTCTTTTCATCTAAACACAATACCAATCACGGGAATTTAAACAACCAAGCACACCCAGTGGTGACAGTGTGACACAGCCCCTGATCATATGACAGACTCTTCACTATTATAACCTGCACATCTACGTGAAGAGGAGACAATAAGCTCAACATATCCATAATCACTCCTAAGTTGCTCTCCTGGTAATGAGCACCATAACAACTATTGATGTGAACACAAAACAACTGTTTACCAGGAACTATAGATGCAAGACCAGAATTTACTAAATGTAAATAACTGAAGAACAGATTAGAGGTTTTTTTCAATGTGCGCTGACTGTGGCTTCCCAACTCAACTAGGCTAGTGAAGTACTGCTGATTCATCACCATCATTCCTCAGATATTATGCCTGTTGTCCCCTGTATAACCATGCTTCAAGGATGCATGCCTACCATGCCCAGCCTCTGCAAACATACCACTTTACAATATGCTGAACTGACAAAGCTGCAAATGTAATTCCCTAGCAGTAGCTCCAAAATCTGAGGATCAGAATGTACACTTACGACCTAAACTCTAGATATAAAATCTTACTGAAATCACAACAACAACAACTTAACACTGGCTGCAGGAACAAGAACATTTGCCATGAAGCATCTTTTCGCCATAACCATAACATTCAATTTAGGTTTGTGCACCTATCCTTATTCCTGGTTTATCACTAAAGTCCCTGTCCTCTGCTTTCCAACTCACAACACAACATACCAGTCCATTACCCAGCATAGTATTCAATTACAGTTCAGATCTTTTCTCATTTTGGTGAATGAAAGGGGAGGAACCCATAGATTAAAGCTGAAAACAAAAGTGTTGGGAGTCAAACTGAACTGAAAAAACAAATAAAACCTGAAACGTTAGTTGCATACAGGGCAACGCACATGTAATTTGGGCCTAGGACCTCAACAAAATTAAAAAGTAAAGCTTTATAAAAAATAGGAGGAAGATGAAATGAGGGATAAGGCAAGAAGAAAGAAACTCAACTGAACTGGAAATGCTCCAGAGTTTAAACAGAGTTGAATTCAAAAGGGTAGTAGGAACTATACTGGACTGGACAAAGCTATGAGGGATAGTGGGTACACTCGAATGTGGGGTTACTCACTGTGGAGGACTCCCTGTTTCTCTTCCCGAGTACAGGCCCTCAGCACACCTGGGCAGCTCCTCCCTGAAATTGAGAGAATTTGGGTAGCCCTGTCCCTTTCTCTGTGACATCACAGCCTATTCTATATAGAGGAAGTGGTAGCATCAGGTGTTACAGCACAAGTTCGATAGAAAAGGAAAGACAAGTTCATGTCAAACTTGACCTTAGAAACCAGAGAAGGAGGGCATAAGCTGCACTTAACTGGTGGGGAAACAATGGGCAAGACGCAGGGATGAACACAGAAGAGCATAATTACAAAGACACAGCACAAACAAAATGAAGTTGACAAAGTAGTATGCACAACACAAAAATTTAATCAAACTCACAAGGCAGCGTTGCAACCACCACAGGAGGAAGCAAACAGGACAGGATACAATGGTATCCCTGGGTGCAGAATGTGTTAAAAACACTGAGAGGGGAGGAACAAATAGTAGCTCAGTGTGTGTCAATTGCTTTGGCTGCAGCATATATGCTAGTGTGGATTTCAAACATCTTGTTGAATTCAAACTTTTATTCATCCAGACCTTTAGAATATCTGATCACCAAAAAGAAAAAGTGCTGCTTTCATACATTAATAGGGAATGACTTCTTGATTCTGGGCATTTTTTTAAAAAAATCAAGAGCCAAAATGCATTCTAAGGGAAAACAAACATTTGTTCTCACAAAGTACATCAAATAAGATGCAGCTGAGGAGACCGCGGTGGTCACCTGGGGCATTTGCCCCCCCCCGCCCCACTTTTTCACAGATAAGCAAAAGCTCAGTAGCTTAATGTATCGCTTATGTGAAAAAGTAAAACACAAGATTAATACTTCAGCCTTATTTTGAACGTCACTGAACTGGCTGTCACAGTACAACACAATATTGGAAAGCTGACTCGTAAATGACCGACTGAAAGGCACAACCCCCAATCTTTCCATCCCCTTCTGTCCACAACCCTTTCACTTCCATGTTCAATGTGTCTAAAAATAAGGAATTATAAGCTAAAAAAACAGCTAATTAAAATGAGAAAATCAGCAAGATAACAGATTAAAGCAATTTTTTCTTCATTAAAATAGATGAGCAAAAGAAACATTCCTTCACACGCATTTCATTTTAATTAATATTGTCAAATCATAATCTTACTTTATAAACATCTAAACAAGTTTATTTCCTTGCATATTAAAGTTTGTTTACATTATTGTTCAGTTGTGTCAATTTAACAATTTAAGATCCAGTTCAACTAAAACGATTTGCTACACTTAACACTAAAGTCCTTTTACAACCAACCAGATATTACTTGCTTCTTCTATAATCAAAATTGTTTTAAAGGTGACCAGGATGAGAAATATAACTTTTTACAGTACCTAAATCTTTTACGATCAACCAGCAAATATTCAATAATAAACAATTACTTACTGACTTACAAAGTTATTTTAAATCCAGTTAAAAGAACATAAGAAGAGCCTTGCTGGATCAGGCCAAAGGCCCATCTAGTCCAGCTTCCTGTATCTCACAGTGGCACCACCAGATGCCTCCGAGAGCACATAGCCAACAAGATATCCCGGTGCAAGGGATACAGGTTAACCTGTTGTCACTCCCTTGCACCGGGCATCTAGGCCAGGTGCCATCACCACATCATGTGGCAAGGAGTTCCACAAATGAACTACACGCTGGGTGAAGAAATATTTTCTTTTGGCCATTCTAACTCTCCCTCCACTCAATTTTAGTGCATTTCGGGCACTTCAAAGCCCAAAGACCGGTGAACTTGATAAGTTCGAGACACGTCGCCGGCAAAAAGCTGTGAAAGCCTCCAGGAGGAGAGAGAAAAGCTTCCAGCTGTGTCGGTCGAGTGTGGGAGGCGCCAGCCAGCAGAATTGTCAGACTGTAAAAAGGATACCACCTGGAAAGTAGCCGTTCATGAAAGACTGGACATTTATATATATTGTAAAACCCTTGACAGCCTGCCCATGTACACTGCCTTGGATTAAAGTCGGAGGAGAAATCCAATGACCAAGAAAGGTGGTATATAAATACTGTATATTATTATTATATTAGTATGTCCCCTGGTTCTGGTGTTGTGCATGAGGGTAAAAGTTATAAAACTTGTTTGCAAGCACAAGGGTCCTTTAAAGATATACTAACTATATCTGCTAACTGAGCAAAGAGGCAACTTCTCAAGTGCTGCTCCTCTTATAATTAGCAGACAGTTTTATACAAACATCATGACATGAAAAGACAGAAAAACTGTCCATGTTTTACATGCACGTTACATATGTTTGATGTGGCCACTTGCATAGCTACAATGGGGCAAGGGGGGGAATGCAGCTGAGGAGACCGCGGTGGTCACCTGGGGCACTTGCCCCCCCTTGCCCCATTGTAGCTACGCAAGCTCTTAAGAATGCTCTTAAGAAGGCCCCAATAGTGCAAGGCTGGGCCCCCCTGTTTTAAAGCATCGCTCTGGGCCGGCAACTCACTCCATAGGTCTCTGCATAGGCCACTGCATCACACCAAGCCAGCCACCCCCTTCGTAGGCCTCCTTAAGGCCTCGCCAAAGCAACAGGAAGCAACTCCCGGTTTACTTCTGAGTTTGCGTCTGCCACTTCCTGTCACGGAGGAGGCCTATGGAGGGGGTTGCCAGCTCAATGTGATGTGGAGGCCTATGCAGAGGACTATGAAGTGGGTTGTCGGCACAGAGCAATGCTTTAAAAAGCGCATGAGAGCTTTAAAAGGTGCTTGAGGTTTCCGGGGGGGGGGGGGAAGAGATCACCATCGTATATCCAGGCAGTCACTGATTGGAGAGATGGTAAGCGGGGGATACCTGTATAGTCAAATGTCACTTTCACATCTCTATATTGTTTCTTCCAGCTATCTTCAATCACAAAGAAGAATGAAGAACAACAAACCATAGCTGGATTCCTGCTTTGGCTAATACGAAAATTAAAAGGGATGTAACATTATGCCTGACACAAACTGTTAGAAGCCATTCTCTTTTAAATGCAGGAGACACCACTTAACATGTGTGCCTCCTCGGGTATAAAAATCACTGCACTTGGTACTCCACCCAGTTCGTTTGTTCTCCGAGTCTTCTTGGGATTTGCAAACCCTGAAGAGGCTAACCAGTAGTGTTAGCGAAACATAGGTATTGCAACATCAAGCCTTTCTTCTAAACTTGTTTTAGAACTAACTTTCTTTTGAAAGCTTTTAAACCAGGGTTGGGGAACCTTTTTGCAATGGAGGTCCCGCGGGCCGTGTGCCCCTCCTTTGCAAATGGGTACCCTGGCGCGCGTGCGCGCCGGGGGAGCGCACACAAACCACCCCCTGCTTTCCTTACCCCCCCCCCGCTCTCCCCCTTTTTCCTTTTTTCCCCCGCTCTCCTCCTTACCTTTTTCAGGCTGCGGCGGCGGCTACCGCCGCCACCGCCGCCGCCACCCCCGCGTGTGCTGCTCCCGCACCTCCTTTTGAATTCGGCTGCTTCTGCGCATGAGCAGCAGAAGCAGCCGAATTCAAAGGAGTCGCGCCGAGGAGAGCGCGCCACGCGCTCTTCCCTCGGCGGGACTCCTTTGGAGCCCGGCTGTTTCTGCGCATGAGCATGGGAAAATGGCCCTCCATTGCAAAAAGGTTCCCCACCCCTGGTTTAAAAGCGAGGGGGGGGTGCACACAAACCACCCCCTGCTTTCCTTAAACCCCCCCCCCCGCTCTCCCCCTTTTTCCTTTTTTTCCCCGCTCTCCTCCTTACCTTTTTCAGGCGGCAGCTACTGCCGCCGCCGCCGCCGCCTACCCCGCACACGCTGCTCCCGCGCCTCCTTTTGAATTCGGCTGCTTCTGCGCATGAGCAGCAGAAGCAGCCGAATTCAAAGAAGTTGCGCCGAGGTGAGCGCGCGGGGGGCCGGCAGGGCTGGCGGAGCCTCCGGTCTGCTCGTGCGGGCCGGACCCGATTGATTCGGGTCCGGTCTCGCGCGGACCAGATCGCTCCGGGGGCCGGATCTGGCCCGCGGGCCGCCGGTTCCCCACCCCTGTTTTAAACCATGGCTTTTAAACCCGAAAACTTCTCTATGATCTCAATGGCCATGAAAGACTTAGTTTTAAATATCCATTTTGGCGTTCTTATTTATTATAATATTTATATACCACCTTTCTCACAGACTCTCACAATGAGTGAGGGTCATAGACTCAAGGCGGTTTACACAGGCAGGCTAGGAGAACCCTAGGAGTTCCCTACTTTTTTGCAAATGATTTTTTTTTTTTTTTTACAAATGTTGCACTATGAGATAAGCATAGAACCCTCAATATTGCCAGATGTTTCCCTTCAAAGTGCAGCCAGAGTCCTTCCTGGCCATGCTCCACACTTCTCAAGCTTTTCACAGCAGCAGCTGCAGATCCCCCTTGGTCAGTTCAGATCCCCCTTGGTCAGTTCTTAAGGTGTTAACAGTCTCACTCACTAGCTGATTCCTCCGCGTTCCACACATTCCACACCCTCTCACAGTGTGCCTTCACAATGCATTCTCTCACAATGCCTTTCGTCAGCAGCTTTCCAGTTGCCCTTCCAAAGCAAGATCTCAGGCTGATCCTGTTTAGCTTCTTCAAGCAGGGCAATGGCTCAACCTCCAGACCACACCTCCTGCCTAATATTCTTGGACTTCAACTTCTTGCCTAATAACCTACATTTTGCTTTCAACATCTCTCAATTACATTTCCAGTGTCCGTGGTACCCAAATGTATCATGATCATCTATCTCATCCCAGTATTATCTAGCCATCTAAACTTTTCATATACTCCCAACCTTCACACCAGGCAGACAACTCACCATCTGGTCAACATCACAAATCCATTTATCTGTGTTTGTCTTCCACCACAAGAATAAAGCTTTGCAGCAATTCTAACTCGGAAAATATACTCTAAATCAGTAGGGAAAATACTGCAAAAAACAATACACAACTGAGAAACAAACTCCCTCACAATCACATAGGTTTTGTGCAATATGGCCTACTGGATGATTATTACATTATATGACTACCCCATTGCATCATCCATCCTCATCCTCATCCTTTGTGCACAATAATTTACTCCCCTATAAGTGTTCAACATCTCAGATTTAGGCCACAATCTTATCCACAGTTTCCTAGGAGCAAGCCCCCGTTGAACAGAGTGGGACTTAATTCTGAGTACATGCATAGGATTGAGCTGCCAGACTACTACTTCAAACCATGCAAACATTACCCCAGCTCCTCTTACACCAACTGTTGCACCAGCATAATGGATCACTGTACTGAAACGCATTGCCTCCAAAAACAATAAAAGGCAGTTCCAAACTTAGAATTTGCACTGACTTAATATTCTAAGTTTGGAACCGCTTTTCAGCCACTCTCAGCTTTTATAAATGAAGTGCCTCCAACTGGAACATTCTTGTGCCTAAGGAGAAAGACAGACCATTATTGGAAAATAAGATAGTTTTTTCCCCTCTATGGGCTGTTGCCAGTTCCCATAGATATCCAATGATCTGTTCAAAGCAGCAAAGGCTGAGTGTGCACACAGAGATCCCCATGCAGAATAGTTCCATATTAATTTCATTGGTGGGAGCAAATCCAGACACATTTGCCTTCTTTGGAAGAAGCAGATACATACAAGACAAAATTGTGAGTAGATCTAACACTATCACACCTAAGCACATCAATACACCTATTTGGTTTTCATAAACCATAGTTCCTGGAGAAACTTTCATTTATTAGAACCTTTTGTAGTCTCTTTAAAACTCTTGATACAGTCTGATCACAAATCCAGATGATGTCACCAGAGCATAGCCCTCTTCACATCATCCAAAATTCATACACAGAGGGAGGAGTAGAATTGCTATGGAAGCCCTATTCACACCACATGCATGCTCAATTGCACCTTTGCAACGTGTGTTTGGGCATTTATTTATTTATTTATAGAATTTATACCCCGCCTTTCTCCCACAAGGGCAACCAAGGCAGCTTACAATAAAACATTAAAATACATATATACATTTAAAATCAAGAATTAAAACAATTAAAACAAACAGCCCCAGTGGGTCATCAACATTTACATTTGTTAAAAAGCCAGCCCGCCATGTCAGACATCAAATGCTGATCTAAATAAAAATGTCTTAAGGCCCCGCCGAAAGGTCTCTAAAGAGGGAGCCATTCTCAATTCCAGGGGGAGGGAATTCCACAATTGGGGCGCCACTGCCAAGAAGGCCCTAGTCCGCGCCGCCATCCCCCTCACCTCCGTCAGTGGCGGCACGGTTAACAGGGCCCCCCTGATGACCTCAGAGTACGGGTCGGATTATAAGGAAGGAGGCGGTCCCTCAAATACCCTGGACCCAAGCTGTTAAGGGCTTTAAAAGTCAAAACTAGCACTTTGAATTGTGCCCGGAAACGAACCGGCAGCCAGTGTAGCCGTCGAAGCAACGGTCCGACTGAGTCGAACCGACAGGCCCTGGCAACCACCCGGGCCGCCATATTCTGCACTAGTTGCAGTTTCCAAACAGTCTTCAAAGGCAGCCCCACATAGAGCGCATTGCAGTAATCTAGTCTAGATGTCACTAGGGCATGGGTCACTCACTGTGGCCAGGTCTGCACGATCCAAGTACGGCCGCAGCTGGCGCACCAGCCGAAGCTGGGCAAAAGCCCCCCTGGCCACAGCCGCCACCTGGGAATCCAGGAGTAGCTGCGCATCCAGGAGAACCCCCAAGCTGCGGACCTGCTCCTTCAGAGGGAGTACAACCCCATTCAGAGCAGGATGATGATCCAGTACCTGAGTCGTAGACTTCTGGACCAGAAGAACCTCTTTCTTATCAGGATTTAATTTCAGCTTATTTGCCCCCATCCAGCTCCCAACTGCCTCCAGACAATGATTCAGGACGATTCATTTAAGCCATGTGCACCTAGGCTTGTATGTACGGTTGGGGATTCTGCAAAAACAACAGTCCCCAACCATGCATACAAACCTCCAGTTTGTACGTGCATAGATACGATATGGCCATACAAGCAAATACAAAAGAATAAGATCATGGCTTGGGACCATGATCCTGTTCCACTCCATGCACGTTCCCTTATGTTTGAGGACTCATGGCTTTTAGATCTGAACATCAGAAATACATACTTCATTGTCAAAAAGTTAATGCAGGATCAGAAAAAAGTGCTGTACCTAGAATGGAAAGTGCTATGGCAGACTCAGAAGTACTTCATGAACTAACTTTCTTCCAGTCCCAGGTAAAGTAGCATATAAAAATAACTTGGAACATTGTTTGCTGTTGTAACCCAGGCTGCTGTCCAAAACCTAGACAAGAACTGAAGTCTTAATATTCTCCAAAAGAAAAGAGGGAAGGCGCAGGAAGGGCCTGAGGAAGAGAGAAAGACTGAAGGGACAAGGATAAGATTGCCGAAATGAAGTGCTAAAAAAAACTATAAATGCCAACTGCCACTAGTTTTCCTTTTGTGGGCAGTTTTTACCATTTGGGTGGATGTTCACGTTTGTGAGTGAACAGAACAATAAAGTGAATTGATAAAAGTTTACAGAAGAAAACATGTTCAAAAGCAGCTTCATATTTTCACAACTGAAATACTAAGCCTGATCTAGGGGACTCTTATTTAGAAGGACATTGCATTAAAACAGTGGGGTTTCCTTTCAAGTAAATTGCCAGGATCCACACAGCTACTTTAGGCATGCTGTGATTTTGAACAAAGGCCTAAGAAACTTGGTTCCTGAGGCAACCAACACAAAAGAGTGCCTTTAAATTATCTTGCCAACTAGGATAAGTTGTGTAGGAGCAGAGCAACTGAAAGGAGGGGGACCATATGCCACACCTGATTTGTGGGGTCAACATATGCTTCAGCTTCCCCTTCATCTGTTGCCAAAATATCTATCTGCAGACTGAAGTGTTGGGCACCATCCCTACTGCCCAAAAAAGTGCTCCAGCAAACCCTGAGCTGAAGAACTCTGTGAGCCCCCCAATGATTCCCTCCTCTCCATCTTTGCTTAGTTGCCCCTCCAGTTCTCCTGCTACATTTTTGATTCCTATAAATTGTTTGATGTTGCACACACGTAAAGGAGTGTGTAGTAGATGCCAGCGTTATATCCATCTTTTAGAGAGATAGCAGTGTTTAAAGATATTTGAAATATCTTTGCTTTGATTGAATATAGAAGTCAACAAAGACAAGACTATCAAAATAAACTCTGTGTATGTTGTGTGTGTAAAATCATCATTTACTTTGTTCAAAGTTAAGAATAGAAGCACCTATAATAGAAAACAGTCAGCCTGCAAAGGTTAACTTGAAAACATAGTGCCTAAGGATTTTCCTTTGCATCACTGTTTTGCTAAAGGTGGCTATACTTGCATGACACATTCATGTGGCTAAAGGAGGTTTGGACTTCACTTAGGCAACCTTAAGTACTTATTTGGATGTTGTTGTTGTTGTTCAGTCGTTAAGTCGTGTTCGACCCATCATGATCCCATGAACCATATCCCGCCAGGCCTTCCTGTCCTCCACTATCTTCTGGAGTTTGCTCATTTTCATGTTCGTTGCATCGGTGATGCTGTCTAACCATCTCATCCTTTGCCTTCCCCTTCTTCCTTTTGCCTTCAATCTTTCCCAGCATCAGAGTCTTCTCCAGAGAGTCCTCTCTTCGCATTAGGTGGCCAAAATATTTGAGCTTCAGCCTCAGTACCTGTCCTTCCAGGGAACAGTCAGGGTTGATTTCATTTAGGATTGACTGATTTGATCTCCTAGCAGTCCAAGGGACTCTCAGGAGTCTTCTCCAGCACCACAGTTCGAAAGCATCTATTCTTCAGCGCTCAGCCTTCCTTATGGTCCAACTCTCGCAACCATACATTGCTACTGGGAACACCATCACCCTGACTATACGAACTTTTGTTGGCATGGTGATATCTCCAGTGTTTTGGAGCACCTTCCTTTGTTCCAAGCATGTGTTCTAACAGTGCCAGCCTGTCCATGAAGATAACTGAGGTAGTTGCTGCAGGTGGTGGATTGGTGGGGGCACTGGCCTCCATCTGACTACCCACCTCCACTGCGCTCGCTCCCCTCCTTGGACAGGAAAAGCTCTATCCCACCCACTCTCCTTTACTTCACATTTCTTTTTCCACTCAATTCCCCTCTTCCTTTTTGGATTTCGGGAGTGAGTGAAGGAGTGGCAGAGGCAGTTACTGACATGTCGCCAGGTAAGGGGAGCGGCATTTGACATACCGCATCACGCACTGGGTGATGTTGGACTGGCCCTGTGTTCTGGGGATCACAGCCTTAATATTTCGGGTTTGAAATTATGTATAGCCACAGATACAAGAATTACAGCACAATCCTAAGCATCCGGTGGATGGCCCAGGCCACCTGCTGGATCCTATCCCTGTTCTAGGCCATGCTGGCACAGCACGAAGGTCTACTTAGGGAGATGTTCGTCCCCTTCCCCAGGTGTAAACCGGGGACGGCCCGATGGGCCTCCTTGGATTTCCACCTGCTAAATAGCAGGTGGAAGTAAGACAAGGCCATGCAATGGCCGAGTCAGTCCGACAGGAGACGGGGATATGGCGGACGCCATCCCCGCCCCATCCCGGGCCGGCTCGGCCAATGGCCCCCCTCCCTTGCCACCCGGACCATCCCCACCGGGGGATCTCTTACCTTCCTCCGGTGGCCATGGGGGACGTCCCGGCAGCAGAGTGAGGGCGGCCAGCCTTGCGCCAGCCTCCCTTACTCGCGAGTCATCACGAACGATCTTTACAGCACGTTCGTGATGGCTTCTGGTGGCAGAGCACTCGCGCCACCATCGGAAGTTTAGTTAAGATTGGGCTGTGAAAATGCTTTCTTACAAAATGACAGAAATAAGGTCTTACTGTGGACACTCTAGTTGAAACAGTGCTTCTAGATAACGACCACTCAATTCATAAAAACATGACATGTTCTGTGTTATGACTGATACTGCTAGTGAACTGTGAAGCAAAAATGCAATTTGAACATCTCAAAACACTTATATCTAAATCACTGTTTGCTGGCTGGCATTGTTTCATTGTTTAAGAAAATATAATTTATATATGAACAGAATAAGGAGAAGGAAAATTGAAACAAACAAAAAAAGAGCTTCGCCCTTTCCATTGCCAATCCAAAAAGGTTTCATATCACACTCCCATCCTCATTAGTTAATATATTTGGGGACCATAAACAAGTGCAAGAACATCTGCTCATAAAGAAATCAAATACTGTACAGGGTATCTGCTTGTGGTTTGAGAGAGGGTGCCACTCCATTTTGTAATACCAATTCCCTCAATATCTGAAGTGACTTCAGATTTATTCTTAAGAACATACCATACAATATAATTGCTAGACAACTGTGGCAAGCTTCTGCTGCAGACCTGGGAATGGCTGGCGTAGGGAAGTTTTTGGGTCCTTGAGTTAGGGAAGTGAGTTAATCATTCCCTTCTCCTTTTACTTAGTCCCAGCATTTTCTGGGCACCAAACATTAGCCCTGGTCAGTCTCATCCCTAATCAGCCACTATTGCCTTTATTCTGTACCAGCTCCTCATAAGAGTGCACCCTTCTAAGTGCTGTGTGGCTCTTACAAAAGGGAGCTATAAAAGTTGTGCATGCTTTTGTGGCTGCAGTTTTGCAGAAGACAGAGATCTCGTTTTCATCTCTAGCCAGATATGTTTTGCTAATACTGCCCTTGATTCCATTCACCATAGAAGCCTCACCCACTGACGTCTCAGCTGCTGTTTTCTCCGCTCAGAATCCTACAGGCTCTCTCACTAGTTCTGCTGCCCTCAAGGCACAACAGTGTTGAACTGTTGGTCATTAAGTAATAGAATTGTGACATTGTATCACTAGACAATTACTTTTGCTTGCTGATGCAGACCAAATCTATTACTTAAAATATTCAGAAACTAAATATGACAAGTCAGGGCTCTGAAGTAGAGGCATGAACTGTGAGAATGCTCCACACATACGCGGATGCTTTTACGGGCTGTCAATGGTATTTTGCTACGATTATTAAATGTATAATGGTTAGTGTCATAACAAAGATCAGCCATCATGTTATGACATTTATCTTCATAAATGAGGAGAGGAAGGGCATCTGCAAGTTATTCCATTGCTTGCTATGAGACGATAAATGTCATAGGAGATAAATCAGTATCTACCATACGTGAAACAAGATACAGTACAGCATTCCAAAGCATGGGCATACAGTTTAAGCGGCTATGTGTTGCAACAACTGTATTATCCACAAATGTGCAACTATGAACTACTCATACAAATTCTCAAACAAGAATAAAGATGTCCCAATATAAAAAAAATTAAGGTATGTTAGCTTTGTATCATTCATGCAGTTCTGCTCTTGACATCTTCACATTTTTCTCAATCTTTTAAAATGCATTATTATAGAAATAAGATCATCATGATATATCATCCTAAATATCTTACTGAGTGACTTGAAACACAAATAAATCACTCAGAGGTGGTAGTAATAGGCCAAGTTCTTGATATAGAATAAAGATACTACCCAGGGCTCACACCTGACACCTGGACAAACTTCTGAGATAACTCCCATTGATTCTGGGGAAAGAGAAATAGCATGGGTGAGCACAGCTAGCAGTGGGAAACAACCAAAAGTTATTACCTTTATAAATTGTAATAGATGGCAACTAGTGGCCATTGGAACACAGTCCTATTTAAGTGATGCATACAGAAAGTTATTCAACAGCAGGTTCATTCAGTTCCATTTATACTGGCATAGCAGCCTTTGGAAAATTGAAATTGTCTGTCTAGTCAAGCCTTCCTCCTTGAGAGAGATGCAGGAACTCAATTACCCTCTCATCCTCATTTCAACTCTCTTCAATGATGGAATTATATTCCACGTTAACACAATAAAAAAAAAGTTTCCTTCTAGATGTTCAAACTTTAGTTTACTAATCTTTCTTTCAACCTGAGGAGCAAGATAATTCCCTTTATGTATTCAATCGTACTAGCATAATTCCTATACATTTCAGTGGACCATACTATACGGGGTGGCCAAACTGTGGCTCCTGAGCCACATGCAGCTCTTTGACGTATAATGTGCGGCTCTCAGAAATATGTTGACTGAGCTCGTTTTTGCATCACAATTAATATAAAAAGGTAAATAAGACATTTTCAAGCTTTATAATTATTTACCAGGTATAAACTGAGAGTCCACTGGATTAAAACATATATTTAATGTTCATGGTGAGTAAATCTATTTAAGAATTTAAATGCTTCTTAAATATCTCAAACATCTCTCTTCTGTCTCTCTTACACATCTGAAGTTTATCACATGTGGCTCTTACGTTAAGTAAGTTTGACCACCCCTGCTTTACATACTTACCTGTAGCAGAGACAATATATACAGTGAACCCTCGCTATCCATGGATTCGGCATCCTCAGATATGTCTCACTGTTACAGGGGCCACTGTGAAAATCTTCAAGAAAAAAAGGTTAAAAATAGTGTTCCTTACCTTTTCGCTGGCAAACTGCTCCGTTTGCAGGGCTTTAGACAGTGAAATCGCACTCCTACAGCCTCTTCGTGGTTGTTTGACCTCCCCCCTCCCTTCTCCAAGGTCACCCCAGAATGCACTGGGACGAGCCTGGGGAAGGGAGGGGGGATGTCGAGGAACCCAGAAGAGGCTGTAGGAGTGCGATTTCACTGTCTAAAGCCCTGCAAACAGAGTGGTTTGCCAGCAAAAAGGTAAGGAATGCTATATTTAACCTTTTTTTCTTTTTTAAAGCATTTTTAAAGTGACCCCCGTATCCGTGAAAAGGGGGTTTCAGTTAAAGCAGATTTCAGTATCCACGGAGGGTACAGGAACGGAACCCCCGTTTATACAGAGGTCCGACTGTATTTACATTGAGACATGAACCGGGGGGGGGGGGAAATAAGAACATTCATGGAGGAACTTTTCCATTTTATCTAAATTTTGATCCTTGGAGGTGAAAAATGATGTTTTGAGAAAACTGAAAAAACTTTCAAGAAACATTTTCACAGAACAATCAGTCTAATTATAATTGTATTATAAGGCTATTTTTAAAATATTTTGAAGTATTTCTTTAAAATCATAAGTTCTGTTTCTGTATGACTAAGTTGAGGTCTTCATCTCATTTCTAGGTTCATATGATAAAATACACCAAAAAAGGTTATTGTCATGTAATGGCCCACCAGCTGTCATGGCTCTGGGCAGTTCCAGCCTGCACAAAGCTTGCCCGGAGCTTCTGTGGAGGTGCACAGCAATGATATAATTGCCGGCGCCTCTGCCACCCAGCTGATGGGCGGAAAACCCGCCCATCAGCTTGCAGCGACTGCAGCCAAGGGCTGACAGAGTGGTATAAAAGGGGAAAGATGGGCAGAGGAGAGGGAGGACAAAGACACTAGGCCGGAGCAGAGGTGGGGATGGGGCTTGGAGGGAGAAAAGGTGGAGAGTGAGGCAAGCAAGTTGAGTGAGGCTGGGGAAAAGGAAGGAACCAGTGGGGAGAGACAAGAGAGAGGAGGCCGAGAGGAAGAGGGCAAGGGAGAGAGGCCTGAAAGGGGATAAGAGAAGGAAATGGAAGAAGGAGGAAAGGGGCTGCGGCTACCCAGCCTTTGTAGGCTTCAAAGGGGGGGGCTGAGCTCAGCCATCTGGACCCCCAAAGAGGAAGACCAGCTGTCAGGAAGGAGGACTCCCTTGGACTAGCGTTTACCCCAAAGGTACACAGAAGGGCCAGGATAATCCACCTTGCTAATCAGAACTAGCAATTTCCTCACCATACTCCCGATCCCTTCAGGCTCACAAGGCCTCCACCTGAATTTAGATAGCCAACAGCCCCGAGTCAAGGGCAAGGAAGGGTGATGTAACTCACTGTTTGTGTTAGAGTTCCCCAGTTGGGTTATATTTAAGTTTATGTTAAAGGAAAGATTGCTCAGAGAACCCTGGACACTCTGATTTCCTTAACTCGTCCTGAAGATGTAGAGCTCCTCCCTTGGAATGAGGGGGCGGGTGGGGCATGTGCTACACACAGTGATTATGGTTTGCATTCACTACTTTGTTCACGTTCCCTAATTTACAACTAGAAAAAAAATAATGCTCAAAGCACCTTAGAATGCAGCAGCTTACAGTTCCACCTCAACATGTCAATTTATTATAATTATTCTTTGAATTAAAAAGTATAGTTTTTTTACTTCATAAATATACAAACAGCACTGTATTATGTTCTAACTTCCAATTAAATGTAATGCATTTCTTATTCCTAAAATAGCAAACAAAGTTTAGGTTTGACAATTCAGTCTGTGTTGCATATTTCAGATTGTTTTTTCTTGTCATCAAAATTTCCATATGCTTTCTCGTTCTAGTTTTCTGTCACTGGGACCTTTAAATTTTTTATTAGGTGTTGATTTATTTCTATTTTATGTATGTGGATTGCATCCTATGGGGCACATAAGGAAGCAAACTTCCCTGCACCCCAAAAAAACCACTTCGGGGAGTCACGGGGCCCTCCAGAGTAGGATTCTGCTGGGCACAAAGGGCTCTGGAGTTATGGGGAGTTCACTGCCGACTGCCCACCCTCCTCTTACTTTGTGCCTTCCATTTGCAGAAATTAGGGTTAGGACACAACCCTATTTTAGAGTGGAATCCACTTTGATCTGCCTGTCTGTATGAAAAAGCAGAATATGATAAATAATAAATAAATCTTAAGCAATGAAACATCAGATAGTTCAGATAACACTTGGGAGCTGCCAGGCATGATAGAAATGTACTCATGTGATGGAAAACTGAGCTCTTCCCTCCCCTCCGATCCAGAACAGCAGGTAACATCTTGTGTGACTCAAAGCCCAATCCAATGCAATCTCCGCACAGCGATACAGTGGCGCCCATGGCATCCTGCTGGAGGACTCCTCGGGGTAATGGAACATTTGTTCCCTTGCCCCATGGTAAGCCCATTCCAGCCTGCCAGGTCTAGTCAAACCTGTACCAGCTCTATAGCTGGCACAAGTCTGTGTGGACTTAGGTTAGGGGACTAAGGCCAGGGAGGGGGTTAGGTTTTGGTGTGCACCACCGTCTCTGAAACCACCCCCTTTCCCAGTCCCAATCAGCCCTCCTGAACAGCCCATTGCCACCCTGTTCTGCCCACCCCCACCTCCCTCCCACCGGTAAGCATGAACTTACCGGTGGTCAGCAGGCATCCGTTGTCCGCTGGTGTGTGGAGCCAGCCATTCTCCACTTGCAGCAGTGGCCAGGGCGTGCGCACCAGTGTGTCACGTTTTACAACAGTCAGAAAGTGCCTTATGCCACCAGAACACTCATTCCAGCAGCATAAGGCCCAGCTAGGATTGAGCCATCAAACCACGTGAATGCCTGACCAAATGAAGGCTTAGTTTGGATGTTCACCCTTGCCCTTTTTATTTTTTGGAGGGGAAAGAATCATGAAAACTGAGACTGGGCACAATCCACAACCTTCATGATGCACCAAACTCACACAAAGTGTTTGACACATGGTGAGAGATAAGCTCACTTCTGCACTGTACAAGGATAGTGCCAACCCTATAAATATAAGAACTAGGGCATAACACAACCTTTAATCCACTCTGCACTCTTCTCAATCTCAGCAAAGCAAGTAGGTGTGTGGCATTTTGCTGTGCAAGTTAGCCATTGGGGCACCCAATGGGAGGATCCCCAGTTCTTAACATGTTTGTTTCTGGCGATTTGCCCCCCCCCCTTTATGTTTCTTTCACATCTGGAGAGTCCACAAGATTGTGCTCCTTACATTTGCTTTTAAATACCTGTTTCCACATATGAGACAACTGTGAACTTTGCCAGCTGCTGCAATATTATTTGGTTGTAATTACTCCCTTAAAGGAAGATAACCAGGGTGTTTTTCCCCCTTTAAGAAGGTTCATTAGAAAAATGTTTGAGAACTCCTGTTCTGAAACAAGTCATACCTATAGCACCTCATCAAATTCATAAGGAGAAAAGGATGGTGAGCCAGGATGGTGTAGTGGTTTGGGAGTCAGACTTAGACCTGGAAGATCCAGGTTCAAATCCCTGCTCAGCCACGAAGCTTCCTGGGTGACCTTGGGCCAGTCACTATCTCTCAGCCCCACCTACCTCACAGGGTTGTTGTGAGGACAAAAAGGAGGGGAGGAAATATGTACACCACTCTGAGCTCCTTGGAGGAAGGGCGGTATAAAAATGTGAAAATAAATAAATAAATAATAAATAAATAAGAGAAGTCTCTTATTTTCTTGAATTCATATAACCTTTGACCCAGTTAAGATTAGGAATACACACACAGGCAACATTAAAATGTATGTGGTACTTATATGTCAAGTTTAAGATATGAACTACCTAGAGACACACACAAAAATTTCAATAATTGTAAAACAGGAATGTCTGACTTTCTTCAACCTCATATTGTAAAGAAATGACACATGTGCTGCAATGCCAGACAAGTACAAAGATAGCCTGATAAAACAAATCTGAGGAAAGCCTAAGGCAAAAAAAATAAAACATAAAATAAAAATATAGATCTTCAAAGTTGCCTTGATTATGGATCAAAGAGAAAGGCCATCAAACCCTCCTCAAGCAGCAGCATTACTGCATGTCTAAAAGAGAATTAACTTAGAACAAATATGGAAATAATAGGAGGTCTGTGTTAAGCCAACAACAAAGAAGTCCTTAGTGTAGTAAAACAAAGTCAAATCAAATCCCCATTTTATAGCAGCATGAAACTCCTTTCACAATAGTTTAAATTCTATTTATAGTAGCAAGAGTCAACACTTGAGATAAAAGTCACAGAGATTAAAGTCAAAGCTTTAGCTATACATAAATTATGATCCTGATTTTTGATGTCGTTTGTGGCCTTCAAATACGAGACACAGCGTGAAATATTCCCTTACCGCTGTATGATTTAGTTCAACTCTACTATCTCAGCAAAACAGAGAAGAGATGAAATTGCATTTGGGTTTGAACAGCAAGATACTGAATATGAACTGGTAAATGTGCAGATTAACACAGACACTAACACCAACCAAACCCAATTACAATTAACAGCCATTCTTTAGCAAACCTAGAGGATGGTTTAAATTATAGCATATTTTGATTGTGTAAGAGCAGTTACCTACTCTCTATTACCTTGGAATGATGCTGGAGAAAATACTAGTGCCAGAGTGTACATTCAGATTAGCCTATATCATAAACTGGGCAGATGTCAAGGTGTATAATAAAATGTGTGGGGTAGATGAGAACACCCATACAAACAAACCACTTTTAGGTGTTCAATCATGTACAGAAAAAACTTTGCTACACAGACTGTACTGATCCCATTGCTGAAGATGGCATTATTTTCACAAGTACTGCATATGGCATTGTGGACATCTTGAAATATAATCACAATGTCTTGGTCAATTATGTCTTTATGAAGGCCTGACATGAATGTGAGAATTTGCTGTTTGATCATCAACAATATTCAGATACCACTGTTCAAAAAAATTGCCCACAAAGTGGTTTACATTGCATAAATAAATGTTGTGTTCCAAAAAGGAATTATTTCCCACAAGGCTCACAATCTTTAAAAAAAAATGTAGAAAAAACACCCAGCAAATTGCCACTATAAAAGATGCTATGCTGGGTGAACAGGGACAGTTGCTCTTCCCCTAGATAGGTCTGGCTGATGTACTTAAATCCAAACTCTTGGAGACTATCATGAACATGTTTGACAAGGTTCAATAACCTGAAGGAAGAAGCAGTACCTGTACAGCGGACAACCTGCTCACTGAGAAATGAGTCATCCACAATTTAAGAAGAACTATTATGTGGCAATTCTTGTGACAGACAGAATTGTAATGGGAAAAGAGGGAAACTTCAAAACCAGTCTTCCGTTATTTCATAAAGCACACACACACACACACACACACACACACACACACACACAGTGTTGAAGGTGAATGATAGCCAAACGCTCCTGTCCATCTTCTGCACAGAATCCAAGGCAAGTCAATAGATTTAAATTTAGACATGGAGCACTATTTAATACAGAAATGCTCGTATTACTACAAGACATGGAAAGGAAAGGAAAGTTCATCTTCCTCCACTTCTGTGCCTTTCAGCCCACACAACAAGCAGTACACTGGAATGCCATTACTTCACAGGCCCTCAACCCGCTGACCACTGTGGATCTGTTACTTGTAGAGAAGGAGTCTGTAGCATTCCTCCTTGGTTCCTAAGTCATCCCTCCTTTGTGTACGGTGATCACCTCTCAACTCTTGCCCCAAACTGTGACTGTATTCTCTCCTATTTAAGATGTTGGACTGTCCGTTTTCAAATAAACCTCACCCAGCAGCACTGCTGCATCATGATGGTGGCCTGCTTCCTCTCTCACCCCTGCTCTGATCTGCCCTCATGCCTGGCTTCAGAAACCCCCATGAAAGCTCCTTGGGAAGCTGGTGTAAGAGACTGAGGGCCCAATCCTATCCAACTTTCCAGCACTGATGCAGTCGTGCTAACGGGGCGTGCGCAGCATTATGCGGTCAAGGGGCAGCCACAGAGGCCTCCTCCTCCGGTGCTGAAAAGTTGGATAGGATTGGGCCCTGAGCTACGAATTACAAAGACTGCAGATACAATGTCACCTCCACTACCAGCTCACTAACTGGTATTAAGGAAACTATACTCTCCTGGTTCAGCATTCCACCCCCTCATCGCAACAGGAAGGTGTTAATAGTGAACAACTTTGCAGATAGGGGAATAGTATAATTGATATCAATGTTAAGCCCTGGCCATTCACAATCATACAAAAACAGGTTAAAACAAATGGGAGATTCACATGGTTCCAGTATCTAAACATTGGATATATTTTCTATACTACCAATTTGTCAAGCAGTGTTGTTTTTCTCAGTAATACATAATTCCTTTTTAAACTATAGTTTAGAAAAACACTGCTTAAAAATTGATAGTAAACTAGAAAGATTAGGATCTCCTTAGTAAAAGCATAAAATAATTAATAACCTCAACAATATGATACTCCTGCATCAGCCCAAATGGTAAAAAGACCCAAGTACTACCATTCAATTATCTTTGGAAACAAATTTGGACCTTTAAATAGGATTGAAAGCTTTCATGGCCAACAATGACAGACACAGAATGTAAATTTGAGAGATTAAAAGCCATGCTTTTATTTTTTTTTATAGTTAAAAATATTTTATAGTTAAAAACTTGATAAAGACTTATTTTAAAAGCTTGTTAAAAACTTGGTTAGAAACAAAACACTAAAATACGACATTTCATTCGACTTCTGCGAATATCATCAGGTAAAAAGGAGCCAGCAGGCAGCAAAGATGGTAAGAAGCGTTTCAACACAACCTGCTGTTATAGGAAAGGAGAGTGCCGCATTCGGCAGATGAAGCCAACTAACATAGGAAGTGGCGGCTCATGTCGGTTTCCCTCAGGTTACCCTGGCACTCTGCTGCAAGCAGAAACTGACTGCAAGTTACCTTGGCTGAGATTTTCAACACTCTTTCTTAAAGTGTGCATCCAAATTTTGTCAATAAAGGCGATTTCCTGCTTTCTGTTCAATAAATTCGATTCATTTTTAAGAATTTCTATCGCTTCCCTGTGCATTCTCTGCATGTATGAAGGTTCCTGAACTAGTCTTTTGGTATTTTCAAAATTAATCCTATGCCCTGTATTTATAGTGTAGTCTGCTAAGGCTGAGTGTTCTTGAAGTTTCAGTCAGCAAGCTCTGTCATGTTCCTTAATTCTGGTGTTGTTAGCACATTTTGTGGTTCTATAAATACATAGACATATATACATCTATGTTTGCCCATGTTTTTCTTCTTCTTTTTTATGTACTTGAGGGTACATGTTTGAAGAGACAGATGCCCTGCCCCGCCCCACCCATCTGCTGCTTGAAGCAACAACCATTGTTCATTGGCAACCAGTCAGCCCTGGATCCAAGGAACAATGGCTTGTTGGATTAAAAGGAAGGAAGGAAGGAAGGAAGGAAGGAAGGAAGGAAGGAAGGAAGGAAGGAAGGAAGAGCCTGTACACACTCTCCTCTCTCATATGCCTGGCTAAATAGAAAGCTTGGTTTGTTGAACCAGTTTTCCATGATGCCTGAGCCAGGAAAATGATGTATGTGCTCCTACATAGCAGGACAACAAAGTACAGGCCACTATTTGTTTGCCTAGGACTACCTAAGAAGTTCATAACAGAGGATATATCTGAATCAGGAACTCCCTAGTTCACAGCTCAGTCTCTCAGCTGCCACTCTAAACTAGCTATTAGTCTGTTTCTCAGTTTATATCGGATCAGAAGCCAGATGTAGAAACAGCCATTTGAGCAGATAAGATATTGAAAAGATGCTACATATGTAAAAATGTATGTCTCTGCAGTAGATGCTACTCCCATCATGTTTCCAGTACCACAGAAACTGACACAAGCACTAAGAAAATGTCAAAGATACTAGGACTGACTCTCAGCTGAGATGCTTAAATAATGCTGATGTGGTATTTATAGGTATTTTTTTACTGAATAGTTTTTTACCACCTCTAAAACCCTTAATGGCCCAGCCCCAGGACATCTGAATAATCGCCTTCGCCAGTATGTACTCCACTTAGATAATCGCTAGAGGTGCTGCTATGGATGTCCCTGCCCTTGGAAGTTAGGCAGTGGTAAATGGGGACAAAAATTGAGTGGCACCAAACTCTCGCAACACCCTCTGCAATTATGTTCACCTGGCACCTATATCGACTATTTTGTTTCCTTGGTCCTTTGCATACTCCTTTTTGCTTTTGCTGTCTTGCTGCAGCTGCTTTTAGTATGTGATGATACTTTAGAATTTTAAACTGCTTAAACTCTAAGTAACAGGTTATAGGGATGGGGCCATGGCTCAGTAGTAAAGCATCAGCTTTGCAAGCAGAAGGTCTCAAGTTCAATTCCTGGAGTTTCCGAAAACAGGCAGAGGAAAAACTCCTGTCTGAAACCCTAGAGAGCCACTACCAGTCTGTGCTGGCAATACTGAGCTAGATGGACCAGTGGTCTGGCTTGATATAAGGCACTTCCTATGTTTCTATCCATAGAAATTAAATTTATTTACACCCCAGGGCAACAAAAAATGAGAGTGCGTACACAGCAGATTTAAATAAAGCCTAGTGTTTCAGCAAAAAGCTGAAAAAAAAGAAAGCAGTTCATGAGAAGAGAAGTTATGATGAGATGTGGAGTTGCTCCTTCCCTGGGGCAGGCTCTGCTGTCTGTGCAGCACCCATAATTTCCTGAAGCACCCGACAGATACAGGTTCTGTATGAGTATCATGTGGCTTACAGTTTCAGTGCTCCCAATACTCCCTCTTCCCACCCATCACCCAAACACCATTCAAACATATCCAGTTTCAGCTTAAGGCGTTAATGTTGCTTTATACTTTTAAAAGTACAAGACACAGGTTTTATGGGTGAAGTAGCCATGTAATTAAATATAAAAAGTGTTCAATAAGGAGAGTTCAGTGGATCACACGTAGTCAAGGTTTGGTTATGTATTTAAAATGTGATCACCTAAGGCAGCATTTTTGTGCATGTTGTTATATATTTCACCATATTAAAATACTATAGATATGCCCTGAGCATATAGCACAGAATGTCGAACAGAATATCTATTATGCTGTGCACAGGAGCTTTATAAAAAGGTTGATCATCTATAATACACACCCTGCTTAGTATGCCTAGCTTACCACAGACACAGTGGCTGTGTCAACTGGATAGATGTTTTCCTGCAAAAACACACAATAGCCCACTTTGGAATTGCACAGACATATACAATGTTGGGCAAACGTGGCTATTTTTATTCTCTATGGCAAACCAAATTGTACAGAATTCACTATGAAGCAAGTTTGCTGTTAGACGCTTGCAGTCAAGGAACAGGTTGGTTAATTCAAATCAGTGTGTGAGATACAGCCAAGCCCCCTCCCACACTGCTTCGTTTTCTCCCTTGCCTACTTAAGAGTAGGCAGTAGAAGTGACAGTAGAAACCACAACTGGCAGAATTGTAGAGTTTTTAGGGTATCGACATAGAACCCCTCTCTGTGCTAGTCTCCCTCTCTTGCCTACTCATCTGTTTCCTACCAGTAGTACAAAGTTCCAGTCCTAATTTCCAGCTCTGTCCCAATCCTATTTTCTCATTGGCTCTACTTTCTTCAACTCCTTCAGCACCCATTGTTTCCTCCAGTCCCTACTTTTCAGGTCACTGCCTATTTTGTTCCACTAACTTTAGCCACCCTGTCACTTGACCAGCCTTCACAGCACTACTTTATCACTACACTACACTACAGCTTCTCCTGACCTTAAAACACAGCGAAGATCCTTTAATGCAGGGGTCCTTAACCTGGGGTCCATGAAACAGCTGCCAAAAAAGAAAAGAAAAGAAAGATGCATGTGTATGCACATTTCCCTGAGGAAGAGGTCCATAGCTTTCAACAGATTCTCAAAGGGGTCTATGACCCCAAAAAGGTTAACAACCACTGCTTTAGTGTCTTTTCTCACATTACCCACTTTTTTCCCCATTCCTCTTCTCTTCAAGCCTCAGGGCAAAACTAGGCATGATGTTACATTAAAAAAAGTTTACATTAAAAAAGTCACCCAACAACAATCGAGAGCCCAATTTGGATCTTTACCCTTTCGCCCCATCATATTTCTGGAGTACACCCCAAGTATATACTATTTACCCTGGGAGGGAAGCTACACGTCTTACCTCCTAGGGCAAACAGCAGGTTGAACCATGGCAGGGGGGGAAGCATAAATGTCCCCCTCTCCCCATAATATAATTTGATGATGGTTGCAGCTTCTATCTGTATTTAAAAAACAATACATGAGCCACACAAATATGATTAATATGTCTAATTTGGCTTTCACTTGCCACCTACCTTTCAGTCTCTACTTTTTTTAGACTACAATCCTATGCCCAATTAGTGTACCTGGGAGTATGCCCCACTGAATATAATGTGACTTACTTCTGAGTAGACATGCATAAGTAAGTCACATTATATTCAATGGGGCATACTCCCAGGTAAAGTAATTGGGCATAGGATTGTAGCCTAAAAAAAGTAGAGACTGAAAGGTAGGTGGCGACTTACTTCTGTGGCGACTTACTTCTGAGCAGACATGCATAAAGCCAGCAGGTGGCATAGTGGGTTAAACCGCTGAACCATGAGCTGTCGATCGAAAGGTCGGCAGTTCGAATCCGCGACGGGGTGAGCTCTCGTTGCTTGGCCAGCTCCTGCCAACCTAGCAGTTCCAAAGCATGTTAATGCGAGTAGATAAATAGGTACCGCTTGCGGGAAGGTAAACAGCGCTCCATGTTCCAGCTGCATGCTACGTGCTGCGGCAAGGAGAGTCATGCCGGTCACATGACCACGGAGGCGTCTTCGGACAACGCTGGCTCTTCAGCTTTGAAATGGGGATGAGCACCACACCCTAGAGTCGGACACGACTGGACTTAATTGTCAGGGGTCACCTTTACCTTTACCTTAGACATGCATAGACTTGGGCTGTCAGTTGCCTATTCTGCATTTTTTAGTCTCTCTGCTTCCGAGTTGCCTGTTCCTTAGCTTCCTTTCTGCTTGGGGACCTCTTCTCAGCAATCTGCTGTACGACGTTTTAATCCCAGCCAAGATGACAATTTTCCAGTACCCCACAGAAGTTGGACTACCAACTGAATACCATCTTGGGCAGTGTCAGATGCTTCTCCATCCCCAGAAAGACAGGAAAGCTAAAGGACAGGAATCCAGATGCAAGGAGCCTGAAGGAAGAGTGCAGGGTAGGCAATGGATTATATGAAACAAAATACGGAACAGACGCAGCACAACAACTTTGGATTAAGGGTATTGTATTTATAAGATGTTGGGAGGAGTTGGTTTGACTTTTTGGTCCTGCACCTGCTTCTCCTCCCAACCTAGCAGTTCAAAAGCAAGAAATTGCAAGTAGATAGGTATCACTGTGGTGGGAAGATAACAGCGTTCCGTTAGTTATGTCGGCCACATGACCACGGAAACGTCTTTGGACAGCACTGGCCCTTCAGCCTTAGAAACTAAGATGAGCACTTTACCTTTACTACCTGCTTCTTAGCACTCCTATACAAGGAGATTTGGTTGTACTGAACAAGGTAACTGGCATCTCGATTCTAAATATCTGCACCAACAGAAGTACCTACAGCATTGTTGTAATAGTTGCTACAATGCTAGTACAATAACGTATTTTATGTGCTGGAAAAGCACTGGATAATCCTATCCAAAGCACTTGGCCAAGATAGGGCAACTGATTTGTTTTGAGCATTCACTCTGTCCAGTGCCAGCACCAAGTTTTCTGGGGGGTCCGGAATAAAGTCCTTTGCTGCGAATCCCACTGTATTCCCAAACACCTCCTGATGACGCATTCCGTGTTACTACTGCCACAGTATCATGCATTCAGGGGCTGACCTGACTCTGATCGGTATGAACCCTCAGCCAGTGCCCAAGCTGGTCAATCCCCGATGCCACCACTGATCTTGTGATATTACCAAAATAACCTCAAAACTGTGTACTGTATCTACCTCACCGAAGAATAAAATGCGGACACAGCACTGATTAATGTAGGATGGCACCAACAGAGAACACAATGAAAAACAGGAAGAAGTCCAAACTGGTGCAAACGAATGTTTAGAAAAGGATCCCAACATATTTCAAGCCTCAGCTCTTCCTCAGGGGAATAGCTTACAAAGCCTCTCTATATGTTCAAAACATGCACATTGTACCGAAAAGAAGAAAAGAGCACTTTGTTAAAAGGCAGATCTCTCTAGTGCTCCTTTTGGGGTCCAGAGAGCAGGTCTCCCTTAACTAAAGCATGCTTTGTTTAATGTGCATGTTTTTGAGCACACAGAGAATTTTTAAAAGTTATTTCCCTTAAGAGGAACTGGGGCTTAGCGCTTGTAACGTATCAGGATCTTTTCATGGACTACAATTTGCACCGTTTTCCTTTTCACTATTGTGCTAAGCTCCGGTTCCAGTTCCAATATAAGAAAATGCATGCATGAAAATGCAGGAGCTTTAGAAAGCATTAGCAGTTAAGGCTGAACATTAGGAGAATAAACATCAGGATTATGTATTATGATTCTAGGCAGTAAACACAGCTCGGTCACACAGACCCACTCCTCCCCATAGAAAGCCTATGTGTTCTTGCACAAGTGCCATATTTTCTGCCTCAACTCCAGCATACATGATATGTAATTATCTTAATTTAATTCAAAAGAAAGCCGTATGGCTAAACCTATTTTTATCTGCAATGCACTAAAACACTATATCAGTGAGAACTATAGGACAGAGAAGAAAAAGAAAACATCTTTTTTTTCTAGTCAATGGGAGGTAAGCAAACGAGAGGGAGGTGAGCAGGCTGTATGCAGAGGAATGACAACAATCTTCAACAGCTGTCCAATATGTGCCACAGTTCCTGCAGAAAAATACTGTATAAAGTTTAAAGATGTATTAAGATGTATATACACACACATCAAAAGGCAGAGTAACGCCTGTGTCGACAATCTTAACTACAATTTCTGAATACTTTTACATTCTTTAATATTTATGGCCCAATCCTATCCCCTGGTTGTACCGGCGTACTGCTAGGGCACCGCTGCCATTGTGGCAGCTTCTCTGCCACCAGCTGCTGCATGGCCACTGGTGCAGCAGCCAGAAAGCCATGCCCCTCTAGGACAATGGTGCAAGACAGCTACAGGCAGGGTTCTACCAGTGGCCAGAAAGGATCAGGAAGGGTTGGGGCAAGGCAGATCACAGCAGCACTGGCCTCCACTATATCCAAACCCCCAATCTGGGTCTGACACACTCCCAGCATGCTCTTCAGAGCTACACCAGTAAAAAAGCTGGTGTAGATCTGAGGAATCCCATCAGAGACCATATGGCAGCCAAGAAGGTAAATGAAGTTTTTCATTTCTTACTTCTCCTGGCCAGCCTGGCTCCAGATGGGCACACAGGATACAACGGACACTGCGCCAGCGGACACTGTATGCCGTCCCAGGATAGGATTGGGCCATATGTAATTGTAGGGTAGCTTTCTAAGATTTTTATTTTAAAGAATAGCATTGTTACAAACAAGAATCTGCCCTGTCTATGGCAGGTTGTGTGCACGAATTCAGTACTCATGCTATTTTGTAGCTCAAGCATTGATCAAGCCATCACAAGAGTCAGGAAACGTATCCGTCTCAACTATTTACTTGTCACTGGAACAGCAATTGATTCAATAAGGCCTCAAATAAATTATTGATGAACCCCAAGAGAGCAGAGCAATCCACCAGATGACTACTAGTCTCCATAAAGTGTTCACAACTTCCGGAAGGGTTGCTATGTTAATCTTTAAGGTGCAACAAAGCTGATTTTTTTTCTTGCTGCAAAAGGCTTAGGGTGCAATCCTATACACACTTAGGTAAGAGTAAGCCCCACTGAACACAGCAGGACTTATTTCTAAGTAAACTTGCATAGGATTGCTCTGTAACAAATTTAATTTAACCTATAAGTTGTGGACTAGAGTTTTCTTTATCAGACACATGAAGTGTTATTCTAAGTTGTCAGGTATAAAGAAAACAGGTAAGCACTGGGACGAAATAGTAATCAAATACGAGAGTACAGTTTGTGACAATTCTATATAAAGCTTAAATGACTATAAGATAAACTGACAATTCACAATAGCAGTTAATTGGCAATAACAGACTACCTGGCTATACTAACAACCCAATCCTGTCTAGTAGAACGTGGCAGTGCACATAAGGTGCCCACCACATCCTATCCAGGATTGGCCTGCACCAGCACAGCCGACAGCCTCCTCGGGGTAAAAGGATGTCCCTTTACCCCGAGAACACACCAGCTGGCCCAATGGGGCTACTCAGAAGTGCGCCAGCAGCCAGGCCCAGGAAATGGGGGGGGGAGATAGGATATGGCAGAGGAGACGCCACCAATCCCTCTCCCTTCCTGGACCCAGTCGAACAATCCCACCCACCCCCAGAACGCCCTGTTCCACCCTGCCCACGCCCCTCCACCGCCCAACGGGGACTCACCTTCCTGCTACAGGGCTTCTCTGCGGAGCCGGAGGATCAGCACAAGCCTCCCCGCCAGTGCCACTTACTCACCAGGTGCCACATACATGCCTTATGGCACATTTGCAACACTCTAGACCGACGGAGCGATCACTCCACTGGTCTGTTAGACAGGATTGTGCTGTAAGTTAATTAACATCTGTAGCAAAATAGAAAACCATTGTCTCAATTTAGACCTCCTAATGAATTCAAATTCAGCAGTTTCAGGAGGGAGTCTTCCTTTGATAGTCCTTTGTTAAAGACTGGTGACTTTCAGGTCAATCAGCGGCAGATTGTCCTGGGAGACTGAAATCTTCTCCCACTGGCTTCTGAATGTTGCCGTTTTTAATGTCATACTTCATGTCTAATATCCCAAGACCAAACTGGTACTCAGGAATAACCTACTACAGGACAGACCCAGATGAGAAAATGATAGAATACCACTTATTGTCACCTACCAGCACCCCCAGCTTATACCTCTCCATGAATGACTTATAGCCCATCCTGGACAACGATATTTCTCTCTCTCAGATCTTGAGTTGCAAGTTCCACTAATCTGAAAGAGGCAGTCACCAGGAACAATAGACCACATAACTGGTACAGAAACACATTGATCAGACCCTGCAACAAACGCAGGTGTCAACTCTGTCCTTGCATCCACTCAGGCAACTTTATTAAAGGACCTAATTATATCAGCCATACCATCAACTTGCTCATTCCCCAATATGATAAATACTAGCAACTGCCAATGATACCCGTCTGTTGTCCACACAGGATGCTTTGCTGCAGGAATTATATGCAAGAAAACCCAAATGGCTCATACTGGCCAGTATTTTAAATCTAACTGACAGCAATAGTGCTCAGACTTCTAACACAACTACAACCCAATGCTTCTCACTAAAATCCCTGAATTGGACTATAGTGCAGTGGTTCCCAAACTGGGAGATGTGGAAACCAGCCAGGGGAGCCATGGAGTGCCACAGAATCCTCTCAGAAAAACAGTGCAATGCCAATTGGCAGGCATCAACATAATGTAATGGGGAGCCGCAGCCAATGATCGCCAATGGTCAAGGGAGCCGCAGTTTGAAAAAGTTTGGGAATCACTGCTATTGTGAACTTCATAAAAGGCAAGCCTTCTAACATAAGAACATAAGAAGAACCCTGCTGGATCAGGCCAAAAGCCCATCTAGTCCAGCTTCCTGTATCACATAGTGGCCGCACCAGATGCCTCAGGGAGCACAAGACAACAAGATAACTTCTGGAGGGCACAGGACACCAGCAACAGGAAGGGATGGGGTACACAAACTATTATACATTTAAGATTTATATACTTAGTTTTATTAATTTTATTTTCAGACAAAAGTCAAGAAGTTCCCAAAATTTTGGTAGCTATTCCACTTCTTCAAAGGAAGCTATAGTGTTTCAAGTCCCCAACTGCTGAAGACAACACAGGCTAGAGATGAAGTTTCACAGGAAAAGAACCCCTGAGGGAGGGGCGGAGGGACGGCAAACAGCCATACAGGTAGGGCACAGAGTATATAGGAGACAAATGGATATACTCAATGCAAGTTTTAGACTGGGGGTGGGCACAGAAGATCTTCTAGGCTTAGAAGGGGTGCAGTTTCATAAAATTTGAGAAGCACTCTGATGTACCATGCATACAATGTAACATATCACCATGTTTTACGTACCGTAACACAATCTCAATCTCAGAGCATAGTCTGAAGGAAGATCTGCTAGTGCCTTGAAGAGAGACTGACTGGGAACCCCACACATGCTACCTTGGGTTCCATAATACAAGAAAGGCAAAATAAATTATTTAAATCCTGAGTGGGGTTTAGGATGCACATGTGAGGAATGCTATGTGAAGCAGGAGAAAGGCTCTGTCTCTCAGGCCGCAATCCTATACACATTTACCTGGCAGGAAGACCCAACTTACTTCAGAGTAGATATGCATAGGATTGCACCGAAAGTCTTTGTTTATGAGGTCTATGTCTTATCAGCAAATCTGCCTTAAAACATCCCTTCATTTACACAAACACCCACATTTGCCATTCTTGACAACTTATTTCTCAATGACAACCACAGTCGTTGGGGACAGATCAAACAGCGTGTAAAGTAGCCAACCACAACTTCTAAGACCAAAAAAAAAAAAGGAAAGTTGGGTCAGAATAAATGCATTTCATATTCTTTCTATGTAGCTCAGTAGCTACAAACCTTAAACAACAACCACTGTCTGCCATATTCAACCATTTGTACTTCCGTATCCTCTATGGATCTTTGCATTTTTACTCTTTTTTAAAAGAGAACTCACTGAAACAAAGAATTAAAGTAGGTATTTTGCACAGAGCACACTGTTTCATTATTGTCCCTACTGTACTGTGCAGCATCTAGTGAAGCTACATATCACCATTACAACTATGGTGTATTACAGTTATTCTGCATGTCTATGATGGATACAAATTTTCAACTTTATGCCATGATACATAAATTGCACTAGCACTGATGACTATAGTGAAGATTTGTATCACATTTTCATATAAATGTATACATGGAAGATCAACTACAAATGCAGTGCCTTACAATCCTACAGAACATCATATAAAGAATTGTTTTAAACAGAATGTGCTTTGAGCAGACATGACACAGCAACAAAAGTAAGTATCACAGATACATTTACCAAATAATTATCAAAAAGAATATGATAAAATAGTGTTTGAACATTAAGCTATATAGCCAGCAGCTGATCTTTCAAGCAGATTTTTTTCATCACTGAACTGAGACTGAAACTTCACAAAATACACACACTAGAGTGTACAGTTTACTGCATGCAGCAATAATGCAGGACCAGTTTAACTTGCAGGATCCCAAGAACCCACACAATTCCAAGACTGAGAATATATATATATTTTAAATGTACACAATTCCAAGACTGAGAAATATATAACGTACACTAAAACAGTACAACAATCAAAAGGAACACAGAAACAAGTGGGAAAGAAGAGACAGATTTCCCTAACTGATAAATACCAGTGTCCTTAGAAACACAGCAGACTTTTGAGGAATAAGATATTTAGGTATTTTCTGAAATGGGCAGATCAGAAACCTTTGATACCCAATACAGGGCGCAAGAAAATTCCTCAACAGTTAATATACACATGGCAAAATATACGGTAAGTAGAACCTTGGGATATTTAATTTGTCTGATACACAAGGAACTGGCATGGAAGGAAGGATGTGAGATTCCTAGACATTTTGACCAGGGACATACCATTAATTTTTTGTAGGGTGGAAAAGTGTATTGGGGGCCCTGGGTATTCCATTCACTACATACATATGGAGAAATCCCACTAGGTACTTTACATTAGTAAAACAAAGTAAACGTTGCTTATTATACATGCACATGCTATGAGAGTTAGTCTGAGGATTTTACACACAAAAACTAGAGGGCATTTCTCTCACTATTTCATAGAAATTACTCTTACACACATACCATTACAAAGGGAGGTGCCCTATAAAAAATACGGGGGGGGGTGGATGTGGCACACACATATACACACACACACGCACACACATATACAAACAAATGAAATGAGCACTGAAGCAGCCTGTACAACAAACCCCATAATCAGGATAGAAGCAGTACACCAGCTCCAGGACTGTCACCTACACACACACACACACACACACACACACACCAATGATGATGAATGAATGAATGAACGAACGTACTAAGGGAGAGGTATAGCCACGGTGGGGGTGCCTTTCTCTGTGACCCCAGGGGAGATACGCTGCCCCTCGCTGTAGTCACTGTCCAGGTAAGGAGGAAAT
This sequence comes from Plestiodon gilberti rubricaudatus, assembly GCA_026170595.1. Classification (NCBI taxonomy): domain Eukaryota; kingdom Metazoa; phylum Chordata; class Lepidosauria; order Squamata; family Scincidae; genus Plestiodon; species Plestiodon gilberti. The sequence continues at coordinate 46,641,582 of JANXHW010000004.1, forward strand.
CCTGCCTCTTATTTTAGCTTCCAGATCATTGTGGGACGACCCCAATAACCAGGAGTGCTTACTGTTTGACCAAGTGAGTAGGGCAGGGAGGCACCAATTATCTGCCACCCAAAGAACTAGAATTCTCAGTACTGTGCATGTTTAATAGGTAAACTCCCCCGGCCCCTAACTGCATGGCCTTTGTATACCGGAGGTTCTTCCCTGGTAACTACCTCACTATGGGACGTGGCATGCAGACAGTCCCTGAACAAAGTAGTTCCCACAGAAGCGCCGCTGCAAAGACTTCTGCTCGGAACACTGTTCCACGCGAATGCAGCCTCCGCTTCCAGCCTCGTCCCGCAATAATATATGTTATCCAAGGCTCCCCCTGAACCTGGAGGGGACCTGACTGCCCCGAGCGCAGCACTGCACGGTCACTCCAGCATCCCCTACCGACAGCAACAATGCAAGGGGGCTAGGTCGAGTCGGGAGTGTGGGCTGCGCTAGGCGCCTCCCAGACTCGCTCCGGGAACAGCAGCCGGGCGGGCCGGCCCCGCACGCACAAAAGCTCCGGTCGCACCTACCAGGCGGGCAGCCTCGGCCCAGGTGCGGTCCTTCTTCTTCCTCTTGTCTTTCATGTTTGCATCTCATTGAGATGGTTCTAGGGGGGGGCGGGGGCGGGATGGAACGTGCAGGGACGGGGCGGGGGGAGGGAGGGGGAGCCCGAGGGTCCCGCACAGACAATGATACGGTGACGTGGAGTTCTAGAACCCCTGAGGGAGGGGCGGAGGGACGGCAAAGAGACGGAGGGCTGGGCCGGCTCGAGCTCGCGCTCCCGCAGCGGCGGCGGCGGCGACACAGCTGACAGCTTGAGGGATGCTCCGCTACGCAAGTCACAACAATACACTATGACGTCACACAGGGGAATGGCGACTGCACAAAACATCCCAGCCAAGGCAGCCGTGCTCGCGAGCAAACCGCACGAGACACGGAGGAAAGAAAGAGCTCCCGAAGATCTCGCGAGAGCTGCTGGAGACCCTCTCTTCAACCCACTCCCGTCCCCCTCTATCCCTTTCTCTTCTCTCCCCCGCTCCATCTTTACACACAGGAGGAAACAATTAAATGAAGACTACACGTCCCAAAGTGCAGCGCGCCTGCGCCCGCCTATAAAGACAGAAAAATAGCACGTTGCACGCCGGGATTTGTAGTCTGTAAGAGTAATGAGAAGGTAACGCTCTCCTCTCACTCCAGCCAGATGCAGTCCAGGTTTTGGTAGGGTTCTCTCCGCAGCTTGTCTTTCATGTGACTCCAAGCATCTCCACCTCTGGTGGACGGTCCAACGTGGACCTTATCCCAATTGTCCCGCTGCCCAGGAAAAAAGTGATGATCTTTGCAATCGCGTTCTCCCTCCGGCTCCGGGCAACACAATGGTTTGGGAGCGTTCTTTCTCTAGGCAGCACAGCGGCTTCCCCCTGCACCAGCCACCACCCAGAGCAGGAGAACAAGCCGAGGTGGCATAGTCACCTCTGCCACCTCCACTTGCTCGGTTGCGTGTTCGAAAACTCGCAGCTGCGCCATCCACAGGGAGAAGGCGTGTGACCCATCATGCCACTGCTGTCTCTCCTACGCTCTCTCAGCTGGCCTCGTCCTCACTGCCACGCCCACGCCACCCATGTGGGCAAACAAGTGAGTGGAGATGTTGGCTGCTCCCGGCCACCACTGCTTCTGCCCTTGGGGCTGTCTTTTCAGTCAGTCAAAATGCTTCTTATCAATTCGTACATTCCCCACAGTCTGGCTGAGTGGAGGGAAGGGGGTGTCAGGCCTTACCCCCCCCCATGGGAAATCCTTTCCTTTAGTCAGTGGGTGCGCCTTTCTACCCTCCCAGCGTCTGCCGTTGGCTCGACTCCCGCAGACGCTGGATCCCAGGGTTGCCTCAGACCTTCAAGGGCAGGCAGGCAGGGGGTTACGGCCACACCCTCTCTCCTCTGTTGCCTCATGGGAGCCTTTGCAGCATCCTTAGGTGGGACTGTGTAGCTCAAACCCCAGGCTGTCATCACCTTCAGACAGTACCCACCATCCCTCATCATTGGCACCCTGACTTCTCTTGTAGCCCCTACTGCCCCCTATGATCCTTAAGCCCAGCTGCAATTCTTGATTGAGCCCAGGTGTTCCTTCCTTCGCTCATGCTGCCCTGTCCTCTCTCCTCCCCCCTTTGAAGCATTTGGAACGCTCGCTCATGCCTCCTGTAGCTGGGTCTGTAGCTGAGGCTAGGCATGGCATCAGGGAGCCTGCTGGGCAAGGATCTGTGCAGATGTGGAGGCTGCCGTCGATGCAGGGGTACAGGTTGCCCTAGCGGCCTTGGCCGAGCTGTCTGGGCCATATTTTCACATTTTTTTCACATTTTTTTTATACCGCCCTTCCTCCAAGGAGCTCAGAGTGGTGTACATATTTCCTCCCCTCCTTTTTGTCCTCACAACAACCCTGTGAGGTAGGTGGGGCTGAGAGATAGTGACTGGCCCAAGGTCACCCAGGAAGCTTCGTGGCTGAGCGGGGATTTGAACCTGGATCTTCCAGGTCTAAGTCCGACTCCCAAACCTCTACACCATCCTGGCTCATATGATGTGCCCCACACCAGGTGCCATGACTCTTGACTGGCTCACTGCTGCCGACTCCCCCCACCCCTCCTGGAGGCCCAGTAAGTCCGTAGACTGACACACACCCTCCCTTGTGATTGCCTGGGGTCAAAGGTGTGTTAGACAGGGCCCTGGAGGAGACTAGTCTGTACGTCCTGGGAAGGCATGAGTCACAGCAGGGGTTCATTGTAGATTTTGTTTCATTGAGCCTTGCAAAAGGTCCGTCAAGGCCAGGGTTCGTTTGAGTGGCGAAGTCGAGGATGAAGCGGCTATAGTATCCAGCCATGCCCAGGAACTATCTCAGTTGCCTCTGAGTTTGGGGGAGAGGAAAGGCCTTCAAGGCTGCCACTTTGTTGGGTTGGGGCCAGATCATTCCCCGCCCTAGATATTGAAGACAGTGATGATCCCCTAGCAGGCTTTTCTTTGGATTGGATTTACCTCAAGCACGGCCTGCAAGTGTTGCAGCTGCTCTTCCCATGTGTGACTGAAGACAATGATGTAATTGATGCTGGCTAAACATAAGGTGCTTGGTCCTTCTATTCACTCTCAGGGTCTACCATTAGCTCAACTCCACAGGGAGAGACCTTCCCATCGGACAGAGGTGCCTGCCACTTCTTTAATGGTTGACATGTATGACACGTCACTGGGACACTCGTGCCCTGCACTGCACCTCGCAGGCCAGAGGTCCTAGGGTTCTGATAATCGGGGAGGGTCCAACCCAGGGCCCCACTGGTTCATTGGTGCTTTCACAGCCTACTGTAGCCCTAGTTCAGGCTACTGTGAACAAAGGCTCAGCCCTGGTCTTGCACTGTGGTTGGAACCTTGGTGGTTTCTCACTTCTTTTTCTTTCTCCTGGTTTTTCTCTTCTTCTCCCTACCGTATAACACCTGGCACTGGTGTTGCTCAAGGTGGGGCGGAATGGTAAAGGCTGAAGCACACCGGCCGCGTTCTGCGTGCGTGGAGCCCGTTGCGGCCGGCTGCGTCTGCATTCTTTCCCGCCAGAGGCAAGTCTCACTGAACGCCGAGAGCCGCTGGGAGCCGCAAAGAGGTCCATAAGAACATAAGAAGAGCCCTGCTGGATCAGGCCAAAGGCCCATCTAGTCCAGCTTCCTGTGTCACACAGTGGCCCCACCAGATGCCTCAGGGAGCACACAAGACAACAAGATACCTGTGTCCAGTCACCACTCCCTTGCACCTGGCACCGAGAAAACCTACTCCTACAACCAAGAGGTTGCTTATCCCCATCATGGCTTGTAAGCTGTGATGGACTTTTCCTCCATAAATCTGTCCAATCCCCTTTTAAAGGCATCCAGGCCAGGTGCCATCACCACATCCTGTGGCAAGGAGTTCCACAGATGAATTACACGCTGGGTAAAGAAATATTTTCTTTTGTCTATTTTAATACTCCCTCCACTCAATTTGAGTGGATGTCCCCTAGTCCTAGTGTTGTGTGAGAGGGAAAAGAACTTCTCTCTATCCACTCTCTCCATCCCATGCATAATTTTATACGTCTCAATCATGTCCCGCCTCAGCCGCCTTTTTTCTAGACTGAAGAGCCCCAAACGCTGTAGCCTTTCCTCATAAGGGAGATGCCCGAGCCCACTAATCATTTTGGTCGCTCTCCTCTGCACCTTTTCCAGTTCCACTATATCCTTTTTTGAGATGCGGCGACCAGAACTGGACACAATACTCCAGATGCAGCCTTACCATCGATTTGTTGTTGTTGTTCAGTCGTTAAGTTGTGTCCGACCCTTCGTGATCCCATGAACCATATCCCGCCAGGCCTTCCTGTCCTCCACTATCTTCCTGAGTTCGCTCATTTTCATGTTCGTTGCATCGGTGATGCTGTCTAACCGATTTGTACAACGGCATAATAATATTGGCCGTTTTATTCTCAATCCCTTTTTTAATGATCCCAAGCATGGAATTGGCCTTCTTCACAGCCGCCGCACACTGGGTCGACACTTTCATCGACCTGTCCACCAGTACCCCAAGATCTCTCTCCTGATCCGTCACAGACAGCTCAGAACCCATGAGAGTGTATGTGAAGTTTTGATTTCTTGCCCCAATATGCATCACTTTACACTTACTTACATTGAAGTGCATCTACCATTTTGCTGCCCATTCTCCCAGTTTGGAGAGATCCTTCTGGAGCTCTTCACAATCCCTGCTGGTCTTCACCACCTGGAAAAGTTTAGTGTCATCCGCAAACTTGGCCACCTCGCTGCTTATCCCCAACTCCAGGTCATTTATGAACAAGTTGAAAAGCACCAGTCCCAAGACCGATCCTTGGGGCACACCGCTTTTCACCTCTCGCCATTGTGAAAATTGCCCATTGACTCCCACTCGCTGTTTCCTAGTCTTCAACCAGTTCCTAATCCATAGGAGGACCTATTTGACGCTTGCGTTTGCATTTGACGCTTCCCCTGGAGAATTCTCAACTTTGGCTGCGTTTTCCGCGCAGCACGCGCCACACGCAGAATGCAGCCGGTGTGCTTCCGCCTTAAGTTCTGCACTGTGCTATCCTTCGTTTACTCCCCGACATGAGGTATCCCCACCCCTTCGCCATCGGAGCCATTCAGTGTGGCGAAGGCAATGTGCAGGGAGTCTACTGCGCGTTACCTTCGCCGCACTGAATGGCTTTAATGACAAGGGGGCGGGGACGCCTCTTGCCGGGGAGTAAACAGAGGTTAGCACAGTGCGGAACTTACCGTTCCGCCCCACCTTGAGCGACGCCAGTGACACCTGGTTCTTCAGCCCCTCAAGGAAACCCTCCTGATTTCCCTATGTTCTGTTCCCCCTCCTTTCTCTCCTCCTATGTTGGAACCATCATTACTCCCCCTTCTCCTTGTAAGGATTTTTTCTCTTTTTGTCTACCTAGAAACCACAGGCCTAAGTGTATGGCGGATTGTGGCATGCATCACATTGCATTTTCTATTCCCCTTCCCAATTATTGTATTCTTATCCCCACAATAAAAGCTATCAATTGTTGCACCTCTAATCTTGCCTCGTCTTTTCATGACATTCCACAGAGTTGTGCTAAAATCTATTGCATGTATATATATATTGTCCCAAACGTTGATAGGTAATAATTAACACATGTGTTAATTGAGCTCTGTGATACTAGGCAAATGTTAAAAGAAATCCACAATAAAAAGATGCAGAGGAAGTACATGGCAATGATGAGTAAGTGCTTTTAGGATTACAGCCAAATGCTGTGGAAGCACAATCTCCATTAGTTTCAATGAAGTTCAACATTGTAAGAATTAGGCTGTTCGCATTTTTAAAAACGTGATTACGTTGAGGTCTGAAAGCATTGATCACTTAATCAGTGTGATTAATGTCATGATTGGAGTTTAAAATAGAATTCAAATTAATGAGAGATGGCCATTTAGGCTTCCCTGCACTTAGTGATGGGACTGACCAACTCCTTCACTTCTCTTCTCCTCCTATGGCAGCCCCTTTCAGCTCTCAATAAGACAATAAAATAAATGGATTTTTTTTTTGCTTTCCATTGCTCTCTTCATGGTGGCCCATGCATGAAACAATCGATATGGCTCGCATCAAGCAGCAGGTTGATCACTCTCATCATTTCCTTTGTACAACCAAGCTCTCAGCTTCTACAACCTGTGTGAATTTTACCCATAATCTTCCTTGTGACCCTAGTCCATCTGTTTTTTGTTTTCTTTTGTTTTTTCATTTCTTGATAGGATGAAATTGTAACAGTTGTCAGAATACAATTCAGGCATCTTTCATCCTTTAGGCTGAATATATACTTCTTGTCATTATGTGAGGCATTCCTTGGAAAACAATATTTTATTTATCTGGGCATTTGTATGCTGCCTTTCCATCTCCTAAGAGGCCCTCAAGGTGGCTCACATTTGTGGTTAAAAACACAAAATACAATAATAATCAAAACATTCTAAGGTAATAAATAATTAAAAACAACAATGAAGTGAGAGCTATTAAAAATCCACAGGCAACAAGAAATAATACATACTGAATATCAACAAAAAGAGTGGGAAGTCAACCAAATGCTTGCATAAGCAAAAATGTCTTCACCAAGTGGCAAAAGGATACCACTGAAGGGGCAACTGAGGTTCCAGGAGGGAAGTTCCAAAGCCTGGAGGCTGCAACTGAAAAGGCCCTGTCATGTGCCATCATCCTCCCAATCACACCAGAGGCGTCGCTACAGTAGGGGCGGTACCGTAAGCTGCGGCCCGTCCTAGTCCCGTTTACAAGCCAGCACGAGGCGGCCCCGCCCCCTTGCCGTCAGAGCCATTCCGTGCGGAGAAGGCAGCGCTGCCTTCTCCGTACGGAATGGCTCTGACGGCAAGGGGGCGGGGCCGCCTCGTGCTGGCTTGTAAACGGGACTAGGACGGGCCGCAGCTTACGGTACCGCCCCTACTGTAGCGACGCCTCTGAATCACACCTCTGTTGAGCGGTGACCCAGAGCAGGGCCCCAGCTGTAGGTAGTCAGTTTCTTGTGAGGAAGTACTTCAAACATCCTGGTCCCAGGCCATTTATGGCTTAAAAGGTCATAACCAACGCCTTGCATTGACCCCAGAAACATCAGTGAAGCTGATTTAGGATGTGAGTAACATGTTCCCATGCCCAGGCCTCCACTAGGACCCATGCCACAGTATTTTGTACCAGTGGTAGCTTACAGATGCTCTTCGAGGGCAGACCCACATGATCCATGTAGGCATGATCCTTACAATAATCCAGTCTGGCTGTAACTAAGAATGCGTCACACTAGCCAGATCTGCCATCCTCATAAAGGGCTACAACTGGCACATCAAGCAAAGCTTTACAAAAGCATCCCTGGCCACAGCGGCCACCTGCTTATCCAGGAGTAGGACCAGATCTAAGGAGTCCTCCCAAACGGCAAACCTGATCTACCCCATCAAGAATAGTCTGAACACCCAACTCCAAGCTAGCCTTCCTACTGACCAGCAATACCTCCATTTTGTCTAGATGGGCAGCCCAATCCTATCCAGGTGCCATACGGCCTGGTGTGGAGCCTCACGCCACATCCTATGCACCCAGACGGCAGACTAGAGATCTCCTTGGGGCAGCACTGACCCGAAAAGCTCCGTGTTGGGCATGGAGGCCTGGGAAGGTGGATAGGATACGGCATCCGACAAGGATGCCAATCCATCCCCGCCCTCCCACCCCAGTGCCACTTGGAGCAGGATTACCCACTCCACAGCGCTGTCCTCCAGACTCAGTGGTGGGTGGCTCAGGCCTCTGTGCCGGTGCCACTTACTGGTTGGGTGCTGCAAGCGTGATTTACAGCATGTTTGTGATACCCTAGGCTGGTGTCAAGGCCACAGCGCAAAGTCAAGATTGTGCTGTCAGTCTCTATTCCTGCACTCAGACACAGATTTAGATTCTCCACCAGCTCCCCAAGATCAGATGAGAACAAGAGATAGAGTTGGATGTTATCAGCATATTGATGACACTGAAACCCAAACCTCCAGATAACATCAATATGAAATCACAGAGAAAGGTTAAACAGCAGAGGAGACAGGATGGAAGCTTATAGGATCCCATAGGCCAAAGGCCAAGGGGTCAAACAAATATCCCCCAGCACCAGCTTCTAATGCCTTCCCTCCAGGAAGGAACTACAATGTGGTGTCCCCTAATCCCAATCTGTCGAAGCAGTTGAGAAAGATACCATGGTCAGTGGTATCAAAAGTCACTGATAGGTCCAGCAGAACCAACAGGGACACACTCCCCCATCTAGTTCCTAGTTCATCAGGTCAAAATTCAGACAGATAAGGATCAGATCAGAGGATCATGTGCTGCCTGTACCCCCAGGAGAAAATTGAACTGCTCACACACAGACACTTTTTTTTTAATTTTATTTTCTAATTTCCTGAATTTGCATTTAACATATATGGCAAAAATTCTAATTTGCATTTAATAAATTCTAATTTGCATTTAACATATATGGCAAAAAATAGAACTTTAAAAAACAACAGTGCATTTCAATCATAGGAAACAAATTTGTTCACTTCATAGAATTTGAAGACGTCAAAAACTCACAAGAAAAATTAATGAAGAGGCTAAAAACATATATTATTGGCTTTTGTTAGCCAGTCAGTGGCCAGGGCCAAATTCTCACCAAATTCAATTTTTTTTAATTGTCCTTGTCTAATAAAAACATTGTGTAACAAGGCAAACAGTTTTCTTAATTCTGGGAGCACCTCATGCACTACCTAGACTCCCATGACACAAACCCTAGGGTGCAGGCAACACAGGTCAAAAGCCCTGATCTACATACAGTAATCTATTTCATCCAGGAAAGCCTGAAATTATGCCGCCACCACCTGCTCATATACAGGTGGGCCCCCATATCCACTGATTCGCTATCCACGGTTTCAGTTATCCACGGATCGTGGGGACCCCTCCAGGCTTTTACTTTTTTTCCCAGTAAGCTTCATTTCTTCCTTAAACAGGAGAAGCAGCCTCTGGCTGCTTATTACAGGCAATTAGAATGAGAGTAAGTACTAGAGAGGCTCTGCAAGGTTAACAGAAACCTTGCAGAGCCTCTCTAGGACTTAGTCTCATTCTACTTGCCTGCAATGGAGGCTGCTTCTCTGTTTGTTTTAAGGAAGAAACAAAGCTTGCTGAAAGAAAAATAAGAGCTGGGGGGGGCATGCATGCCTGCCTGCAGGGGAGGCAGGGTGGGGGGGGCTCAGGAAACCATGGAGGGGGTGTTCGCTCTTATCCACGGTTTCAAGTGTCCACGGAGGGGCCTGGAACATATCCCCAGCGGATATGGGGGCCCACCTGTACCTTTGTTGTCAACACTGCTGTCATAAACACGCACATGTTCACATACAGTCTTGGGCTCAGGATTGTCTGGTCCAGGATTGACTAAATAGGGGGAAATTATACTGAGAGGCCAAAATGCAGTGTATGGCTGTTTTTGGACCATTGACTGGATATTGGAGCAAGCAACCACAAAGTGCCTCCAATTAGACAGGCTAACAGTAACTACAAGACAGAGTTTTCCAGATGAATACAGGTGGGCCCCCATATCCATGGATTCGCTATCTGACCCCAAGACAACCTAACTAATAAAACCTCCCAACCCCCAACCCCCCCAGGCAGCCAGGCTTTTACTTTTTTCCCAGTAAGCTTCGTTTCTTCCTTAAACAAACAGGAGAAGCAGCCTTTGGCTGCTTATTGCAGGCAAGTAGAACGAGACTAAGTCCTAGAGAGGCTCTGCAAGGTTAGCAGAAACCTTGCAGAGCCTCTCTAGGACTTAGTCTCATTCTACTTGCCTGCAATGGAAGCTACTTCTCTGTTTGTTTTAAGAAAGAAACAAAGCTTGCTGGAAAAAAGGAGCTGGGGGGCGTGCACGCCTGCCCACAGGGGAGGCAGGGTGAGGGGCCCTCAGGAAACCATGGAGGTGGTGTTCGCTCCTATCCACCATTTCAAGTATCCATGGAGGGGCCTGGAATATATCCCCAGTGGATATGGGGGGAGTACTGTATAAATTTTATTACAGTAAGCTATACAGAAAAACAAGGAAAAGGCAAGGTTTACTTGTAAGAGCAGGTACACAGAGATGTAAATGGTTGTGGGTGAAAGAATACTTGTACGTAGCTCCGTTTGGACAGGCATGGGTTAAACGAGGGAGGGAGTGAGAGGACTGCCAGCTGGGCTGAATTTCCTCCACCTGAGATGACCCAACCAGAGAGAAGGAGAGGGTTAGCAGGAGGTTTAAAACAAGTACCTGGGAATGGAGGATTTTAGAAGGGAAGAGAAGTTGTCATAGGGTTAGAAAGAGAGAGGAGAAGAAGAGAAATTACCTATTGGTACGCTGTTCCCCTGAACGCCCCACTCCATGGTGGGGCTGTGAGCCTAGGCAAGAGGGACTCAACACTTGAGGACCCGTCACACTGTGGGCTTCTCCTAGTCCCTTCCTAGGATATGTGTCCCTTTGGGCATCAAAGCAGAGGTAGGGAGGGATTTTCTTCACCCTGTGTTCTCCACCAGGTAGGGGTCTCTTCCCTTGGCATGGGATCCTGAGCTGCCTTCTGGACTGGTGTTTTCAACAGGGCTTCATCTTCCACCAGGGAGACATTTATTGTCTCTGTTATCCAGACAGACAGGCTTCCCCCTAACCTCTTTTATTAGCCAGGTAGGGCAGGGGTTGAGCAGGCACATAGTTGCCTGCAAGCTTCCAAGCAACCTGTCCACAGCTTCAGGCTGAATACATTGAAAACCACTCATCAAAACAGGACAAGCTGGTGATGCAGGCACAACTGCAGGACTTGCTGTTACAATAGAGTCCACGTCAGCACAAATGTGAATGGTTCTATCAGCTTAACAAACATGTCACAGTCCTCATCCCCATCTACTGGGCCATGATGTAGAAGACTCTCTAACCACTCAGAAAAGCTCCGCTGGACGGACTGAGCTGATGCATTGGAAGTGGAGAAGTAAAATCCCTATGCCACCATGGAGTAGGCTCTAATATGCAAATTTTTAAAATTAAGTAATTCATTAAGTACTTGTACTATCACCCTCATTCCAGGATCACAAAGATAGTGTTTTATATATTACCTGCTTTACATGGGAAAAGATAAATATATGCATATGACCGAATCCATCTAACAGCCCAATCCTATCCTTCCCCCCCCCAAGGCTACCGCTGCATCTTGCAGAGGGAGGCAGTCCCAGAGGTCTCCTCCAGGTAAGGGAATTTGTTCCCTTACCCAGGGGTAAGCCTCCACAGCATGGATGGGTCAACTGCACCAGTGAAATTGCTGGCACAAGTCTGCTTGGACCCATGCCATGGGATTGGGTCTGGGAAAGGTGTTAGGATTCGACCTCCACCACTACTGCTAAACCCACCCACTTCCCAGATCCTTTTTTTTTTTTAAATATATTTTTTATTTTATTTAACAACAATAAAGCACAAGACAATACAATAATAAAAATACTAACTAACTAACTACCTAACTACCTAACTACCTAACTAACTAACTACCTACCTAACAACAAAAATGATACAACAGGGAATGACAAACTGGGGGATATCAACATGACACATTAGGAACACTAACAAGCCGGACATCATTTTATCATAGGATGACTCTTTCAACTATTCAATTATACTAACTAAAGTTACCGTCATATTTACTCAATTTCCACCTCCTGCACATCAATACATATAATGATAATATTCTTTTTTATAATTACCTTTCCATCTATTCAAAATAAAATAATTACTACCACTCTGTTCTCTTACTAACTAAAGTTAGCACCATATTTACTCAATTTCCACCTCCTGGACATCAATACATACAATAATAATATTCTTTTTTATAATTACCTTTCCATCTAATCAAAATAAAATAATTACTACCAGTCTGTTCTCTTCTTTACATTTCCATCTCCTAAACGTTAAATTTAAACATCCAAATCCCTCAAATATAAATCTTAATCATTAACTCTTCAATATCTAGTATAATCTCAATTTCAATCTCAACTTTTCACTGCTGAGCATATATCAATAACCGTATATACAACAATATGTTTCTCTCTTTAAAACATTACTGATATCATCATATTGAATAAAAACAAATCTTATAAAAACAACAGCGTGCCATATAATATCTCTTCCAAAATCAGAGGAAGCCTCCTCCAAAACATATTAACTTTCTAACAAATACTTTACACTTTCATCAACATCTTACTTAACTTCTTTGATGTTAACCACCCTCGATAAAACATTTTATATAAAATCCTTTATATAGAAGTTTAAGCATTTTATAACCTAAGTTCCAAATCTGATCTTACTCTTATAGGTAAATCTCTCATCCTAAATTTATAACCCCAATATCATAATATCTCAACTGTTTCAAAATCCAATAGAAAAATTATAAACTTCATACATATTTATCATACAATCAATTCTTTATATTGTCTATTATGAAAATCTATTATCCACTGTGGTCTGTTCGTTACTTCTAATGTTTTTACCCAGCCAGTTATTTTATCACAAAACTTTATATCTAACCTGTTCCCTTCCTAATTTCTAACACCTCTGCCTCCAGAATCTGGAAATCTTTTATCAACCACGCCATAAAAGTCCAATAGAAATCTTCTCGGTCCTTTGCAAAAAAATTCTGTATTCTAAACATGAAACTTGCTCTCTCCATCTGCAATTTAAAGGTTGCAGCCTCCTGTTGTTCAGACCAGTTGTCTAATTCTTCCATAACCTGGATTGCTGTAAGTTCTTCTATTTGCCGTTTAAAAGTTGCAGCCTCCAGTTGTTCAGAGGTCTTGTATACTTCTTCCATGATCTGAATTTCTACAATCTCCTCTGTAATTACTGCAGCCCGTGTCTTCAAAAGTCTTGCATCCTGCATCTGCTTCAATTGCATCAATATCTGTTGTCTTTCTCCAGAGGCTTTATTTTGATTTAACAAAAGTATATTTAAAGTCTCTTTTAATTGATTAATGCTGGCCCACATATCTTGCAAAAATTCCATCATCTGATAAATGTCTAGCTCCTGTGCCCTCCTGCTGCAACGGAAAGCAACTTAAAATTCTATTACTTTCATCATTTTTCCTTATCTCAGTCCTGCTTGCAACTTCCAACTTATCCACTTAAGGCACACGAAGCATCACAGTTCACAATCCAGATTAAAACTAATAATAGATTCAAAGCCAAATTCCACTAAGTACATAGTCCCAGACCAGATCTTGGCACATTCAGGGTTAACTTCCCAGACTGAATCAAAGGAATGCAGCTCCTTCTGTAATTCAATATGTCTCAGTTTAACAAGCACAGCTCAGGCAAAGAAGAGGGAAGCAGAGTCCATGTAAGGGGGGGGGAGATCCACCCCTATCCCCTTAGCTTCTTTTAGATGCCTATAAATTTCAGCCTTCCTGTCTTCCCACTCACCGCTCCTCTTCCAGATCAGCAGAGAAACTCTTACTCCAGTCCAAGGTTGGTACGTTGAAGGAGTCTACTTTAAAATAAATCTTTTCCTCTTGTCCGGGTGAGCGGCAACGCGAGCCTTCACAGTCACCAAAATGGTGTCTGCGACAAAGCAGGGACAGAAAAGGGAATACCAAGCAGAAACTGGCTCAATGCCTTGACCAGTTCCCTCAGTTTGCTCCCCAATCTCTCATCTACATCTCTCCTGATGCAGATGGCCCCGATCCAGCCTGGATCAAGGGAATTCCACTGCTTTGCGGCGCGGCTCCAGAGAGCTCTCTGGAATCACGTCTTCGGTCCGTCGTCCCAGCCCCGCCCACCCCCACTTCCCAGATCCGATCCACCCCCATCACAGCCCCGTCACCTCCCCGTTCTGCCCCACCCTCCTCCCACCCTGTCCAACCTTCCCACATTTGTCAGCGGGCTTGCAATGATCTGCCAGCACACAATAGGCCTTTCCAGCCTCTCTGCCGGCACTCCTGCAGCATGTGAGCCAATGCACTGTCAGAGTATCCTTTACGACTGCCATAAGGCAGTCACCGCCAGCAGAATCCACTGGCACCTGGCCCAGATAGGATTGGACCGTAAGGTTATTTCACTTTCAGTAGTTAGTGAAATAAAATACATATTAATGAGATGTGTTTATTGGTAACCATTTATATCAACAAACAATAATACATTTTTAAAAATAGAGGGTTAATCTAAAATCCAAGGATTCTGTGATATTATCCCTTTCCAGGGGTCCTAAGGTTATAGCAAGGACAGGAAACGAAAGCTATAAGGCATGTTGTAAGAGAGTATATAGCAAGTAATAAAGGTTTGTGGGCTGTAAGCTTTATAGGTCAATCACTCAAACAACTAGCCATTAGGTTACACTCACCAATTAGAATAAAAACCCTTTAGAAAGGCTGTTTGGGGAAATGAAAGAATTTTAATGCATATTAAAAAGACAATATCATTTTTATGACCTCCTAGCTAGGTCCACTCATTTGGCATTTCAGAATTATTAAAATTATTTTGTTATTTTCGGCAATTATGCTATCATTATTTATACTAAGAAAAAAGTATATCAGTTATAATTATTAAAAATGGCCAGTACATAATAATCTACTTAATGGTTCATGTCTGCTCTGAATTCATTAAGATTAAATGTCTACCTAGAATAGGGAGAAAGCATGCAAAATTGAGAGTTTTACAAAGAAAATAAAAGTACAAAAATCTATCTTCTAGATGTTTATTACCTTAACACAGGACACTATAAATTATTATAGTCCCTACAATACTGTCAGCAGAACAGAAATGATCATAAGGACCTTTTACATGCTTGTGATATTTTAAACCTCAAAATATATTATTACACCAATGTTAGGGCCAGTTAACATGACCAAATTGTTGTGAATGAGGGTAAATGGCATCCAGACAATATCTGACACATGCCGACACAAATGATGTGATTTTTATTATGTGCCCAATTCAAGCCACATTTGCTAGGCCCCTGCAAAACACCTGAAGGCAATACAAGTCATGTTAGCAGGATTTTGTAAACTTGGTAGATACCGAAATAATGCAACCATCCAATAATCTACTAATTCCTTCCTTGTTTTCTATTTTTTATTAAAACACAATAAAAGAAACAAGAACTATTATAGCATACACAATAAAGGATTAGCACCTTAAAAATTCAGAATCACAGTTTACTTTTGACATTGCAGTGAGAGTCAATTTATTACATCTGATTCTCCATATTTGGATTAACATTTCACGTAGAAGATAGGCACTTTGACCTTTATATACCAAGGCTGGCTTTAAATACCTTTCCAGAATTTTATCCTCACTATATAGTTCCTTCATTGTTAATTGCTTCAATATGTTTCAGAATCTGTTGACTGAAGCTGTGAAAAGCTATAATTCAGGGACGCATACATTTCAAGTATCTACAGCATTTACATTTCAAAGTCAAACACTCTCCTGGTTTGTGAATGTGTGCGCGCATGTTTAGTTGCAACTGATATGCAGTTCTATTGTGGGAACTCTGAAATAAAAGGTGACACTTCCAGAGTAATTTATGGATTCATTATGACTCAAGTATTTTCTTTAGGATTTTAACTTTTGATCTTTATCTTCCTTACAGAACCATCAGACATGTGCTGATTATCATATGCATCTCAAGGAAAATGACAATGTACACGATTAAAACCAGATAACTGACAAATACTGGACCTTTACTCTAAAAGGGGGAAAAAAGCCTCAAACCTCATTTTACTTTCCATTTTACATGGATAGGCTTACCATCGTCTCAGTTTTGACCGGGATAGTCCCGGCAACGCCCCTTTGTCCCCCTGTCCTCCACGAACTGTTTTTTGTCCTGGCCCCGGCCCGCCGGCTGCATTGCGGCGGGCTGGAGCTCTTCTGAGACTGTGCTGCCCGCTGCAGCGCGTCTCCGTCTTTATCTTCCTAGTCTCAAGTGCCTGCGCGAGATTGGAAGCACTCGGTAGATGTCCAAGTTCACTCGGATATCTTCGGAGACATTTGTGAGCGAGGCTGGAATGTCTCGGAAGAAGTTCGAGTTCACTTCAGATGTCTCCGAAGACATCCGAGTGAACTTGGACATCTTCCAAGCGAAGCTAAGAAGATAAAGATAAAGACACGCTGCAGCGGGCAGCGCAGTCTCAGAAGAGCTCCAGCCCGCCACGATGCAGCCCGCGGGCCGGGAAAGGCTGGGACACGGACACCTCCTTGGGACAGAAGCTGAAGACACTGAAGACACCTTGGGACAGAAGCTGAAGAGGTATTATTAAAATTAAATACTTATAAAAATACATTATTTTACCTTTTCCCCCATGCCTCTGAGCACGTGCAGAGTGCCGCCACTGTTTTCATCCCAGCCAGCTGGCTGCGTTGTGGTGGCCAGAACTGGCCAGCACAGTTTTTGACCCGCCTTCCCATGATGTCACTTCCGCCCCCCTTGGGGTCCCAGAAAATCTGGTAAGCCTAGGCATGGACCTTTTGGCCAGTGCTTGACTGTCCTAACCAACCTCTGATGCATGGAATTTGGTCTGGGCTTCTGGCCCAATGATTCCATGAGTTCCAGTGAGTGCTGCTGCACTGCACACATCTGGTTTAGCACCAAAGCACAGAATGAGCAGTGCAGGAAACCAGGGGCGTCGCTGGAGCGTGGCGGGGTGCCCCTGGGTGACGCGCGCCACGGGCCGGCCTCGGAGCGTCCGAAGGGTGTCGTGCGTCACGGAGGTGGCGCGCGCGGGGTGCGCGTGTCACCCTGTCTGAAAGAAGGCCCAGTCAGTGCGTCCATCCGGGTATTTCCCGGATTTTCGCGCATGCGCAGACCCGTTTTGAGGGCAAAAAGCTGGCGCGCATCTGAGGAGGCCCATTGGGGCCGCCGGGTCTTACACCGGGGAGCGTGAAACCTTCTGAGGCCCAGGCAGCGTGTCCATCCGGGTATTTTCCGGATTTTTGTGCATGCGCAGACCCGTTTTGAAGGCTTTTTGCCCTCAAAACGGGTCTGCACATGCGCGAAAATCCGGGAAATACCCGGATGGACGCACTGACTGGGCCTTCTTTCAGAAGGCCCTGGAGCGCCGACGGGGTTGGACGCTCCGAGGCTGGCTCCAGGGCCGGCCTCGGAGCGTCGGGAGGGCGACGCGGGGGGGGAGCCGGGTCGCCCCCCGCGCCGCGATATGGTAGCGTCACTAGGGTGACGCGTGCCCCCTGCCCCAGGGTGACGCACGTCCTAGTGACGCTACTGCAGGAAACTACCATTTGAATGAAGCTTGTCTTTGCTGCCACCACCCCAAAGCTAGGAAGCCCAGTCAGAAAGAGGCTGTCTTGCAAAAGCCTGTTTCCTAGGGTAACTGAGCACCAGAAAATGAAGGGAACTCCTAAAACTAAGCATTAATGGAACACGATTGTCTGAGTTATGTGGCAACCACTTCTGAATGAACAGAGACAGGCAGCTAAAACAATAAAAGTACTGTACAAGAAGTTTATGAAAGCACTGAGAAATCAAATCAATGAATGGAAAAAGGCAAGGGATGAAAGCAACTTCAAATGGAGAAAAAGGGAGGACAGCATGGAATAAAAGAAGATGCTGATCAATGAACAAAAAGAGAAGAAAGGGGAGGGGAGGTAGCAAAGGATAGCAAGAGGTTAAAAGGCAAGCTGAAAGCAAAGCAAATCCCTGTCAGAACTAACTGTATATAATTCCTACCGGGTAGCCCAATCCTGCCTAGGATGCACCGGCCAGCAGAAATGGCTGGGCTGCAGCATCCTAAGCAGGATGCGACCCACACCAGCGGGACCAGGGCTCACCTTAGGAGAAGGGAACGTTTGTCCCCTTCCCCCGGTGTAAGACCCGGCGGCCCCAATGGGCCTCCTCAGATGCGCGCCAGCTATTTAGCTGGTGCACAACCGGTGAGGCCATAAAGGGCTGGCCCGGCTCGGGAAGGGGGTTAGGATATTGATGCAGCGCAGCGCCGATATCCCCGCCTCCCTCCCTGGCCTGGCTGACAAATCCCCCCCGCCACCCAAATTGCCCTCCCCACACCCTGCTGCCGTCCGACGCAGGACTTACCTGTGTCCGGCGGCACGGGGTCTGGAGGGCAGCGGTGTGAGCAGTGCCGGCTTCCGTGCCGGTGCTGCTTACACCCGAGGTGCTGCAAAAGTGCTTTATGGCACTTTCGCGACACCATAGACTGGCAGAGCGCTTGCTCCGCCTGCCTACTCTTATGCAGGATTGCGCCCTTAATCACATTGTTCCAGGGTTCTATTCTTTATACTTACACATGCAGCACAGTGAATGGACAAACCTTTCATGAAGCAACAGCTGGTTCAAGTGATAGATCTGGACAACATGCAAAAAAGGTGTATATACCCCCTCTTTATATAGCCAGTGGGTGTTAACCGTGCTTTACCCAGGGAATTAGTGATGTGGGGATCACCTGGGTTTCTTGGACATCATGTAGGCTTCATGATGGCCTGGCTCAAACTTAAGTTTACTAATCAAGGGGGGAAGAAGAAAATGCTCAAAAGGTAGTATCGCAGGATAATGGCTACTGCATCAGGATATATCAACCTTTCTGAGGAATTTCTGAAGCCTCTGGGAGCTGAGAAGGGTACAAAATAGGGAAAATGTGACACTGTTGTAATATAATTTTTGCAAAAAGTAGTGAAAAATCAGGAATTTTCACCACAGGATTGTTGCTGTACTTTAAAGTAAATGTGTTCAGGACTAGGATGCCAATGGTCATAATATCATATATGATATAAAATATATATCAATATATTTTAGAGGGATGTAAAATACAAACTTGAAAAAAAAAACATTCTTTGATAGGATAATGAACTCTATCCAATACCTGGTTTATAAGTCCCAAATGTATTGGATTT
This sequence comes from Plestiodon gilberti rubricaudatus, assembly GCA_026170595.1. Lineage (NCBI taxonomy): Eukaryota > Metazoa > Chordata > Lepidosauria > Squamata > Scincidae > Plestiodon > Plestiodon gilberti. The sequence continues at coordinate 46,660,566 of JANXHW010000004.1, forward strand.
ATTTTACATTTCCTAGTTGGGAGTTTTAATGAGCTATAACACCTAAAGTGTTATTAGTACCATTGCTAGTACCTTGGATGCAAGCATGCCTATCATGATAATCTATTGATTAAAATGATCTCATCTTGAAATAAGATAGTTATAGTGAGAATCTGAAAAGTTGTTTTTTTCTGCAAGGCAATTAGAGTGAGTTCTCATTTCAGCTTTAAATGTTAGAACACTATTAAAACACAGCCTTCCTAAATAGCAATTCAAAGGAAAAGACATTCAAAATTATCTCAGCTATTTCAATAACTAGAAAGTTTTCCCTTTTTTTTTCAATTTCAATTTTTTCCTAAAGATATTAAAGGTCCAATCCTATCCTCAAGATACGCTGGCACCTCTCCACATACACTGGTGCAATAACAGCCCCAGTGGTGTAGAAGTCTGCCTGCCAATGGACATGCCATGAATGCTGGCACAACACTGGAAAAATGTTGTATTGACATCGCTTGAATGTCACTTGGACACCAGAGCAACTTCACCAATGCAGAGGTCAAAATAGGGAGGAGATTGAGGCGGGATGTGGGAGGGATGTAAGAGTGACGTGGGAGGGATGAAAAGGAGTTGACATACGCTATATCCTAATCCCTGCCTTCAGACAATGGACACAGCCCCAATACTGGAAAAATGCTACACCAATGATAGAGGTGGCACAGTGCACCAACCCCAGTACTAAAGCCCCTGCCAGGGAGAATACAGCTCAAATGAGAAGACATGTGGCATGGGGCTTTACCTCTCTGATCTCTCAAAGGGGAACGGACTTTGGTGATGGGAACGATGGTGAAAGGGTACTTGGTGCACAAAGGGAGCACTTTGCACAAACAACCTCTTGCCCTTTGCAACATGTATGGCAAGATACAGTATTTTGTTAAATCTTGTCTTCTCAAACTTCTTATTGCAGAAACTGTGCCCCAGGAAGTCTCCGCACACAAACACCTAGCTGCAACTTCTACCTCACCACCCCAACAGGAGGACAATGTACCCCACACAGGTAAACTGGTAAACATTGGCCACTCATTGGCCCTGCACCTGTCCCCATCCCCTGCTCCATTCACCCTTGCAGTGCTTCTCTGGCTGCCATTGTTGGGACTGGCTGGATGCAGTGATTAGCTCCTTGGACATCACACCGATGACACGCAGATGTCACACAGTTGATGAGGCTGGAGCGGTATAGCCCCATGCCACGTGCCCCATCATCTGAGTTCTGGTCTCCCTGGCACGGGCTTAAGTATTGGGGTTGGTATGCTGTGGCTGGCTGCCAAGCATAGGCTGTATCCTATGCTCCAATGTAGGAAAGTGAGTGGGGTGAAGGGGGTGGCAGGAGTTGAGATTTTCTGGTGTTTTTCCCTTCCTCATTGTTTCCTATGTTTTTTTTTAATCTATTTCTGCTCTGTCATTAGCATGGCGTTCTGCAGATGTTGTGGGTGTGTCTGTCATCTTATGGGGGTTTAGGATGTGGCATACGTCGATTCCTCCTTGTCCTGTCAATATCCTGCCTGTGTCCCTCACACGTCTCCACTACATTTGAGGTTTCCACCAGCAGTAGTTGAGCCAGTATCAAGGATATGTCAGTGCAGTATTGTGCTGGCATCTGTGGCACATCCATCAGCAGAACTGGGGATATGATGGCAGGGCTGTTGTTGCATTGGCATAGATGTGATTGTGCCAGCATCCCAGGGCATATGCTATATCTTATGCCACTTATGCTGGCATTTGGGATTGCACCTTTAATGTGACAAAACTATGTTTCAAGATTGCCTTTAAAGATATTTTTTCTTAACTGAGCTTCACTTAATATGAGTGATGTAGTAAGGAGTGCCATTTATTTTATACATATGGAAGCATGGAACACGTGTAAACACGCATACTGTGTACTGGGGAAAATTAAGTAATCATGGTTTAAACAAAAATGATTTAACTTAATTTAATTCAATGTTATCAGTGAATCATTAACAATGCTGTCCTGACATAACATTCATAACAATTTTATTTGCTTTCTGCTCATGTTAGTTTATGGACTTCAAGATTACATACCTGGAATATTGATGCATGACCTGAATCTATCACATACATAAGCACTGAATGTTGTCTATCTGCTTTCATCTAAAGGCTCCAAGATCACTGAGCCACTGTGCACCAACAAGGTGTAATTCAAAAACTTAAGGTATACTGACATAGATGAGGGGGTTTAATTTCACATAGGTTGCTCATGCTCACAGACTTTGGAATCCAGATTTGAAGATTTCAAAAGCTCCCTGAAGCACCAAGGTGCCCCCAGGTTATTAAGTCTTGCAAAGTTCCTTTGACATCAGAGTAGGTAGTAGGCCAATAGCAGTCAGAGGGGCCATGGCAAATATGGCTGACTAAGATCACTATAACATCAGAGCAGATCAGCTATCAAGACATAGAGAGAACCAGGTTAGAAGTGAATCTTGCAATAAGAGTGTGAGGAAGGATCCATGATAAGGTCTGTCACACTGAGCTAGTTATTCACCAAAATGTTTCTTAGACTGACGGCCCAAACCCGCACGAATCTACACCTGTGGAACATGCGCTCCACAGGCGCTGGGTGTCGTAAATGCACCGTAAAGCGCGTTTTCGACACCTGGAGAGGAAGGGCCGCCTGCACGGATGCTGGCAACCCTTACTCTGCCACCTCTTGGAGCCGGCATCCACCGGTGCAGGTAAGTCCTGCACCGGTAGGTGCAGGGGCAGGGGGATGGGCGGTGAGGGAGGGAGGCCATTGGCCAGCCCAGGAGGGGGGAGTTATCAGCAGTGAGTGTCGATATCCCACACCCTTTCCCAGCCTGGGCTACCCTTACTCCGCTGCCCCGGATGTACATCGGCTCCAGAGTCGACGTACATTTGAGGAGCCCCATTGGGGCCGGGAAGCGGCGACGAATGTCCCCTTCTCCTGAGGTGTTCCTGGGCTGCGCTGATGCGGCCCGGGAAGACTGCAGGATACTGCAGCTGGCCTTTTAGACCTGCCGCTTATCCTTACACATGATTGGGCTGCCCAACATAAGACTTTTATTTAGAATAATAATCCATTGTAGAGTTGTACACACAAACCTATATTTATTGTACAATGTGATGACACTTTTGCCAAAGTAACACAAATATGGAAAGGAATTTTCAAGGGAGAATCAGCAAGAAAAGGGAATCAGCTTTTATATTTAAGAGTGAATCTGTCCCTAGTCTACTCTGCTCACCTGCTATATTCATAAGAATAGATGTCATACTGGGTGGGTCTCCAACAATGCCTAACCTCCAGTGAAACTTGCCACCAGAATGATACTTCCATTTTCCCCCTACCTGGGAGTAAGCCTCTGGTGCTGGAACAGGTGTACTCAGACCTGCACCAGCAATTCAGCTGATGCAAGTCCGAGAGGACCATGGAAGGCGGATTGAGGCATGGAAGGGGGATAGGATATCGGTGGTACCGCTGTCGCTGATAATGCCCCTTCCAGGCCACCATCCAGCCCCCGTTCTGCCCTGGTCTCCCTGTTCCTAGCCCTCCCTGCCTTGTTCTGCACCCTCTCTGCCTCCCCCCCCTCCGTGCTGACTTACCGGTGCCAGAGGGTTGTCCAGGGACTGCTGGTAGGCTGCTCTCTCACTGCTTGCGGTGGCTGCCCAGCTGCTCCAATTGGCATGTCACACTTTGCGACAGATGTAAAGGATGTTATGCTGGTAGAACACTAGTTCCAGCAGTGTAAGGCCTGCTTAGGATTGTGGCCTGAGACTGCAATCCTTAACACACTTTCTTGGGAGTAAGCCTCATTGAACACAATGGGACTTCTGAGTAGACATGCATAAAGCTGTGCAATGAGACAACTGTATCAGTGTATTGGGTGGTTGTAGTCTCCACTATGATCTCACACACAGAGTGATAATGAGGGGAATTGGTTATCATGGCAACCTCCAATGGGCAGGTGGCCATTGTCTGGGGGCTGAAATTATCCACTGTGACTTAGCTGAGCAACTTTTATACTAAGTGATTTTGTTTACTTACTTATAATGTTTTCAGGATTATGTAGGTGGAATGCTCTTAGTAAGTAAAAACTCCTTTTCTTGCATGAGCTCATTTTTAATTAGAATTAGCAGCCATATACCTTCTATAGGTACTGAGGACCTAACAAAATGACACACATGAAGGAGCTCCTTCATTTGCGCAATCCCTGTAAATCAAACCAGAAGTCCCGCATTTCCACATTTGGAGAAACTGCACCAGGAGCAAGGTAAGGAGGCAGATGACCTGCTTTTGTTAGATAGATAGATAGATAGATAGATAGATAGATAGATAGATAGATAGATAGATAGATAGATAGATAGATAGATAGATAGATAGATAGATACCGGTAGATACCTACCTTTATTGGCATAAACACATCAAAAAACAGACAAACATAAACAAACAACCAGAAATCCCCCAACACATCCAATGACAACAGCCACAATCCTGCAAAAAATTATCCCCAAACTGTCCCACTATGAATCTATGCATCAAAGCTCATTTCCCGAGTAGCCACCATCGAAGAAGCAAAAGTTGCAATGTTATCAAGTCTCCCATCATCTTCTGTTGACAAAAGGGCTCGGAGAATATCTGCCTCCATCCAGCCCTGAAAACATGCCAGTATCGAGATAAGGTGCTTCTGACAGAAGGACTCGTGCTTTTGTTGCTTTTAGTGGGCGGAAAGTGGATCAATGTGGATCACATCTGTAGCAGGCTGGAGGGAAGTGGTGGTGGAAACTCTGGGTGAAGAGCACCCTGAATCCACCACCCTCTTGTACCCCCCCCCCCCGCCGCAATCTGCCACTCATGCAACCTGCATCATCTAGTCTTGTGGATGGGCCGCCCCTGGGGAAATGGCAATTTAGAGCAGAGGAGCAGTGTAGAGTGTATGTATATAAACTTTTCTGTGCTCGCTGCTTCTTCATTCCAAACTACTCATCCTTGATTGCTTCCCCCACACCACCACTTGTGACGCTTCAGAGGTCATATGAGGGTTTGTTTGTTTAACCCTATCATTCATTTTGTTTTGACCTTTGTGATTTCCATGTGGAATTGGGAGAGAGCTATATTGTACAGAATGCAATATAATTCAGTGTAGGAAGTATGCAAGATAACAATGTATATTTTGGTTCCGGCTAGGAGGACATGGCTGGCTGACAACTCCGCCGATCGCTCTGTATTGACGGAATACATCTGACGGACTTAATTACTCTACCCCTGGATTAAAAGGGAGTACGAAGAGATAAACCACATGGCTTTCAATCTCCCCCCTTCTGACACTTCAAGGTAAAGGCTCTGAAGTTTTGGATTCTCGGAGAGAAAGCGGGAGTACCAACGTCGCTCGAGCCGCAGATGAACCCTAAGTCAAGCCACCTCCGACATGCTTGCTTTACTTAGGCAAGAGGCGTAGAAATGATTTATGAGTTGAAGAAATTAGCCGAGATAAGAGGTAACGTTAAAAATAATACATTGCGATAAGGCGAACTGAACATTCAAAAGTGAAAGTTGGAAAGACGAAGTTAAAGTGAGAAGAGAGATTGGCACCTGGTGAAAAATTTGCAACATGACTACACAATTGGAGTATTGTTTTCAAAAATGGCAACAGAGATTCGATGCAAAAATGACAATTTTGCAGGGAAATCTTCAGAATATGAACGCAGAACTGAAAAAAGTAGGGAAGAAAAAGGATGAATTACAAGGAATAAATGATGGAAATGAGGGAATACATGATGGAATGATGGAAGTACAGGAAGATAAAGAGAAAGACAATGATAAAGAGAAAGATTTAGTGGAAGAGACTGTAGCAGAGGAAGTACCAAGAGTTAAACCAAGATTTGAGATGGAGAAGGAGAGTACTTTACCAAAAAAGGTGCTGAAGATTGTCTTTCGGGAGAGGAATATAGAAGACGTGAATGATCCTGTGGAAAAAATTGCAAAGTGGATACAATTCAAAAAACAAGGGACTTTCGGGAAAGATTTAAGGATGAAGAAGAGAAAGAAGAAGAAGAAGAAGAGGAAGAAGAAGAAGGAGGAAGGGGAGGGATGGAAGGGGTAATGGCAAATTGTCAAAATTAAAAAGGGATTATAATTTTTTATTTTTTGTGGGGAATATTATTGGAGTTAATGTTATATAAAAAGATGATTGTTTTTTAAGAAACTTATATAAAGAGTGATGGAAAAATTTTGATGATGGAAAATTAACAAATTTGAAGATAAAAAATGGGGTGACTTAATAAATTTAAAATATTTGAAGGGGAAGACTTTTAGATGATAAAGGAAAAGTTAGTTAACCCTTTTGTGAATAAAAGAAAAATAATGTTTTATTATTTGAAAAGACTTAAATAAGATGTGATTTGTTTTTAAGAATTTTATATAAAAAGGGGATATAGATTTTTTTAAAAAAACAGAAAAGTTTGGAAGGTTTTTATTTTAATACATTTGGAGAAAAATGGGGTGGTTTTATATATTAAAATATTTGAAGTATGAATTAAGATTTTAGATGATAAAGGAAAAGTTAATCTTTTGTGAATGTTTAGATACCACTTATAGATTAAGAGAGAGAGAGAGAGAAGAAGAAGAAGAAGAAGAAGTGATGAAGTGTGAATTTAATGAATAGTATCTTAGAGATATAGGCTTAGTTAGATAGTATAAGTAGAAAATATATAATAGTATACAAGTAGGATTTATTGCTTCGCGCTTGCTGTAATCTTTCGTAGTATGTTGTATTGTTTTGTTTGGTAGTTTATTAATAAAAATTAAATATATCATGAAAAAAACACAATGTATATTTTGATTGCATATACCCGGGAGAGGAAAATACAGTACAGTAATATTTGAAGATACATTTACTTATAAAAACCACAGAAATACAATCATATTCCCTTACAAATTAGGGTAGGAGTTGTTTATAAGGCTCTTATTATTTATTGACCGTTATTCACATAGATTAATAATAATTTGGAGAAATTGAGCAGAAATACTGGGAGGCATCGTAGAATAGCTGTTAGCAAATACTGTTGAAGAGACATGTTATATAGATTTCCTGTCTAGACCTGCCTCAGCTAGGCAACTGAACCTCACAAATTGGGATATACCGGTAAACATTCCTCCTCTTAAGAGAAAGATGCGTCTATGAGAGCAGATGGTCAACCCAGATGAAGACAGCTTTGCATGTTACATGATGGCAAATGTATATTTGCCACTGTTTCTGTATGTGACAGGGAACTGTGACCAATCCTACCTTCCTGACATGTATTTGTAACTTGCATGCAGAAAACGTGAAATTTGTCTTGCATGTCATGGTTTTCATATGGGGGGGGGGGAATAGGTACATGCTAGAAACATAACCTTTGAAGTGGTCCTATTCATAAGTCTGCTGAGCTAAATGATAATTGTCCAGAAATATCATAGCTGCTTTCTGAAGGGAGTTGTTGCTTATCATTACTGTACAGTGGCATAAACATTCTTTTTAGAAACCATAAACACTTATACAAGGTATTTTATTGCCTTTACTCATTTATTACATTGCTTTTAAGACTCTACAAATTTGCCATTACAAGACTACCAAATTATTCTGCTGATAGTTGAATTTTACTGCTTATGCCTCCAGGCAGAAAATCATACTGTCTGCCATCTGTGAGCTCTTTTGAAAAACTTGAGTGATATAGACAACTTCATGACATTTTAAAGTATGTTTCAGTGATCACCTAAATGAGCGCAGTCCAGCAGTGGACAGCAATTAGACTAATTAAAATGTTCTTCATTGCATCACTCTTTTGTTTAGTCTGACTCTCGTCTTATGTGTAGTGTATTTTGGAAAATACTTCAAGCTGCCACTTTTGTAACAGAATCACAATGGGCTGAGGAGCTGATTGACAGGTAGAAGTTAAACAAGTGACCCCCAGTATGCAATGATGTGAAAGTTGCACCTGTTGAATTTTTGCCCATCACACAAAATGTCAGAGTTTCTTCCAGGATAAAATTAGCAGCTGTAGAATCACTGCAAAAGTGAAATATCAAGAAACAGGGGAAGAACAGCAATGGGGAGAAAAATCTTTACTCCAACTCCTCCAGCTCATCAAAGAATATAAATATGTTGTATCATATACAGTAAGTCTATCCTGGAATAAACACACATTCATCCTATACCTGCAATATCTTTTCTCTGCACAGTGATCTAGGTTGCATAGATTGATTTGGGGATTTGTCAGTGGGTTGAATAGAGACTGTTGCTGAATTTGTCCTATTGATTTTAAACCAAACCAAAGAAAAATATCGTATCTCAGGGGAACACTCTTTTTATATACTGATATTACCAATATGGGTATAATACATGCAGTTCCCACAGGATAAAGGCCAAATAACTTGTATTAAGTATTTAATGTTGACATGGACTTACTCTGGTGATAAAGTTGATTGAATAGAATTTGAGCTACTTCCTCAATATACTGCTTACATTCAGGACCACGCTGGGTTACATTACAAGGCTGTTATTAGGTTCATTGTGATAAAGTATCTGAAATGCTTTGAACATTTGCAAAAGCACTACATAAATATTAAGTGTTATCATTGTTCATATGATTCACAAAACCTTTCTAGCTACAGTAGTCCTAAGAACTGGAAATTCCAGTCCTATCCTCAAGATACATCAGTGTTTCTCAATTCTAGTTCAAAAGTACAGATCTTAAAGTTCAGTTTTGCATCTTGGAGAGTTTTACAATAAGTATTCTTAAAATTGTGACAAGGTTTATGTTTTTCTACCAAAAGTAGTCAATAATTTTAATGAAAGAGCTACATGATATTTAGAGTAAATAGCAATGTTTTAAAAAGAGACAGCAGCACTAAATCTAACTATATTTTATTAAAAATATTTTGTATTGAAACCAATTTGTTTCAGTACAACTTACTTTCGAAATAAGACTATGAGTTAAAACAACTATTTAATGCCATCTTATAATTGTCACAAGAAATAATATAAGTAGGTATCCGGAAATATTAAGTATTGTGTTGAATTTTGTTTAGGTATGAAAGTATTACAGGGAAAACTGGAAAGACAGAACAAGCTTAAGTATATTACATTTGCCATCTTCCTCTTTTTCTCACAATAGTTGCCAGAATAAGGAAGTAAACATATATGCAAACACCTACAATATTTAATAACATTGTAACTTGTCTCAATGTTAATAAAGAGCTATCCTCAGTTCCTAAACTCATTTCTTTACTCTTTAGAAAGTGCTGAAAATGGGGATCTGTGCCACAAATAAAATACTGATAAATCAGACGAAAAGATGCATCACATAAACAAGAATGCAGGACCTGAAAACAGATAGAGAATTGTTTTAAAATGATAAATATTTCTATGATAACTCATCACAAATGGGTAACTGCTAAGGTATGCACAAAACAGAACTCTTCATGTGTTTTGAACATGTGTAGAAAAGGAAGCGGGATCACACCAGCATGTCTGACACACTACATGTGTTGACCACAACTGTAAAAGAGATTAACCCTGCTTATTCAAAGGTCTTAAGGCACATATACTGACAGTGCAATCCTGTGTAAAGATCCTGCCGATCCTATGCCCAAGCTGCCTGTTGACAAGCGGGCCAGAGGTCTACTCAGGAAAGGGGGCGCTCGTCCCCTTCCCCGGATGTAAACCAGGGCTGGCCCGATAGGCCTCCTCGGATTTCCGCCAGCTAAATAGCTGGCGGACGTAGAGGAGGATGTGTAACGGCATACTGTAGCTGACCCGGCAGGGACAGGGATATGGCAGGAGCCATCCCCACCTCATCCCAGACTGGCTAGTCCAATGGCCCCCCTCCCTTGCCCGCTGAACCGCCCCTGTGCCCGCCAGATCCTGACCTACCTCCTCCGGCGGGCGCCGGGGCATTCCAGCAATGGAGCGAGGGAGGCCGGCCTCCCTTGCTCCCGAGTAGTCGTAAACGTGCTTTCCGGCACGTTTGCGACTGCTTACGGTGCCGGAGCACTCACTCTGGTGCTGGGCGCGTCATCAGGATTCTGCCCTGAGTCTGTGCATACATTTTGTGCACAAAGGGAAAAGTGGGGTCAGCAGGTACGATCCTGTCCCTTCCCATGCACATTCAACAGAATATGTGAACCATCCTAACATTTTGCCTGTTTCAGAATACAGTACTGTACAAATTACTCTGGATTAATTTTAATAGGGAGAAACCTTTGAATCGTAGGAGGAATAGGTATCTCAAAAATGAAGAGATTGTGTGATGACTGAAAATGACCTGAAGAAAATGTAAGCCTTTGTGTGAACAAGCAAAGGAAATGAAGAAAAAATATCTATTGTGTACAATCTGCTGTGCAGATTTCCTGCAGAAGACTAATTGAAAATAATAGATTTGTGCAAGAGCCTATTGGCTTGTGCTCATCATTTTTACTTTTATGTCATGCAAAAAGGTAAGTAATGTATCAGGATTTGTACGATGAGTATCAGATGTCACATAGCTCAGTTCTTAAATGCCATTTTTGATTTTGCAAAAAGAAAACTGTGATTTGAAAATCTCTATGCAGACAGAAGAGAATGGAGCAGGGAATGAGGAGTATACAGAAGCCTTCAAAGGACTGTAGGATTGCACCATAAAGCTTTGGTTGATTAATCTCTAGAGATTGTAAGCCTAGTTTTAAATGAATGAATAAGAATTGACTAGCTACATTGCTTCACCAAATTAGCTCACAATAACAGCTTCTACTATTTGAACTGATAAAAATATCAATTTACTGTATAAATATTTATATAAGCTGGTCCATAGTATTCCATCTAGATTCAACAAACTAGTTTTCAGTTAATTTTTAATGCTATCAAGTTGCTTGTTTGAATTGAAGTGTAAGGTGTTAGCTCAAAAGAGAAAACAATACTGTATTTGTCTGTTTACAATCCAGCACAGAAGTAGGCCTTCTTAAATCTTCCTGATTTTAATAGGGTTTCAGTATGCCTAACTGTGTGTTAGACTGCACTTTCTGTCTTTACCATGAAACCAATTTTGAATCAGCTTTTGATATTTTTGAATCAGTACTAATATTTGGTAGGGATTGCATTTGGTTTTTGTTGGAAGCATTGATAAGTCCTCCTACTGCCCTGAGTGGTGAGAAGTTTGTGGGCAGTGCTACAGGGTTTAGTTCTCTTTTGATAAGAGAGCACTGGAAGCATATGGTGTCTTTGTTTACAAACATACAAGGAGAATATAACAGAATCAAACCTGCAGTCCTACATCTGGCAAAAAGCACTGGCAGCAATCTGTGCAACACCCCCTCATTCCACCCACTGCATCCTGAGTTCCATTCCTCCCCCCCCCCACTTCATTTGTAAACTGCCAACTGTTATTTCTCTCATAGCCACTTTGTAGAGCACCTATCTGTGCAGGTGAATTGCTCATTCTAAAAATAGCCATTAAAGAAACATTAACAATGCAATCCTGTGCACATTTACTTGGAAGGAAGTCCCACTGTGTTCATGGAGCTTTCTCTCAGGAAAAGGTCCATAAGATTACAAGCACAAGGTTCATTTGACCAATCCACAATTCCCATCAGGCTTTAAACGACACTATAGTGATAGAGCCATTCATAGTTGGCCAAACCTACAAGAGTATTTTGGCTTGACATTGATTGTATAAACTCTGCTTTAATTTTCTTCTTAGAAATTTGCCTTCTGTTTCTGCTTCCTCTGACTACTTTCAATGATATTTGGTGTTGCATCTGCACAACAAACATATGTTATCAAATGTAGCTTAAGAGAAGAGAAACGTAGGCTTTAATTCAGACTGTCAAGTTCTGTATTTCCTGCTCTGGTGTCCCCTGCCCTGTAGCTGCCCAGCTGTATTAATTTCTTATAACTGAACGCACAGTCAAAGATATGCAACAACCATTTTCCTGTATTGACATTGTCAAGAAATGGAAACCAGAACTAAGGAAAGTCAGAGGTCAGGTTAAAATATAATGCTAAGGCTACAATCCTATATATGCTTACCTGAAAAAGTAAGCCCTACTGAATACAATAGGACTGACTTCTGAGTATGTATAGGATTACACTGTAAACCATGGTTTAGCACTCCATGAACAAGCCTAAGGGAGTTGTGGTCTTACACACTCCCCACTCATGGGGTGGCAGAGGGGAACTCCCTAAACTCTCTCATACACTGTGGGGAAGGAAATATATAAATACACGACTCTCAGGGAGTCAGCCAGCCCTGAGCGGACACTGAATGCAGGTCCATATCTTTCAAAGGGTTGGCCAGGCTAGCCTCTGAACCCTCAGTACTAGTGGCAGAGGTGGCACCCAATGCACCATCAGAGGCTTGGAATGGGGTGCCCCACTGCAAGGCCTTGCTTCAGCCCTTCCCTCCAACAACCTGATGCTGGCACTGCCCACATTGTACTGTTCAGGCTAGATGAACCCTCAATAATAGTTCAACACTATCACACACAACGGCATTATAGAGGAGGAATTTCCCAATCTCTCCCCCCCCCCAAATTCCTCAAATATGCCCAACCTGTGTAAGTATAATTTAATCAAAGTGAATTGTGGCACACACCATTAAATGTTGATTGCCAAGGTAGGTAGGTCTGACTTTGGTTCACTATCAAGGAAGGGGGGGGGGGCAGGAGCCTACCAGGTTTGCTCCATTAACAAGAATGTATGGGTGAGAATGTAATTGACATAAGTGCACAGACATACATACCTACAGTGTGCTGTGGTTGAATAAAATTCTAAGCATTTTTTAAAAATATACCATTAATTAGGAATGCACAGTTACCTGATGGATTTGATGAAGTGAGCTCTACTTCCCAGAATCATAGGCCAGAAATCTGGCAGTCTTCAAGACACCACAATATTCTTGTTGTTTAAGCTTCATAAAGATAGCTTGGGTGACAACACAAATATTTCAGTGCCCTTCGTCAACCACAAAGGGTACACCACGCTTCCACTTTGTAGGCATTTTGACCGATATTTAAACAAGCTGCCATTAGTGACCAAAAAAAAAAAAAAAGCTCTCTTTTTAGTGGCTGTATATTTTGTCCGCTATACATTTCTAATCCTGAAAAGCTCATACGCTAACCCACGGAGCCATTGAGCCTTCGAGGCACTGTTTCTGTCAATGTATATTTCTGTTTAGAGGCACGAGGCAGGCAACCCTGCCGCGCTCTTAAAACACAGCAGAGCAAAACGTCCTCCTTTATGGTGCCTCATAGATAATAACACGATGTGTTAAGAGCTGAAGAACACACTTGCAGCCTCTGCATTAAAAATGGAAATAACGCGACATGCCTCATAACTTCTGGCCAGTGTGTAGAATAACCCATGCTAGATAGGCTACCTACTATCCTTTCTTCCCGGCGGTTTGCAACATCGTAGCTTTTGAGGAAAACGGGAAAACAGTATTCCCACAAAGCAACGAGGGCAAGAGGCCACCCCGGCTGCAAGGGACAAGCCGACGAGATATTCGTTTGTGGGTGTGGAAATGCAGTGCAACACACGCTCCTTGGAGGCGGACGTCGTTGCTTTGGAAACGGGAATAAACGAACTCCAGTAGAAAGAACGCAGCGCTCGTGGCCGCCAGGGGGGAGTGTAGGCTGAGCGCGCAAGAAGGCAGCCGGATTGGGGCCGGTAAGTTTTGGCGTGAGCTGTACAGAAGGTGGCGGGCGGAAAAAGGCTCGCGCTCGCTTTCACGGCGTACGCTGGGAAAGGCGAAGAGCAGAACCCCCGCGCGTGCCCGAGAAGGAACAGCTCGGAAGAGTACGCGGCCGCTAGATCGCCTTGTCCGCTCTTGCTGCTGCAAGAAAGCAGCGTGCGTGCCTAGCCTAGCGGAGGCCGGCCAGTGGCGTAGGAATGGGGGGCGGCGGTGAGGGGGGAAAACAAATTTGGGTGTGTTTCGACCCCGCAGTTTCGCCCCTGCCAAAACAGGCGCCGCGCCGTCCCCCCTCCGCAAAAAACATTTCGCCTCGTACAGCCATCTGGACAGGAAGCGGGGATTCTGCTATGTGGAGCCTGGAAGTGTGTCTCACCAACCCCCGCCGCACCGGGGGCAGTGGCAGATCCACGTACATGCCGCTGAATTACCACAACAGCGAGTAGGATTTCTGCTGGAGTTTTTGCTTCACTTTGCTTCCTGGTTCGTTTTGCCCACGTGACCACAGCTGCCCAATAAGAGCTATTTTAGCGCTCTCTACCTCCTTTTGTTGAGGGTCGATTCAGGTTGCCAGCCTAGGAACGCATTCTGTCCAGCGAGCAATGCAAAGGGGCTGTTTTGATTCACACTAGCCCTTTCCATGCGCGTTTTGGCTTAACGTTTGGTCTTTTCATGCATGAGCTTACGCCGCAGCCAGGAGAGATGGTTTCGGTTTATCTTTTTGCGGCGCTCGTGTTTAAGCTAGCGTTTATGCTCCCAGTGCTAGGCAGCTCACCAATCAGAGAAGCGCATTTCTCTTCACCCAATCACAGCTGCGCTTTCTTCAAGAAGGCGGGCAAACGTTCAGAGAACTGCTAGACGCACGTACAGACGCTAGAGTAGAGCAAACGTGCACGGAAGGGCTAGTGTGAATCAGCTAATAAGCTGTGAGTGAGTGGTGGCCCCGGAAGGATGAGTTGCAGCAGCCACTATCCGCAGCTTGACTTGTCCCCCTCCCTTTCAGTCTCTCATAATTTAAACTGACTGTGACTGTAACCAAGGCTCACATAAAGAGCCTCCCTTGAACCTCTCACCGTAGCGCCCCTCCCCCCGCTCCTGGGCAAATGGGCTCATCATCTCCATACAGGTAGCATTCCACCACCACCCTCCTCCTAGATCACCGAAGGGGCCCGCATCTATTTCTCTCTTGCACCTCCGTCTTCTTCCCCCTTCTCCATGCTTCCGTGCGCAGCGCGCTCTCCCTCCTTGCAGAGCATCCTCTCGCCCCTGATCACGGCGACGGCGTGCCCGGTGCCCTTTCTCTTGCACACGTGCTTTCCTCAACACCAATCAGTTGCCAAACGTAGACATTTCTATGTGGTTTCTTCGTGTTCAGTGGAAAATGTATTGAGTCTTGTTGCTTCTGCCGGATTGTATTGCTTTTCCTCCACCTGTGGTTTTGTAAACAATCCCCCAGTAAACCTTGTTTCAGTTACCCGTACGTACTTTTGACTCCTGCCTCACTTTTAACCGCTTGGGGGGTCTTCTTGGGGAAAGAGCTTGTCATAATAAGCTTGTCATATGACAATAATGAGAGCTTGTCATAATAAGCTCAGCCTTTACAACCCTTATTAAGTTGTGTGGGTTATTGGGGGGGGGGCTGTGTTGCTCTGATATAACCCTCTTTCAAAGGTTTACATTGGTGTTTTTAAAATGTTTAAATGTTGCTTTTTATTATTAAAAGGTGTACTGAGGGTCTGTCTGGGTGTAAGGTTCTTTGTTGCCTTCTTCAAAGGTGTACGTACGTTTTATATAAAACCGTTGGTGTTTTTAAATGTTTTGGGATTATTATTAATTAGTAATTTATTATCATAATATTATACACTTGGGGTGTGTGCAAAAATTTCATGGGCCCAAACCACTGAGAGGCCCGAGCTGAAGCTCTAGTTCTTCCCGGAGTCTCAAGCCAGATGCTGTTTGTGTCCCGCGTTGTTGCGAGGTGCTAAAAAAAAGCTTCCTTCAGATAGCAGACTCGCGCTCCTCCTGGGCTGTCCCCCCGGGCGACTGGCACTGAGGCTCATTCTCGGCACTTTTCAAGGCCGATTCACACTAGCCCTTTCCGTGCGCGTTTTGGCTTAACATTTGGTCTTTTCGTGCGTTTTTCATGCTTGCGTCAGACGCAGCATGAGCTTACGACGCAGCCAGGAGAAATGGTTTCGGTTTATCTTTTTGCTGCGCTCGCATTTAAGCTAGTGTTTATGCTTCCGATGCTAGGCAGCTCACCAATAAGAGAAGCGCATTTCTCTTCACCAAATCACAGCTGCGCTTTCTTTAAGAAGGCGGGCTAACGTTCAGAGAACTGCTAGACGCACGTACAGACGCTAGAGTAGAGCAAACGTGCACGGAAGGGCTAGTGTGAATCAGCAGAGTCTTAGACCAGCCCTATTCCTCTGCTTTCCCCCTCCCTGGTAATAAAGGGAGAATATGCTCAGTGGGATCAAAAGGCTGAAAAAATATGGCTTGCTTACCAGACTTTTCCCCTAGGAGGAGGTCTTTGCAAAGCTGTTTTGCGTTTTCAGGCTACCGATAGACTTTCTCTTGGCCAAAGAATGAGGCTAGAAGACCTTTCTTGTGTGTCACCGGAGTTGCCATGTAGTTGAAGTCTTTCTAGTGCGTAAGGTGTTGGTCTTGTGGAATCAGGGTCTGAGAGTCTGCTCACAACTACAACCACAATGGACCCCTCAGAGGATGGTGGCAGAGGGGACTAGATCCCCTTTTAAAATTGGCTGGGTGGGGACTAAGCACCCCCAGGGATTATCAGGGGGAAAAAACCTGCTGTTGTAGTAAAGACTGATAGAAAATGGAGAGGGAGAGGTGCAGGTGCCCATCTCTAAGACAGAGCTTTTCAACCTTTCTCCTGTTGCCCCCAGAAGGCCTGGGGCAAGTGTGGGCTCATGCCTGGAGTGAACGATCCAATGAACACACCAGGTTGGAAGGAAAGCAGAGAGCTTTATTACAGGATGTCAAGCAAGGCACAAGGAGACTGTGCTCAGATCATGTGCCAAGTGCAGCTAGCTTAAATACTGTACTTTTATACAACTCCTACTGGCAAGACAAAGGCAATGCAAGGCAAACGCAGTAACTTTTGGAAAAATTTCCCATCGCGTCACATTCCTCCCTCTCCCTCAGCCTTGAAGCTGCCCAGCGTTTGCGTCTCCCCCCCTCCTTTGCTCATTTCTCAGAAGAAATTTCTCATTTCTAGGCCAGCGGGTGGCGCAGCGGGTTAAACTGCTGAACCATAAGCTGTCGATCGAAAGGTCGGCAGTTCGATTCCCGCGACAGGGTGAGCGCTCGTTGCTTGGCCAGCTCCTGCCAACCTAGCAGTTTCAAAGCATGTCAATGCGAGTAGATAAATAGGTACCGCTTGTGGGAAGGTAAACAGCGCTCCGTGTTCCAGCTGCATGCTACGCGCTGCGGCAAGGAGAGTCATGCCGGCCACATGACCATGGAGGCGTCTTCGGACAACGCTGGCTCTTCGGCTTTGAAATAGAGATGAGCACCACACCCTAGAGTCGGACACGACTGGACTTAATTGTCAGGGGATATCTTTACCTTTTTACCCTCCTTTGCTAGTTGACAAAAATGTTTCCCTGTACAGTCTGAGCCTAGGAGATAAGGCACAGAGGCAAAATGCTTATAGTATTCCCTCAATCAATTGATCTTTTATTGTATAGCAAGAAATTGTCTTCAGTATATTATTATGTATATCCAAACAGGTTCACAAAAGTTCTACACAGGTAATGGCATCTCATACGAAAGACATAGCTGTATTTATCACCTCTGCAGTCTATTGGCTCATTTCTCAGAAGTTGTGAACAATCCCAGGCCGCACCTGCTGCAAACAAAGCTATTTTAAAAGTCACTGACTTGTCAGTGTTGCTTAGCAAATGAATGCATTTAAACTTTGCTGGCCAGCCAGCCATTTTAGTCAGAGATATACTCAGTAATGCCTCTCTCAGGGATTCTGTACCAGGGGCAATAAAATGCATAATGGATTATATCTTCCCAAGCCTCAAGGGCATAAACATTCCTATGTTGAGTGTTGCTATAGTGCCCAAATATAACTGCCGTATCAATTTGGAAAGCAAAAATGCAGAAGGCTGTTCAAGGATCAACATACAGTATTTTGGATGTGAAAGATAATTTGATTGATTATGTAACTGATTATATAAAGAAATAACAAGGTGGGATTCTGGCAACACAGCTCCTTGCCATATCTTCCCGCTATTCAATATCCGGACAATCCGGATTTCAAAATTGCCGTGACTTTCAGGGGCCTTTAATATGAACTGTTTGGTAAAGCTGCTCCATTTCCGAAGTAATATTTTGCATTCATTGAATTGCTTCTGAAATTATTCTCATTGATGTATATATGTGAGAAAATATATCGGGATATATCATCCAATAAACCCCTTCAAAGGTTACGCTGTAAGCCTGATTTCCAAGGGGTAGCTTAGCTAAAACTAGGAATGCTGCAGATATCTACCAGGTTCAGTTTTTGTGGATGTAGTTCCACTAATGTGAACAACCTATCATATGTCTGATTCTATTTAGGATGTTATCAGTTTGAGCTTCTCAGGAGTTATAGGTTCACATGGATATACTTCTCCACTTGCTAAAGAGCTGGGGAGAGGGAATCTAATCAGTTTCATACCTTATGTGCTGTTTCCAACCTTGTGTAAGATGTTGGTCATGCAAGAACATCTGTGTTGTTTTTTCCTTTGATCATCATGCGCATAAGTTTGGCAACGCTTTCACCGACTTGAATGGCTCCAAGGGGGGTGGGGGAGGGGGCGCTTCGTGCTCCCGTGTAACGGAGGGTCTGACCGTGGCGGAACTTAGAGCTCCGCCCCCCTTCAGTGACGCCAGTGCATCCAGCATCTGATAATTTTTCGCCCCAAAGGACATTGAAACAGATAGAATTGGATATAAGACAGCTTGTCCGTGACAGTGGAACTTCAATATCCAACCATGTTAAACATTGGACCTAGTGGATTTCTACAGCATCCCTACTTTCTAACTACCCCTTGTAGATCAGGGTCACAGCCGTCTTGAATGAGTTGTTTGGATGACATATTCCAATAAAACTTTTTCACACCTATACATCCATGGAAATGATTTCAAAAGAAATTCAAATTTATTTATTTATTTTGTATGCTAAGTTAAGCAGAAGAGGTCTGAATAGAAACTGGTTCCTACGTGGATTACTTTGGAAATGTAAAAGATTACTTTGGATATGACACAAAGTTTCCTTTTAACCCCCAACAACAGGACTACTCTTTATGATGCTTTCCTAATACAAACATTTTTGTGAAGTGCACCAATAATATTCACACTCCCTTTTAACAAAGGGTGTACTGAAGCAAAGAAAGTGGCTTGCCTTACCCATGCTTTCCCCTCCCTGAATGTACTGGTTGCCTTAGTAACTGCAAAAATGAAACTTAGTTTTAGTATAATTACTCCATATATGTTTGTACAAATCACATATCACCATGATCCTTTAAACCAGTGAGCAACCATTGACAGAAGCTTTAAAAGAAAATTAATGATCAAATGCTGAAATTTGCACAAAATATTTAAATTATATACCAAATAAAGATAATTTTATCTCATGTTTGTTTTAATTTGTCCCACTCAATTAAAGATATAGAAAAGATAACTTTTAAGACATGCATGCACACCCTGACCTGCTGTAATTTATTCAAATCCAAAGCACAGCATCTAGTAGATCTAAAGACATTTCAGCATAAGGTTGAAGCAGTGACGGAGAGGAAAGAAGCTAACTTAAAAACCTTTTTTTTATCCTGGCAAGTTTTATTTTATATGCAAATGCAAAGATACTTTCTAAGAATATTAGGCAAAAATGTCATCCTACTGTGCATATTATAGTTTTCTGACAACTGATATGCATGTTCTTCTAGTTACTGTATTTCAATTAGAAACATAAAAGATCTGCATCATATTCCAGCAATTGCTTTATGTGCAAGGTAGGAACTTTTCATGGCTGGAACAGCTTCCACAAACGTGCACGATATGGATAGATCCAGATATCTGACTTTTGCACACATAGGCAGACGCTGAATTCCGCTGTATGCAAGGAAGCAAACTAACATGCATTGATGTAATTTTCGCATTTTTTTAACCAAGGAATTAAATTGTGGAGTAGAATTATAATAGCTGATTACTCTGAAACGTTTGGTTGTAAGTGTAATTTATTTGGAAAAATATTAGCCGTCTCTTGTACAGTATTAGTTGAATATGTTATTCCTAATTTTTCACAATGTAACCTGTTTTTTAAACTTTTACAAGCAGTTGGTGAGGGAGGGGACCATTGGCCGACGTGGCCTGGGAGGGGGCGGGGATATTAGCGCTGGGTTGTGCCGATATCCAGCGCCCCTTCCCAGGCCAGGCTGGCCTTACATGGCCTCCCTGGAAGCGCGCCAGCTAAAGAGCTGGCACACATCCGAGGAGGCCCATTGGGGCCTCTGGCACTTACACCGGGGGAAGGCGCTTACACTCGGGCTGCCCGAGTAGTTGAAGTACAGTACTAACAGCGCAGTCCGGCTTAACTTTTATGCTGGTTTAACCCAGTTTAACCAGTGGCGCAGCGAGAACAGGAAGCCCCAGAACGGAAAAGGGATTCAAATCCCCTTTGAATTCCTCTTTTGGAGGGGATTTGAATCCCTTTTCCATTCTGGGGCCTCCCGTTCTCGCTGCGCAGCTGGTTAAACCGGCACAAAAGTTAAGTCGGATTGCGCTGTTAAGTAATTTAAAATGTTGTATATGTGTGTTGCTATTTAGTTTTATTTAATGAACTGTGAAATAGAATGCAGAACCATTTACATATAGGATACCTGATGAAACTAAGCACCTGTAGTAATAAGATTTAAGATTCTCATGGCCAACAATAATAGCAGAAGATAAAATGTCCGTTACAGGGTTAAAAGCCATGGTAAACAACCTTTTATTACATTAAAAACAGAAGCTAAAAGTAATACAACATAGATTAAAACAACGTTTCGTTCATCATACGATGAACCTCCTCAGGTTATAGGCACAGCGAGCGGCAGCGCGATGGTAAGTGCGATGGCTTACCATTGCACTGCCATTCGCTGTGCCTATAACCTGAGGAGGTTCATCGTATGATAAACGAAACGTTGTTTTAATCTATGTTTTATTACTTTTAACTTTGGTTTTTAACGTAATAATAAAAAATTATTACGTTAAAAACCAAAGTTAAATTTAAAAGAAACGATGGGTATCATTGCCTTTCCTACAAGGAACCACGGACAAAATAGCAAGAGTGATGAGAAAATATGGGATCAGGACTTTATTTGCTCCTACAACTAAGATAGAGCAAATACTAAGAAATGCCAAAGATCAAAGACCTATGTTAATGAACCCAGGAGTCTATGAAATAAAATGCGGTTGTGGTCATGCTTACATTGGAAATACAATGAGACCTATTAAAGTAAGAGTACAAGAACACCAGAGAGCGGTAAAATTGTCACAAGGAGAAAAATCTGCTGTGGCAGCGCACGCCCTGGAATCTGGCCACCAAATTGCTTTTGATTAGGTCCGTTCGTTGTTTTCGGAAGCCAGTCTAAAACGAAGACTGAATCTGGAGGCTATTTCAATCTCTCAAAGGAAACCTGCGAGTCTTCTGAATAGACAGCAAGAGCTGTCATTTGCCAATAAAATCTGGCTACCTATCCTGAAAAGAGCATACTTGCAGCCTAGGAGGAATAGAGCAGAGGTTGATGATTCCGTTGTCAGTTAACGGTTGCCATGGCTTTTACTGGTATATGCTAGCAAGAGCTCCATGTTCTCAGTGTCATCTAGCAGTGTTATGCTGCTTTACCTTGACAAGGTCCCTCGTGTGGGATGAAATGTTGGTAGGAGAAATAAGGACTCATCTTCGCCTGTAAATAAGGATTTTTATCTACGCACATCTCCAGAGTGTGTGTTTGAAAGAAATCTCTTAAGAAGACAGTACGATTTTAGTTTTTATTTCTCAAATAATAAACATGGCTAGAAAACCCACAATGCCTGCTTCGTTACAAATATGATTTTTTTTATTTTTTTATATATACAGGTATATACTGTATAGAGGCTGCAAAGAACTCTGAATAACAATGACTGAAATGGAATTACTTTCATCTCCTTCCGAAGATAACACGGAGTCACCAAAAGGTAATTTTGTTCTTTATTGCAGAATCTGGTACCATTCACATTTTATAAAAAGCTCCAAGCAGATTTAAACTGTTGTTTAGTTGTTATATCTGCATATAATCCAACAGTATCATGATTTGGAATAATAGTTGTCTTGGTGGGGGAGTCCATTTTTTTGAGGATATGCTGCACACATAATTCCCCAGCCTGATCTAGCAGTTCTGTCCAACAATCATAACTCTATCCAGTTAGTAATAGTGCCTTTCAGCTGTTTGGGAGTGGATTTAGTCCCCCCACTCCCTGCCAAGTGGTTGATCAACACAATTGTTCCTTTGCTGACTAGGCTAAGTGCACAGTCTAGACCAGTGGTTCCCAACCTGGGGGTTGCAACCCCCAGGCCAGCAGGAACCACTGTCTACCCCTTAAGGGGCGTGGTGACCCAGGGGGAGGGCAGGATGGCGGCATCGGCACTTCCGGGTTCCCACTGCTACAAGAAAAAAAGGGGTTTTGAACTTACCTGTTTGTGGCGGCTGGGGACGCTGCAAAACCAGAATTCTCGCTACCACCATATGAATTCAAACCTCATTTTCTTGTGGCGGTGGCGGGAACCTAGAAGTGCCATCGCTGCCACCCTGTCCTCCCTCCACGTCACCCCCTGCCCCACAAGCACTTACCGATTCCCTTACTTTTGAGTAAAGGTTGGGAGCCACTGTTCTAGGCTTTTGTGTGTATGCACATTTGAATTGGAGTCTGTAACTATAGAGATCACAGATTGTTTGTAACATTTGTAAGATATTTATTACTCACATTTTTTTATAAATAACTACTCTGAATTGTTTTAGATGTGAATGAAAAGATGCCTTTACGCGTGCCCTCCAGGCAGCGTAGTTGTGCTGCTGTAAGTACTCCGTCTTCATGTGTTAACAAGACTATTCATCACATTCAAGATCTAGAAATGAAAATGGAAGAATCCTTTCAACAGGTACTATGTGTTGATGTCCTCCTATGCTCTCTAGAAAGTTTAGAGTGTTAAACTTCTATATAACTTCCCCCTTGAAAGAATGTCAAACTAGTTTATCTACTGTTTGGGATATAACTTTCAGATTAACAGCTATTTTAGTCTGTTGCAGCAAATGCAGTAAAAGTGTTCTGGCACTTTAAAAACGAAGGGATTTATTGTGGCATAAGCTTTTGAGAACTAGAGCCCATTTCAGCAGCTGCCAGAAGTGTTATCCTTAGGGCTAAACTGCATGTTGCACTAAATGTGTAATGAATGTGACTTGGTGGGTAGTTCTTTATTTTGCTTGGAGGTTGGGGCAAAACATGGTGAAATTGCAATGGGGGGTAGGAGGGGGCTTTAGTACTTTGCTCCTGCCATGGTTCCAATCCAGATCATGACCCGCATGTTATTGCTTGGCAATTGCTTGGCAATTCAGGCACCGCTGTCTTATTCTACTTTACTTGCCCTTAAAAGCATTTGTTTATTAAAACATAAAAAAGGAGCTGCATGGATGAATGTCGTCTAAGTTGTTAAACTGTGCCTTAAGAAGCTAGAAATCTCACCATTTATCCTGCTGCAGCTTATCGGGGTAGAGGCCAGGAGGTATGACTGCTACTGTGTCTGCACAGTGTTTCAGCAGATCAGGCCTGTAGAAAAATAGCTTTGGCAGGGCTATGGTCACAACAGTGGGGACTGTGAGCTCCTCGCTCCTTCGGAGATATAATATACTACTACTACTACTAATAATATACAGTATTTATATACTGCCTTTCTCGGTCATTGGATTTCTCCTCTGACTTTAATCCAAGGCGATGTACATGGGCAGGCTGTCTTAACCCCCCCTTTTTTTACAATATATATAAATGTCCAATCTCTCATGAACAGCTACTTTCCAGGTGGTATCCTTTTACAGTCTGACTTTTTTTCTGCTGGCTGGCGCCTCCCACACTCGACCGACACAGCTGGGAGCTCTTATCTCTCCTCCTGGAGACTTTCACAGCTTTTTGCCAGTGGCATGTCTCAAACTTATCAAGTTCACTGGTCTTCGGGCTTTGAAGGCAGCAGCTCTCCCCACTACGCCAGACTCTTCTGCCTGCTTCCATATTTCAGGCTGCTTCCATGAATGTGCAACTTTCATGGAAGATAAGAAAGTAGGCTTCAAGGTATCTTATAGAGATAAAATTTGAAATGGTTAGGCAGTACTCTCATTCGTTGTTCAATAGTGCAGAATAGTCCTGGCTTCCTATGTTTTAGCCAATGGACTGTATCTATAGGAAGTTTGTCATGACTGTTCCTTTAACGTCAATGAGACAAGTTAGTCACACTAACACACTGCACACTACAAAACCTGTGATTCTGTGTCTGGCACTTGGAGTGAAGCTGCTGCATCAACATATAAAACTGTCAAGTACTGGGCAAAGCAAGCTTCAAGATACTTCTTGACAGCATGTTAAGGCACGATGTCAATATTCATTCTACAGAATCACAAACAGCATAAAGGCTGATACTTTGTGGTCCCTCACCAGTTCAGTAAATCAGAAATACACACTCACATTTGCCAGTGTGTGTGAACGATAATAAAAGCGTGTGGGTCATGAAACTGTTTTAAAACAGATTCCAACATATTGCCATGCATTTACATGATTGTCTTATTATGTACAATAACATTATTGTACAATGGACTCAGGGCAATTCTAATATGTGTAATATAGTCTAGATGATTTAATAAAGTATCTCATTTATATTTGCAGTATGATCATTTATCTATGTTGGAGAAAATGTTGGAGAAAATTCCACAGTAAGTATTTTATAAGTTTTGATTCAATCATTGTGTGAGGTACCATTTTAACTAGGCAAACAAAGGAAATAAAAATGATATGAAAACAGAATTCTCCTCTGCTTTGAACTGAAGCATAATTTGACTTTCTAAGGCCTCAGTCCAGCCCAACACAGGCACAACTGAGGCACAGTTGAGGCCCAAAATAGGGCTGAGTTAGGCTGCAACTGTGCCTGAGTTAGGCAGGAGGCAAGAGCAGTGGGCCAGGATCGAGGCAACACTTACCACAGAGGCAGGCAGGCCCCTGTGGGGAGGTGTCAGTCTTGTGGAAGCGAAGAGCCCCCTCCTGAGCTCGTCTGTGTGTACCTACCACAGCTGCTGCAGCGTTCGCAGCAGATGGGCAGCCACAGGTGGGCCTGCAGGCACTGGGCGTGCGACAGTCAGCTGAAGGGCAGAGGTTGTGCCAGTGCCAGCTGCCCCAGGGCACCCTGGGCATTAGCCACCTGCTGCAGGGGGGAGTGCCACTGCCCTCCCTCCTGCAGAAGGCGATGCCACCCCCAAGCCATGGTGAGGCTGCACGTGGGAGGCATGGGGGGTGAGTGGGGGAGAGAAGGGAAGGAGGGGGTGGGAACGGCACGCACAAGGGGGGTCTCATGAAGTCTGGAACCGCCTCTGCCATGACATGCCCGTGCGCTGCCTGAAGCCCTGGGCCTCCAGAGCCGTGGCAATGCCCACAAAGAAGGTATCCCGGCATGCCTTCTGCTCCGTGCCCCGGCCAAGACCGAGAGATGCCTTGGGCTTGTCTGCTGCGAGCGGGAAGGGCTCACGCAGCTCATCACGCCCCCAGATGGGGCAACGTCAGCACGTCGCGGCAGGCGCTCTGGCGGGGTGGGGGGTGGCCAGCTTCCATCATCAGGGAGTGGGAGGGGAGGCAGATAGACAGGTAGACAGTGGGTGCTGGGGAGGGGCACGGGTGGGTCAGAAACAGACAGACAACAAGGCTGGTGGGAGAGGGATACAGGGAGAGGGGTCTGCAGAGACCAATAGGGACACAGGGGTCACTTCGCAGATGGAGGCAGTGCAGGAACGGGCGCCTCTTATGCAGACGGACCTTGGGCAGAACGGACGCCGTTGACGGGCGGAAACGGACGCCGTTGACGGGCGGACCGAGGGCGGAAACGGACGCCGTTGACAGGCGGACCGAGGGCGGAAACGGACGCCGTTGACGGGCGGACCGAGGGCGGGTGAGAGCCCCGGTTGCCGAAAGGGCTCTTCACGGACGTGGCGGATGTGCGCCATGTCGCCTGTCAGTGTTTGCCTGCCTGAGAGGCCCCCCAACTCCCCACTCCCCTCTGAGCCCTGAGGGTCTGGCAGCCCCCCTGCTGTGGTCTCCCTGGGCTGGCTGTGGCAGGCCCTGGCTGGGATTCATGCAGGGGCTTGTGTGCTGGGGACTGTCTCTGTGTGGGGGGGGGCAGTGCTTGTGTAACATTGGGGACATGTGTTTCCAGGGGCATCTTTATTGTTCTGGAACAGTGGCAGAGATGGCCAGGCGAGGCTGCCAGGGGTAGTCACAGCGGCCACTCGGACCACATCAGCAGCAGCAGCAGCAGCAGGCGTGCCCCATGGACCAGGGGATGCAGGCCCTTCCCCTCTGGAACCACAGCCTGCACCATGAAAAGGGGAGGGACAGGAAGTAGGCAGCCAGGGAGGTGGAGCAGCAGCAGCGCCGGTAGCTGAGGAGGGTTGCAGGGCAGGCTCCAGGACCTCTGGCAGCATCAAGGCAGATGACCATGGGGCAACCAGACTGCAGGCCCAGGGGTGCTCCCAGGAAGGTAGGTGGTAGTGGACGTTCCTGGGGAGGCAAAAAACACGGGGGTGTTCCATGGCAGCTGCTGTGTGGTAGCAATCGCCATTGAAGAAATGCCAGTGTGCCGGTTGCAAAGGCCTGCAGGGAGAGAAATTAAACACAGCTGAGAGGTGTGAGACACATAGCATGGTCTGCGCTCCTTCTCTGGGTGTCAGGAGAACATGATCCTGTAAGGGAAAAGGGTCAAAGAGAGAGAAGACAACAACACAACGTGTGGGTCACAACCATGGCAAACCTACCAATACTGACCTGTGAGTAGACCCTGTGGAGAAAAGGGGGGGGCAGCTGGTGTCTACATAAGGCTAACAGTTCCACACTTGTGGCATTGTGTGCTCACATTACTACAGGCAGCAATCAGACACAACATTGGTAAAGAGGCATATCATGGCAGGCATTGCATGCAGCTATGAGACACAACTTTGGTAAAGAGGCATATCATGGCAGGCATTGCAGGCAGCTATGAGACACAACATTGGTAAAGAGGCATATCATGGCAGGCATTGCAGGCAGCTATGAGACACAACATTGGTAAAGAGGCATATCATGGCAGGCATTGCAGGCAGCTATGAGACAAGACATTGGTAAAGAG
This sequence comes from Plestiodon gilberti rubricaudatus, assembly GCA_026170595.1. NCBI lineage: Eukaryota > Metazoa > Chordata > Lepidosauria > Squamata > Scincidae > Plestiodon > Plestiodon gilberti. The sequence continues at coordinate 46,687,720 of JANXHW010000004.1, forward strand.
GCATGTATCCTACCTATATTTCTATATGCAAAGAGGCAGAAGTCAGACCACATGTCAGCACGAACCCTGCTCTTACCTGCACTTACCTGCTGGTGTTGTTGCCTGTGGGGGGGGGAGAGGGGCTGGGAGAAAGACATGGGTTAGCAAACACTTGCATGGAGACAGCTGCCCAGGCACAGCAGTAAACAGTTTGGCCACAGGCAGCACAGCCCTCTCTGCCCTAGAGGGGGGCAGAGAGGAGAGAGGAGAAGGGAAGAGAGAAGTGGGGTGTTTGAAATTTTTCAAAGTCCCACTTTGTGGCTGCTGGGGGACAGGACCCCATGCCACGTGCTCAGAGAGAGAGAGAGAGTGGAGGGCTGGGGCTGGGCTTTTGTGGGAAAGAGGCTGGGTGGGGCTAGGTGCTGATAGGGTAACTATTTGGGTCCGTGTCCAGAGTTAGGCCACAACTGTTCCGTCCTAACTCAGGCACAACTCGGGACCAGGGTGTTAGAACTTTTCAGGAGAGGGCTGGTGTGGGTAAGGTAAAATGGCTCCTATGGGTCTCCGCACATTTGAGTCCACCCTTTTTGATGACCCAAATTTTGTGCCTGAGTTGTGCTCGAGGGGGCGTGTCAGGGGGTCGCCAGTGTCTGGAACCGGAACAAATTTCGTTACTGCCCCCATCACTCCCCCGACACGCCCCCAACACGCCCACCTTTAGGCCAAACTTAGGACGGAATAGCTCTTATGCCGAACTTAGGACTGAATTGGTCAACTTTCCTTAACCCGTCCTATGTCAGTCACAATTGCAGCACAAATTCGGCCTCTGCGGCACAATTCAGGCACAACTCGAGCCTAAGGCGCTTAGGCTGCAGTTGTGCCTGAATTGTGCCGCTGAGGCCTTAGGCTGGACTGGGCTGTTAGTCATCTGATCTTTCTGTGTTTTCCTTGGAGGCTCTGCTCCTGACCCACAGTTTGAGTTAATGTCTTTAGCTACAGTAGCTAATTGGAACCACCACTTTCGTTGTTAGTATACCTCTGAATGTCAATGTTTGTGACATAGGATAGGGCTGCTACATCCATACTTTGTTCTTGACATTCCCAAAAGCTTCTGGCTAGGCACTGCTGTAGAAAACTGGACTAAACAGCCCACATAAACTCTCCTTATTTTCTTAACAGCCACACAGAGTCCCTCCATGTGTTAGGGTCCCCAGTTCACCATAATGATGGGAAATCTGCTTGTGCCGAATTTGTACACAACTTGTGGTAACCACAGAATAATCTAAAATTTAATCTCTAAAGTCGTGGATATTCTTAGTGTAACAAGCAAAAATTATATTGGCAATCTATCCAAAATATATCTGAATTAACACATTTGAGGCACGAATAGAGAAAGAATGGGAGAGGTAAGGGTAACAAGGAATGAAGGTGAGCAAGTGCCAATATGTGTACTTGGGCTTTGTTTTGTTTGAGGGTGAGAACTGAGGGATTTAGCAATTAAGCCATCATTTCATGGAAGAGATGAGGATTGAAGAAAGAAAAGCACCAGGTAGATGTTGGGAGGAAGTTCCCAGCTTAAAATATTGGCTTATGTTTACAGGGCTTCAGATATTAGAAGTGTAGAAGAAGCTGAAGATTCCGGTGTATTGATCTCTTCTGAATTGAAGGCTGAACGGTCATTATATCGCAAAGGTAAGAATGATCAAGTACTTGCTCCTGGTCAGAATATTGTTGGGCAAAAAATTTAGTTGAAATTATTTCCATCACACTAGCAAGATGCCTGCTTAATAGTGGGGATGTTTGCAATATTGCTCAATGTCATTTAAAACACTTTCAAGAAAGGGAGGGCAAAGGGGGAGTATTGGTTTACCTGCTGCTGTGTCACGACAGCCCTTAACTGCAGGGATATAAGCTTTTCCCTGTTCGAAGCAATACTATCTGCATTGATTGCACCATTCTGGCCATTTCAGCCTTTGTTTATTTAGCTGCTCCAGTGGTTGGTAGAGAAGAAAATTGTGGTTTCTCCAATAAGGGAAACAAGGGAAGAGTTCTATACCGCAGTAACGGAAATTGGAAATGGAGGCAAATGAGATAGATTCGTTGGAAGGGATCTTTGAAGTCATCAAGTCCAGCCCTCTGCTCGGTGCAGGCAACGGCCACAGCACAGGTTGCCATTCAGCCTCTTCCTAAAAACCTCCAATAAGGGAGAGCCCACTCATACACAAGACAGGCTGTTCTAGTGCTGGACAGCTTTTACAGTTAGGAAATTTGTCCTCATGCCTAGCCTAAATCAACTTCCTTGTAGTTTAAACCTTGTATGGCGGCCTTTCAGATACTTGAAGATAGCGATCATGTGTGACTTTAGTTTTCTCTTCTCTAACCTAAAGATACCAAGCTCTTTGAATTGTTCCTCATAGGACTTGGTTTCCAGACCCCTCACCATCTTAGTTTGTCTCCTCTGAATCTGCTTGTCAATATTCTTTTTAAAATGCGGTGCCCAGAACTGGATGCAGTATTCCATCTGAGGACTCACTAGTGCAGAATAAAGTGAAAATATTACTTCTGGTGATTTGGACTTTATGCCTCTGTTAATGCAGCCCAGCATTGTATTAGCATCTTTTGCACCAGAGTAAGCGGGTAGCGCACACATGCAGTCTTTGGGTTTGGCTGTGGCTTCGTTCTGAGGATTATGACGGGGTGGGGCTGCCTCACTTGCCATACCCGCACCCTACGTCCCTGCAAGAAAGTGTGTATAAGATTGCAGTCTCTGACTATCAACAATAAAAGTAATCTCAGTCCTAGAATCAAGAGGTGTAATCTTCTAGCAACCACTTCATTATTTGTGCTTTTGAGCAGCTTTAGGTTGCTGTGCTGGCTGTAGCCTTTCCTGAAGAAGGCAGATCTGGCTACTGTTGCACATGCCCTACAGCCCGATCCTGTGTAAGGATACACGGCCAGCCCATAGGCCGGCCGCAGGATCCTGAACTCTTTCTGGGCTGCTCTGGAACAGCCCAGGGTCTTCCCCCGGTGTAGAGCGACCAGAGCGATTCGTGGGCTGGAGCACCTCCCTTACGAGGAAAGGCTACAGCGTCTGGGGCTTTTCAGCCTAGAAAAAAGGTGCCTGAGGGGGGACATGATTGAGACTTATAAAATTATGCATGGGATGGAGAGAGTGGATAGAGGGAAATTCTTCTCCCTCTCGCACAACACCAGAACCAGGGGACATGCACTAAAATTGAGTGGAGGGAGAGTTAGAACAGACAAAAGAAAATATTTCTTTACCCAGCGTGTAATTCATCTGTGGAACTCCTTGCCACAGGATGTGGTGATGGCATCTGGCCTAGATGCCTTTAAAAGGGGTTTGGACAGATTCATGGAGGAAAAGACCATCACAGGTTACAAGCCATAAGCAACCTCCTGGTTTTAGAAGTGGGTTTTCTCTGTGCCAGGTGCAAGGGAGTGGCGACTGGACACAGGTATCTTGTTGTCTTGTGTGCTCCCTGAGGCATCTGGTGGGGCCACTGTGTGACACAGGAAGCTGGACTAGATGGGCTTTTGGCCTGATCCAGCAGGGCTCTTCTTATGTTCTTATGTTCTTATGTTCTTAGGGCTGTCCAGCCCCAATGGGCTTCCTCGGATGTACATCTTTGTGTGTACCTGATTCTAGAATATGTGTGTGACATGTTTACTGTGTTACATGTGTGACATGAAGTTCAAATTGTGCATTTGAGATGTACTTGAAATATGAAGGATTATTGCCTCTTTTTTAATTTCTAAAGATGTCCAGCCCTTAAAGTGGAAAGCAAGAACTGTCCTGGCAGAGGTCATAGAGTTAGTTACAAGATTAGAAGGTGAACGAAAAGCAGCTGAAGATGCTTTGAAGGTTGAAATACGCCGTAGGAAAAAACTGTATCTAAATGCTGATTACCTATCACTTTGGAGGCTGCAACAACTTCCCATAGCTGTTCAAAAAGGTATGAAAGTCAACAGTATAAAAGGAAAAAAAATGACTTGTTGGGGATCCACATTTGATCTTCCAAATTTCTAATGATTAACTCTTCAGAAATGCTGTTTTTTCTAGGACCTGTCTTTTAATAGTAAAAATAATTAATGGTAATTTCTGAAGCAACGTTACTATGATCCTTTACCTAGTCATTTAAAATACCTGTGATGTTGCAATAAGTCTCACAGAAGGGGAGAATTATATTGCCTTTCTCTTTATCAAACAAGTAACAAAAAACTCATTCCAACTTCCAATACCCAAGAAGCCAAGGCTCAGGCATCTTATTCTTACTATAAGCTCTTTTTGCAATTATTTTTGAATTAAAACATACTTATGTATAATGTTGTCAACATCTGGACTTATGTAAGCTTATCAGTGAGCAAGCCAGGAGGGCATAGGGCATACTTACTGCTTTTTCTGCAGGCAGGATATGGCAAGCCTGACCCTTCTAATGCATGTATGAGAGACGATGATGAGTGTCAGGTTGAGATGAAGTCTTGAAAAATTCTGCTCCAAGCTTCCTTCTCAGCCAATTCCTTGCATCCACATTAGAGAGCTTTGCTCATAGGAATCCCCCCAAGAGTAAACTTTTTATGTTCACCTTTTAACTCCAGTTCTCAGTGTGTCTTTAACTTAAACTCCCAAAGTGATTCTTTGATTAATGACAAAGTCTTTCCTAGCTGTTTTGTGTTCTGAGTTCTGTCTGTGTCAGAGCTCCTAAGTCTGGTTTGTGAGGCCACTCACTGTCCTACAGATATAGCTGCTTCTGGCTTTCTCTCTTTCTATGATTTACAGCCTGCCCTTTAACTTTATGCTTAGCATCAGGCTGGGACTCAGATGTTTTGGGGTGGCATCTTTGTTCTTCATTTTGTCTGCGAGTGCTGTCTTGGCAGGTTGTGGGATGTTTGTTGGAGCTTGTGGTCTGACTCCTTCTCTGTGGCCTAAAGGCGGAAGCACACCGGCTGCGTTCTGCGTGCGGCGCGGGAAACTCAGCCAAATTTGAGAATTCTCCAGGGGAAGCGTCAAACGCAAACGGATCTCTCTGCGGCTCCCGGCGGCTCTCGGCGTTCAGTGGGACTTGCCTCCGTCCAGAAAGAACACAGACACAGCCGGCCACAACGGGCTGCATGCACACAGAACGCGGTCGGTGTGCTTCAGCCTTTAACCCAGTCATCAGAACTTTGAGTAATCTTGGACAGCTTCCTCCTTTCCGTGTTTTCAAAGCTGGAAGCAAGTGTGGGAATTCCAGTTTTTTTTTCTCTTTCTTATTTTTTTTTTAAAAATTATTTCATGACAATCCATATCAATATCATGAATTACATTCTAACATCAATACTTTATACATATAACAATACATTTAACTATACAGTAATTATAATCCTAATAAATAATTGACCAGTGGATCGGTTCTATTCATTTCTATATCTGTTTCCCTATCCAATTTTAACAAGGGGTACCAAATTTTACTAGAGTGGGAATTCCAGTTCATGCTGAGAAGTGTTAACACATGTCAGCAAAAATAGTTTGTTACATCACACAGACAATGTTTTTCACTTTCAAGTTCACAGGACCCTCATACTTCTGGAGTGGGGGTTACTGGGGGTCCACACTTCACACAAGTGGAACATCACAGGCTATAGCATGGAGACTCCTTGTCTTCGGATGAGGGACAATCACGGGGACTGTTACTTGCATAGAAGAAGTGTGTGAATGTACAACAGCTTATAGGAAATTTTGCTTACATCTGAGAATATATTAGTTAATACTGCTTGTTCAGTCCTGAAATATGAGAGGCATACTTTTTATACTTCACAGCTTATTTTTTCATCTACAGAATGGGAGAACAGTTCACAGGATATAGCAGAATTTCAGTGCCTTTTTAAAAATCAAAATCTGCAACTGCAGGATGCAGTAAACCAGCTGGCAAAAATAGATATAGCTAATTCAGATATTCAGAAGAATATTGACTTCATGAAGAAATACAGCCCTCTGCTGGAAGAAAAGCTGACTTATGAAGGTGATGCTATGGGAGAAGTTAGTGAGATATATAGAAAGGTAAACTGATTAAATACTTTCATTAAACTTTTTCCACAGGCTTGGTGCTTTCTTATTCTAAATTCCAGCGTGTAGCTATTTCACATGAAAGTGCAGCATAATGCAAAAACATTTTCTCTTTAGTAATAGAATGTAAAGGCAAATGTATTATAAAGATAGTGTGTAGGTTTGGCCAAACACTTCAGCATTATCTAACAGTAAATATTAAATTAAACTATAGAACCAAGAAGTGAAATGGCTTTAAATGATTAAATTATTATTTTTGCTCCAAACAAAGGGACAAATTATCAAATTATTGTTGTTATATCTTACAAGAAAAACAGTTAAATGCAAGATTATGAAAATTGCTTGACATGTTGCTTTACAAAGTCATATTGGAAGGAAGTTTGTTCACATTGTTTCTGTCAAACAACACAAACTATTGTAAACATTTTATTAAAAATTAATAACATATTAATTTCCTCACTCAAGCGCACAATAAGAAAAATATCTCAAGGCCCCAACTGTATTCCATTTATCTCAGTACCTGTATATTAGACGACTGGCTGTATTGGAACTAATTTCTAGCAAGCTAAGATGCTTACTGGAATTTTAATCCATTGAGTTCAGAGGTTTTGATCAACATTCTATAACTATGAGTTGTCATATGACCCATCAGTAGATACAGTATGGCTGAACTCCTATACACACTAGTACAATCTATTGAACTGAATGCACTTACTTCAGAGTAAATCTGCATAGGATCAGGGCACAATCCTATCCAACATTCCAGGGCTGATGCAGCTGCAATTCAGCCCCGAAGTAAGGGAACAAACATTCCCCTACCTGTGGGAGCCCTCCGTGACTCCCCCCCCCCCCCCCGCAGGATGCAGTGCATGTCCCGTTGGCATAGCTGCATCAGCCCTGGAAAGTTGGATAAGATTGGGCCCGCAATCTGCAAGTTGGAAAACTGCTGCAGTTGTGAGCATGCCAGGTGAAAGTAGAATGGGAAGACTGTGATATTATACATCCCTAATATCATGGTTGTTGGACCCCAGTGTTTTTGTTTGTCAATGGGAACATGGTAAGAGTGTTGAAGCAACGTTCTTGTTGAAAGAATGACAGCGCAATCCTAACCAACTTTCCAGCACTGATGCAACCACAATGCAGCCCCAAGTTAAAGGAACAAACATTCTCTTACCTTGAAGAGGCTTACATGAATGCACCTCCACTGCAGGATGCAGTGTGTGGCCCATTGGCACAGCTGCATCTGCCCTGGAAAGTTGGTTAGAATTGGGCAGTGAATGTATTTGCATGTGCATGTATGAGTGTGTGTATATGTGTGTGTGTGTGTGTGTGTGTGTGTGTGTGTGTGTGTGTGTGTAATAAGTGGTATGTAGTTAAAATTAAATGAGATATAAGCTAAGTAGAGACTTTCTAAGCTTCTGCGTAGTTATGCTTGTGGGATAGATGTATTCAAATGCAGGCTGAGTGCCATGTCCAGCAATCAGTCAGCAGTTTGGTTTGTACAAATTTTAATTAAGACTGTCTGATTAAGCAAAATTTGATGCAAAAGGACTAGAGGCTATTAAAAAAGTGCCATTTTTGATAGTAGTGATCCAAACGTTACCCTGCCTCAAACCACTATCTAGGAAGAGAAATAACATTTATTACTCTTGCGCAGGAAAAGAGAAAGATAAAGATTATCTGTAACTTTGGTTCTTTTAACAACTTATGGCGTAATGGCATACACCTTATGCCATAGCACATTTGTTAACTGTTAAGGTGCCACAGGACTCTTTATTGTTTTTGCTTTCACATACTAATACCACTACCCCTCTGGAATTCTTTGAATATCCTATGGTTATTAACTTCTCTTGATCATCTTCCACTGTGTCCAAAGGATTACTTGGAGGGGGGGGGGAATCATTTAAAACTCAGTAGAATTTATTTCTGAGTTAACAAATATAAGATTAAGGTACAAGTTCTACTTTTATCCTTCTACATAGAAAAATGCAAATTGATTAAAAATATATAAAAGATAACCCCACATTTTTCCCTACTAGGCAAATGTGAGAAAAATATTGTGCAGTTTTTGAACTTCTCACTGTTAAAAATGATTTCTATACTTTTTCAAGACAAAAAGTGTATATGATATTGTTCATTGGAAACTTGAGCAAACGAGAGTTGCACATCAACAAATCCTAGATGAGCAAGAGCAGGAAAGAATGTCTATGGCTCATACAATAAGGGCAGCCGAGTTATTGTTGGACCATTTTATGTAAGTGCCTTTTTTAATTTAAATTGTCGTCATATTGTTCTTTAGGTGTTCTCTGTTCATTAGTGCATGAGAACTTAGTGTCTCAGATTCCTTGAAAAGCAGTGTCTGGTTAAGATGTTCCTACTTCTCCTTTTCTGATGTCTATTTTGAAAATGCTCAGAATTAGATTACATTTAATTCTGTATTCTAATTACAGAATTAGAATTAGATTACATTTCAAGGTGCAGGGCACGAACTACATGCATGGCTTTTGAATATTGTGTATAGTACTGATGTGTTGGAACATTGCTTAAGGCTACAGACTTATACACACTTAACCTGAGAGTAAGTCTCAAATGAATAAACATGTATAGCAGTGGTTTCCAGATTTACCAGGGTCACGGTGCCCTTGTACAGTGCCCTGTCATGGTGGCACCATCACCTGCGTAGAAGTTCCATTGCTACCAATAGCCCTTGTCATAACTAAATCATTGTATTGTTTCTAATAGATCTTGGTCACAAGTAAATTTCTCTGGTTTAGGACCATTATCTCTACAATAAGGGATAATACCATGCATTGGTGTGGTGTCTAGCAGTTTTCCCTAATTGAATTATCATGTAACATGATTACAGGCAGTGGAAGGGAAGAACTAGCACTCAAGAGTCTCTTCCGTTATGCTGGAGTTACTAATTGACATTTCTAATTTAATCCATTTATTTAGCAAGGGTGCTGGCAGATATTTTTATAGTTTGTAACACTGAAATCCTGTGCACACTTTCCTGGGAGTAAGTATCACTGAACACAATAGGACTTACAATAGTAAACATGCATAGGATTATGCTGTAAATCTTTGAGTTTTAAAGTGCGTTGTGCTTTTCTAAAACAACTTTTTGGAACATATGATTCAAATATTGCATATTGATAGCAGACAAGTCCTCCTTTCTTCTTCTTGTTCTCTTTATTCTTTCTTATCAGTTCATCCCACCAATCAGCTTTTACCATGGTATGGGAAACCTTTGTTAAGAGCAGTTTAGTTCTGCAGATCAGACCACTAACAAATGTGATATTTGACTAACCTGGCTGACTTAACTTTTACAAAGTATGCCTCTCACTGGGAAGGCACTGACAGAGCGATCCTGGGTAAACCTAGAGTGGCAGAGCATGTGCTCCGCCGCTCTATGCCATCACAAATGTGTTGTAAAGCGCGTTTGCGACTACTTCTGAGTAAGGGCTGCTGGGGCGAAGGACGGCAGCCCTTACTCCCCCGGCGGACCTTCCCCACTGGAGAAGGTAAGCCCTGCACTGGCTGGTGCAGGGGTGGGGAGAGGGCGGAATGGGGCAGCCCGGGGGATGGCCATTGGCCGAACCGGGCTGGGGGAGGACGGGGATATCTGTGGCGAGCTCTGCCGATATCCTGAGCCCTCTCCCAGGCCGGTTCGGCCTACCTCCCCCCGCTTGAATGTACGCCAGCTCCAGAGCTGGTATATATTTGAGTAGGCCCTCAGCCAACTTGCACGTGGGGAAGGGGATGAGTGTCCCTTTCTCTTGCGGTCTTTCTGGGCAGCCCGGGACGGCCACAGGATACCACGGCCAGCCCTTCAGGCCGACCTGGTATCCTTAAACAGGATTTGGCTGAGACTGCAGTCTGAAGTACCCATTCTTTACAGTAAGTCCCTTTGAACTCAGTGGGACTTCCTTCTCAGTAAGCTTTCTTAAGATTATACTGCACAATAGAAGCTGCCTAGAACATGAGAAAACAGTATCACTGTTCTGAGAAAGGAATGAGGTTAGAGACTAGAACCAGATGATTTTGTGAGGCTTGATAGCTGAACTGTGCTAATTTAATAAAATTTCAGGTGATTTTAAATACTTCTGGATTGATGAATGATTTGACTCTTTCCTCTTCTTAGGAATGAACTAAGAGAAGCTGAAAATGTTTGCAATGACTTATGTATCAAGATAAAAGAAAAAGAGGCAGCGATATTACAAATAAGAGAACTTCTTGAAGAGCTAATCAAGAAAGACACACAGACAAAGACTGACTTAACATCTTGGCAAGATAAAGTGAGTTTTGAACATTTATATGGTTACAGATTTGAAGTTTTTCCCTTTTACCTTTTTTGACTTCCTCTTTTATGTTTTTTAAAAAGAGAGACATTGTCAGACTTACAGCACAATCCTATGCCTGTTTACTCAGAAGTGTGTCCCACTGTGTTCAGTGGTAAGTATACCGAGTATTGTAGTCTTAAGCATATCTTTTAATGACACATTTGATATAACATATGTTTTGGCCCTGAGATAAGTGTGACAAATTCCCCTTTTAGGACTCCTAATCAGAAGTATCCATTGGAGAAAGGTGTATTATGCCTCCGTTATATTCACTGACACAAGTACATTCACTTTCTGTTTGTTCTAGTTTGGAAAAAAACTATTCAAGAATTTTCACTCTGACATTAATAAGCAGAACAAGATAGAAGTATTTCTTGAGGGGAAACATCATGATCACTATATGAAATAGGCAGCAATGGCTATGCTTTCTCTCGATCTAATGTGGCACTATGCAGTAGACCCTCTGCATCCGTGTGTCCCAAATCTGTGGATTTCACCAGTTGCTGATCGAGTGAAAGGTGCCTCTGGAGGCTACTTCTGGGTCATGCTGAGCCCGTGATGCACTCCGTGGGCCCCAGGACACCTTGGGGAAGTGACTAGAAGCAACTTCCGTTTTTGCTTCTGCAGCTTCTGGTCGCTTCAATTTGCCCTGGGGCCCGTGGAGGTCAATACAGTGTGTCGTGGGCCCGGTGTGACCCAGAAGCGGCCTCCAGAGGCACCTCTCAATCCAGTAAGGCATTGCACCGCGACTTCAGCATCCGCAGATTTTGGTATCCACGGGGGGGGGGGTGTTCCTGGAACCAATCCTCGAGGGTATTACTGAGGGATACTGAGGGCCCACTGTATTTCTCACAAGCTATACGTGAGATACTTAGAGCTGGTTGGGAAGATCTAACAATAGATATATCATGGTTGAGATGTTTTCTAATGCAATTTTTTCCTATATTGTCAGCCCGATCCTGCGTAAGGATCCGCAACCAGCCCGGGCCCAATGGGCCTCCTCTAATGTACTCCGGCTCTCAAGCTGACATACATTCGGGGCAGCGGGAGATATTGCCGCTGACATCCCCGCCCCCCTCCCTGGCCAGCTCGGCCAACGGCCGCCCTCCCTCGCTGCCCAGCCCACCCTTCCCTGCACCCACCAGTGCAAACCTTACCTTGCTCTGGTGCCTGCAGGTCGGATCCTACGAGAGGATACATTGTTACATACAATATTGAAGCTAACCACACTGACGATTTTACTTGTCTTCTTTTTTCAAACTATGGACTGGTTGTTTTAGTAAACTACGGCTAAATAATCCTTAGGATCAAATTAGATGTGATCGTAAATACATAAGTTAAATGTCTCTTTTTTTCTTTTCCTTTTTTTAGGAAATTGCATGCAGGGGTGGAGGATGGAATATGCCAAAACCACAGTGTGGGTGGGTGGGGGGATAGTTTCAATCTTGATTGTGCCTCCTCCTGCCCACTATCTTTAATAAACAAAGCTTCAATTGAAAGCCAGTGGATCACAGTTGGCACAGGATCCTAAAGTCCCCCTACCCCTGATGAGGTATGAGTCTGTTCCCCCCCCCCCCCGCATGCTATTTTCTAAAACAAAAACAAAACAGAAATTTAACTTGCCTGTTTAGGGTTACATCTAGTTTGACCCTTACTGCAATGTAAGATTGCAATTTCCAGCTTTGTTGTAATATAGCAAATAAATGTTGTTGTTGTTGTTCAGTCGTTAAGTCGTGTCCGACCCTTCGTGATCCCATGAACCATATCCCGCCAGGCCTTCCTGTCCTCCACTATCTTCCTGAGTTCACTCATTTTCATGTTTGTTGCATCGGTGATGCTGTCTAACCATCTCATCCTTGGCCTTCCCCTTCTCCTTTTGCCTTCAATTTTTCCCAGCATCAGAGTCTTCTCCAGAGAGTCCTCTCTTCGCATTAGGTGGCCAAAATATTTGAGTTTCAGCCTTAGTACCTGTCCTTCCAGGGAACAGTCAGGCTTGATTTCATTTAGAATTGACTGATTTGATCTCCTAGCAGTCCAAGGGACTCTCAGGAGTCTTCTCCAGCACCACAGTTCAAAAGCATCTATTCTTCGGCGCTCAGCCTTCCTTATGGTCCAACTCTCGCAACCATACATTGCTACTGGGAACACCATCGCCCTGACTATACGAACTTTTGTTGGCATGGTGATATCTCTGCTTTTTATTATGCTGTCTAAGTTTACCATAGCTTTCCTTCCAAGGAGTAAGCATCTTTTAATTTCATGGCTGCTGTCTCCGTCTGCAGTGATCTTGGAGCCCAGAAAAGTAAAATCTGTTACTGCTTCCATTTCTGCCCCTTCTATTTGCCAGGAATTGATGGGCCCAGATGCCATGATCTTAGTTTTATTAATGTTGAGTTTCAAGCCAACTTTTGCACTCTCCTCTTTCACTCTCATCAAGAGGCTCTTTAGTTCTTCTTCACTTTCTGCCATTAGGGTGGTATCGTCTGCATATCTGAGGTTGTTGATATTTCTCCCGGCAATCTTGATTCCGGCTTGTGATTCATTCAGCCCTGCATTTCTCATAATGTACTCTGCATATAAGTTAAATAAGCAGGGTGACAATATACAGCCTTGCCGTACTCCCTTCCCAATTTTGAACCAATCAGTTGTTCCATGGCCGGTTCGAACTGTTGCTTCTTGACCCGCATACAGGTTTCTCAGGAGACAGGTAAGGTGGTCTGGTACCCCCATCTCTTTAAGAATTTGCCACAGTTTGTTGTGATCCACACAATCAAAGGCTTTTGTGTAGTCAATGAAGCAGAAGTAGGTGTTTTTTTGGAACTCTCGTGCTTTCTCCATGATCCACCGCATGTTGGCAATTTGATCTCTAGTTCCTCTGCCTCTTCGAAACCCAGCTTGTACGTCCGGTAGTTCTCGGTCCACGTACTGCTGAAGCCTAGCTTGTAGGATTTTGAGCATAACCTTGCTAGCATGTGAAATGAGTGCAATTGTGCGGTAGTTTGAGCACTCTTTGGCACTGCCCTTCTTTGGAATTGGAACGTAAACTGACCTTTTCCAATCCTTTGGCCACTGCTGAGTTTTCCAAATTTGTTGGCATATTGAGTGCAGCACTTTCACAGCATCATCATTTAGGATTTTAAGTAGCTCAGCTGGGATATTATCATCTCCACTAGCTTTGTGGTTAGTAATGCTACCTAAGGCCCACTTGACTTCACTCTCTAGGATGTCCGGCTCTGGGTCAGTGACCACACCAGCGTGGTCATCAGGAACATTCAGATCTTTCTTGTATAGTTCTTCTGTGTATTCTTGCCATCTCTTCTTAATCTCTTCTGCTTCTGTTAGGTCCTTGCCTTTTTTGTCCTTTATCATGCCCATCTTTGCACAAAACGTTCCCTTGATATCTCCAATTTTCTTGAAGAGATCTCTAGTCCTCCCCATTCTGTTGTTTTCCTCGATTTCCTTGCATTGTTCATTTAAGAAGGCCTTCTTATCTCTCCTTGCTATTCTCTGGAACTCTGCATTCAGTTGTTTATATCTTTCCCTTTCACCCTTGCTTTTTGCATTCCTTCTTTCCACAGCTATTTGTAAAGCCTCATCTGACAGCCACTTTGCTTTCTTGCATTTCTTTTTCTTTGGGATGGTTTTAGTTGCTGCCTCCTGTACAATGTTACGAACTTCCGTCCATAGTTCTTCAGGCACTCTGTCTACCAGGTCTAATGCCCGAAATCTATTCTTCACCTCCACTGTATACTCATAAGGGATATGGTTTAGGTCATATCTGACTGGTCTAGTGGTGTTCCCTACATTCTTCAGTTTAAGACTGAATTTTGCAATAAGAAGCTCATGATCTGAGCCACAGTCAGCTCCAGGTCTTGTTTTTACTGATTGTATAGAGCTTCTCCATCTTTGGCTGCAAAGCACATAATCTATCTGGTTTCGGTATTGACCATCTGGTGATGTCCATGTGTAGAGTCGCCTCTTGTGTATAGCAAATAAATACTGAATGAATAATTTAGTTATTTTTTTAATGTTTTAGATAAAGCGTTTGTCTGCAAAAATTGCCAACCAGGAAAATGAGAACAAAGATTTACAGAATGAATATTCTGAAGTGCTGGAAAAAATGAAAACTGAAGTAAGTTTGAAAAAGTATATGAATAAAAATATTTTGGTATTGCCTGTGGTACAACAATTGCATTTTTCCTACAGTATATGCTATAATTGTTCCTAGAAATCCAGCAGGAAATCTGATCTACAGCATCTGAATGAGAGACTTTTAAATTGTCTTCAGACAATAACTGCTACGGATGCTGAAAACAAATATCTTCAGGATGAAAATAAAGGATTCTTGCACAAATTCCGAGAGAGGTATGTGCAACTGTGTTAATAATGGATGGGTTTCTAATCTGAAGCTCAAGCAAATTAAGCTGGGCTACTTCACTTTTTACCTGTTCTCATTAGTTAGCATTCACAGCAGTGCTTACACAACTGTGCTAGTGCAAGCCATTTTCCTATGCCCTCTCCTCCTCATTGCAGCCCCTTTCTCTCTTGTTTGCAGCAAGAGAGGTCTTTCTTTCACCTTCTGGCATCCTATAGATTCTGATGATATAACTAGACAAGATGATGGAGAACCTGTCTATTTAAACTTTAGCATGTACAGTAGTTGTAGGGATCCTCCAATTTGTAGTGGGACTGTGGCGCTGGAGGGGGCTATTATCAACCCTTCCTCCACCATCAATTTCTTGATTAAACCACACCTCCTGCAGCTACTGGCCCTGTCATGGGAAACTTATGTGCTGCTTGTGTTGTTATGCCCTTGTTTTCTTCTGTACTCTCTCCCCTATCCTGAACTGACACTTTTTTCTCCTTTGTCTTCTCTCCTCTGCCTACAGCTCTTTCCTGATCTCACATCAAGGGTAGATTCTCAGGAATGCCAGCAGTGTTCCAGGCACTGCAGCCCATTGGCGGTGTATGTTGAGGTAGGCTGCTAGCACTCACAGCAGCAGCTAAATATCAATGTATACTGAATCCTGTGTGTGCCACTGCTCTGCATATCACATGGCACCAGTGGGTTGAAGTAGTCATGAACATCAGCTTTTATGCTGCTGGCCTAAATTTTCACTTGGAATATGAGGCTGCACTGATGGAATATTGATAGGAACAACCCAAGCAGATGTATCACCTGAATTGGGGCTGATCTGCCACCGCTTACCAGCACCCCCCACCCATAAAAACCTGAGGCATATGTGCACCACTTCTGCTTCCCTCTTCATCCGCCGGCTGGATGGGCAAAGATATGGAGTGAAACAAGGTAGAACATGGTGATCTTGGAGCCTACCTGCCTGCCTGCCCTGCCTCCTTACCTTTAACTCTGGCACCATCTTCTTTCTCCGAGTGGTCCTGTTTAAAATGAACAAGATGAACGAAGCATGCTGGGAGGGTTCCCAATATGCTTGTCTCATCCTGTTTATTTCAAACAGCAGGAAGGAAGTGGGTTTGGAGCTGAAGATAAGGAGGCAAGGGAGTGGTTTCCTAAGCTTCTGGTTGGGTGAGATGGCAGTGGTGGCAGCTTTTCTTTTTTTCTCCAGCCACTCTGCTGCTGCTCCAACCTTCTTCCCACTGGCTCTCAGCGCGTAGGAAAGGTTCAAGGTACATGACAAGGTGCATTCCAATTTGGTTCCTTAGGTGGCAGGCTGGAGAGAGGTGTTGGGCACATGCGGGGGGGGGGACACTCCTCATCAGTTTGCCACTCTCCCCAAACCCACTGTTCAAAGTGAGCACTTAAGACAGCCTCATTGCTAGGCTGGCCCTGCCTGTTGAGGAAAGGAGACAGAAGTGGGCAAATACTTCCATATGTATAGAGTCAAACTCTGACTTTGATGAGCTGAATGCTTGCTTCTGAGTCTCAAATCATTCAGTATGAGAGTGAACCATAAATAAGAGATGTGCATTGGAAGCAGTCTTTAATACCTCATAGGGTGTAATCATCGTATTATTACAAATAATATTTATATACTGCTTTTCTACAAAAAAAAAAAGTTCACAAAGCAGTTTGCATAGCAAAATAAATGGTTTCCTGTCCCCAAAGTCCTCACAATCTATAGAAGATCATATTTGGCCTACATCAACAGTTAATCTATAATAGCTTCACTTTAAAAAATGTGGAGGTATAAACCTAATATGCTCTGTGACATAACTATTTGTGCGAAAATACATTAGATTTTTGCACATGAATTTGCATATTGTGATTTGTAATTGTGATAGCACCAAGGCTCTAATTCTACACAGGTTTCTAGTCTTAGTAGCGGAGAGAAAAGCAACTGTAATGGTGCCCTGTCTGATTATACTGCTTCAGTTCTATAAGGTGCCAATCCTGTGCACACTTCCATAGGAATAATCCCTATTGAACACAGTGGAACTTCTGAGTAGACATACATAGGATTGTGCTGTACAACTCTCTGAAGCAAATGGTGATTATGCTGGTAACAAACACAGAACACTGGGGCTTGTGTGGGTCATCTTTAAATTATTTTAATTTAATCAGTGAAGATGTCTAGAATATAGTATGTGTTTATTACAAATATATGTGTTTTAAAAGTTCTAGAATATGGTAAGTGAAGCAAAATTAAGTTTTGTTTCTTTGTTTTTTGCAAAGGCACCAAAGAGATTTAAGGTAAACCAGCAAAGATGTAAGTTTTTTAAAAATTTGTTTTTAACAGTTCAAGAAGAAAAGTGGCGTATCAGTCAGAGATTCGAGTTTTGCAGAAAAACATTCATAGACTGGAAGAGCATTTAAAGAAAGTCAATAAGGATCTTTATTCAGCTGAATTGGCTTATGATGAAGCCAGAACGAAACTGGAGGAATTGGAACAAACCATCGTTAAAGAAAAAAATAAATTCAAGGTTGTTCCATTATTATTTTTAATTATTTTTTACGATATGAAAAGGTTACATAAGTAGAATGTTACTGATACAGGGAGTTGGTGTTGGAGTGGAAAGATCTGTTTAACATTATTGTGCCATATTTTTTAGAGTAAAAGCCTGACATGGCCTAAAACCTTCCAGGCCCAGATGATTTACAGTGCAATCATGCACAATGTTGCCCTGGTGGACCTATAGTTCCGCCAGGGGAAGGTGTTGCAAACATGCCATAAGGCACTTTGCGGCACCTGGGGAGTAAGCAGCGCCAGTGGTGAGGCCGGCACTGCTGCTCGCCAAGCTACAGACCAGTAGAACGGCGCCTGGCCCAGGTAAAGCCCTTCAAGGGGGAGGCTCCGGATTGGGCCACCAGGCCCAGGAGAGGGCCGGATATATTGGTGATGCGCTCTGCCGATATCCAAGGCCCCTTCCAAGGCCTAGTCATCCTTACACAGCCTCCCCGGATTTGTGCCAACCATTTTGCCAGCGCACATCCTAGGGGGCCCATAGGGGCCGCTGGGGCTCTTCCCAGGGGAAAGGGACGAATGTCCTTTTCTCCCGAGGTGACCTCCAGCCACGCCAGTGCTGGCCCAGTCTGGGCTAGCATCCGGCACAGCATGCTTAGCATGCTGCAGCATATCTTAGGGAGGATTGGACTCTTAACGACATTGACTGTGTATGGAAAGGTGACTTTTCAGCTGGTCACCATAGCCAGCTGTGACAGTAGCTTGATGTACAGACTCACAGGAGGTGATGTTTATCTCCAAGCTGTGAAATCTTAGCAACAAGTTGGTCCAATCCAGCGAGAGAGATCTGCTCACATGGTGGACTAACTTCCTTCTCTTTTTGCAGTGTGTTATAATTCTGAAAATATGTTGTTACCATGTTTGTCCCTCTTCACAGGAGTATGTCTCCCTCTCAGTAACCATTCTGATTCCCTTTGAAGCTTTCATCTTCTGCTTGGAGGTGTGCTCTGTCTCTCTCTCTCCCCTCCCTCTCTCCTCCATGTGTAATGGGACCCTGAATCCATATAGAGCTGGTATCCAAAGACTTCGAGAGTTGTGAGCCATTTGTTACTTTTGTGATCAAGGATTGACGGACAGCTCAGAGGGTGGAGGTCTCCAATCATTTGATATGGAGGCAAGAGTAGATTTTATCATTTCCATGAATAGAGAGGCTCCCCTAACTTTCCTGAAAATTAAGAGAGCAACGTTTTGTCATAGTTCAAGATTTCATTGCATTAGTCCCCCCCCCCCCCACATACACACAATTTCTACTTCTTTCTCTTTTTCTCTTAGCCCTTTTGAAAAAGAAAAGATTGGTCTTTATTATAGCCACTTGTTCACATTGTCAGATCTAAGAAACCACAAACAAATATATTTCCACAACAGCAACTTTTTTTCCAGCCTCCCGTTTTTCCCAATGCCTCCTTAACCTTGCCCTCCCTCCAGTAATGGCAGGATATCCTTACATGCCTCACTTGTGGGATCTGGGCAAACATGCACAGTAAGTGCTGTGTTCTGATTATTCATGGTCCCCTATGGGGGGAGAAAAGTGGAATAAAAATCCAATAAATAAGTGAATGAATGAATGAATAATGGTCAGTGTAGCTTCTCTGATGTTAAGAACATTTTTAGTAGTATGGCTGAAAGGGACATGTAGGCTTTTAATAAACAATAGAGATTGGCAAAACCATTTGGTTCTGTTATTGAAACTTGATGAAACTAAGAAAAAATCATTTTATTGGAACAAAGTTCTGGAATAGATTGTGGAATACACTCTAGACGTGTGCAGAGAGGCTTTGCAAGGCTAATCTCTCTGTGCATACTCTAAGGACTAGCATAGTCGAAGGATACCCCAAGCCTGACTTCGGCCCTGTCCCACCAGGAATAAGCACCACCGTGTTGCGTGGTGAACACTTGGCAAAATTGTTGGACACAGTGATGGACATTGGCAATGGCAATACATGAACAGTTTAGCCTCTAAGTAGCTTAAAAAAAACTCTTTTTAAGAGCTCATGATGTAGACATGCAATTGGTGATGAGAGATACATTTTGCATATGCCACCAGGATCAGGCCCTAGCTAAAAGTTTTGTATGATAATTGCATAACCACATTCTTCAAAACACTCACTACACAACTGGGGTTGGCACTGGGAAGAGGTCTGTCCACATTTATCTGAAACCCTGGGGAGCTGCTGCCAGCCAGTGTAGACAATACTGAACAAGATGGACCAATAGACTGTCAGTAGGAGGCAGGTTCATATAATTAGAATTTATATAAAAATTTCAGGTGTTCATAGCACCTTGCATGCATTACTCTCTCTCTCTCTCTCTCTCTCACTCACTCACTCACTCACTCACTCACTCTCTCTCTCTCACACACAGACACACACACAGAGAGAGAGAGAGAGAGAGAGAGAGAGAGAGAGAGAGAGAGAGAGAGAGAGAGAGAGAGAGAGAGAGAACATAAGAACATAAGAAGAGCCCTGCTGGATCAGGCCAAAAGCCCATCTAGTCCAGCTTCCTGTGTCACACAGTGGCCCCACCAGATGCCTCAGGGAGCACACGAGACAACAAGATACCTGTGTCCAGTCGCCACTCCCTTGCACCTGGCACAGAGAAAACCCACTTCTAAAAAAAAAAAAAAAAAAAAAAAAAACCAGGAGGTTGCTTATGGCTTGTAACCTGTGATGGTCTTTTCCTCCATGAATTTGTCCAAACCCCTTTTAAAGGCATCTAGGCCAGGTGCCATCACCACATCCTGTGGCAAGGAGTTCCACAGATGAATCACGCGCTGGGTAAAGAAATATTTTCTTTTGTCTGTTCTAACTCTCCCTCCACTCAATTTTAGTGCGTGTCCCCTGGTTCTGGTGTTGTGCGAGAGGGAGAAGAATTTCCCTCTATCCACTCTCTCCATCCCATGCATAATTTTATAAGTCTCAATCATGTCCCCCCTCAGGCGCCTTTTTTCTAGGCTGAAAAGCCCCAGACGCTGTAGCCTTTCCTCGTAAGGGAGGTGCTCCAGCCCACAAATCGCTCTGGTCGCTCTTTTCTGCACTTTTCCAATTCAACTATATCCTTTTTGAGGTGTGGTGACCAGAACTGGACACAATACTCCAGATGTGGCCTTACCATCGATTTGTACAAAGGCATAATGATATTGGCCGTTTTATTCTCAATCCCCTTTTTAATGATCCCGAGCATGGAATTGGCCTTCTTCACAGCCGCCGCACACTGGGTCGACACTTTCATCGACCTGTCCACCAGCACCCCAAGATCTCTCTCTTCATCCGTCACAGACAACTCAGAACCCATTAGCGTATATGTGAAATTTTGGTTTCTTGCCCCAATGTGCATCACTTTGCACTTACTTACATTGAAGCGCATCTGCCATTTTGCTGCCCATTCTCCCAGTTTGGAGAGATCCTTTTGGAGCTCTTCACAATCCCTGCTGGTCTTTACCACCCGGAAAAGTTTAGTGTCATCCGCAAACTTGGCCACCTCACTGCCTATCCCCGACTCCAGGTCATTTATGAATAAGTTGAAAAGCACCGGTCCCAAGACCGATCCTTTGGGGCACACCGCTTTTCACCTCTCGCCATTGTGAAAATTGCCCATTGACTCCCACTCTCCCACAGAGAGAGAGAGGCTCCCCCCCCACACACACACTGTTGTCCTCACTCACTTAGGCATCTTATTTTGTGCAATAGACGGAGGCTCTTCCTTTCTTCCCTTTCAGGGCTGGCTCTTTCTTTGGGAGATGGCTTCAATCACTGCTCCATCCAGATCCTTCTCTTTCCTGCACCCTATGCTTTTTAAAAAGGCAAGACAAACCTGGGAAGAAAGAAAATGGGAGAGAGCAGTAGAAACTAGAGCGGTGGGCTAGACTCCCTACCAACTCTAGTTTCTATTGCTCTCCCTCCCCCCCCTTCTTCTGGGACCACCTTTCTAGAAGGCAGAATGGAGGGGGGGAATGGCTGAGAAAGAGGGAAAACTAACTACGATCTTGAACATTTTTACCATGGACACTGGAATCCATGTGCAAGCATGATGGCAGCCCCTGTGTCTCACATACTCCATGTTCATCCTAACAGACCTATAATTATAATGTGGCAGCCTTGCAAACATTTCCTAAAATGAAGCAAGTCCCCTGACTGAGTGAATCATAGAGGTACTGAAACTGTGACCATTTTTTCCCAATCAAGACAGGATTTAGTCTGCAGTACGGTGTAGTGGCTACAGTATGGTGCATAGAGTGTTTGACTTGGAGCCATGAGAGACCGAAATTAAAATCTGAAACTCATTGAGTGTTTGGACACTAGGATGTAGCAAAATACTGTGGAGCTGGCTTTTCATTTATCAATATTGAAACAAAAGAATCTAAGAAATCCTAAAAGTTTTCTATAATTTATATTGCATAGATGTATTACTGAAATGCCACTTTTTTTTTAAAAAAAATGACAGTTTAGTAGCTTTCTACCATCTAATATAGAATATATTTAGAAATAGGAATTGCTATTTTATACTTGATTATACAAAAAAATACACTGTTTTTTGTTTGCTCTTATACATCATTTTTATATATCTTTTTACTTATAGAACTTTGAAGACAATGTAAGAAAGCAAATTAGAGATGAAGTAACTGCTTGGAAGTTGACACAGGTAAGGGGATATAACTTTGCTTTTGCACATTCAAAATTTTCCTGCACACATGGGCCAGTATTATTTTCAAATTGCATTCATAACATCCCTCTTGTATAGTTTATGGTAACATTCCTTGAACAACTGGTAATGCATAAAGAGACAGTGCTAAAATAATACGGGCATGTTACTTCTTAAATTGCTTTATTTATTTATTTTCTGTATTTATATACCGCCTTTCTCATCATCAGATTTCTCATCAAATTTATTCAAGGTGGTTTACATAGGCAGGCTATCCTAGAACTGATAAGGGTCATTATATTGTTCTATTCATATGTACAGTAGAATCTTCCATACTCGAGATGTTTTCCCTTCCAAGTGCAGCCCTCCTTCTGGCTTGTGCTCTGCACTTCCAAGCTTCACAGTTCACCCTCGGACGGTTGTCTAGATGTTATCGCTCTAGCTGACTCCTCAGTATTCCACCCTCTCACGGTGCCATCTCAGTGTCTTTGCGAGGTCTGTCAGCAGTTGCCATCTCCCATCCAAGCGAGAACCGAGGTTGACCCTGCTTAGCTTCTTCAGGCAGGGCACTGGCTCAACCTCCAGGCCGCACCTCCTGCTGTTTATACATCAGTGACTGCTGCTTTACCCCATAGGGCAGTGTTTCCCAAACTGTGCATTGGGAAACACCTTACGGCGTCGCAGCACACTCACAGGGGCACTGCTGGATGTCCCCGGTGACCCCTCCTACCTACTTTCCCAGGCACCACCATCTTAGATTGCGCAAAATCTCACAAGATCAAGGTGGTGGCACTCAAATCTCATGAGACACAGCCAAGAGAAAAATTTTTGGCGTTGTCATCTTGGATCTCATGAGATTTGGAAACCACCATCTTGGATCTTGCGAGATTTCATGTGATCCAAGATCCATGAGCCAGGTAAGTTTGGGAACCCTGCTATAGAGGCTAATGTTTTGTGTTTTTTTTTAATGATTCCATGTTTCAGCAGGGTGGAAAAAAAGTCACTCAAAATTAAATCTGAATTTCACATAATATCTCCTAACCTTAGATGCTGTTGCTAACACTGCTAATTCGCACTGCACATGTCTTCTTACATGTGACAAGTGCACACACACAATAACTCAAACTGGGGAAATTAGCAATATTTCTAGAGCGAGAAGTCAAATATAGCAGTGTCTAACAGTTTTGCCACAAGCTTGCAAAGAGCTCAGCTACTTGGAGTAGGAGTCTGAAAAGATTGTCCAGGTGACCTTCAAGGCAACTTGAAACCTTAATTTAGTATGGAGCAGGACTTGTCCTTGCAGCAAAAATCTATCAGGGGCACCCAAATTTGCAAGACAGAGCAGTAGTTCCCAGCCTGGGGGTCATGACCCCCCAGAGCAGCGGGAAGCAGCCGCTACCCCCTTAAGGGGGTAGTGACTTGACGGTGACATCGATGACAGCAGCAACAGCAGTCCAGGTTCCCGCCGAAGGAAAAAAAGAGGGTTAAGGGTTTCATACTTACCTGGATTCTTTAAAGGAAAGGAGAAACACAGATGCCCCCACAGTGCTACAGCCTTCCTTCCCCTTAATTACCCCTAATCAGCATGACCTCTCCCAAGAGTTCAGCATTACCTCACTCTTTTCAGAGCGAAGTTCTGCTTAGCTCCCAGAGTTACCAGCAAGAACCTAAAATGAAGTTAGGTTACTGCACACATATTGGGACAAAGAGAAAATTTATAACAACGTGGATGTGCATTCCCCTCCCCTTCAGGTGTGAGAGGACAAAGGATTCTACTTTGTAAATAAATCAAGATCTAAAACTGGGATCCCAGTTTCAGAACTTGATTTATTTGCAAATTTTGGGTACAAAAAACCAGGATTGCCTGGTTTGGACATCACAACAAAGCCTGTCTTCCTCTAAGCCAAGATCAGAAGTAAAACCTTTCCTACCCATGTCCCTGACACCCTGCAGGACATCTGAACCCATGTCCCTGACACCTATATCATGCCTATGCCTATGTTGCTTCTCAGTGTTGGAGCTGAGGGTTGTGTTGGCATGTTTATCTCTGCTAGCCAATCACTGAAGTCAGAGAATGTATTTTGTTTATATTATTAACAGAAAAGGCTTAGAGCACTAAACGCAGAACTAGAAGAAAAACGAAAGGAATATGAGAAAATAGAAGGAAAAATTCTGAAGAAATTAAGAGACCTCGAGCAAAAGGTGTCTGAGCAACAAGCAACACTAGAGAAAAATACTGAAATCCTAAAACAAAGTGTTAAGGTAAGCTGAAACTAACCAACATGGGAATGCCTAATATAAAGGCCCTGCGCTGCCAATCGCGGCACAGGGAGATTGTCCTCTTCCCCCCCCCCCGAAGGAGGCAGGAGATGGGCCATGACAGGCCCGTCCTGTGATTGACCGGGCCAGGTCATGTGAGACCGGGCGGCGACTGAGCAGACGCAGTAGCTGTCTGATCCCCTGCAATGGGTTAACTTTACTTGGCTGCATAGGGCCCCCTCCACCCCCCCAATTTGTGAAAATGGAATAAGATAACGTGTGAAGCCCTTAAAATCCAACTCTTGTTGTGAATGTCTTGAAATTAAATTTAAAATAACAGATGGTTTTCAGTTATAATGGCCTCAGTAGAATAAAAAAGCCACACAGCTAATAGTATTTTCAAAATACCATGTTAATGGCAGTGACTAATGCAGTCAGCCCTTCCCCAATAAAAATTTAGTAGAAACAGTGTGACAAAGATCACATCATTAGTCTTTTAGAGGCTTATGGGGTGTGTGGCAAGAATTATATATCTTTGTCCTTAGCTGTACATATATTTTGGCTCAAAAATTTAGAAAAAAAAAGTTCATGTAAGTGCCTTTATAGAGGAATTATAAGCCTACTTGTTCTTATTTCTTAAGCAATATTTCTGAAAACTATTCAGTGCACACATTTTAATTCCACATTTAATTTGTTCCAAGAAAAAAATCCATTGAGTAAATTTAAGAAGTTCATCTTTGAATCTTGGTTACTAATAATCTCTGTGTAGCCGGTATAATTCAGGAAATGTAGGAAGGAGTGTTGGATACAAGTTCCATTTGAGACATGGACTTGCTGGGTGGCCTTGGGCAAGACACATTTTCACCTTAGTTTCTGATCTTTAAAATGAGAAAAATAGTTATGTATTTCACAGGTATGTTGTGATTGACTTGAGGTAGGTAAGTGATCTATTTAATATTTAATCATTTGTATACAGCATACCTGTTATTTAACACAGCAATTTTGTGTTATTCTAGCAATGCTTATGCAGGTAATTTTGAGGAAGCAGTTTGTACTGTGTACTGTATAACATATAGATCAATGCAATTGTTTCGTCTACTTAAAATGGTTTGTCTCATATTAAGATAAATATTTTTATATATTTATATAGTGTTACAGATGGAAAAATAAATGTGAGTGTCTAGATCAGTGATGGCGAACCTATGACATGCGTGTCAAAGGTGACACGCCACGATGTTTTGGGTGACAAACCAGCGTTCACCAACACCTCACAACAACTACAGGATCTCGGTATCCGTGGAGGCTGCGGGTATGGTGGACCCTTTAAAAAACATTTTAAAAAGTCAGACAAAACCTTCCCTACCACCATGCGGCAAAATCGCGCTGTTTGCAGGGCAGTCTTCTGCGCTCCGGCGCCCTGGCTTGCCCCAGAATGCATCGGGATAGGCGAGCCAGGGCAAAGGGGGACTGTTGCGCGACCCAGAAGTGGCTTCCAGGAGTGCAGAAGACTACCCTTCAGGCCTGCAAACAGCGTGGTTTTGCCGTGCAATGGTAGGGAAACAATTTTTAAAGGGTCCCCCATATTCGAGGTCTTCATTCATGTGAACAAAAAGAATTGTTTCTCTTTTGTTGTGTGTGTGTGTGTGTGTGTGTGAGATACACACACACACACACACACACACACACACACACACACCAGCAGAGTCAAGGTCTGAAGTTTTGACACACCGAGCCCAAAAGGTTCGCCATCACTAGTCTAGATGGTTAACATTTAAAGAAAGGCATTTAAAGTTTAGTACATTTTGCACAGAAGATGTTGGATTTTATTACAAGCTCTTGTCTATGTTTGTTTGTTTTAGAAAATTGCCTTTTTGACGAAGAAGATTCAGGAACTTGATGAAAATGAGGAAAGAAGAAAACAAGAGCTAGCTGACCGGAAGAAGTATTTGCAAAACCTATTAGCTGATGTAAAGGTAAATATGTCAATATTAACTCTAGCAGGTTGCTTTTACGTTATAGACTTTGATGGTTTACTTTCTATTCACTACCCTTGAATGTATCTAGACATGCTTTATGTCATGTTTTCTGTTTCTTGCTTGGACTAACCTATCAGATCCATAGCCTTGGGATGGGGTAAAGTACAAAGCAGAATTGATATTGGGGTCATTGAGAAGCCCTCTGTTTCTTCATTTGCCACACTGGCTCATATTGCTCTGGGGGCTTTAGAAAAGGAAAGAGGAAAATCAATAAAGGAAGAAAAGAGTTGGACCATAATAGAAAGAGCCTGCTGATTGCACCTTTGCACAGCAGATGGCATCTTTTTGTAAATTATGGTGTATGTTTACTATAGTAGTTTCCAAGTTGCCTATGCTAGCAAAGGAGTTATTTGAGCATTACATATATTGAGCATTACATTTGTATAAATGTGGCTATAATTATAAACCTTTGTAAAAATGTGACTTCATTATTATCATCTTTAATTGGTATTTATAGACAATACCAGTGAGAAATTATCAAAATTGGTTCATACACTTACAGCACAATCTTGTGTGACTCTTGCACCGGTGTAACAGTATATCCACCGGTGTAAGTGCACTTATGCCAGTGTAACTTGCCGTACACCAGTGTACACAGGGCGAACACCAGCGTAACCCCCCTCAGACGCTGCGCATGTGCAGTTTGGACATAGGACGGACTCCAGTGCAACTCCGCCGGCACAGGGGACATTCCGGGGGTGTCTGAACACCCCCAGAATGCCCCCTGCACTGGCAGAGTTGCGCTGGCATCTGAACTGCGTCCAAACTGCGCATGCTTGACCGTGGGGGTTATGCTGGTGTCCGTCCTGTGTACGTCGGCGTACGGCAAGTCACACTGGCGTAAGTGCACTTACACTGGTGGATCTACTGTTACACCAGTGAAAGAATTACACAGGATTGCGCTGTGTAAGAATAGTGAAGAATGCTTTTCTTTTTACAGATAAGTGAAGAACGCTTTTCTTTTTAACCAAAGCAGTTTTTTTTTAAAAAAACTTGCTATGTCCATAATCCTTACATCAATTTTACTGTAATTCTAATTAAAAGCATATGAGGGACCAGGCAAATCCATGATTATTTGAGGTAGCTCCTGGATTATATAAATAAAATGCAGTGTCTCAATATGCAATATGCATTGGTAGAAATTCAACAGATTCAACCTGCACATAAAAGCAGCTCCTCATGATTTTTCAGGTAGATAAGGGTATTGGGATGGGATAGAAAGGGCATCAAGGTTTTGTACACTTTCGTATTGACTTTTCCAAGTGACTCAAAGGGACTCATTTGGGATGAATATTAGGGAGGCGGTGGGGTCTGACCATGTCAACAATGTGATTCCCATACCCATTGTATCCAGATCACCTGTTACTAGGCAAATTTAGCTTAGTTTATATTAATCAAACAGCCAGTGAAGTATAGTGGATAAGAGTGTTGTACCTAGATTGAGAAGATCAGTGTGGGTTCCATGCCATTTTACTTACCGGTATGTAACTTACCGGTCTCCACTGTCTACCTGTTCATTTCTGGGTCAAGATACTGGCTTTTTAAAGTTCTCAGTGGACTAGACCTGATTCTCGGAGGATCTCTCTCCATGCAGCAATGCAGCTACGTATGTTGGGTTGGATTAATTACACAGGCCTGCACACGTTTTGCTTTCTTAAAAGTGAGACCTATTCTAGGGTATATTTGGGGTGCTAATTCTAAAAGTGGCATCGGTTTTGCCCTATCACATCAGGTTTTGGGGGTATGCCATCGCCACCTCATAATGCGAGTCAAGCAGCTTCCTCGTGAGGAATCCAACGCCATGTCTTCCTCAGGAGGAAGCTGCTTGACTTGCATTATGAGGTGGTGATGCAGTACCCCCAATACTAGATGTGATAGGGCAAAACTGATGCCATTTTTGGAATCAGTGCCCCAAATTCATATAAAATCACCATAAATTTTGGAAAAACGTTTTTGACCCTCAGATTTGCAGGCTTTTTTAAACCTCAGATTATTGGTGTTTACTATTACCCCTGGACCCCCCAGGAAATTACGCCAGACAGGTGCTTGGATGAAGGGTTGTTTATTTTAAATGTAACAATAGTAAATGCAGCAGGGCACTAGCTAACCCCGCCCCCCTTGGCGTGCAGGCGGCTAATGTGGGGAAAACGGAACCTAGCCGTCTGCCTCCCCCAAGATCTACACGGGCATGTGAACATCCTGGCTCCAGACACCCTTGGTCCACGACCAAGCTGTCTATCCTTGCCAACCCCGAAGGGGTCGAGGCAGCTGGACGGCGCTGACCAACCTCAGGAAATTCCTTAAGTTGACCATTGCCCATCCAGCCTGGGGGTTTGCCAGCCTGCCTCAGCGATCTGGTTCGGCATCGTTTGAGCGGTCCTGGCTTACCCCCCGGCCTTGCTTACCTCAGGATGCATGCCAACTAAGTCCTCCCTGGCTACCCCTACCTGCACGCCACCTACCACACGGGGGGGTCTGCCTAGCGCATGACTCCCTCCGCCCAACTCCGCAAAAAGGCACGAATTCCCTGCTGCAAATCTTCTAAAAATAAGTCGGCTCCCGCGGTGGAAAGATGCACGCCGTCGCCCTGGAAAAGATGCGGAGCCTGAAAAACAATGCGAGGATGAGAGATGTAAAAACCACCCATTTGGAAAATGAAGCACCGCAGGTACGTGTTGGTCTTTCTACGGGCTAGATCGACCCTGCGAGGGTTCGAAGCCCCTCGCCACACCCTCCTGGGGAGCCAGCCGGACCAGAGGATGGCAATCCCTGGTAACCAGCACCTAATCTGAAAGAGATCCCTACGGACCTGTAGTCTCAAGGACACAGATGTCCTCTGACAGAGGTCATTCTCTCCCAGATGGATCAACAGTACCTGCGGGGGTGGGCTGACCGGCAAAACCTCATGCAGCAGAGATAGCAGCTGGCCCCAAAGCATCCCGTGTTTGGAGGCCCAACCCACTCCCGCTACGTCACTGAGTCCCAGTTGTGTGCCGAAACGTGAAGCCGCTGCCCTCTTTCCGGCCCAAAAGACAATAGAGTGGCCGCAAATGAGAACATTGACAGGCCTGGCGTCACAGGGACCTGAAAAAGAAACAAAGTTGTAAAACCTGAAGCACAGCGCTACAAAAGACACAACCTAATTGTACTTAAGCGCTGGCAAAAATAACCTATCTTAACCTAATGCCCTACAGCTAACACCCCAATAGGTGGGACCCCCGAAGGGGCACTCAAGTGGCAGCTGCCACAGCAGACCCGCAGGCCGCTACACAGGGCCCGAAGGCCAATGCCCGCAGGCAACACACAGGCCCGGCCAAATGGCAGCAGCCGGAACATCAAATATGCCAACAAGGCTCAAACCAAAAAAGCCAACAGGCCTGAACACACAGGGCCCGCGGGCCAACTTACCTGCAACACCGGCATGAATTCACAACTTTCTGACATAGCCTTTAAAGGCCGAAGAACGCCAGCGGCCTATGCGTTGAACTGCCGCGGCAGGCAAACCCTGATGGGCTGCCACTGAAGCAGCCCCAATCCTGAAAGAATGCAGCCCAAATTCAACAGGGGACAAGCCGAGGCGGAGAAGCGCCCGGTGAAAGACAGCCCGGAACTGAAAAATCGATAGGGGTGTACCATCTCTGTGGGCAAAGAGGGGGCCCGGCTGGGGCCCTCGTAAAAACAGGAAATTCTCGAGGGCTGTCACCGGGCAAAGGGGGAGGTTACTAACTCGCCGGAGCTGGACGAGCTGGCCGTGGGCCAGCTGGTCCATCTTCGACTTCCGCAACCTGATGACCGCCATGGTCGGTGCCACCTCGGCGTCATCCCTCTGTAACGCCCTCCCAGAACCATCGGACTTAGATGCACACAAAACTTCCCCTGGGCGGAAAGCCCCAAAAAACAACACCAGAGAGGCTGTCCTGAAAAGGACATACTCATAGGGAGAACTACATATCTCGGAGAAGGTAAGCACTAATTGCTCAAGCATGGCGGGGGTTACCGGTTTCCTGGAGTCCGGGGCAGGGGGGCGGCCTCTCCTAAATCCCTCCAACATTTTTTTAATTCTAAACTCAGGTGTGTAATCCTTGAAACCGCACGCCTTGGAGAAAAATGCAAGGGCAGCCAAGTACACTCTCAAAGAACGCACTGACAAACCCCACTCATGGAAGTGAAGCATAAACAGCATGATATGATCCAGGGGAATGGGCCAAACTTCCCCCAGTGCCTCGGACTGCTGGAAAAACCGGAAAGCGTGGATCTTACCCCTGTAGCTGCTGCACGTTCTGGGGGCTAATGAAGACCATATGGCATCCTGGACCCTGGCCAAGCGAGGGTCCAGAGCCATTGAGGCATGGGGTCTTGATCCTGCTGGGCCCAGGGAGGAAGCTCCCAGAAGCGCTCCTCCTGAAAATGAGAAAGCGCATCGGCGATGTCATTGAGCACCCCAGGGACGTGTTGGGCGAAGAAGTGGGTATTCAAAGTTAAACAGCGTAAAACAAATGCACGCACCAAGCGCATGACCCTCTGAGATTTAGACGTCTGCTGGTTGACAACAAAGACTACTGCCTTGTTGTCACACCAGAAATGGACGGTGGAATTCGTGAAAAACCTGCCCCAAATATGAACAGCTACTACTATGGGGAAAAGCTCGAGGAAAGTAAGATCCACAGTGACGCCAGCGGATACCCAATCGGGGGGCCAAGGTGCGGCGCACCAACAGCCCCTAAAGAACACCCCAAAACCAGTGCTCCCCACCGTGTCGGAATGCACCTGAAGTTCAGCCTCCAGCAGCTGCTCGGACCTCCAGAACGAAATGCCATTGAAGCCCTGCAGGAATTCCAGCCATATGCGTAAATCTGCGTGCATGGAACTGGAAACCTTAATACGGCGGTGTTGTAATTTCAGCCCTACCATGGCGTCGCATAGTCACCGTAAGAAGGCGTGCCCCGGGGCCACCACTCTGGTTGCAAAATTCAAGTGGCCTACTAACACCTGTAACTCCCTGAGGGTCAAACGCGAGGCTGCAATGGTGGAGGTGAACAGTTCTCTCAGTGTAGCTATCTTGTCAGCCAGCAACCTGGAACAGGCCACCACTGAGTTGAGCTCGATGCCCAGAAAAGTGAGCCTGGTTGCAGGGCCTTCAGATTTCTCTGAGGCCAATGGAACCCCGAGCTCATCGCAAAGCCGAGAGAACTCAGCCATCAGAAAACCACATTCCCCCGAATTGGCCCTACCAATAAAAAGAAAATCGTCTAGATAATGAATGACAGAGCGAATGCCTGTTCTAAATTGAAGTGCCCACTGTAAAAATAAGCTAAAAACTTCAAAAGTAAAACAGGAATTCGCGGACCCCATAGGTAAACATTTGTCGACGTAGATGTGGCCCCCAAACTGAAAACCCAGGAGGCAGAAATCGTCAAGGTGAATGGGCAGAAGCCTGAAGGTGGACTGGATGTCCGTCTTACCCAGCAGAGAGCCCCACCCGCACTCCCTCAAAATGGCCACAGCTTGGTCCAATGACGTATACCGCACAGAGCAAAACTCTTGAGGAATGCCGTCATTGACCGACGACCCTTAGGGGTAGGACAAGTGGTGAATTAGACGATACTCACCGGGGGACTTTTGGGGGACAACACCTAGAGGAGAGATCCGTAGGGTGGGCAAAGGCAGGGAGACGAACGTGCCGGCAATCCTGCCAGCCTCCAGCTCCTTCACCAACTTCCGCCGCACCACCTCCTCCATCCCGCAAACCGATCGAAGATTCTGTGACCAGAATGGGCAGGAAGGAGGCGGGCACGGAATCCTGAAGCCCGTGGAAAAACCGAGCCTAAGGAAATCGGCTGCTGACCGTCGAGGGTAGAGGCGCAGGAGTTCAAGAAGGGGACCCAACCTAATCAGGGTTGGGCCCCTTCGCCGAAGCTGCGGGGGGACGAGACACACCGCCTTTCTTGCCAGGTCCAAGCTGTCTGTTTGGCTGACGTCCCCCGACGACACGCGTGCAGGCTGTGACGGTGTGCTTGGCGCCACAAGCCACGCTGGCGTGCGTGAACATACAGGAGGGACGGGAGCATCTGCCTGCGGAATTATATTCATAGCAGACACGGGGGGGGTTGAACCCCCTGCACTCCCGCACCCCCTTTCGCGGCAGTGGATGCGTTGCGATATATCAGATGGCCGCTGTCCGCCCCGTCACCAACAACAGGGCGTGAAGGGACTACGAGTTGGTTCCACAGCTCCCACTGTGGGACCCTCCAGTCTATCGAGGGGTTATGCGAGGCCCCCAGGCGAAAATGCTGATCGTAAGCGATCCAAGCCGTTCCCGCATAATCCCTGGATGCTCTGTGGATAATATCCAGATATTATATTATATATTTATAATATTTAATTATATTTATATTATAATATTTATATTATAATATTTAATCAGGTGCCCCGTGCATTTAGGGTGCATCTGATCCATTACCGCCATGTAAATCAGGAACCCACTGAGCCAATTAGGCCAGTTTTTGTCAGTCTTGCGTTTCTTTACCGTCTCCGGATCCTTAACGGGGTCCCCCACCCTGGGTACCGGCTCTGGTTCTGCATGAAGCAGGGTAAAGATATCGACATATTCCTTGCGCCAAATCTTTTCTTTGATAGACAGTGCAAGGTGCCCGCCAAGCGGCAGAGCCATGTCACCATAAGAAATAGGGGCATTCCCAGGCTCCTCCGCCGGCTGGGGAGTGTAACCCCACAACGGAGGGGCCGCCCACCCCGGGTAAAAGCCAAAATTAGTCCCCGGGGCCTGAGGGGCCCCCCAGTACGAGGGCTGGGGATGCCCCCCTCGGCAGAAGCCTGCGGTGGAGGGGGCTCAGATGGCTGGCCGGAGCCTGGGTCCGAACCAACTTGGGGCCCCCAGGCCTGCTGCCATGGCGGCACCCCCACCAATCCAGGCCACCCCCAATATTGGGGCCCCCAGAACTGGGGAGGGGCAGCCTCAGCCGGTGCTGCTCCCTGCCCCCCCTTGTCTTCCCATACCTCAATAATGGGCAACCTGGCCCTCGCCCGACTACCGGCTGAAGGGAAAGGGGGGGTCAGCCCGCCCTGCTCCAGATGTCTTCGCCTCGACGAGGCACAGGCAGAAGAAAGGTGGGGGGAGCGATCTCCAGCTCCCGCAGTCCCACGAAGCTCCAGCTGACCGGCTCCTAAAGCAGCCGCTCCAGGCGTCCACGTGGCTGGCGATAGGCCACAATCTCAGGCAGAGCTTGCCCCGATGCGTCCGCTCAGCTCAGCGTTCAGGACGGGACTGAGGAGAGCAAGCACGCAGCTTGCTCCGCCCACAGTCCCGCCCGGATACAGCGTGCAGCCAATCGGCTGCTTTTAACAACAAGCCCCGTCTGGCTGCTCTGGGCTGGCCGGGGCAACGCTCGGCGGCTCCATAAATCAGGCCGCCCAACCTTGTTTTAATTTGTAAATCTAGTCCTAGGAGCTACATGTGCAGCCCTTTACATATGTAGTTTCTGATCCAGGAGGGGAGGTATGTGTCAAGCTTGTGTCTGTGTATCTATTGTCTCTAACTAAATTTTGGCATCTGGCTATCAGTTGGATATTTTCTCAGATCTTCTCACTATATCTTCCTTTTGTAATCACTGAAGGAAAACTAGTTTGGGAAAAGTTTTCCTTTAACTATAATCAAAACACCAGAGATATACATAAAGACAATTGCTTGAATAAAGACAGTATGATAATAATTAATAATGAACCTGTAGTGGTCTTTATTTGTGGTCCTGTTGTGGTTTAGTTCATGCAGGTTTCTGCCTGAAGGTATGGGTTTGGTTTTTCTCTCTGTGTGTACTAAGATAATAATAATAATAAAGTATTTATTATGCATTTTTGAGAATATGTTAGGTCAGGGTTTCTCAACCAGTGGTACACGTACCACCAGTGGTACTTTGGGGTACCTCTGGTGGTACTTGGACCACCGGGACCCCTGAACCCATCCCAACCCCCTGCAAAAACACAGCACTTTTGGCATCATGTTTTCACTCCTGAGACGTTCCTGCCTTTGGCCGAGCCTCTCGGGAGCGCAGAAAACAGTCGACACGCCCACCCAGAGCTTCTTACTGCCCTCCTGTGCAGTGTCTGGTGGCCTCCTGTGCCGAAAACCCGGATGTAAGTGACAATGACAAAATCGCCGCTTACTTCTGGTGGTACCTGGCGCGGTGGCAACCAAGATGGTACGCCACGTTGAGTACTTTGAGAACCCCTGCATTAGGTTATTCAACAGTATTATTAAATCCATATTGCAGATGGCGTGGCTGAGGCTGAGGGGATAGCAGCACAACCGCTTTGTGCTTTCATGGCAGAAGTGAGATTTGAACCAGAAACTTCCCAGTTTATAGCTCATATTCTAAGCCTTTTCATGATCATAATTCATGTAGTGGCATCAGTATTGTGCAGAGTATTGCATTGTCTTCATAAGAAATTGAACACTGATTAAAAAGAGCATGCGTATTAATGAGAAAAGAATGTTAGGCAATGCGCAGATGCGGAAAAATAACTTTTGAATTTCTGGTAGCCCATTCATGAAACACATTTGGGAACAGTAACTTTGATGTACAAGTCTGTGCCGTTACTGAAATGGCATTATTCCACTTGCACTAAATGTTTCAACTGCACTTCTGAAAGCAGTTCTATTTCTTAGGTATGCAATTTCATGCATCGTTGCACATAATTGTGCACTTAAAACACAATATCTGGATATCTTGACTTGCCAACTTCACAAGTGTGTGTGTGTGTGTGTGTGTGTGTGTGTGTGTGTGTGTGTGTGTGTGTGTGTGTGTGTGTTAATTTTCAGGTAAAATATTCAGAAATTTCAAGACAGCTTGATGAAGTCAATGAAAAAATTGAAAAGTATCAAAAGGAAATTAATAAATTAAATTCACAAAGTCAAGAAAAGCAAAAGCTGATGGACATCACAGAGATGAGTTTAGTGGGGTTGAGGTAAGACCTTCCATTTCTATAAAAGTCAAATATATATTGTTTATATATTGTTTTTGTATTGGGCAGCGTAATCCTGTGTAACCCAGGCCACCCGCCTGATCCTATCCCCGTTCCGGGAGGTCTACTCGCTTCCCCCGGTTTAATGCAGGGAGGCCCCAATGGGCCTCCTTGGATTTCCGCCAGCTATTTAGCTGGCGCAAGTCCAAGGAGGTCGTCGTAAGGGCCACGTCAGCCCAACGGGTCGGGGATATGGAAGCCACGACCCCGGCTCGACCAATGGCCCCCCCGCCCGGACTGCACCTGCCGGTGCTTCACTTACCGGTGGAGTGAGGGCGGCCGGCCTCTGCCCCGGCCACCCTTACTCTAAAGTAGTCGCAAATGTGCTTTATATGGCACGTTTGCGACAGCTTCGAACGGTGGAGGAATCAACTATCAACCACAAAAATGTGGAATCAACTGTATTGTAAATGGTATTTTAGATATTACAGTTGCTTTACCCAAATCTAATAAAGTTCATTGTCAGTTGCATCTTTAATTAGTGCATGATTCTTCATTTATTTCTTTGGGTTAAGAAATGTGAGCATTCATTTCCTAGGATTGATAAGTTGTGAAAATAAACCAAAGGGTTCTATGTACCTGAAAATACCATCCAGGCCCTGGAAGACTAGTACACCCAAATACTCCAACAGGCTTGCGCTTTAGAGACAAAGCTGAATTTGCTGTACAAGGTCAAAGAGGAAAAAAAATGTTGTACTGATTAAAATTGGAGTAGCTTATAGGCTATGGAGTTTGTGGAAAGAGCTTTTTGTCTTTATCATAACCCATGTTATAGGTAACTCGTCCACCTACCGTCTCATAAATAGTTTTTCTCATTCAGGAAATCCAAAGGGTTTTTATTTTCCTGAAGAAACATTACTGACTTCTTTCTGCATCTTTTAAGTGCAAAGCGTTTTGTGTTTTTAAAATATGGAACCAATAGAAAGATATGATTATTTTAAAATTAATTGCACCCCACTGTTGGCCTTGCTCTCCTAGAACACAATATTCTTCATTCATAATATTTACCATTCTGTTCTGTTATGCCAATGAAGAGAGAGCCATCTCTTTCCAGTTTTGTGTATAACCTGGCGGGCTGGCTTTTTAACAGATGGCTTTTTAACAGATGGCTTTTAACATGTAAATGTGAATGACCCACTGGGGTTGTTTGTTTTAATTGTTTTAACTGTTTTAATTCTTTTTAAATGTATATATGTATTTTAATGTTTTATTGTAAGCCGCCTTGGTTGCCCTCGTGGGAGAAAGGTGGGGTAGAAATTCAATAAATAATAATAATAATAATAATAACCTGCTAGTGCCTAGTGAACAAGCAGAAGGGTCCTTAGTGGTCTTTAATGGCCTATTATGATAGCACTGCCTGTCTGTGTGTTTCCTTCCTTCCTCCCACTAGGTCTGCCACATATTTGTAAATAAATCAATATTACAAAATCACACAAGTCTCCAGTATACACTTTTCAAAAGGAAATTGACCCTGTAAAATTCCTCTAGAACAGTGGTTCCCAAACGTTTTTGACTCGCGACTCCTTTGACCTCCCTCGCCGTTAGCCATGGCTCCCCATTACAGTGCACTGAAGAGACAGGCACTATTTACATGCTCAGAGGCACCCTTTCTTATATGTATGTGTATATTCAAAAAACGAGCCCTAAAGTGGATTTTCCATGCTTTTGCTGAGCAGCAGCTGAGCCAGGAGTGCACAGGGTGGGGTTGGGATGCTGCCCTTCCTCCCTTTGCAGGCCTGGGGTGCCTACCTGGTAGAGGTCACTGATGACATCTGTGTTGGTCCCATTCATGGCAAAAGAAACATCAAAGCATGGGAGGGAGGTCATTTCTTTTCATTGGTCATGCCCCAACCCAGTTGCACAAGAGAAAGCTCCTTATCTTTGCAAGATGAAAAAAAAAGATGTAGCATCTTTGCAAGATGAAAAAAAAAGATTCTTATACTGCCCGGCAGTCTCCAGTGTGTGTGTGTGTGTATGTGGGGGGGGGGGTTGTCCCAGCAAATAGAGTGGGGAACTAACTTAGAGGTGGGTCAAAAAGGAGGAAGGAAAGAGATCCTAATAATCAACCAAACAATCATAGCTGCTGCCTCCTCTTCCTCTGGCTTAAACAAGGGAGACATCTCTACAGCTCACTCAACAGCAAGCAACTTACTTATGCCTCTTCCACCTCTCTTTCAGCGCAATCCTATCCAACTTACACCACCGGCGTAACTCAGCTGTATCCTATCCAACTTACACCACCGGTGTAACCCAGCGGTGCAGCGAGAACGGGAGGCCCCAGAATAGAAAGGGGATTCAAATCCCCTTTGAACCCCCCTTTGGAGAGGATTTGAATCCCCTTTCCATTCTGGGGCCTCCCGTTCTCACTGCACCGCTGGGTTACAACCGGTGGTGTAAGTTGGATAGGATACTGCTGAGTTACGCCAGTGGTGTAAGTTGGATAGAATTGCGCTGTTAATCACAGAGTGAGAAATCAGACTTTAAAGCTTTCTTAAAAACATTCAGCGGCAAGAAAATATTTTACCAATTTGCAAACCTGCAGTGACTCAGGATTTGGGGAAAAATTGGATTCTGTCTCTAGCACTTGCTTCAGTTTGAAATTCCCTGCAGCTTGAGGCTCCCTGCAAAGTGCTTAACTTATCCATTGAGTTGTTAATTGTTCTTTGACTAAGATAAGCACCGGCTCTGCTCACGCTGTTAAAAACAAAATGTGGAAGAGCTGACTGCAAACCTGAAGTCTCTTGAAATGAACTTTGTATGACCCGATGTGAAGAGGCAGCTTTTCCGGGTCTTTGTTTTTGCCTAAATTTCTCTCTTGCAAGCAAGAATATATAGTAATTAGAAGATGGTTGCTTTCCAGGGAACCTCTGCTCTAGAACTTCTTAACATTCCTAAAGGGAGGTGGGGAAGCATGAGATAATAATGTGGAAAAAGAAACATTTGTTTTGGGGGGGAAAAGCAAAGTCAAACCACACATAATGCTAAACATGTAATTAGGTTTTCTGTCTTTTTAAAAATGAAAATACTAGCCCCAGGGATGGGTGTTGAGCATGATCAGGACACCGTGCTCAGGGAGAAAGACTTTAGCCCCTTTACTCCATGCTGCAGTCCTGATGACACCCCCCCCCCTCCTAAGTAGTAAGTAGCCCTGGGTAAGAAACTTCTATTAGGCATCTCATTCCTCCCACATGGGATGAATAACATCTTGGTCCTGATTCACCACCCTTCATGGCTGTTCTGTTCATACAGGAAAAAAAAGAAGGGAAGCCCTGATGATGTATTTAGTGTCATCTGTGGTTTGACCCTTAGAATGCCATCCATATTCTATTAAACCTTGACTGTCTTACCACATAATGCAGCATTAGACTACAATCCTGTACACATTTACTTGCTAATACATTTCATTGGACTCAATGGGGTTTACTTCTGAGTAGACATGCATACTCTGTCAATCAAGTGCTAGTATGATGTGCCTTTCTGAAAGGTCATTTCAGATCCCTGATTAACTGTACCTTCAAGATGCATCTTTTTGAAGCTTTATATCATTCAGTCCCAGAATCTCCAGTTAAAGGATCTCTGCAGGGTTGAATGGATCGATGGTCTGACTCTGTTCATAGCAGCTTCATATTTCTATGAGCTATCTGTTTCTTCTTTGTATCATTTATTGAACAGTTTGCCCTTCATCAGCACCCCCTGCTAAACCCCTTCCAAGTTTAAAAATCAGTTTGTGGTTCGGCAGGGGGAGCTGCTGAAGAAGTAATGGCCCAATAAACCCTATATGTGCGCATTGTTCCTTGTGCACATATATAACATTTCACTAGATCACAGCCTCTATGTTTCTGCTTTCTGCAAGATCAGTCTGCCTAGTAATTCTATATAATATTTTATACTAGTACTGTAATGATATTTTTTCTCTTAAAGGGAAAAGTATGCTAGAATAAAGGCAAAAGAGGAGAATGCTCAGATGTTAGTTGATTTTCTCCATGAACGGCTGGACTATGTTGAAAAAAAAGTGAAGGCCGATAGCAGAGTATTTGAAGAGTTGTTGTGGACTAGACAGAAACATCTAAAAGATAAGAAGGTCAGTACCATTTGAACTATTTTTGTTTTTCATTTTCCTTGAGAAACTCAGTTCACATTAGTTAAATATTACTGTTGAATATTCGTTGAATATGTTGAATATTTCAATCAATAGGGGTTTCCAGATGAAACCCTACTCCAGGCTACATTATTTTAACCGCACAGTGTTAATTTCTGTATGTTGGGCTGCAGCAACTGGTGGTGACTTTAGTTGTGGGAAAGAATGTGTCTTTGAAAGACCTTGTTGGTGATGCAATTTTCAAAGTGCATTTATGTTTTAAGTTTCGAAGATTTAAGTTTCTTGTGGCCCAATCCTATGCAGCAGTACACACTTTACAGCATCATAAATTCCGATCCCGAAGCATACATAACCGCACGCTTCCAGGCCGTCGCCACAGGCGGCAGGGAGGAGCCCATGCATGATGGCGGCGAAGAGGAGCCAAGCTGATGCTGGTAAGTGAGTGGAATGAGGGTGGGAGGGTTGGGAGAGGGCCGGAGGTGGGAGGGGGTGGCACCTGGCGCAAGTGACTTGTGCCTAGATGCTATACCCTCTGGAGCCAGCCAACTGTACCCTCTGGAGCCAGCCGTTTCCTTGGACTTGTGCCAGCTAAAGAGGGAGACCCATTGGCGGTTGAGGGGCTTATTGGAAGGGTAAGGGAAATATTTTCCCTTTCCCTCCCAAGTCTCCTGATTTCCTCCCCCTCCCCCCCCCGCACACACACAGCATTGCAGCACAATGTGTTTTGGTGCGGCTGCATGCTATGGTGGGAAAAGGATAGGATTGGGCTGTTAATCTTTTACTTGGGGATGTGAAGCATTTATTTTGGAAGACATGATGGAGAGATTTCTTTGTGATGGCTCTCTCTCTCCTATGTCAAAATATGTTAAAGTTAAAACCTGTACCTAGAAATCATATACTGTACTAGTAGTAATGACTGTCAATCTGTAGCTAATAGCTTTCTGTTAAAAGACTTCCAATCTACTTACATGCCCAATGAAGTGGAAGAATTTGTACATGTTTAGTACATGCTTTGCACGTGTCAAGTCCAAAGTATCATCCCTGGCATACGGTCTCAACAGGCAAACTGCACCAGTGTGAAACTGATGCACAACTATGTAAAAGTAACAGCACAGACATGGCCTTTGATTGTTTATTGACTTGAGAGTGAAATAATTCTGGCTCTTATATGATCATACCTTTTATTCCTGGTGGACTGATTGGGATGCTGACATCTGTTGATCTCAGCGGATTGTACCTAAGTCATCCTTCTGCTTGCACAAGGCAGCTTGCACATGCGGGAGAGATAGTGCAAGATTCTTGTGCACAAACACCCAAATGGAATCCTGACACAACACTTTGCACAAGACATTGTACATAAAGTTGTTATGCAATTTCTTTCCCATGTGCTTGCGCAACGGGGCCCAGAGCAGTGCAAAATGCCACCTTATTTCCATGTGTTATTCTTGGGATACAGCCTATATATACGTATTATAAACTATATATACAAATATATTTATACTTCTATATCTATCAGGCCACTGAGTCATCCAAATGCAGTAGCTATTACCTCCTCCCCTTTCATGGTAGTTTTTGTTCTTGTTAGAGCTTCTTCTCCTTCCTCAACCATCCGGCAGACAAAAATATGTGGCTTTGAGACAGTTTAATTCAGCTGTGAAATCCACCTGTTTCCCAAGAGCTGGAAATTCAGAATCCCAAGTGACCTTCTCTCCCCCCCCCCCCCATATTTACTTGAACAGGTAAAGCAGATTTAATGCCCACAGGCTATATAAAATGGGGGCACACATGCAACACTTATGACTGGCCAGATCTGTAGTTGAAAATGTCTGATACTTCATGATAAGGTGACTGGGTGGTTCCTCAACCTTTTAATACATTTCTTGTATATTTACTGTTTTACCTGCCTGATTTCTGTTCACTCAGGAGAGAACAGATTGCCATGTCTCTCAGATTGTCACATTTTATTCTTGCTTGGTTTTAAGGGATTCTTGGATTTTGGGGTTCTCTGTTAACCTGAAAGGCTTTCTTAAAGTGGCCTCTTTCTGTCTCAGCTTCTGAACTTTGGATGGTATGGTAATAGGAAGGACCTGCCTTTTCCTAGTTCCTTTCCAGTGTCCCTCGTACATGTGTGAAGGGGACAGCAAGGAGAAGGGTGCCATCACTAACCACAAGTCACTGCACCTGTTTTGTCCTCTGTCCTTTTTCTTATTATACAAAGCAAGTTTATATTGTTTAATGTTGACTGCTATCTGTGCACACTTACCTGAGAGTAAGCACCATCAAACACAGTGGTATTTACTTCTGAGTGAACATACATAGGATTTTACTGTGTGTTACATATCGAAAGGTTGGTTTTTCTTTTATTTCATGTAACCATAAAAAGACAAATACGGTTATGTTCCTATCAGACATTTGAAAAGATTGTGTGATTATAGTATTTTTGCAGATAAAGGCTGCGCTTTTGACAAAAGAAGGG
Organism: Plestiodon gilberti rubricaudatus; assembly: GCA_026170595.1. NCBI lineage: Eukaryota > Metazoa > Chordata > Lepidosauria > Squamata > Scincidae > Plestiodon > Plestiodon gilberti. The sequence goes on from JANXHW010000004.1 coordinate 46,729,591, forward strand.
TGCTGATGATCATGCTTCGATTTATTCTGTGCACCATCTAATGAAAAATTTTACTTTTCAAAAGGTGATATAGAAATATACAGTATATTTTTCATGCCTTGCACACCTTTACCTGTGCTGCACTAGGTATACTAGCATATGCCTATTAATTGTATGGTGGTGATTTTGGATTGACTGTATTTTGGTTTATTTTGGAACCTGGGTTTTCTCCTTAGACTCAAGACTGGGTTTGCTTAGGATTAGACTTGATGTAAAACCATGGTTTGTTAAAGCATATTTTCCTGTTTTGTTTAAACCTGAGCCTGCCCATGGTTTGAAGTTGGTTTGCAAACCATGGTTCATGCTAACCATGACTCCATGTTGTATCTGAATTCACAAACCATATATTAACCATAGTTTGGTCTATTGCTCTCCTGGAGAGACTGCCTGCACCATGACAGTGGGTGAACTTATGACCTTATGAAACTGAACAGATGGAAAACAGAAGCAGAAAAGCAGCAATAAACTGTGGTTGTACATCTGGAAGCACAAACCTTTCCTTATTATACAAGTTTGGATTTTTAATTATGGTTACCCCAAACATGATTTTGCATGATGTCTGAATTCAGCCACAACCACTGGAAAATCATTGGTACCAGTAGTCATATCACTTTGGAGTGACCAATGATCAAATTATTAATTATATCCATTGGTGCTGAGTGAGTGGTGTTCAGTAATTGACAGAAGGGCACTACTAGCAAGGCAGCATTCCCATTGTGCCTTTTTGAAAATCCCTTATGTTGTGGAAAAGCTATAGGATGTAGTAAAGTCCTGCTGGTATCCACTGCAGCTTTACTGCTATGGTTATATGGCTTCTGCATAATGGAGCAAATACGGTCAAGGCAATTCAGTCATGTCTTCTATCTGACCTAATGCCTCTGTCTAGTGACCAACACTTTTCTAAAGAAAATCAGTGATGGTGGCAAATCACCAGGAAAGAGCGAGCAAAGAGGGGATGTCAGAACAACTTCAAACGGAATGTTACAATACTGTTTCATGGTGGAACAGTCTTGGGATTATGTTTTATGTGTATTGGGATCAGTAGAGGATTTCCCCACAGGGTGAAGGATAGGAAGAAGAGGCAGAAGATACTGCTATTATCAACCTTGCCTCAGTTGTTTGTGTTCTATGAACACTTTTCTCTGTACAGTCCCTTGGCGCGGGTCATTGTGAGCACTTGTGATGTCAGTTCTGCCACAATTTTATATAACAAACCTGTTTTTCTTTTCTTTTTTACCACTATTTATATTTTTATCAAAAACATAGCATTGAAATTTAACACACTAACATCCACTGCATGCTGTGACGCTTTTAGCCCTGAGCAGTATGTTGGAAGCAACAAGTTTACTCGTTCTTCCACACTCTGAGGTCCAAACTTGGGAAATACAGAGGGGAAGACCAATATTTATGGGGATTAGTGTAATATATTCTTTTCTAAATAGGATGCAAGAAGAAGGTCAATCGGCATTCTTCAGATGCTTTCTTATGTTGTAGATGCTTCCACAAACCTATTATTCTATGACTGTGTGAGATCACATTAAGGAACATTCCTTAAATCTGTATAGAAATGAAAAATTGAATTTGCCAGTGTTAGCATTCTTTTTGCTGAAGTATGACTTCTCCTAATTTAATTGGCATATAAAGTATATTTTAGTTCCTGCAGCTTTTGAATCTTATACAGTAAAGATGGTGTTCACTAGTTTCACTCTCAGCATTGCTTGTCTTTCAGTGAATCCTGGGCTACCATACTATCAAATCTTAATTTATGCTATGTTTACAAGTTGCAGAATCATTGTTTTTCTCTTCCGTTATTCTTGAACTCTTAACTAGAAGGATGTTAGATGCCACAGGAACTGTAGAAACCCTCATAAAAAGTGTTTCCATTCTTACACACTAGACTAGGGGTTCTCAATCCCTTCTCAGCCAAGTACCCCGGCGCCATTCTCTTGCTGCATACCACCAGTAGTGACTGGCAATGACATCATCGCCAGTTACTTTTGGGTTTTCAGGTTTGTGGAGGCCAGAAAATTCAGGTAGGAGCAAAAGCGTCACTAGGACGAGCGTCACCCCGAGGCAGGGGGGCGCGCGTCACCCTATTGTCGCTCCCGCATCGCCCTCCAGACGCTCCAAGGCCGGCCTGGGAGCCGGCCTCAGAGCGTCCAACCCCGCTGGCGCTCCAGGGCCTTCTGAAAGAAGGCCCATGCAGCGCGTTAATACGGGTATTTTTAGAATTTTCGCGCATGCGTAGAGACCGTTTTGAGGGCTTCTTCTAGAGTGTTGTACATGTTACAGGGAACATAGACTAGGGTACGTGTCATGCTAGTCAGACAGATGACTACCCCATCCAAAACAGGCTCTACACCCAATCCAAGTTGACTCTCTTCTACTAATCATTAATACCTTTGACTTGTCTTGATTCAGTTCCACTTTTTTAGTCCACATCCAGCCCATTACTGATACAGAACTTCTGCTTGACTCTTCAGGGTCAGGTGAAAAGGAGATTCATTGTTGGGTGTCATTCGCATACAGATGACACTCCCCCACACCCACTTCCAGGCTGCTGAATTAAGAATACAAATCCCATCCCAATCTCATAGTTTTATGGATTGAATAAATAAAATGGTTTAATTGTTTTAAATCCCTTTAAAATGTATTGTTGTGAGCCACCTTGTGATGGATGTGACAGAAATTTAATGAATGGAATGAAATACAACAATACTTCAGGAAGAGTCATTTTTTTGTCAGCACCTTGGGTCAGTAAAATTGTAGGTTAAGGCAGCATCAAAAGTCACTATAAGCAGTGGTTTTGAGACTGTATATCAGAGCCATATAAATGTCCATAATTCCTAATTTCTCTTCTGTGAATTGTGAAGCTTCTACTGGGAGAGGGGAGGAGCAGGAAGTGAAAGGGACAAGAACTATGGTTGTCTGTGTAACCCTCAGTGGATCTTTTCATTATTTTTATTTATTTATTTATTTTTCACATTTTTATACCGCCCTTCCTCCAAGGAGCTCAGAGTGTTGTACATATTTCCTCCCCTCCTTTTTGTCCTCACAACAACCCTGTAAGGTAGGTGGGGCTGAGAGATAGTGACTGGCCCAAGGTCACCCAGGAAGCTTCGTGGCTGAGCAGGGATTTGAACCTGGGTCTTCCAGGTCTAAGTCCGACTCCCAAACCACTACACCATCCATTATTCACATCTTAGCTTCTGCAATAATAATGTTGGCTAAAGTATCCTTAGGCCAAAACAACCTTTTTCACTTAGAGTTTGCTACTGCAAAGTTCCTGGTAAGATTGTGGCAGTGACTGTATTTTGAAATTGTTGGGGTGCTATGGGGAAAAAGTTATATTGTATTAGTTCTCTGACATATTTAGGTTGTGGTGATTTCTTTTATGGGACAAAAAGAGAAAGACTTCTTTTAAAAAAAAACTGCAGATATCCACTGTTCCCTCTAGGCTGTTCTGTCTGTTCAAGGGTAAGGGTAACAAATCGTCTGGCTATAAAATTGTCTTTAATTAGTTGACTCAGTGACTTCCAGCAGTGTGCTACACTGGTATGTGGGGAGTCCCATGCTAAAAGATAGACTTTGAATTGTGCTCCTTGCTCCTGGGTAGACTTAGTGTTATAGCAAATGTGACTTACATGATGTCCTGTGGGGAGCGCTGGCAGCATTACCCAAATAGCCACCCCACTGTCTGATTTTATTGGCTTACAGGAAAACTATACACCTACCCTCCTAAGGTATATGGGTGCCATGATGGTAATAACATTTAGAACGAGAATAAAAGGGAAATAATCGGAAGGATAGTAGGGATTATAAAAAATGCAAATTTGTCTTTATTTGCAATGAAAGGCAAGCCATATGGTTAAAGTATTGCAACCATTGCTGTAAATACAGGATAGGTGAATAATGCTGCAATTATACACAGAGAATGAAACTTAAATTATTGTGAATACAGCAGCTAACACCAAAAACTGTTCAAGATCGCAACTTTTTTACTTGTAGTCTTGCAGTAGTGTTGGTTTTGCCTCATGGACATTTATTTAGCAGAGAAAAACTCCTTTCATGAATGCTGGTTTGGAAGTAGCTGGGAGAAATATGCTCTCCATGTAATAAATACTGCATCACCTAGTTTCTTAACAGCAAAGTGAATCCTGTGAAAATGTACATCTAAGAGTAAATTTGGAAATATATAGTTTGGAATTAGAAAATTTTGAGTATTTGAAAACGTTATACTGCACATACGGCATTTCATGTATGTAATTTTTAGACAAGTTAATCCTCCTGTTGGGTCAAGAACTTCAAGAAGAGTATATTGTAGGCATAATTTTTGAAACGCTTTTGGAAAAAACAGCAAAATTATTTTTTTCCTTTGGAATCGAGGCCTTTGACCTATGTAAAGGGAATTTATGTTGGAAAAAGGGCATGTACAACTGGTACAGATGAGCCTCATAGTACAGAGCTGCTGGGGATGGAAACATAACAACAATGCGATGACTCCAAATGTACTGAGGCCTTATTTCAATTCATCTTATTGGGTAAATTCACATGGCGCTTGTTAGATGCAGTTAGACTAGATAGGTATATTTGTAGTGAGCACTAAGTGCTAAAATGGGTGTCGGTTTACATAAATAGATAAGGAATGAAAGGCAGTTTCTAAACTTGTGAAAGAATGTTAATAGTGGATGTCATCTTCTGCTTTCTCTTCTTTGTAGTGCAGAATGTATTTATTTATTTAAATCATTTGTACTCCGCCCTTCAGCTGACAAGGGTCCCAGAGCGCTTTCATAAAATTAAACAATGGGAGGTCTTTACAACAGAGAGAGGTTGGGGCAGCAGAAAAGAAGATATGCCTCACTTGCTTCTTTTATCCCCTTCCTCCTCACAGGGCAGTTGATGGTTCTGTGGCCCCTGTAAAAGGTGACATTTATTTATTATTTATTTTTCACATTTTTATACCGCCCTTCCTCCAAGGAGCTCAGAGTGGTGTACATATTTCCTCCCCTCCTTTTTGTCCTCACAACAACCCTGTGAGGTAGGTGGGGCTGAGAGATAGTGACTGGCCCAAGGTAACCCAGGAAGTTTCGTGGCTGAGCGGGGATTTGAACCTGGATTTTCCAGGTCTAAGTCCAACTCCCAAACCACTACATGACTGCTTCTTCATTTAGTGCTCACCATGAGCTCACAGGCACAATTTGTGATTTGCTAGAATCTTGTGGGGAAACCTCTACAGAGGTATTGAGGGTAGGAAGAAAATCTCTTTCCCTCAGTTCCTGGTTGACTGCTGCCTCAGCAATACACCATGAAAATTCCCCACTTTAAAACCATAAGATATCTGGGTGGTTTTTTTTTTCACCCTTTAGTCAAA